>JAUMJJ010000352.1:3455833-4672500 GCA_033556795.1 Tapera naevia
ATGGCATAGACAAAAAAATCCAATGATTTTAAAGGTATTTTGGACACTTCAGTCCAGGTCTGCCCTATCTAATCTCAGGCACCTGACTGATGCTCTTAAATAGTGGTTGTTTGGCAAATCAAACGCCCCTCTGTAGACGTCCACCTCTTTCTGTTGACCACAACACCCCTGACCATAGTCAGTTCTGTTATGTCTCAATAGTCTGATGGCAGATTTTCATGCTCAGCTTCCTCAAATGCGGCCACATCCTAACCACCCAGATCTGAGCCAAGTAGCCATGCCAAGACTGAACAAGAGCCAAGTCTGATCCTGCTCCTAGCAATGTGCCTGCTGAAGGGCTCTGCCCCTCCAAGCAGTCCTACCCAAACATCCCACCTGTCAAAACAATATGCATTTTCTGTCCCTGCTGCTCATTTCCGCAGGGCAGCAGACAACGCAGCAAGATGGCTCGTGTCATGATTCAGCCATCTGCTACTCAAAGAATGCAACAATTGCTTTCACACGATTAAGTAATCTCCACATCGGGCATTAAATGTATAAATTCTAATGCTGAATTATTATCTCGGACACACCTCTGTCATTACGTTCTTGTTAACAACCCCAGAAGAGCCTTTTTACAAAATCAAACCTTGCAGAGGCATTAAAGGACCTTTCTTTCATACGAGCTCAGACAGCAAGTATAAGGAAACATAAAAAATTTCATAACAAATATACATTATATGAAACTGTATAATCAATGCACACTCAATAGGTATTTTGGATAATTCAGTAGCACAGAAGTAACAAGCAGAACACAAGTAAGAAGACCAGCACTGTTTCTCCTGGTCTCAATACAGGATGTCGGCACACACAGTTTTCATATTTATCACAGTATCACAGTATTACAAGGTTGGAAAGGACCTCTGAGATCATCAAGTCCAACCTATAACCCTACACTAACACCAACCCATCATCTAAACCATGGCACTCAGTGCCTCATCCAGTCTCCCCATAAACCCCTCCAGGGTCAGTGACTCCACCCCCTCCCTGGGCAGCCCATTCCAATGGCCGATCACCCTTTCAGTGAAGAACTTTTTCCTCACATCAAGCCTAAACTTTCCCTGACGAAGCTTAAGTCCATGCTCTCTAGTTCTGCCACTGGTCACCTGAGAGAAGAGACCAATCCCTGCCCGACTATAACCTCCTTTTAGGTAGTTGTAGAGAGCAATGAGGTCTCCCCTTGTGCCTCCTCTTTTTCAGACTAAACAGCCCCAACTCCCTCAGTCGCTCCTCATAGGGCTTGTGCTCCAGCCCCTTCACCATCTTCGTTGCCCTCCTCTGAACACATTCCAGTATCCTAACATCTTTCCCAAACTGGGGGGCCCAGAACTGGACACAATATTCAGGATTTAGCACTAATTAGTAAGGTTAATCTAAAGTCTATCTTGATCTGCTGTGAATTACCTTCATTAAACATGTAAAAGTTTATGGAATCATTACCAGTTTTTAATGATCAATATCTCTACTGCAGTTGCCCCAGCATCACAGCACTGTCTTTAAAATGATGAAGTTAGAAAAAAAATCAATAAATAATAACACCATTTAATAATCATTTATGGATGGTGTTTGCTTTTCTGGGTAGGAACTAACTTCTGATCTTTAAAGTGCAGGGTCATATTTGCTCAACATTTATAACTGTTCTCTGGCTCAGGAAGATGAAAGCCTAACCTTTTCTTTGCTTTTTTTAAAGAAAGCTGAGATTTGCCTAAAATAATCTGATTGCAGCAACAAGACTAGTTTTTATTGTCAAAGCATTTTTAGTTGCTAGGGCTTGTAATATGACTGCAGCAGAACAACTTTGAAGGCACCAGTTCAGTTTCTATTGCTGTGATACAGTGAACAACCACAGCGTTATTGTCTATTTGCTGTAAAGCAACCCCAGTGACTCATGGCTGTTGTCACGTTCCTTTGCTACTGTACCCACATATTGTGGTACCTGAGGTTCTGTCTCACAGCAACACAGTAGCAATAATGCAACATAATGGGAAGACAGAGAAAATACACTTTTATCCTCTCTTTATTCCTGGGAAAGTAAGGCACAGCAAAAACCACACATTGTGTCATTATAGAGTGCTCACACTTAGAACTGAGTGGACTAAGATTAGCTCTCCAGCCATGGTTGCAGAGTGTTTGCTCAAGCCCAGTATTGTGTTCAGGTCTGAGCTGGCTCCCAGTCAGACAGATCAGATACTGGGCAACATTGCCTCTCATCAGTTTACCCAAGACCATGCTCACTGAAGAGCAGGGCCCCCTGCCAGACAAACGGTCGCTGTCATAACACAGGTAAACCCACAATGCCTGGCAAACCTCTCAGCACCCTCCTCTTGGCTAGGGACTAGCCAAGCCCTGCACACAAACAATTTCCAGCTAAATTCATTTCACTGTTACTGCAGGAATATCTTGCCCTGCTTCTCAAGTGAGTATTGTTGCACTATTGTGCAATGCAATACCTTTTCTAACTGAAAGAATCTTGGTCTGATCTTTGGAGGCCTCTTTCATTGACAGGAAATCTTGAAGACAGGAAAGCAAATATTTGCAGGATGTTTCTCTCTGGAGCTATCCTGAAGATGTTTTTAGAGGGATGCATGGAAGCTCAATAGGCCCCAGGAAAGCCAAAAGATGGTATTCCCCTCTGAGCTAGCCCTGAGGGCACAACAGTGGCTGGTGGGGTTCTCACCCCTGCACCACCAGTCCTTATGCCTTGTTTCTCATCAGTGAACAGATAAGGTAGAGCAGGATCCTACACTACAGGGGAGTCCTGGAGAAGATCGAGTTATTTGTGTGTACATTCTCACAAAAAAAAGTTCACACTAAGTGCATGCACTCACAAGCAAAATCTAAAGAGCACTTTCCTGAGCTCTGTGTTTCTCTTCCTCCACACACTCAAAGTTTATGTCCTTGTAACAATCAGAAAACACAAATCTTTTGTCATTCCAGTGCAAACTTTACGAAACTAAGTGGTTTACATAGCTACAGCCAAAGGTTAAATTCATGTATTTTCCTACTGTCTTCACTAGTCTTAACCTTTGAAGCTTGGTTGTGAAATTCCCTAGCCCATCCACACAAAACAAATAGAAAAACTCAGAAAGCAGTACTATTTGGGATTATTCAGGGATGTTTGAGAAGGTATTATCTTTGCCTCTCTCAAAGTACTGCAAAAATGGTTTGCTCTCCTGTAAAAAAACAACTCATCCCTTTCCTATGTGCATGCATGTACACACACCCACCCCACACACACCTCCCCCTGCATGGGGCAGGGCAGAGGAGCGAAGTCACTGCATACCCTCCCTATTTTAAAGTCGGAGTTGAAGCATTCCTCTGCCAGTCTACATAATATTACGCAGCCACAAGCATTTTCCTGTATGTGAAAAGGCCTCTTGAACAGGTACAGCTCCCAGCAGATCCAGGGCAGAACTTGGATGCAACCATTATACCAGGACACGCAGTAGTCCTACACAGATCTCTAAGAACAGAGCGGTTCCAGGGAGTTGGTGAGGACCTCAGGGGCATAGACTTGCAGAGAAGCCATCCTGGTCAGAGCTACCTGGAGGGTAAATGAAAAAATGGGAAATCTGGGGGTATGTCTTCAGTGGGGGATGTTCTTGAATCAGGTGAAATAAACAGGCAAAATTCTTAAGTCTAGACTAAGGTTTTCATTATATTTATGTGGTCAGACTCAAGCCTGGGAGGGAGGCATTCACAGCTGTCTACAGCTTTTTGTGAAAACCCTGTGCTGCCCTGTTCCTCATTAAGGACCTCTTCTTGCATCAGCTGAAGAAAATGTTTTTACTAACAAAGACAATGTCTTTTGCGCCACATAGGATGAGCAACAGAGGGTGGCACAGCTCTACAGAAAGTGCGCTTTGGGATTATGCCTTGCAGAAGGGGATGTTGGAACAGGTACATTTCATGCTTTCCAGCTAGGACTGCTGTTCAGAACAACAAATACATGTTTTTTCCCAGTTTGGGTGCATCCATCTTCCTAATTTTCAATATTCTCGTCAGCATCATCAAATGCCTATAAAATCAAACATACTTTAATTCTGCAGAGATCTGAAACTTTGAGAGCCCAAGGCAACGCGTCCCATGAATTGTGTATGTGGGAGTCCTGGGCCCACAATGATACCTGTGCAGAGCTCAAGTAGCTTACTGAGTAGAGAATGGCCAAGGGCATGAGAGTAGTTTCCTCCTGCTCAGAAAATGTCCTCATTACAAAAAACATCAGTAGCAAACAATCAATTAATGGAACAAAGAAGAAATTCAGGACCAGGACTAGAAAAGAATCTGCATCTGTTGCTCTTTTGTCACAGAGTGTCACCTTGAACTTCCTGAGGGTCTGTCTGATCCTGCTTGTGATGCATGAGCATTGGTGAGAGCTGCATGCACATAGCAAGGAGAGAGAGAGAACTCAAGAACATAATCACTCAGCACTGCTGGAGCACATCTTGGGCTGATTACAATGCTTTTGACAAGGGAAGAGATGCAAAAGCACACCCGTAGATGCAGTAGATAGTATATGTCAACATCAGTGCTTCCCACGTTTATGGAGAATCTGATTGAATAAAAGATCTGGCAATAAACTACATGAGTGATTCCAGACTGCAGCACACGTATCCACCACATGCCTTTTCTCCCCCAGAGTATTATATTTCACTGAATTGGTAACACATGTTAAGCACCGCAGACTGCTGACCACCCACACAGAGCAATGGTTCCCTCACTGCTCACCACTGTGCCTTCCCAAGAACAGCAGTTCCTCTGGGTTCCCTGAAGCCAACACTTTTCACATAGGTGCATTCCTCCACCTTTAGTAGGAACGCAGCACAGGTACATGAACCTGTGACAGTAAAATGTAATTCGTTCAGATCTTTGCCTTCAGGGTGAACACTAAGATGCTGCCATGAACCAGAAAATTTGTGATCTAATTTAGAGGCAGTGAGGCATGTCTTTTCTCCAAGGCTTTTGGAAAATAGAGCTGGGTTCCCACTTTTACATGATCTAGCATTTTTTTTTTTTTTTTTTTAGTGCTAAGCAATGTTCATTTTTCTCCATAAGACAGCAGGCTGAGACAGAAATGAAGGTACAGTACAGGGGGCTGTTGGCCAGGTATGCAGACTCATCTCCAGCCAGGGTGGCAGCTCATGCATTGAGACTTTAAGTTTGGTGCTAGGGTCACTCAGCCACTGCTTGTGACAGTCATTCACAACTACCAGAAAGAGAAAAATGTGGGATTTTGTAATTCATTTTTGTCACAGCTGCCCCATGAAATATTTTAGATGGCTTTTCTATAATTTTCCATACACTTTCTCCTTAGCCCTCTATTGTCAGGATTAATGCAGAATAATATAGCTATAATGAGTGAGAGGAGGTCTCAGCTGCAATTTTAATGTGCAGCATCACATTTCACCTGTTTAATTCTGCCTCCAGTGGAGTGTTAGAGATGGGCTTAGAAATATCACACAAACAGGTCAAGGATATTTTTTCCTTTCTTTTAGAAAAAGTCAGGGTAAAGTCCGTTTCTTCCAGTCAAGCTAAAATACAGTAGAAAGAGTCTTTCATTGTGAAGCAGCAGCTGGAAAGGTTTCCTAAAGGTCACAGACTGGAGTGAGAGTTTGAGTTCCTGATATTTACACTTAGCTCTTGCACTGAACTGTTATATGTTATATGGCTTTACAATCCTTTGCCCTCAGTGTTCTCAGAATAGTGACAGCCACAGGGATGTCAGATGCCAGAGTGTCCTGGTTGCCTATGCCCTGCCCAGCTGTAGCCCAAGATACCACCACACAGAGCAGGACTGCAGACTTGCAAGGGAGGCATCACCCTGGTCCTGGTAGTTTGGATAAGGAGTCTCTTTCTTGGGGAGGGCTTTTCAGAGATGGCACTGGATTTGGGGCAAAGAAACAGAAAGATATCCCATTCCTTGTTCTAATGGGAAAAGTTTCCCTTTTCCAACTTTTGTTCCCAGGAGCAACTCCCTAGTGGCACCAGAGGTGACACATGCCCACTAAAGCAATGCTGAATTTTGGCCCTAGGCATTTCCTAGCTGCATCTGTGACCAAAAAATGTGTTTTACCCAACATCATTACCATTCCTCCGGGGCCCTTGTGATCCATCCAGCGCAGGGGAGGAAACATGGAGATCCAGGGCCAGAACTGCAACCAGAAGAGGAAACATTTTCTACCAGTCCAGCTGCTTGCTCCCACCACGGCAGGGTGTCAGGAGTTATGAACGATCCTAATTTAGTAGGAAGCATTGCTGCTTCACTAGGGATAATGCTTTAGAGGTAAAGCCATCTGACAAGAGCCCAGCTGCTGTCAGGGAACCCACTCTCCTCCAGTTAAACACAGCTTAACACAAGCGACTTCTTCAGCGTCTCCTTTTCAGGGCTTTCAAACCAGGCAGATATTCAGCAGATTTGGAAAGAAAACCCCAAACTAAGCCTCCCTCATGAATACTGATTTCCAAAGAGCTTCTTAACAGTACAATAAAAAGGTTTTCCAGGCTCTTCTGTATTCTTCCAAGCAATTCACCAGTAGCACTGGTAGGAAGCCAAATACAACTCTCGGCAGCAATGCGTTACCGAGCGAGACACAAGCGTGAGCCTCTCGTCGGGCGGACACCGCCTGCGCCGGGACACCGGGCATCCAGCAGGGACGCGCCTGCAGGCTCCGTGCCCGGGCTCCCGCCGCGCCTGCCACGCGTGAGGCTGCGGCACGAAAGCAATTCCGCCCGCCCCGCCGCGGGATCGTGCCCACAGGACACAGCGCAGCGCTCGGCACCGCACCAAGGTGAGCGGGCGCCTGCGGGGCTGCACCGCGGGATGCTTTCGGCGCTTCGGCGCGGCGCGGGCGCCACCTGGCGGCGCCACCTGGCGACTGCAGCGCCGCCCCCCCCATCCCGCAGCAGCAGCGCCCGCCTCCTGCTCCCCGCTCGGGCTGGGGAGAATTAACGTGGGAAGCGTGGCAAGTGGGGTTTTACTCCCGACGTAGCCGCTTTGACACCTGGAAGAGCCGAGTTCGCTTCGTTGTGTTTATAAGACACTTCGGCTTTTGCCTGAGCCGCTCTCCTGACACAGGGCTCTACATCCAAGCTGGGACCGGCTCCTTCAGCCCCATGGCTGGGGCTTCAGCCACCTGTGCGTTGGCCCAGGCACAGAGATGAGTTTGGGCATTGGGGTATCAACAGCTCCGCTGGAGAATCAAGCCAAGGTGATAAGTGGAAGTGAGCTGTGCAATGCCCTCTCCTAACTAGAGAGGTTACCATCCCCTTATGCTGGGCACTGGTCAGACCGCACCTTGAGCACCGTGTCCAGTTCTGGGCCCCTCAGTTTAAGAGAGATGTTGAGATGCTGGAGGGTGTCCAGAGGAGAGCAATGAAGATGGTGAAGGGGCTGGAGCACAAGCCCTATGATGAGCGACTGAGGGAGCTGGGGCTGTTTAGCCTGGAGAAGAGGAGGCTCAGGGGAGACCTTAGTGCTCTCTATAACTACCTAAAAGGAGGCTGTAGGCAGGCAGGGGTTGGTCTCTTCTCTCAGGCGATCAGTCACAGAACAAGAGGATATGGTCTCAGGCTTTGTCAGGGGAGGTTTAGGCTTGATATTAGGAAAAAATTTTCTACTGAAAAGGTGATTGGCCAATGGAATGCACTGCCCAGGGAGGTGGTGGAGTCATCATCTCTGGGGGTGTTTAAAAACAGATTGGATGAGGCGCTTAGTGCCATGGTTTAAATGACAAGTGGGTGCTAGCATTGGGTCATAGGTTGGACTAGATGATCTCAGAGGTCTTTTCCAACTTTGTTATACTGTGATACTGTGAACTACCAACAAACTTGGTCTCATCCACAAAGCACCAGACTAAAAGCTGGCAGAAATGACTGTTATGAGCATTAATGTTCAGTTCCTGCTCTACAGGAAACGAACTCTTCCAGCAGTTGAAGGGAGTCAGCGGTATCCTGGATAGTGTAAACATTTGCAACCAGTAATTACAGATATCACCACTTGCCCATCTGAGCTGCTCAATGACTGCTGCCATCTGATATCCCTCCATTTTCTCACTTTTTTTAAAAAAACCTAACCATTTGGCGTTGCTTGAGCAATCACAACCCACCATCTGAGACACACAGCATGACAGTGTGAAAGATTCTGATTTAAGCCACTTGCATACAATGGTATCATTCTATTCCATAGGCAAGAGACCTAAGAACCCCTATTAGGCTCTCAACTCCTCAACTGAAGTCTCTTGACTACGCAGCACTGTTGGCTTTTGAGCGGAGAAGAACTGGAATGCAAAATTGGAAGCTTATATTTAGTTCTCAGCTGTTTCCTGAGACTCCCATGGCTGACCTCAGAGATAATCCCCGGCACCACAACCTGGGCATATAAATAGACCTGATCCTCAGGGTCAGGAGTGAGTATTTATGATTTTGGGTGAGTTGCCCTGTGATTCAGTTTCTTAACCATGACATGACAAGACAGATGACTGCTGGAGAGACTCCTATGAGCCTTTGGTACATTAATTAATCCAGTTAAAAATTTTTCCTTTCCACTTCTCACCCATCTCAGGGAACAAACATGTCACCAGCGCGCCTACCTGCCAGCCTAAGAGGGCAGAGAGAAGATGCAGGGTACGCCCAGGAACCGCTTGCTCCCCATACTGGCACGATCTGGCTTGCACTTGCAAAGCTATTAGCTGTCTTTCACGGATGTATTATACAAACAATTACATTTCTCTGCAGACCCTGTTTTTTCTTGACTGTATATTTAAGCCTTTATGTTTTAAGCCAGCTGAGAGGGAAGAGGGTGATCTGAGCCCACACGGTGAGGTGCCATTAATACTGCAAACCCACAGCCCAAAGGAGGATCGCAACTAGCATGAAGCCGAGGTATTTAGCATCATCAGGGACTAAAGTGAGCATGAAGCCAACAGGATTCAATGGTACATAAAGGACAGTCTGCACACTTGAACTGTGTCTTGCCTCAGAATTGCTTTTTGGGGAGCGTTCACCCAAACTAAGTGAGATGGAGACAAAAGGACTAAGGCAAAAATCACTTCCTATGTCCCAGCAGCAAACTTCACACCAGCAGTTACACCCAGGAATTCCCAGGCCCTGAATCTGGCTTTTATTCTAGCTGCTTTCTAGCAGTGAAGGCAACTTGAAGATTGAAACCTCAAAAAGCATGAGTGACAGAAGGTTTTCATCTGGTGTAAAATTAAAGCCTTCCAGAAAGCTGAATTTCTGAATTTCAGGGGAAATACTGGCATTTCAAAATTTATTTTAATTAAGAGAAAAGCAAGCTCTTCCAGAGACAAAGTCACGAAATTTTTGTTTCCGTTATATTGAGCCATTTCATTTTGATAATGTCAAAACATCCTAAAATATTGTCTTATGCAGAATAATAAACAGATTGACCATTTTAATTAGGCAAAATGAAATTAATTTACACAAGCAAGTCAGGATGATTTGTTTTGACTTTCTCCTTGAAAAATTGTCAAATTGCCAGTAACCTGAGATTTCAACACTAACAATACTGCCTTTTCTACAAGGTAACACTTCTACCCTGTGTTTTAGACCAGCTTTTCACATAACAGCCAGACTGACTTCGATCCCAGTAATACCCTATGCTTTATTGATCCAAATCCTGCTCTTCTGGAGTTCCTGGAAGGGAGACAAGGCCTGTGGTGACATCTGACTGTAATTAGGATGTGTTCAACAATTGTGCTGTATGCTTGGGGTTGCCTTTGCTTTGTCTTTGGCTGGTTCCAGTGACTGTGCTGCTAAAACTAAAGAAGTTAGCACCCAGGTGACAGCTCAAAAGAAAACTGTAGCCATCAGAAGTAAGAGCCCAGAAAATAATCACTGCTATCTGTGTGGAGTCACTGAGTACACAAATGGCTGAGACTGGTCACTTCAATCTTGACTTCTAGAGCTGTAATCAAACCACTCAGACTGTGCTAATTTGTAATTATGAGTCAGTGATTTATTGCACCTTAAAAGACTTGTAAATCAAGCTGAAAATAATGGGCCCATCAGAAGCTGTCTGTTAGGATTTCCGTTTCTTTCAATGCTTACTGCTACCGATGAAACTTCAGCCTGTGCTATTCCAGGTCACAGCTTTCTTTCACATGTCATTGTCAAGTGTTTCGGCTCCCCCGAAAGGACTGAAAAATCTGGGGTTTGATGCTGCAGGTCATGGCCCAAACTATTCGCCCCCAGTCTTTTCCTCCAGAGAACATAAAAACCTCTCTCCTCCTACCGTGGTTGTACCACGGTGCGTGGCTGTACCACGTTTCAGAAATGCACAAAACTTCCAATACACTCAGAGATGAGCTGGTTACAGCTCCCAAAATCAGCAAGAGCAGCCAGCTACAGTGCAATGTGGGATCAAGGAAAAAAAAAAACACAAGAGAAAATTTTAATTTGCACAAAACCACTTACCAGTCTTTCTGCAGGCAACCTGGCTCCCTGCCATCACACGGGTTCTCTGCCTCCACTGTACACCATTTTGACAAGGTAAGGATCCTCTCTTCAACACTTTGCTTTCCATGTTCCCTGGCTGCAGGTTTCCCCAGGGTGCCAGCCACTGGATGAGCCACCTGCCCATCTGAACCCACTGCTGCTGTATTAGAAGGTTTCTCCATCTATCTTATAGAAAGGTGGCAAAAGAGAGATCCATAAATCACACAGTGAATATATTTACACCAGGTAACTTCTCCCAAAGGCTGGTTTGGTCACCCTGAGACAGCTGGCAGAAGGACAACAAAGGTCCGGGCTCAGGTTCCCTGTTACCAGATCTGCCCCATAAGGAGCAGTGTGGCCTCTCCCTGCTTCAACACTATATTTTACTTTTCCAGAAATTTATTCCTGACCCCATCAAGTTGTGCCCTGAAACATAAAAATAGATAAATTTAGAGATGACAATTTTATTTCAAACCATATTTTTTGTTTCCATTAATGTGTCCTGTTTAAGGTTCACGGTTCTTTGCATACTAAAGAGCCTGCCTTGTTTTCACTTTGCCACGTCTTTGTCTTATATTATTTTTACAGCTGACAAGCACCATTAGACTATAGAAATGCTGTGGTGTCAGAAACAGATTGAATTTGCTGATTGCTGGAGTTCTTTGTGCTTCTTGCACAAAATTTCTTTCCCTTATAATACATCTGTTGTTTGTATATTCGATAAAGTTAATATCTGTGAAATCAGTCATTTCCCCTAGCTCTAAATTATACTGCAACAGACAGAAGATTGACTTCATTGTATTGACAAGAGAGAACTCTCAATGCTTATTATTTGTAGTGACTTGGAAAGATTACAAAAGCACACAGAATGGCTTTATCAGGAGAGGATACATCTATAAAAGCTGATAAGGTGATGTGTGCACATTAGCAGTGCAAGTAGTTAGCTTTTAAACAAACTTCAAGTTTTCTAGTATTTTAGGGAAAAAAACCTAAAGAAATAGATCAATGTGTCATTCCCTTCCTGTCTTCATGCCAGTATCCTGTTTAACACTCGTCCCATGTGCAATATTTACGTCTACATAAATAATTCAAGAACTAATTAATCCAATTCTTTTATAATTACCTTTTATAATGACATACAGCCCAAATCCCAGCAGCTTAATTGCTACATAATGGAGATAGTTATGACACAAACACCAATAAAGAATATAGGCACCCTTGCTTACTTCAATTAGGGAAAGTCTTAAGCTTCTAGACTCCTGGATCTGGGTTTCAGACACCTCTGAAGTTCAGACATTTGAAGACATATGAGATTTTCATTTCAGAGCAAGAGGCTTCAACTCTCTTATTTCACATGGGACCGTATATTAGGGCACAACAGTCAGCTCTTGCTTCTGCAAGACAACAATACCACAGTACGATTTCTCTGATGCTTTGACTCTCACAGTAGGGCTGTACTGGATTTTGGCCCTATATTGCTAGATTTCACCAAGTTTTCCCAGGCTGGCTTAACACATCATGGACATAACCAGAGTGCAGATCACCCTGAGCTCAATCTATACGCCTTGCTCGATACACAGGAGCAGCCTGAACTTTAAGGTCATATCAGATGGGAAAAGGTTGTGAAACACCATGAATCCTATCTTAATGAACCAAGCCCAAGGACAAAATTAGATGCTTAGCTGAAGAACATCATTCAAACAGGTGAGAGAGGAAATGTATTGTGTACATCTGGGAATGTTAGTCTCTAGTGCAGATTTCTTGTATACTACTCACACCAATCATATCAAGATGAGAGGCAAATCTCCAGTTTTCCATTCTCCCCACCAATGTCCTTATGCGGGTTCAGGAGTTTATCATTTTCCCCTCTGTGACCAGCATCGTAGTGACCCAGCACACTAGAAACCTGCTCAACACAGATAACATCTGGTGCTGCCAACACTGGTCCCCAGTTACATTTTCACAAACATATGGAAAGAAAGTGCAACGTGCCCAACAAGGGCACATTCAAACCTGCTCCTGCAGCTCTTGTGGGGCTACCCAGCACAGCAAGGGGGGCTGGCAACGAGAAGCTCTGGCCACAGAGTGGTAAGTGTGGGTCAGCAGCACAGAGTGGGATGCTCCTGCAAAGATGGGAGCCCCATGCCCAGCAGTGCTACACCACCCTGTCTGGTCCTGCAGAAAGGAGGAAGGACATTGGAGATTTTCTTGGGCTGGAGCAGTTTGAGGATTGGTTTTGCTTATTTTCCACATACAAATATAAAGTTTAACAACAGCATAACTTTGCAGTAGATGCAAGTAGAGGCTTAGTGAATCTTTGTGATAGCTACCTTCAAGAATTGGATTACCAGCTTTGTGAGCTAACAGTAGATTAGGAAACACTGGGAAAAATAAATAGCTTGTAAAGGGATCTTTCAAGGCATAATGCTGTGGAGCTTCTGCTCTAGTCACATCTGTCAACATTTTGATGTCAAGTTTATTTTATAGGGTCAAGTTAACAAGGGAATTAAGATCACAAGCAGTGGCATGAATAGTCAGGTGTCACTGGTCACATTCTCTTGTGATGTTTATGTCTCAATAGGGGAAAACAATTTAGAAGTAAAGGAAGGTTAGCTCTCCCTGCATCAGATTAGAAGGCCTGTGATTTTTCCCATTACCCCTTCAGAGCAAAAAATGAGAGAGAAACCTCACAGAAGGATGAAATGTTTAAAGGGCTATCTAATTTGTTATACTCTTATATGTGATTTTAAGTGAGCAGGATATTTCCAGAGCACTGTTTGACACACACTGCCTGCTATATGAGAACTTTGTGAGGTTTTCTCACATATCACTTAAAATAAACCTTGAAAATATGAGAGATTTTCTTGGACTGCCATATAATTAAATATGTGTTTCCTTTTCCTTCGTGTACATCACAGGTCTCCCAGGCTGGCTGCACAAGTGCCCTAATATAGCATAGAGGATCCAGAGCAAAAGAGAGCAAAAAGCCTGGAGCGGGACCCAGCAAGCCTTCCTGGTCAAGGATGCCCCATGCTCATGGACTGTTTTAAGCAACATGTTACAAGATCAGCGTGGGAAAGTATCAGTATTTAAGCAGTCAGAGGTGAGCATGGCATTTCTGAGTAAGGCTTTGTCTGTATGGGCTGGCTTCACCAATCTGGTTTACTTTAGGCTCAGGAGCAATAAAGTCTGGGCACTGCAATTAGCTGTAGGCATGTGTGCGTTCTGGATTCAAAGGACCACATTTAGTTCAACTTGAATGCATCTTCGATTGATTTAAATTAAGGGAAAATAAGCAGTTCTTAAATGAAAAATGAACACTCACAGATTGGCTGGTGCAGGTTTAACTATACTCACAGAAAATCATTCCCTCTACCAGTGCAATTTTCCCATTGTGAAGAAGTTCTAAAATGTTAATGGCTTTCAGCTTGCAAAAACGCAACACCCTGAAACTATGCCCTGTTACTTGTAAAGTGTGGTGTACCAAAAAGCCCTGGATAATTAGAGGGAATGTGCTGGTGTGAATACAGAAATCTCATTTTAAAGCATTTAAAAGCTTAAGAACACAGCTTCGAACTGAGAGTCACTTAGTTTCTATGATAGCTTTTATCTTTACTGGCAGCTAAAGACATTCTTTGAAGTCTTAAACTAGTCCTAATCAAATGTTTTAGCCAGTGTGCTTTCATAAGACCTGACAAATTTATTCCATTATGCTTCTATTAACTGGTAGATATTTATGTACCAGGTTGCAAAGGAGCAATTCCTACAACAAATATTTCACTAAGGAAGGTTTCATAATTACACCAAGAGATGGGGAATTAGGATCCACGGGTGTCTTCTGAGCTGAGGGACAGACACAATGTGCTGTCCTCAAAGTGAGTCACTTTGATTCCCTTATCTGCTGAATAGAAAATAATGTTGATAAGAAATGCTTGTGAAATGTGTCAAAACATGCTCAGTAGAAGGGTGATGTTTGGGGCATTTTATCCCCTCCCCTGCATTATACTGCTGGCAAGGTTCTTTGAGATTCTCAGGTGAAATTCACTGTTAAGAGTACTTCTGGTGTTCACAAATGGTTAATGAATTAACCCCCTTTCTCTCTACCTGAATGCCAAAGATGGGAAGCTGAATTTGAACTTATAGCGCTGAATAAGAGGTGGAACAGAGACATTTTTGAGAAAATTAAAGAGAACTAAGTTGTTACTAAAGGTATTTTCAAATAATCATTTTTTTATTTGGGAAGAGGATTACAGTTTTTCTAGAACTCTCCATATTTTTAGAAAAACAATAAAACCACCTCCGCTTTGAGGCCCAAAGACCAAAAACCTCTTGACTTACAACATGATTTCAAGCTTTGTTTTTTCAATTTAAAAAAAAAAATCTTACCTTCTATGTACTTCTCCAAGATCCTTCACTTCCAGAACTCGATGAACAGACAGGCCCTAGAGATCACTTGAAGAAACACCACACAACATTCAGCAGAGCTCTCAGAAGTACATCAGACACCTTGCAGAAATCCCACAGCGTAGCTTAGAGGGAGCGTCAGGTTTCCTCTCCCATAACTGCAGAGAACTGGGCACACAGCTCTGGCCAGCTTTTCTTCTAATCTTAGCCTCTTAGTTCTTCTGTAACTTAATAAACCCATCCCCAAGGACAAGGGATATGGACAAGCCCCTTGGAGAGACCTGTACTTTTTAGCACTATAAACCTCTCTTGTTCCTCTTGTGATAACTTCATCACCAGCAGAACCGTATCATGACTGTGGAGTACTAGTACTGTCTTGGGGGGACAGTGCCAGTATCCTGGCTTGTCCTAGGGACCAAGTAGCCACTATAAAAGTCCAAGATCTGTGAATAGAACTGAGCCCTGCCAAAACCTTTCACAAAAAATGAGAAGAATCCCATGCCAGGATAGCTTTCTGCTGGTATCCTCGCTGCAGGCTGCCACGTGCCAAGGCACTCAACCTCACCTTTGGCTGCTGCATGTGCCAGCGTAGCCTCAAATGCAAGACTGTGTGGCTGAAGTTTTCATTGAAATAGCTCTAGCTGGCTGAAATGTTCAACAAAACATTTTGCAGAGAAAGATATTTTATCCAAAATAAACTCTTGAGTTCAGTAACTTCACTAACTTTGGTGGAAGAAGCTTGCTTTCTGAGCTGATGGCGATTTATCTGCTCTATTAAGTCCAATGACAAAACACATGATGCTTTCAATGGGACCAGAAATTAGACTGCCTGCAAAAAGGCAATGGATAGAGGTTCCACCTCAGTTACTCTGATTTAAATGCAGAGAAGCTCCTGTGATTTCTTTTGTGTTATTTCAGCTCTAAAGGAATTAAATGGAGAACAGAACTGTGCCAATGAACTGCAGCATCACAACAGCCAAGGCTGAAAATAGCAAATACTTTAAGAAAAAGTATTTTCTTTTATCATGGAATTCCCAAATATATTTGGGAAATTACAGATTCATTTGTCAAAATGAACACAAATACTGAGAAGTAGCACAAATACTTTCCATTTAATTAAAAGAAAAACAACAAATGAAAAAACCCCCACAAAATCTTTTGCCACTTCTCACTTATTTTAAAAATATACTTACCTGGACATGTGTATCTTTTATTTCCACATTTCTCTCAAGTTAAAAATACATACAAATATCCCCTGTATTTAACAAATAAAATTCTATGGTAATTTGACAATCAACAATGCCTAGTGTTAAGGATTTCATTATTAAATCTGATTGAATATGATTAAATATGGCTTATGCTTTCCAAAATGGGTTGCGTGATAGATTTAAATGAACTCATTAGTGGTTAATGCAGCAAAGGATTTTCTAAATGCTAATGTTTTGCTGCCTTTGACTCATTAATTAATTTGAAGATTGTGTAATTATCAGAGCATTCGACTAACATACATCTACTTCTTTTATTCCCAAGTGACAGTTGTTTGCATGTAACTATTGGAAATTCAATTATATTTATAATAAAAACAGAAAATCAAACTGCCCAAACAAGCACATTCTGCATGGGAGCAGCATCTTTTCCTTTAAAGTGTTTTTTTTTATTACCATTATTTTCTAAAGAACATAGGCTCAGCAGCTTTCTCTCAACACAGAGAAGGGGTAGCAAAGTCCATGGCTTTGCCAGATAATTATATACGTATGAAGAGTTGTGTAAGATGCTTGAGGTCTGAATAGGGCTTGTAAAGAACCAGGAGCAGATCTTGGCTTGT
Organism: Tapera naevia; assembly: GCA_033556795.1. Classification (NCBI taxonomy): domain Eukaryota; kingdom Metazoa; phylum Chordata; class Aves; order Cuculiformes; family Neomorphidae; genus Tapera; species Tapera naevia. Next base: position 3,472,557 of record JAUMJJ010000352.1, read on the forward strand.
TTTGTTTCTTGTTTGTCTCTTTTTTTCCCTTTTTTAAAAAAATGATTTGGCCCTTTGTTTTTAAAGACTATCAGCCACCTGTATGGCCTCAGCCTGACCTGTTACCTGATCTGCCACCTGACCCAGGCACTTTAAAAGCTCAGTTATGGCCTCATGGCCATCCACCATCTTCTTGGACCTGTAGGACAAAGAAACACGTGCTACAACACGCGGGGCCTTGGAGGCGGTGACTGTCTTTCAAACTATATCTCTTATAAACTATCTCTCTTTCTTTCTCTCTCTCCTCATTCTCTTTTATTTTTCTTCTTTTTCCTTGTAACAAGTGTGGCTGGAGCAGGCATTTTTGATGTTTAGTTTTGACTCTGGCAACATCAAGCTCTATTTTATGTTTTACAGTTCCATTAAGCAGATCATTGTACAGTGTTATCAGAGTTTTCTAACTTGCAGATTCATTGCAGTAACATCAGCTTTTGTGGTTTCTTGTCAGTGCTCTATCACGTTATGGGTCATTGAATGTTTGCACCCAGTGTTTCAGAGCATGCACTTCTTTTAGTAAAATATGGTTCACACCCTCCTCCTGAGTGGTTTGTGTCACTCTTGATGCCGTGCCCGTGATTCCAAAGAGCTCACTTTAAGTGGGACACGACAGCATGAAATGAGGCAGTACAGCCTGAACGCCCTCTCCAGAACAGATGAGCTGCTGTACATGTGAAGACACAGCACTGCCCTGGGTTCATGGTGGATGAGCAGAATCACAGCCTTCAGCGCAGGCTGGGAAAGTGGCACCTAATTCAATACACTGTGCTGGTATTTAGGGCAGTGGATGTACTGGCAGTTCTACATAACACAAAAGCATGGAAATAAAGTAGAAATAGTCTCTGAAGCAGATATTAAACAATGATGGAGCCATAAATGCCATAGAGACTGGGAACCAAAAAAAGCGTTACAGTCAAAGCTTGTAAGAAAGAAACATGGATTATGAACATTTCATAAACATCATCACGGACTTACAAGAGGTGCCATAGGAATAATTTGCTTTCAAGTTTCCAGAGCTATAAGGCTCTTTAGTGGAAGAAGAACAGAGCCTTATCTCCTGCAGGCATTTTTAATGACAGTAACTAAAAAATTAAATTGACTCTTAAAATAATTTCTGCCCTGATTTTAAAGGCATATCTGATTTCTCTAGCAAGCCTTTATGGTTGCCTTCACACCACACAGAATTCATCAGTCCTTATGACTTAACAGGGAATTTGTTTGTTATCAATAGATTTTGTTTCCACTAAATAAGGAATTTTCTCCTGTAGTTACAGAGGACCACAAATAGCTGCAGAGGCAACACAAGTGTAAAAGCCAGAAAAAACAACCTTGGTATTCATTAGCATGAATACCATTGTCTGAAAGGAGCCCTTCTCTGCCAGCAGCTGCAAGAGCAACAATGCATTAACAGATGGGATAATTAAGCCCAATAAGTAACTATTACATTTTCTAGTGAAAGAGAACTTCATTGTCTCAAATAATCAACTTCTATCTCAAAAAACCCAACATGCATCACTTAGACAAATTATCTGATGAGTTTTTTTCAATTGCTATTAATCATGGATGTTCATCCTATGCACTTTTACATGTTTTTAGTATTCAAAAATGAGCAACTAGGCATGATTAAGTAGACAGCACTTCATACCCCCCGAAAACCTCAGCCCCTCTAGACCTTCATTCAATGGAAAAAGTCAAGGAATGATTATGAAGCAAAATGCATCACCCTTAACTTCTAAACTATTGCTTATTATTATGGAAAAAAATGTTAATTCTTTGATTTTCACTAAAGTAGCTGCCCTGTGACACAATTTCTGTTTCAGACAAAGGCCTACCTCAGTCAGTAGCAGGGAAATTTAAAGAGTCAGGGCTTGGTTCCATTAATAATTTACAGTGAAATAGGGATGCTAAGATGAGTATCTCAGAGAAAAATTGTGCTTCCAAAGGATGCAAAAGCTCTCACCAGCTTTACTGTGGTGTGGACTCACAGACTGCTGGACACATCCATTGCTGGATGGGTTACCCAACCTTCAGCCAGGTCTGTTAATGCCTGCAAGTCTTCTCAGCATCTTCTTTCTGTCTTTGAACCCCAGGTGTTTGTAGCACATCTTAGAAGATGGCAGTGACTCCCAGCTCACTGCCAGGGTTTGCTACATGTGCAAAGCTGCTCTTCCCTCAGCCTCCACCACCAGCTTTGAGGAAAACAAACATAGACAGGCCAAGGCAAACGCTCACCCAGGAGGAGAATACTCAAGATATTCTGGCCAAGCTGAACTGCTGCTTCCTGAAACAGCACTTGTTGTCCATCGGACTGCTGGAGAGACACAAGAGTGCTGCAGAGAGTTTCTAACGAGGTTGCAACGATGCTCATTTTAAAGTTTCAACCATCTTTGCAGCAGAGTGTCGGTGTTTTCAGACATGAGATTAAGAATTCAGATAGTCTTAGAGATGAACTTATACACAGAAATGTCATCTCTTAAGGCAGCTGGAAAATAGTATCATTGACTCAGGAGCTGTCCAAAACCAGCAGAACGTGCTGGTTCATCAGAGAAACAGGCCAGCAAAGAATATTATTGGTGAAGAGTACAGGGACAGGCAACACATACAAAAATCAACAGAGTTTTTGCCACAGCCTCTGACAGGGAAGGCAAGGAGCAAGGTGGAAGGCACCCAGTTCTCAGGCACCTCCTGGAAACCATAGTGAGTCTCTTAGCTGATGAAAAATAGATGAAACAGAACTAAACCCACAGCCTTAGGTTAAAGAGAAGGTGCAACACAGCGTAGCAGGACACCCTGAAAAATTACAGGAAGGAGTTGGATTTTAATGAAGAATTGCAACTGCTGTAGGAAGCACAGGTCACACCAAATGTCTATAATGATTTTTTGAAGTCAAAGTCACAGAGACAAAGATGAGAACTTTGTTGTACTGAAGTTCCCAGAGATTTGGTTACTGACTTTCATGGACCCAGCAGTCAACCACCCTAGAAATATCTGTTACACCAAGAGGGGAAAAATCTTTTGACCCTCCTGGGATACAACATTTATGGATGAGAAGGGCAAAATGTGGCATTGCTCAAATACCCCTCCCCGTTGTTAGTTAGGAGACTGCCTCTGATATTAATCACACAGACACCGCTTTAAATTCTGCATTTAATGCTAATGGCCACAGACCTTGCCCCAGGGAGCTAGAACAGTGGGAAGAGGCAGCACTCCTGCAAGACAAACGAATGCAAGGAAATGAAAGAAAAGTCTTTAAGTGCACAGTAGCTGACCCCATCTCCCATGAGAGCTGTGCCTGTGAAAGTTTCCTTGTCGTTGTGCAAAGCTGACAGCATGGTACCCTTCATGAAATCCTAACCTTTCTTTCCTTTCCTCTGTACAACCACACACACGCGTTCGTGCACCTGCTGTAACAGCAGACTTCAGAAAAGCACTGCATCTACCCATCAGCTGAAAGGACTGTGGCCCCAATGCATCATCTGTTGTATCTGCCCTTCAAACTTCCTTTTTTCCCTACTTGTGGCATACTCCAACATCTTCACTTCTGCAGATAACAAAGGCCTCGACACTATCCTTTACTAGGCAGACATTGAATCTGACAATCTAATCTTTCAATGTCTTTTTAACAGCTGTGTTTATTTACTAAAGTAGCAAACTGTTTCCTCTAAAGCATAGAGGGGCTGGCTTGAATAAACAAATATCTCTACAATTTGGTAAGATTTGGTATTTGCACATGCTTTCTCTTGAAACTATACATTATCCTGTCATTGGGGTGTCTGAATTATAGGCAATCCTGAGATCCCGTCTTTGTTTAATGACTCCTCTGACTGCTGTTTTGTATAGAGGAAAAGGAAGGCTGGAAGTACAGTAAATTGGCTCACAGGGAATGGGAAATAACACCACTTATGTTCTGAATCTTACTGACTACATTTACTCCCGTTCCCAGACACTATTCTGTTTCCTATTTGTAGTTTAGATAACACAAATCATTGCAGCACCAAACTGCTCTTTGATCTTGTCTCCACCCTAACCCAAACTGGATACTGGACAGTTGTGTGCAAGCAGCTCAGAAGAGGTGTTAGGAAACCTTAATGGGAGTAACAGGTCTGCATCCTGAAACTTAAGACCCAGTCCAGACCAAGTTGTTATCTGAGTTTCTTGAAATGCCCTTCAAATACAAGGCAAGCCTTGCCAGGACACCTGGCAGCAGCTCCTGAACTGCATGGCTTGCCATGGTGTCCGGCTGGCATTGCTCTGCCTGCTGCTCCTCCTCTTGCTCCAGGACCACAACTGCCTGGGAGCTGTACAAAACACAACTACTGCCCTCAAACCATAAAAAGGAAAAAGAAACTTGCAGCTTATGAACTAAGCATAGCATTGCTGCAGCAATCCCAGCTGGAGTGGCAAGTTTTGGAAAACAGTGGATACACAGAAAAATTTCAGGGAAATAACACATCCTTCTCGCTCAGTGGCAGTGATAAAATAATGTCAATAAGAAGTCCTCTTCCAGTTTCCAGTTCTTGCAGATATGGAAGCAGCTGAGAATACAGCACACACCTACCCCCTCCATCACCGCTGAGGCTCCTGAATCCTTAACATTTCTCTTAATTAGGGCTGAAAAAGGAGATGCCTTTTCTTGACCTATTCCCCACAGCAGTAGTTGTGCTCAAGCCCTTAAGAGGAGGGGGTTAGGTTGCTCTCCCAATACAGGCAAGAACAGAGCAGGTAATAAACCAGAGCTAGAAGTGAACTGTGCCGTTAGAATGCAGGAAAATGTATTTCTCCACAAAATAGAAGTAGCCTGGATCGAAATATATTTTTATCATATTAAAAAACATTTACTGCCTGAAAGCATGTTTAATATAAAGCAGGAAAAATGATTTCTCTCTTTCTTAGCCTTCTTACCAAGATCATTAGCACATTATTAATTCACTTTTCTGGTTTGTTTCAGCACACACTTCACCGACATCTCCAGTTCTCAGGGTGCCTTTCTGCATTCTTACTATCCCTAGAACATTCGTGTAGCAGTACTGGAGTGGGATGCTGGTCCCAGGTGGGAGCCATGGGCAGATACAACCCTCAGCCAGGTCCTCCATCCTATTTTGGGAGAAATGCCTTTGGAGTAGGGAATTTTGTATTTTATTCCGAGATTTGCCACAGATCTGCTGGGAAACTGGACAAAACCTGCCACTAGATGAAAACCAGGATGGGAGAACAGTGCAAATGAAGGCTTGTAGAGAGAAAAAAAGGTGTTTATGTAAAACTTGCAAAAACTTCAGGGACTCATCTTTGCTGAGACAGTAATGGAAACCCATAAATTATTGAGCCATTGTTCCTATCTATTATAACAGAATTGCAAAACTAGGAGTCTCATTTCATTTTCAGTCGTCCCTCCCCTCTTTCGCACTTGTGCCAGACAAAATATTTCTTACAAACAAGATTCTTATTTCAGTATTCATTAGATTGTTTGTCAAGAAGAGCAGCTGGTGTTGATGAATTGATTACGATGCACTGTGGATAGCTCAGCCTAAAAGAAGAAAAGACACAACAACAGATTTCAAAAACGTAAAAGGCTGCTGTGAACAATAAAGGAACAAGCTTTTCTTTCCCCCTGCATGGTGAATGGAATAGTTAAGTTTTTAATTTCAACAAAGAAGATTCAGACTAGACAAAAAAAATGTTTTAACATTAAGGCTATCACAATACTGGAACAGATTGCTCAGGAAAGCTTTTGAGACCAAATTGGCAGCTGCCTGTCAGAAACAGCCGTATGCAGCCCGCCAAGGTCTCTTCCAGACCTACAACCCCAGGCATCTCCCCTTGACTTCTTTGTTATCTGATGACCCCATTATTTTCAAAATAAACCTCCAAACCCATAAGTATTCAATTTTATCTTGTTTATTTAAAAGTCCTCCTAAATAAAGTGGAATAAAATGGCTGAAAAGCTGGTGAGACAGAACTCTCCTGACTCCCATACCCAGGAATATAAAAAGTGACTCAGCCATGATTGACACAGAGAGACATACAACGGGCTGAAGTCCAAATTAACAGAGCACCATGGCACAGATTCCTTTTCCATGTAATTTCTTATTTCTTGTCCAATTCAGAGGCATAACTTACCTGCAACAACAAAATAATCCAATGGAAACATCGAGTTGATTTATCCACCCAGTCAAGCAAACAGTAATAAGCCAGGAGATAAATAAATAAATGGGTTGACAAGTATTTTGTACTTCAGTGCTCTGATAAGAAATCAGATACCTGAACCCCAAACTCGGAGGCAGATCTGCTATCCAGGCAACAGCAAACTACACCACTATTTAACTGACACTGCAAATGGGTACCAAACAGGAAGCTTCCCTGCTTTACAAACAGACAGTGTCAATTCTAACCTGTGCTCTCTAACAGCTATATCAAATGACTTCCTGTAAAATTAGCTGTGAGAACTGAAATGGAATATTTAATAGAATAAAATAATAGAATAATTAATTCAGCACACACAGTAAGATTTACTGATTTGACCATGAGATGGTAAGCAATGCAACTGCAATGAACTACATACCCACCTACTTCTCTGCCTTGGGAATTGGCTTCTGGCTTCAAATTGCTTACTGCTAGAAAGCAGTTTGCTCCTATCCACCTAATCAGAATCTGACTTTGCTCCCGTATTCATGCAAACTGAAGATGGATGAGACGTGGCATTAGAAAGTGAGAGACGTGCAAAACTTTCAAATAACAATTTAAAAGTAAACTAAGCATCAGTAATTGCAATTCTTCGCTATTTTCCTGGGGCGAGAATTTCCTACCTTATAAAATTATTCACTTACAAGAAATTAAGGGATATATGTCAGAATCTGCTGTGGCTCTAAATTGAAGTATTCAGAATGCATGGTCATTATATCATAAAAATGTTCTTTTCCATACTTATAAAGAAGAGTAAAGCCACAGTGCAGCAGCTTTTGTAATTGCAAATGATGCAGCACCGCAGCTCTTGTGAAGAAGAAAGAAATTGTAAAGACCCAATGCAGCTCTGGAAAATGAACAGGCATGTTTGGATAACTTACACCCTATGTGCCTGTGCTTGGCATTTTTTAAGGGTTGACCCTGCATCTTAAGGTGTTCTTATTGTTAGAAGGCATTTGAAGGAGGGACAAAGGCAGAAATAAACTAAGCAGAGCCAGTAGATTTGATTTTTTCTATCAAGGCTGAGATAAGACACAAGAGCAAAGGGTGCCTCAGATTTGTTATATATGCACTTCACTATAGTGGAATGAGAAACATGGTCTTTACTAGATGGGTTTTAATATTTGTCAGGGAAAAAACTTTTATCCACCAGCATTTGTTTTTGGAAGTGCTGCCCTAGCTCTGCTGGCACTGAGGTCAATGGAAGCTTCACCTCAGTATTGCTGTGAGCAGAGACCTTTTCTTTCAGGGAAGGGAGAATACTCCATCTGAGCTCTCGCTTGTCCAGCAAAGAAGTCTTGAAATGTTCAAGAATATGTAATTCAGAAAACTCAAAATGCAGCACTCTCAGTGTGAAAAATCAGGGTTCTCAGCATCTAGAACAAGTCAGAAAATCTCTGTGGAAACAAGAAATCAGTCTGTTGCAAGTGCTTGACTTCTATTGAGACTTGTCACCTTCTTGAGACCAAAATCTTGACTTGGTACCTTAAGCATGACTCTAGGAGCTGAAGAGTTTCATATTATGCCTTTTTTAAACCTTCAAAACAACCCATTATGGTACCAATTTTCAATTAGTCAGACAAATAAGAAAGTCCCCGCACTCCTGGGTCAGTTTTCTCAAGGACAACTTGTATTCACTGGAGCATCATCATTCTCTACAAAATCATGGATCAATTCCTCCAAAAATAATATTCTGCTACAGCTGCCCTATGCTGACATCAGGGAACCAAAGAGAGTGCTTCAATTTCCATTAAATAATTTCTGTATGAGGTAAAGAACACAAACTTTATGAATACCTGAGATCACAAGTCCTACAGAATTACAAAGAACAGATTGTTGAACAAGGAGAATTAAACTTCAATGGGAAGATTTAGGCAGTAATGGCATAATGCACCTACCTGAAACACAGTCTCGTTCTCCCAGAAGAGAGGTGGGAGAATCTGCATTTCCTGCATCTCAAGGTAGCTGTACTCTAGAGAGGAGGGTTTGTGCTAATGACATTTCAAGACATGGAAACTTCCTGTATCATGACATCAGGTAGCACAAACGGTCTGTCTCAAAACCATGAAATTACTTCAAGATTGCTCTCTCAAAATTGAAACAATAGAGAAATTCCTGTAGTGCTCTCAGATTCCAGGTAAAGGGAATCCAAGACTGGTTTTTATACTTGTAAAATACAGTCCCTCCTCTGTTTTCTATCCGTGACATATGCTTTTTAACAGCAAGTTTCAACGTATTAAAATAAATTGATTTTGATAACATTACTGAAATAAGAAAGCTATTACTTTTAAACATATTATAGCAAAGATATAGTTTACATGAAGAATTTCACCATAAGGTTCTAGTGACACGTGAAATAAACCATCTGGGTTCCCTTCTCTTGGGTTATGACATGTCCCACAAACCTAAAGGAATTAAAAAATCATTATATAGAGGTGGATACATGTTATTTCATGTGTAAATCTAAATGGTTTCAAATATCTGAAATACAGTAACACAAATAACGTTTCTTTGCACAATCAAATTGCATCACTCTGGAAGAACAGACCTCTCTGACATGAGATTGCATTACCATACAGGAGCCCACGCTTCCAAAGGCTTCTGAACAGCTGGAGCGTAGCTGTGAGTCCCCCACTTAATCTGAAAATCTTCTGTACCAAGCATTTAAAATTACTGGTATACAACATTCAGCCAAGGTAATATCAAAATATATTTTATTCTGGACCTCTTTCAGATCTGATTCAAATTACAGTTGTCAAAGCAATACAATGCAAAGGGAAACTGCAACAGAAAATGTGCCTAGAAGGGATATAAGGGCCTTGGGGACAAATCATTGTGATGTAGAACCAAAATACATCATAAAGTGTAATTAACATGGTCCAGGACAGTATAGAACATCTATATCAGTCTTCTTCAGACAATAATCATGAAAACTGAACAATAAAAGTCCTTTAAACAAGTACAAAAAACTGTCATGGGCTGGTTTACACTTTTACAACAGTTGTAATTTAACTGGATAACTGAAGAAATGATGCAGACATTTTAATCCAGTGCTATAGGTAGGCTCACAGAATTAGACCCAAAGGATTTGTTAACTCCAAATGAAACCATTACAACTACAATGTCAATGTCAGGAGAGAGAGAAAATTACTTCTGTATTCTAGCATTACTGTTCTGCACACTGCAGTCTGTTGAGGACAAGATTGCAAAGTACACTGGACTAGCAACAACATGCAGACTGTTTTCTTGTATTTACCCACAAATGTCAAAAAACATTATGAAGTAAAAAATGAATGATTATTTTAAAAAGAAAAAAACAAAAACATGCCTCAAGTTATTGTCAAGCTTCAAACTTAAAGGCAGAGAAAGCAAATTATGTACTCAAAACTACTGATCTGAAGCACTATTAACATTAAATCTGCAATCCGCAAGAAGCGGCAGATTTTCCTGGTTCGTCTGCCTTCCATCAGGCTGACAGCAAAGACAGCCACACTTTCACAGAATGTGCTATTTCAGAGCTTTCTCTAAAGGGAGAGGTGAAGACTGCTCCTCGGCTTTCTCCCTACAGAAAATGTCAGGGATCTTGATGGGGATTTACTGCTGTCTCCCAAAGCCATATTTGCTTCTAACATGCCACAATGTTGCTTCTGCTTTCTTCAGACTTCTGGAGAGTGTGAAACTGATCCCACTGGGGAATGGCTCTGCAGGACTTTGTGAAGGGAGAAGCTAACGCTCTTGTCAATGAAAAAGGAACACTGGGCTAAACCCAGCAGGCCCTGCTCTGGCAAAACCCCCACCCAGGCCAAGGGGAGTCTTGGCTCGAGTGAGCTGTGACTTGTTTTTACCTACGCGGCACCGCTGTACAGAGACCCAACGCCTCCAACGCTTATTCTAGCAAGGTTTTCTCATGAAATGAAAGACAATGGGAGTTCTGGTTAAGTAAAGACTAGAAAAAGCGGGTCCCAAGGCTCCTCTTTGCTAAACAGACAAAAAACATACAACCTTTTATTTACAAGCTGAAAACCCCAGTTTGCGGCTTTAATGAAATTCCTTCATTCAGCAGAACTAAACGCATTGGCTGCTAAGATTGCTGTGTAGGCAAACTGGCACAATCACCCTATGTCACCTACTATTCTTCCTAAACACAAAGAACATTTCAAAGGTACAATGTCCCATTAAATACCCTAGCATGAGGTAAGAAGTGTAAGGAAAAAGGAGTGCTTTTTAAATGAAAATTAATTAAAATTGGTAGAAATCTTTGGCCTTTCTCTCAAAATGCATTAAAGTGTCACAAAATCAAGAAACATGCTTCAAAATGCCATGTCATTCCGACTCTGGTAACTATTACCTCCCTTCACCCAACCCAGAAAAAGAGGCACTTTTAGTGTTTCATATAAGATTTCCAATCATCTAGCAGACGTGCTAAATAACCCTGCACAATTGTAGTCCCAGAATAAACTGAGTTTATCAACATTACAAAGACTCTAAAAAAGCTTTTATGAGGACCTAGATATTCTCTTAACTACACTAAAAAGTCCACTGGTTGGGAATCTTTATATCAATTTAAAACTGCAGGAAAAGGTAAAGTGAAAATAGGAAAAGAGGAACTCTATGGAAACCTGGACCTAATTATGCAGAAATGAGAAATGGGATCTGAGACGGATGCATAGAAAGACAGCAAACTCAAGAGCAGTTCATTTCTTATCCCATCATTAACTCTGAGCCTGGTTTTTCCCCTTCCTTTTATCTCTATTTGGATATTTGCCCATTTATGCGTTGAACTGGAAAAATTAGGAACTGTAATGTATGCAAAAAGCTTAAGCCCACATTTGCCTTTACACTTGCAGAAGAGACGTAACAGAATCACTCGGTACATAGGACTAAGCACGTGCACACGTGTACACAAGGTTAGGGCCTTACTGACACTTGGCAGACTCAGTGTAAAGGAACAATTTGGATGATCTACCTCAGTATGAATACATGGTCTTTGTGCTGTAAAAGAGAATAATTAATGTCATGGTTCTCTTTTTTTTTTTCTTTTTTTTGCTTCACATAATCACAGCACCCAGCACACCTCGCATGCATGTGCCGAACGGCGTATGAAACAGGAGGGCAGAAGAGGTGTGAGCAGGAGCAGCACTGTGGCATGCTAGTACAGGACAACAATAAAATATCCACTGGCCAGATCCTTTGCTAGTGGAAACTGGCATCATTCCACTACAGTAGGGCACTGCTGATGAACACCAGGTTGGGGGCCTCAGCCTGCGCATCCAGATCTCTCGTTCCTGCTGGGTTGTGCTTCAAGCAACCAAAAAACCTGTGACACTGAAGCTTTGTTTTATCTATTTCTGATTATGTGATACTATGCTTAAGCAACTAGAATTATAACCAAAACAGCTGATGATTGAGAAAGAGGAAAATGGCAATATCCTGAAACAAAGCTGTGTGATTTTGCAGCTATGCCACAGAATTCCACAATTGTTTAGATTGGCTGAAAGAATCATCCAATAACTTTTATGAAAATGAATAAACTGTCCATATTAAAATACAAAAGTACTATCAAGAATCACTTCTGACTTTCAGATTTAAATTCAGTGCAATTGACAAATGCATTGCTAAATGAAAAATGCAGCTTAAACATACTCAAAACATTTGTGTCTATTCCTGGGAGCACAGTTTAAAATTATTGCACAGAATTTTTTTTTATTTTTATTTTTATTTTTTTTTCATTAAATGACAGAGGTCAGCCACAGTCATGGACCTCCAGCAATAAAAGCAATATTTCAAGTGCCAGACACTCAATATATTGTTTCCTACATATTGTAACTCACAGGGTAATTGCTCTAAACACTTGCAATATGTTCCAAAACCCTAAAAATAGCTGGCACTGAACCACCGCAGATGACTCTCTGTATGGATATGACTTTTTGTTGGTTTTAAATGCTGTGTATTACAATCTTCTCTTTACCACTGGCAAATTGCTACCCTACCTTAGCCAAACTCAGACTTGCTTCAAGTCGTGTTTATTCCATGGAAATAGCAGAAATCAATGCCCTAAGAACAATGGTTAAAATGTCAAAGCTGCATTATCTCAGCTAAATCAATTTATACCTAACTCAGAGGGGGGGGCGATAAAAAACAAACAAAAAGAAATTAAAAAAATGTTAGAGACGAGCAATCATAAGCCACAAAATTTGTGATTAAAATAGTGTTATAAAACTGATAACTTTGCAAAGCTCTGTAATATAAACCATTCCTTAAGTAAAACGCCTGTGACATAAATTTGACAACCTCTCTTTTTACAAATTTACACTCTTGGAACCTTAGGCAAGACATGATGCAACCTTTTGGACTACACATACGCGTAAACACAACCTCATGCTATCATTTACAAATAAAATCACTATCGGTATACTTTTAATCACATGAGCAGAAAAAAGTTTGCCATATACATCTGTCATTGTAAGAAAAATACTTGATATTGTAAACAGAGTAAAAGACACTATATAGTAGTGATTATTAAAAAAATAGCAGCTTACATCTACCCTACATTTGGAAAAAATGTAGTCACAAGATACAATAAACTGCAGGACTGGAGCAGCAGGGGAATTAGTGCAAGTATTCATCTTTCAAATAAGCTGAATCACTGCTATTAAAATAAACTTGAAGCAAGTCCTCTGTTTAAGATTTTTTTTTTTTAAATCTAAGGTAGTAAACATTTTGCCTTTTAATGGCAGTGTTATCAAATATATGCCAAAGATTTTATTTTAATAAAGAAAAATTACATGAGATACTTTTAATACTGGAGACTGGTTACAATTATACATCTAAGCTCCTACAAATAATGATGGGCAACTCTCAGAGAAGCTGTGGCATGAACCCTTGTCCAGAAAGATCTTAAACTCTTAAAAACGATCCCCCAGCTATACTTTGCTCCTTTTCACAATAGTGCACAATTTAACCATATTTTAGCTATGGTCTTAAAGCAACAGAAGATGCATTTTTTCCTCTTTTGTCCTCTTTTTTTTTTTTTTGCATCCCTGTATTTTTCTTTTCTGTATTTTTGTGCCCTTCTATTCTTAGGTTTGGCAGAATTATGTCCCAAATAAGAAACTACTGCATTTCAGCTATGTCACCAGAAAATAAAACATAGCATTATACCCATTACTGTCATACTTCGCAGGTGAGCAGGACATGAAATATCACGCCTCAAAGACAGTTGTTTTTTTTTTCTTCTCTCTCCATAATCCCTTTTCCACCCTCCCTCTGTTCACAAAATTGTGCTCTGGGAGCCACAAAATGTACCAAACGTTATCAGGTTCAACCTACCTCTTCAAAGAATGCATTAAAACATGTTTCAAAGAAACATTTTTTTCCAAGGTGAAAAAATACAAACAAGAAACTAAATCACTCCCTTACTTCATGCATCCATAAACTCAACCAAAACAAAACAGAAAACCCAATGTTTAAAAGCAAAGAAAAAACTACTGCTGCAGATTTCTGTAAGTCCATTTTCTCTGTACACATAAACTGCTCAACTACTGAGAAGGAAAACAAAAATACCCCACAATCCATTATCATAATGGATTTAAAGGGGGGGAAAGGGTAATGAAGGCTGCCATTAGTATCTTCTGAATTTGGTATGTATATGGTCTGCTCTTGTATATGGTATATCTCTCTCTCTCTTGCTCTCTCTTCTGTTTTTCATATCCAAAACCTTTAAAAATTATTTTGGGGCACAGCAGATTCCAGCACTTGGTGAACAGGATTCACAAGCTGTGACAAAACTCTGTCATCCTCTTCAGGGTGTAATTTTTTTTCTTTTTTTTTATATACAGTATATGTATATATTTCTTTTTTGTTTGGCTGTAGTGGACTGGCCATGGTTCAATTGGGACTATAGCAGTACATGGGTCAGGGACAGTCATTTTGGCTATGTACACATTCATAGTCGGTCCATGGCTTCCAACCAGTAGCGCTATTTCCGTAGGTCTAATACACAAACCTGTAAGACAAAGAAACACACATACAGAATGCACACACACATTGATACAATACACATGTATACAATTTTGTGCAAAATAACTGAGCAAAACCTATGAAACACAATGTACAAGTTTCATCTTGTATTATCTCTTAACTACAGATTTGGGGGCAGGAGAGGAATCACCAGGTGAGCACTTCGGTTAGAAGCACCCAGCCAGACTTGGTAAGGGCACTGCTACCTAATGAATTACTATGAGAACATAATGTTCTAGTTCTGTCACATACAGAAATCTACTAGCAAAATATAATCATATAAAAGCTATGCTTTTAGTCATCAGATAGTTCAAATGTGCCTCTAGTTGTTCAGTTATTACGAGCTGTAAGTATATTTAAAACCAAGGGGATGAGCAGGACTTTCTCTAGCAAACAAAGTAAATCCAACATTTTAAAAACAGCAAAAACTAAATGAAAACCAATCTGTTGCAAGTACAATCAGCTCCTTGGGTTAAATTAACTGGAAGACCGGAAAGGTTACACAGCATTATGCAAAAGGATCATCCAGGGTGGAACGATAATTAATTTCTGCTCAGGATATACCTTGAGCTTTTGTACCTTTTATGATATTGTCTATACTTATAAGACTAAAATGATATGAAAGACCAATCAAAATTAATTCACTAGAATTTAGTCTACTTAAAATCCAGAACTTCCTGTGACCTCACTTACCAGCATGGAGCACACAGGACAGGAGAACACTTTGGCATGTGTGTTGAAATGCTACCTGAGACTCTGGACTACAAAGCTCCCAGGACTGCTTTTTGCTTGCTTTTGTTACTTTAAGTTTCAGCACTTCAAAATACAATTGCTTTACCACTCTTGTTTCATTCTAATTTTGCTTTTCCTTAGGTTCTTCTCTCCTTTCTTTTAAAAACACAGCAAAACAGAGGCAAGCAAAAAAACAGCTATTGTACTTGTTATGAAGAATTGCATGTTACTACTTTACTCTAGTACTTGGCAGGACAATGTCAGAAGATCTAGGTGGTGATGCCACAACACACCACTATGAGATGATAGTGGGTGCGTTCACGACTAAACGTGACTTTATTCTCTGCTTCTTCAAAACAATGGAAGCAAGACTTGTATTTACATGTAGCTCCTGTCATTTTTAGGAACTTTTTAATTTTGAGTATTCAGAAATCTGTACTTTGTTTTGCTGTTCTTTCTATTAAATGCAATGCAGAAGATATTGTAATGCATGATAGCAGTGAAATATCATCACCTACAATGAACATTTTCACTTGAAAAGGGCAAAGAGGCAAAAATTCATTTCTTTGCAGACTATAATGAAAAGACCAGCCACAACACACACATTTCCATGGTAAGCCCCCGTAGGGACAGAAAATTCAAATTATAGACATCTTCACATTCTGAGATTGTTGGAGGGTTTAAGAGCAACACATTAAGCTGGAATAAAGACGTATTCTCCTTTCAATATCACAGCACCCTTCTATGTGAAAATCTACATGTGAGCTGGCTGTACTGAACCTCGGGCTGCATTGTTAGTCAAAAGATTTCTAAAAGACGCTTCTTGTTAGAATGTCAAATGAGTTAAGCTGCACTTACTGAACCATCTGAAGCACTTGCTCCAACTTTGTCTCCTGCTGCATTCCAGCAAACCTCAAAAATCCCTCCTGTTCCCCGATAACTGTGAACTAGGGCACCTGTCTAAAAAGGGACAAAGCATGTAATTAATATAACAAAATCCAAGTGAACAGTACAATTTGTACAAGTAAAACTTCGTCACTGCTTTTAAAAGCTGAAATTCTGAAAGAAAGTGGTCCAGATGATACTCACAGACAATTTCAGCACCGTGTTAAAGGATATGACAAACAATTATCACATCTCCATCACTTGTGTTTGACAGGCAAAACTGGGGATGGCCATCACTACTTCCATTTACTAAAATGAGCCTTTCAAAAATTAATATCCAATTCCCAATAGCCAGTGATCACATCTTGCCCAACAATAAGGTCTTCAGACTTTCATGCACAATCAGCCCTTTTTTTCAGAAATGCAAAACAAGCAATCATGTCCTATCTTAAGTCCTGTAGAAACACTGCCATCATCAGCTTCTCTCATTTTACATTTTCTTGTTTTTCAAGAAAATGAAATTCAATGAAACAGCTATCAAATTTGTACGTCTACATCCAGTAATCATTTTTCACAGCAAACCTGTTTTATCAGGAGTTTAAAGTTCAGAGTTAAAGACAAATTTTGAATGCAATGTGTTATTGGAGATGCTTTGTTAAACATGTTCTGTGGGTTTTTTTTGGTTGGATTTTTTTTTTGGTTATGGTGATGTTCGGTTTTTGTTTGTTTTTTTTTTCTCCTATGTAAAGACAATTATTCACAATAGACAAGCACTCAAGAGGAACTAAATGCACATGCATCAACAGAAGTAATCTTAGAACAGAGAGAAAGTGAATCAGTGCATTAGCCAGAGTAAAGCTCTTTGTGGCAGAAACATGATGGAGCAACAAAGGTTGGAAGGGTGCTGATGGAAAAGAAACTTCTGAACTGAGAGAAGAGCTATACCTGTGTATTCCAGATGTGTACACATTTATCAAAGGAGCCACTGGCCAGGTACCTGCCATCAGGACTGAAAGCTACACTGTACACAGGTTCTTGGTGTTTTGTCAGAGTATGAATACAAATTCCTCTGTCTACATCCCATAACCTAACAGTAGAATCAAAGGATGCACTGTCAAGAGAAAAAACACAGATTAGTTACATCACAATTTCACGTATTTTTGTTTCTAATATAAAGATAATCTTACATTCTTCAAAATATTCTGTGAACCTCCATATATAAGGAGTGAAGTAAAAATAACACTTAACAGTCATTTGAAGAGGATTAAATAGTACCTTGCTAACATGAGATTGGCATTTGGATTACTTGTTCCTGGTCCCGTAGGACTCCATTTGATAGTATAAATTTCTTTGTTGTGTGCTTGCAAGTCATGGACACAACTGTCTTGTTTCATACTCCAGATCTATGATAAAAACGGGAGAAAACACAAAGACATTTAGCACAATATTGAACTAAAATACATTTTACATCTTTTTTTCTCCACTGTTTGCAGCCTGACTGCTATCTTATAGGCCACTCAAAACATTTGTTATGACTACTGAGTTTCTAGAATAATTATGACACGTATTATTCTAGTACCCTTTGTCCTTTGAGTTAAGTACCTGATGGGGTTAATGAGTAACAAAGGTACTGTCTATAGAAACCAATCTGCATGTGCTAACTACAAGCCCCTTGAAAAGTGGTAGGGATTATCATAGATGCTAAAATGAGAAGAGCAATATGTGTATGTCTGAGTTGACAAAATATGACAGTCCTATTTTTAAATTAACTTCTTGCTACACAGATTAAGTGATATAAAGGCATAGTAGAGAAATTTTCTGTTTTCATATGAAGACATAGTTGCACACTGCAAAAATATTATCACATTTTCCTAGCTTACTAGGATTTGCACTGCCAGGTGTTTGTTCAGTACTTCATACAAAAGAGGAGTGCCTTGGGACTCTAATTCCTGCATGATAACCTTCAACAAACAAAATAAAACTATTCTATTAAGAGTTTGCATTGCAAACAGAAGGGGTTTTGGAAGGCTTTCATACCCTTTCCTAGATGTGAAACTTGATAAAGTAGCTAATCATACAAATGCTTTTTTTAATGACAACCGGTTCAGTAGGGCTTTTAGCTCACCTCTTGTTAGAAAAAGCTAACAGGAGAATGTTAAACTCAAGCGTATTTAAGATGCAGTTGGGCTTTAAATGAATGATGCTTTTCAGAAATGGTGCCTCACTGAAGGCAAATGGATTTTCAATGTGCAGAGAGAATTAAAATTGTATTTCCAGTTTAAATTGATGAGATCAAAATCAAGCTTCTCTTCCCAAAAATAGTATATATGAAAAGAGTCTGTATTAGCTACCCTAGAGAATATCCAGTTGGCATCACAAGAAAGTAAAAATAAATAAATAAATAAAAATCAATCAATCAGTAGGCATTTTCTATAGCCTTCAAAACCTGCCTTTTCAACAGAAATAGGAATGAATGTAATTGAACCACAAGTGTTTTGTGATGTGTAGACTTATTTACAGGCAATTGGTCTTCCAGTTAATCCTGAACAAAATCAAAAAATTCTTCCCAGGCTGGACTAAATTTAAGGCAGCAACCAAGAAGTTAATTGCCTGAGCCCAACAAATGGTAACATTTTCCCAGCTGTCACCTCTCTACTCACTGAAATGTAGCAGCAACAGCTTTAGCTCTAGACTGGAATTCCTCTCACCCGAGTTCCAGCTGTTTAAGTATTAAATATCTAGTTTAAGCTGGCTATTTTGCCTCTATCCATCGTCAATGGAGAACAACTGCCACTCTCAGCAGTTTTCTCATCACACTCAACTTAGACACTTAACTTAGGAAAATATGAATTGCTCTTTAGTGGTCCTAGACACTATTGACTACAGATGTCTAGACATCTAGATTTAGACTGGAGGCTTAATGATTAAATGTTTAGATTTAGATAACGTGATTTCCATTGCAAGTGCCTGACTGTGTGCGAGCACAGGAGGGGATACCTGACCATTCAGTCTTTCCCTATCTCTGATTACACAACCCTGACCTAGATGGAAAGAAGTGTCCTGAGGGCTACCAGTAGGACAGTGCTGTCAGCATAAAAAAAAAAATATCCTGAAACTCTACCAAACACAGTGTTAAAGCACCCACTAAAAATAAAACAGTATGGGAGTAATAGAAATATCTGTAACACGGAAAAAGCACAGGCCTCTCAGGCACAATCTCATTTCTTCTAGTGCATCTAACCTGGTGGCACTTTTGAATGGATCTCTAGTGTGCCTTGAAGTCATAACTATAAGTTACAGTATTGTCTTTATCCACAAGTTTGCCCCCATTCTACGAGAAAGTACGCTGCTATGAATTATTTGGAGGAAAACTGCAGGTGCAATCGAAAACTGTAGAATGACTCCTGATAAACTGGAAAAGTTGAGGTGTTCACACAGTCTCTTAAGAAACAATATGCCAAAGATCTTAACTAGAAAGAAGGGGAAAACAGAAGAAAACCAGGAAAGGAGCTAGTCACCCATTCTTGTGTGTGTTACATGACACGCATTCCAACTTTTTCTTTTAACCAAAAGCAAACCCACCATTAAGCGTGACAGCTTAATGATTAACGACCTGGTTCTGTAAACAGCTAAAAGCACCTAATAAATCAAGCTGCAAGTCTCAGAGTGGCAGCCTGTAACAAGTTTTCTGGACCAATCTTGGCTCTGATTAACAAGGATTTGCTAGGACTGCCCAATCTTGTTATATTAAAAAAGAACAAATATTAGATGACACGGCAAGCACAGTGATAGTGCTGGAACTTGTGCAAGCTAATGGTGCGTGTCCCAGAGTCCTACAAAGACAAGAGCAAGCACCAGAACTCCTGTTACCTTTAGAGTCATATCGTCAGAGCAGGACGCCAGAAGATTACCAGTTGGATCCCATTTGATTGCGTTTACTTCATTCTAAAATTGAACAGTGAGAGTAAGTTGGAATCTTCACTTCCATTACAAATGACAAGCTTACAAAGATAAAGTTGGATGGCAGTTATGAGTATTTGTATAACTGTCAGTATTGTGTCATTTAATTTTCATTCCTAGCTTTGCCTTCAGTAACAGCCTTTTGCTACCTATTCACCACAATTTCCCATGTATTCTCTTGCACAACACAGGTTGTGCATAGCAAAGTCTTAGTTGCCATGTTTCCTCTTCTAAAGCTCACTTTTGCTGTGCCATCCTGGCTTTGGTAAAATAGCTGCACTTGGGAATAAGAATTGTTCTAATAATGATATAGACTACAGTTACTATAAGACCTGAGCTACAGCTACCTGTCTGTGGCCGAAGACGAACCACTGCACAAGTGCTGTGTACTGACAAGTACACCTGGCCCCCAGTCTCTTATGTATTAAGTATCATATAGCAAGCCCCAGTTTTCCAGTACTTACTGTGTGACCCTGGAAGGTTTTGATGGGTCTGTCTTGTCCCAGTTTACAGACATGAATACACATGTCTGTACTGCAAGAGGCAAATGTGTTGTTACTCTGCCAATCAACATCTAATGCTGGTGCTAAAAGAAAAAGAAAGAAATGTAAAGCTATGGTATATATTCTGCAGGAGTCTGATTTGCAAATGTAGCATGCACCACCTTAGAACAAATGCCAACGGGAAGCAATCATTCATTTTACTGCAGTTCTAAAGATAATCCAACGCTATGAACAGTGAGAAAGGCAGCCAAAACCAGTGTTACATAAAGAAATGAAATAAAATTTAATAGAAGTCATTAAAACATGGAACAAATCTGAAATGAAACAGTTATACAGAAGAAAGTGCAGCAGGACAACAAGCTGTAGTCAAGTCACCTAAAAATAAATCTCAAGAGTCAGCAGGAGAAACAGGTTCCTACAACTTAACACATCATCATACATAAGCTCCTCTCCAATAACAGTTCATGCTTGTGCTGACAGATGGCAGCCAGTGAAAAGTAATGATTTATTTTCCGTCTTTAATTCCAGCATTGCAGGGTGTGGTAACCTGAAGCTTAATCATGGGCAACATACTCCATTTTGGTGAAGCCAAGATTTTTATGGCAGATAGCACACAGAATTGCTTGTAGTGAATCAAGAATTGATGGAGTTGATTGTTGTCATGCCACTGAAAACGTAGTGCGAGTGGAAAAAAAGTGGAAACAAGACACATTTCTTAAAGGCCCTTCAATGACACGTTCGTCATCCTCTCTATTCTATTTTCCAGCTGATTCTAGCAGGCTTGCACAGCATGCAGCCCACAAAGCAATTTGTCTGACCTCCTGAGAAGCTGCACTCTCATCCCAGCTGGCCAGAGAACAGCCTTTCAGCTGGCTGGTGGCCAAACAAATTGGGGACAGCACAGCAGGCAGCGCAGAACAATGGGATGCAGAGCTGGGATTACTGTAGCAGGAAGATGACAAATGCAGTCCTTAGCTGACAAAGGCAAACCCTTCGTGGCCCACCCACTTGATTTGTCTGTGACTGTCCTACCGCAAGTCAGTAATATTTGGTTTATCTCTTACGACTTTCATACAATAGCAATAAAAATTGTGAGTTATAAAGTTATAAAATCAGAAAAATCCTACTGTTGTTTACATTCTAAAAAATTCATAAAATTGTGAATATGGGAACTGTTATAAAAGACTGCCTGGTGTAAATAAGCCCCATAACTTCAGATCTTTTAAAATTTATTTTAATAAATAACACTTTATCTTTTCAGATGACAATCCTGAATGATCAAAATCAAGACTTACCAGAATGAAAAGGAAACTGCTGCTTGGCTTCACCAGTGTGGGCATCCCAAATAATTGTGGTCTGTATTAAACAGATAAATAAACAATAAACAAACTTGTACAAATTGCTAATTTTCCCAGAATTACCACCACTCCCATAGCCTACTCCCCATTGCCCAAACCTGCTCCCAATTAAGTATTTCTAGTGGTTTACCCAGGACTAAAGGAAATGGCAGTAGATGTACAAACAACAGCAGAAAACCTTAATATGTTGCGATATTAGAAGAGTGTTTAATCACAACATTTTGGGGTCTGGAGGGAAGAAGGGGGTTATGAGCTTTTTCTTAATAAACAAATTAAATAGATTTATCTCTTTAGTACTATTTATATTCTTGTAATCCACTCCACATACCTATTTTAATTCCAAATACTTGTATATTCAAATTGTAATTCCAAATACTTGTTTTTCCCTAAGGAGATCTTTCTTTAAACAATTCTTCTCATACTTAAGAATCTGAAAGATTTGGTTTAAGGGTGTAGTTTTATTCTGAGTAGTTCTCTGCCAATACTTCTGACAGCCTTCTGATGAAAAAAACTTACACGACAAAATTAGTATTTTGTTATCACCATATTATATGCCAATATTCCTGACCTTCCTCAACGATCAATGAAAATTTTGACACTGAATTCAGTGGAAGGATGAACTAAACACACGTTATTTATGGAAAAGAAATATAAGATAGGGTCAATCTTTCAGCTAATGCAGAATATTTTTCAAAGCATAATCTCAGTTGCTTTATCAAAGGAGCTTTATTGACTGAAATGAGGCTTCTACCTCCTCCAGAATACTTTTCTGCAAGTTAAAGCAGTGCCAAGATTTAAAAACTGGCATAAACTATCACAGATGCCAAAAGAAGAAACTCATCCTTTCCATACTTTGAGACATTTACTTTTTCTTCCTTTGTGCCAGCACAAGCAATTATAAAGCTGAGCACTAAAACAAACCAGGTTAAATGCGTGCAGGAAAAAAAAATAATAAATAAAGGAGAAAATCTACTACTTCACAGTGACACTGCCAGTTTTCAGTATTGCAGACCCGTGGACTTACTGAGCTTTCAGTCTGACAGTCTCACTGCGAGAAAGCCTGTATTACTTCTGCACCTTGAATCCTTTACAAAGGAGAGACTAAACTCTTTGAACTTGTCTTCAGTCTCTTCTTCAGCACTAAGCAGCCTCCCTTCCATTCATAAAATCTCTCATGCTAACAACAGCTTTGAACTTAAAGGCCTTGTGAGTCTTGAAGTTTGTTTAGAGATGTGAAATAAAACATAGTTAAACAATGAGCTTCAGGGCATTACACAAGGGGCACCTCCCCAGTCAGATATATTTACTTTTCTAATCTTCCAGCATTAACCTTTTTAATCATTCTCAGGCTTGACTGATATCCAAATCAGCCTGAACTTATTCCTCCAGTATGATCTTTTTATTGCAGCTTCGCATAAAGTGCTTCACTAAATTTTAGATGATTCAGTTTTACAAGGGTTTAGTGTTCCTGCATTTGAGGCACTTATTTTCTGACCTACACTAACCTAACTGGCAAGAGATCCAGGGACACCAAAACCTAAAGAACCAAAATATTTCAATAAACTACTATAAAACACAAGGAAACACAGCTGGCATAACAAGTTCTTCATAAGTACATATTTACATTCTGTGCCGCTAGTTTAATTTACTTGGTTTATATAGTTTTGCTATTATGTTCACAATCATATTATAAAGGTGAAGGAAAGAATTTTAATTTTACCGAAGATTATCTCACCTTGTCCACTCCTGCACTTAAAATGAAGTTTCCTTTCTTGTTCCATTTTAACGCAAATATAGGACCTTTATGTTGCCCTAAGGTGCTGGCAAGATTACCTGAAAATTTATATTGATATGAATACATTAAAAAAAATAAAAAAACTATGTTGTGAGCCACAATACAGGAAAATATACTGGAAATAAAAAGTATCACTCTTACCATCTTTAGTCCATATCCTTGCAAAGCCATCGTAAGACCCAGTTGCTAGAAGTGTACCTTCACTCTGTCAGAAAAAAGTTATTTGTTTATTTTTACTGCAGAACTCAAAGATAAAGAGCACAAAGCAAATTTCATGTAGAATACATCTGCACAGTATATATAATATTTATTCCACTGAGTACAAATTAAAAAGAAGTCCCAGAAGTACAATACAAGAAATTACAATGCAATTCAAAAATAGAAATATTTCAGGAGCCGCAGCAGAGGATGCACAGTCACTGCCACTTGAAATTTGACTATGTAAAACCACAGGTGCAGTTTTCTTGAAGTATTTTGAGTGCTGTCATTTCTACTTACGTTCCAGTCCAGCGATGTCACATCTTTATTGCTGGGCACGTCCTGCCCTCCTTCTCGTATACAGTGTCGAAGTACCAGCTGCGTCGAGCCGCTTGTGCTGTTTTCACTGAGGTTCCATATCCGTGCTGTGGAATCTCCAGATCTATGGAACAGTGAATGAGAATATAACTCTTTCTCTCAATTCATACCATTTGCAAATGTAGCCCTCTCAAGACAGCAAATGTTGTGGCATTTTGATGCAGAGGGCATGGGAGTAGGTATTATTTTACCTTTTTAGCATCAACTCACAGAAGTATGCCAGGGGCACTGACACTCCATACACACACGGTTAATGCACCTACCCTGAGGCCAAAAGGTCGCTAACGGGATTCCAGGCACAGATGAATACTTCAGATTCGTGGCCGCGCAACACCACTGCCTTGTTGGGAGGGATTTCAACATCTCCATCTACTTCCATCATATCTGTGTGATTATCTGCATTATGGGAAACAACAGTAGAAAGATGGATTTTAATATTTTAAGACAATACCTTGTAACTATTGTATGGGTCATATTCTTCTGGAATGCGCATAACATTTAATTCACAATTTACAGGGATCAAAATTAGACAAAGCTGTAGTGTTCCTTTATTTTTCCAGTTTATGAAGTCCTATAAACAGACTGAGAGTTTAAAAAATGTGAGAAACCTCTTTGCCCTTCTAAACCTCACCATTCAAATTGTTTTAATTTTGAAACATCAAAATTGAGAAAAAAGTTAATTTTTTACTATGTTACAAAATAAACACTGATGTTAAAAGTAGTCACAGTTTTTCAGGCTCTATACTCCATAGTACAATATGTTGCTTGTCTATCTTGTGCTTTAAAAACACATTTATGACACTTGCATTTTCAAAAATCTTTTTTCATCAATTGCAGACAAACAGATTTTAAATCTACAACTCAGACACTTCATTTATAAAATAGCTTTAATTAATATAGTAACATTTAGTTATATGGTAAACTGATAACTGAGCTTTTTAAACTGCATTGGCAATTGCTGTTGCAATCCATAGCTTTCTGCATGGAAGTGATGTTGAATCCATATTGTTCTGTAAAACATACTGGGGGCAACTCAACTGACAAAACTGCTTTCTTGGTAACTACCATCAATCACTGTCTATTATTAAAAATAAATTCACAGTGAACGTAAAAGCAGAATATAAAAAACCCTGAACAATTCACCTGCTCTATATATTCACTGTGGTTAAACAAACCATTACACATCTATTGCTTAATTTAACAGTAAGGGGTTTTGTCACTGTTTATATGTGTGAACAGAAAAGACTATTACAATATGCATATTGTTAAGAAAGAGCATCACATAAATCATTGCCTCGATTAAAGAGAATCAATGCCAGAACAATTTGGTGTACCAGCCAGTAGGGGTTGCTGATACACCACATTTAACAGTGGCCAAGGTCTGAGGTTTATACTTACTCTATCCAGTTCACAGTTAACATGCAAATATTCTTTTAAGCCAAACATTATATTTCCAATTTATTTATCACACATAATAATGAAATAAAACAACAAAACCCAGCTATAAAATGCAAAACTTGTATATGGCTTGATATGAATACTCACTCAAAAATGTTACTTCTTCAGGTATATTTACAGAAAGAGCTGTCATGCAGACTTTCAGAAGAATATTTTCAAAGCCACACTTTTAATGCCTAGCCTAAACTTTCTTATACTAAGCCTGATTGCAAGGTATGTTCCTTGACTAGTGATAACAAATTAAAAACTCACTTATTTCACCAACCACAACTAAAACGGATACAATGAATAAAATAAATCCCGTGTGGTTTATCTCCTTTATCAGTATCAGTTTTCATGACTTGCTATTCAGGATTGTTTGATGCAACTGCTTGCAGGTTTGTCTCAGTAATCATCAGGTTTGTCTCAGCAACCATGATGATCTCAGCACAACAAGAAAGTCTGTCCTACAGAGAACTGGTTACAGCTCTCTGATTCATGGGGTTAGCAGAACCTGCCAAAAGCAGTTCTTGGAGCTTCACAAGCAAAGCTCAGTTTTAACCAGGTGCAGATTAAACGACTCCTCTCCTTATTCCTTGTACAGGCTAAAGCTGAGGATGTGCAATATTTAAAGAGTTGTCTCCGATTTTTTTTTCCTCTTTATGTAAGAGCTCTCAGAGGGCCCTATGAATTCCTTCTGATGATTGTAGAGAAGCAGTACTGGAAGTGAGGTTGGCCAATGTAATATTGTGAATTAATGAATTCAGAAGTTTGCATGTCCTCCTGCAATTCCAGATATCAAACCTGGGATAGTCAAATGTGAGACACCATCTGTTTAAGTATCACCTATGACAAAGGCATTGTCCGAAAGCTGAAGGGCTATTTGTACCTCTACACACTAACCTCATTGTCTACTAGCTTGTAACATGAGCTCATACCATGATAAAAAAAAAGAAATGATTTTATCATGGGTTAAGGTCATTTCTGTCCCAACTTACTTGCTATAGTATGTGCTCCATTCTCTTCTCCATTTGCAGTGTTTTCTCCATTTTTCGCTGATCCCTGTTGGTTAGTTGCTGCTGCAGCTGCTGCAGCTGCTGCCTGCTGTTGTGCAAGTTTATCTCTGTAGGCCTGTTGTCTTGTCTGTACCACATCAGGCATTACTGCATCTATCAGTGAGAGAGACTCTATCGGCCTACCATCAAACAAGGTACCATCCTAAATTACAGCAGAGGGAGAAAACAAAAGACAACACCAGGTACAAATTAATATTATGGGCAAAAATTCCAAGGAAAAGTAAAGCAAGAGTTTTGATTGAACATAATAAAATAGCTCATAAATGGTGCTGGAAGCAATAGCTTTGTATTTGCTGTGGTTAGGATTGGAATTTTAATCTAAAGTTAAGAGGCCACGACAAAAATGTAAAATAAAAAAAGGCACTATAAGCTTCTGGCAGAGCTTCTGGAATCAAAACTTCTATGCTTTGAGTTTGCTAAATCATCTGTTAAAGCAAAAAAATACTGCAAGCTATCTATGAATATGATTTCAAGCATGAGTGGTCGCACCAAAATCTAATGGTTTGTTTGAAGAGCTGCAAACATCGCAAGTCAGGTCACTGACTTGTGAAGTTATTCTATCTTATTAGACTAA
This sequence comes from Tapera naevia, assembly GCA_033556795.1. Classification (NCBI taxonomy): domain Eukaryota; kingdom Metazoa; phylum Chordata; class Aves; order Cuculiformes; family Neomorphidae; genus Tapera; species Tapera naevia. The sequence continues at coordinate 3,499,688 of JAUMJJ010000352.1, forward strand.
TACTTTCCATAAACATATTATCTGGAGAGATGACTAGTTTTCTTCCTTTTTTTAAACAGTGCTGGCATGCTTTCAAACAATAAGGAAGAATTTTATCCAGAAATGGACAAGACCCAGTTAAAAATACCCTTATACACATGCTAGGGCCCTGTAAGAATCTATTTTTAGGAGCCAGAAGGATTCCTTGTGACAAATATAGGGCCTCCTTCTTTTCCAATTACTTGCTTTATTTTGCTAAGGCTTCCTAAGGGAAAAGATTTGCTTCACTGGGACTATGAAAACTACACACAAACAGAAGACTGGAAAGAGAGCAGAATTAGTTAAAAAACGGTTTCCTTCCATAATATAACTGACATATACAAAGGCTGCTAACCTTCCAGGCATAAATCAGAATGGGAATTGTGGGTATCTGCAGCATCAGGCAGGAAGATACATAGTTTTCTGTACTGCTGGAATAACCATTTAAATATCAAATTTAATAGATCCTGCTCAAGATGAATTAGCCAGCAGAGGCAAAAAGCAAACTGCCATATACCTTCATCCTTCCTGCCACAAACTGAAACTCTCTCTCTATTTGGAAACCTTGCCTTTGGGCTCTCATTACTTCAATATAATGACACATCACCCAAATGAGAGCTGCACAGTGCTCTCCCACCTCCCCAGTGCAAGTCTACAAAAATGAAAATCAAGATGTTACTTGTCTCAATTATTATTTTATTGCACTTGTCTGGATTTATTACAACATTATATTAGGGTAAAAACTCTACAGACAACGGACCTTTAAGCAATGAGCCAGAACACCATGCCTGGTGTTGTGTGGCTGCACTGGGCAGAACCCCTACCCAGTAATGTCACTCCATTCTGGTTCCACCACTGGAGTCATGGTGAACACCAGCAGTAAGGAATCTGAAGTAAAAGTAGATAAATAGGATACAAGAAAGTTAAGAAAAAATACTAACATTCAAACTTACTGCAAGCAAGGACATAATGCTCCTGTAGGCAGAGCCTCCTTACCTCATTAATACTGACTTCTGCCTCTACATACTGCAGACCTTTCTGGATGATGGAAATCAAAGCAGCTGGTGGCACCAGAGCACCGTTTATATTAGACTGGCTGATATGGCTCTCTATACCAAAGGTAAATGCTGAATGGGAAAACCCTGAAGGTGAAGCAAAAACATCAAAATTGTTTTATAGACAGACAATGCTACTTGCCATATACTGTAGGATATTCTGGTTACAAATCTCAGCAAGTTACACAAAATTGCAACATGTTTATGAACTTAAAAAAAAACATCAAAACACCTCTGTTGTTTCCCTCCAACATGTTTGCAGTTTAAGTTTACAAAACGACAAAATCTAAGTTTATATATAAAGTTAGCAACTATTAATTACAGTATCATTGGCAAAGCATTTGTGAATGGGTAAATACAAAAATATAAAATACACAATATGCAGCAGTATTTAAAATACACAATATGCAACAGTATTTAAATACATTTATATATATTAAAACTACATCTATATAGAGAGTACTGTATACAGTATTTAATAAAGTATAGACCTCCAAGACACCAAGACTCACTTGTTACATTTACTCACTGATTTACCCATGAAAGTGAAATGGATCTGTACACAGATCAGAATTCACTTTGTGGTACAGTGCTGTCATAATCCTGTGTGTTTTGGCACCTAGAACTACATCAGCATCATTCACTGATTAAGAAGTGACAAGCATGTTATGGTGCATCACTGGTACTTGCTTGCTATTTGATTGTAAATGGTTGTTTCAGCAAATTAACTTCACTGTCACAGAATTTTTTCTTAAACTACTGTTTTTTGGGTTTTTTCCCCAGTCAGGCAACTACAAAACTGCCTGCAAACTTCCAGATAAAGATAAAGCAATTTTGTAAATTTGGCTTCTGTGACAAAAGCAATCTGCAACTGGAATAAGAACATATAATACTTTTCAGTAAATTCAGGCAGAACAATGAGTTTCTGCTTTCTTCTGACAAGCGGAGACTGAAAAACTGTGCCAGCCGCCATTGCTTCTGGGGCTTCTTTGTCTTAGCTTGAGAAGTCCATGAGCAGTGGACATGAGCAGTAGACAGATGTTACATCAGCCAAATGCATTTTCAAGAAGCCTAAAGTTTGTTTTCAAGTTTGACAATATTAGTCTCTCTGTTGTTCTTCCTCCTAAGAATCAGGTGGCATTGGTTTGCCTGGAAATGAAAGACAAAACCCTCCAAGAAAATGTCCTGCAGAGAGAGAGGCTTTTGAGAACCCAAGACTCATTCCTGTAAAAAAAATCTGTTCATCTGTATTTAGATTCAATGAACATGAGTCACAGATGCCACTTCTTCCTTTGAAATATAGCAACATTTGCCCTGTGTACATTCAGGTAAGGAATTTGGCCATGGAAGACCAGCTCACAGAAGCATCATCACCCCATAACAGAACAGGAAAAAAAGGTACTTTGATGGTCCTCCTTTTTTCTTCTTCAAGTAGCCCCAAAGACTATGGTTCATAGAGTCATTGTCACCTGTAGACAAAAGTGATCTCCAGGAAAATGAATTTCTAGCAATCAAGTGAGGCCTTAGCTGGTTGACTGCCATCTGAAAACTCCAAATGACTAAATCTGATTAAGTTACAGAAGGTAACTTGGCAGGAATTCATTCTCTTGTAGGGAAGAAACACCAAGAAACAGTTCAGACAGAAGCACATGCCTACTGGCAAAATAATTAAATGAGTTTGCATTTCCTAAAGCCAGTTCCAGATGAATACAAAATAAATTATGCATTGTTTAACAACCAGAATTGTAAAAACTCACCTGACTCTTGCAAGTATCTATATACCAGGAAGTTAACCTCATCACTGCTTATACTCATCTTTATTCCCAGTTAAACCATGAGGTCACAACAGAGGACACAACCCTGAAAATAAAAAAGTAGGTCAATGAAATATTTTTAGTACCTAATACGTATTTCTCAACAAATGCTATATTTATAAAGTAGCTCCCTGGCAGCACAGACAATGGCTTTATTTTGCAATGCAAACAAGTCTACTGTAGTCATTAAAAAGTCATTTGTCTCACCACAACATAAAGGTCAGTAAATAAAATACTGAGGGGCCACATTCTCAAATGATGCGTAATGGCATGGACTGGGGAACGATGCTGCTTACTACCAGTACCAAAAAGGCCTAATTTCACAGCTTTTTAAAAATACTCAAGTGAGTTTCATTGAATCATTACTGATATGGAACACATTTTTCAAAGGGTGGATTTATGTCTGCCTTGGCTAATAAAGACCGAAAACTTAGTTTCATGTTGGTATCCAAGGAAATTTTCGCTTTTACACTTTCTAATCTAGTTCAATTTTCAGGTACTCCTGCTCTAGTAGAAAGGTGCAATATGGGCTACAACACTGTAACTTGTTCAAACAAAGCCCAGCCATTTCCACTAAAAATTATTGTTTTAGTAACATTTCTTTTTCCATAAAGGCTTTAAAAATATTGATGGATAAATATTTTCCCTTTGATTTTATTAATGTATATATTTAACAAAGCAAAGTATCGGACTATATCTACTTCTGATGACAAGTTTTGAAAATATGAAGCAACAAGAGTCTTTAAAACATGAAGATAATGAGACAGAATACAATAGCTTTTCTAACTTTAAGCCTCATTTGTGAGGGCATTTTCCTGACTTCTGAATGTTTGAAAATCCTGCTCTTTCCATGACATCTAGTAATAAGAAAAAACATCAGCTTCCAGAACAGAGTATGACATAAGGTCCATCTCTTGCTCCTAGTATCTGCCTAGCAGTTTTCATCAACAGACCTTCAAAGAGGGAAGATGCCCTTAATAAAATAAATTAAAATTCAGACCTACTTAAATTCTTGTCATTTCTAAAAGAAAAAATAATTACTCCTGTACAATAATTTCTAGATAATGCAATACACCTTCTGAAGGTACACTGATACCAACCCTACTCTATCATTTACAGTCCCCCTGCAAAACTCTATGTACAAGATACACCTGCCAAATTAGAATACACTTTGAGGGCTCATTTATTGAGCAGTGTTTGAAATTAATGTGATATTTAGCCATTTCATGCATTAGCAACCAATTCTACCACGTGCAGGACCCAACACTAATTTTATTCAGCTATGTCTTGTTGTCATACCTGGCACAAATCATATTTATTTAAGACTGCTTCTTACAGAGAAGTTCTGTGAGAAGAGGAACAATATTCTCCTTAAGAAGAAAGGGTAATTAGATTTAAAAAGACTTGTAAAGATGCCTTTTTATATTACACACACAAACTATAGTATTTGTTTCATGGGTTTGTTACTGATTTTTAAAATCTTGCTCCATTTTCCAAAAAGATACAACAAAATGCAGAAATCAGATCCAAGTGCTTTTTGCTACATAGAGAAGACCCTCATTATTAAGACAAAGAGGGCTCCCCACTTGCAGCAGAATGATGGAGATGCCACATAAATTCACGTCACATAGCTAAACAGCAAAAAAAAAAAGATAACTATCTACTTTTCTGTCAAAAGTGGTATTCTCCCTGCCTGAGTCAAATAAGTTTCATTTTTTATGGCTGGTTCATTCCTACAGGATGCTTTGGCGAGACTGGAGCAGCACTGTCACAGGCTCTCCTGCCCCGCTATCAACAGGTGGCAGTGCAACACTGGCTTTTGTACCACAACAACTAGAAAAACACAGAGATGTGTTCAATAAATACATGGCTTGCCTGATGAGGACATGAAGCTGAAAAGGGTGCAAAAGGTTCTGTTGGTTCTGTTTTTTTTACCAAGATAGAGCTTTATCTTTTTTTCTTTTTTTTGGTGCTGACAAATTTTCTGTATTTACCCCCATCACAGGTCCAGTTGTTCATCCAGTGCTCCAGAGACAGCCCTCACCGGGCTCTCACACCGCAAGAAGAACAAGCAAAACCAAACCACACTCCTTCCCATCCCAAACGCAAACAACCACATGAAGGAGAAAATACGGCAGAAGTACAGATAGGAGAGGATAAAATAACTCTTTCCCTTTGATAAATTTTAAATCAGTACCCAGCTTGGCTCTGGCTGCCACGCTTACGCTGCTCGCTCTCAAAACCAGGGGCAGCAAAGGGCTCTGCAGTGTGACACCTCCAGTCCTGGGAGCAGACTCTGCCAGCGGCTGAAGAAGCAGCTCAGAGCAGAGTGAACCCCACTGCATGTGATGGGGAAGCTGCTGGCAGCCCCAGGAGCTGTGCTGCCTCCCACCTTCCCACTCGTAGCTTTCTGGGCAGTAACCAACAGCAACAGCAAGGTGATGACATCGAAGGTGTAGAGGTAGGATGGAGAGGGGATCCACTGATCCCACAGCCACTGGCCACATTGCTCTCAGTGCTCAACACACATGGGCACCCCCTTCCTTCACGCTGAAGTTGCATCTTGCCAGTGATGTCTGCCAAAGAAAAAGTGGAATGGGAAAGAAAACAAACCTGCTAATCTATGGGCCACGTGAACTCCATTTTCCCTAAAGCCTCAACAAGGGCTTGTCTGAAAGGTGATGGGGAAGTTTTCTTAAAAGTAGTGTCATGTAAATGGAAACAGAAAGATGACTAGAGGAGGAAAGGCTGAAAAGAAGAAAATTAGAGGAGAGAAAAAAAAGCTTTACATATGCACCTACACACATACACGCATATTGCACATAGTAGCAGATCTACTTCATTATTGCTAGTTTATTTCCTCTAAATCCACTGTTCCCATCTGCAATCAGCTACTTATTTTGGGCACTTAGTATTAATATCCTGCTCTTTATCTTAGATAAAGCAATCAAGTAACAAAAAAGATTCAAAATATATCTAAAAAAAAGTAAAAATGACATTATTCCTACCAGTCCTAGATTTCCACCCAATTTGCAAAGGGACCCTTAAAAATATTTCAAGATACCTACAATCTCTATGTCCCAAATCAATTCTGAAAATGTAACAAGATCCTTGAGGCCATTTTTTCTGGCCGTTGCAAAAAAATTCCAAGTCTTCCTCAAAACATTCTGTGGATTTACAGGAAATACGGCAAACTGTGGTGCACCCACATTATTGTTTTAGCTCCTAGTGCACTTTTAAAGGAAACCTCTCCCACTTGAGAAGTCACAGTGCATTTCAAGTAGATTCCTCATTGGTAAAACTAGGATTAAATGAAAACAACAACAAAACAGGTAAATGAAAGATATGCAACAAGGCTTACGAACCATGCCTAAATTGCTTATGAGCTTCTAGTACTTGGAACCACACCAGAATCAATATTCACTGCTCAAAACAAAGTCCACTTCAATACATCTTTTCTCAGGCTCTCGCCCCACACATGTCCCCAGGATGGTCAGCAACACTGTAGTCCAAATGAAACCATATTACAGTGTAGGTAACCCATCATCCTGTTCTTCCTTGACCAACCAAAATCACTGAGCAACAGGCACTGGTTATCTGTAGGATCCCCTTCCTGGAGGAAGAGCCCGTGGATTATAACATCACCATTCAATTAGAATCAGCAGTCTCAAGATGTCCCAGGTAATTTTTAACGTCGCTATAGAAAATGCCTGAACTCCCAAAATTTATCAGGTATGAAACACACCAGTCATAAAATAAAAGTCAACTGTCTATGCAGATGCTGGACTCAAGATCTACTCGAGAGCAAGATGTGCCACGGGTCAGGCAAGACTTGGTCAGGTCTGTGCTTTAGATAAACCGACCCACTTACTCCAACTCTGAACCCGCATCAGAAATCATACAAAAAGCCATTTGGAAACTGCCTTTTTCAAAGGAAATGATGTTTTTTGTCTCAGAGCCAACACACCAACTCTGACCTAGCTTCCACATGGCAAACTGTGCCTGCACGTCTGTGATGTGCCTGCTGTAACTCAGACGCACCAGCACACAGGGTCTCTCAGGGGCTTCTCCATCCCTTGAGGGCCACTCACACACTTTCACACCCTGGGTAAAGTTCACAAGGAAACTATTTTATAACGTGATTAAGTTCCACTATCACAAACACCGATCTGCAGGCCCAACAGCACAGATCTTATTGCATTTCTGACAAATTATTATTCTACTCTACGTGTTTATGCTAGCTTTGTACTCTTCCAGGTTCATGCCAAATGCTGGAGAACAGATGCTGCCTGATATGGCTCCTGCCCAACAGGGTTTTTTTTGGATGTGCTTTCTTTAAAAAATAAAAACCAAACCTGAACTGACAGAAAGTTTATACATCTGATTAGCACTTTGCATATCTTAATCACAATTCTAGAATGTACAGTAGATTTACTAGAGTTAGATTTATTGTATTACCAAACAACAGCCTAAGAAAGTAACACTTCTGCAGTTTTAGGTGGGCTCTAACACATCCTAATTAGGTAGGATAACAGAAAAGCCTGGCAGACTGCTGTGAATAATGATGTCCCAAAACATACCAGGCATGAGTTTGGTACTAACTATGACATGTTAAGGGGAACAGATAAAGCTCTGGGTAGCTCTGAAAAATGTTTAGCGTTCAGACATAAACAGACTGCTACACTTAGCCTCAGAAAACAATAAATTTCCTACTACAGAAATATTGTTACTAAACATTTTATTTTTTTCCTCTTTCACAAGAAATCCTGACAAATATTTTGCCAGCATCTGTGCATATACAGAGTGATACCAGTTTTTTTATTGCTGCTTATGAATATTCCTTTTTTTAAATGACCATAATAGTTAAAAAGAAACCCAACAAATTATTATCCATAGACTTTAATTCCACCAAAAAACCTGAAGGTACCTAAAAGTCCTTTGGAAAATTTTATTATAATTTTGCTTTACAATTATATTACCTGTCTTAAAAATAAAAATGAGGTTGTGCGTGTGACACACAATCAACTTCTCTTCATTATGCTTAATAACTACTGCTGGAAGTCCCTCAGCCTGGCAAGCAAGCTCAACCACTATGTGATTGCTGTCCCAGGGGCTCTAGGGACAAATACTCCGTCGTAGCCCAGGGAAGTGCCGATACACTAAACTCCTCCCTCTTGTCCAGCTGCACTCAGGACGATTAAGATAGGGAGGCATCAATGCCACCAAGTCTGCTTTGATTCATCAACTCAGAACTGCTGAAGAAAGTGAAAAGAAAACCAACCACTCACACCAGTCAAATTCCTGGATTTGTAAGGTTTCATCAAGACTTCATTCAGATACCAAATCTGCCCTGTAAGTGGCTTGCAGAACTGGAGTTTTAATCCAAGGTTCCACAAAATGCTGTTGCTCGTGGCTGCTGTTCTGTAAAAGTGTTCTCCAAAGGCTCTTCCTCAAGACATGTTGAGTCTACCCTAAATGGCTTGTGAACTTGGTAATCCAAAGAAAATTGACACATGGCCTTTTAGAAACTGTTTATACAGGAAAAATCACTAAATAAATTAGTGGTTCCTGTATGTCAAGCAGGCAGTGCATGACCAATGCTGTACATCTTCTGAGTAAGAATTTATTAGACAGCAATTTCAATCAAAACAAACATTTTTTCATATTTTAAAAAGAAGGAAAATAGACTGAAGTTTAAGTGCATCAACTAATTGCTCTAAATGCTCCTATTTGCACTTTCACACCTTCACTTGAGAGATGGGATCCAGTATTCTATTGGGCGCAATACAAATGAGCCCTTATTAAAATTCTCCTACTATCTGACAATCTGCAATTAGGAATTCTTTCTAACCTTCTGAATTTAAAGGAAAACATTTTTTTAAAATTTAATCCATAAGCTTTGTTGTAATATATTTCAAAATGAAAGTTATCTCATTTTCTTCATTTTTACCCGTGTCTCTAAATTGCTATTATTTAAATGTGCCCTTTTTTATTTTAAGATTCAATAATCTATGTCAAATGTGAACTTACATGAAAAGTTATCTGTAATTTTACCTAATGAGCCTTCTTACTGATTTCCTGTATGATCAAGCTTTGCTAGTTTTCCTTCTAGCAATTTAAAACAAGTGATGTTTGTCATGTTCATCTTTGAAAGCAAAGCACTGGAGTTAAATCTCAAGAACATAGTTTCATTTCTAAATACTAAAAAAAATAATTTTTCCTTTCCTCATCTGAATTGCTTTCCTGAGCTCAGGTGATAAATATTTGTATTCTGTACTACAGCTTTAGTGACCTAATTTATGGCAACAGTCTCTATCTTTCTGTGCCAATTTGAGAGTATGAAGCATACGAGATGACAAAGTCAGTTTGAAATTTTCTGAAGAGAAAATCAAAACCACCCAAAACCATAGCTAAAAATAAGTTACTGTCTACTTATCAGAGTACTCGGTCCCCAGAAACACCAAGCACAGTCCTGAGTACTAGTACAAAATAAGCTGCAGATGAAGCCCATTTGTTGGTTTAGCCTAGAGCAAAGTAGTATTTAATTACTGAACTATGATTCTCCTCCCCAAAGTCATATGCTGTGTGACCCAGGAGACTGGGATTCCGGATGTTAGAGCACAGAGACAAGTGACAGTATATTCAGTATCACATTTCCAGGGTTATGACCATAAAGCTGCAACTTCTATGCTTTCTAGAGTTAAAAATACATCTTCCTGGACAGCTATAGGGCATCATGCAGTGATTCTTGGCAGCCATATTTTGAAAATCCCTAGACTGACTGAAGAAACAGAGATATTTCTAGTACTGACACTTCATTCAAAGCTCTTTAGGTTCTTAAATCTCTTTTTTCCTTGATACAGTGCTACACAAGAAGAAATTATGTGTTTGGGGGAGATTTTTCTCCTTGTTTCCTGTATCAGAATAACAAAAAGGAATCATATATTATATGCTATATATCATATACATACACTACGATATTTTAAAAGACTTTTCAGCTGTTTGGGGTACAATGAACACAGACATTTTTATCCAGGCACAGCTTCTCTGCATAATAGCTACAACACTTGGAAATGGAATGAAATGGAAGTAGTTCTGATATATCTTTCTTCAGGAGCAGATATATTATTCCTTCAAAACTTAAAAGCCAAACCAAGCTCCTCAGAACACACACCCATCTGCCAGTAAACCCACGAGCAGACAGTTCTGCCTCAGTTTTGACTACTATATGAAAGCCATCCTCCTTGACTCACCACAAGATCCTAAGCCCAAACATCCCATCTCACTCCTCTGAAAGCAGCCAAGGAGAGGGCTTTTAATCACAAAGCTCAAGTCCACTGATGTAGAATAGGATTAAATGAAAACTGTCCGGTAGTAGCAGTTAAAACATTAAAGCACTGACCTCCTTCAACACATAATTTTCAGAGCATACAGGACATAAACAAACATTATGAAATTTTCTGTGATTAAACACCTAATCCAGACCAACAGCATTTTTCAGAAAAGAGGAACCAGTGTCTTGGTGGAATGCCTTCAGGGCAGGGTTACACTGTTCCACCTGCACACAAGTTGGGCAGATGCCTATGGCAGCAAAAGTGGAATCACGGTATTTCTAACATTCATTAGAAATCGTTAACTTCTGATTAATCACCAGAATTAGCACATTTACCTGGGGCAAAATCCACCTAGGCTGTGCATGCTAACCTCTACCTACTCTGGAACAGAGAGGGAGCTACCAGACAAATACTTGTCATACTCCAGGGAGAGACATCTGTTACCAGAAAAAGGGAAGTTTTCTTATTGGAGAGGCCATCATGGGAGCAGTGAAAACATCAAGCAAGCTGTACAGCTTCCATTCTTAGGCCATTAGAAGGATGTCCCTTTAGAGGCTACAATCCTTCAGACATTTAAATGAAGACTTTTGCAATCAAACATATAGACCTTATCTCAAGAAGGCTTTACTAAGTGCTAATATGATGGCCTACTAATATTGCCTAGACCTAGACACAGAATAGCAGTAGGTTGCTGGACTCAAACACTAACTAGAAAGATGAAAATTGGAAGAAGCATTATCTGCTACATGGTTTAAAATCCCACGCAATACACACCTTCAGCACGCACCCAGTTTTAAGCATGCAACTATATGACTGATAATCTCCTCTCTTGCTTTAAAGCCTTAACAAAAATAATTACGGATGAATGTGGGAGTACACCCATTAATCCTCGTTTGGGTCAAACTGTAAAAATTTCTGAGAAAATAACTGTTTTGGAAGAGCTCTCGAATCGGTCAAAATGAGCCCCATCAAGAGCTTCTGCTGAGGCTAAGGTAGAGAAGGAACAACATCCAAAAAAAAACCCATCTTCTATTTGTGACCATGCATCATTGAAAATAAGCATGAGTACTGTTGTCACAGCTTTTTTGATCAAGAACACGTAGAAATTAAACAGTTAAAGCTGATTTATTCTCATTTTCACTGCTAGAAAACCCACTGAATAATGTGGTCTGTAAGTCTGGTCAAGAACGTTCCATTTTTCCCCAATATGCTGTTCCTGATGTTCCCACAATAGATCACTCAGGGCTCTAAGGGACTGTGTCAATTGAATTGAATGATGTGGTCGCCTGCTGGTACATAAATGCAAAGGCAAAGCTGAGGGGGTTTATTTTCAAAACAGAAGACATTGATCTGGTGACAATGTTTCATTACTCTGACTTTATTCCTATTAGAGACAGTGATTACATCTACATCAATCGCTTGAGCTGATGGATATTGGTGCACTAGCAGTGACACAGTTTTTCACTATGCTGCTGCTGCTGACCTGCATACCGATGGCTTACAAAAAAAAGATTCATTCTGAGATTGGACTAATGCTATTTGTCAATGAAAAACTACAAAGTTTGAGCAGGCTTTCATAATTAGTTGGTTTTCAACTGTCTGCGGTTTGGGGTATTTAGTTCTGGAAACCTTTTTGTGTAATGGTGATTAGTGAGTGTGCATCCTGGAACAGATTCTATTTGTTATGATTAATATATTTATATTGCTACCTGATGGTAATGAACAGCATATGTAATTCTGACAAGCATCTGTGGAAAGGTATCTCTGCACTCCTGCAGTAGCATCCCTACCTTCACTGGGGATTTTTTCCACACAGCTGTACAGACTCCTCTTTCATGTCTGTCACCCTTTTACAGTTCCTATCTGCTGTCCTCACTATCTTTCCCAAGCTGGTAATCCATCTTCTGGCTTTCATCTCTTGATCTGACAAACAATCCTGAGCCTGTGGTCATGCATTTGCCCTGGTTTTCACCTCTTCACCACACACTGCCTACACATACTCTGCACTCCTGAATTCATCTCTCCAACCATTTTTTTTCCAGAGCACCAACTTTATCTGTACTTCCTTCGGTAATCTATTTTTCTGTATTCTTCTTCCACTACCTTTCTGTTATATCATGTAAGCTGACAACACTTTGCACAAATAAAATTCTGGTGATTGAATAAAATTCAATTCATCTTCAGTAACAGTGATTTCTATTCCAGCTAAGCCGTGTTCATTTTATTTGTCCTTGTTTATTTAGCCTTGTGCCCTGAGCTACGTTCTGAAGTGCCTTGCAGGAGAAAGGCCTTTGTCTGACTCACTTCAGTGTATTCACCACAGTGGGTTCCCTCATTTTGATTAGGAAGGTTTTTTTTTTAATGCTGCCCTAACAACAACAAATTGAGGTGATTTGGAGTTACACCTACGCAGAGTAATAACACACAGCAGAGACTGGAGTTAGCAGCACCTGAACGAGTGCAAAAACCAGGACAACAGCACAGCTGCCAGAGCCAACCAGCACCTTCACGTGGCACCCTTCTGCACCATGCTGACATCTACAGCTCATGTTGGCATTAGGTTGGGCACCTCCTTGCTGATGTCCATTCCGTACTGCACATCTATAATTTTTCCATAATCAATACAAAAAGACTCCAAATCACCCTGTGCTTGCCCTGGTACTTGTGAGGCTGAGCCTGTAGGGACCCAAGCAGCCCTTGTCAAAGGGACCCAGGAGCAGCTGCTGCACAGTAATGAATTTTGCAATAGTCTAAGTTTTGAAACACACATTAGAGGTCACCTCTGCCTCACAGATGGGGTTTTTTTTGTGAAATGCTAGGTTGTTGTGTTTTCTTAAGGTTGTTATCATTACTTGTGTAATTATCTGAAATTCCTGCAGGTCTTTGGGGCCTGTTTCATCTTTCCCAGTGAACAACTAGAGACAAACTAAAACCAAACACACATCAGTTTGGACACAGACAGCTACACAAACATGGCCTTTTCTAACAAAGGACCCACTTGTTTGCCCTGCCTTTGGTATATGACCCTGAACACTCACCTCAGCTTTTTCAGCACCTATGACGTTACTATCAAGTGCAGGGCTTTATTTTCAACATGCAGTTTGATTGGGGACAAAGAAAAAGTAATGAGGTGCTCTGTTCACAGAGTAAAGAAAAATAAAGAAAGTTTGATCTATGTAAACGCAAATAAAACCAGATTGTTTCCCCATTTTTAAGCCTAGTCTTATGGGCCTTTCCCATAAGAAAAGTAGTTTCGGAATTATATACTCTGGCAGCATCTAGTTTGGGGATAACAAATAATTTTTCTGAAATTCCTTTGTGAGTGCATGAAAGCCGCCAATTTTTTTCCTGAGGCAGAGGTTTTGTTGAATACTAACAGCTCCAAATCCACAGTTTCTGAAAAACGAAGGGTGAAATGTAAAACCCCTGTGAGAAAATACCATAATGGGGTGGGGAAAAAAAAGGAAAAAGAAAAACCACTAACAACCTCACAGGATGCAAAGACGATCCTTCAGTTACAATTTATTACAATTTCAAGTTAAGAAAATATAAACTGTCAACAAGGAAAAACATCGCTTCAAGCTTTAGTGGCCAGAGCAACTACATCAGAATGTGCTGCTAACTGAAGAGGAGACCGCATATATATATATATATATATGCTTCTTTTTTTATTTTAACTGAGATGAAGATAAAGCAAATGGCACCCTAAAGATAGGAAAAACAATGAATTAATGATACCAAGAATGCAAGGAGTTTGTTTTGTTTTACATTGGCTTCTACTTGGGACAAGGCCAGTATTACTGTTGAGTTGTGGACTGATGGCAGATAGATTGGTAGTTACTTATGTTAATAGCAGAAACACACTGTGCTTTAGACATGTTTTTCTCTATTAACCCAGATATAACCATTGTATGACTCTAGGATACTAAAGAAGTTGAGGTTCTAACTGCAGCTGGACAGCAGAATTTGGCATTGAAAATATGTGCCAACTTTCACCGTATTTAGTGTTCAAAGTTTTCTCCAGCCATGAAACATATCCTAAAGCCTGGAACTAATGCCATTAAACCTAAACTGACAAGTTCTTTCCAGCCCCAAGATGTCAATCTAAAAGATTCAAAGATACGTTAACTCATAACTGATTGTGGCGTTACACATGAATGGAGAGTTTTAAAGAAGGTTGAAGGAAGTTCACTCTCAGATTAAAAACTCAGTGTTGTTTCCTTTACCCAGGCATTTTCACATCCAGTTCTGTTTATGAAAGTAGGCTGAAACGAGCCTGTGGGAATGTGCAGGTAAATAAATATGGGTTCAGGACTTCACAAATAAAGAAAAAAAAAAACCCTTTCACAAAACCAAAAATAATAGGTAACACACTTCTGTGATTGGCCATACGAAGGCAAAAGAAGAACATGTGAATCCATGTTAGATATATCTGCTCCCCTCCTCCACTTTCTCGGCCTTACTAGGCTGCTAATTTGCAAAACAAGACACCATTTCCTCATAACAACACCACCAATACCACTTGCAACGCTTTCTTTCATTCCTAAATAAAAGCCTTATGGAACCAAATGCAACAACAGTATTAAAAGGTGCAAACCACAGCTCTGTCTTTAAAGCTGCTTTAGACCTGTAACATTTTTAAGAATAATCAAACTGCAGTGACTGAGCTTAAATCAGTTACAAATGCAAACACGATCAAGTGCAAAAGGGCAGAATGAAACCATCTTTACCTCAGATAATGTTCTTTAATTAAAGACTAATTAGCAGGAACAAATAATTAAGTCATTTTGCAGAAAAGGGATATC
This sequence comes from Tapera naevia, assembly GCA_033556795.1. Lineage (NCBI taxonomy): Eukaryota > Metazoa > Chordata > Aves > Cuculiformes > Neomorphidae > Tapera > Tapera naevia. The sequence goes on from JAUMJJ010000352.1 coordinate 3,514,714, forward strand.
TACTAATCAAAATAAATTTAACGCTTACAAATTTACTTTAGAAAAAGGACTCTTAAAGTGGATCAGAAATCACCTGCACCTCAAGATTTAGCTTCAGGTGGACTTTGAAATTAGGTAGCTAAATTTTCCAGAAGCACCTAAATCACTTCAGAAGCCTTATTAAGAAGCCTTATTGGAATTGACTTCTAATAGAGAACAGGATGTAAAGTACTTGTCTTTTTTGGGACTTCCTATGACCAAGTTGGTATGTCTCTCAAAACCCATGAAATAAATTAAGAAACGCTGTCTGACAAACATTATTTTTTGGTATTTAAAGAGTCAAGGCTCTTCTTATCTGCTAAGTTTTAATCAAGTATTACAGTAAGAGTTTCATATCCATGGTTTCAGCCCTCCTAAGGAGACTGGGCACAGCCACACGTGTACAGAATAGACTGCAGTCACAGACAGCACACAATGATTCTTTTGCATTAGGCCGTGACACAGCATGATCAAAAAACTCGTCCTATTTTTATTTACAACCTAAAATAATAAAAATGTGAGACCAAAGTACCATTCACATTTCTTCTCTCACTGCACTATATACCAATCTGTAATATTGATGCAACCTATTACAGAATTAATAGAGAAATAAAGCAACAGCAAACCCAAGCAACATCTCAGAGACGCTTCACCAGCCATGGCTGCTGGCAAGCAGGTGCCGGTGCCCCAGATGGCTCTGGAAATGGAAGCAGAGTAAGGGCTGTTAGCATAGGTCACGAGGGCAGAGCACTGCTTCACCTTTACTGAAAGAAAAGATTGGACATTTGTAGGTCACGATTCTGTCACTGCTGGTCTCTCATGTCTTTAATAACCAAAGTGACTTGCATAGCCCATGTCCCTGTTTCCACTATGGGATTGGACAGTCAACTACACAAGATATTGAGCTGCAGACAAGACCCTCGCTGGGCCACAGCTATCTAAGAAGAAACATCTCTTCCTCAGCAGCTCTGCAGCAAGGGCCTGCAAGTATCCATTACCTTAATTCATATAATTTTCACGTTCTGCTGCAATAACCACCTTCAAGGTAGATATTCAGTCCCTGCATCTCTACATCCCTGCTCTGTACCACGTCTCAAAGTTTGGCTGTGTATGTTGTCATGAGCAAAACCAACACTATCTAGTCATTCCTGCTATCTATTTTGGCAGAGAATGTCTCCTTCTGTATTAGCTATACCTAAATTTCCTTATGAAATACTATTGACTCTTCCCTTCAAGTAAATACGTTTAATGAAAAACTCACTCATGCCTCCAAAGGTTGTCCAGCTACTCATTACTTCCCCCTTCCTGCCTTTAGCATCTGCTTATTTCTTTCTCTAAACGAAGCTGTACTAAGAGACTTCTGGCAGAATATTGATAATGGCATATATGCTGAGGTGATATGTCTATAATACACAGAAAATACAGTCATCTTGACCAGATTTTCTATACCTTCTTACCATATATTCTCCTTTTTACTGGGAGCAATCTTTCCTTTCACAAAATGCCTTGAAAAACAAGCTTCTTTCCTTCTCTGTTTAAATTCGAATATTTTAACCTAACTCAAATCATCCCAGACTAAGGGCAACTTTGAATGAGTGCCAAGTTCTGACACTTCAGTGGTGTTTAGGTCTAGAGGCATTTTTTTAGTACTGTGAAGGAAAAAATTCACAGAGATCCAGTGAACATGCCTGCCATAACACAGCTCCTACACATTGTAAAGGCACCTGTACCTGTGGAAGCAATTCCACTGTAGTTTTTAGAACATTAAAGAAATGTACCAAAGGTTGTTCTTGCTAATTTGGCACTGTACAGAGGGTCTAACTAGTAAAGGAATTTGAGCACACCTGTAGAGGGATACATAATGAGTTTCAACAAAATATTAAAAGATGGATGAAAAGAACGCTATTTTTCATTTTTTTGTATAGGATTTAGGATAGAAAAAAGCTCTTGTTTTGTGAGGGAAATATTCTTCAAAGCTGTATGCAAATGCTTGCATAAGTGCCTACACACACACACATAAAATAGAGACCTCTAATGGAAGGGTTTTGAGTTAAACATTCTCCTCTACTGGTGTAGCTAGAAATATTATCACACTTTAACGCTTTGTGCAGAGAAAACAGTTTGCTTAGTCAAGTTAGAATATCAGCAGAGATGGGAATACACCATGTCCTATAACTGCAGGCTACTATTACATAGGCAGCTGTGCCAAAATCATCTTCAAATTATCCCACAAATGACCTCTACTCTATCTTTTGTAAAATTAAGCAATCACAGTAAATACTTCTGCTAGTTCAGGTTTAAACAAATCAGATAGGACAGCTTTTCAAAAAGAGAAATCCACCATGTTAGAGTATCTTTATCTTACCTCAAACAGTGAAATAACAGGTTTCATGCTTGAAAAATTCTGCTCAGTCATTTCTAATAATAGGAGCATTATTTGAAAATAAAGAGACGACAGAGAGGAATAAGTCCATGACTTCTCCAGATCACATTACACTTTAGTAACTATTGCACAAATTGCTCACAACATTTTGAAAAATTCTCAGTATTTCTCAGATTCCAAAGAGCTCCAATCATCTTTCCTTCCTTACAATATTTATAAAGCTGTGACGTCTTTATTTTGCAGAATTGCTGTTTAATATTCTTGAGTAATGCTACTCAGAACTTTACAATGCCATTTCTCTCATATAAATCTTAAAGCCTGTTTTCTTTGACTCCAGGATTTAGAAACTCTAATGTAATTCTACATGCATTATTTGTGCACACTTGAGGTACTATCTACCCATAGGGCTGGAAACCATTCAGTGTGAATAGTACCACACCCAGATATTTTAGGTAGACCCATCTAACGCAATGACAGCAGGGAAAACATCCTCAGTCTTTACACCAATTCACTCTATCTTCAAATAGCACCCTTTTCCTTCCCTAATTTATCAGCTTCCGGTCTTCTCAAGCAGGCCCCTCCCCCAACCTCAACACTGAAAGACCTATAACTTATAATTTCTTAAGTTGACTAGAGAATCCCATTAAGAAGTTAGTGTACCCCATCTTGGTTTTAGAAAACTAAAAAAAAAGGGCTTGTGAAAGTATATGTGGATGCAGAACAATCCAGAAGAATATTTAAATATATTCTAGTTCCATTCACTTCAATTGCTTAAGTGATTTGTTGGAACAGAGCCAGTACAACAGTTCCCTGCAAGAGCAAGGCCATGAAGAACAGTCAGCAATACTCTTCTCTACCTTATGAGGATCTACTTGCAAGATGAGGTTTGTTAAAACAAACTCCCTCTGTCTTTGAGTGCCCTCTACAGACCTAAGATGGTTCACAAACAGATCTTGCAAAAAAAACTTTTAAGGGACTGTGATTTAAAAAAAAAAAAAAAAGAAAAGAAAGAAAAAGACATCTGCTACACCCACAAAACATTTGTTAAATTACAGCATATATTAAAAATTCCACAGATACAAACGTAGAATCAGTTATCTACTGCTGGAAGAACAAATACTCAATTGTGCTCTTGCACAATACAGAAGCGCTGTGGCTGGTAGACTGGTTCAGAATGAATTTCCCCTCTATCAGAAAAACTAAGGTAATCTCATCACCTTTGTAACTCTACTAATGGAAAAGAGATAAGAAAATACATTTAAGGAAAGTATGGGAAGTAAAAGAAATGCTACAGAGATTGCAGTTCCATACATTTAAAGAAAATTTACGACTGTACATTAAATCCAAGAAGAAGAGACTTGTAACAGCACATGGTCTGGACATTTGCCCTGTGAACCACATATTCATATTTTTGTTTAGGAAGCCAAGACTTCAGTACTTGGAAGAAACATACCGTACATCAAAACACAGTAACTTTTCCCCTTTTTTAAAAAACTGATACACACTAAGGCAACAGTGACTCCGCGCTTCAAGCAGATGATGGTTTTATACAAGGTATTTCATTACAAGGTCTATATTTCCGTGCTGTGAACTGATGTGTTATCACATAAAAACTTTCAACAAAATGAATATGGATTTACACATGAGACAATAACAGCTCCAAAAGGAGCTGTTAAAGACCATTGAATAAAAGAAAACTTAAATGTATAGACTCAGCGGACTGCAGAAACTGACACCTAACAAATATTGTAAATGCATGTAACTGCAGTTGCTAATACTAAAGTGTACCAAACTATCAGTCCACTTTTATGACAAATAAATAGATAAATCATTGAGTGTCCTTACCAGAACTACTCTCTGAAACCCCACAAAAATGATGTGGCAGCAGTACAGCCCCTGGTATTACACCACCTGTAACACAAACCATATTATGATAGTTTCTATCAATATTTAATTTAAAGGATGAAAAAAAAAAGGCTAAAAGCTATTTTTCTACCAGTCTTTTACTGAAAGCATCAAACTGACATTGTTTCCTACTGATTACAATATATGTTTAGATAAGAAAATAAGTGAACAAAAATAATCTTTTGATTAGTTACATGGAATATGTTTAAAAAATTATGGCACAGTTTCAACTCTTCACTCTTTCAGTTGAAAATGAAACTAGCAGAGAATAAAGCATTAGCTTAATGGAATCTGTTACTTTGGCTGCTCATATTGTTAAAAGGGAACTTTAATCTGGATTCTCATAGAGTTTAGAGAAGCAAAGTGCGGATGTGGTAGCTTGTTTCACTGTTAGCTAAAGCATACGACTCAATAGCAAGATAAAGAATAGGAAACACAAGGCTATGTTCAAACCACCTCGTGTCTTTAAAATCGACCATTTTGGATCTGAATTTAACACCAACAAATTAAAAAGAACAAGTTATATGAAAGAATCCTTAAAATAGCCTTGTGGAGTAAATTACCATAAGCAACTTCAAAACTTAAACACTCCCTAGGAGCTACCTACGTTATGCACCTGTGATCAGAACAATTACTGATCCAACATTTGGATACCATAGCGGTTCCTACAAGCAATATTTATTACAGAAGAAATTATTAGAGAGCAACCTTAAGTAAACTATCGGATTAAAGAGAGGTTTGCAAGTAAGAGCTCAAGAACACTGGCTGGGCATTGCAAGAAAGCAATCCACATATTAAAAAAATGCTGTTTGAAGCAGGACATACTAGTAAAACAGATAACTCTGCCCCAAATGGAAAAGGATCAGGAAAAGACTAAACAGTTTTTTCAAAATGAACTGTACTTAACATTGAAACTTTCCAAAAAAACAGGACTTTCTATCATCTCTAAGAAACCCAGTGATATTTAGTCAGTTACAAAGCTGACTAAGACTTGAAAATATCTTTTTTCCCTGTTTTGACTGAGGAACTACAGAATATTTTGGTCAGCAATCATTTTCCGTATTTAAATTCACAAGAGATTCAAGTAAGCCAGTATCTGTTCCTTCCCTCCTTCCTGATATGGTCTGTGAGAAGAGTCCTGGATGATAGAAAGGGGAATACTAGGAACACTGATAGTACTATACTCCTTCACTTATATGGAAACTGTGGCATTTGTTTAATTAACAGTTAATATTTACGTATTTAAGGTTCTGTTTTTCAGAATGAGAAGACAGAAATACTATGACCTAGAGGGGTCAGAAGTAAATGCTACGAAGCATCACCTGGAATACTAAGATCACCTCATGATAAAAGTCAGTTTATTCATTACTAGATTTCTAAGAAAAACACTCCAGTACCACCGTGCTGGACTTGAAAAGCACCCTGGTCCTTCTACATAACAACACTTACTGACAGTAGGTCACAAGCTAAGTGAAAAGGTCTTGACCCCATATTAATATAATTTTAATTCTCTGCTAGGATATTAAATACTGCCTACATCATTTTTGCAGACCTAAGTGTAGGTATCAAATATATGGCTAAAACTGAATTTTAAAAAAATCTGAAGCAAAGTTTAAGACTCTTATAAACATTAATTCAAAGATGAATGAGAGTGCAAACGGTCATCAAAAGGGGACGCTGATCCTGCTACTTAAACAAACAAGAGGGAGCAATAAGTTTCAACATTCACACGTTTTGAACTTTGTCCATTTTGCATTTTAGTATTTTTCATTCATTTAGAGTAAATTCTGTTTCAAGGAACTAATTGACATCCTCCCAGAATGATGCCAAACAGGAGAAAGAATCAGGAGGTTCTACAGGAGAGTGGTGCACACCCACTCACAACAGAAGCTGTTTTTAAGGGGAACTCCTTTACTCTCCACAATTCCCCACAGAGTACACACAAAAACATGACAGAACACTAGAAATTCATCATCACATCAGCCTCCCTACAACAACAGGTACCTGTTTACAGTTAATACATTTGCCATGCGATGGAGAGGGCTGAGGGGAACACCAAGAATTCAATGCACAGTCCAAATTAGCTGGTCTTTTAAGAATGACTAAGCAACAGAAGTAGTTTTTCAGATGGATCCCAACAGCCAGCTACTTCTGTAGTCACTCATCTCACATAAGGTGACCATCAGGGAATTCTTAAATTATATTTATCCTCGAAACACTTTCATCCTGTTTCAAATTAATTTATTTCATATGCTGCAAAGACTTATATATTACATAGAGGAAACAGGTCTATCTTTTTTTTTAATATAAAGTAGTGACATGAACAGACTTTGTAGCATGTAGAATAAAAACTTCACATTTAATTATATTCCTACCAAATTACATCATGAAATGAAGCACATCTCAGGGTGCTCATCTATAATCATAACGCAGAATTTCTCTCACTATACCCACTATGTCAAGCTTTCTTTCTGCAGTAATGCTGAGGATTGCTTCGAAGTTACATGCCTAGTCTTTTATTTCTCTTTCTTACAAGATGCCTCTTTACATGTATTTCAGAGACTCTGAAAAGAATCAAAATGCAAACCTACAGCTTCATTAAAAAAAAAAAAAAGTACCAGTTAGGGAGGAGAGTAAGGGCTAAAGGGATTTACCCAGCCTTGGGGAGAGGACTAGAACAGAAAACACTGCACAAATGTGGATGACTCTGAGAACCCAACATTTTACGTGACGCTAACTGACAACCTTAACGACTGTATCTGCTACTAAAAATGCTCACACTCCATGAGAATTTGTGAATTCTGAGCAGGAGATCTTTCCCTCTGCAGCCTAAAATAGCTACGTATTTAGCCATGTACAAAACTATACATTTACTTCCCCATTTCAAAATTAATTACAGAGTAGGAATTTTATCACACTACCACCAACACATGTGATGATGCCCCATGTATACACATTGCACTTGTTTCGGCACAGAACAGCAATAGAAACAGTAAATTTAAAAAGACTCTATGAAAGTGTCACTCTCTCTCAAAGTATTTGATTAATATTGGTGAAGCTGGAGGATGATGCAGCCGAGCAGACCATGTAGGGTTAACCTGCCGCTAGGGTGTGCTCCTTGATCAGTACCAAGGCCCATTGACCCATTTCAAGGGTGGTTTGCAAACCGAAAGAAACAGTGGGAAAATTCTGGTTTGTACTTCTCTAAATTAAAGGAATAGAGCTATCCAGCCTAGACTGACTTAATCTCTTAAAACAATAGTTTTGTCTGCCACCCTCTCAAGCTTTTGGGCAGCAATTTCCATTTTAGATTCTTCTTGTCCATGACTTGTAACTGAAATCCTTACTACTATTAGATTTGGATTTCTTAAGTCAATGAAATAAATTTGTTTAAAAAAAAAGTCCATTTTTTATTATTTTAAAACAAACAAGTAGCATTCCTTTTTTGAATGGCTGTCTAGGGGTTTTCTTGTTTTGATATTAAATCATACATAGAAAAAAAACCAAAAAGGTAAATTATGTGCTCATAAAAGTACTGATGTGCATTTTATATAATAAATGTGGCCCATCAGGGAGGGAGAACAGACCTACTCTTAGGAAGCACTGTTTACTGTTGTCTTCCCCACTAGACCCCCTGTTAATAGTATTTGACATTGGTTTCTCTCTGTTATGACTATAGCAAAGACTGCAACTAAGGTAATAAAATGCATGTGTATAGGAAAGGAATTCAGTATACTCTGACATTAAATAAAAATGTAAGTCTCTCTCGAACTTAAAGCAATGCATGCATTTGGATCTTTTGGGAGCTCAATGCATGAATAAGGCCTTATTTTTAGTCTGTCCTATGAGCGCAGCATAATTTCTGGTCTGCTTCTTTTTCCCTTTGCATAAACCCAAATGTTACCGCAGAGATATTTGATCTGCTCACTACTCTAATCCCTCCATTTCAAAGACCATTCAACCAATGAATGTCACCACCACAGAAACCGAAATCCAACTAATGCGTTAACAAAAAAAAGGGTCGGTTCATCTACAAAAACAAGACCTGGCTTTTCCATTTTGCCTCTGCAAACAGCAACACAGATCCCTTTTGCCACACCTGAGGAAAAAAAAAAATCACAACAAGAGAGGTGGCTTTGAGAAAAGTAAAGTCTTGAGCTGAAAAATTCACATCAGCCTCCAAGAATCACTCTATAAAATGTAAGCAAATCTATTTAATTTTCAAGTAGGACTGCAGAGATTGCTAAATACTTCATCATAATACAGAAGGTTATACACAGCACAACCAAATGCAGCATCAGAAGTTAAACTGACAATAAATCATTTATCACATGCGTTGTTTAAAACCACTGTTTATTGAATAATATTTATTATTTCAAAGTAAACGTGATCATAATTTTATTTCCTTCATAGTAATTTCAGGAGAAAACAGAAACACTCATCGCAGAGGAAGACCGCTAACAGCCCTAATCCTACCCAAAGGGACTCCAAGCAAGACTACTCAGACACTGAAAAATGGATGTAGGGAATTCTGAGCACTACAAAAGTTTAAAAGCCTTTGGATCACCACCATACTGAAGTAAAATCCCCCAGGAAGATTTTATCCCATAAGCTAACATTTTCCATAAAGCTTCCCAGGCAGATGGTAACCAGACATAGATTAAAATGCTACAGACAAACTAAAGCCTCTGCAGCATTGTATCTTTAAGTATAACTGAACTATTAAGCATTACTTGCTGGCTAAATAGTTAGTCCAGGTTATGAAAACGAAACGATGAAGTTTAAGGTCTTTATCTGTAAAACATTAATGTTCTGCTTTAACTACCTTACAGGAATGTCCCAAGTGAACATGCTCATTTTCTTTTCTTCCTTATCCGCCGTCATTTCCATAATTCATCCTTTTAATGATTTAAGAAGTCATACGGTACCTGTGTAGAGGATATTTTCAGAACACGTTGATGGTGCTCAAAGAGTCTTATATTTGGCTAATGAGCTAACACCAAGGAAGAAGCAGTAACTACATCTACGTAGTACCTACCTACAAGCTCTGACTGGTGCATATATTGAGCAGACAGGTTTTTGAGCTCTGTTTTGTGGGTTGTTCTTTGGCCTGATCATAATATAAACTATTTGGGTTTAAAGCCTTTATTTTTTACTGAAAATATACATATAAAACTTAATCAAACACAGGAATGATGTTTAACGAAACTGGAGGGCAGAAGCATTTAATTTTTTAAAGGTTGCCTCCACTAGTATTGTTTCATGATCAGTGTTGCAAATACCACAGGCACTACTTCACATACTCAATAAATAAACAAACAGATAAATAAATAAAAAAAGTCTCTTTTGTAACCCTTGCCATTCTGCACAATCTCCAGCAACTTATGTTACGGCAGCAACCCCCATCACGATCACCATCCCAGAGCAGAAAGCTGCTATATACTTTGCGCCTGCAAACACAGAAAACGAGCAGCCTTCATCTTTCCACTTATCCCCATGAAGTCAGTTGTCACTATGTTCTCCCAGGAGAAAAAGTGTGATAGCTGAAACAAGCAGCAACAGCAGAAAAGAAAACTCAGAAAAAAAGGCCTACCCCCACTGCTCTTGGATTGTGGGAAGGGAAAAGCCAAACTGCCAGGCAGTGACCATGTCTTGAAGAAGTCTAAGTTCATTTGGAATTAATATAAAGTGGCACTTCTGGGATGGAGCACATCTCAAACTAGGCTTTCATTTGCTTGGGCATCCCTACAAAGAGTGAGAATTGGTCCTAAATTGGACTAAAACCAAGTTATATCATAATTATGTCATAACTAATTAAAGTCCGTATCAGCAAAACAGAACCTTGCCAAGGTAGACACAAACTTCATTTGGCAACCACAGCAGTTCCTGAACCCACAACTGGAGGACATGAAAGCATAATAAAGCTACTGATCGATTAGCTTGATTGCTAGAATTTAGGTAGATTCTGCTTTATTTTATAGCACTGTAGTAACACTTTACTAAAGGTTCTTGGATTTCAGCATTGCAATTCAATAGTCATACGGAGTTACAACGTAGATAGCTCTTGCACTCTCTCAGGAGACTCAAGTTAAATTCTTGGCTCAAGTTTGTAGTGATAACAAACAGGCAGCATTAATCTAGTCAACATTTATTCATAAATCACATTAAAAACTCCCAGACCTTAGTTTACTGAATGGCAGCCCAAAAGATTACGAATGCATCTATCAGGGGCAACAGCAAAAAGAAGGTGCCTGATAAAGTCTTTAAAGTAGCTCTTTTAATATACGTATCATCTACTTACAGAGACAAAATTACCTTGGGACAGATGGATTCAAAGAGTCAATTGAACAACTCCAACCAGGCTTACCAATGTCCACAGCCCTGCTCTATGGAAAAGATTCTGACAAGGAAATAGCTTCTATTTTTCTCCAATTTTGGAAGCATTGCAGCTGTGTATTGCCTAACAATTTAGTTTATTAAAGGCAACAGCTGTCAAAATCTATACAAACTAATTTGTCGTGCGGCAATTTTACATTATTGGTATCTTGTCATAATGTGACTAATGCACGCTATCACTTTCTAACCATGCCTGTAATTGGTTTCTTGGCTGTATAGGCCTAAAGACAGTAATCCAAAACATCTTCCAATTACACTGAAAAGTACGCATGTTTGTGGAAAGTTACATTACTTAATTTTCAGACTCAATGGGCCTTTAATAATTTCTGATTTTAAAAAGTTTGCAAAAAGGTGCTATGTAGAAAGTTACATGTTTCTGTAGGAAACTCCCACAGAGACTTGCAGATGCTGAAGAAGCACATACAGAGATATTTATGGAACATGAGACAGACTTAAGAAAAAGGCCAAAAACTCATTCAGATGGAAGAATATTTTCAAGTCTACATATCCAAGCCAGACAAGAAACCCAACCATTACCATCCCATACCTCAAAAATTACGGAGGTGCGACAGTTACTCATCAACTTGCTTGTTTACTTTCAACACATGCGACTGCCTATTGCCCTTGTCTGCAGTCCTTCACGGGGCATTTGAAGTTCCTTGAATTTATTTGGTAGATCGTCAGCAGTTCAAAAGATGAGAACTTTGTACAAGAATCATTACTTTATATTCCCAGAGCGTGGTATTTGACAGATGCTTTCATTGCAGTGGCAGGATTGGTATACAGGTAATTTTTAAAATGCTTGAAGTGCTCTGGCCTGCTATATTAGTACTTTGGCAAATACAGTTCACTATTTTTGATAGAAAATATTAGCAAGTAAATATTACAAGGACAAGCAGGATTTCCCAGGTGCAGATATGATTCTTAGGAAAGAAAAAAAACATTGAAGTTGTGTGTACAAATGCAAAATAATTTTCGTAAATTTTTAACATACTAGAGTTTTTTAAAATTACTACAGAATCTTAATCTGCCAAGATAAGACAAATTTTAAATAAGTGCCTTGTGACAGATTCTCATGACTAGAGAGAAATCAACAGGACTATGTTACATACAGGACTATATGTAATAACCACATGCATAGATACAACATTCCCTGAACCACATGGAACTGAAAATAAAAGCAAGTACTGTCACGAAAAGAGAGTCAGAAAAACATACAGGGACAAAAACTGCACAACAAACCATTGACAGTCGCTCCGAACACATCTCAAACTGACTGTGAAACGAGAAATCATGCTTCAAGCGTCCTGCAGAGCTTAAACCTGGGCCTCATTATCTGCCTTCACATATAACTCTCATCACCAGAGCAGGCAAAGGCTTTAATGAAGTCACTTCTTCCTTAGAACACTGTGAATTGGACAAATGCTACCAGCTACGTTTTACCAAAGGAGATTTACTGAACCTTAAACGATTCTTGAAATTGTCTGGACCTTAAGCGATGCCTGAAACACCGACCTCTCCAGCTAAGCTTGCTGGATCAGTAACACAAGTTGGTTTGGGTTGGTTCTCTGCCCAGGGCTGTACCGTGCACGGTAAAGTACATCAAAGCCAGGAAAGACAGAAACAAACAAAAACACAAAAAAAATATCACCCCCCCAAAAAACAACCAACAAACCACCTTAAAACTGGGTATCTGCAAGAAAACAGAAGTAAGTAGCTTGCTGCAGTAAGGCTGTCTATCCTTAATCATCTCTTTCACAACTATGACACTATGAAAAACGCTGAAACACAAACACACACAGAGACACAGCTTTGGGGAAACAGGCAGCAGAAGAAAATTACAAAGAGCTCAACACTTTTCAAAGGACATTGGCAGCTGCCAGGAGGGCTGTGAAAGCTCCAAGCCCTGCACTATGCTTCCTCTACTGTCAATAACTGTGCCCTCCAACAAGCAAACAGCTGTAGCACCCTGCCTTTCAAAGCACAAGGTATTAAAACACAGAAAAGTACATTTGCTCATTTTTAGACATTTGGCACTAGTATGTGGCTTCCCTCACATCTGCAACAAATACTGAGAGTCTTAAATCTTTAATTCAGAAAATGCAGCATTTGGTTGAAGGTACCACTGATGCTCCCCCCTCTAACCAGTGAGTTTCACAGATATCAGCCAGCAGGGTTTTAATCCAGCAACAGCAAACGCTTTCTAAGACACAACTTAAACCTCCTAGGACAGCTACCATTTAAGTAGCTGTCATAAACACTATAACAGAAATTCTATAGGTAGTGGTGAAAAAATTTTTGAACCTTGCAAGATAAGCACTAACAGCAAAGTTACTCACACAAAAGAGGATGAGGTGCAAAGACCACACACATAAGCTCTGCAGCCAGCAGTCACAGCCCGGGATATCACAGCATTGCTCCACCAAGTTTAGTGGAATGCATTTAAAAAGCACTCTTTTGTTACATATCCAAAATATCAAAATATAATGTATCACTCACATAATCCTCCTGCCTTATAATAAATTTGTGTAAGAATTCATTAAAAGGTCAAGTATCACACACATTTATTAATTTACAGATAAGCGTATGTGGGAGAGACAAGGCAAGAGGCCAGGTAAATACGTAGAAGAAACACAAACCTATATGGAAAGTTATCCCACTAGAGTAAACCTGAACATAACATCTCTATGGTTAAGTAACATCTGTGCTATGAGAAGAGATGTGCACTTGAATGCATGTTTTACTCTGATCCCAAAGGATCAAGCTTCTTGGGAGATGCCCCTTCTTATTTTACTCTTCAGCTTGTCTATGAGTTATCCACTTCCAATGGAGACCTAAAAAACTGCCCTATGTTTTGTTTTATTTTATATACGGGAAAACATACAATACTGATGCTGATTTAGAACTCTCAGATTGAGATGACATGCAGGCAAGGCAGTACTGACTTTCCTCGTAGGGCTTGCTTCAAGAGGCAGGCTTTTCCTAAAATACTTTAAATGCCTTTACTTTTAAATCATCAGCCTCAGAAAGTGGTTTTGAGAAATATGAGCAACTTTGCTTTCAAGCTTTTGACTGCAAAGGCACAAAAGTGTGAATGTTATTGAAGCAAAAGTTTCAGAATTAAGTATATGCAAAGGAGAATACACAGCATAGAAGAATAATATAGGCCTATAAATAAGCAGAAAAATAGACTTAAAATATCCACATAACTATTAATTAGTTATTAATATTAGATCACTGGTCTATTTCCCTTCAAATTAGCAATTAGCCACCCACTAGCAAAATGTCAATTGCAAAACAAGAGACTATATTTATAGTACAACCTACTTTGAGTTTTGAGAGACATGTCAGCCACTGCTAAATTACAGTACCCCTATTGTGTGCCTTCCCAAATTAATATCTAGCTTTCATTATAGGCAACTACACATACAAGTCATGCTATAGATTTTAACAGTCTTTATTACATCACATGAGCTCATGCAAACATTTTTCTGTATAGAAGTCTATGCAGAAAGAAAGAAAAAAATGTATTAAGTGATTAATCAGTGTTAAGCTGGGTGGGCCACTGGCACAGCTGTACCTTAAAAGGTCCTGTGCAGCAGTTATGCTGGAAGGAGTGAGCACCCAGGAAATGGTAACAAGAAATTCTTGGATCCAATTTTATTATTTCCTATCCAGAGACTAGCTTGGATTGCTAGTGTTACATGCAATGCACCGTGACATACAATACAACATAATATTCCATCTTCAGACTGTATTCACAGAGAAGAGCCTCCAACAAAGGGGAAACAACATCTCTAATAATATACCTTATCGATCAGCAGGGCAAGGTGCATGCATCTGCACGTGATACCCTGCACAAAACCATACTGGGTTCAGACCAAGTCTCCCAGTAACTGCCAGCTCATCGAGACAGAAGATGCACTTTATACGTGGCTGCCTACTGAAACACAGAGGTCCCTCTGTCCTCTCTGATTTCTCTTCTGTCATGGAAAACACAAGTAGAGGACAATCAGAAAGGGATGCCTCCTCTCTGCAGCTTTTCCAAATGCTGTAAATTCAGGGCTTCTCTGGCAAAACTAGACCACATTGGGGATTTCAGAGGAGGTCAAAAGTCACTGTGGCGAGTTGCAATTTTAAAGAATGTGGCTTATTCCACTGAGTTTCCTTCTGGTTTATGTTTTGTGATTTACCTTGAAAACAGTTCTCCCTTTCTGTCTCCAGACGCCTGACGCTATCTGCAGAAAAAGTGGAAAAAAAGAGCATCCTGCAGAGGTTCACTTAAGCTGGAGAGCTGGCAGGAGAAACCCTGGCAATACACACTAAATTGCCTCAAGCCTTCTGCTGAGAGAGAAGCAGGACTCATTGTTTTGGCTACATCTGCCACAGAGAAGAAACAGAAATAAAAGATTACATAGTTCTCTAGACAAACTTAAGACTAAGGAATACATCTCCTCAACAAGAGGTGACCTGCGCTCACATTTTGGAGGATAATATGTCTATTTTACAGTTTTACAGCAGATTAATACTCTGGAATTCTCAGAAATATCTGAAAGGTAGACTTGATGAGGAACACAGTAGTCACTGCGGCTCATCTTTCCTCTTGGTGTAAAAATCACATCACTTTCCATCAACTTGCAAGGAAGACACTCCTAATAATGCTTTTTACAGAACTTCTTTTTGACAGCTAGCTTTTACTCTTGTAAAAAATAAAAGCCCACATCCTCCTAGCCTCAATATTTGCACAAAACCGGAGGCCCTGCAACAGCTGTTTAATTTCTCATGTATTTCTGCATACCAAAGTATTTGTAAGAAGAAATCAATTGTAGCTGCAACTAATTTTGCGTATTGCCGACTCACCTTTAAATCCATGGGGAGTATAGAGAATCCTGAATTATTAAGATCCTCGTTTGCCATTTGGAAACAGGGTTGTTCATGTTTTGCCATTTCCTAAGTTTTCTTTTTATCTTAAAGCTCACTTTAACATTGCAACTATTAAAAACTATTAAAAACAAAGTTGAGAAAAGAAAACAAGAGTTGCAAGAAGAAAAAGAATACAAAGCCAGCTGGGATCCAAAGCCACTTTGATCACATGGGATATTTTCGTGTCCATTATTCATTTTATTTTTTTGTAATAACTGTCACACATGTAAGCAGGAAAGCTGTGAGGTACTTCAAAAGGAGATAAGAAAGAAAATATGAACCAGGATCCATCCATCCCTTGCCGGGCTTTTCCTTTATATACACTGAAAAGATTTAAACCTTAAGGAGATAATTCAGAAATTTTCAGTTAGGGTGGGTTTGACCAAATAAGTCAAACTCTCCTATATCAGCAAATTTAATTCAAGCAATGGCTGTGGGGATCCACAGGTCTTATAGCTATGAATTAAAACCAGAGTCCAGATACCAATAATCAAATTTGACTCTGTAGCTGCAACACTGCAATCAATCTTACACTATCTGCTTTATATCAAACCAGCACAAAGTCAAGACTTAATTTGCATCTTTTGATTTCTCTCCTATTACAAATATTTACTACACCAGCTTTTCTTAAAACACGCAAACACCATCAGTAGAAGGAAAATATTATTTTAATCTAGAAATTATTTTTTAGTTACGCTTATCGTAGGCAAAGCTGGCATTACTGAGAGAATGATATTTGACATTATTTTTGTGGGATAGAATTTAGAGGTTTGGGTATGTAACGAAAATGAAGGAAAGTGTTCTTCTGAGAAGTCCTGGCTCATGCAGACCACTCAAAAAAATCCAACAGAAACTTCTTCAAACCACAGAAGAACAACTCATTAACAGACCCTTAATCTATTTTGTTGGAAGATGAACACCCATTTCTAAGTATTATGTCTTCCAACAATTATTGTATATCCCACAGGTTCCTGGTCACTGCTGAAGGCTGCTTTCTGCCACACAAACCCACAGGCTTCACAGTCAATCTAGGTGCACCTCCTGGTAAGAGTACTCCCCCTCAAAGATGCCAGGGAAGTTGCCTTTCCACTGACTTTCACAAATTAATTCAGTTGATATATTAACTGAATTGAAATTATTATAACTGAATATTGTATAACCACAAAACAAATAAAACTAATAAATCCTTAACCATCATATCCTTCACTTGACTTGCAGTTTAGAGAAGAGCCAAATCTGATGACCCATGCAGCACAGCAAGAAAAGCAGATATGTTTATTCACTTATATAACCTCTGTGGAAAAAGATGGGAGCAAAAGAGCAATTCAGGCTATGGAAGGCAGGCAGAAGAATGAGGTGCACTGTCAAAGGACGACTTTTTTTTAACTTTGCCTCCTAAATCTGCTAGACTCTTACAAATGTTATTACAACATACACCAAAAATGTTATTGTATGCCTCAGGTGAAGCAAAGTTACCTGTCTGTTCAGAATAGAAACACTCTGATGAGAAAGTGGTTCACTGTAGATATGCCACAACATTACTGAAAAAAACAGCTCATATTGTCAAGTAGGAAATAGAGAGCACTTGCAAGTAGGAAAAGGTTTACAGAGCTTTCTAGACCTGTTGTACTTTATATTTACACATATATACCATATTTTTATTAAATGCTAGAAAAAGATAATAGATCCGTTTTTGTCCTCTTTTGTACCGAGAAGTAAACTATTTAAGCACTAACTACCCCTGAAAAAGCAATTAAAACCTGACCCAATTTCTAGATGAGCTGTGCTTTTCACAGCACAGTGACAGTAACCAAGTTTATCCCCATCCACCCTGCCCCTCAATTCTGTTCCTAACGCTGAAACCTGAGGAAAAAAAACCCAAGGCTACTCCAGATGAGTGCCTCGGAAGAAAATGAGCAGCAATGCATGCAGGGGAGTGGGTGGCAACCCACACAGGTGTGCTTCAGTGACCTGGAGAGAAGAAAAAGCCAAATGAGTCTCTGAGCAGAGGTTATCTGCACTGCAAAACAGACAGCAAGTCAATTACAAGGCTGCAAGGCCAGGATTATATAAAACCAAGAAACCTCTGGTAATCATCATCTTTCATATCCGAGTGTAAATAATCACCATGTGTGTTGATAAAAGCCTTGTAAAAGCTCTGATGTGGTTAAACACACTTTGGATGAAATGGAGCTGTACAAAAAGATCCACAAAACACACAATTATAAAGCAACACATAAAACAGATGACGAGGGTTTTACTTGTGTCACTCATAATTTTTCTGTTCTGTTTCAAGCACCTCTCTTTTTGCTCAAGGAGCCTTAACAATTAAAACCGGACATTATGAACACTACCACCACCAGTATTTATTTGAACAACAGCAGCGTCCAAAAGACCCTTTTCAAGATTGGGTCCCATTGTGTTAAGGTTGCATAAGACTTAGTTCCTGCGCTGAAAAGATTGTAATCTAAGGAGACTTAGTCGATAAACAACATAAAAGCAAAATGTCAACAACAACAAAAAAACCTCTCTGTACAGGACTTTTGTTGTTTTACTATGTTTTTCTTAGACCATCTGCTACTTTTTCCTACCGACCAAGGACCTACAGACACTCTGCATCTCTCCTGCTGCTGATTCCGTCCTCCTAGCAAATCTCATTGAAAGAAAAAATAAAAACCTCAAAAGATTCCTCTTTTGTGGGAGGCAAAAACCACCAAAGAGTCTTCAAAGATAATGAAAGTGCCAAGATGTAACAGTGCTTTTCTAGTCATTCCTGAAAGTGCTGGTTGTTTCTCACTTATGGTAAATACCATGTTGAATACTGCCATCTTTATCTACATTCAGTAACTTCTTTGTTCAGTGAAATGAAATATTTGTAGTATTGAATGAGGAACAAATGCTAGCCTGTGACTTACGTGCAGAAAAAGAAATAGATAAGGAGCTACATATCAAAGCTATTCTGAGACTGGAAAAAAACCTCAACCTATACACAACTAGTAACAAGGGAATACACATTCTCTTCTTTTAAACTAGCCATACAGAAAACAGCTTCCTATAGGTAAGTCCTTCCTCAGCCCTCCAGCCCTGCGAATGCAGCAGAAATGCAAGCACTGAGCCAGATTACAGCCCAATGATGAGGGAAGTGTTTTGAGGGAACAGGCTGAGAGAGGAAATGCAAAAGCATCACAGGGAAAGGCACTTTTTCCATTCTTGGCTCTGGCTGTCGGGCTCAGTTAGGGAATGCCTTATTAAACAGCTGAAGCTCTAGAAATTTGCAGCCATTATCATAGCGTGAGGCAAAACGTTACACACGCAATTCTGCCTGTCTAGGATTCTTCCTTCATTCAGTAAATATTTCGTAGATTCAAGATTCCCCAAATAAATTATTTTTCTAAGCATTATTAAAAAAATCCACACAGCTCGCCCAGGTTTGGGTAGAAGTGATAAACAGATGCATTTCCTACTGTGAAGTCCTCGCTTTACAGATCCTACAGACGCTTCTCTCATTGCAATTTAGTACAGGAGAACGGAAGCAAAAACCCCACAGCTTAAAATGATCCATTTTCGAGGATTTTTGGTATTTACCTATTACTACAGAGACAACCAACCCCTCCCCCTTCCAGCATACTCCTGCTTTTTGACAGCATTGCTCTTCTCGTTTAACCAGTCATGAAATTCTTATTGGAATATAGAGCAAGTCAGGGCAGCTATCACCTATTGATAAACCCACTAAATTTAAGAAATGTGTTTCTCCTACCCAATTCTTCAACCAAGCTTCCTAATTACAGCACTCATCACAGGACTTCAGCACGCTGAATTTAGTTTAGATAGCCAGAAAATTGATCCTCAAACACACTAAAGCCACGCACGCGGTAACAGCGTGCTATCATTTCTCAACCCTGACTCAGTGTGCAGCAAGTTGTTTGTGTAAACAAGACACACCATTATCTTCCAAATTGTCCTGTGATACCCAGCTCCCATAAACACCTCTCATTGGGCAGTCACACTTCACCCACTTCTGTTCCAAAACCAGCATTTTTAATTGACCTCTAGGTAATTTTCATGGGCGTACCCAGCAGAGATGTAAAACAAAGCTAGATGTTTATATATATTTTTAATATATATTTTTATATATATTTCTATTCTGACATGCACTCATTTTCCAGTGGAAGATTCCCAGGGAGGCAGCACTGTCCAAAACACAAGTGATACGCTGCCAGGAAGCAAGTGCGTTATTTTGTGACCCAGATCTCCTTCTGGGATCTCTAAGCTCCTTTCCCTACCCAGAGCACTGTGCCTACAAACCACTGTGGGTTTTCCACTGGATGACTTACAAATCAGAAAAATATGTGGAACAATTAACTTCACTTAAGCCACAATGCTTTTTCTTCAAAAGTAAGCACTGGAGTTCCTAACCTATGAATCTCACATAGTTGACATCTTTTTAAGTAGCTGTAACCCACCGCAGCTGTAACTTGGCACTTCCAGAAACTCTCTGCTCCAGCTTTGCTTTGCTGATGTTTTTCCGCTCATACAAGAAGTCCCAGATCAATCTCGGGATAACAACAGAACTTTAGAAATTCCCCAAACAAGCGTTTTTTCCTACAGGTTTGCTATGTATAGATGCTACAAGTTCTCTTTGAAAGGCTTTAGCATTTACATATGTAACATTTCTTGGCAAAGCATAAATTTAAAGACATTTACTTAACAGATTAAACTGCTTTCTGAAACAGCCAACAAGTGAGTCCAAGACCTGTTATGTACTTGGGAATATGCTGAACCATTATGTTCATATTCATTATACTGTTTTCTCTCAGGCAGCAGTTTCTGTCCCATGTTCCTAACAGAAGGACGTCATTTACTTCTCTATGTGTCAAATTTGCTAATCTGGCAAAACAGAACACAGCTGAAAGATTGCTGATGTTCTCTCCAGGTTACACAAAATTAAGCTCTCACCTTTCAAAGACAAACAAACTGGGTTTGTTAGGAAGACGGTCAGGCTTCCACCTTGAGCTCAGCTTGTATTAACAAGGGTCCATCTTAAGGCTAGCAAGGTTATTTTGCCTCTCGTTATATTATGAGATTATCCAAAAATCTTACTCCCCTGATGATATCCATTTTCTAATTTCCAGCCTGAACACGCTCTTTGCCAAGATACACACACTTCTTGTCCCAGTGCTGTCTTCAATCTAACATAGTTGTTATAGTTGTTACTCACTCAAGTCTCTATCAACCCCTCATGTATTTAGAGAAAGCCATTACATTCCTTTTCAGACTTCACTTTACTAGGGTAAAACAACCAACCTCTCATTCTCCTCTTGCGAGACAGACTCATCTGTTCCCTTGCCATCTCCATAGACCTCTTCTGCACCTGCTCCACTCTGCACTCATCTTTCTTGCATGTAGACTACCAGAGTAGTTCAGAGTTACTCACACGGATTTAGCAGTGCTGCGCTGCACGTGAGCAAGTAGCATTCACACCTTTCTATTTCTACCTTAAAGTACTTCTTCACCTCACACATTTTAGGACTACTTTTCCCAGAGCTGCAGGGTATTAGTGAAAAGATATCCTTCGATTTTTCTGGCTAATATACTTGTTCCTCTGTCATTTTCAAGAGATGAGCACCCAGGTTAGGGCAAAATTCAATCCTATCCAGAAGTGCACAACCAACTTCTGCATTAAATTTCAGTCCAGTTTTTCCCCCTTAAGTCCTAAAGCTCTTCACGTAAGACTCACTCTCTCGGTTCCCCCTCTATACCGACAGCACCTCCCAACTTTATGCCACTGGCAAATTTTATTATGCACTCCTACTTTTGGTGCTAAGTTCATGAGTGAATACATTAAGGTCAGCCCAAGACCTTAAGACAACAAACTTCCTTTAGGCCCAGCACATCCCCTGTGAGCACAGAATGACTTGACTACCCCTTAACATGGCTCCTATTGACCTCACAGTTCTTCTACAGAAACTCATCAATATTTTAACTAAGAATTTCCTACATGTAGCTGGAGCAAGTACAATACCGCAGTCTGGACAGACCAGCTCTAGCGACTCTTTGTCTAAAACTCAAAAAGAACAACTCTATGAAAGAAAGACAACACAGATCCCAGCTTAGGTGTCCATGAAGCCCATGTGCTTAAGTCTTGTCTATTTTCATTATAAAAGTATATACGCCCACGGGTTGCAGAGTAGGAGCCTTTCCTCAGCTCCCTCCCAACACAAAGCCCAAGCTCTTGTGAACTTCAGACACTGGGATGTTAGGACCAAGATATTTCAGAGGATTGCAGTTACATTAAGTCATGTAACGTTCATTCTTTGTCCAATATGCTACAATGCACGTCCAACTGCAGATGAACAAAACCAGTCCAATGAAAATGAGAAGCAGTGACAGTCCAAGGGGTATTGCCAACCTCAACAGGGTAATCCCTGCAACTGCCATGACATGGTCATAGTGCAAGACAAAACCCACTTTATTTAGTTTGAGTAAGGAGAAAAGGGAAATCCAACGGAAATACATGGACCACCATAAAGACAACAGCATGTATGACTAAAACAGAGGCAGTGCTTGTTCCAGTAGGCCATGAGGAAGTAGATCTGCTGACAAACTTCAGTCAGCCTCAGCAAAGAGAATGGTGGAGCAAAACTGGATGGGTTAATGAAAATGACTTTGCTCCACAATAGCCTGTTCTCCACAGCTTTCAGTTTCTGGCAAAAAACAGGATAGGTGAGAGTCTGCCTGCTGACTGGCGTGGACTTTCAACTGGGTATCTGGTAAACTACAACAGCATAGGAAATATCTAAGTACTAACCAAAATAGAATGACTCAGCAGAAAAGGACCTTGTTTTTAGAAAAGTTAAACATAAAAAACTAGGAATTAGGCTAGTGGAAAGGTATGCCAACAATGCACTCTAAGCTGCATTCACATTCACAGACTCACAAGCAAACTAGTTACTGGCTTATTATAAAGAGCATGAAATGCGCAGGAGAAAAGGCAATAGCAACTTTGCCCAGAGAGCAGCACTTCACCTCAGGGTTGCTCATGGTAGGAAATAACTTGTACAGAACCTTCCATTTAGAGCAAAAGCCCAGCATCCTTAATGCTATTTCGATTTGCAATTTATGTAATTAACAGTCACCTCCTCACAGCATTTCCTTGGGATCAAATACCCTAATCTACTCCTCAGGTTACTTCCTATTTCCCAGATGGTCAGTCTCCAGAAAACATCATCTATGCCCCAGTCACTTCTTGGTTAAATCCATTTTGACAGCTCATTAGTAGAATAATTTATTGACTCTAGCAAGACTAGCTCTTTTAAATGTTTTCTATGTAAATCAGGTTCCGTGCAACTAGGATGGAATTCCAGTCTTTTCAAATGCATTTTAATGTGAAATACTGACATCAAGTCTTAAGATCATTTGATTTTTTTTTTTATGTTATTAGTAATCAGTTTTTCTGGCACTCTTTTCTGTTCCAGCTCAATCGCTCAGTTGAATTACATGAACTTCTGGTGAACTGCTACAAAAAAAAGGAAAATTAACTAATGCCTCATTTGATCTTATCACCATAAAACTTGTGTTTTTATTCCCTCTTTAACCTTTGACCATCTATTTTTCCCCTTAATTTGTGTGTTATATACCTGATATATTTAGATTTGTTTCTTTTAGTCATTAAAAAAAAAAGAATCCTCTCTGATGGCTGATCTGCCCTCTATTAATTTTAACCATCGTTGACTTTACTCTATATTCTGATTAATAGGCACACACTGAAAATCACTTCTTCATAGTCCATCATACATGCATTTTATTTGACTTACTGTATTCTCTTTACCAGAAGTGCATGGCTGTTTTCACAGAAAGTGGTGACTACGCTCATAAAGAAAAGTTTACAGAGGAGTGAAATGGCTGATTTTTCATAGTGTTGTGATGGACTTGAACTTAATTTATGCTACTGGGTTTATTGTTCTTTTAAAAAGCAGATGACAAACACCTGAAGACATGACAAAAATTTTTAAAACACGTAGACCATAATAGAATATGATGCCTCTACAGCCAAAAGAAATTAATTAAAGGGGAAAATTTCACTAATGTCATTAATGAGGACAAGTATTCCAACTGTGGCTCACATTTGACATCAATACCTTTCCCCATTTGTGTGAATATTAAATTCACGGATGTTGATCCTACATACATGTGCCGAATATCAACCCAGGAAGGATTCGGAACCTTGCCTTGAACAGTTTTTGATATATGTGCATTAAATGACAGCAAGAACACCACACATGACCTTCACTTCCAATTACGGGTGCCCTAAGCCAGCGACTACAATCTTTATTTCTATTCATATGCTGAATGAGAAAACTGGCATGTAAGTACCAGCTTCCAGACCTGGCATCTGTGTTGATGGCCACGCAGATGCAGGGTCCCTACACTTTGGCAGCCAGCAGGACTCGGTTTCTCCCGCAAATAAAAGTTGGTATATTCAATATCATTCCCCTCAGCCTACAAACATCCTGTTGTTCTCCAGCAATATTCGTTATTCAACACCAGTGAAACTAACAGCAGCTTTTACTTTTGTTGACTTAACTAATATCAATTTTCTGTTGACAAGAAGGAAACCAGGATCAAGACCTGGTTTGACCTGGAAGACGTTAACATGGTCTTCTGCAAAATAAGCCCTGCTCTTCTCCAGAAGCTAACACTCACATGCTTGGACACAAAAAAGCCTGTCCTTAGATTTTCCCTACAACATCCTACTTCACATGCACCTAACATCCAGTTAGATTTTTGCAAATATCCAACAAACTTAGTCACTGCCATGAATGTTTAACACTGTATCTCTAATTCTTTCATATAACAGAGTGGGGACAGAGTCATTTCAGGTCACACAACTTTACCATGGGCATATAGCAGCGAATCCATAGCAGAAACATAAAAATCTCCCTCGCCTCTAAAGCAGATGGCACGCTGATCAAGATATAATCTAATGCTAGCTGCACCACTACTGCTGCTATTAACTACTGAACTAAAACCAGCATAAAGTGGTAAAGACAAAAAACCCAAGGCAGGGGAGGTGAAGGAGAAGGAAGACAACAAGGGAAAAAACACAGAATAAAAAAGCTGTAACATAAGACAACTCATTGCACCAGAAACAGCCTCTTTTCAGGTACATTTAACATTCAAAACCTAGGAATAGCAATAGGCAAGGAAGAGCAAACTGCTTTCATCCTGTTTCAGAGGACATTCTCCTGCTTTCAGATACTGGCCCCATTCCCTTTGCTCTTGTGATTGCACTGCACTGGGCACCTGCCAGGGGCTACATATCCCAGCTGCTTAGGTAATTACATATTTATAGTTCTGCCGAGAATCCTTAGTCAAAGCTTATTTCTGAACTGTAAAATGCTTAGAGAATCAGCAGAGAAAGTTCTCTGACAAATGCCACCACTTTTTTTAAGGACAGAAGTTTCCCTTTCAGTTGATTCATTCACTGGTGAGCTTCAACTAAGGGTAGAAAAAGGGAGTAAGAGGTGTTTTCTAAATCAAAGATAAGGTTCTTAGTAGTGTGCTTAAAGTGTTTTTTCTACCAAAAATTTATCAGAATGCAGTAGTACATAGAATTTTTTAATACTTATCACAGTATGCACCCTACCACACCACGCAATTTTTCTTCTGCATTATATTATTAGGACTTTTTCTTCAACACATACACCACTAGATCAGCTAATTCATGCTGATCCAATAAATAGAATTTATGGTTGAACACTCTGAAATGTATTTGTTCAGCTGTAGCCAATTATTAGACAAAATACATCACACTTCACCTTCCTTCATTGATAATAGCATCCATTGATTTTAGAGGTAAAATGGTCCAAAATTTCCTGTTGCCACTTAGCTTAGGCTATTGCAGAAACTGCTAGAAATACTTCTCTTTTTTCCCCTTTTAAAGCTGTACTCTATAAACTGTACAACCAACAGCAGCAACAATAAATTTCATGAGCACTTTCAGGCCCTACCATTGAAAACACTTTCAAGCTTGGTTAGCTTTATGCACGCGAGTACTTATTTATATCTCAAAAGAACTCTTCTTACACCTGAAGATACCTGTAAACACATGTGTATCTATTTGAAGAGTAAGGGCATAAATGGTGCAGGGTTATTTATTTTGAAGTAACTCTTCATGTCTCTTGCAGCAAACACCTTAAGTACTGCCAAGTTTCATAAAATCTTGAAAGCAAGAGTCTCTGTTCTCAGCACCATGAAAATCACCCTTCAGTGCTACCATCTTTCAAAGGTCTGCCCACCCACAGATATCCTTTTGTACGTTCTTATTGTTGTGAGATGACATCCAGCTTCTGTTGAAACAAAGTCAGTTTTGGGAGTTCCAGTGCATACCCTGGAGCTAGCAGCATGGACCTCTTGCTGTCCTCGGCAAGCACCAGCAATGACAGGGCTTCCATGCCAAACCCAGCTCTTCTAGTTCTGCATGCAGGTTCCTGCCCATTCTTTTGCTTGTCTTCCCCTGCATGAGACCATTTTAACATCATGGACTAGCAGATTAACCTAGCAGATAGATCAGCATTTAGATGGGTTTAGCTGTTGTGGAATCACAGCTAACAGTTCTATTCATTTATTCCTTCAGCTGTCTTCTAAGGAGCAGTAAGGTCACAGGATGGCAATATAGAAGGCATCACAAAGGGCATTGAAGAAAAAGTCTTGCTGCAGTCTTGGGGAAGTTCTTGTAGATATCTTTGAATATGTTTACCAAATGCCTTTTTTCTTTGGAGTGACTTCCTCATCCTCCCCAGCTCCTCCAACCACTTCTGCCATTTCTCGGCTAAATCCGCTGGGTACGTAATCACATTGAAGTGTTGCACCCATGCAATTTTCTGGCCCAAGAGGCTTGGTACCTGCAGAGTTCTCCTATAACAAGTCTCTTACATGTAAGAATAGTTGACATAACACATAATGGGCGCATTACACCTTTGAAACACAGTATCATAGATTCACATAAGTAGACAGCACTTAAAAAATTGGAATTTAAACATCTGTGCTCCCCCCAAGAAACTACGAGGACATAACTTTGCTGTTGACAGCTCCGCTTTCCTGGAGACTAACTTTGTGCTCACTGCGCCTTTATCAGCTTGTAATAAACGGTAACCTCCTCTGTTCTCTTCTGCAAGAGACCTTTTTAACTGATCGGTGTGTTGATCCCTGTCAAACTAACTATGCCGTAAGAAACGAAGCCAAGAAGCCAGACATAGCAATTTTCAGGATGCCTCTCAGAAGGCCAGCACTTTGGCTTTCTTGCTCAATTCTTCCATAGCTCTTTTTGGTTATTTCCTGCAAAATGAAATCCATCACAGCAAGCTGTTGTATGATCATCACAAATGGGTTTTTCCCAGCTTCCATAGTTCCTGGGTTTTGCACACTCCTTTTTATCTATGTAGATATACTTTTGTATGTGCACAAACACAAGCACACCTATGTACAGGCACTTATTTATGAACACACATATACACAGGCCTGCTTCAACAAACTGTAGAAGTCAGAAAGACAAACTGTTTTGCTTCTAAAGCTTGCAAGGAACATCTTGCAAGGTACAATGGAAAAATCTCTCTCAGGTAAGCTACATGTTCCATTACTTAACAAAAAATTAATTTGCTAAAGCCGTTGCAGAAAACCCGATGCAATCTTTTGCTTAGGCCAAAGGTCCAGGACTTTTGATATTTATTTCCAACATATTAATTATCCCTTATCACGTTATTAAGTACTCCTTTATCAGCCTCTAAATGAACCTTTGAAATCCTAGAAAAAGTAGCATTGTATGTTGTTTTTTTTTTCTTCACTTAGCAAACTTTTTTTTTTTTAAAACTTTGCATCTTCCCTTTGAGACTCTAAGGAGCATTACAGTTGACTGGAAGAATGGGAAGGAGAATTTACACCAGCTGA
The DNA here is from genome assembly GCA_033556795.1 of Tapera naevia. Classification (NCBI taxonomy): domain Eukaryota; kingdom Metazoa; phylum Chordata; class Aves; order Cuculiformes; family Neomorphidae; genus Tapera; species Tapera naevia. Next base: position 3,542,285 of record JAUMJJ010000352.1, read on the forward strand.
ACACAGCCCACTCTCTTTTAGCATGCTGTATCGCAGTATAAATATTTTCTTTTTAAAAAAATTGCCAAGAATTACAATACGTTTTAAAGGAGTAACTGGTATTTTACCCTGTTAATTAGCAGTTAACGTATCATATACAAAAGCAAACATTTTTGCATCTTATATTTTCAAGCTAATTAAAAGAAAAAACAAAAGAGGATGTGTAACTTCTCTGTTTCACTTTTTTTAGTACTAAGAAATGGAACTGACAATCATAATAAAAAATTATTAAAAAAGCTAGTATCTCTCAAGTGAATTAGAAACGAATTTCTGATTCAAACACACATACCGAAGACAGGCAGCTAAGTTACACAGAGCCAAGTCTGGGAAAAGAACAGAAACTGGACTTTCTAGGTCAGCCTCTGGACCACATTTTGTCTAAAAATATCAAACAGAAAAACAACATAAAAAACCCTATAAGTCTTTTTACTATGAACCAGATTAAGTTCTGATTACTTTTGGCATGATAAAGCATGTATCTAGCTTGTTGCTTAAATCCATATTCAAATTGCTTCAAGGTAATTAAGAGATGAGTAATTGTTTAGAAATCTCTAGAATAATAAAATTTAACAATTCACAGCACAAAAGTAGCCCTTAAAGAAAAGAGTGGGGAGTATTTCACTTCACCAGAAGTAACATTTGAGTATTTTTTATGACTACTGTAACAACTAGCACGCCTTTGAGACTGTGCAATTCTGAATTTCCAAAATAATTTGTAGGGGGAAAATTAGGACAAAATGCAGTAACATATCAAGTACAGTCTTTCAGTATGTTAAAATTTTATGAAGTATAAGGACGAGGTTAATATGGAATGACTTGTGTTTTTAAGAGAAGCAATAATATAGACCTGCATTTTACATCACAACTAAAACCAGGCTCAAATAACACAAACTGAAAAGAAATCAGAGTACGCTTTTGTTGGAGAAAGGTCAACAACAACAATGAAAATTTAGTAATAATAGAGAAGGCTGAGCGCGCTGCTATGTTCAGGTTTGGAGAAGTAAAACACCAGGCTACGTGACCAGGTAAAAATGATGCCTTCTCACTCAACAAATCCATTCCCACCAGCTGAAATTCATTCCAAATCAATATAAACTTTCACATTTTAACTCCGAGGCTAAACATCAGGCTATTAAACAACATATACACTTGATGCAGATCTTCTGATTTTAGAGTTCTATTTGCTTTACTTAGTGCCAAATCTATGCTGCATTACATTTCACTCCACAATGTCTCCCAAGAGTCAACAGAATTACTTACTACGCTTCAAACTAAAGCAGTTACATCCAAGCAAACTCTGTTGGAGCACCATTCTGCTCACAGGACAAAGGCAGTGAAGTTGCAAAGGTGTAAATTAGGCTATAATTTATTTAAATATTCTTTAGATCCATGCCCACAAGCAAACCAAAGGAACCCAGGTTAGCTTTCAGATCCCAAACTGAGTTTTCAAAGCTAGTGGTTAGCAATACTGTCTCTAACACAATGAGCACAATGATCTGGAGATGCCTGAAATACAGAACTCAAGCTGGCACTTTACGCATTTCTTAAGGTTAATTGCAATTACCATTCTTGCACATCTCAACTGTGACAACACACCAAAACTGCTGAAAAAAAGATTCTTTGATCAGAACTGAAGCAGTAAGTTCCAGTCCTTCTCTTCAGAGCTCACCTCTGCTTTCCATTTGCGCAACTATCAGAAAGCATAAGTAAACCATAAAGACAGTCTACAAATACAAATTTCTAATAGTAACACTAAGTAATATTCCAGAGATGCAGTAAGACAATTGCATCAACCATGTCCCTTCCTATAGAAGCTAAGATTTTAACTTTACTTGTCCCACAATGTGCTGAAGAAAACTGCACCTGGCATTGCACGGGTTTTTTTTTAAAGAAGCAGCTGTTAGTACCGAAACAAACTGCATAGAGCACCCAAGTGGGGGCAACAGAGCACTCAGCTCTGCTACGGCTTGCCCCCGAAGAGGCTTTTGGACAAAAGAGGAAGCAAAACCAGCTACCAACAGGATGAGCTATGCAATTATTAAGTCACACTTCTTGCTTCAAAATTAACATGCTGCCCTACTTTCCACAGGATTAAAATCCAGATACAATTTTAATAGTTTTGCCCAACAGAATAATGGTCCAGATACTTTGTAAAAAATTAAAGCAATCCACTCGTGTACTGAAAAGTAGTTCTAAACATACTATTCACAACACAAGTCGGCTTACAGTATGTCTGCAGGAAGGAACCACATAGCTTTAGTCAGTTAAAAAGGTACTTACCATTGGCAGTGCATTGATATGCAGAAGTTTTGCTTTCAGGTGCCTCTGGCCACAGAAGGGCGGTGCTGACTAGGAAATAAGGAGACAAAAATCAGAAATGTTAATTTTTTATTATTTTGAAAACAGTGGCATTAACACAATTGAATGCTATGAAGTATGGGCCTTCGCGGCTCTTGCAGCCTACTCTGCTCAAGGAGTGGAGTGATCACTGCTGCATTTGTATACAGCCCGGAGCGGCTGTGATCAGCACAGCAGAGCAGAGCTGGGGTTTTGCATATATCCTGTCACTACCCACATCCCACCAACTGCTCCCGGAGGGAGCCTGAAACACAGACCTTTGAACAAATGAGCCTGCTGAATGACTACTTGTACCATCAGACCTCTAGACAGTCGCGCCCATTCAGCAGGAGCGCACACAAACAACACAACCTATGTATAAAAATCCTGATGTCTGGGTTCTGCCTCAGCTCTCCAGAAAAGCCTTTGGGAAGTTATAGGCAAAGTAGGAAGCTCACAGTTTCTTCTGCCCATGCCCATTCTTGAAATAAACATCAGGTACTGAATTCTAAACACATTGAAAAACCTCAAACAAAATTAAAATAAACCTTCCAGCGGTTTAACTTCCAAAATGGTCACATCCACTGAAAAGCAGTAAAAAAGGAAACAAATCTGTTTTCCTAACATGTATTGCACTAAACGATGCTGTTTATGTACACAGGTGTGTGTGCCTGTGCGCCCCGATAGCTACCAGCTCCGGCAGGGACTGCAGTAATTAAAAAAGCCCAGTTCATACCAGTTGCTGGCAACATCTGACAACATGCATTAGGAATATTTGTATTGTGTACAATTTCCAAGTGAAATCTTTCCAGTCTTCAAAAACCGAAAAAAAATATAAACCAACAAAGTCCATGCTCTCCTACATTTTAATAATTTTCTTTACATATCAATAATATTTTAATGCATCTAACAATAAAATAGTTAAATATAAACACATTTTAATGTCCAGATATGTGTTAACTCCATTCACTGTAACAACAATTTCATTCATTAATTACAAACAGTTTTTATTCATACTAATATTTCTAAGCAGTTGCTCTCTGTAGAAATAATTCCAACAATAAAAGTAGCCTGGCAAAATAATCTAGTCGCCCACTCAAAGAGCGGGAAGGGCAACAGATGGACAGAGGTGACTAATAAAACCTTATTTTGCTATTTTTAGCTTGAACTATTTACAAAGCATCTGTAAACTGTGTTCAGAAACTTTTACTATGAGGAAATAACTTCAGGGCTTATGATCAACACAATTTTGAAACTCAACCAGTAGGGTATGGTGTATTATAAAGTCATTTTTGCACCCCACCAAAGAAAGACCTGCAGCAGTCAGGCTTATTTCCTTCTTGGAGATGACACCATACTATCAAGGCAGACAGAAATGAAACATTCACAGCGCATAACCTTCATGGCACAAGCAAGAGGCACTGCAGAGGACGCTGAAGAATGAAGGAGTGCCGGAAATTGAAAGAATTTGCAAACATCGTCTTTTCCTTCCTTAGTTGTACTGGTGCTGCAGAAATGATGTAAATAGGCTGAGGAAAACTCCACTCCTCAAGCAGAACAGGTTCCTATGCAGAGCTACTCAGAAAGTTTGTTTTCTCCACAGCCAGAGTTGCAGACCAGCAGAGAAGAGAAAGCTTTATCGGCTCGCTTGGCAGACCCCATAAACAAACATTACTTGTTTATAACAAGTGTTTTCCTTACGAAAAGGACAACACAGCAACCAACCAATATTTGCACTCTTCTTCTGAGAGCAGACTAAATCATTATAAAAGCTGTGAGCAGAGAACAGCAGAGGAGGGCTCGCTGCCCTGTTCTGAGCATGACGCGTGGTTTGGGTTATTTCATTTGGGAAGGAACATGGCAAGCATAAATAAAAGGATGATTGCACAAACATAAACCATTTTCCTCAATGAAAAAAGGCTTTCTTCAGCATACACTGCCCAAACTGTCTCCTTCCAGTACCCCTTTGCCCTTGTGCAATCTTCTGAGTGCTGTACTTATCATCAAGCCAGAGAGGGAAACCTTCCCGTCTGATCCATGGAAGAGGCTTCTTGTCCTTCACTTTAGATATAAACAGGGCAGTGACACGGAAAGAAGCTGGAAGTAAAACCTCAAGAGAGCAGAGAATAAGAGAAGAAAGGGTTCACTGACTCTGCTTCATTCCTCACTCATGTTAATTGGTTGTACGCTCCAGTTTTAAATAAGAGCGCTTGAAATAACACGTAAACATTCAGAAAACGCTGTGATGCCCTTCAGAATCAAGTACTGAGTACAAATGTCTCAGCAGCAGCTTTTTTAGTTCCAAATTTATCCTATTGGATTTTGCCATTTTGGCATGTACCTTGAAACAATGCAGGTGACAGCTATAATTTATTGATTTTAGACTATATCTCACCTTTATATTCCAACCTGTTACAGTGATTTAAACAGGTGACCAGGTATAACAGTAGTAACAGCTACACTACCCAACACTTAAAAATAATACACCAGATGCCCTTAAAGTTAATAAAGCAAATCCAGGGAATACACAGTAGCTCGTGAGTTGGATCCTTCATCTTGGAGGGGGTGGAGAGTTGACCACTGACTGATGACCAATGCCTTCAGCATTGGCTGAGTACTGCTCCCCTCAGCTTAAAAAGAAGTACTTGTGAGCCAGTGCTCACCAGCTTTGCCCACACTGAGTTTTGATGACATTTGATGGCCCTGCCCCTTCCCTGACACTGCACCCAGACACTCAGCACAACACCAACATCACCTCCTCAGGAACAGCATCTCAGTGTGGTGTGCACACAGCAGCAGCAGCGCCTGAAGGCAATAACTCTTGAGACTAGCTTGCATGCGCATGTAGAGGTGGCAAAAAGGTCCATGCAAAAAGGTTGCACAAGGCAGGCAGCTCCCATCTGCAAGGCCAAAACTAACACACCAAACCAGCTACCAAAAACACAAACACCAGTCCGTGCTGCTAGCACTGACTGGGCTGCTGTTATCAACACAGGAATAATCATGTGGCACAAAGAGGAAGCCACAGATGAAGACAACCATGGCACTGCAGTAACAAACCTGGTTATAAACACACAGCACAGCCACACACTAGTATTACTCCTAACTTGTTTCCAAATGTAACCAGTTCAAAATAAGGATTTCTCTAGAAGCTATTTACAAAAATGTTCCACCATTTTCTTCAAGAAACACCATAATTTATGCTATTTTCTCCTACACACCCATTACACAGGAATTACACTGGGTTCGTGCTTTGGCTAAAACAATGTTTTCTGCGTGAGCTTTGAATCGCTTCTGTTCCTGATGTGAACTTGTGTGCTCGTGTTTTTCTTCTAATCCTCTTAGGATCACACTGTTTATACTGCTTTCTGAGATTTTTGTGCTATTTGAGCTTTAACGACAAATTTAGTTATTAGATGTTGTACTTTGTGAATTTTAAAAGCCTTCTGAGGACACAGTATCTTTTCTTCTAAATTATCCTTGAGTATCCTGCTTTTATCTGGATCCAGTATCTGGAAAGACTGCCCCAATCAAAACAGAATTAAAAATAACTAAATCCTGGATATTCCCCTCAGTAACTAGGCTGCAAAAAGCATTAGACAATAGTTTTAAAAGCCTAAATTGAAAACTAATCACTACATTGAATCCTTCCTTTCATTTGGTTAATAGGCATACACAAAACTAGCAGTGATCCTGCCACTGCTGTGCTTGGAACATAAACAGAGAAAATCAAAGTTATTTCTTTTAATCACAGTTCCACTGCAAAGTAAGGCAATTTTTTTAAACAATTCAGCACTTTTACAATAACATCTGCTTTTCAGATATAACAGAGAAGTTGAACTGAGATAAATATCAACACAAAAATTCAAGAGAAACAAATACGCAGGAGTGGGGAAAAATAACCAGGACCACACACAAGACAGTAATAAAAATTGTCATTAACTGCAAATAGTTTGTAGTAATAGGGATCCTAGTGACAAAATAACACACACAAGCTACATCAACACTTCTCTGGAGGAGCACAGCAGCAGCACAGCACTGAAGTATGCTTGGATGGAAGGGGGATCACCAAGGGTGTTTTACAAGAAGCCTCAACAGGGAACACTCAAAGTATCCGAAACCTGCCCAGAGACACTTTCACCTATGTCTAAACTCTGTCCCAAATAGATTTTCTCTGTGAATTGAGAAATCTTCATTTCCTGGTCTTTGTTCTATCTTTAGGCCTTTATTACATCAGAAATAAGGAAAAATGTGACACAAGCTGACTTTCTGGCTATTTCAAAGCAGAAATGCTTAACCTATATATTCATATCACATAAAAGCTGCACAACTTTCCACACTTCAGAAATACTCTTTCATACCAAACACCTGTGTGTCTTTGGATGTGTGTGAACCATTAAAACAAAACAGGATATCCGAGAGGATAAAGAACTGGGCTAGCAAGCAACACTATTTCAGGAAAAGATCACCCACATATTGGAACCACTCTAGGAAAGTGCACAGAAAGAGGATTCACTCTGCAATGAGAAACACAGACCAGAGCAAAAGAATATTGTAACAGCTACATACAAGTTTAAACACCAGTTTCTATAAAAGTCAAAAATTGAAGCAATCACAGAAGATAGCTTACAGCCCACTACAACGAAAAGAAGCTAAATTGCTGGAGAGAAAACCATCTCAGCTAGCTCTATTAAAAACATAACGCAAAGAATGATCTTGTCAATACCAATGAGTTGGTATCGTTGTGGAAGGAGCAAGTGCGAGCCATGCTGCTGCACAACTTCACTTGCAAGGCATTTACATGAAATTCGTTAGTAAGCAACTCAATTCACGTAAACCAAAAGCTAAAAGATCCTAGAAAATGAAGTTAAACCCAGTCTAAACTGGGAAGGAGTATAAATAGTTATTACTCTAAGCGCTGAGAACTACTGCCTCTAGAGCAGTGGCAAAATACCACCTTCACGAAGTGCTACATCTAGGATGGATGCCCACCTGTATAAATTCAAGCTATTTTCTAATTTGTGTTGCTTGCTTGTTTTCTGAAAATAGTGAACATGACTAGTGACATATTATTAAAAATAGTGACATATTGATGAAAAAAATTTGTGGTTTTATTCTGAGTTTTGAATTTAAATTCACTACAGCAAGATTAATCATGGAAAAGACTGAGATGAACAGCCTGTCAAACTGAGTGCTCTCAGCAGAGCCACCTCAAACTGGAAAGAGATAAATTTCTTCTTGTGCGAAAGAAATACATCTGAAGTGTAGCATTTATGGGCCACTCTGTTATTTTTTTAAGTTTAGTACAGATTTCAAATCCATACTTAAAACCTGAACAAAGATACAAACCAAATACACCAATTCAAGGGAAAGGAGAAAAAAAAAAATCAGATTTTTTTTCCCATTCTGTTTCCTCAAGGTAGGAAGAGCCATATTTACTGTGATACTAATTCAGCCTGCTCCTGCTTGCCAGATCAACTCAGCCGCGCTGCTCAGTGACAGCCCTTCCCTTCACCATGCAGAGCCTGTGATCTCCAACGAGCCTTCCCAGCTGAAGGGAGGTGGGCACCTGCTTTTGGCAACGTGGCACTGTGGTGGTGGGGAACTGACAGTTGCAAGGTTACAAGGACTTTTACACTGCTCTCCAATTTGGGAATATGGGACAAAGCTCACACTACTTCCTTGGGAAAAATACCTTCTTCCCTGTCTCTGCTTCTGCTAACGGTGCCTGCCTTATCTGTGTTTTTATACATTCAGAACAAGATGCCCCTCTGTGTTGGGGTTAATGGTGGCCTTGCAGAAGAACCAGTCCAGATTACAGCAAGCATCAGAAATTGTTACATGGGGCAAAAGTACAACTGTGCATGTTTCATAAAGACCATAACTAATTGAATTCACTAGAATTCTGTCTCAAATGTGCCACGCTTTGAGAGGCAGGATACAAGTGTTCAGTAGACACCACATTTGGAACTGAGTTTGAAATGTATAGGAAAATCTCCAAAAATAACGAGGACACGACAATATTGCACTATTTTCAACCCTTATGAACACAACTGCTATTCAAACCCCGTCTGGGTTTCCCTCAACACACGTACCACCATTACCCTTACTTCAATGGGCATCTAAAAGTCAAACAAGACATTCTTTCAGAGTAAAAGCTCAATCTACATTTTTTGTTGAGCTGGAGAGGATATTTAGACAATGCTGCAAGACTTGGGTTCTGCTACATGACATGGAGACAAGCAGCTGACATCAACAAGGCTCAAGAAGTCCTGCTGTGGCCACTGACCCTGAACATCAAGTACATCCTGTGTTGTTGAAGTTGTGGCTCTCTTCCTATCTGAGAACATGTTAGGAAGGCTGGTAGCCTTCCGTCTGCCTTCTGCAGGAGCGTCTTGCAGGGTATTTGCCCTCGCAGCAAAGTATCAGGTTTAAAAATGGACATATACCAATATGTTCCAAAAATCCACCTTATTTGTTGTATCAGGTATGCAAAAGTAATAGGACAGTATGAAGAATTGGGATACAAGAATTCTTTTAATATAGTCCTCAAAATTAAAAGTTACTTTTAATACTCAAAGGCACTTCATAATCCATAAGTATGAAAAAATTTTTCTGAAAACTTATAAGTCACACCAGAGGTCAAAAGTAAAGTCTGTAGTGGAGCTTGGGCTTATATACTCCAGACATTCCTGGGATGCAGCTCCCCTAAAATAAGGTGTTTATAATGCATTCCAGATTCTTCCTAAAATTATTATTACTATTAATCTTTTTGTGCAAAGCCAGAGAAAAATATAAGCTTCTCACACTGCCAGAAAATGTAACATTGAGTGCCCTGAAATCATCCATGAAATGTATCAAGGAACATTAAATACTTTTTCCCAAAACTATTGCTCATCAAAAGGCGCTCCAAGTCTGCCTACAGTCCCATCTCATTTCCCCAGGAATGCTACAAAACCAAGCGACTTTTGGTGCACAACATACATGTGCAGTAGCACCACCTTTCTATAAAAATTCTGTCTCTATCATATTTTCACACAAATAACCTACAGATTAAGCTCTTTCTTAACAAGTAAACCTGTGATTAAGCAGCAGTCCAAGCTGCCCAAGACCAAGCAACACAAGGAATTTTTCCCTTTTTTCAAATCTTCACACCCTACCACTAGTAGACATCATCTTTCCTACAAATCCTCCTGCTTCTGCACTTCCCATGGTCCCATCATTTCTCCACTGAGGTAGTTCTGCAGCATTACACAAGGGCTCTGACTAACAAGGAGTTAAAACCTATCCAGAGCAGGCTGCAGCTGTTCACGCACTGATTGTCCAGCTATCTCTGCTAAAAGGACAACTCATTCTAACACAGCAGCTATTCAACTGTGACAAATTGCAGACTAGGATACAGGAAAAAAAAAAAAAAAGACTGTACCGCTCTTGTTAACATGGCAAGCTCTCCTGCTTTATGAGCAGGTAAAGCCATCCTTGCAGTGGGAGCCTAAAAGCTTGGAGGGCAGAAGGTCACACACTCTTTCCCAAATAAGCAGTCTTTTGTCCATAAGAGCTCAGAGGGTGCAACTCATCTGAAGGCTTTGGTTTAGTTTTATTCTCAAGTCACATCCTAGCCAACACCCATCTGCCACAGTGTGAGGAGACCTCGGTATCCCATCTACCCACCCCCAGCTGGGTGCTTTTGCCAATTCCTTTCCCTAAAATATACGGATTAACTGTTTTCTAGCCACTCAGCTTCTGAAGCATCTCGCTGCAGGGTCAGAAGAGGACAGAACTGGCTCAAGAGAGAAGAGGGAACACAACCCTGAAAGGGAAGAAATGCAGGGACAATACTGCCCTATAGCTCTGTTCTCAAAATATATCTCAGTTTCCAAGTGATGTCGGCACATCGGACAATGATGGAGATCCCAGCACAAAAACCTCAAAGCAAACATGTACTGGCATGGTAGGCTATGCGAGTCACATCAGAAGCAACATAGGCACTGCATGTATTAAAAATACTCTGTTGTCTTTTCAAATTGTTCAGAGAGCAGAGCTGAGATACTGCATTTGCCTTTCACACTCACGGGGAAATATATACATTGATATTAGGCTTATACATGGAGTAAGAGACACCCAAAACAATTCCAAAAAGCAAACATTCTACAGCACAGACACACAGCAAAAATATAGCAAAATATTTACTTGAGCAGTACGGTCAAGGAGAACAGCATTTATTAAATAAATTGATTAAAGTCATTAATCAACAGCAGCAGAAGACTAATCTAATCATGCCGCTTGTTCTTCTCCTATTATTTTTTTTTAACAGGACCAAAGCATGATGGAGGAAAACAAATACATTTGATTCATCAATGATAGCATATTCAAAGGATCTGATGAGCATCAGGAAATGAAGCCACAGTAGAGAGGCCTCATAAAAAGACTGTCACTAGGCTATGATTAACTGATAACAACCTAACAGCACCCTTATTCAAGTCTGTCATAAGTAGTAAAGTGTAGCTTATCTACACGTATAAACTATTGAACCATGTACCTCCCCCGCCCTAGGTGGTCTACTCTGAAATAAAAAAAAGCTTTTCCCAAAAATTGTGTTCATTACACTAACCAACATTTCAATTATGTTGGGCTTTCTCACTACAGGAAAACGTTTTTCCATACTGCAAATGGGTGCAAACAACTCAAGCAAACTTAATGTGTTATCAAAATGAGTGAAGTTAGTATTTTTGTTTCATTACAGATATTTTCTATCGAATTTCCTACAGTCACTGCAGATGCACAGCTCAATTTATAGCCTGTTTGAACTCATATACCACCTGTACAGAGCAACATCTATCCTACAAACAAGTAGAAGGGTGATTAGATAATGTATTATGGCTGCTTTGCAAACAGTTAAAAAGAAAAAAAAAAAGAGAAAAAAATTGCTAATGTTAGTTACCCAGCACCTTATATTTTCTTTTATACACCACAGAAGTTTTTATCCAAAGGAAGCTGCAAGAGACATGAATGAGACCTGAAGAGTGGTCATACCGGAACAGTCCAAAAGGCTCCCTGGACCATTACCCTCTCTCCAGCAGTGACACGAAGGCAACTGCCCAAAGGTAGAGTGAAAACAGCTCCAACTTTATCTAATCCCCTCAATAATCTCCTAGCCTCCAGCTATTTTCAACTCAGATGACTTTTAAGAGAACAGTTTGGGTTTTTTTTTTGTTTCTGTCTGTGTACTTAATAACCTCAAAGGAAACACCTTCCAATAACTTGCTCAGTCCCATCAACATTTTGCACCTACCTCTTCTCGTAAGCAGTTTTACAGGTATGCCCCCTGCTCAGAAAATGAATAGCTTGTGTCTTTCTTTACAGTTTCATATAGCCTCTTATTAGCTTAACTTGATATCCCTGACAGAGAAAAGGAATCTCTGATGCCTATTCACCCTCTCCACAGCTCTCATGACTCCACAGACCCCTGTATCCCCCACTCCCATGTTGTAAGTTTTCCTTAACCTATTGCTAAATCAAACAGCTACCTGGTCCCTGTATTATATTTTAATGACACCGCACGCATTGCATGAAATTGAGTCTCTCATGGATTTCCCAACCCTCCTGCCCCTTCTGATCTTTCTAGTGTTACTATCTTGATAGAAATGGATCTGTACTACTGACCACCCCAAGGACAACTAATATATCACTAAAAATATAATGCACTTAATGCATTGTTATTATTAAAGTTGTTCACCTATAACAGCATTCATCTAGGAATGTGAAATGTGGAATTGAACATCTAACACGGTAAACGTTAAAATTACACCATTAAGTTTCAAGACTATTTTCGAAAGAGCATCAGCCAACATGTTTTCATCAGCACAAGTTCACACCTACAAAAGAACTCAGTTCCTAACATACTCCTTTTTTTAACTCAGGAAGCTATTAACTTCTAAATCCTATCTCCACAGTAATCTGACTAATACTCTTCTCAGCGTCTCACCTTTCCACTCTTATTTTCTCTTCTGTTTTTCACTAAAGCTCCCTATAACAGGGTTAATAGCATCTTATTTCTCAGTACTGGGTATGTCCCAATTGTAACAGTAAAGGATGTGTCAATGCTATCAAGAATTATTTGAATTTGAGCTTTCTAAGCTTTTCTGAAGAACTGACACTAAATTCACCATCTTTAAAAAGTATCCTGGAAAAAAAAGAGTTGTTTCATCAAGTGTGTTATTTATCATTTTCAAAATCAACACAAAAATGGAACAAGTTGCTACTCTCCACTTTAAATGTCTTTTTAATGTCAGTGAAAATCTATCTGACAACTTGGAGAGCTGTTAATGGGTTTAGGTCTCAGGTACAGGTAAGTAACGTCTCTGACCAGGACAGGTGAGACCACAATTTAACAGGAGCAAAAGTCGTGGCCAAGAAAAGATCCAGGTTTTAGACAAATCTACTGAAGACAGAATAGCTGGAAACACATTTTAAATAGCCAGGAAAAATTTCCTCAAAACAAAATCGTGCAGCTGAAGAGTAGTTACGAGAAACACATACTATGTGGCTCCTGTTACTTTAAGGGAGAGGAGTAAGGACTCTGGAAGGAGTAATTCTTCCTAAGGAGACATCTAGTATATGGGTATAATCTAACAGGGCTTCTCCCTTTCTTTACTTCTTGATTCTTATCTTGATTGTTTCACACCAGGACTTGAAATCGGCTGAGCTGCCCATCCTGCAAATCTGCTGTTCAAACTAGAATAGGCTGAAGATAGGATTTCATCATTTGGGAATTTCATTTACAGAATTCTGCCTCTGCAGTTGCCTACAGAATTCTCATCAATTGCTGTCATGACTTCATGAAAAGAGGGAGTTTGGGGCTCTTTTTTTTTTTTTGTTTTCAAGTCAACTCATATTTATCAACATGGTCTACTAGACTGATCAGAGAAAGTAACAGACTCAAGTCTTCTAGTCATGGTCTTTGGGGGAAAAAAAAACTTCTTTAATCTTTCAACTTGTGAAAAATAGAACAATATACTTCAATTTTAAGACACGCCAGATAGCTCCTGTCACTAAAATCACTTGCTCCTTGCTGCTCTGATATAGATTTACTAAAGCATCCACAGACTAGCCCGGAGTTCAGTTTCCATTTTTAAAAAAAGAAGAGGGTGATGAAGATCTATAAATTCTAAAAAATGCAACAAAAAAGTACACTATTCCTCTATTTTCAGTTTGAATACACAGCTATTCAGTTCTTTTAGTTGTTGGAGAATGAATTGGAGGCCTGTACATTCTGCTGCTTTCTCTTGTGATCATGCTAACAGACACTCCTTAGCAAGGGAAACAACTGACAACTGCTCCAGCAAGGAATATCACACACACCTTTGTCAAAAATACTCCACCTAGCAAAACTATTTCCCCTCAGAGTCAGACATGTCAGATACTGGAGTCTGGATCATCTCCAAACAGAACACCCTAGATATTATTTTAGTCACACCTAGTCAAGGGGTTTTTATTGCTTCTTTTATTTGAAGCATGGTTTTTGAAAATGCTTTTTTTGCTGTGCTTTTCAAAGTCAGCAGCAGAATTTTAAAATGGAACAATATGATGTATTTAGCACTATATAATTGATACACAGAACCTATATAGTGCTATATAATAAATGTATAGAATTTGACAGCCCAATAATGATGTATGTTCCATCAGCTCACAAGTAATAACAACCTCGGCTTACAAGCTGCTACACTTCAGAAGGGACTATTTACCAGATCAGATAAAAACAAGATTCTATATTTTTTTTGTAGCATGACACTATACAGCTGCAAGCATTTATCAGACTTTCTTGTGTCTTATCATTCTTATCGCTGCCTAAGGAACAAGCAAAATCTTGGAATCACAACTTGTCTCAAACACTAGCACTTCTGACCCATTTAACACATAGCAATTTTTTTTACACCAACTTTATCCAGAAATAAATCCACCTGCCATACTCTCACAGGAACGCTGCTACTAGACTGATTTTGACACCTCCACAGAGAAGTCTCACTTGACCCTTTTGGACTGTACATGTAGCAAGCTGTGTGTGCACACCACCAACACACTGACTCTCCCTATCCCATGAAAACAATGCTATTTTGCTAGTGAACTTTGCATTTAAGCTTAGCTGGTTTAGTCTACAATTAGCACTATTTGTTCTTTTGTCAAGTTAGGATAATTTCTTTGCGGTGTTTTTAACTAAATAATTTATTAATGCAATGATTCACAAAACATTAGTAGTTTTTTCTTTTTTAATATTCTTCTGTAGAGTAGTAAAACCAAATATGAATCTACATTAATTTTAATCGGCATACAAAGAGTTAATTTTATCACTTCAGGGTGTAAAGACTTCACCACAAAATTCTTAAGTGACTGGACTATTGCCAGTCCTCAAAATGACACATCCCACAGACTCTTACCAAAAAGTTTGAAGATACCGGCTCTGTGGAGCAGCCAGAGCCCACTCACAGCCTCCGAGGGCAAAGATGAGTGTGGAGGAAGGCAGGCAGCCACAGTGAAGTGCAAATATTTCATGCCCAAAAAGCAACAATAATGTAAAGCATTAGTAATACACCTATGAAAGTGATCTAACGAAGCCTCCCATCACTGTGAAAAATTCCACTGTCCCAGCACACACTATATAGCCCCAAATGGTAAGACAAGGAAATGGACATGTAGTCTAGCAACACGTGTAATGAAACTCAGTCAGTATATGCACATATAGGAGGGGAAATGTAAATAGAATTGACTTCTTGGCTTGGAATTGCAACTTAGGGCTTCAGTTTGGCTTTTGTTAGTACTAACAACATAGTGAATAGGGTAATTTGATTTCACAGTAATGCTCCATGTAAAAGTCTCATGTGACACATTTTAGAGAGAGATATTTGCAAAATAAAGGCAATATTTACATTTCTTTTGATTAACAAACCAGAAAGATACTATTGAGGATCCAAACAGTCTGCTCATCCTTAGTCACCAGCAGACTTGACCTGGTGATGTCATTTCAGCAGTCACTCCACCCAAACCCTCCTGTGGGTTTTTTTTTCCTTCTTTAAATTAACTATTTCTCACCACTAACTATGAATTAACAGCTATCAAGGTTAAAAGAGACACTTCCTAAGCCTCCTACAGATACCTGCCACGCTGCCCTTGCCATTGCCCCATCAGCTGAATAAAATTACCAAGACTCAGAAAAACTTCACTGCAGCTGCTCACAGCCTGGGCATGCACAGGAGTGTTCCCAGTAGTCTCTTGCAAAGAAAAGGCATGGGCACTGCCAGAGATAAGCATCCAAGTTATTCATAGGGACCCAAAAAGCCAAAGCTGAGGCACAGTGAATTTAATAACTGATAAAGATACAGAGTATAGACACTTCTATGATGTCAATATTCATTATGTTTAGAAAGCATAAAGCTTAAAATACAAACCCTACATATACCACACAATAAATTTTAAACCTTGCTGCTTATTATTTTAACCAAACAGAACAAAACTAAAATAAACAACGGTGCCTAAAGAGAACTGGAATGCAGTAAAACTTTGGCTCCCTGCAGCCAGGCTGTGGCTCCTGCCTGGTACCACTGCCTCAGCAGGGAATCATGTCAACAGTGGAATAGAAAAGAAGAGGAGGGAACATCTCATGAGTATTTCTGTTTGTTCTTTTAAAATACTATTTTTTTCATCTTTACCAAAAATTTCTGTTAAAAAAACAAATTTTAAAAATATTTTTGTTACTCTTTAATTGAAATTTTCACTGTGTTTTGACAAAGAACCCCACTGCAGCATCTTTGGTATGCATGCTATTATTCTCTAAAGAAAACTAACTGTATAATTGCAAAAGCTTTGTCCTGGGTCATATAATTTTAAGGCTGAGATTAAAAGACATTGGTTGCTATCAACCATATCTGAGAGAAAGAGAGAAATCCAGAAATCTCCCTGATGCCCTAAACCAGCTGGCCAAGTCAGACAGAGAGAGTGCGTGCTCTGATACACACCACATTTCTTGTAAAAGCTCCTTGAGGGAAAGGCTGCATCGAGTCACACAGGGGATGCTTCAAGCATAGGAAAACGTTCAAAACTCAGGAATGCAACACCAGTTTACAGGAAATCACACATCAGTATTTCCATTTTTCATAAAGTAACTTAGGGATTGCTAGAGACAAGCAGGCAAAAAGTACATCTTTGAAAAGCAATGATGGTCAGAGTACAACCCAGTATCAAACCATTTACAGGTTCAGAAGTTAAAACTGGCATTTCAAACTGACCAAAACCAAAGACAGGGGCAATGCACTCAGGAAAGCACTGCTTCGTGCACTCAGCAATGCCTGATACAGGGAGTGCTGATCCCCACGCTAGAGTTCAGGGCTGGCAAAGCTGAGCCCCCAAGACAGCAAGAACACAACCACGTGGGCTGAGCTGTTTTCTAAAGATACCCTACCTGCTAAGATTGAGTTTAAATTTTAATTTCCAATTCAATTTAAAATTTTGGCAGCC
Organism: Tapera naevia; assembly: GCA_033556795.1. Taxonomy (NCBI): domain Eukaryota; kingdom Metazoa; phylum Chordata; class Aves; order Cuculiformes; family Neomorphidae; genus Tapera; species Tapera naevia. Next base: position 3,559,169 of record JAUMJJ010000352.1, read on the forward strand.
TATATCAAAACCTGATTTAAGCCACTACAATCATTTCAAACAAATGAAATATTCAAGTAATACATTAGGTCTTAAAGAAAGCTAAACCACTGATGGAATTGCTGGAAATCACAGACATAGCATTCACAAAGAGCATTTATTACAAGAGTTAAGGGGTAAGCTTTCACAGTGGCATAGAAATGTTTTAATACCCTAACTAGTCTGTATTCAACTAGCTTCACTACTTTGAATGCACACTGTACATCCAAGGACGAGAAGTTTATTTGCCAATTATAAGAGGGCAAACCCCCACTAATTCTGAAATCCTGAAGAACAAAATTAGTTCATTTCAAAACTTAAAAAATAGTACTTTTTCCTAGTTTTAAATGCAAGTTTTCATAAATAGTGCCTCTATATCCAGTAAAAACAAGTGAAGATTTTGTGCCTTAGATACCCACTTTCATCTAAACACAGTTTGACACAGTAAATAAGAAACATGCTCTTCATCAACTTGCAACTTCATAAAGTCATGAAAACTTAAATAATCTGCATAAACAAAGGCTAAGTTTTACTGCTCTGCTTTTGTTCAAGCACATATCTGCCCTATTAGCACAAGAAGTATCAGCTGTACTACAAAAACTCAACACTAGTAGCAAATCAAACATTTAATAGATGCACCATTATTTTCTTGACAGGGTTTGATTTCTTTAAATACGAAAAGCAAAATTACAATTAATTACTTGAAACAAGGGCAGACATTTCTTCTGGCATTCAAAGGCATAAATTAAGGCTTGAAAGACCTCCTTAAAGCAACATCTATAATGAGCCTTGCTATTCAAATAGCTGTCCAATACTTTCAAAAGAAAAACATTTTAAGCAGGGTCAGAAAGGCAAGCAGCAATACGTGGTGTCTCTACTTCTGGATGCAAGTCATTGAAAACCGATGCAAGCGAAGCCATAGCAGGACAAACCCACATCCTGAGGCTGGTGATCCTTCAGATGTGAAACATTGAGCACCAAATGACTAAGGAAGTTTAACTACTCTGTTCTAACAGTCAAGTGACAGATCAGAAAACTGTCACTTCTATACCATTGAAGAAAAGAAAATAATTTATGTAATGCTAGCATCCATCACAACTATTCATACTGTGATGGTACTAGGGTCCCAACTGTGCATAAAGGCCCTAATGTGCTAAGTAAAGATATAATATACCCTTAGTTTAAGGATAAAGGCAAATTCTGCAGAGAGATGTCACACAGGGTGCACGGAACTGCCCCAGTGAAGTGAACAGTGCAGAAAGAGGGGTAGTGGGCAGCGATGCACCCTACACTGCACACCAAAACTGGGTGTGTAGCCAGGCTGCTTCTGCTTCTCAGCTCAGCCTGAACCTCTCCAAACTGTTCGTACTGAGAGCTGCTGACAAATACAGTTTAAGTTCTTTGACGCAGTGCAGCCAAACTCTGAGTGTCCAACACAGGGAGTAGGTCTAGAGGCTACACAGAACTGAAAGGAGAGCATCCTGACAGATTCCTGCCAGGTGATGGCAAGGCTGTGTGCCACAAGTCTATTGATAATGCAGCGACAGGGCTCCCCCTGAGAGCAGCATTGAAAGAGAGATTCATAATATCCTCTACACATTCATCTTTACACTTGGAGAAATCAAACCAGCACTTAAAGACAAATGGCAGGCACTGCACAAGTACAGTACCTGCAAAATGAGTTCTCAGGTGTTGAAATTGCTCCTTCTCCTGTCCTGGTAAAGCACTGATATCTAAATGAATTTTAACACATATCAAGTTGTCAAATAACCACAATTTATAAGCCTGATCTATTTTGCAATAGTCAATTTTGCAGCTTCATTTCCAGTGACTTATATTAACACACCATGGATCACAAACTTAGAAATACATACGGCAATATTTAAACATTACGAATAAATAGAAAATGCAGTCTTATCTTCTTCAGGTCTTGGTTTGGCTTTTTAAGTTGAGCATTATCCTTTAATTTTAATCCAGCAAACATTCCATATTTAAATCACGCAAAATTGTACCCAGAGTATAGAAATGTTCAAGTCGAATTACACTGAGAAGAGAGCAGTTGCCACATAAAATCACCTACCTTAATCATACCTGCAACTACTTTTGTATTCGATATGCATTCAAAACTAATCTTTTTGTACTTCACTTCAATAATTCATATGCAGCAGTGCCATGCTTGCTCTCACTTCCACAGGCAAGCATTTCCCAAAAGTTCATTTTGGGCATCATAAAATCTCAACTCATCGACAATTAACTTGTACATCTCATCCAGAAATTTATTAATGGTTCTTCCTCTGTATCCCTTCTGGAACATCAGTAAGAAACACCAATGACTAGACCAAGAGGACTGATCTTAATGACAAAAAATGTCAGAAGAACAATAAAGTTTTTCCTATTTCTATGGTAGCAAACAAAGAATCAATAATAATATAAAATACATACATTACAAAAAGTCTAAGAAACTCCCTTCTGAATTTAGGTTTCACTCTGTCTTAATTCAAAAATGTGAAGATCCTAAAAGATCAATGACCCATAAGAAACTAAGGTGCAGAAATCAATACCTTTTTTAAAAAAAATACAGTAAATTTTATAGTAGCAAACTGATATAAACCAAATAGATCTTCATATATCAAACAATAGGTCATAAATCAAGCATTTCTAAACCTCTCATATCTTCAAATAGGGGATATGGTGTAAATGTCAGAAATTATTTTCTAGTGGGCATTCAGGTTTTTCTCATTTCAAGTAAAAACTTTTGTTAAAGGAAAATGATCTCTAAGGATTTATCGATGGGCTTTTCCCCTCTCTAATTTTTAAAAAGCTTTCTCCAAATTTGCTTTGCTCAAATTTGATGCATCCCCGGTTGAGGATGCCAAAGGAACAGGGTGGTACCCTTTGATCAGCAGATACAACTTTTTGCTAGTTTCGGAAGGATTTTACTTACAGAAACCATAAAAATCTTTAGATTATAAGCACTAAGGTCTCCTTGCAGATCATTTCTGGCTTGGAGACATAGGGGATTCAACTTCTGCCAAGTCATTCCTTCTGCAAAGTAGCTGAGCTCAGACACTGGAGTCCCTCAGCAGAAGGTGCATGAAAAGATCCAGCAAGATGGGACTGGCATATAATTGCCACTCTGGTTCCACCAACTTGCTGTCAGATTCACTTTTATTCAGTTCAGTGCCTAAGAAATTTCCAAACAAGGCAGAATGAATCTGTCAAATCTTGATGTACATCCACACCACAAGGGCACTTACTGGACTGTCCCTAAGAATGGGACACCATTTGGGAAAGCAAAGAAAACAACTCATTAGAGCAAGAGGAGAAAATCCTTTTCTCCTAGGACACTGCTGTGCCACGCAAAGGAAAAACACTATCAAACAAAAATGATCAACTGCAAACAAACACAGATAATTTACTGAAAAACAAATATCTTGCAGTTAAGAGACAGTATAAATTACAACATGCAGACAACTAGTATGACAAAAGGGCAGGGGGCTTCCTCCCCCACAAATATAAAGCAGCAAATGCAGGAAGACAGCTACTGTGCTTTGATTTTAGCAATAGAAATTTAAAATAATCCAAAATTGAGGATGTAATTGCCAAAAGGAAGAAACAAAAAACATAGACTAATCAAGACTGAAGAAAAGGAGATTATCAAAGGCACCTGATATCACAAGAATAGAAATCAGATCTTCAGAAGCCCTGAAGGACTTCTTATGGAAAACAAGGAAAACTACAAAAAAAAAAAACAAGACAGTGATAATTTCTGATTTGATCATTTTGGCACACAGAGATGTACTAGAGATAGTAGAGAATGCCAAAGGGAAGGGGAAAAAAAACGGTGGGAAGTAATGGGGGTCCAGTATTCATCCTGCCTATGCCATTTGAGACTCATTCCCTGTCCTGCATCCAGACTCTTGGAACCCGTTGGCTCTGCGGCAGCTGCATCACTCGTGCACTTCACAGCTACATGGCTCCAGGAAAACAAAGACAGCAGGGTGTAAACACCTCTGAGACTAATGCATCATCTTCTAAAAGATTTCCACCGACTGTACTGTTGATGGCTCCAACTCCAAGTCAGCATCACTTCTTTATTCGGAACAGAAAACGCACCATGTCAAAACAAAGCATGAGCTTCCCTGTGCTTTTCCACTCTGACCAGAGAGCTGCTTCTTCCATCCTTTCCCCTCACCCATACACACTACAGAGTACTTCAGCTGCCTCTCTAAAAGATTAAGTTTCCTCAATACAGGCTCATCAAACATACTGAATGCACTACTGACTTTGACAAATTAAACAGATTTCTCCAAAACCTAACAGTTTCTGTAACCATTTTGCTGCAGAACTTAAAATTCCCATAAAAGTAGGATCCTGTTTGAAATCTGAATGCTCTATTGTAAGCATCCAAGACACAGTGTAAGTAGAGTTTTAAAACAAACTGAAATACGTTTCTACTCATTTGTAAGATTATCAAAACCAGTGAGAAGTTCTAAGGAGAGGACTTTAATTTTGTTTATTCACCTCCTGCATCTTTCAGCAACTTGAGTTCATGCAGGACCTCCCAAAGCCTTTGGGAAAAAACAGAGGAGCCCGCTGTGTAGGGATGGGAAGAGCACACATTATTTAATAACCAGAAACTACGTACGAGAGACCTTTCTAGCTTTATTTTTAGCACAAATTATGTGTTGGTCAAAAGACTGCATTTTGATACTGAGAGGAGTATAATAGGAAATTTATTTTAAGCATATAGTTCCAGCACGTCATAAAGATTGTATCATTATCCTCCTTGGACAGTAATTGGCAATAAGAATACACACACTTCTTTTCGTTTCATTGATGAGTTGTGAGGAAAGAGAAATGCTGCTCAATCCAACATGCTGTTTATTTAATATTCAGCTTTCTTGAACTCTTCTTAAGCAAACCACAAATGCTGATGATCAATTATTTTAGCAATCATAATTCAAGCTGAAATTTTACACTCTGTAAACACATTATCATGACCACATTATGCATTTGAAAAATTCCAGTTGCAGCAAACCATACAAATGAACATGCTGCATTAGGTTTACGGTAAAGTTCTGTTCTGGGTAGACATATAAGGAGAGTTTTTCATAACAGTAAAATGAATGAAGCACACATACATCCTGAGTATTTTTCAATGTGGTGTACAAATGCACACATTCATACACTGAAACATGCACACACTTGATTTAAATATTAAATTAAAATCAGAAATATTTAAACTTATCTCTAACAAGAACTTTTTTCAAATAGTAGACCTTATGTTTTTAAAATTAAATTATCACATAAAATAGGGAAGTCAAAGGAGAGCTGCTGTCATTTTTGTCAGAAAATTTCCTGTAAGCTTCATCAGATCGATGACAGGAGAACTATGTTATCCCAAAGCAACCGGTAGATTTTCAGGAGCAATCTAAAATGCCCTCACACTTAATGGGTGGCCTAATACATCCCAAATTCAAGTCTAATTAAATAAAAATTTGTAAAATTCTGTTCAGACTTTTTATGAGAACACTTAATGCACATATAATTGGGGTGTAAAACACACTGCATTACATTTCATTGATGAACTGTAACTTTTCAAATCAACATTTCATGAAAGTCCTTAGAAAATAGTTTGACATTTAATCCTGCAAATAGTAGTAAAAGGCTAAGCAGGGGAAAAGCAGGCCTATCACTGAAGGAGGTGAATGATTTCGTGACAGCAGACAGAGATAAGACTGCGGTTCATATCAGGGATTATTTGATACACCTTGACCCACGGGACCAGATTGGGCTGTGTCCAAGGGTGCAGAGAGCCAATGGCACAGCAAGGCCACTATCATGTTAGACAACTTGTGCAGATCCATGGGTTCCACGATGACTGCAGAAAGGCAGATCTTGTGCCATCTTCAAAAATTGGGAGAACAGGAGAGGCTCTTACCCAGTGTCAGCAAGACTTGACACCACCTGCCACAATATTCACATAACCAGTCTAGGATGTTGCCATCTGGATAAGAAATCATCAGATGGGTAGAAACCTAGTTTGCTGGTTGTGCTCCATGGGCAGTGGTTAATGGGCTCTGACTGACCTGAAGGCCAGGATTATGTGGGATACTGCAGTGATTTACCTCGGGACCCAGCCCAATCAATGACTCTATCAAGATGGAGAAAGCCAGGCAGTGCATTCTCATCAAGCTTGCAGACAACACCTGTTTAGGGACAATCAGCAGATATGCTTGAGGGCAGAGCTGCCATCCAGAAGGACCAGGAACCCACTGCAAAGACTGAGCAAAGACAAGCACAGAGGGCAGCTCCAGGGAGGGAAGAGCCCTCACATCACCCCACCCTGGGACAGATGGTCAGAAAGTAGCTCTACTGAAAAGAGCATGTGCATTGTGGCAGGCAGCAAGCTGAGCACCAGCAAGCGGTGTTTTATACTTGCTGGCCTTCCTGATCTTACAATGGTTTATTCAATCTTCAGAGTATTTGACTTTGAAAGTTTAATAACATTATTTCAGTCATTCTTTTATAAAATAAAGTAGCCCTGGCAGCAAGCACAACACCAGCAGGCCCATGTCCAGCCGGTACTGCTAGTTGTGGAGCTTTTGTTTCCAAAAATGTGCACTCTGTCTTCAGAGGCAGAGCCTTCGGTAAAATAATTGAAAATTGTGATTCCTGTGTCTATAATAAAGCCACGATTAGCACTTTAAGGAACACATTCTACTGTCCATGCTGTAAAACTAAATACTATGTGCATGAAAAAGTGCCACATGGTGACTGCAATGAGCACCTATGCTTGTTCGCCAAAGGAGTTCCTTGAATTTGTATTTAATGCTGATTCCTTATCAAGCATGTTAAAAAATCAGGCAATTGTAAAGTCCCATAAATAAAAGTCAATATTTGAATTTTCATTAATGCAGTACTTAACATGCAAAATCATATTAATTTATTTCCACATGTAAAGATCTGAATGCATCAGAGAGACGGCACCTGCTCACACACACTTGGAACTGAGCAAAACATTCACAAATTTACTGGAAAAACGGTATACTGGGCATACATAATAGGCAAATTATGAACACAAACCAAAGCAAATCTATCCAAGAAATGTGTTCATATAACTCACATTATTTTATATATGTATATATTCACACACAGAAATGCTTTTAAATATTTTAAAGAGAAGGACATGTTGAAAGCACGAAAAACAAAGCACAATGGGGACAGAGCCCTGCTTCACTTCCCCAAGACACAAGGTGAGATAAGTACATGCACCCACACTGTAACCAATGACCCCCACACACACACCAAGTTATCTTCTTCCAGGAAACAGACAAGCAGCTGCGCAAAAATAAAGTCAGAGGTTACACCACGAGCGTCTGGAAGGAACAAGAAGCAGGAAGTTTTAACATGAATGTTCTCCCAAGCACGAGCAGCAGCCCTACCTTCAACCCATTCCATCTCAGAATCACTGACTGGTTTTGTTTGAAAAAGACCTTTAAGATCATCAAGTCCAATCATCGATCCAGCCCTAAGTACACCAATGGAGCATGCCCCCAGGTAGGACATCACCTCCAGGGATAGTGACTCAACCAGCCTCCATAGGCAGCCCATTCCAATCCTTGAGAAACCTTTCAAGTAAAGAAATTCCTCCCAACATCCAACCTAAATTTCCCCTGGTGCATCATGATGCCATTTTCCCTTGTTTTGTCATTAGCTACTAGAGCAAAGAGACCAATCCTCACCTCACTATAACCCCCTTTCCTGTAGCCGAGAAAGCGGTAAAATCTCCCCTTAGTGTCCTCCTCTCTGGACTAAATAACTTGCTAGTATTCCAATATATAACATTCATCACAGAGGCATATTGAACTTATGTGTTTTAAATGTATCAGGACAAAACTTCTAACATCCATCAGATAAAAATCAAGTTCAGTGCTGTTAAAAGGAATCCTTTTAAAAACTACGGTTTAAATCACAACCTTAGTTTCAAGTAGATTGAGTTTGGCAGAGTGACGTTTATATTGTTCCTAGAATTTTGAAATACCTGCAGATTTCCTCTTTTTTGCTTTAGCTAAAAATCTGCTTAGTGTAAATTTTTTTCCCCACAGCAAAACTCTATTTCCTAACACTAATAAATAAACAAACAAAACAAACAAGTATTCACAAATTAAGGCTTGAAAAAAAGAACCTGTGACATGCACCTGAGCAACACTTGGCAGATCACAACATACTCTCATATAATAATCATTTTGGAAGAAATAAAGTTAATTAAAGCATATATTTGGAATATTAGATGAAAGCCTGACATACAGCATCATTTAATTTCCACTGCTTTTCAACAAAAATACTCTTAACTAAGCCTGTGCAACCCGAAGAGTTACTCCTTAAATAATCACAAATAAAAGCAAGGCCATATTACTTAAGTCTCAGTGTACATTCCAGGGCTCCTTATACTTTAAACAAAGGGGAATAAAAGATAAAAGTATTCTTATTTTGTAAGTATTTTGTAGGCTTACAGACTGTATATCTTCAATATGTTCAAGTACATACATAAACAAATGCAAAATATCAGTGCCACTCATTAAAACAATTCACACGTTTTTACTGCTCTATTTGCCTCTGTCTTTATACAGCCTATAGACTTAACTAGATTATATCTAAATTTTGCAATTCTTCCTGTACAGCACTTCTAAAACATGGCCTATTCCATCCACATATACAAGAGAAATTCTTATCCAGACTTTCATTACCTCATGACTGAGCCTATGGTCCTGGCAAAAACAAGTTTTACCCCTCTCAGATCCACTTCGGATCCTTCTGAAAAGATTATTGTCTTTCTACATCTTTTTGTACTCCTCCCCCAGCTTCACTTTCTAACACTCCAAGCATAACACATTTTCTAGGCTTCTCTTTCAATAGCCAAGAAGGGCCATTGCACTTTGCTTATCACTGATTTATTTGGTACCAAAAGAGCTAACTTCTGCTACTTCCAAATGGCTAACGATGCTCATTTGAATATCAAGTGCATCAGCACACTTTCTCACAGCACTCATTACGAGAGGTGCTCCCAAATTCACAAGTCTCCTCTGTATCCCTTTTAGAAAGTCTCCTTTTCCATGTCAGCTACAAAAACTGTGTTCAGTAGCTCCAGGTGAATTTTTCTTCTATGAATATATATATAATGGTTTTCTGAATCCACATAAACTTTCAAGCATTACCCTGTTCGGAGGTAAAGAATCCTGTAGGAATATTCTAAGGAGAAAACAGTTAACTCTGTTTATTTTGAACATCACTTTCTAGTTCCATTTGATGTCTTTAGTCTTCGCATTAGAGTAACAAAAATGACTCCCTGATTGCCTCCACCACAATGCTCTCCCATCACCTCACTCAGCTGTTGCTGCATTCGTCCCACCCAACCTGGAGACTACTCGTCTGTGTAATGAAGCTCTTCCACTGCTGATTCTGACTGCAGCGATGCCCTCACTTGTGAATCTGACCAGGCATTTCACAAAGTTTCTAGCAAAGACTCAAAAAGAGCTAAGCTTGTTTTCTTGTTAGCAGGACAGGCTTCTGGAATTGTTCTACTTCAAGGACATAAGATGCTGAGTCCAGCGTACAAAGAGAGGTGTCAGCACTACTGATTTCTGCTGCCAGGAAGAGAGATACAGACTCCGTATCAACCGTGGCAGCAGAAGGGAAAGGACAGTGATGGATGCTGAAGACTGACAAATCCTCCCTTGGCTGCTATGGTTATTCAGTTTCCACACCTTGTCTTACTACCGTGAAAACAGAATTAGATTTTCTCTCAAGGGTTGAACTTCACTGAGCATAGCGAGGTAGCTGTGACGAACCAGAAACCTGCAGGGAAGCCACAGACCTGGTTCCTGTGCACTTCAGCAGCAGCTCTAATGCAACTTTTAGAGCCTAATCCACCTCCTGGTCCAATTCCTTATTCTGCAAGAGTAGGAAAAAGTTCCTGCTATAGGCAGCAAAAGGGAATGGCTGTGTAAGGAAGTTCACCATGCATGCCATGCTTCTACTAATTCACTAGATGAGCAGCTTCCCCATGCTACCCACAGCACAGCAGTAACATCCTAATAAATTCATGGTTTTAACTTTAAGTCAGGAAATTAATTTTGAGTACAGACTTGAAGTTGACTGAGACAGAAGTTCCTCAGATTCTCCAGTACTGGTTTTCTTTCCTTTACCAACGTTCTTACAGGTTCACACTTAAAAACACTGAAAGGTTTTATGGCTTTACTGTTCTGTGGTTAAAGAACCTTATACCTTTTTTCTGAGATGTCTCACGCCTCTTTAAAGAGCAACTGCCCACTGAGTCACAGATATTCCAAAGCCTTAGCCACACTCAACCACTGTTACTCTTCAGTCTCCAAAAGAATCAAGGTATTCTATAACCATTGACTACAGAATCAGAGAAAACAAAATCCATGCTGCCTCACTGAGTTAATACTGCACATTCAACCAAAATAATCACTTCCAAAATTTTAAAAATCACTTGATTTCATCTTTGATGTTTCCCATAGTTTTTGTTATTACACAGCCATTTTTCATGTTTCTCTTAACAAGGCTTGCATGAGCTGACCTAGTTTATTTGCACTCTTCCCAAACTGTGAAGTAGAATGTGTTAACATAAACCAAATGGTCCCAGTCATTTTGAAACGAGCTTCTCTGCCAACTACTCACCCTCTGCCACCTCTGTCTACTGCCTCGACACTTTCCAGCCATTTTCCTCTGCTATTTCCTCACATCTCGGCACCCTGAATGCCCAATAACTCCTCGCTTTTTTTCCTGGGCTGGTGCCACTTTTCTCTCCCCGGCAGGCCAAGCATTGCCTCCCTGGGTTCCATCTTACAACCAGTTGCTCCTCACCTCTAATGTCACCAAACGTTGCCATGCAGGAATCAGTAGCTCAAGCTCCTGTGAAGCCAAGTGCTGCTCATCCAGCACACAGTGGCTGGCTCTGCCTGCTGTTTAAATGAATGCATTTTGCTTCCCAGCCGTGCGATCAGCCAGTGAGCACAGCCCAGCAGACACCATCAGTTAACACCACCGCTTCCCATCATGCGCCTGCAGAGAGCGACTGAATGCCTTGGGCGTGGGAGAAAACCCAGCTCAGACTTAGTGCCAAAACGCAGCGGAGAGGTCGACGTATCACCTATCCCACTGCTAATAAGAGAGTGAGAGCTTTGTATACTGATCCATGAAGGTACGTGCCTGTGACATCCCTGGCATATGGCATTACTCAAGTTACTGTTTTCATCTTCACTGAAGGAGTATCTATGGTAAGAAACCAGCCCAAAAATTGGATAATGTAACTTGGGGTAGGGGATAACAAAAAAAGAAATGAACAAGTAACAGCAATGAGGAGAAGCTTCTAAAATTTTTGGACTGTTGTGGCTTAGTTCTGCTATTCAGAAAAAAAAAAATATATGAAACAACCTTGCAATAAGCTGCCTGAAGCAAGCTATTTTCAAGTTTCCTCTATTTTAATGACTACCCATTTCCTCACTCCAGAGGCACCCCTAGAAGTGCCACAGGCCATACAGGAGCAAACAAGTGCCTGTGGTACTTAGGAGAATATGCAGTGAACATTCACCCGTTAAGTGCAAGCCTGAAGGACAGATTACAAACTGCCAACAGGGGATCCAACAAGCAAATCATACAGAGATGGCAGAGTCTGCAGTTCACACAAAATAACGTTCATTTCTTTAAAGTTACCTTAACTGCACACTCAGAAGTTCACATCCAGAAAATATCATGAGGTTTGTTTCTGTATTAACCAATCTCTCCTCTCACTTATCCTCAAGTTTAAGGGAAGTCATTTCAGCTGTTGTGAAGTTTTAGAAAACACCAGATAAATCTGCAGGAGCCTGTACTCTCAGAGCCTGGCACCATGGACTAGCATCATGCTAAGAACACAAAGGAACTGTATCTGGTATATGTGACCCATGGTTGTGGCTGTGAAGTACATCTCATCCAGCAGCCTCATGAATAATACATCAAATCCATAGCAATAGATTGGTCCACCACAGAAGGACTGCAAGGACAAATTTCAACATGCTTTTTCCTTTTGTATCTGAAGGCTGAATGGCTTGAGGAGGACACTAGAGAAATATGATGCCTTAATTCCAGTGCTGGCTACCAGAGATGGGTTTTCCTCGCACTTTGTGCTGCAAAAATTTTGAATTCTTACAATGACAGATATTGTTCCTTGTATTGGAAAGACCACAAATGGGAGTCTTTTCCTACTCTCCCTGCAACCATGGTGAGGACTCCAGCTGAACCTGGCCACAGGCTCTTTCAGCTGAACATGAAACACCACAGCAAATCGCCACACAAAACAAAAGGTGAAGCTGGTACAAAATCATGTTGCTAGACTGAATTTGCACAAAAAAAAAAAGGCCAAAAGGAGCAGTTATAATCCAGCATACACCAGATTTGATCAGACACTACCTCTCCTGCAGAGGCAGCGCATTGGTCACATCATGCCCCTCAGCCAAAAAGCACACTGCCAACTCACCAACTGGCATGAACATAGAGCACTGACCTAAGTCTAATTTTATTTGGGCTTTTAGGTAGTTTAGGTATCATATCTAGTCTCCACATCTGACTAAAAACAGGACAGAGAACGCAGATGGAATTGTCATTTTGCATTGGGCCACGTACTAAGGGCAACTGTTTCAGGAAGCTTGAACCATAGTGCAGAGACTTGGGGTTCTTGAATACCTACCCCTCTGAAACTGTACAGCTGTCTACAGTTATTGTTCACGATAATTACAAAAAAATACCGAAATCTCCTACTGTCACTTAACGCTTACCATTTCCAGGAACACGAAGTTCAATAAAACACAGCAGAAATCAGTGCTGGTCAAGAACATATCTTGCCTCATGTCCAACCACAGGCTGCTGCACAGGAAAGCCCGGAACCGGAAGTCACAAAGAAAACTAATTAAATCTCCTCTACACAAGCTTTGTCTGCGGGACTAAACATTCAAAGATTCAGAGTCTGTCCTGGTTACCACACTTCTCAACGCCCTACTCTTTTACTAATTTTTTGGGGGTAAACTGACACTACCTCCCCCAAGTCATAACTGGAAATTGTAATAAACAACATGACAATATTAGAGGACAAATCTCCCTTCAATCAGTATTGAATTCTCAAAGAGTAAGAGATCAAGAAAGGAAGGTAAATTTCATTCTGAATTTTGCACAAATAACTGCAATCATTCAGCATGGCCTCCTGAGATTTTGCTTTCACTAGCACAATAAAAAAAACCCCACACTTCCTAAATGAAATTTAAAAATAAAGGAACATTCTAATTAACTGGAGCCCAAACTGCCATGGCAAGTAACCAGGATAAAACAAGACCATGTTGCAGGCTCTGAATCTGCATCAACTTCCATACAGCTTGTTCCCCACTTTTTAGGGGAAAGACCACTGAAAGCTGCTTCCTTTTACACAGAATTAAAACTCCAATCCCACATTCTCTGAAGGATCACAACGGTAAGGTGAAACTAGTCATGTAAATGAGAAACATGCTAAGATGAATAGATGTATCAAATACAAAGCATCAGAAATTCTCTCCCACAAACACACGCACTTATTTTAATCTCAAATAAAATGAAGCATGGTACCACAGTCACCAATGCTACTGTTGAACTGGCTGGAGGCTGCTGCATTAACTCCCAAATAGGATTAATTTTTTTGCCTTAAAATTTGTCTATTTAGTCCAGCTCAATGAGGATGAGAACAATGAGAAAGCCTCCAAAATAGTAAAAAAAAAAAAATTACCATCCCAAATTATTGTCTCCAGAACATACTCCAGAAACAGACTCCTCTACAAGAGCAACTTTGTCTTACAGATTGTCTAAAATTCTGAGGAATGGGCAACCAATGCTCCCCACTGCCTCTCAGATGGGGAAGATGAGGCGTTAAAAATCCACTCGACTCCACCTCACAGTGAAACTACAGAGTATCCTGTATATCCATGTCACCCAATGTCATCTAGAAATTAATGTGATGAATTAATTTAAGTAAATATTCCCCAAGCTCTCAACAGTTTTCAATGAAACCATTAAATGTTCTTCTCAATTGAGTCTGCAGTGAGCAAACACGTGCTGAGAACTTATCTTTCCGTTCCCATTCGGAAACCTGTGCACTGCATGTTACTCAAGTAACCATCCTGGACCATTCATTCTCAACGAAAAAAACCCTGAAACTGGCTATTATGGAGATACAGCCACTGCAATCCAAAAGGACAAAAAGTTATTTCCTTCAATTGTGGTACAAAGATAAGGGACTAAGACAACACTCAAATACAGTTTAGTTTAATGAAAGTAAAATGTTCCACCTATCCTCCAGCAATGACCCTCAGAAGATCAACCTTCACAGCCTTTACTTCAACAGTTTCTTACTCCAGGGCCATTCCCAAAGCCAATTCAATGCTTCCCATGAGCTGTCTTCTCTTCAATGATACCTCTCCTCTCCATGCTTAAAATGTACGACACTTCATATTTCTGTCAATTCCAGCCTGACATGCTCACAAAACATAAGAAACACTCTCTCATCAGATCTGTCCACAAGCCACCCAAACCATTACAATATTTTCTCCCAGTAAAGGCTGGGATCAAAGCCAATCACATTGTCAGCAAGAACTCAGACACAGAGAAAGTCAATACAAGATGGGACTTCTCCAGCTACGAACTATGTCTCATTATCACGAGTGACAAATGGAAACAGAAATCCTTTCTCCTCTGGGAACCACCTATTTTCATAAGAAGTGAAGCCTGATTTTAAAAGATCAATTGTTCTGGGTCACAGTCAGATCTACACTTCAATACATGTAAGATGATTAACATCAGCTGGGGACAAGACATTATTTTGAGCTTCAGAAAACAATGATGTGAGGAACCTGGACCCACATGAGAATGGCATAGATTTGGCTATAATTTAATGTCTGGCCCACACCTAAAGAGCCTGCCTTATTCCTCTATGCATCAAAATCCAGTAAGAGTTCACTACATAACTCAAAACCCACCCAGACTCTCTGATTTTGGCTTCTTCCTCACTGAGCATGGAGGGATCAGAGCAGCAGCCCTGAGAGCTGGCACCAAACAGGAGTCAGTCAGCTTTCTGACCCCAGCAGACTTACAGATTTAAACCATGCAAGGACTTAAATCCGGGCAACAAGGAGAACAGTATTCTCTTCTCTAGCATTTCTAAAATCCTCACGAGGCATTACTAGAAAGACAATCCGGGTCACATTTCTAATGCAAAGGGTCGCTTTGGTTGCTGGACCAAGTTGCCACTAAACTTCACCCTGAACAGAGTGAATGCAGGACACAGGCAAATGCAGATGAAAAACACCGTCACAAGGGCTCCACTCAGGAACACTGGTGAGAGTCCAGACATTTTAATTACATCACACTTATTTTTCCATACTAGCTAAATAAGTATTTGCATATAGTTTATTTCAGTTATTTGTATGCCTATCATAGGACTTGGGACATTTTATTGAAAAGGTAAAACAAATAGTATTTCACACAAAGCAATTTTATAGGAACCTTGCAGTGAGAAAATTAAAAGTAAATATAATTAACTATTAAATAAAAACTACCCCATAAATAATAAAGTCCCTCAGTCTTCCCATACCACCCTCATTCCAGTAATCAAACTAGTTCACTAAATACTAGAATAATTCCCACCATTCAAATTAAACAGAATGCAACTATTTAATTTACACACACAAACCAGTTATCTGTGTCCACAAACACCAAAGCAAACATCCATCCTGCAGTCAGAAAGTCAGGGAGATCTGGGGTACATTTGGACCCAGTCAATACGTTATATTATTTCCACCTCAAAATACACATTATAAAAATGTATCTTTTTAAGAAGTTCGAGCTAGAATGACTGAGCCATCAAAAAAACCCTTGCCCTGCTCTTCCTGCCCAAGTTGTTCACAATCATTTTTTATTATAAAATTTCCAACAATAATCTCAAAAAAAAAATCGTACCAACAGTAGAGTCAGAAAACACAGAAACTGTTGGATGCTCCACAGAGAATCTGGTTCGGTATTAGACTTGGATAAAGCTAAATGGTTGGGGAAGGTGGTTGTTCAATTGGAAATGGATGAAGAGTCATTTTTTTTATTGTGGAGAGCCTGCACAAGAGGGGGAAGGGACAGCTGGTGAGTTGACATTACTGCCATCCAAACCAATTTGGCTTAGACAGGAGTCTGAACAGAAAATCAGCTTAGGTATTAAAAAGTTAAACAGTGGCATCCATCTGTGGAACTACACTATGTGGCACTTGCATGTTCTATTTTTCTCTTGCTCCAACTGGTAAAACCATTGGCCCTGCAAGAACACATACTTGGTCACACATGGGACACTATAACATTGTTTAGGCCACCAATGACCAATTTTGGCAGGAGAGAATACTTCCCTATGAAAGTAGATGCATAACACTTTTCAGCATATTGGGATTTTGCCTGTCTATGTTTGGTTTAACAGCTTGACAGCACAGTACTGAAATCCCTGCATCAGGTAATAAATTCCTTCTGCTTTGGGATCTAAATCCAGACAGTGACTCGGTTCCTCAGTGATTTAGAAATGGACTACATATAAAGAGCAATTTTTTTTGAGACTTTTATTGAGATGCGTTTACTGTTTTTCAAACAAACACACAAAAAGAAACCTCCCAAAACCAAACCAAACTAACAAAACCCCCATAAATCCAACACTTACTGTATAATGATCATTAATGGCCTTTCAAGACCAAACCCTGCAGAAGAAGGAGACATAAAAATCTTCTGCAATCTGCAAACTGACCCAACACTACAAGGAGCTCAGAGAACGCTTGCTCTGCAGATGCAGCTCTCAATACTGCCAGTCCAATATACACTCACCAGTTGTCATGTGTATTCTGTCATGTTCCTTCAACAACCATGAGTAGATAAAATCCTGAAACATTAAATATTGTTGTGCAACCACCTCCTTGTGAAAATATATTCAAACAACTCTCCAAACATATGATTTCCACTCCTCATTTAATTTTCCTTGCTTCTACCCATCGTTCCATTATTTTGCTTCCTAGTGCTGCGATTTATTAACTTGAGTAAAAGTGATTTCAATACTGCTGCTAAAGCACTACTCAGCAGATGTCTAGCATCTATATTTATACAACTCTAAAACTGGTAATAAACATGATTTTTGTATTGCCACACTACATTTTTTAATGAGACATCATTCCCTATCACTGTTTACGAAGAAATACATTGGCCACAACCAAGTCCTCATCCCATATTATTACACCACGTACCAGGAGTTTGGCAAGCTGAACGGAAACTTCTTGTTGTATATGAAGGAATGCTTAATGCTAAGGTTTGGCATTATTCTTCATGTGTCTGTGGACAGCAGGGCTACTCAGGCTTGGTATGCAGGAAGGTATCCAAGGGAAGGGAGATGCCTGGGAAGACTTTAGGTGTAGGTGCTCAGACTTCAGAAATTATTTCCATCCAGATCCCAACCACAGTGACTTTCACAGGACTGTGCCAAAGACTGAGTGTGTGGTTCCTAACTGACGTCAGATGTCTGGGCAGCCAGCCAGCTTCCTATGGAAGTGATTTCAATATTGCTGAAGTTCAATCTAATTGTATTTATCATATGATTACTTATGTAAGAGGCCAGCAGCTTGCATAGGTAGTCTGTGGTTTTGCATCAAAGAAAATAAAATATATTTTGAAAATATAAAGAAAGATAGATTGGGGTAAATGGAAATAATATTCAAATATCATGCCTTTCTTTAAAGCCACTTTTTCCAAAAACGAACAGATGTTAGCCAAGACAAACTCCATCCTTGCTCAACTGGGACTTAGACTGCTTATGATGCAAAGCAGAGTATTTTCTCACCTGCAAATTTACAGTTGTTACGTACCCATAGTTATACCCTAAACGTAAAGCCTTTCCCCTTCTACTCACACATCCTAATAGGTTCTCACTGCCCCAAGGCTCTCCATAAAGATTCATAAAAAGATTGTTCATTTTATCCCTTTGAGACCTTTCTCTTAGATCTTTCCTGTGACGTACAAAAAAATCCAGTCAACCAAATAAAGCCAAACAAATTTGAAGACAGTTACACCACAGGTTACCAAAATGACCACTCCTCTTCGTGGGTAATAAAACACCAGTGCTTCCAAGCACACTTTCATCTCCATTCACCTACTGCCTCATTTTTTAACTGAAGTTACAACTGCCCATGACTGAGAACAACCAAGCCCTGTCGTGTGACCAGAATGCCAATAGATCGCAGTGCCACATCAGGTGGCAGTGCTCTGTAAAGCACTTACAGTCATAAAATAGTGGATAACAGAGAAATAAGAAGCTGATGAAGATCATGCCCTGTTAAGGCAAGGCACTGAGCATAATGCATTCACACAGTCAGTGCTCAGAGCATTCAGAGATTAATATGCTCCAAGACAGGCTTTGAAACAGAAGAGAAGGAACAGAATTAATGCAACTCCACCTCTTCCTCTGTACTCTTTCAGCCCCGGTCTCACCTCCCAGTCCTCAAAAAGGAAAAAATACACATTCCCAGCACCTCAGTTCAGATTTCAGATTCTGGCAGAGTGTTTCCGAGGTCTTTGCTGTCCTTTCTGATGATCCCTCTCTCCTAAATAACAGCTCAGAAGTTCAGTGACAAACAACAGCAGAAGGACAGCAGAAAAGGCTCTGTCCTTCAGCAGTGCCTTCAGAATTTACCCTGTGTCTGAAGGGCTATCTAACCATAACCAGATTCCTTTTTCTTCACTGCAATCCCATGACTTTTCTACAGAAATTTCCAGTTTGTTTAAGCAAATTAAATTTGCACCATTTTGTAAAAATTTAAATAAGAATGAGGAAAAAAAAACATTAAAAAAATCAATTAATCTCTTCCTCTGTGGTTCTGTTGTTTTGGATTTTTTTGTTTTTGCACAGCACATATTTGCAGTAGTGTTAAACACTCATCACTATGAAGTGCAATGAAGTGTTTGACAGCATTCTGAAATTCTGGAGAAGATGAATGGAAAGCATCCATCCAGGTAAACAATATATTAAGCTAGGGTTCTTTATTATACCAGCCATTGTTTAAGAATCTCAATCTTTTCATCTTCATTAAAAATGTTTTTCATAATCTGTTATGTCATAAATGTTAGATGACCATTAACATATTTTATTTCAAAGCTTATTCTGCTATTTTTACATTTTAGCCGGTGTACCAATTAGTGCTGTTTTGTCATTTATAGCTTTTTAATAAATGTCACACACAAACCCTCTACAGTCAGTGATTCACTAGCCTGAATAGACTACTGAATTAGACATGCAAAAACTAAGATTTCTTATGTCAGACATATTTTACAGAACCATTCCACCCAAGACAAAAAAAGCCCCATCAAAACAAAAGAAAAACAAAAATACCCTCATCCCTGACACAAAGGTTACATCTCTGCCAGACCTCAAGCATGTGTTCTCAAACAGGAAGTAAAGCTTTTCAAGAAAACTTAATTGTTAAAAAAAACCAAAACAAACTTTTCCTCACTGTTGTTATCAGAACAGCTGACCCATTTCAGCTAATTTGGCAAAAAGGGAGTCTACTCAATACAAACCTTATCACAAAATATTTCACCCTACTTACAAAAAAATAGATGCAATTCAATTTCCCAAGCTTGGTTGTCTTTACAAAGCTTCTCGCCACTGCAACCCCATTTCCACTGGGATCATAACTAAGCAATCACAAAGCAACTGAATTTCTGTGAGGCCCACTGCCTCACTTGCAGCTCCCTTCGTGCCATCCCAAGTCACTACCTCTCAATAGGAAAGCCCTGCAGAGGAAGTAGAGGGAAGGACAAGCCTAATGCACAACAGACCCTGACGTCCATTTAAAATATTAGGTAACAAAGACTATTTTCAACTATTGTCAATGATTGCCAAGATTAAGCCCAAATCAAAGTCCCAGACAAAACTGAATCTGAAGAGAGCAGGAATCAAGACTTACAACTCCGGACTGGCTTTTACCCACGGAAAATACAAGTTGAAACCATCCTTATTTTGGCAAATTTTAACACAAATCACCACCTCTAGTTGAGCCCATCTTCACTCACTCGCAGTTATCTTGGTGTTGCCAATGCTCATGCATGGAGTGGCTCATACATATACCCAGTGTATGATTCTTCTGGTAATTTAGTATAAGCTATTTCAGCATAGTGAAAGCATCTTTCATAATAAGCATCGATAAATAGGGCCCTACAGGACTCCACATGATGAAAAGAGGATACTAGATCCAAATACTGTGCTTTCAAAAAAAAAAATACTCGGCTAAATACAAAAGAAGAAAAAAAAACACACAGCATGAATACAGACTAGAAACACTGAACCAACTCACAACACAACAGTCACACAAAGGATGCTTCACAGGTAAACACAGAACAGCAAGCATTTCAAAAATTCTACAGTTTAGTTTAGAATGCATTTTATTAACCCACATTTTGCTTTTGACTTAGCGTATTTTGAGACCTCAGTTAAGCAGGGAAAAAAAAAAAAGATTGTCAATTTTAGCAATTTATAACCACATAGATATGCTCTTCTTAAGAGCAGGCCCAAGGCTGCATGCACAGATCTAACTCTGCTTTCTCCACACACCCATTATGCAATGCAGCGTGATAAATATGTAACCACAGAGTCACAAATAGGATACAGCACTCTTTGGTGACCCAGGAGAAGGCAGGCTACCCCGTGCTCTATACGTGATTCTTCCCTGCCCCCATTTTATTTCCATAATGGTCCAGCACTTATTTTGCAGACTTTTTATACCATCTCCTCTCTAAGGTATGTAAATAATTTAGTCAACAGTAATGCATTATGCAATTTATTTTCAGCCAACAGCACAGGCCTCGTTAGATGCAATTCATGGAAGAAGCAGTTAATTATGGTAATTCATCTGCAGACCTAGGTGAGCAATTTCACTCTTATTTTGCTATCCTACTTAATATGCATACGCTGTATAAGAGCAGTTAAATGGCAACTGACATCCCAGTCCCTGATTCTATAAAGAGCTCCTAACCCAAGCTTTAAGGCAGGGCTACAGTAAACACTGCTTCTGTGAGGGGAAGGAGTCAACTTACACTAAACAACTTGCAAGATCAGGATTTAAGGTAGTCTACTGAACAGACCTCTGCAAGATCCTAGAAATAATTCTATGCTATTGTATTGCACTATTTGTGGAATGGTATGTGATCATATAATTACAGATCATATAGTACATTCACACAAAGACTACTTTAGGGCTTGCTGGTGGGGGGTGGGGGGTGGTGTGGTGGTGTAGGGAGCTCTTTTAAAAAAGAAAATTGCATTATCTGGAAATTCAGAGCTAGTCTCAACAACTCAGATACACTACTAGAGAGATTTTCCTTCACAAACATCAGAGGGATACATTTCAGGTCTGATTGCTGCCATTCCAAGTCTGATTGCTGTCTGAGGAAGAATTAATTCCAAGCAAAACCACCTCAGGTTTTCAGTCATTAAAATGTCAAAAGTCAAAACAAAGTATGTAGGAAATAACCTGAAATAGTAAAAAAAAAAATAATGTCCAAACTGCAGCTCTATGACTGCAATGATGGGGAGGAAAGACAGCATTTGATTCAGAACAAACACTGAAAGAAGGGCTCTGGATAGGTGCAAGAAAAACTCCACTGCTTTAGTAGCTAAATAGAGGAGAGGAATAAAAGAAGGGCAGGTCCCAACCGGATGCAGGATCATGGCAGTTTCCTGAACAATCACTATGCTTGAGCACACGATTAACTCGCGTGTTTGGGGAAGGCTCCAGTCCCTGCTCCTGTCAACCTGGGCAGAGGCCATCCAGACTGTCCTCCCCACAACACTGCCTTTGGGGCAGCGCAAGCAGCAGCAGCACCAGTCTGACCCGGCACCCGCTCCCCTAGGCGTCTCGGCACACACCTTCCAGCAGCCTTGAAAGAAGTGTCCTTGATCTTAGGGCTGCTAAGATCGCCTCCCTTCTTCCATAGCCTGAGGGCTTCAGAAACTGAAGAGCATACAACTACGGAAGGGCAGCCTTCTGCCAATCTCTGCCCTCTTGAGTGAAGCACTTCAAATATGCTAAACCACCACAGCCCCACTCATTTTGGAGAACAGGCGGCCAACTCAGACACATCTGTACGTGCATCGCTGGTCTTCAGACATAAACCAAGCCTAGAAACCTTCAACACCACCACCCCCAATTCAAAGCCTGAAGTTGTAATAATTTTGGATAGTCACTGCTTTAACGATAGGAGGCATAGGATTTTACATGAGCATCCCGAAGGTCTCTGTGGAGCATGTCCAAGATGTATGCACACAGACATTCAAATAGTTTTAATTTTAACCTTACAATCTTCGATATAACCACAGGATTAAAATGTTTGAGCGCTCTTGCTTGTTTATGACTGACTACATATGCTAGAATGTGTTTTGCCAAACTCATCTAAAATAAAAAACAACATTCAAGCAGCACAAAACTTCATAAACCAAATAAACAACACACTGCAAATATTTAAGTCTTCCAAGCAAAGGCTACTTCCATAAATGTCAATATTTAAACTGGCAACAAAGCATTTCAGACACTGAAACAAATGACTGGCTAAAAAAACGCGACCGTTGTTGTCACCATCATTTTAAACGGTTCATTCTTCTCTTCTCCTGAAAGAAGCATGGCACTCAAATTATAACTGAGCAAATGTACGTATCCACAGCTATTTAAAAACAACAGAAAATTGGAAACAATAAATTTAATCTTTTTGCTTAACCCAAGACTAGAAAACTGTCAGCCCCGAAAATTAGTTTCGCAAAGCCTTAATGCATCTGAAAATGGCTTACTTGCTAAACATGACAAGCAAATTCAGGAAAAAAAGGGAAATCCTTTCCCTCAACATGCACACTAATATTTTTCTTTCCTGAAGGTTGGATCATTTCCAGGGAACCTGAATTGACTTCAATGAAGCAGTAATATATTTCTCACTAAGAACATGCCGACTGCCTCAGAATACAAGAAAATGGTTCAACTAAGAAAGGGCCTCACTGAGCTCTTCTAAAAATACCCAAGGATCGCACTTAAAAGCAATTTTTTTTAACAATTACAGTTTGAACTACACTAGCAGCTATATCTGCTGATATATAGATACCTATTACTCTAAACAGGAATAAGACACCTTCTTTCTGGAGTCATTCCAAAAAATGCAAATGCACTGTAAATGCTTTTGACTTCAAGTCATGCTACCTAGCACGTGTAAATACATTTTTGCAAAGTTTAAGGGTTTATTAAACTATTAGCAAGATTTTCCTTCTAAATTAACCAGAGGATACTCCTCAGTGGCGAGTATGGTAAAAATAAGAAAAGCTACACTGTAAAAGCACAATTTACAATAGCAACACCCAAATGTACACAACTTGAAGTACTATTCCCAAAATGAAGAGATTTCCCAAAATCAAAACACTCCCAAAAATTTCACTTGCCAGAGATGAAAAGTACCCAAATAACGTAGGAAAACAAG
Source organism: Tapera naevia (assembly GCA_033556795.1). Classification (NCBI taxonomy): domain Eukaryota; kingdom Metazoa; phylum Chordata; class Aves; order Cuculiformes; family Neomorphidae; genus Tapera; species Tapera naevia. Next base: position 3,582,794 of record JAUMJJ010000352.1, read on the forward strand.
ACAGTGTAACAGAAAGTGCATGGTCATCAGTATCATAAGCACAAATGTGTTCGCTAGGATTGTGATGTGCTTGCACAAACATTTCTCTGGACAAGACCTGTAATGATCTATCTGCCCGGGACACACAGCTCTGAGAAGGAAAATACCACTGGTTCTTAGTAAAGGGCATAAAAAAACGATTTTTATAGAAGCTTGTAAATTTGCTTAACTACGAATTTATAAACAAGAATTATTTAGGAAGTTATTAAGGAAGACCTGCCCAAGTCGAAATGTAGGCACATGACAAAGATCATGTCATCACTTGTGTCTATTTTATGTATGGACAAATCCAAGCAGTCAAGACAGTATGAGTAATGCAATCACCACACACAGCAAGGCCGGTGTCAGCCTGGTTTAGCTGGCTCACTGCAGTCTGCAACGGTTCTGTCTGATAGCAAAGCTGACGTAAGAAGTTCACATCCCACCCTTACCTATTGTAGGTTAATTCATATGGATAAGCTGTAGCTTACTGCCACCTTCACAGTAACAACACTGGTGTTCATGGAGTCATGCTGCACGCTGGTTCTGCAAAACCACTTGGATTGTAATACTCTCCCGAAACAGCAGTAGTTGTTAACATAACCTTTCCAGAGATGATGTTTGTAGGCCCAATAAACCACTGTATCAGATGGTGGAAGAAAAAAATAAACCATGGCAGAGGACATAACTTTCTTTCCAGACAGAGAAGTTCAGCGATTCACCTACAGCTATGATCATGTCTCCATTCCACTTAGAACAGGGACAGGGTCCCACCACCCCTGCTCCCATCTCTGCTGCTGGGACAAGCAGCTGCTTGTGTAGCTGTGCTCTGAAACTCATCCCTGAAGCGGCTCAGACAAAAAAAGTTCAGCCTTTTCTCCACCCCCAAAATGCTGCCAGGGTCTGGAAAAAGTAAGTGAAGTAATCTGTCAAAACTTCATGTACGATTGCATTCCCACATGAGTAAGGACACAAACATATCCAACTTTATGAACCAAGTAACCTGATTCTGGATGGGTATTATCAGCAAATATTTCCAATGTTTTTGTCCATCATAAAAGAAAAAAGTAGAATACAAAACCTACAAACACAAAAGAAGCACTTGCCTAAAACTAAAAACTCCAAGTAAGCAAAGGTGAAAAATTAAACACAAGTCACTTGACACTGCTGCGTTGCCTTTCACCAGAAGATCTCAGGGCACTGAACTGGTCTGAAAAGACCTCCTCTTAAGTATTAAATCACTGGTGCATGGGTAAATTTGTTAATCCATTTGCTAAGGTCACACAGTGGCAGAAATAGCAGATAATCCCACCACTAGCTTTCTGTCCTAATCTTTATGTGGACAGAAAATCTTCAGTGGTGTAAACTAACTGTATTTATTTTATTTTTATCTGTTACATGCAGGTATATTAGGTCAACCCAGGAACGCAAAATGGTGGGTGTGAGGAGTGGAGAGGTCTCCGAGAATCCACTGCAGATCTAGACAAGCCTGTGAAAACTTACAGAATTTATAACCGGAAAGTTATTCCTTTCGCTCTGCATTGAAATTTAAGCAGTATTTTACAGATTGCCTGTAAGCCACCAAAACTAGGGAAGTCTTCCACTACCAGTGGACATGGTTAACACACAGGTCAAGACGGCTATGACAATCTCCACCAGTTTTAGTGCCACTACACATTAAAGCATCCTGGTAATACCTGCTATGGAGCTCTGACAATTCAAGACCACTTTGGTGAATGCTCTTGTATTAAACACAGTGAAAGCACCAGTTCCTGAAGTGAAAAAGGCAAGGCTATAAGTTGACAAAACCAGAAAAATTTATTCTATGAATTAAAAAATACTGAACCAGAAAACGAGCTACAGTGGTATTAAGATGTACTAAAAACAACATCATAAAATCACTGCAGGCAGGGAAGACTAATCTTTGTGTTCTTCCTTAAACAAAACTCACAGTAATTTCGATAGGATTCTCCCCCATATATGGCCGGATGACTACATCCACAGCCTTCACATGCCAACTTTACTCCTGCAGCCATTCTCTATTGCATCCATCTTAGTTACACTACACATATCCTGATTACAGGGATTTATAAACAGTAAGAATAATTTAGATGTGATCAACAAAACTAACTTCAGCAGAGATGAGATTCACCACGATTATCTCAAGCATCAACACTTTAGCAGTAAAGGACTTATATTTGAAAGACTTTAAAGATAAAAATCTTTTACGGACTTTTGAGAAAGCATGTTTTGCATTCTGTCTGTCCCAAGCACATCTGTTTCAGAGACAGATTACAACCTCTTATCCATAGGTTTCACTGGGCAACAAGGTTCAAGAGAGTTTGACGCATTACTCTCTTCTGTTTATTTTACTATGTTCTGGACAACAAGCCATCAAATAAAAGTGCACTTAAATATCAGGCAACAGACTATTTCTCATATTATGCAGTTTCTAGATGTGAACTCTTTAAAGGCGATCTTTCAGCTCTGAAGTTGCAATTCCCCACACTCATCCGTGCAGCACAGGACAAAGGCGCCTGTGCACACGTACCAGCTCACGGCCTCAAAGCAGTGTTTGTTCACCCAGAACAATGGGGCATGTGACTTGTCAACACTACCCACAATAAAAACAATAAGATAAGGCTGCCACTGATTTCATGATGACTGACTTTGTTTTTGCTAATTTTAAGTCACAATGCCAGTAAAAATTTATTGCATAAACTCCCTTAGGTTAAAAAGCCCCAGGCTAACCCCACAGTGGTGAGGTTTTCACTCAAACCTCCTCAGCTTTTTGCATTTGTACTAAACATTCACACCAACTCCCCCCAAAGCTTCCCTCTGACTTCATCAAGAGTTGGATCAATATTTTACTACTAAACCCAAGATTATTTTTATGAAATACAGCATGGCCAAAATGCATCCTCTCCATTTTCTGCCCTGGGTGCCTGCCACACCACCTCTCTGCCCACAGGCAGGCCCCTTGCTCTGTGCCCCATCAAGCCTCCAAAATGACACTTTCTCAGCAGTCCACAGCAGTTTTCCCTCCACCATAGACCAGGGCTGCACCCTCCAAACCCACATAAGCCTGCTGGTTCAAGAGGGCTACATAGAATCAAGCCCTCTAGGCAAACTTCACTAAAATTAGGAGAAACGGAAGAAAGCAGAGAAAACCTGCAGAATAGAAACAAAAAAAGGCACCAATCCAGTTTAAAGAACTAACAACAGAACAGATAGGAAGAATGTAAAATAAAGTCTAAAATGACAAAAAGAATAAAGTCCGGGGGGAAAATAGGCAGGGTTAGATTAGAAAAAAATCTTGGGGCATTATTTTAATCCCACAGAACAGCAGTAGGCCAAATGCCACCAGACTAACAAACAAAAACAGGCAGGAATGTGTACATGGAAGTATATTACAGTTCCAAACTTCTACCACTTACAGTAACATTAACATAAATGAAATCTGACTGATCTGATCTCTGAACGTGTATTTTTAAAAACAGTACACTTCTTTCTGTTCACCTTGGAAAAACTCCATTCCACAAGCAGGTAGTTACAAACCACAGCTGGGAAAGCAGGGCGCACACTAAGGTTTTACACATTCTAACACCATCAGTGCTGCTTTCTGGAGCTCTTCAGCCCAACATACACACACCTTGGGGCTGGCACAGCAGAGAGCCTCAGCCTACATAACGGACAAACTCTTAGCCGCAGTCTGACACTGCATTTCACATACCCTCCGAGCCTCTCCGAGCCAACCAACATATCAAAAGTGTTTTTCCTGGCTACCTCTGGAAGTTTCCATTCCTTTACCCTTCATATAGTTTTTGCAACTCTTCTTAGCATTTCTGTTGACACACACAGGATCTTTATTAGTCCAGTTTTGTGTTGAGTACATACACACAACAAGTATCTCTCCAACATAGGACCCCAGCTGTATCTCAGGCTCTGGGACAAGAGGATACTGATAGGAATGTGGAGTTTGGTGCTTCCACCACCAGCCCACAGAACCACACAGAGAGGAGAACTGATATTTAAGACATAAGCAGTGCCATCTATTTTACCAGGAAGTAATATACCAGGGAGGGCTGTGGTCCCCAGGCACCTCACCGGGATGACTGAATGATCAGGAGGTTATCTTTTGTTTTTAATGGAACAAACTCTTAGGACTTAGATCTCTGATGTATTTACTGTGCACTGTATGTACTGTAAGAAAAAAAAAAAATCTTACAAAGGGCCTTGATGAACTAGAAATAACGAATCCAATCCAAAATAACCTCACGTGTAGACAGTAGAGGAACCAACTAATATGGACTTTGCCAACAGCAAGATAAACACATTGATATTTCTAATGTAATCAACAGCTATTCTGAATCTGCCCTGGAAGACAGTCACAGAAATACAAAGCATTTTTCTTACAACTCAAACAATTGTGACAAATATTTACTATAATGGTGACAGCTGTTAAAAAAAACCAACTTGGTTTCTATTAATCAGCGACATTTAGGTATCTGATCTTGCTATCAGATTAAGCTCACTAAAATTGGTTAGTAGGCTGTTTCATTGTATTTTTGTTTGTTTTAGTGCAACTCACCATACTGAAGTTTCACATTCCTGTTTTTTTTTCATATTACACAATGCTAGAAATTTACAGTCTGAACAAGACGCATCAGATTATTTCAAATGCGCAAGTTTCACAAAGCGAAAATCAGGTACCATGTCTGCATCAGCAAAACATCCTCATTATTCAGTGAGCACAGACCCCACTTCTCTAAACCCCAGATCTGTTGCAGCAGCTATAGGAAATAGCTAATCCATTGCTACACAAATGATGTTTCTAGCACAATTTATTAGATGGTTTGACAACACTGTTCCTCTTTTTCTTCCATCCACATCTGTGCTAAATTTGTTCTAAAAGTACTTTGAAGAAGTCTTAAATTTGAACAAACATAACCCCAAAGTAAACACATTACAGATTCACAAATATCACCATGGCAAAAATCCATATTTTTAGGAAGCCCTTCCTAATTAAAATTTATCACTAAGAGTCTGTATTTAGGAATGCATGTTTGTGTTAATAACCAACCAAAAATTTCTGCAGCAGAGAAGAATGTTGACATCCGTACAAAAATGAGCTGTGATTCATTGTTTAACAGTTGTCTTCCCTTTACAGAACACCGCAGACTGAAGGACGTATTGCCAAAATGAAAGCACCAATACTTCCTTTAACCTAATATAGGACAAATAAATATACTTCAACAGCTTCTAAATCTTGCATGCCCTATTTTTTTGACCCAGATCACTTGTTATCACCCTCATAGGTGTATGCAATATCAAAACTATTTTTTCCCCACAAATTTAGACTGAACCTAAAAGAGGAAAAGTTCTCATAATTTCTGGGAGCTAAAGAGACCTGGAAGCAGGGGGAAGGGGGGGTCAGCAGACAGTCTCATCTCTGTTTAGATCAATTGGTATTTTAAAGTAAAATTTCAGCAACACTTAACGATCTCTCCCAACTGCTGCAATTAATGGCAAAAAGTGTAATTTGTTCCAACAGGACCGTAAGTTAGACCAATATCAATGACAAATGAAAAATAATTAAATCTTTTTAATATTATTTTTACAAGGCAAAAATGTGTTTTCAGAAGTCATATTGACACTTCAGCATTAATCAGCCTGTCTGGAAACACAGAAGAGCTAATAAAACTTCTTATGCTTCTCCTCCATCAGCCTGGATAACTTCTAGGAAATCGGACTGATTCTTCTTTGCCTAGTACTTTTAGAGAACCATCAGAGGATTGAAGTTCACCTCTGTTGCTCACAATCTGGTGAATCCCCAGCTCAGAGTTTGCCAGTGATAGGTCAACAATGTGAAGAGCCTGAACTTCTAACACTGTTAATGTCAAATGGATGCAACTTTCAGGACAGGTTATATTTATGGCTCTAAACCTTGACAATTTCTGTGGTTTTAGCACTGGGGACAGTATTAAGCACTACATTTTCATGAATAGTAAATATTGGACCCTTAACTCATAACCTTGGAAAAAAGCTCCACAAATAGGCTGTACAGAGATGTTTGCTGTATGCTCTATAGTCACTGCCAGCAGGCACGTAGCTGCCTACAGAACAGGAAAGTTTCCAGAGTCACTTTCCCAATCCTAATTCATAAAAATCTGCCGCTGTCCTGATGTCAGTGGGGTTCAGTGAGAGCTCTGCGTGCGCAAGGGAAGTGCCTGAATCATTCCCCAAACCTACCCACGGGTTAAAAGGAATGTCAGCATTAGCTGCAGAGACAGCTGCTGGCCTGCCTTGCCTGGTTGGCAAAACTACTGCCCGGCCTGGGGGGGAAGGCAAGGCCTACTACTCACACTACAGCAGCTGAAATTTCTAGTAACACACCTCCAGTGATCTGGAATAACAGGCAGTACATTTGCATATGGCACAGGGTGGTAGGTAGTCTCTGTAATGAACACGTACACTAAACAGAGATTGAACTGAACCTTAGTTCATTAAAAAACCCAACACACAACTGTTTTTTCTCTGGATGATTCTGATTTTTTACTGCTAGACATTACTAATAAACAAGATTGCTCCTTTGCAACACAGAGACTTAAGAATTACATCAATAAACACAAACCAGAGTACACAACATAGCCTTTTACTGATACAGCTCCCAGAAAGAAACAGAAACACCACCGTCACAGGAGTTTGCAAAAGCCAGCAAACCACACGAGTCTTGATTTTTAGAAATGCTAAGCACACACAGAGAGTGCCAACGTCACATGCAACTGTGGGGGCTCAGCATCTTTGAAAATATGACTGTATTAATATCTTACTTCACAGACACAGATGCCAGATGCACAGATGCTCAAGAGTCGTGTTTGCACCAAACAGAACTAGAGCACAAATCCAGGGGCCTGCTCTCCACTCCACACTGCACTGGGTACACACAGGACTGCAGTGCCACACAGGACCACACACAAGCACTGAACTAGCTCAACAGCGACCAGGTTGACACCTGGTCTGCTTGCGTTACCTGTCCTGAAAAAAAAAGGACATATCATATCAGTTTGATAGAACGCTACCAATGTTGCCTCTGGAATTCAAGCTAAACTTGTTCAGAAAGACTTCAGTACCTCTACGCAGCAGTGAATTACACCACGTATTGTTAGACCAAGAGAGGACCCTCCAAAAGACACGACATATATGGGTTGTAATACTGTAAAACTCCTCATCAACCCTTTGGAGGTTTTTTCAGTAGGTTTTTCCAGAAAGCTACACCAATTCATCAAGCTTTTTTATTTTTATTTCTATGGGTAACAAAATATTCTCAAAGGTCTTTCTAGCAATCAGCCCACCCAAGAAAGCAAGCGAGCATGGCTACGCTACAACTAACACCTGCAATTTCACTCCCTGGTGAGCCAAGACAGGTAGGTCATATGCACCCGACCAGTATGTGCATTTTCTTCTTTAGTTACACATCCTCCAGCTTGGCATAACCACTTACTTCTTATCAAGGAAGAAGTTTTTTTTTTAAGGCTCCTTTATCAATACAAAAAGGAGAGTCTAAAGGATGTCACAGAAAACTACATGGTAAGGTATCAAAACAAAATAATGTTTCAGGAGGTAAGCTGAGCTACAGTTCTATATATCCTTCAGAACCAAAGGAAAACTCAACTTGAGCTCAAATGCAGCCATTAAGACTCCGGGGCATTTTGTATAAACAATTTCAGCCTTGTTTTCATTACAAGAAGAAAGAAAAGGGCCTTCTCATGTTGGATTAGATACCACAAGGCACAACCCTAACGAGAAGAAGCTGTTCACAGTTTTCACACAAACTGGCAGAGTGATTTCTAGACCAGACTTCCATCCTTTTCACTCAGCCAATCAACTCTCATGAAGTGACAGTAGCACTGCCTCGTCTTCACTACTTTTTACCTCAAGTTAGCTAATTCAATTTTGCAAAATTAAAAGGAAGCCTATTCCTCTACAATCTCATTTGAAAAGATACTCCTTATTCCTCATTTCATTGTCATACTTTATCTTGGAGGAAACCAATTATGATATGAATAAAGTGGTCTCCATCTACTCTGCTTGGGATCACCAGATGAACTGTTTTCTAGTAAAGTCACTCTTTTCATTAAGCTACTTTACAGAAATTAAGACCATCCAGTTCCGTACTGCAGTGCCTAGAAAACTGCGTGTATTCAGGACAGGGGCAGCTAAATCAATAGCAGGAACCCAGGAATGGTTTCATCACCTCTTAATTTGAAGGTATTACATTAATGCAACTCAAAAACACTGAAAAGAGCTGTCAATCATAGATTCTAACAGAAAACTTCTCACACTTCTCCACCTAACATAAACAATTAAATTTATATTTAAAAGTGAGCATGCAACAAGTACATTCTCACAGTAATCACTTTTGGTAGGACCTGAACATACATAATTACAGAGCATGCACACACACTTTCACTTCTCTCCCAACATCCAGCCACTTGCATGAGCTAATGTTTAGGGTTTTAAATACAGCCATTATTACACCTTATACACTGCATGTGCACACAGGTGCAAACACACACACACAAAGGATGGTCAATAGACATAAAAGTATCACATTTCTCTATATAAACAACACAAATCAGTTTAAAAATGAGGTGTACTTAAGTACAGTACATTTCAGTATCACAATATTACAGTTTTGCCACAATGTAGTCCTGCAATACACCCTGTCCTTGCCCAACTCTCTGAAGTAGAGACTTTACCACTGTACAATCTCTCTGTCCTGGTTGAGAAGGGGAAGAGCTGGCAGCACATTTGAGTCTCTCTCTTCTTCACTTCCCAGTAGCATCCTCTCCAGCAAGGTGCAGAACTCACACAGGCCCTGCAATCCTGAACAGCTGTAGGTCTAGGGCAGGTCAGAAGAGGCAGGCAAAGCAAGTGAAAACTGAGGGGGTGGGTATCTCTTGAGACTCCAGATGAGCAGGCAAACGGGAGTAGTGAAGGAAAGGTGTCATGCCTGCCACTGCCTCTGCCTTCCCCAAAACACTTCACAGTATTGTGATACCAAAAAACTATCCATGTCACGAAGGATTCACATCCCATTGCCCACTACTAATACAAAACGGACGACTTCTGTGGGCAGTTTCTCAGACACCTGCAAGCCTTCAACCAAACTAGACTCCCAATGTTCACCAAATTGCACGTGTTCCTTTACAGAACTTCCTGACTTCTGCGTGATTACGTCCTTAAAGGATGTGTGTCTTTACTGCCACTACAAAACTGGTAACAGCAAATACGTTCTGACTCACATGTGAAGTTTCATGGTAAATTTAATTCCAGAACAAAAATCAAGTTAGGTAAAACAACTCAGCCTGCTTTACATTATTCAGATTTGTTCTTCCTAACTAAAAAAATATTACCTGAAGACAACATTATGAGCAATTTTGACCATTTCCCCTAATCCATCCAGAGCCTCTTCATGCTTAGGGCTACAGCACTTTTTAGCATCAACACTTTCATGATAGGAAAATGACCATGAAGTGCTGCTGTTGGGTACTTAGCACTTATCCCATGCCTTAAAACTTCAAAGCACTACAAAAACATCAATAATTACCATATACAGAGTAAAACTGAAAGAAGTATTCATATAAAAAAAACTCACAGGGGAAAAAAAAAATCATAACTACCTGTTTGAAGGGGAAAAAAGCTTAAGCAACAGAATCTCCTGTAATTATTGCATTCTTTATGCTACAAACATGCATTACGACTGTTCACATTTAAATGAACAAAAAATCACAAACTCTTGCAGAATCTTAAAAAATTAAAAAGCCTAAAAGCCAAACCCCAACTCCTTTCATAGATTTAAATTACATTTCCTCCCCCTTTCCTCCTGGGGTGAGAACAAAGCCTTTTCCAGGTGTTCTCAATAACAGTTGAAGAGGCAGGCCACCAAGTTCACAAGACACAGTACTACAGGGACCCTCTTCTCATGGTCAGAAACTGATCTTCCCATAGGAAAACTCATGACAGTGACAGTGTACCAGGCTCAGGTAATCGTTGGGAAATAACAGGATACATTGTATTCCATTAGATATTACTACAAAAAAAAGAGGTACTAGGAGAAACAACAGAAAGTTTGCTACAATGATTTCCGGGGCCTCACCTGCACCCTACGCAGCATCACCACAACAGTGCAGTCCCCCTTTTTTGCCATGGTTAAAAGGAAAAAAAAAAAACTTCATATACTCATCCGTGAACATGTACCTACTTCTTAAATTTAAAGACACACAGGAGTCTGCAGGATCAGCCCCCCATTTGAACTGTACTATGAAAAGTCAGTTAACATAAACAAATCCAAAGGAAGGCCCCAAATCCAGCATGAGCCTCACCAGAAAGAACCTTAGGGCTATTCAGAGCAAGATGAGGGCCCAAAGCTGACTGAGCACCCAAAACCTCCAGTACAACTCAAAACCCAAACACCAATCTTGCAAATGGTGCCCTGTCCCAAAGGGGGCCAAACCACCACCCTAGGAAACACCCAAAGGGCAGAGACCACCAACACCAAAGGGCCTTGTTCCTACAGCCAGCAACCTCAGACACTTATTTCACTGCTCCACGAGAGGGAAAAGAGGCAAACAAATCCAGAATATGGGGGATTTTTAACGGAAGAAAGACTTGGTTCTCCTGATGATGCTTCTCATGCTTTAATAATAAAGAAAGAATACGTTTTGTGATTTCCCCTCCCCCCATAAATCAGGCAGGAATTTGATTTACACAAGACAGGAAAACGAGGAAGTTGAGCACACTGGAGAGCAGTAAAAACTTCACCAGTAAACTTCACTTTCCTACAGAGCAACCTACAAACCAAACTTTCCTCCAGACTCACGTGTCATCTGCAGCAACAGCCTCAGCCATAAAGCACATGCAAAGTTTGCCGGGCAGGGGCAAGAAGCAAAAGAGAAGCGAGGGGAGACTTTTAATCTCCCAAGCTGCCTTAAAAGGAAATTCGGTGATGAGAGATTAAATTCACCTGGAACAACACGACGAATTTAAGCCTTTCAGGGGTACAACAATAACAACAAGCCACATGCTGTGCTGTTGCAAGACCTGTACCAAGAAAATATACACATTGCATCCACCGTGGAGGATGCAACGCACAGTTTGCACCCTGTTTTCGGGCAGAGGGAAGCACAGGAAGAGAGAGACCCTGGCAAGTGCTAAAAAGCTTGGGTTTTTCCCCAAACTGGGCCCGCTCCCTGCTGGGTGCTCCACGTTTCACCCTGAACTTCCCAGGAAACTGGGCAATAACTCGGCTGCTCCGCCCCGGGGGGGGGGGGGGAGGACAGGTCGAGCTCAGTCCCTGTGTCCCGTGTCCCCCCGGCTACCAAACGCGGGGGTGGGGAGTCCGCCCATCCCCCTCCCGGCGGAGCTTCCCCCCTTTTCCCCTCCCCCCCAGAAGTCAATATGCGGGGAGGGGGAGGGGAGGGCGCTTCTCCGCACAAATCGAGCTAAAAATAGGCCGCTCGCCATGGCTCCGTGTGCCACTTGCTGTCCAAGCCGGTCCCCCCCCTCCGTTAAATCCTTTAACAAAAATGAAACGGGAAGGGGGGAGGGGAAGGCTGAGGCGCGGGGGGGGGGAGGGGAAAAGAAAGGGGGAGGGGAAGGGGAGAGGGGGGGGGAAGGGGAGAGGGGGGAGGGGAAGGGGGGGGGTGCCGTTTGCTTAAAAACACCCTCCCCCCCGCAGCCCGGACCCGTTTGCTTAAACATTACCACCCCCCGCACCGCCCCCGCACTCCTTAATGGGGGGGGGGGAGGGGGGCCGCAGCGCAGGGGGCGCTGAGCGGGTGCCCAGCCCCCTCCCCCCCCCCCATGGGGACAAACGGGGAGCTCTGTCCCCCTCCCTCCCTCCCCCCCCCCCCAGCCCCGGTCCTTACCTTGCGAGCGGCTCCCTGGGAACGGAGGTACCCGAAATCCCCCCTTGTTTTGCGTCTCCTCCCCGTGTTACAGATGTGCCACGCGTGTGCACATCTGGCTGGGTGCGTGCACACGCGGGGGGGTGCACCGCGAACAATTGGGGTGGGTATTTTTTTTTTTTTTTTTAGCTGAGGTGTCCACACCAGGAGCAGGATTTAAAAAAAAAAAAAAAAAATAAACGAGGAAAAGATTTAAAAAAAAAAAAAAAAAAGAGAAAAAAAAAAACCCACACCCCACCACACAGACGGGAGGAGGAAGGAAAAAAAATACCCAGCAAGTAGTGCTGTGATATTCAATTATATCCCGAGCCAGGGGAGGGGGAGGGTGGGGAGAGAGGAGGAGGGGGGGATTCAGTCCCGAGGAAGGAGGAGGAGGGGGGGAGGGAAGTAATATCAGTGTGTGTGATTGAGATTGAGGAGGAATCGGGGCAGAATGTGGGAGCTGTTACTAAGGGAAGGAGCCAAGCGGCCCGCAGACCCCGCGCGGGAGCGGTGCCCGGCCGCGCGGAAATGGGCGCGGGAGAGCGCGCGCCGCCGCCGCGGGAAAAGGGAGGGAAGGGAAGGAGCCGGGAGGCGAGGCCAGGCCGGGCGAGGAGGAGCGGGGCCGGCCCGCGGCGGCGTCTGCCACAGCCAACCCCGCGCTGCCTCCTGCCCCCTCTCTCCGCAGGCGCCCCCCGCCCTCGGCGGGAGGGGAGGGGGGCTGCCCGGGAGGGGGTGGGGGGGTTCCTGCTGGAAGAAGCTGCCCGGGAAGGTGGTGGAGTCCCCATGGGATGGTTTGGGTTGGAAGGGACCTTAAAGATCATAGGATCATAGAATCGCCTGGTTGGAAAAGACCTTTGACATCATCAAGTCCAACCATACCTGTCCTCTACTGAACCAGATCCCTGAGAAACTCGTCTACTCATCTTTTAAACCCCTCCAGGTGACCCAGCCACCTCCCTGGGCAGCTGCTCCAGTGCCTGATAACCCTTTTGGTGAATAAATTTTTCCTAATGTCCAATCTGAACCTCCCCTGGCATAACTTGAGGCCATTTCCTCTTCTATCACCTGTGACTTTGGAGAAGAGACCAGCACCCACCTCACTGCAACCTCCTTTCAGGCAGTTGTAGACAGTGATAAGGTCTCCCTTCGGCCTCCTCTTCTCCAGTCAAAACAACTCCAGTTCCCTGAGCTGCTTCTCATAGTTCCAACCCCTCCGCCATGGGCAGGGACACCTCCCACCATCCCACCAGCCATTCTATGATTCCTGACAGAGCAGGGGCCAGGAGCCTTCCTGGAAGTTCTTCTAGGAAAGTCAAAGTTGCCAAAAGTGCTTCTCTACATTCTTGTATGGGTGTTGCAGCCAGCAATGGCTCCTGGCGTTGGAGATCTGGTCCCGTGCGGTGCAGCTTAACACCAACACCTAGGCCCATTACTGCACTGCCCCGTAACTGGAGTTGGTGAAAATAATCCTCTATAATCATAGAATCATAGAATGGTGTGGGTTGGAAGCCACTTTTAAAGCCCATTCAGTTCCAACCCCCCTGCCTTGGGTAGGGACACCTCCCACCAGACCAGACTGCTCAAGGCCCCATCCAACCTGGCCTCGAACACCTTCAGGGATGGGGCAGCTACAACTTCCCTGGGCAACCTGTGCCAGTGTCTCACCACCCTCAGCGTGAAGAATTTCTTCCTAATGTCTAATCTAAATCTTCCCCCTTCCAATTTAAAGCCATCCCCCCTCATCCTGTCACTACCTACCCTTGTAAAAAGTTCCCAGCTTTCCTGTAGCCCCTTCGGGTACCAGAAGGCTGCTATAAGGTCTGCCTGGAGCCTTCTCTTGTCCAGGCTGAACAAGCCCAACTCTCTCAGCCTGTCCACATAGCAGAGGGGCTCCAGCCCTCTGATCATCTTTGTAGCCTCCTCTGGACTCGTTCCAACGGATCTATGCCTTTCCTGTGCTGAGGACTCCAGAACTGAATTCAGTACTCCAGGTGAGATCTCACATGAGAGCAGAGTAGAAGGGCAGTCGCAAAGTTGTGTCCTACCTGAGTGCTGTTTGGTTTTAGAATCAAAATGCTATTTATCATTTATATTGCAGGTTTGTTTTTTAAAACGGGCTTTGTTATTGAAACCACGTTCATCACTGGACAGTCCTCGCCATCCTAAAATGGTTTTCCAATAGCAATTCACACTTTTGGGCATTGCTCCAATGGTCCATGGACATGGGGCATTCAGGCAGAGTCCCAGTGACCACAGCCAATGCACAGGTCTTATGGCAACATCAGATGTCATTCCTGCCTGTGCCAAAGGCTCTCCACACCCATAAGCCCAGGTTTGACGCTGCCCGAACAGGGCCTCCACATCACTATGCTTCTGTGGAACTTGCTTTTACTACTGCTGGCAAAACAGGAAAGGAGAGAGATGGGTCCCAAATGTAGCTCTTGTTTCTCTTTGTCTTTGTGAACAGAGCTCAGCATTGCTGCGGAATTACGCTAGTCCTAAGGTGGCAGTTCTGGAGTTAAGGGTGGACTTTACTTTCAGCCTAATGACTGAAACTTAGGATAGGCAGATTTCACCTACCTGAGCTTCACCTCACAAAGAGATGGGACCCCTCGACTCCACAAAGCCTTGATGAAAGCAGATGGGTGGGTCTCTAGGTGTAGGATCACCTCACTGCTATTTTTTTTCACGGTCAGGCCTGTGCAGTTTTCCTTCTTTTACAAAGAATGATATTTAAATACTTGCAGAAAACAGTTGTGGGTTTCGTTTTTGTTGTTTTGCTTTGTTTTTCTATTGCAAAATCATTTGATTCTGAGAAAGCCCTGGGCCTTCAATCCATTTGCTTGAAGAGGCCTGAGGAAACCAAAGTCTCTCTAGAAAGCTAGGGAGTGTATTTCTAATTGCAGACCACTTGTTATTCAACATTTATTTCTGTAACAATTTTGATGGCCCAAGAGCGCATCTTTCTCTTCTCAGTAACAGTGTGTGCGTTGTCTGCTTTAGGTGGGTGAAGAGGCAATGGCTTTTAAAGACTAGTCCAATTCCAAAATTTGTCCACTTTACTAAAAGTTGGGAAATTTAAAAGCGCTGGTAAAAGTGGCAGGGGACTCATTAGCACCTTCCTACATTATAATCTCAGGTCTGTCCTTGCTTCTAAAGGAGTTTAATCTATTGATATTCTGAGTCTTAACAGGGGACTGTGGGACACAGGGGGCCTAAAGAAAGGCATGGGAGGAGCTATGAGAAGTCCATGGAACGGTAACGGGAGGTGTAATGTTCAGAGATCTTGTGTGAGAAATGGAGGAGGGAAAACCCCTCAAGTGTGTGTTGGTTGGCCCACAGGAACTACAAACAACATCTTCTCATCCATCCGCTGAGTCGCAACAACGTGCTGAACTGAAGTCATCTGGCTGAAGGTTTCCGTGGTGTAATGTTCTCCAAATGTTCAGTCACGATTCTGGGGTGCCAGGCTTTCATTTTTAATGTGGTGAAGTACTTGACTGGGTGATTACCCAAGGATACATTCTGCTCTGCAGCATCTCCAAAGTCCATTCTGGCAGTTTTTCACTTTAATGATTTTGCCCCATCTGTTTTGTTTTGGTTTCCTTCCTTTATGAAGGTGAACGACTCACAGGACTGCACAAAAGCCTTACTTTCTGCAATGAGCTTTAGGCTTTGTAGTTCTGTTTCCCAAATACACATCTGGGCTCAGAATTACCGGGGCCTCTTCCAGAGCAAAGGGAAGTTCTCGCTTTCAGAGGTTTCCAAGAACGGATGTTGGGTAACAAATGGCAGTTGAGCAGGTTATGGTTTATGGCAGGAGCTGGTTTTGCCTTGAGTTTGAAGAGACACTTTTAAACAATAACTTCTTAAGGTTACTACATTTCCTTTCCCAAACTCTCCTAGTAGCCAGAAGGACTGGACCAAACCCTAACTTGTGGATGTGGAACTGGACCTGTCTGAGGTCTTGCGTTTGAATAAAGCATGCCTTGCACTTTCTATGGCTCTGTCATCCCAAGTGCTGGAAAGTCTTCCTATGGCCATATTTGCAAGACACATCCTTAAAATAGTTGAAATTCCTTGTGACTGTGAGTGCTCGGCCTACTAGGCATATATAAGCAAATATTTGCAATAACTGGACTGGTGTTTGCACAGCACCAAGCACGCTGCCCGGACTACATAAATAATAATACTTGGCATTCACAAAGTGGTTTCCATTTCAAAGCACTTTAGTCATAACCCTTGACACCTATACGGCCTTTTACATCTTTACAAGAATTAATTAATCCTCACAATGTCCTGTGAGATAGGTATGCAATGCAATAATAACAATAACAATTAATAATTCATGCATTCTACTCAAAAAATCACTTCAGGGATTAAAATGCATCTGTAATACTTGGGTTTTATTAACATTTTCCAGCAAATAATAAAAGCTATGGTATTGTGTTAAATCTATATAATATCTATCCATAAATCTTCTGCAGACTGGGGTGAGACTGAAGGCCTGGTGAGATATTGGTACGTTGGTAGGAGTCAGATAACTGACTTAAGAAAAGCACATTCAAGCCCGGTCCACCATTCAATCTAGGTGCCAGAATGAAACTTGCCAAGCATGGGAGTGCATAAATAAATACCAGGGAACCAGGAAGGCTCTTTGTTCATTTTTAGCTGTTGTTTATGCAAAGGCTCCCCTAGTTACGGCATGCGTTGTGGGACCCTATCCTATACAAACAGAGCACCAAGAAAAAGCCAGTGAGAAATGGCAGTGACTCAGCACCATGTTGTGCAATAGGGAGAGCAGGACAAGTCTGGCCAACACCGGGGCAAACCCTTTTCCTTGTAAAAATTACCATACTGCCTTTGATACACAGGGAGGCCCCAGTTAAACCTGATATTTAAACAAGCAGGACTTAAACTCCGTTGACTTAAACAGAAGAACCAGCAGGTTCATAGAGGAATGATGGGTGCTGGAGTTGGGCTCCCCACACCGACAGTCCAACTCCCCATGAAGATGCTTTTTTCAGTTTACTGTAAACCACATTTTTCAGTTTAATGTAAACCACAAAAACACCTTTAGCCCTAATAATGCTGCCATGCCAAAAAAGAGCAGGAAAGAGTAGAGGTAGGTATGCCCACACCCTAGCAATTTCCCCATGACTTGCCCATGCTTAAGAACTCTAAACCTGGAGCACTGAACAAGGTTAAGGCCAGATCCTTTCACATTCTAAGATTTATTTTTTCCTTTAATGTGAGGAAGAAACCAACTTTTTAAAAAAACTTCAGAATTATTTGTCTCTGTGTAGTACAGATCAACAAAGGAAATGGAAGTTCACCGGTTTGAAGGGACAGGTTTTATTCTTTTTGCACCTGCTGACAGTGACTGTTCACAGGAGAGGACGTGCTGGGAAAGGGACCTGTTTCTGAGTAGGGAGCATCTGCCACTGCCTCAGCATAAAAATTGATCAATAATTCATCAGTGGACGTGTGGTAAAAAACATCTTAACGTGTTGGTGTTCAACATACGTGTGGCATTACTATTTATTTTCATCAGTTGCCTTAAAGTATACACAGAGATACGTTGTAGATCTCCATAAGGGAGAGAGGATTCCATCCCAAAACAATCATCTCATTGATATACTTACCCAGATCAATTCCAGAGGCTACCATTTCCCAGAATAAACAGCAAGAGCAGAGAAACAGCATGACCAGGTGAACAGTCCCTCTTTCATAGACATTTGATGAACTGTGTGATCCAAAGCCGTTAAGTGGCTCTTTCAGAAACTTCAGGACACAAGTTACGCTGCTTGGAGCACGTATAGCGCTGCTGTAACTCGGTGTGTTAGGAGGCACGAGCCAGTTAGCAGCTCTCTGATACACAGAGCTACAGGAGGGCACAGGCCACTCGTCCCAGCCATTCTGCACAGGGGAAATTTCATGTTTCTATTTTTAAAAGCTACCAACAGCCCCCCCCCACCAAATATCACAGCCTACAGATGTCAAAGTAAAGAACTGCTGCAGCACCAGGAACTGGATATTCATCAAACAAAGCCACTGGCCTTATTGTGTCCCTGCTGCTGACCTCCTGCCCAGGGGCCCAGCAGACCCTAAAGGCTTTAGGAGGACCACAAATGTGTGTGTGAAGGTGTCACTCCAAGGAGAGCTTTCACATTAGTGCCAGAGGAACATATTTTTAAAAGAAAAGTAAGAGAAATAGGGGAGAAGAGATGCCGACTGCTTCAACCTCCTTCAAGCGAGGGCTCCTAAACCTTGCCTGCCCACAGGGGAGGGGTCACAACCAGTGGGACACATTTTCTCTTTCGTTGTTTTTTTTTGAGAGGAAACACAATGGGGTTTGCTGCTGCTGCTATCCCAGGGCCTCCCTGCCTGCAAAGAGCTGACATTGCGGGCAGAGGATGCCACAGTCCCCTTGGGCTCCCAAAGCGGTTCCTGGCACAAGAAAGAGGATGCAGTGAAAGCAGTCCCAGGGCCACCAGCCAGCATGATCAGTGTCGTGTTGAAAGCCATGAATATCACCCCTCACGACCCAGAATCTGGCCCCAGGAGGATCTGTGGGTGTTTCGCACACTTGTGGAGACGAGAAAAATGAGCAATCAACAAGGAAAGATGCTGATACAGACCTGCCTCTGGAAAGCAACACAGGCTGAGCCCCGGCGGCTTTAGTTCTCGCAGGTGCAGAGCTGTAGTTTCAATGTGAACTGGAGTTGCTTCCTTGAGAGGCGATGCTCTGGCAGGCGGATACCATGACAGCAGGCAGGCTGTTGTTAAACAACCTCTCTGCAAGCACACCCAGCAATGCAAGACCAGATTGCCTTGGAGTTCCTGTAGTAATTAGTTTAGACACAGCGAGCTGAGTTAAAGATGTGGGAACAATGCATTTTTTTGGCTTTAATCACTCTCTAAGGATTGTTTTAACTTTTTTCTTTCCTGCAGTTGGATATGTAAATATCCACATTTCTTAAAATGGAAAAAAGAGTTGCTTCTCAAATAGAAATACTGAAGAGGCCCCTGTTAACTCCATCGTTATGGCAAAGCACCCTTCATGGCAGGGTTTTAACTCAGAGGTTACATCCTTCAATGGCTGGGCAAATCCAAACTTGTTTTATTTTAACAAGGTTACGAAAAAGGGTGTGTACCTGCAGCTATCACACACCTCTGAAGTTCCAAGCAAGACGTATCTGGCTTTTATACGAGATCAAACGGATTATCTCACAGGGCCAGGATGTGGTTGCAAAATTCAGTATTGTGTGTGTCATCATGATTCATAATATAATTGTTACTCAGTATAATTACTGCAGAGTAAATAAAGGCACAAGTACAAAAGGTATAATATTTCTTAGAAATTTACCTTTATCTCTGTCACATACTAATTTTTTATTTTCTGGCAGCCCAGGAATCTGGCCGACTTCAAGAGGATTCCTTTTTCTTACCCATACTTAAAGCCTTGCTTTTCTTCCATTATACCTATATTGTTCTGGTTCTTTATTTTAGTGGAGGATGGAGCCAGGACTGCTTCCTATTCAGAGTCCTAAAAGGCTCCTCATGTGGTCCTCAGCAAGCTGTTTATTACAAGGGCATGAGCTTCCATCTATAAAAAGAGAGAACTAACACAGCTACTAATGATGATATTATTGTTAACACATAATTATCTATCTCACAAGAAAACTGGGAGGGTAAATTAGTGTTTATAAAGTATTTTAAAGATGATAATATTATTTATGCGAGGGATATACTTTATGTCCTGAGGACAGCAATTGCTGAAAACCACCTTCTAATTATGTTTTGCTAATGATAGTGTCAAAATGGTTTAGGAAAAAATATCAATATAGTCAAAAGTCTCTGTTTTTTCTTCTTCTCATATTGTTGCTATCAGCTGCTTTCCTGTAGGTTCACATCTACAAGACATTAAGCATTATTTTCTGGCATATTAACTGTAAAATGAATGAAGCATACGGTGGTGCCAAAGCACACCCTGCAGTACATTATTAGACAACTTGCTCCAGTGATTAAAGCCCTTGAAGTCAATAGAGGTTTTGCAGTTGTTTGGGTTTCTCCCCCACCCCGCTGGGCTAGAATTTCATCTTGGATCTCCAACCTTGCCTTTCACTGCACATCACCAATGGGTTTAACACTCAATTAAAGCAAACCCTGGATTTATTTTATACAGTCATTTAGCCGTAAAAGGGTGATGGCAGGTGCTCATCAGAAGGAGCTGACTTACAGCACAAGTCCAGCCAGAAGGACGACTGTGACGAGGCCTCCTGTATTTCCCTTTTTTTCATCAATTATCTCTGTTTTTTTAACATCCATTTCTTTCAGTTCTATTCCTGAGGACTTCTGATAATGTATCGAACTTCCTGAGCCAGTGGTAAGCTTCACCCCTCCGATGCGCATCGCAACAATGCTAACCCTGAATGGCTGCAGTAGATTAAGCAGCATATTTGAACAAAACATTTCCAATAGGAGACCAGATTTTATGAGCTGTGTGAGCATCCTGTGTAACATTTCTAACAGGTACATAAAACACTTCAGTGTATATAGAGACATTTGACTGGGTAGACCAGTGCTACATGCATTAGAAATAGCTCTCAGTCTTTCACAGTGCTAGATGTGCACCGTAACATGAGACCAGGAGACATATAAGAAAACAGAGGGACAGAAAAAACCCAAAGCACACAGTGGAAGAATGAACTGAGAATTATTTCCTCAGCTGAGCCAATATTTCCTACAACACAGCTTTCTGTGAGTCAGCCTTTTTGTGCCACAGATCTTAAAATAGCAGAAGTGAGATAACAGTAGGCTTGTTGGAAATAGAAATTTTCAAGGGATACAAAATTAAAGAGAGAGAACGACTTTTGAACTGAGAGAGTGGTGATGAGCATGGTGGTGATCTACTGCTAATAGATTACTGCACAAATACATCCAATAATCCTAAAAAGGTGACATTTATCTGAGATTGTTAAAACACAGTAAATCCCAGGCATGGGGAAAGCCAACAGCAGGGATTTCAGCTCCCCATCCCTCTTGCAGTGCTGAGGGCACAAAGTGCCACATCCCAGCTTCTCTTTTTCCCTCTCCAATAAGCAGGAGTTGCTTACGCTGCTGAGAAGCCCTGAGCTGAAGGAGAGGAACCTCAGGCAAATTCCACACTGATTTCACATATTTCAGGATAGGGCTTAATAAATATACCTAGAGGAGGAGAAAGAATGTTCCTAGAGGCAGGGTAAAGCAAGGGATGGGCTATCAATTATGCAGACTTGTTGGCCACATCCCAGCCTTCAATGGTTCCTCAAGGGCTGGGCCTACCAGAAATGAGTTTCAAGTTTGTGGGAAATGCATCTCCCACCAAAGCCATCACCCTCCCTATTTGCTTACACAATGTGCAGTACACCCAGGTAGGAGAGTTTCCACTACTGAGAGCAAAGATCACAAGCTGTCCATAATTCTACACCATCAGCGAGAAGCAATTAGCATGCCAAGGGGTGGAGCCCCAATGCAGCCTGTAAAAAATTAAGATTATTATTAAAATGGACCCAAAAATGAAAAAGGCACCCCATGCACCCCGGCTTTCAGCAGAGCTGGGACTGTCTTTTCTATTATTGGCTTCACGAAGCCTCCTCTGGCCACTTCAGATTTCATCTGCTTGCTCATGGTCTGTATGGATAATTCTCTCTGTTCCCCTATATTTAGGTTCAAAATCTAACATTTTCTAACTTAATTGGACGCGGGGCCTTTTGCAAAGAAGTGGCCCCATGCAGAAACATGGCATTTGGCTTTTATTTTTCATTTCTTCCTATCAAAGGCAGGTTCCGTTCTGCAAGGCGCTGAGCAGAGACAGCTGCACCAGATGTGTAACATAAGCAACCGAAGCCCAGGCACAGATACAGCCTGGCTTTACACAGCAGGTTATTTTTAAAGCTAAGAGCAAAACCTCCGTCTCCTGAGCCTCGTTAAGGGGAGGTTCGCTCCGGCCAGGCTGCATCTCAGCATTCAAACCCTGGCGTTTCTGTGTGAGCGCCTTCTCTCCCTCCTTTGCTCAGGAATTTTTATTTTAAAAAGTCTAGGAGGATATAAAAAACTTTTCATTTCCCACATCCTGTCATTAAGCAGCTGTACTCTGAACAATGACAAACGAAAGCAACAGTTTTAACTGAAGTAGGATTACACTTGGCATTGCTATTTGTTATGTGGCTTACTGGACAGCAAGACAAATGTGTACTTCTGCTACCTTTTCCTGCTGCCAGCTCTGTCCTCTATTAATATGTAACAGCATGATTGGAGGGAGAGCCACAGCCAAAGTGGCTGCAGGATGACACCCCCCAAAATCAAAAGACATCTGGGCCAGTAAGGGCCGGGGGTCTGTGGTCTTGGATGGGACCCTTGGTTTCTCTGGGCTGGGTTCTCACCTGCAGCATCAACCTGGCAGTATCTGATGCTCCAGCAGGAAGAAAAAGACTTGCACAAAGCTTCTGGCCCACAGTGCACTCGTATGCACACAGGGAGACAGCTGTCCTGACCTAGGGGGAATGGCTCACCAGAGAATTTTAGCCAAAAACCTGCTCAATTGCATTGTGTTATTCTCTACTGAGTAAGTGAAAACGTTACCAACCCGTGCCTGATTAATTATCACACAGTACTTGCAGAAGTTTAAGAAATATCACACTTTGCTTGTGCATCCTCTAAAGCCTTGCTGGTAATGATGATACATTGCTCTTAACAGTAATGCCATTTAGAAACTAGAGGTATAAAAATATTCGCTGAGAATGTTGCCAGCTTTACATAAATTGATGTGAATATATAATCGCATTGCTCTGCACCAATGGGGCACTTGCAAACTGAGAGGCTCAAATTGCTGCAGCAGTCAAGGCAGACAGCTCCCATCCTAGCAGGAGGCTGCTGAGAGACAGCAGTACCTGTACACCACATGTGATCCCCATCGAGAGGCTGAATCTGGTCTACAGAGAGGGTCAGGACACAAGAAGGATCCTCCTCACACCTGAGCACAGCCCCAGGCTTGCACAAGGGCAGCCAGGACTCCAGGGCCTCACGTCCCCAGCCCTCACCAATAACCCAGCTCATGCTGGGAGGATAGATGAAGCATATATGAAGAGACTTTAGCAATGTCTGTTTGGAATCATTCTTGGGGACCGTCCTTCTTTGCAAACACAGACCCATTCAGCCAGGGTCACATCCGCAGGTGATCGGATGTCAATGGGATCATTCATATTCTGAAAACCGTGCACACACTCGAGTTGTTCCTTCAGCAGTGGCCCGGGCTGACACTGCTGTGAACTTCTAGACCCAATCGTTTCAGCATTTGCACATATTCCACCTCCCATGAGGTCCACAGGACTTCTGTAAACACAAATAATGGCAACATTAAGGCCCCATTTCAAGTCCAAGACTGCAAATGGTGTTTTTCTTTTTACTATTGAGCACCTATTTATTCATCAAATGCATTAGAAAATCCATTAAAGAGGAAATTAAAGACCTAATGACCTGCATCATCATTCAAACCCAATGTTTCAGATAAAGACATCGAATACAGTTCAGTGTTTGCATCTCATCTTGTCCTATGACTCATTCGAGGTGGGAAGCGGTGTGATGAGACAGCCTTATCCACCCTCCACACCAGTAACTGGCTGGCAGAAACCACAGCTGTGGGCCGGGCACAGCTGCCCTGCGGGCAGGAGAGGCAGAGGGGTGCCTGCTGAGGGCAGGGCGAGGGCAGGGGGCTGCCCACTCACAGCCGCTCTGCTGGGAACGGGGGTGGCTGCCAAGGAAGGGACGGCGTGGTCTGCTGTGGCACACATATATGCCTGTGTATGTATATAATACCTATCTTTAGAAAGCAGGAGTGAACTGCAGCAAATCTGACTTGGAGCTATAGCCCTGCCTGTCCTGCAGCTGCAGCAGGGACAGGGACTTAACCTCTGTCATGACTTAAGGGCAAGGCGATGACAGCAAGAGGCATGTTGCTGTAGCCTGACTTGAGGTTTAAGCAGCAACTTACTCTCAGTCTCAATCTGCAGCTACAAGTTGGTGTGTCCCTGGCTCCTTCAAGTTCTGCCCTCACAGCACTACAACAAGGGCAGGTTTTCTAATAGGACTTTCCATCCCAAATTTCTCTCAAAGAGCTGGCAGCAGTCAGGCTTCCCCATCCTATAATTTGCAGTAAGCTCTATAAATTGTTCGAGTGCCAGTGTTGTTGTATATATAAATCTATACATGAACTGTGTCTCTGTGCTGTTCCATTTCATTAGACAAGCTGAACAATTCAGTAGCTGGGTTTATGCCTTCAGGCACTTGGGTCATCTTTGTTTTTTACTTGTCTCATAGTTCATGATCGCAATGAATAATTTTTCTCTCTGCCAGGACAATGAGATAGAGTAAACCCTAAAATCCTCCCCAGTGAAATGGCTCCCTGAAGCCAGAGGCAGGGAAGAGGCAGGGCTGGGGTTCCCCTTGCACCGCTCCCTTTGCCAGCATCCGCATCCAGGGACTGCTGCACCACTCCAGTGTCAAATCCCCAAATCTCCAACTGCAGTTCAGACTGATGGCAGAAGTCAGGCCAGAATTTAGCCACTACCTCCAACACGGCTACATCCTTGTTCCCCTTCCAGAAATATAACACAGCAAAGTCATTTTCTTCTTCAGCTACACAACAGTGGTGCCTTTTGCTTCCTCCACACCCCAGCAAGGGAGGTTTTGCAGCCTTTAAATGAACTGAAAAGATCTCGACCAGGAGCTCAGTTCAGCAGCTAAGAGCCTGTCAAACATTGAATCCCCATCGCCTTCAGCGAGGTCTGCGATAGTTTTGCAAGTGACTAACATATAGCTACAAAAGATTTAAAGCTTTCTAATAAATGCTCAGGCTCCCGTTCACTGCACACAGATGCACAGAAACTGCATTATTCTAATTCCCTACTAAGCTTTCTAGCTCCTTCTTACATCATACAACATAATCAGCCATTTGGCCCTGAGTCAGTATTTCCATGAAGCAGTCCCAATACAAAAAGCTTTCAAGGCACTGGGATTGCTTTTGCTTCTGTAATGCTTTAAAAATGCTATATCTTGGGACCAAAGAATATTCAGTGAAAACACAGCGTTTCTGGATGCCTTTCAGTTTTTGCATCAGAAATGCTGGCGTTGAGAATAAAATTATTCCATATTTGAGCTTGGTATCGAAACATCAACATGAAGTTTTTATTTGTGAAGTTTATAAAAACAAATGACTATGGACTTGAATATATTAATCAAGAAGAAATGGGAACAGCTTGATAGGACTGGCTGGCACCCTTTGTAAAAACACCTTACATAAACAATTTTAAGTTGCTGTTTCCCAGTGGCCATACCAGGTGAAAGCAATTAAAATGGTTCACATGTGTATTCGAAGCAGCATTCGTGCGTGGCCACATACTGACCAGTGCTGGCTTTGCGTGCAGATGGGTCAGCTCTTGCCAGCTATAGCGTGCTTGTCCAGAAACATGCCCAGGTACCCTATACCTAAGCTACACATGGAAGAAACCTCCATAGATGCAAGGTATCTGCCAGAGAGCTGCTGGCTTTCACGGCACACCACAAGTCGCTGCTACCCTTTACCCCTTTCCCATGCAGAAGCACCCCCTGGCCTGGATCTGGCCCCTGCCAGCTTTGGCCGTTCTCGGGGGGGAGATGGGTACACTGCATGGCAGGGGATGCCAGCAGGCACCTGAGTACCCATCCCAACCCCACTGGGATGTGATCAAGCACTGAAACACCAGGGTCAAGCCTATGAGTGAAAGAATCCCTTTAGGGTGTCTTTGAGGATCCCTCCAGCTGGTCTACAGGGATGAACTCCAACTCCTTGTCACACATGTCCCAACACTCTCTGCTTATCCATAATGATACTCTGCGACATTGAATGCAGGTTGGGAAAGGGGTGGTGCATTGTCCATGTTGTTTGACCTGATAAATGTATTTGTCATCCCTGTTTATTGCACAGTATCACTCACCGCTGCCCGAGTTTATTTTGCTTTCCAATGATAGGAGCAGTGGAAACGATGTTGGACCAGGAAAAAGGAAAGCAGCACATGGGCATTTTGGTGTATTTATGTCTTTCTTAGCCATCCTCTTTCTTTTTCTGTTTTTAGAAGCCATCATGAAGCAAGAGTTCAATTTTTGCATTGGTTACAAAGATTACACGACACCAGTTGTAACCGCTGACAGGTTTAAATGTCATCTGAGAAAAGGAATGGCAAGAAAGGCTGTATTCTGAATTTTAATAGGGAGCAGGAGATGGTCAGATATTGCTGGTTTGGGGCACGCTTAGGGAAGGACAAGAAGGTCTCTCTGCTCTGAAGTGATGCACGTAGCCAGTGGGAACAATTTTTTTTTAAAAAATGGTGGGTTTGTAACAGAAATCTTCAGAGACAGGCCTGCTTTCCTGTGGAAAATAGTGGGGTTTTTCTAACAAAAAATGCCTAAGCTTTCTCTCATGGGGAGAGTTCCCAAGCCCAATCTCATCGCCAATGAGGCACTGTGACTGGGAACAATTTAAGTCCCATTTCAAAGGTCATCGCAGGGGGACATGGGACATACAGCCTGGCCAACAATATTTCCCAGCGAGAAACTCCCCTTGGAGAAATTTCTCTGTCAGAACCTTAAGCTTTGAATTGAATTTTTTTGCCCTAAAATACTCAAGTTTCAACTTTCCAGTAAAAATTATATTCTTTAGGATTTTTTTTAAGTCCAGTAGAAAGGACTGCTAATCATTTCTCTTTCTTCTTGGGCTAGGGCTGAGTGATGTGTCATCTCTAGAAACTCAAATAATAGTCCCCTAGTTTACATCTAAAAATACCTCTAAACTTTTTTTGCTTGTCATTAGTAAACGATAAAGTTTATCTGCCTCTTACCATCTTGATACTAAGGGGGAAGTTGAAAAGTTTTCTAAGAACTTAAACTGCCAGCAAAAACTAGCATTAGAGATAAACGCTATCTGAGAATTAGAAAATAGCTTCTCTCCAGCTGTTTCATCAAGTCCTGCACAGAGCTGTGAAGTGCATTTACTGTGCAGCAACTGAAGAACAAAGTTGGGCACAAGGCATGTTTGGGCACCCATAGATGTGCAGGGGCACCATCTGAGAAGGGGAAAATAAAATCCATCAAATATATCAGAATTTCTCCAAATTACCAGAATATAAATTTGGAAGAGACTGAAAAGTTATATTTTTCCCTCATGTTAAAGGAAACACCTATCAGAGCCCAGAGAAGAGCACTTGGCTGCTTCCAGGGGAAGAGCAGGGACTGGTCGTGGTCCCTCTACTCACGGTGGGTCAGCACTGTGGCCCCTGAGGGCAGCACAGCAACCTGCGCTCTCCCTGATAATTCCCACACAGATACCCACCTGAGACCAAATCTGAGTAGAGGGTGAGTCCTCCACCAACACCACCGGCCTAGCACACATGGGTAAGCCATGACACGGGTCCACCCCCAGCTCCTCGCACCCACGGCACTTGCCAGCAGCACTGTAGTGGTTTCCGGCTGCCTTGGCCCCTGTCCAGCCAGCAGAGGTTTTCTCAACCTCAGCTTGGCTGCTGGCCTGCTGCTTCCCTGGCCCTCAGCATTGTCTTCAATATTCACAGTCCTCTTGCTCTCCTCCTGCAGGTTACCCAGAGTTACTAGGGCTTTCCCCGAGCTTAGCCCTCTCTTCTGAGCCTCTCCTTCACCTGCACCCCCAAACTCAATATCCCATTCCCTAATCGCTAAGACCACAGACCACGTTCACAGTATCACAGTATCATAAGTTTGGAAAGAACCTCTGAGATCATCAAGTCCAACCTATAACCCAACACTAACACCAACACCAACACTAACACCAACCATCATCTAAACCATGGCACTCAGTGCCTCATCCAGTCTCCCCTTAAACACCTCCAGAGTCAGCAACTCCACCAACTCCCTGGGCAGCGCATTCCAATGACCAATCACCCTTTCAGTGAAGAACTTTTTCCTAACATCAAGTCTAAACTTTCCCTGCTCACATATGAAAGTATATGACCCCCCTGTGTTTGGTAACAGCTTTCCAGCCTGTGTGGCTGGAGATCTGTCCCATCCTGTGCGTTTTGTTGCTTTTCATGGCTGCACCTCATCACTGTAGCCATCTCCGACTGAAACCTAAAAAACCCTTGCACCGATGGGGAACCCTGTACAGTCACTCCATGGGGCCAGCAGCTCCCTGCAGCAAACCAAGAGGCAGCTCACACCAGGGGATCCACGCCTCGGGTGGTCCTTCCCTAGCAGGAGAGGGAACCCACTGCTGACGTGGGCAGCCAATCAGCACAGCACAGACTGCTTGGGCAGCGGACACATACATCATTTAAGAGCTGCCATCCGCAGCACTTGTACTCACTGACACTATAATATTTCTATAATGAAGAGCACAGTCCTCTGCATGCAAACAACTTTTTTTGGCAATGAATTTTGGGGAGAAGTTCCCAAAGCTGTTATGACCCCATCTAGTTATGGGTGCAGGAGGCAGCCAGCCCAGCTGAGCCTGTTTATCCAGATGGGCAGTCCAGGAAGGCTGGACTGGGTCAGCTCTGCTGCCTGGCTTCGAGTCTCACCTGAGAACACAAACAGCCCCTGCCTGGCACCAGCCAGCTCAATGTGAGGTGAGAGAGTCAGGACTGAGCCCAATGGTGAAAAGAAGTGACCCTTGTGCTTGCTCTGTGTTTAATCCCAAAACACAAAGATTTAGAAATGACATTTCTGATTCAACAGCTTTGACTGGCAGATGTCAACCCTATTAACATAATATCACTGTTTTTTTCTGGTTGGTTTATTTTTAAACCAGGTCTGCTTTTTTGCCTTTCACTATTTTTCTGTTTATTTGCCCCCTGAGCTACTGAAAACAAGCTTGGGAAAGATAATTATTGGAAAGCAAGGATAAACCCCAGTCCAGCACTAACTGGGTACACATTATGTGGGGAGACAAAGAAACCAAGGGATATCACAGTCCTGTAAAAGCCATTTCCCAACCTGGCAGTTCAGATAAACACAAAAGGTTCAAGCACCAATTTTAAGAGCAGCCTGAGCCCAGGTCTACTCAGAGTTTAGGAGGGAGGATGAACTAAAGCGGTGAAGGAACGTCAGCCTGGCACCACCA
Source organism: Tapera naevia (assembly GCA_033556795.1). Classification (NCBI taxonomy): domain Eukaryota; kingdom Metazoa; phylum Chordata; class Aves; order Cuculiformes; family Neomorphidae; genus Tapera; species Tapera naevia. The sequence continues at coordinate 3,611,933 of JAUMJJ010000352.1, forward strand.
GTGGCGCAGAATGAGGCGATGGCTCCGACCCAGCCTCCCTTTCCTCTCCAGTTAGGTCAAACGCAGACAGGTTTCAGCAGGGGTTCAAAGTAAGGCTCAGTCTGAAGACACAGTAAGATGCCATGAGAGTGATCTTGTAGCAGCATGTCCTTTAGCACAAGGGTGGAAGGTGTAGCCAAGGACCATGGCAACTGCTTTTTGGAAACCACTGGTGGGAAAGAAGCTGTATTTAGTTTGTTGGAGTTAGTTTGGAGCTACAGTAGGATAAACGAGACTAAGATCTAGTTTAGTCATTAAAGCAAATACGTCTGATGTTGACTTCAATAGACTAATTCCAGATTTATATTACACTGAACCTAGAGCCAGTGAATACACAGTGGGATGATATTTATAGAGAGCAATACAGAAAAACAAATCACCCTATTAAGAGAAACAAATAGATCCTGGAAAAGCGCCATGTTTTTAAACTGGGCCGCAGTGACTCGGGCTGGCTGGTGCCTATTAGATCATCTTCATGTCCAGGCATTCGCCTTCTGTGTCTTGATTGTGTTGAGAAGCTCAGGCAGAAGAAAGAAAAAGCAATTATCTTTTTCTTAACAGAACGGTGCATTTAAGTAATAATAATTAAAAAAATGCCAGGCCAAATAAAACCTACTGGAAAATCAAGGGAAAGGCAGATTCAGCCCCACACCACCTTCTCAAGCTTTCAGAGAGCATTTTCTTCTGTGCTTTCTCTCTTAACGCCTCCCTCCTCCAGTTTCCCTAGAGTCCACAAAAAGTGAGAAGTTACAGGTAAACATTTGTTTGTGCTTGCTAACCTTCCTTGGTGTTTTTTTTTCTTAGGAGGCTCTTACTGCCAACAAGGGCACTGCACATATTTCACTCCAAAAGATCAAGAGAGGATAAAGGGAGTGGTTTCCTGCTCCTAAAAGCAGCCCATGCCAGCACGGTAATGGTGTTTAAGCACAGCTCTTTGTCATCACCAGCATGGATGAAAAGCCAAGGCAGCCCTGGGACACAGCGAGCAAGATCTCTTACAAACCAGGACAGCGAGCTGACCTCTGGCTCTGACATCTCCAGGCCACCATTTTTGGTGTGTTTGTCATTGCTTGGTCCCTCAGCCATTATCTCGCCCTGAGAACACGGGGAGGCAGAAGGAAGGATCACAGGAAAATCCTCCTGAGGAAGCACCCCTGCCCTGCACGCATCAATGGGGAGTCTCACCAGCCCAGCTGCATCCCTCCTGCCTGCTGCAGCCCATCACCCCACAGCTCCAGTGCTGCCCCCTCTGAGCTGCTCCCCTGGCCCTGCACTTGCCTGGTTGTGCAATGTCAAATGACATTTTGTTTAGGCTGTTTCAGAGGAGCAGAAAGAAAAGACTCAATTTTATGCTTTCCAAACACTCTCAAGTGATACTCTTTCCACACATATTTTTCACCTCCAGCACCAGAGCACAGCAAGAATTATCGTGCTCCTTGTGACCTCTCTCTGCCCATCAGCTTGCACAGATCTTACGCCTCCACCCCGTCGCCCTCCTTCCATGGCTGGGGCGTCTGCCCGCCGCCTCCAGCTGACCCGGCACACCCCTCGCCCTCCAAAACATTGCGAGAGATGAGATCATCCAGAGTAGCTTGCAAGACAAACATCCTGACAGCTCTCACTAACATTTTCCAAAGGTTTCTTGAGCTCCATAAGCTCTTGCTAGACCGTATCGCAAAGCAATCGCCGTAATTAATGGCTTGTGTACTTTTGCACACACAGGTTCTTATAAACCCTCTGTTCCTCTTTAAACAGAGTCAAAATCACAAGTACAAGACAGCAAATGCGCTCAGTAAATCCATAGTCTTGGCAACTCACTCACAACCTATTATTTTGACAAATTTTCCTCTGTTCCTCCCACCTATAAGTATTTCTTAAAAAAACCCCAAACCTGTGGCATTTCTTAAAAAAAAAACCCCAAACCTGTGGCTGTCTCCCTTGTAAGGGAGAGGGAATAAACAGAAGGGCATACACTAAAGTCATAACTCAACTAAAATCCTTCATCTCAACTTGCCCACAAAGGTCTAGAGACCTTTCTTGCCTGGATCTAACCTTTAGCTTAGAAAAGAAGTGATGGAAGTGAGAGGAGAGGGGCTTCCCTATGAAGACAGGGCTGAAAAGAGAAAGAGAAAAATGCAAGCTGTGAGTCTTTCCTAGCAAGAGAAGCTCCTTGCTGCGAGGCCTGATGGAAAGTCTCCCAAGAGGAGTGCTGGAAACATTTTCAGATCAGTGATTCTGGCACAGAGGAGAGAAGGCCCTCACTGTGGCTTGGGCAGGGCAGCTTCTCCAGCTTTGACCTCACTTCATTTGGAGCATGGGGAGCTCCCCTGCCAAGTCCAACACATCCACAGTTTCCTGTGTAATTCCAGAAGGGTTCAGGCTGGGAAGAGACATCTCAGCACTTTCCGGTCCAGCCGTTTCAGAGCTGAGCCATTCATGTCACTGCTTCTGCCGAAGGGCACACAGGCACCACATGGCAAACAAGGCTTCCCACATCCCTCCAGAAAGCTGCACCCAAGCAAGGCAATCCATGGGCCTGAGCCTGTCCTTCATGGGCAAGGTCTGGCTGCCTTCCATGGGGACCAGGTGGGAGCAGTGGAAGGCTTTCCCAGCCAGCATGGCAGCTCAGCTCCAGTGGAAGCATGCTCACCAACACCACCTGCTTCTTGGTGCTGTTCCTTGAGATGGGCAAAGACACCTTTGGGAGCAAGGTGGGCACACCCCCCATGCCTACCAGGGGTGTGTGGCTGTTTGTGCCTGCAGCTCCAGTTTCTCAATGGAGATGGAACAAGGTTGTTCTGGTCAGACACAGTACACAAACTGGCTTAAAGTCAGTTTAACAGCATGGCCATCATCTTGGCCAGTGCTACTGGGAGATCTCCAGCTCCTCTAGTCATGCCATGCTCAAAGGCAGATGCAGAGCCATGCATTTGCTCCATCTGTGTCCCAAAACAAGCAGTGCTACGTCCCTGGGGAGAAGACATCTGTTCTGCAACAAGGCATGCTGTGGTCACCTCCTTTTCATAAACAGGACTTTAATTTCAACAATTCCAGAGAGCCCCTCGGCACCTTCTTCCACAGGTGATTGCCAACAACAGTGCCACCAGACCCTTCCCCTCCCACAGGTGAGGTCCTGCACCCCTCCCTGCCCTGCAGCAGCATCCAACCATGTCCCCAGTGTCTGCACACGCTTATGTTCCTAGCACCAATGAAAAGGTCATCATGGTGGGATGTTAATGGGCACATAAATAGTACCAACGGAGTCGTTACTACTGGCACTGCAGTTCAGGCAGGCATTGCTGATATTTACAGTGCAGTACAGTGGCAGTTTTAAGCGGTATTTGGGTTTAGGAGCCATTACATTATTTTGAAATATTCATACTCTTGGGGGATGCTTAAAGCTCTGCTACATGGTGGCATAAACTTAGTATTAATTTTGGCTCTGTAGAGGAAATTGAAAACGGTGCCCTCCAAATCATTATGCTGAGCGAAATTCAGCAATAGGGAAAAAGATAGTCTGGAGGGAAATAAGAGAAAATTTACTTCAGGCAGCCAAAAGACCCTGTGGGACTTGCTTAGCTCAGAGCCAGGGCTGCGGAGGATGACAGGGGCAGCATGGTGGGATGCAGGGGCTCTGGAAGAGGGGCTGCACCTAAAGCACCGTAGTCCCTCACAGCCACCCCTGCAGGCACCAGAGCCCACAGAGCAGCTGTGCCTCCCTGAGTCCCAGCTGTCAGAAACCCCCCAGCCTCTGGGGACAACCTTCCACCCATGTAGTATTGTTTGCTCTAATTTTATCAACATTCCTAGAGGGAGCGTGCTGAGGACAAAGCCTGTACCTGCACCCCTAGAGTAGTACTCATGTCTGCCGGGGTCCTTCTGCCCCCAAGTACTGGATGCAGGCAGTACCTGAAAGAATGTAACCCGGGTTTTACAGGCTGTATCCTGACAAGTGGGAGATATGATGAATTCAACCATTATTGTCCAGTTCAGCCAATAAATATCCACATCTGCCAAATCACCATCCCTTTGGGTGTCTGACACAGGTAGGACTGTGTGCTGCTCTCAGCAAACCCAAAGGGAAATGTTGCACATCCCAGCCACTGCATGGCAAGCTTCTCCTGCCAGTAAGAGACATACAGATGGCAAAAGGGGGTGGGCCTGCTTTTTATATAGATATATAAAATTGAGAAAGCCCACCTCACCTGCCATCCCAAAAATATTCCCCCTGCTGACTCTGCATGTCCTGCCCAAACCTCTCTGGAAAGACCAGAGCAGATCCTAAATGCCCTGGTCTGTAGGCACAAGGGATTCAAAGTCTACTTGAATGACCATCAGAAAAAAGTGGGGTTTATTGAACTGAGATCCATTCCTGGATCTCATCCATGTGGAAAGGAAATACTCAGAATCCATCTGAGAGTTGACTCAGACTTGCCCTTTCAACCTCATATTCTGACATCACAACCTACCTACCTATAAAAAAAAAATGATAATACAAATATCTCAAATCTCTTCTGGAGCTTTGGCAAGTAGCAAAACAGCCCAGTGAAAGAGAAAAAAACCCAAAACCTTTGAATAGCTCCATGGGAACAACTGTTGGTGTGTGCCCTCCTCCTTTTTCTCTGGCTTAGGAGAGCAAAGCCCTGCAGCCGAGCAGAAGCAAGGACCCATCTCTACCTGGGTCCCACCGGGTCCGCACATCACCAGCATTAGCCAGGTGATGAGAGAGGAGGCAGCTGTTCCCACTCACCCGAAGGCCCTGATGAGCTGCAGGGATGGCTCCACCACAGCAGCATCCCCAGTCCCCCAGCTCATCCCCATAGCTGCAGGGATGCAGCCCGTGGAGTAATGCCAGCCAGAACAGGGCCTCCCACCACTAAGGAGAGGTGCAAGTCCCCACCAGCTTTTAGAGGAAAGCAGAAAGCAATCAGTGGATTTTCTTGTTCTCTAAAAGGATTTGGAGGAATGGAGGTCTGACTTGGTATGGCTCAGATTAGTTTTCATATGTACAAAATTGTGCTGGCAACACAGCTGCCCTTTATTTAATGCAGATTGTGTGCACTCCCCACTCCCAGTCTGAGCAGAGCAAGCATTACCTCACCGACTGGATATAATTTCTCAGCTCTCTGACTTCAATAAAAATTCTAACACCTGCAAACTTTTTAAACAAATCATGTATATTAGAGCAGAAAACCCCATACACATTCTCATGAACTAGCAGCCATGCGTCTTGAAACCAAATCCTCTAGAAGACATCTGGTCCATGCTGGTGTCGTTATTACAAGGCTCCCCTGCAGTGCTGGTGGCAAAGAGCCCACAGACCTGCTCCACAAAGGCCACTCTGTAGCCAGGGCTCCCTCTGCCATGCTGAGCTCCCAGAGAAGCCAATGAATCACTTTCAAGAGTGCCTTATATTTTTTTTTTTTCGAAAAAGGTAAAATGAAACAATGGAAAGCAAGAGGTGAATCCTCAGTTTGCTTCTGCGGGTGCTCATACTTTTATCACAGATCTGTGCACATGGGTACGGGAAAAGTGTCTGGGCTGCAGAGACTGTGGGGCAGGGGAGAGGCCTCCAGCTTACATTCCTGGGTACAATCCTCTGAAAAGCTGCTTTCCCTCCCCACCCTAGCAATAAAAAAAAGTTTATACTTGAGCTCCTGAGTGGCTGCTAACTAGGAGGTGAGCGCTGGGTGGGTTGAAAGCAGCATATTTTCACCAGACCCAAGGCCCAGAATTGCTTCATTCAGGTGTGTGCAAACAGATTTGCTAGAGTAGGTTCCAAGAAAAGGCTCATTCATCTTAAAAAACACTTTTTTTTTTTCCCCCCAGACTTTCAGAACACAATTCCCTTCCCAATGACAATGTAAAAGAATGAGAAAAGATGCTACAAACGCACACCTCTCTCCAAAGCCCTGCGCAGCAGCAAGGCCCACATGCAAACCTCATGAGCAACCTTTGTTCTGGTGACATTTTCAGCCCTGTCACTACGTCAAAGAGAGCACGGACAAGTTTAATTAAACATCCAGACTGTCTGGTGTTGTTGCTTTATTATCACCTGAACCTCCCCACTGCTTCTCAAGTGAGACCTGAGGCACATAATCCTGACAGAGAATTAACAAGTTTATCTTGGTTGATTGACCCAGACTTTGGAGCCATAGGAAAATGAACAAGGGCTCAAAGTGCAGCAGAGCTCGGTGCCAAATATCACTCCTAAATGACATCCCAGAGCTCAGCAGGAGCAGTTTGACTTTTCTTACCCAATGTCCTGTCAACAGCAGCTTGTGCAAACCACGCAAATGCTGCAATTAGTATCAGAGATAAACCAGATCCATTAGTAGATGGAAGGGGAACTCAATCTGTTTTACAAATGGAAATGAAGTAGCAGCCTCAATTATAGGATTTTTAAAAACATGCAATTTAGCAAAATGTTGATTTCCTTTTCGTTTACTTCGTTCTTTGTCTTTTAGATACTTCAGCTCAAGTAGCAGGCAGTATATTAACCGACCAGATTTTGGCAATGTATTTAATAATCAAGCTCAAATAAGTGCTCTTAGGAAATAATTTTATTTACAGTTCAGCCGGGGAAGAATATTAAAGCTTGAGTATTTGGGTAAAATTCTTATCCTACAGGAATATATTTTGAAGGCATTTGGGCTGTAGCTGATGAGTACTGGTGAGCCAGAGCACAGCGTTTGACCTTTCAGAAAATTCATCGTTTATTTGGGACATAAAGCAGGATCTCCCCTCCAGTGTCAGGGTGGGCAGTCACTGCCAGAGGCAGACTTTTAGTATCTGCTCACCCCTCCTGTCCCCTGAGCTCCAGCAGGAAGGTTTGGGGGCTCCTGGAAAGCAGAGAAACCAGTCCTAAGACTCCCTCTCCATGCAATTGCTTTATGTGAGGATATATTTTACTGTTCTGCAGCAAAACTGGAGTTTGGGAACACTGCATGAAGATATTTCAGCATGTACATGCCCGTACAATAACTTTTTTTTTTTCAATTAGTCCAGCCCACATTACTGTTGAAATAATTGAAGGTGTTCAGCATTAAAACATATTTTACCATGCTTTCTCTATGGCACCTTTCTCACTCCAAACTGTTCGGAATCTGAATAGAGACTAAGCATTAACTAATTAAACTTCTCAAAACAAAGGTTAATTAGTGTGTTTATTTTGGATTATGTACATATTGAATTACTAAACACTATATGGTACGAAAAGAAAAGAAAAGAGAAAAGAACCAGCAGGCTGAAAGGAAGAGACATTCTTAAGCCCAAGGAATGGCTTCTCTGGCTGCCATGCAGCTACATTAACCATCCATACATGGCTTAAACACGGCACTTCTCCAGTGACCACCATCTGAGGAGGCTTGAAGACTAAAAGCATAAACCCTCCCAATGCAAAAGGCAGGTCCAGCAGGACTGAACTGCAACTACAGCGGATTCACATCATTTTAGGAGGACGGACAGGGAAACCACAGAGAACCCATATTTGGCTCAGTATATGTTATACCAAAGGCCTCATGCAACACACAGGCACACATCTCTTGTGACCCAAGGTGGAAAGCTTGCAACATTCAGCCTATAAATTATAGAATTATCTATAGACCAAGCTCATGACTACAGTCCAAGAGCCAGACCACACTAAAAGAAACAAGGTGGTAAAGATTCACCCAGATTGTAGTTTTCACCCATACATTTGCCCTATAACAGTAGCACTGAGCCGCACTGGATACATGAATAAACCTCTCGCAACACGTAAGAGGTAGGAAGATACAAGCCAATACCAGTCATGTTGTAATGAGCTGACAGCATGCACATATACAGATTTGCCCTGAAAGGAGGGCACACAGAACACTGTTTTAGAAGAACAAAGTACTCTAAAAAGCTTTCGTTTTTTCCTCAGTCTTATTGTGTAAAGCAATACTTCCTATATGCTTGTCCTACAGCAACGGGAATGGTGTCAGATTTATCTACTTCAGGCATTTCCAGCATGCCTATCACGGTGGGCGTAGGATCCATTTTATCTGAAGAGTCTTACGACAGCTGACATGAGATCTTTTCTTCATCACCAGGATAAGTTTCTGTATTTCAGCTTTGAATTCATTTTCTATACACACAGAAGCCCTGAGCCTGAGTTATAAATGTACCTCTTCTTTCAAAGCATCCTCCGTTGCTTTAGTGAACAATAACCAGCTTGATAGTCCAAACAGCAAAAGGAAAGAAAAGTAAACTCACAGGCATTCCTCAGATGAGAGATTAGCACCGAGCTGTGCTTATCCAGAACCCAGCCAGCACCTGTAGAAGTTTCTCTCCCAATGCCCCACATCAGCATAATATAAGCTTCAATATAACATTAGAGATGTGGTTTCTGAGGGCGCTGTCAGATAAACTCTGAAGGCACTTGCAAGGGGGCCAAGAAAGATGGTGCATTGAGGACGGGTGGGGAAGCCAAAATAGGTCAGTTCCTGGTTCATCACTTTGTGATTGTTGCAGCACTATCACAAGGAACAATCACAGCTGCACCTGACACCTTCAGAGGAGGCAGAAGTAGCATCAGCTGCTTGTTCTCAGCCTGATGTCTCTCAAGGGTAAGAATTCCTCATGTCATGAATCCTGCCTAGATTGCCAACTCTTTGCCACCAGACTTTGTCAGATTCACTACTTGATAAGCTGATGAAAATGGATAAACTCATTTTATATCCCATTCATTGCTTATGAAAGAATGCAAATTAAACTGGCTCTCTGATTTTTTTTTTCTCACTACTTAACATTTCTTCAAATGCATTTTATTATGGAAATATTCTTTCTGCAGATCTAGGAAGGCAAACCTAATTAAAAGGTACTTTATTGAGGGACCTTATAGCAATACTTGCTTTAAAGCAGCAAATTGTTAAAATAAAATCTCCTTTTTTTTTAAACTCAAATATTTTTTTCCTGTTGTACAATAGAAAACACATCTTTGAATGGTGGATATCTCAAATTTGACTTTATTCCCCTTTTCACCTTTCCTGATGGTCTTACATTTCACATTCTTACCCTTTGGGAAAATTGCCTGGGAAACTTTTCTGATGATACGTTGAAGGTCATCTACACTAAATGTGAAAGAAAGTGAACCCAGATCTCAGGCTTTGCAAATGTTCATTATGTAAATTACAGGAGCTGTGAAGATGGAAATGAGGCATACAGATGCTGTTATGCACGAAGAAGCAGAGGGGAATCTTCAGATTTCCCTTCACTACAGAGGCGGTTGGTGCCTACAGGCGCTCTCCTCCCTGCGGTATTTCTAGCATGACAACGTTTCAGACTCTGTGGGTGTTGTTTCAGAAATTACTAGCTCTGTGGTCCTCAGTACAGGTCAAGGATTAGGGACAGATCTTTAAATTCATAACACATCTGGAGAGACTTAAGGGCCAGATGCAGCTGCAACTTGGACGGGAGGAAATGGAGAGGGTGTACAGGCCAATTGCTCGCTGTCATGTCATTCGGAGCATGGATGCTTCCTGGGTACCACTCCTTCCCCTCTGCTCTGTTAATGTGTGTCCAGTATCTTTATTTCTGGGATTAATCCTGGTGACTGCCATTTGTTAAGGCTAGTCCCGAGGAGGAATGTATCTGCATCCTGAATTGCAGTGCAGGAGATAAAGATTCAACACTCGACTTCATGCATCCTTGGGCATATCACTTGAAGGCCTGATTTTGAAAGATGCTTGAGATCAAAGGATGAAGAAAGATAACCAGCTTCATTTTCAGATCTATTACTGCATATTTCAATAGGAAATGGGCATCCTTATGTTTTTTTTTTTTAAATTACTAAATGCCTTTGGGTAGCTGGTTTCCTCATAAGAAGCCAACGACCATTTCAACAGCAGACCTTAAATTGCACTTGTTTCAATTTCCCTCCTGAAAAGGAAGGAATGTGAATCTCCCTTTCTTTGGTTTTTCCCAGGTCTTGCTCAGGTTTGAAGTACAATTGTACTCTAAGCAATAAATACCTTTAAGAGATACTCTAGGCCCTATTTCAAGAAGCAATGAGTACTCAGCAGATAATGCGATCTACCAGTGTTCAGCAGTGTTGAAATACAGCTGCAGTGTCTCAAGTTCAGTTCCTCAAAAATGAATCAAAAACTCAAGACTGCTTTTGGTATTTTTGGCTTACAAATTCATTAGGGAAGCTGGGATGCAGACGTATTGATGATGGGGTGGAAGGACAATGCTGAGTCAGGTGCTCTCCCACCAGGGGACTGGCACTATCTGGGGCATATCGAATGGGAGAGAAGGGCTGAGCCTTCCCCTACCAAACCAATTATAGATCTGCTCTGACCTGCAGCAAATAAAAAGAAAGAAAAAAAGGAGAGGAGCAGTAAGACAACACTGGAAGGGAAATTCCAACTCCCTGACCCTGGGATAACCTCACCCTTTGTGTTAACAGAGCAACAAACAGGTAAAAAAAATGATGAAATTGCCTCAGAATAAAAAAAGGCAGAAAAAGAAAATGCTTTGTTGAGTCATCCAACAGTGTTCACATCAAGATATTTTGTCAGCAACTGTGCTAAAAGAGTAAATGTAACACATTCTGGTTTGGCTCTTCCTTTAGCAGTGAGATTGATTTGCATTCACACATGGAAATCTGGTTTACAACAAGGTTCTCCTGCCCCTTCCTTTCTTTCATTGTTTCCATCATGTATCTTGGCTAGAAAATCTGCTCTTGTGAAAATAAAACACACCAGACAAACGGAGGCAGAGCATTCCCCGCCATGCACGTGTTTTCTTCACGAGGTTTTTTTTTCCTGAAAGGCCATTTTGAGAAGCAAGAAGGTTTCATCCTTGCCCCTACTGAGCTCTGGCACCGCCTGCCACGCTGGGCAAGGGGAGTCTTGCTCCCTGAGTAGGAAATTCTCCACGAGCCCCCGGTTTCGCAACGTGCGTAGGAAACATCTTGCGCTGGCCTTGATTTATGCAGAAATGTTAGCTAATCTCTTTTATGTAATCACTGATAGCTGTTTCTAAAGGCTAAGTCCCCAAAATGGAAGGCATGAATTAAAAGAGACAGATGCGGTTTGGCTGGCGCTCTGTTCCAGTTACAGCCTCAGAAATAACCCAGTTAGTTCGTGCTGATTTATGCAGGGGTTCAAATACATCTCACACTCACCCAGACGGGAACACACAGGTTATTTGCTGTTCAGCCCAGTTCCACAGTCTGAGCCTGCTCACACCAAAGCCACTGGAATTGCTCCAGGCTTATTCTGGTGAAATGCGATCAAAGTCCGGTCAAAAGTTGCATTAAGACTGGGTTTTCATTTACCCTGGATTCCCTTGCTTAGCACCACTGCAGGCTTTGGGAGCTCAGGGCATGCCTTTCCCACCCCCAGCTGGCTGCCTTTGGTCACTCAGAATGACTCAAGGAAGACCAAATCTCTGAAGTACCTTCTGCAGCACCTCTAGTTCACATTGCTGCTCAGAGTGCAGGTCAAGAGCCAGCCCCGGGGCTAAGCAACCCATTTGGCTGATGGGCTTACAGGTATCCCCAGTCCACACGTACGATGGCACCCAAAGGAGTGATGTTCCCAGCACATCTGTGCACCTTCGATGCACAGATCAGTCAATCAAGCACCCTCTTGGAGGGGGGCAGGGTGCAAACAAGCTTGCCCAGAGAGTGAAAATCCCGCTCCTGGGAGAGAGGAAGATAAGGCACCTACTCAGCCATCGCACCTTCCCTGTGTAGAAATTAAGATGCCTCCTGTTTTACAAACAGCGTTCTTGCGTGGGTCATGCACACTGATGAAAGGCCCTCATCTTTACTTGTTCCTCATGGAATAATATTGCCAAACAGGGCTGTTCCCTGTTCCTTAGGTTCCCTTCCTCCACCACAGAAGCCCAAGCCTTCCCTGCTGTGACTGACTTCAGGGGTGGCTGGAGCCCTCCCATGGGCCTTAGAGATCATTTTCCCATTTTATGTAAACAGAGAAATGGCTCGGTAGAAAGGGAAAGATTTACACTTGGCAAACATTTCCAAGGAGCCAGTATTTCCCTGTTACTTACTCATGGCTTGTGAATACAAACCTTACACAGTTGGTACCTCCACTAATCATCCCATTACAATACGTATTGAGTTGATACTCTGTGATATGTCATTGAGGTATTCATCCATGTCAGAAAGGATTTACCCATAAAAACATCTCCTCTCACACCGTCATAGGATGCTGCATTCATTCCTGTTTCCTCTGTCATCTGATGCTGCATAATCCCACTCAGTGACATCAATTACAGGGGGGAAATAAGACAATTAACTGGCAATTAATTAAATTATAAATTGTAAGGAAGAGCAGAATATTTGAAAACCTTAATAGCCTTATTAACATGCACATTACAAGCTAGTTGCACAATCTTAGGGCTATGGATGTCTTTATACATACATGACATCACACACAGACTTTCATCACAGGATAACTGTTCTTCACCTCAAAGGGCTGCGTGTGGTTGAAGGAACCTGCTCAGCCAGCCTGGACAGTACAGCTGCTTTACAGCTCTCCTCCTGCAGAAGGCTGGAGTGAAAGATCAGCCGAGCAGGTGCCGTGCTGCAGCGTGCCATCAGCGGTGGCTCTCGCAGTGTCCGTGCTGCCTCCAAGCCAGAACGGCTTCTCTACAGAAAATTGTTTTCTGCACAAAACGGGCACCTGGTGGGGTGTGTAGGCTGCAGGGAGCTCTACCCAGCCCATGAGCTCTTTGATCCAGGCTAGAGTATGTTAAATTGCAACACCGAGCACAGGCCCGTGGCAACAGTCACCCTGTTCAGGGCTGTCTGGGATGGATCAGGCACCTGATCATCACGAGTGGTGAGCCTTGGCCCCTGTTTCCAGCTCAGCCAGTGGACTGCTGGCTTATCTGTCACCCCCGCTTTTGGGGTCTGAAAACCATTGGTGACAGTAACAACGGATTATTAGATCACATATGCAATGTGGTTTTGGTTAAAGTGATTTCCTGTGGGACTACCAGAAAGTAAGTGGGAAGAAAGCAACAGTTTGAGTAAGGCACCCTCTGCAAAATCATAGTGGCTGTTATAAGGCAAAAGCAGAAGCTCTGTCACTGGGGAAGCAGGCTCAAAGATTAATGCATCCAGTAATGGTGCCTGACCTCTGTTTAACAGTCATAAGAAAGGAGATAAAAACCCAACCCAACCAACTCATGAGTGAGAGCATGAAGCCCCAGGTGAGGTACTGGGACCTACAGCACTCCAATGGTCACGTTGCCACAGTAGCACTGCATGGTCCTCAGGTCCCCTGTGGATAACCTTCACACAAAAACTTGAAGTGCTCTCTCTCCTTATTGTAGTATTTCTGTAATATTTTTGTCTTGGAAAGGTGACTGAGCCATCTAATATACATTAAATCCTTGACTTTTTCCTCATCTATTTGCTCCAAAAGAAGTATCTTGTGAAGTGAAGTGGGAGAGCGACCTACTAAAGCAGGAAAATTAGATTGCAGAAGATGAATGGAGCTGTAAATCAGGTTTGCCTTCAACAGCAAGTATAGCCTAACTAGGCTCTGCCATCCTCCCTCTCTCAAATCAGCTGCATCCCAAGTCTCAGCTGTGTTAACTCTGGTTCTACTCCAGTGTTATTTCTGTAACACATGAAGTGCGATGACACACTCCAGCCCATTCGTTTATTTGTGGAGCGTGGACCGCTGACCGATAGCCAAGCACTAATAAAAGCGGCATTCCCCCTCCTGTGCTGTTCTACACCACGTCCTGGAGGCAGGCTGGACCTTCGGCACATGGTCAAAAGCCAGCAGCGGCTTAAGGTTCTCATTCTGAATTTTGATGCAGCTGCTTTGCCACATTGTTTTCTCTCCCAGTTCATCTCCATACCTAGCCAGGGATTCTGTCCTCGGCTTATCTTTTCCGGCGAGGTTGGTTGCTCTGCTGTTGGTACGCCTGCCTCCCTTGTCAATGCACAGGCTGTTCTTGGGATGCATGAGGCAGTCAGATGTGACAGAAGCTGAGAGGTTTCTTTCACAACTAGGAAGGGAGAGGAGGGAGCCAAGCATTTCCATACCCACCCCAGGAGCTCCCATCCCTGGGGAAGGGCTGGAATCTGATACTGACTGGTGCTGGAAACACCCACGTTCAGTTAACCTGACTGTAGCACCCGCTGCGGGAAAATTGGCTCCGAGGAGGCATTACAGCAAGAAAAAAAGAAATTAAACAAACATGATAGGACAACAGACATTTTAAAAATAACCCACGATGAAGCTCCAAGAAAATGGGATGACCAGGGGCCAGATCCAGACTCTGTGAGCCCAGTTCACATCTGGGGTAATTCTGACATTGGCGGAGTCGCCCGGGCTGGTGACGAGGCCGGTGAGATCAGAATCTGGCCCAAATCACTTGGCCTCCTGCTGCACCCCATGTTGTAACTATCCATGATGTTGACACATTCAACTTGCCACTCGTTTGTGGGACTAATTACACATTCGCATTTGTCTGCGCTCGCTCAGCTCCTAGCAACTGCAGTCACAGTCCTAATTAAAATAATAGACTGAGATTGGTAACATTACTGATTTAACAGGAAATTAGAAGAGTTACGTTCGCAAAGCTTAGGTAATTGACACCAACAGCGCTTTCCTTGTAATGTGCATTCTGTGATTGATTTTGTTCCCCAGTCAGACCTAAAAGCAGCTTGGGAGCACATCCCACCATCAGATTACAGTACAGAGGAATTAAATGACTATTACACTACTGCCTGCTCTAGAGCTGGCAGCTGTAGGTTCGAGCATGGATCTGAGCTTCCAAACAAAACATTAGACCTAAAATTATAAGCCTAATGTAAGACAAAACACGCTCAGCACAACATGTTCAGCTCCCCTTTTAAGAACTTCCCTGCAAGGTGCCCGTTTTACAGCGCTCCTGCCCGGGGAGGGCTGCAATCAAGACAGGCATAGCTTGTGCACCCTTGTTTGGCTCAAATGCTGACTCCCTTAAAATAGGGCATGTCCTAAAGATACTATAGATTTCCGTAGGCAGATGGAAAGGCTCTGTGCACGTCCCCGGGTGTGCAATGCACAGGGACACTCTTGTCATACAGCAGTGGAGCTGATAGCAGACAATGGGGTTGTTCGAGGTATGTGAGAAGTTTTCGTTGTCAGATTGAAGAGAGAAGGCTCTGCTGTGCTAAAGCCATCACGCAGCTCACTCCACATGAAGAAGTTTTGCACGTGAACAATATTGCAAGGCAGCAACATCCCCCTTCTTATGGAAGGGAAATCGGATCTTTAGAGATGGCCCTGTTCGTTCTCACAGTTGTGTAAGTCAAAATGGGTTCCTACTAGCTTGTGGAAGATGAATCAGTCCTTTTCTGTTGAGGAAGTTTCTGTCTCCCCAGTCTTTATATTTGTTACTCATTAAATAGATCCTGGCATTTTCAACAAAACAGAATGTCATAACAGAGTCATTGTTTCAAAAATGAGGTGGACTGGTTTGGTGCCAGTAGCAGCAACTGGGGCTGATATCTTGCTGTCACCTCCCTGCCAGTCCTTGGGGCAGCAAGGGTTTCTAATCTGAGCACCTGAATGTCACATCTCCTTCAAATCCCTCCAGTAAGTAAATTTCCAGTAAGTTCCCTATAGTGCGTTGCACCGGGTAGTCAGTGCCTTTCAGAATGGTACATACAGCACCCTTGGAAGGCACAGAAATGGAGAACCATCTCTGCCCCTGGGAGTTTCATCTAACTGATGGCCATTTCCAAAAATGTTCTGGTCAACTCACATCCTTCTCCGCTACTTGAAGGCACCCAACTGATTACTACTAAGCACCGTCTACAAACAGATGTCCCTAAAGATCACAGTCCTAAAAAGTGAAGAGAGTGAGAGTGGACAGTGCGGGGGACCTCCAGGGAGAGGACAGGTTGGGTGTTTGTAGGGTTTGAGACAATGCCTCCACTGCAAAGGAGGTTTGATGAGATACGCCCCCCCGGTAGGGCAACCTGCAATACATTTTGGGTGACTGAAATCCATTCACTGGGTTAAGCCAGTGATCTGCGTAATGTCACATGTGATACTGACTAATAGCTTTTATATACCAAGAAATATTAATTATATCTGCACCTCCACAGATTGAGACACTGTCTTTGGAAGCGTACATAACTGCTGCCTGCTTCTGAAGAAATGCATCGCCTGTAAATTATTGTGAAAACTGTGTTTGAAATGCCAAAATTGCATCAAGTTGCAAGAATATTAGTTACTTAATAGTCATATGCTCCTGTGGGCTCCCTTCTGTTTGTGGACTCAGAAATGTGCCAGGAAGAACAAAGTACACGTGGTCTGGACTTCCTTGTCTGATATTAATCCCAGCACAACAGGGCTATAAAATGTTTTCATGAACACATATGTCTTCTATAGAGAGCTTCATGGAATAATACTGCTGAGAGCGCTGCAATGTAGGAAATACCCATCCACAGTTTATAAATCCTATCCATCTCGGCATGTCTCAGGGAGTATTATCAAGGCCCTGGAGAGCTAGTGCAAATGCTACTCTTGCAGCTTGCATAGATAATTCTTTATAAAAGTCGTCCTTTCCTTCTGCTATGTCTGTAAACGATTACATCCAGAAGGCATTTGTTGTGTCCGTCTCATGTGGCTCCAGCAGCTCCCAGAGGCATCACACACAGGATGCTCCAGTAAAGCCCCTGCATTCCTGTTGGGCATGGACAAGAGGATTCCGCTATGCTGCAAATATTTCTCCCTGTGCTTCATCCCATGCAAGCCACCTTTCAGGTGGTAAATGACGGTCTGGGCTTTAATCACTCTCCCTGTGCACTGAAATGAATACTAAGGCATTTGCTTCTGCAGTACTTCCTATCCCACAATTTAAACCTCCCTGCTATTAGCAGATATTTGATCCCATAAATTTTGGCCTAATGCTCAGATTAGATGCCTGCTGTTTGCAATGATAGTATTGAGCTAGCCTAAAAATTAAGTGTCATCATCTTCTCCCCGTGTCCCTTGCTGGACTGTGCTGCCGCCTTCACACCCCACCAACAGGGCAAACTGCACTCAGTGCCCGTAATTCCCAGCGCCACGAGGGCAGGCACCCTGCACTGCAGCCCTGCCTCGTGTGGAGTCTGTGCGGAAGCTCTGAGTAACTTGAATCACTCGAGAAATTTATATCCTATGGATCTGGGTTGGGGCAGAAACCTCAGCTCCAGACACCGAGATTTACCCACAGCCGACAAAGCCAGAGTGCTGCTCACAGCCCCTGCTGCCAACCATGGCCTGCTGGGAAGGAAAAACACCAGTGGTGGTGCGACCAAGTGCTAGAGCAGAGACTATTTCCTGCTTAATCCTTTGCTTTGACCCAAGCTGAGCAGGGAAATGTGTCCTGCACCCAGCAGACCCTTTTCATGCCTGTCTCTGAATGAGAAAAGGAACTCCCCATGTCAAGGAGCTTCCAACCTAGCTGCGAGTCTAGAGAAAATGCACGTAAGAGGCAGATGGGAAAATGTATGAGGTAACACTGCTGAGTAGGACACACAGCACCCCAGCAGCCTCACCACCACAATACATTGAGTCTCATGGCAAAGCTGAGTTGGAAACACACGAGAAGGCTTAAAATGGCTTGTCTGAACACTGAAGAAGTGGGTGATAGATTCTGTTTGGTTCTGAATGAGAAACACTGGGCTGGGAGAGAGAACAAGACACGTGCACGTGCTGTGGCGAAGTCGGTGAAGCAGTGGAGGTGTGCCAAGGGCGACGCGGTGAGTGGGATGGACTAGGGAAGGTGGTCTTCACAGCTGCGTTCTGGATGGAATGGAGTAGGCTCAGATGTGTCAGGGTGGAAGAGAGAGGATATTGCAGCAAACAGGCTGCCGTGAAGACACTGACATCCTGGGTGGGAGCAGTAGCCAGGCAGAAACCTGGAAGTGGTCATACTGATGTGATCCAGAAAAAATTCCACGTGTCTTGGACATAGCGCGGAGTTTAGGATAACATGAGGACATTCATAGTTTGCTGATGACTGCGTGATGGCAGCCAAGAGCCCCACTTTGTTACGAACAGCAGCATTGACAAGTGTGGCCCACAAGAAAGCTGGGGAGGGACTTTCTACGAGGAGGGCCTGTAGTGACAGGATGAGGCAAACAGCTTTAAATTGGAAGGGGGAAAATTTAGATTAGAAATTCTTCATGACGATGGTGGTGAGACATTGGCACAGGTTGCCAGGGAAGATATGGATGGAGGTGTTCAAGGCCAGGATGATGGAGCCTTGAGCAGCCTGGTCTGGTGGGAGCCGGCCCTGCCCACGGCAGGGGGGGTGGAACGGGATGGGCTTTACCGTCCCTTCCAACCCAAACCATTCGATGGTTCTGTGGTCACAGAATGACCCGGGTTGGAAGGGACCCACAAGGACCATCGAGTCCAACTCCTGTCGCCGCACATGAGAACCCCAGCACTCACACCGAGTGTCTGAGGGCGCTGTACAAATGCTTCTGGAATAGTCAGGATTGGTGCCGTGACTGCTTCCCTGGGGAGCTGTTCTTGTGCTCCACCACCCTCTGGGCGAAGAACCCTTTCCTAACATCCAACCTAACCCTCCCCTGGCACACCTTCCTGCCATCCCCTCGGCCCCCGTCACTGGTCTGAGGCGCCCCCTCTTCTCCAGGCTGAACAGACCAAGCGACTTCAGCTCCTCACCTCCTCCTCCCCCCGGACCCTTCCCCCGCTTTGCGGCCCCTCTGGGCACGCTCCTAACGCCCGCACAGCTCCACATTCGCCACGGCAGCGCAGCCCCCCGCCCGCCGCCCCCCGCTGGACCCCGCCGCGCCCAGCCCCGCCGCCATTTCGCGGCGCCCCCTGCGCCCGCCCCTCCCCCTCCCGCGCGGCGGCGGCGGCAGAAAGCGCCCCTCCCCCGCCCCGGCCCGCGCGCCCATTTCCGCCTGGCCGGGCGCCGCGCGGCGCGGCCTCCCCGCCCCCTCCTCGCTGCTCAGTCATTCAGACGGGGAGAGTCAATAACACGCTGACGTCACCAGCGGCGCGCGGGCACGGCGCGGGGCTGCCGGCGGGCGGGGGGCGGGGCCGCGCCCTCCAGGGCGGGGGGGGGCGTCCAGGGGAGAGCCCTGCGCGGGGCTCATCGAGGGGATCTGGGGAGAGTCAATAACACGCTGACGTCACCAGCGGCGCGCGGGCACGGCGCGGGGCTGCCGGCGGGCGGGGGGCGGGGCCGCGCCCTCCAGGGCGGGGGGGGGCGTCAGGGGAGAGCCCTGCGCGGGGCTCATCGAGGGGATCTGGGGGGGATGGAGAACCCTGAGGGAGGGGGCATGGAGGGGCCATAGCCAAGGGGAGACCCCTGAGCGAGGAGCTCTGGGGGCTGAGCCCTGGGGGGCAGGAGGGGGGCGTCAGGGGAGAGGGCGAGGGGAGACCCCTGAGGAGGGGCCACAGCCGGGGAGGATCCCTGAGGGGACCTGGAGCTTTGTGGAGGTGCCACTGAGAGGGGAGAGCCCTGAGGGGGGGCAGCGCTGAGGGGGGGGCAACGGGAGGGGGTCAGGGGAGACCCTGAGGAGAGACCACTGAGGGGACAGGGCTGGGGGGAGGCACTGAGGGGACAGGGCTGAGGGGGGGGGGGGGGCACTGAGGGGACAGGGCTGGGGGGAGGCACTGAGGGGACAGGGCTGGGGGGAGGCACCGAGGGGACAGGGCTGGGGGGGAGGCACCGAGGGGACAGGGCTGGGGGGGAGGCACTGAGGGGACAGGGCTGGGGGGGAGGCACTGAGGGGACAGGGCTGAGGGGGAGGCACCGAGGGACAGGGCTGGGGGGGGGAGGCACCGAGGGGACAGGGCTGAGGGGGAGGCACTGAGGGGAGATGGCTGGGGGGGAGGCACTGAGGGACAGGGCTGGGGGGGAGGCACTGAGGGGACAGGGCTGAGGGGGAGGCACTGAGAGGGACAGGGCTGAGGGGAGGCACTGAGGGGGACAGGGCTGAGGGGGAGGCACTGAGGGGACAGGGCTGAGGGGGGAGGCACCGAGGGGACAGGGCTGAGAGGGGGGAGGCACTGAGGGGACAGGGCTGGGGGGGGAGGCACTGAGGGGACAGGGCTGAGAGGGGAGGCACTGAGGGGACAGGGCTGGGGGGGGGGAGGCACTGAGGGGACAGGGCTGAGGGGAGGCACTGAGGGGACAGGGCTGAGGGGGAGGCACTGAGGGGACAGGGCTGAGGGGGAGGCACTGAGGGGACAGGGCTGAGGGGGAGGCACTGAGGGGACAGGGCTGGGGGGGGGGAGGCACTGAGGGGACAGGGCTGGGGGGGAGGCACTGAGGGGAGATGGCTGAGAGGGGGAGGCGCTGAGGGGGACAGGGCTGGGGGGGGAGGCACTGAGGGGACAGGGCTGGGGGGGAGGCACTGAGGGGACAGGGCTGAGGGGGAGGCACTGAGGGGACAGGGCTGAGGGGGAGGCACTGAGGGGACAGGGCTGAGGGGGGAGGCACTGAGGGGACAGGGCTGAGAGGGAGGCACTGAGGGGACAGGGCTGAGAGGAAACATGATAGGGGCGACCCTTGAGAGGAGATGGTTGAGGAGGGAAGGCCACAAAGGGGAGACAGGATGGGAAACCATTGATGAGAAACCATTAAGTGGAAACGGCTGATGGGAAGGTGCCAAGGGGAAGCCCCTGAGGGAAAACACTTGAGGAGAGGTGGCTGAGGGTACTGCTCTTGTCCTGGGTGTCCAGAGCCTTTTCCTGTGCGGCCTTTGGTGTTCACCATACTCTGTCAAAGCCTTCCTCGACTCCTCTATTTAAACACTCCACAGCCACCAGCCTTCCCACAAAACAAGCCAAGGGAAGGAGGCAGGAGGCAGCTGGCACAGGAGCAAGTGGTGGTGCCCACAGCCCCTCACGCAGGGGGTCCTGTGCCCATGGCAACCTGCAGCAATCCAAATAAACCTGAGAGATGGCTCTTGTGACTGATGGGAGGGACTCTGGAATGACATCTCTGCGATATCAATTGTTTTTTCCTAAATATAGAGTCCGTATTGCGACTTGTGTTGTCTGCTCTGCCTGAACCTAGAGGGGTAGGAGAAGGGGATATAAAAGCATCATCAGGCTATGCCTTCCCATTCCTACACCAAAGATACAGAATATTATAAATTTAATAGATCTTCTTCATAATTCATAGCTTGCTTGTGGAAAAAAAATCATAATAGCTTGGTGTGATATGTCAAGCATCTATAATTCATGGCGCTGAGATCACACAACCACCATACAGCAGTTCACTCCGCAGAGTGAGATGTTTGTAATTAATCTGAGAAAAGAGAAACAAAGGCAATAAATGAACAAGGACGATAAATGAGGCCCAGATCTTGCTGTCTGCACTGATGTTGAGTAGTACCTGACCAGAAAGCTTAAATATTTCCTGACTAAAATAGATAAAATTAGCCAAGAAGTGGGGTAAACAGTAAATTTATCGCTGGCTGGTTCAGTACAACACATTTGGATAGGTATGTACTGCCCTTTTGGGCGATGAGGGGCCAAAAGCAGCAGGATTGCGTAGGATCAAGCTAAGCCTGGATCAAAGGATAAGGAAAGACGAAGGTTTAAATCATGTCTTGCAGCCTCAGAAGTGATGTAGGGGAACACTGAGACCCCATGGTGGGAACAGGGACTCCCTCTGCCCTCTCTGTGCCACAGGCTGGGAGATGCCACCTCAGGGAAGGCCGAGAAGGTTGTCATTCACTTGGACCTTTTGCATCAACCTCATTGACTTCAGCAGGACCAGGCATATGCTAAAGTGCTTTGCTGAACAGAGAAGTTTCCTTGAATCAGACCCCAAGCAAGGATTCCAACAATTTGTGCCTCTAAGGAGGATTGGCTGCAGCGGTGGAACGAGCTGAAGTCGCTTTCTAATTGGGAACAGTGAGCTGGAGATCTCTAGAACCCCCTTCCTCTTGCTATTGTCTATTTTCATCCTGGTGAAGCTAAAGCTGGTAACTGTGATGCGACAGCTTCAAAACTCCCTGTGGTTACTCACAATAGACCAGCCGTCTACACTGGTTTTCAAACGATGCAGGGAAATCTTGTAAGACTGCATGGCCAATCAAGGAGTGGGGGAAGAAATTAATTTCTTCTAAAGTGGATGCTACAAGGAAAATGCACAAAAAGAAATCCTTGTCCTTCCGGGAGTTTGTCTAATGTATGGCTTTAACTGAAAAAAAAATGGTGGTAGGCCTATCAGACAAAGCCATGTGTCACAATTAAATCATTGTAATTGGAGATAAACAAGCTACAGGGTAGAGGGGCATCACAGTGAGTCAGGAGTGACTCCAAAAAGAAGCCCAGGCCTCACTCTCATAGAGTTGTGATCATGGCAGTGCATGGATGGTGGAGGCCAGAGGCATTCTTTGTTTTGTTTACTTGTTTGTGACTCCCTCAAAAAATAATTGGGTTTTTTTTGTTGATTGTTTGTTTGGATGTTTGCATTCTTTGGAGTCAATTTCTCTTACAATATGGCCTTAATCTGCATTGCAAGGATCCATGTTTATTTATGTATTTATTTTGTTCATTTATTTATTTTTTACAATTTTAGTTGCTTCTAGGCTGCTGACCCTGCAGAAGGACAAAGGCCCTGTGGTGACAAGGAGAGTCAGGAGGTGCAGCCCCAATCTGCTGCCTGTACTGTTCCAGTCCGAACCCTGACATACAGTTCCCATCCCAACCCCAGCGCAATCTGGATCGTTGCTGCTCTTTGCAGGCAGCTCTGAGCCTGAGGTGCAAGATGTACTTGTAGGATGGTGCCTGGAGGCTCAATAGAGAGTTAAAAGTTAAATGCACCTAATTCCCCAGTTTATTGTTCCCACCTCGCAGGGTTCAGGCTCTGTGAGTCGCAGTGATGCCCTCTGGTGACACGTACCCAGGGAAGCTGCTGGCAGCACACGTGTTCTCCTCCAGTGGGGCCACATTGGTGGAGAAGTTGCACAGGAGGGCATATTTCCCCCTGTATGTGTCCTCGGGGGAAAGTAAGTAGAAATTGGGAATTTATCATGTTCTTCAGCTTCTTGACTCAGCCTGCTAATCACTTTCTGCCACAGGAGTCCCTGCAGAACCCTGGTGTTTTTTTAGCAGCTGGGAAATAGTTTAAGGGAATGCCTGAGTGTCTGCTGCTTCACACTGATGTTGTGGGCAGTCAGGAAAAGGGCCCCACAACCCTCAGGTTAGGTACCCTGATGAGCTAATCCAGTTATGCAGCAGAACGTGCTGGAATTAATGATTTTGACCTTAACTGTTCTAATGTAGGCATCCACAAACTGTGTGATTGTGCTAATTCGCCCCAGAGGAGCGTTGTGAGGCCGGTGCATTGTTGTGTGTACAATGCTGAGAGCCCTTGGCACCAAAGACTTGTGCAAGTGCAAAATATTTTTCTCTACATTTTATTAGTTTTGCTTAGAAGCCTCTTGTGGCAGAAAGGAGCAGCCTGGTTACCTAACCTATGCCTGACAATGGCACCCAGGCAGTGTTAAACTTCACTCTACTGTTATTTCTCCTGCGGTGTTTTGCGTGATCATATTCTGTAAGAGAAATGGTACAGGAGTCCCTGTTACAAAAGGGAGAGTGGAAAGAAGGGCAGAAGAAGAGGACTATGTAATGATTATCTTTGCTGTCTACAGCCCAGCAAACACAGCACAAGCTTGGGTTGAATTACCCCAAAACATCACATGTAAGCTTGTCCTGAATTTATTGATGAGGATCCACAGTGCCTGCACAGATCAGATCTAACAGCGGATGGCAAGAAATGCAAAGCAGCAGACATGCTGGTCTGGTCCAAGCCCAATGAACATAATCTGCACATGTCCACATGGATGTCACGGCACACACAGACTCAAACTGTACCTTTAAGCCCTAGCTCTTAAATCCTTGTGAAAAGACCAAACACTGTGCTGCTCTCCCTTTGTGGCCACGGTGCTCCTGTTCATCCCCAGTATTTCCCTCCCATCACAGCGGTGAGGGTGCTGCATCACAGCAGCTTTGGCATGGCAATGTGTCTTGGAGGCTTTGGTGGGAGCGGTGGGGGCTACCAAAGAAAATGCCTTTGGCCGCATCCAGGTGAAGGGAGAGACAATAGTGTCAAAAAAAGACCTTTTTTGAATTTTCACTATCATCTCCTTTAAAAGAAAGGAAATCGGCAGGCAGAGAATGCCAGTCTGGGTGTATAAATAACCAGTAAATGGCAGGGGTGTTCACCCTTCCCACACTGCAGATTACCTAACGCATCGCATCGCTTGCCACAGCTCGAGATGGGGGAGCTGCCAGCAGAGCAGTGCTGTGCCTGATAACCGGAACAGCCCACAGGATTGCAAGCTAGCATTCATGCTCCGAAACGTAAACAAGACAGAGCCTTCTCCTTGCCTTTTTGAATGCAGTCATCCCATGTCCCAGGGGGCTGGAACAACCAGCCATGGGAGATAAGCCAGGCCAAATCAAAGAAAAGAGGAAGGGAGTTCAGTAAACACAAACAAAAATGGTCCAAGCTTCCACATTTTCTCAAGAATCACAGAAAAGATGTATAAAAAGCGCAGGGGTCCTCTCCCTGACCCAAGCAATCTGGGCAATGCAGGAAAGGCCATGGCAGAGAGCTGTAAGCCCCAGCCTGGCCTTCTGTGGGGTCACAGGATGCAGAGCTCACACCATCCCTCTCTTGTTGGGCCTCCTGGTACACATCCATCCGCTCAGTGCTTCTTTTTCCTCTGAGCTCAAAATCTCCCCAGGTGTCTGCCTTCCCAGTAGTACAGTGAATTAGGAGAGACCCAGCAAATCGCTGCAATCAATAATAGTAATAAGAGCACCTTTCATCCAATAGTCTCCAAGTGCTTGGCAAAAACAAAGCAACTAATTATGCCCCCTGTCACCCTAGTAAGACAAGCAAGCAGGAGTATACATTGCACAGTGGGTGAGCACGACCCGAGGCGGGGGACTACACTTGTGTGGTGATCCAGTGGCAGGCAGCAAACAGCACAGCAACTGAAACCTGAGCAGCATCTGCTTATAATCACTTATCATTTTGATTTATAATCACTTATCATTTTGAGTTGGCCTCTGTGTTTAAATCAGATGCCAGGCTTTAAATAGGAATAAGATTAAGGCAAGCACCTGTTTCTTGTACCTGTCCCCTTCCTCTTCTGGAGTTATATCCAAACTTCTCAGTTTAACCTTGTCTTTATGGTGTGTTTAAATCAAAACACTCATGTGAACATCCTGAAACGCTGGGGATTTTCAGCTCAGATCTGAGCTTGAAACTGTTCTCCCATGCTTTGCTATTTTTAACTGCATGTCAAAAATTGAAGCAGCACGTGGTAAGATGTTATGACTCTTAAAATTACTGTAAAAGTGTTCCAGGGAATGGTACCAATTGATTAAAAATAAGTTTGTTGCATGAGATTACTCTGTGACCTTTGTGTTGTATTGAATTTGTGGGTCACTAGCTATTAATGTGGCTGCAATTTCTTTAGCAATAACCCAGTGATTATGGAAAGGGAAGTATCTATTAATATGGTAAAGGCGCACCTAGGGAGGATGTTTACTCATGTAGACTGAGAGGGGGAGGGCTAGACACCCTTCAAGATGTTTTCTGTAGCTCTTTTTTATGATACTAAAGATAAGGACTTGTTCTCAGTTTCCCCCAAGACCTGACAATATTGCAGTTGGAAAACAGTGCCCTGGCATTTGAAGTGAAGGTTGTGAAGGCAGACAGCAGGCAAAAAGAGGCCTCTTTGTTGGCCACGAAGCCAAGACCATCTGCTTACAACACACACGGAGGGTGCAAAGATGACTTCTCTTTAACACCCAGATATGCCAGATCTGATCTGTGCTATCCAGAACTGTCCTGTAAGAAGTCACAGATGGTTTCGTGGCCTGGGGTGGCGGCAGCCTAGGAAGCTGGGGATGAGGCACCTCTCTTTTCCTGGCACCTTGTGTCACCTACTAGTCACTGACCCACACAGAGATGTCTGTAATCTGCTACCTGCCTGATTGTCGCTGCTGGGACTTTTATCAGTTAATTCAGCCTCATGGTTTTGACACTGGGATGCCCCAAGTTAGATCTCTAATGCTGTTAACACAAGCAAGAAACCGCGTACACAGCAGGCATGGGGAGATTCCTCAGCAAGGAAACAGAAGAGAGGAAATTGCCCTGTGATGGGTGAGAAGGGAAAGGAATATAAATCCAGAAGTGTCTTTCGCAGCACTAAGTGTACATCTCTGCAGTAAGATTCTCATTCTCCCAAACCTATGGACAATGAGTAGAAGTATCCAGGCACATCCAGCATAAATTCAGGTGGACTACGCTTTGTTATGCTTTATTTCTGCAGGAAAGTCTCTTGCTCCGTATTTGCTCCACCTGTGAAAAGCGGCTGTATTTACCAAGCCCAAAAGTCTGCAGAATTGACTGTTTGCTCAGAGTGCACTGCAAAACACAGACAAGAGAAAGATCAGGGAAGAAAGCAGAGGGGTTTTAGCAGCCTGGCCATACCACTGATGGGAAGGGAAGAGCCATGGCATTTGCTGATGTGGACTGCCACAAAACCCTGCCAGTCTCAGGCTAGTCAGGAAAGTGTAGTGCTACCTACACTCCATTATCAGCAGGGCGGGCTGATTTATAGTCCCACATGCAGTTATAGCTTAATAATAACAATAAAGATGGTTCTCAGGCATTCCATCCTGCTACACCCACATCACCTTCTTACCTTTGCTAAATTTACTTCTGATTTACAGTCACATTAAATGAAAATCAGTCACCTCAGTTTGCAGATATTGTGGAGCTAACAAAAGGGGAAAAAGGACAGTTTCAAAAAATGGCCTGGGTTTATTTCTGCCTGCTTTCAGAACTGTCTATTTTGGAGCTGCCATGATTAGGCTAACTATAAGCACAGGCTTTGTTGATAAATGTCAAACTCCTGACATTCTACCTGGCAAGTTTTGTGAAGTTCCGTTGATATAAAGCTGCTCAGTTTATTTTGTGCAGTGTAATCACACAGGTTTCTGGGACTATTCCCTGCAGGAACATCCTTCTGCTCTTACTCTCATCTCTCTCACAATGTACTGCGTAGTTTCTTCAGTCCTTTGCTCATCAGCACTTTCTTTTGAAGATGTTGAACCTCAGCCATATTCTTCATGTTTGGTTCACAGGAGAGCTGAATCCTCATGGACTGCTAAGGGCCATGCAGTTAATTAGCTATCCTCAGCTGTGTTTTTCACCTGGGTTGGATGCATGCTTCTGAGAAAACAGCAGGGTTGGAGAGCCCATAGTCCTGAGTGTTAAAGCAAACACTCCATCTGCTTCTCCCATCCACCTTGCAGGACTTCACTCACCTACTGAGACTGATGCGGAGAAAGCAGTTAAACTTTTATGGCTCTGTAACCTCCTGGCATGTCTGTGGGGCTGCCTCCTGTGTCTGACCTATGCAGAGCATGACTTGGCTGCATTTTCTCTGTCAGCTTGGCATGTCCCCAGCCTACTGACCATCAGACCTGTCTGCCTCCCACACCATTAAGAACTTAGAGCAGGAGGGAGAGCATATTTGGGCAGACTTTAGGTGACTTAGGGCTCTTGGCAACCTGAAGTCAGCTCCATATGCTTCATCTTGCTGTGGGGAAACAGCTTCAGATAGTCAACAGCATTAATTATCCCCTGGTGCTTGGTGTCACTGCAGGTAGCCTTAGCTTTGGTGCTCACATTAAGTCCACTCTGTGGGGGCAGAGGGGCTCTGAAGCCACGTGGAGGGTAGGCTTGGACTGCAAGATTCTCCTGAGTGCTCCCCCCAGGGCTGCTAAGGGGGCGTAGGGGTGGGGGCTGGTCAGGAGAAGAGAAAGGGACAGTGTCCTCCCTTTGGGTTGCTGTACCTCTTCACAATGCTTCTACTCTCTGCTGCTGGCATTCATGGGGGGAGCTCTTGGCCCTTAACCAGCTGGAGCAGGAGATCTAGATGTGCTAGTAAACATTTTGAAGATAGAAAATAAATCCATCCATCTCTGTAAGAAATGCTGCCCCCAAGAGAAATTTCTGATCATAGGCAAGGCTAAGTGCACAGGCACCAGCGAATTCACCACCAGCATTGATTATTTCATTATAAATTGCTCACTTGCTTTTTTACATTTGCTTCTGAACAGAAATGAAACACCGACTACTGAAAATAACAACAGCTAATACACAACCGAAAACCTGACTTGCATTTGAAAAAGCTGGCTTTTCCACAGGGGGTTTCCCATTGCTTAAGCTTCTTTAAACTTTAAAGTACCAGCTCTATTAAGATAAAAATGTACTGCCTTAGCTGCTGGATTTTTCACTGTGCTGAAAGGAAGACAACTGCTCAGGGGCTGATGGAGAAGAGCAATCTCAGTATTAGCAAACAGCCCTGCACCAACACCGTTGATTGATGACAGAGATGAGGATGTAGATGAAAAAATTGGGGGCTTTCCGAATTGTAAAACAGGAGAAAGAAACCAGTCTGCTCTGCCACTGCTGGAGCTATGTAAGATGCCTCAGGATACCCAGCAATGGCCTCCTCAGTGACACTGAAGACACAGGTGGCCTACTCCTTTTTTGTGAGTAGTTGTTTAGTGGAAAGTATTGTGAAGGATGATTTTCCGAGAGACTTTTTCACACAACATATGGCCCCATTCCTACATGGCAATAGGTGCTGTTTAGACACCACTAGAGATGGTTTTCCTTCATGGGGCTGAAAGGGAGATTGGGGAAAGGTGAGTGGTGCTGAGTGATGAATGTGAGTGGGGAAAGAAAAGCAGAGCAAAGAAGGCACATGGATCCTTGATCACAGCAATTAAGATGGCCTTGACAGCATTATTCCTTTTGTGTCTCCTACCTGATAGCTTCAACAGTGGCTGGAGGGTGGCAGAAGACTTTCAGTGCCATGACACAAGACCTAGGAGCAGTAGGAGCAGGAGACAGGCCTTATCCTGGAAAAGCTGTAGAGCTCTATGGCTTTCCATGAGGGAAGTGTGACCTTGTTCACCCTTGTGGAGTGAGTAGAGAGAAAGCTATTTAGTATATTTGGCCTTTTCTCAGTACGGGACTAGTTGGACTTTTTGGGGAGTCTTCTGTGATCTAGGAAGGAAATTTCCCAAGGAGACCATAAGTTGGCCTATTAGCATTTATAATTCTCCTGCATCGTGAGCTGAAGGTAACTGGAATTAAAAAGGTTTTGTAGTGCTATGACTAATAGCAGTCTTTGCACTGAAGCCAAGCCAGGTAACTCTAAAGATGCGAGAAAGACTCTCCCACCTCAGTAGGACATTTTTCTATTTGCTATCCCGTGGCCTCTTCCCCACGTGATGATCCATGTGCAATTGCTGACAGAACATCTGATGAGGGGCTGGATTTACACTGTCTTATTCTCTGTTTATAGGGGTGATTCATCTTCGGAAACGCTGGCTACCGGATGCCGTTAGAGGAATATTGCCCACAATGGCATGCTCCGTGGTTCATTCTAACCTTTGATTTTCTGGGTGACATCAAACGATGGGAGTGTTTTTTTATGATCACCTGTATTTATACAGGCAAGTCCAAGGATGGGCAGGGAGATGGGAAAAAACCCTGTGTCTTAATTCTGTAGAGGGGAGGAAAACAACTCCATGAAAAAAGAAAGTAGGAGATAAAAAGGTAAATATTGCCTTTCTCCCTAAGGCACAGTCAAGAAAAGCCATCATCATTTTGCTCAGACACTCGTATAACCTCATGTTTCCCACAAAACGTATTTCCCTGAGATCAGTTTGCACGTATCAGGTTTTGCCCATGAATACTCATGAGACACAAATCAGTCCCTTTAATCCATGATTAGTATGTCACCCCACGCTCAGCAGTTGCATCATGATTTGGTGTTATTATTGAATGGATGCTGTGCTATTTAATTGTTTTTTGTTTAGTGATCTGTTCGCTCTGTTAATACTTAATTCTCTGTTTCCATCTCTCTTTTTACCCCCAAAAGGCCTAAAGAATAGGAAAACATTTTTCATTTTCTCAAGTTTTGTGTGCTATTGTAAGAAAATACCTATTCATAATCTACTGTAGGTGATAATGATGATATACAGTCATTATGCTGGAATTCTTAAGTGGTTGCCACTGCTGCTTTATAGCTGAGAAAAAAAAAACCCACCATTGACTCGATTTGAAATAGAAAATGTTAGTATGCTTTATTTGCCTTTTCCCAATGGTTCAGATAATGAACATATTGTCATCTTTACATATCCTCTGCCAGATTCTGAGCTGAGGACTGCACAGGAGCCCGGATGACAGTAAACAATGTGCTGCCTGGTGCTTTGCATGCTTTGCAGAGGTGGATTCACAAGAACAGATTAGACATTTGATTGATCCTTTAAACAAAAAGAAAGGGGAACAGTAACTTTAATTTATATGAGCTGTAGCTGCATTGCAGTTTTTGTAGTGATCAATATTCAGGGCATTGTAAACAGCAGCTTTACATAATAAATAGCTGCATTATGTAATGCTAGTTAAATTTAGAAATGGTTATTTTATTACCTTTAGCACACACAAAATAGAGAGTGATAGAGCTGGAGCCCAAGAGCTGCTGCTGTTGGAGAATGCGGAGAACAGCCAGGCCTGGCTGTACACAGTGAAAATAGAACCCAAGCCTGATAATGGAGCTCGGCTCAGGCTGGATGCTCTGGGTTCCTGTCAAGCATTTCAGTGGGGGTGGTGGGGGTGCGCCTTGCTCTGAAACACGGTGGCGTGCTCAGGAGCAAAACATCTCTGCACAATAAAGATGGAAGATTTATTATGAAGGAATGAAATGTGCTACTTTTGTTCTCCCTGGTGTCCCTATAAAGCTTTTGTTTGACAGGCTGGTTTGGGCTCTGGTTAGCTACGGTCTCTTCTGTGTAGCTGCTGGCTGCTTTGAGACCAGTTGTGTGCAGACTATAGATCAATTATCTTCCTGCTAGGGATAAACGGTGTTTTCCTTTTTCCTCTTCAGTAGCATTTGCTATTATCCTGGAGCATAGAAGCCCTTTCTTTTCCTTCCCTGCCACATGCACATACACGCACAGATGGGTTACTGGCAGGAGGGGATGGAAGATTTCAAATTTGTTGCATTAATCTTAATAGCCTTATCCTCTTTCAGCCTGCTGCTGCTAACTTAGCATTCAGCATGCTGCCCATTTACGATAGGCTGGATGGACGAACACTTTTGTTATAAATAATTACAAGACATCTCAATCCAATAAGCGCACTGAAATAAGAGCCTCTGAAAATGTGATTTTGGAAAAATACAGCTGAAGGAAGAAACTCCCATTGTGAAATCTTTAGCTAAGCAGAAACACTGTTGTTTGGATGTTTCATAAATGCACAAGGAGCTCCAGCGTGGGAACTGAAGGGACTTTAATTAGGACATCAGATCTTAGATGTTTCTTCTGCTTGCTGTGGTTGGAACCCATTGATCGGGAGGCTGAAGCACTCTCAGAGAGGGCTGTAGCTGAAGCCAAACTGCTGAGGGAGTAAAGTGCTCTCTGTGGCCTGCACTCTGTGATTTGACTTAATATAAAGCAGCATCAAACATAAGTAAAATTCAGATCTAGGTCATAATATTACAAGGAAAGCCTGTAGGTTCTTAATCGAATGAACCAAAATCCTGATTCTGAAGAGCATCCAGCTTCTTAAAAATATGGATTGGACTGATATCAGGAATGTTTCTAATAATTACATGTATTTGATTTTTCTCAACTACTGTTCACAGCTTTGGTATATATAAGAATCCTGCCCAGCATCTGTTGTGCCTGGAAGTTCTCAGACTACTGAGCAGCACGTAGCTGCTTCAAAGAAATCATTAAAAATTATTTAGCTGAGCCAGTGTGAGAGACAAACAGTTAAAGCTAAATCCCATTTGAAAATAAACTTTGCAAAAGCAGTGAATTTTCTAAAAGGCTGACTGCTCTTCATTTACAAGGATGTTCCCAGTCTGATTTCAATTAAAAAAAAATCCTCAGGCATTTTTGCAGTTCCATGTTGTTCTTTATTCCACGTTGTTATAGATTGAGTAATAAACAAAACAGAGACTGTATTCTGCAATGAACAACATACATCCCATGCAATCTCGGGGAAATCAATAGGTCAGAGTCTGGCCTTGGATTGCGTCAGTATCAGTTGTCAATAATTCCTCCAGCTGTAGTGGAGTTTACATGAAAAAAAATGAAAGTGGAGATACAAATCCATCCGTATATTCGTCTAAAAAAAGAAAGAAGAAAAATAACACTGTAGACGCCACTCCTTTATACAGAAGGAGAAACAAATTAATAGGTAGCTGGCATTGTAAACTCTGATTTTCTTGCCAGGACTCCAAAAGTCATAAGAATATGTTTCAAAGAAAGCATGCAAATCCAAGCTTTGTGTTGTTTTTCTTTGCTTTCTGCTTGTTGCATCTCTAGCTTGTGCTTCTCATGCTGAGGTCTGTGGTTCACAAGGACTGAGTCCTTGTTTGTGCAGTGGTGGCTGAGTCTCATGTAACAGCATGGTAACGAGCACTGGATCTTTAATTAGTAGTGATGATTATGATAATGATGATGATGATATTAAGAAAACTATTGTTGACAATTTGGTCTTCTTTGCAAGTGCCGAATTATCAATTTCTTTCATCCTGTTCCTGGTAATATTTTAATAACTGTGTATTTTTTCCACCACAGCAGGCAGCACTGTTGAGTGCTCATGCTGAGCTGAGCGTTATGTGGGACAGGTTGGGTCTGTTTTCTCCCAGCTGCCTCCTGCCCCACTGGCCCCACACTGAGGCTGCGCTTGGCACTGTGCAGGTCCTACCGATGCTCTGCACAGGTGCTGAGCTCTTTGGGCGTGCATGCAGCTTTCGAGGTTACACACCCACACCTCGCTTCGTGTCTTGCTCACACAGGACTGGGTTGCATGGAGTTTGTGCTTGAATAGGGGGGGATTTGTTTCCATCTATTAAAACAAAGGATAATGAAGGTAAGACAGGGGCCTTTGTCACCCTGTGAGGTCAGAGGGACAAAACCGCCATGCAGTCCCCTGCCTTCGGGAGGAAAAGAGGCAGAGGGTGGTGGTAGAAGCATCTCATCAATGGCAGTGATTTCCCCACTGCTCCACCAAAACTCTGTGACAGACCAAGGAGTCCAAGGCTCTCAAAGTCCCAGGGCTCTGTCCCCACCCCGACCATCATTCCTGCCTGAGGGCAAACAGGCAACCGCAGCCTGGGCTGCCTGTATCTAAGCCTTATGCCTTTGTCGTAGTGGTTTTCCAGGGTGATAAAATATTCAGACTGGAGACATTTTAATGTCTTCCTCTATTCCAGTTGTAACCGAGTCTTGTTTTTAAATAGATCAGATTTTCATCCCCATTTAAATCGGCATAAATCAGGAGTTAATCTAGGCAAAGTCACCCGGCTCTACTGAAGCCCATGGAAATGCAGTCGCAAGAGATCGCAATCAGGCCTTATGCTCACAGAAAACGCTCACCACGCTTGGAGAGCAAAACTATTCTCCAGAGCCATAAATATCATAACCCGCGTTTTGATGTGGGCTCTTCAGCTCTTCCATCCTCTGTTAGAGCTTGGTCAGAGCTTGCCCAGCAAGCGCATGAGGCTCCACATGCCCTTTAATCCTCCCCACATGCTTCTTCCTAAGTCTTCATTTGTTTGCACACACTTAGTAATCACTCATTCTGGCCATAAAACCTACAAGATTTTAAATTGAACAGAAGTCCCAAATGCTTTAAAAGAATTTATGTTGCATAATTGTACTGGTTTGCCTGAAAACAAACAATGATGCATGGCTAAAATACTCTCTTAGGGAGATGACTCAGATCCTTCCTTGTGGCTTGGACCTGGCTTGGCTGCTGATAGTGCAACTTGTAATCTCTCCTCTAGATGCAGGGCAAGGGAAGGCAAACAAAAGAGTAATGCACAGAGCTGGGGGCATAAGATGGGAAAACGCAAGTTATTTCAAGCTTTTGGAGACACTCAATACTTTTGTTTGTTCTCAATCAAGGCAACATTGGAAAGTCCAGAAAAGAAAACCAAGCCTCATCAGTATTACGCACCAGCTCATCCGTGGGTGGAGTATTATGGCTCATTTTGTGCTTGTTGGCAAAGCAGCTGTGTGCCCAGTGGCTCCACAACTCCAAGGCAGCCTGCAGACAGCACAGGACACAGCTGCATCAGTGGGGTACATGGATCTAGGGAGGGTGGGCTTCCCACTCCAGTGTACTCTGTGATGATGTGGCTTCCCAAAACATCTCTGCTTATGCTTGGCCCCATAAATGGGCAGGTTTGGCTGTATTGTAGTCCGAAAAGGTTGTGGACAAGCCCCTTGTGTGTGTATGTCTCGTTTCTAAGGGCTGTGGAGATCATCCTGGGAGGTGGGCTGCTTTGTCTGTGCCATAGAAATGTTTTTGCCACAAAGTCAGCCGTTCATGTGGCTTTTGCTGTCACTGTTTTCACTTTAAACATCTTCCCATACTTTGTTTTCTGTAATCATGGTTTATGTCCCAAGATGTAATCTGACAGTTGGTAATTAATTTAATTTTCAACCAAGACTCTGAAAAATATATGAAATCTTTACTATGCAGACGTGAAATCAACCACTGCTTAAATGTCCTTCAGACATGATGGCCAGTCGTCAGGAGCAGGAACCCTGAACAGGGTTGGGAAAGATCAAAGAGAGCTCACTTAATGTGTTTCTAAAGATCCACAGTTGCTTGGCATGTACACACAACCCCGGTTTGCAGAGGTGGCTTTGCAGATTTGGAGATTTTGCTGTTTGTCTGCTGTTTGCAGGCTTGGGGATTTCCGTTCTGAGGACACGCTAAAACTGCAGCTGTGAGCAGGTACTTTCAGAATTTTGGCCTTGAGTGGTTCTATCCCTTTCTCTCTGTCATTACCAGACATCAAGGGTGTGTAGCTCCCTGTTAGTGCTGGAAATGCAATGCATGCTCCAATGTAACTTGATGCACTTTGAGCTATGCAGCCCTGCAAGTGCCCTCCACCCTTCCTTTCTCTGAAATGAAGATATCAGATATGAAGTTACCATTACAGAGCGTACTCAAGTAGTGTGTCTGTCTTCCATTCCAAGCAAAGCAAAGAAGAGCAGCCTAATACCATTGTTTTGCAGCAAAAGAATATTGAAAATAGTAAAAAAAATAAAGAGAAAAAAAGGTTAATTTCGTGGCAATGACTAAAATAAGAAACTTCTCTGCAGGCAGTGCCAGGCACAGTCAGGGAACATATCAATTCATAACAGCTGTGGGTAGCTATTTTTGTCTCAGACTTCAATAGTTTAATTGGAGAAGCATGGTAAAAGTTAACAGATCTGTGTCCAGCAAGGTTAAGTCTGAGGTTAACAGAATATGATGCAAAGAAAATCAGCCGGTGTTTTTCTCTCTAGCTATGAATAGCATAATTGCGTTATTGCTACCGGAAGGACAGTCAGCTCTTCTCAGTCTGTGGTCTCCCACTGTGGAGGGAGTAACCTATGAAAAATCAGTTTCCTTTACAAACATACCCTTCTGCCTTGCTCATTCAATGCCTACATAACCATAATGTTGAAGCGGTGGCTGCTAATATCACGACTGCTTGTGATCATGTTTTGCAAGAGTCATTCTTTTCTCTAAGTACAATGAGTAATTTTTGTGTTGCTTAATTTTTTAAAAAAGATATTAAAACCCAAAAGAGTTATTACAATTCTTTCAAGTAGTGTTTCTGGAAAAATGCTGGCAATTTTTGCTTCCACTTTGTCACATCCTCTGTTCTGAAATTATTTGCATGGCTCTTCCACCTTGTAGCATTAATGTCTGTGGCAGTGAGAGGCCGCAGTGCTTTTCCAGAGGATTTCCAGTCTAAATACACCCGTCAGCCTTAAAGAAGGAGGTAGAAAGACGTACACTGAGGAGACTTGTGAACAGCCCTGTGCAAAGGTCGTGGCAGAGAGGAATCTCTTGATCCTTGGAGCAGTGCTCTGTCCTGTCCAGGGGAGTGTAGCCAGTTCCTGCTGCCCAGTTTTGATGTACATCATGATATATTGTTTTGTTTTCTGACTGTACAAGCGTAACTCACAGACGCTTATTGGCAATGGTGATTTAGAAGTGGAAAGAAACACTTCCCAGCTCAGCTTTAGACATATGGATCTAGAATAGCACTAATGATATACTTTCATAATGTGCTTTGAGGAACTCTGTTAAGATACCTGCATAATGCTAAGTACTAATAATAGAGTGGATTGAAAGGATAAATTTGAAATTCTTTGAAAAGTAAATACCTAGTTCCATCACAATGCTTTAAAAATCATGCACATTGCCCCAAAGGGTAACCAAGTCAGAAAAAAAAAAAAGACAACAAACACTGTGAAATATATCTATATTGTTTCCACTCTGGAATATATTTCAATTTTATTTATTGTTATATAATATAAGAGTAGAAAATAAAGGACTCTCAATAAAAATGAAATGCTTTGATCTATCCAGATCACTCTTCCCTTTGGCTCTGAGGAGAGTTTCAGAACTTTTATTCTAAATCAAAATGAAGGCAGGCTTGTAGATGTCAGATCCTGCAGTGAGCTGGAAGAGGCAGCCCAGCAGCCCAGGTCTGCAGTACAAGTTATTTGTGCTGCAGGGCGTCACCAAGGATCTGCTCCATTGCTCAGGCACCAAAAGGAGAAAATACCCCCAGTCTTGCATTCGCAGTGCAAGTCTGACTCCAGCTGCCTTGTGGTTGCTACAAGGAATATGGAGAATAGTTCATGAACTTAAAATAATGCTGTTTGGTTCAAACAAACCAAAGGGTTCAAACAAATATTTGTGGGAAAGTTTGTGTTTGTTCATGCTATCCACCCAACACTATCATACAACATTTTCCATGAGTATATAGCTTTGCTGAGGTACCTTTTGATCAGAGAGATAGATCTACTACCATGTATTCATTTCCATGTTTTTCAGCTGTGAGGCACCAGTAGAAATTTTGGTATTTCCTCCAAGAAGAATTTGGATTTGGCTCTGAACTTCACTTGAAGAGTTAACATTTCTAGAGCCATGACCTCAAAACCACAAATAGAAAGAAAAATAATGTAAGATAGATGAGCACAAAATTCTGGAAACCCTAAAGAGTGAAAAAACAAATTTCAGTATGTTTTGTAACCATCCTCTTGAGTTAGGGAAAAAGGACTTTTTAATAAAACTACACCCTAGAGCCCACAGAGATTTGCTAGATAAATCACAAACACACAACTGAATGTGAGGTGAAGGCTGGGTCTGTAGTCCTCCAGCTCTGGAAACATCTATGTAACCAAATGAGCAAGAAACCTGGAGTTGACTGCTTAGCTAAGCCTCCTGGACCAGTTGCTGGACTCTACCAGCACTCATTCCCATGAGCAATTCAGCAAGTCTTGAAGCCCAGCAGTATTTTTCTCACTGAAAATCACCCAAAGAAAAAGGAAATTTCTGCCAAATCAACACACTTAATTTGCGAAAAATGATCCAAGGTCATGACTCTGACCTCTGGCTCTAAGTTAACACCTCTGCCCCTCCGGCCCCTCTTGTGTCACCTCGTGGGCTGTCCTCACTGAATCAGAGCAGTGGTCCAGCAACGGTGTGGGGTTTATTGAAGACTTTGACTTTTGGGTTTTTCCTCTATTCTGGGTGAAAATTGATGTCAAAATATGGGATATAGCTACTGGCTGGTTATGCCAGCTTGCAGCTCTCTCTTCTGCATTGTAATGTACTTTTTCCAGGGCTTAAAAATTCCATACTGTGCAAATGGAGCCACGATTCAAAGACCCTGCAGAAAGCACAGACGAGGAGGGATGTGCTGCCTGTTTCATACATGTAGCTTGTGTCCTGCATACTTATTTCTCACTTGTGGGCATGGGCAGGTGTATTTATCATGTTATTCTGCCAAAGAAGATCTGTCCGCTTCACAGAAGGCAGATACTATCAGATCCATTGATTTACAGCAGGTGACAGTCCTCTCTGAATCTCCACAGCACCGGCATAAAAATAATTACATATTTTTATGCAGCATTCAACAAACACATCAAATACAGGAGGCCAAGCAGGCCTCCCCTGACTCTCACAGGTTTTATTTCACGTAAATACCTGTGTGGTAGTGAAAATGTTGTGCGTATCACTCAAAAGCTAAAATCCTTCCACACCTCTTCACAACCCCTCCATGAGGCGAGTACAGCAGGCAAATCCATCTGGGGTTTTGGAAGATGGACAGTGGGAAGATGCTGGGTTCATTCCAGAGGTGAGCTTTGGAGCCTGAGTGTCCCAGTGGCCTCAGTGTCATGGCCTGTGTTCTCCCTTCTGCACCTGCAACACTCTGCTGAAGTGGAAATGTTCATTCCTTCTACTCCTCCTCCTGTCTTTCTCTCCACTGCTTTTCAGGCCATTTTCTCTGTCTCTCCTCCTCCTTCTCACAAGGTTTTATTCTGGGCTGACGTTCTTTTGTCATTTCCCACAAATTCACTCTGGCAAGAGGCCGTTATTTGGCTGTATGTGAATAAAAGGACAGAAGAAACCAAAATTAGATAAGGAATTCCATGTGTGAAAAATGCCACACTAACTCTTCCAAGTTTTTCCAAGTCAGAAAAGAGAACTGGAAAAATCAAGCATCCATGAAAATCAGGCCTGATTTTCACAAGCTTCAGTAGAGATATCCCAGAGTGGGAATTCCTAAACTTGTGTGAAGAGCTTTGAGTTACTGATTTGATTATCTCAGGAGAAGGGCTTAGAGCTCAGAGTGAGAAGCTGCTTCTGTTTGTGGCTCTGTGATGGAAAAAAGGAGAATTATTGCAAAAACCAGCTCTGATGACACGTAATGACTCCTATTTCTCTACTTGTTAAATGAAGGTAGTTGAAGTTGAATAATGGGGATGGGAAAGTGAGGGATGGCCATACAACAGTAAGTGAGATGGAGAAAGAACAGAAGGCATCGTTCACTATTCTTTATTCCAGGTGTCCCTATGTCCCAGCCACCATGTGTTCCTTGCTACGTGTCAAGGGTACTTGCTAACTCATCAGTAGTGTGGTCACTGTACTGGATGGTGATGCCTTGTTGCAAAAATCTGTTGTGATAGCTGGGTATGCGTATGCGTTTTGCCATTGTTCAGAGTCTCATGAGTGGAAACACGATCATCAATGAGATCATGATGTGCTCTATCAGACTGGTAGGAGTGGAGTGTCACAGGGATCTGTGTTAAATCTGGTTTCAAGATAACACCTTTGTTAATGGGGAGTAAAGCCACATGAACAACCTCTGCATTTGTTCCTAAATTATGAGGAGCAACAAGCAATGCAACTAATTGGAAGTAGGGCTTAAACAATTTGCTTAAGGGAAAAAAGAAGTGAGAAAACCCATCTCCTTGCCTGCATGCACACATTGCTTTGCATTAGCAATGCTGTGTGCTCTGCTCTGGGCTGATGGGATTGTGGTATCCGGTTACAATCAGGTGAAAGCGAGGGGAGGCACAAAAATATCTCTGCAGCCCACATTTCCATCCACGGAAAAACTCACCCAGGAGCAGTTGCACCGGTGGCTGCTGGAGCAGCATTTGCTGCAGCTGCAACTGGTTGGCATGCTGGAACAGGGACCACACTCTCATTAAAGCCCAAACCTTCAGGCAACAGAGGATTTGTTTTACTCCAGGTGCAGCCGAAGCTACGTTTGCTCTGGCAGCATGAGCTGGCCACCATTGCCCATCCTGTAGTCACCTCTCAAGCAAGCACAGCATGGGATATATTTCCCTGCATGCTCCCAGCTCCAGCTCGGACAAATCATCCTTGAGCAAGGAAGTGTGAGATTAACCACCTGCTTTTCCCCAGGGTATGTGCTGCCCTTCTTCCTCCATGATTTCTCACAGGGTTTCCAAGCAGGAGAGGTCTTGCCTGGAGGATGTCACCCCACTCCCAAGCCAAGTTTCAAGTTCTTTGCTTGTGATTACATCAGACCCTGAGGGGAAGTTTCTTAGAACAGAAAAGATTATGCTGATACCGAGACAACAACAGCCATTTGTATTCTCCATCCTGCATACAAAACCTAAGCAAAAATTAAAATATGTTTGCAATATAAGGTGAGCTGCCTCTCCTAAACTCCAGACTTGAATCCTCAAAGGTGACACTATCCTAACCTCATCATCTTGATCAGAGATAGGACGGGGCAACCCCTCCCCCCCCTCAAGTTGCAGGTGAAGCTTGTTGCAGTTAGGAAAGGGATAGTGTCACACATCTGACACCTGGGACCAATTTTGGTGGCTTGGGAGGATCTGCTGTGACCTGTTTGTCTTTGGGAGCAAGTCCCGTGTCCTCAAATGTTGCTCAGTTTTGTGATTTCTCCCCAGTGACCCTCAGCAGCTCT
Source organism: Tapera naevia (assembly GCA_033556795.1). Taxonomy (NCBI): domain Eukaryota; kingdom Metazoa; phylum Chordata; class Aves; order Cuculiformes; family Neomorphidae; genus Tapera; species Tapera naevia. The sequence continues at coordinate 3,652,341 of JAUMJJ010000352.1, forward strand.
CAGCAGCTCTCAGGTTGGCATCCTGGGGCCATCACACCCAGTACCACAGTCCCACCATCTCCCTCTTCTCCATGCTGTCATCCTGCTTGCCAAAAGGAGATGAAGTTGCTTGGATTACTTCAACTCTTTTACTCCTTCTGTAAGCACCAGGGATATTTTTGACTGTCCTTTTCAGTTCCAGCTGAAGTCAGTGCCACAGGCAGCTCTCTTAGTAGATTGCTTTTGTGATTTATGCAGGTCCAGAAGAGTCCAAGGATCATTTATCTTCAAACCAGGAGAGAGATGAAAGAGTCATGGTAGTAAAATTTCCTGTGGAGCTAGATCTGAGCATCAAAGAGGGGAAAATGTCATTGTTTTACTGAGACAAGACGACGTGAGACAGGTTTTAATGCTGGGGGATTTTTTTAACTGAATAATTTGCCTTAAAAAGAGAAAGAAGTTTTGAGAAATGAAAGGAGGGCAAACGGGCTTGGTGTGCACTGCTGGGAAGTTCTCTTTGGGGAAGGGCAGAAAAAGCCTGGTGGAAGTAGAGTCTGAGGGACACACATTCCTCCTGGGTTGGGGAGGCAGCACCAGGAGGCTATAGTTGGTGGATGTCCCCACCAACAGAGGGCAAGTGGTGCCCTATGTGGCTGCGATGCCCAAGCTGGGAAAGGCGTACCATCAGCCCTGTCCCACGGTGCTGGCACAAAGCAAGGTGCTCGTGCAACACAAGGGTGTGCCTGAAATCATGACGGGCAGACACTGGTTGTGCAGATCTGCGTGGCAGCACAAGTGTGTGTGACATAGAGAAAAATAGAAAGTTCCTAACCATAATGAGATCAACTGCAAATATGGGAAACGCCAGCTGGCCGCACTCCTCCTCCTGCACTGCCACAGTTTGGCACAACAATGTGGATCTCCTTGACCAGTTCCTGGGCAGAGCTTTGCCTTGAGCACCACCAAACCACAGCTGCAGGGCCGGGGAGCATCACCTGCCCTCACCCTGCCTCAGGGTTTGCAACTGAAGCACAAATCTTGGGAAATTCGATTACATCGGAGGACTGGAAGGAAACTGAAGGAGGGGGAGGGCTGGGAAAGGGTTCGTTTACATTTGCAGCAGATGCTATCTAGAGGAGGAAAATACTTTTATTTCCCCTGTGGACTGCCGGTTGATTTTCTTGCGGCAGGCACTAATGGAAAATAATAAAACCCATTTTAGTCAGGTTGTATCCAGAACACTTACAGGTCAAGCCAGTACTCAAAACAGACCATTCTGGAACACAACACATTAGTTTGTCACCAGCGTCTATGGTGGCCAGGGGATTTTTACTATTTGAAATTGAATTTTACAGGTCAAGGCCTTTCGTGAGTCTTCAAAAACAGTGCGTCTCCGTGAAGTTAGTGTGACTATGAAGGTAAATGTGTAAAAATACACAACCTTTGTGTTTGTTAGCAGTGCAAAACAACAAAGAAGACCCATGGTGGGAACAGTGATACGGCTACGAACCCCAGAATATAATCATTAGTTTTTATGGACTCAGATATTTCAGCATTGTCTTCCTGCTGCTAAATCAAACCCACAAAAGGCACAGGAAGCATCTTTCACTGAAAATTATGTCCTCTTGGTTTATAATTTAAAATTCACTGATGACTGTAAAGGAAGCTTGGTCATAGGAGCCCAAGTTTCTTAGAAATGAGTCAGAACTAGATCATTTGTTTTGGAGAGATTAACTAATGTCAACATTCAGATAACCTCAAACATCTTCCGAGTGGTTTTATAACTCACAGAAAAAATAAAGCAGGGACATGAGGTGGTTCCTGAAGTGCCACCACACATGCACACACTCACACGTGCACACATTACTCTCTCTGTTTTCTTCTCCATCGCCTTCTCTTGCACAGCCTTATCTCCATGGCACCCCCAGCCCACTAACTCAGGAGGGCTGTTATTAGACTGCCCAGCATTTGCACATTAATTGCCCAAATTAGAGACAAAGACCACCAAAAGCCTGGTTTTGGGCACTCTAGAGGTGGAGGGTGGTTCACATGTAGTGCATGTCTGTACCCTGCCCCCATCCCCCACAGCCCCAGGGATGAGGATCCCCTGTGCCAGGCTTTGCCGCAAAGCCTGGCATCCTCTGTGGCGTTCCTGCTAAATGGCTAAATAATCACTACGCTTTTCTTTCCCTGCTTTATTTATTTTTAACCCAAAGCTGAGTGTGCATCTCAGGACTGAAGTGTGTTGTGTTGCTGGTAGCTGATGGTAGGTGGGAAGTCCATACGGCTGCTCTGTTTCCCAGTAATATCCACCGAAGCCTGGAATCACTATCATTTCTGCAGGTTTTTCCTGTAATTCAACTTTGATAAAACCCCCTCTTAGGGAGGAATTAATAGCTTGCTGTGGCTGCACTAAACATTGATTGGGTTTTTTTGTCTTTATATGGAAAGCTGCACAGGCTGTTGGACAAGAATCTGAGAACAACAGATATTAAATCTACTAATGTTTAGATAATGACGAAGGTCTTCAGTTCCTCACGCTCATAATGAAAATGCCTTTTTGTGCTGTGTGAGGTATTTTGATGGACAATAAGTGCCTTGGCAGAGAAGGCGGCAGCGTGACTCCATGCAGGTAGAGGCAGAAATGATGGAGGAAGAGATCCCAGGGCAGAGCAGCATTGCAGCTAGAAATAGCCCTTGTTATCTCCAAATTGCCATTGTGCAATGGTGCACAGAACATGAAAAACACATTGCTTTTCTTTTCCCCAATACTTTTATTATCCTAAATCTTCTAAAACCTTCGTTGCCCATGGAGAGGAAAGATTATCAAGTAAAATTCCAGGATATAAATCTTGAGGGAAGAAAAAAGAGATCAGTTTAAAGAGTATATGAATGTAAGAAATAATAAAGTTCATGTTTGTAGGCTGCTTTTGCTGACTCTGGCAAATACACACTCATTTCAGGGACCTGTAGTTTCCTACAGGTCCAAGGAGCTCTCTGCAGCACTGAACCATGTTCTGTGGTTCTACCTGCAAGCCGCATTTGGACTATCCCATTTTTAGATTTCAAAAATATCAACCGGGCCATTCAGACCAGGGTGTCCAGCTGATGGAGGTGTTTTTCACACTGAATCAAGGATCAGGCTTCACATTTTGGACAAAGCTCACTGTTTCCAGCTGATCCACCCTGCTGAGCAGCAGCAAAGCAGACTACACAAACTGCCATCAGCACAAAGGGCTCAGAGGAAGGACCCAAACAGTAAGATCAATTTGCCTGCTCCCTTGTAGTGTGGGTTCCCACGCTGTAGCTAAGGAAAACTGCTGAGGGAAATCATCATCTGGGATGCAAAGGGTTATTGTGCACTGGCAAGGAGAGACCAGCTAACAATAGATGGAGGAGTGTGACTTTTATGCAGAAAGGAGTGAATCTCATCCTGTAAAACAGTGACTACAGACATCTCTGCATACCAGCCCACACCTCACAACAAGTGCCAATGGGAACCACCTTGGGTGCAAATCTCCACACAGTTGGCAATTCCACCCCAGGTGCAAGGTATCCAGCACAGAGATTTGACTCCCATGGAAGTTAAACATATACAAGAGCTTCAGGATCAGACAGGCTTTGTTTTCCTCTGCTGCTGTGAGCCTGTTGCATGTCAGCATGCCTTCAGTATGGAGCATGGACTTCCACTTTCTGCCTACTCCTTGCTCCCGTAGGGCATTCCTGCCATGCACCTGCTCCACTAGCTTTCCCACTCGTGGTCTCCTCTGCAGAGAGGCAGGCAACCCTACAAGGTGATTTAAATATTGTTGGCTGAACTGCCTCTTCCTGTCTTCGCTGACAGCACATGGAGAGTTCCTGTGCAGCAGCATGGTTTGGGTGCTGGTGGTGGAGGGCCCAGGTGCCCTTGGCACAGGCTGTCCTGTGCAGGAAAGCTTACAGGGCAGGACAGCATGCAGCACTCAGCTCCCACTCCCATTCCTGGCTCAGGTGTTTTCATCCATCTGATTCTCTTCATCATTACCTTTTTTTTTAAAGACTCTGCTGTTGCTGACTCCACAAAGGTTTCTACACCATAATGAGGGAACTTTTCTAATGACTCAGAGATTTCTAAATTAAATGTAAAGTGTTTATTGCAGAGATGCATGGCCATACATTATGCATTAGTGTTTCAATACAACGACGCAATTCGGGTAGAAATTATCCATGTGAGCTGCAATCAATTTTAGCTGCTACTCTTTGCATGCTTCACAATATGGTCATTCGGCTGTGCAAAACCACTTTTACTTGATTACTTACCCTGTTGATAATCACTGTGGCTTTTGGCAGTGCCAGGGTCTTATTTCTCTCTGTGAAATTGCCAACACTATTTGTGGAGGGACTGGGCGTAGCTGTGGCTGCTCTGCCAAATCCCTGTGGCTTCACCTGACACCAAGGAATGCACAGACTCCAGCACAACCGTTGAAGACTTGTTTTAATGGTGTGGGCTTTCATGGGCTGCCATGGGCACACATGGTGCAGCCAGGCAACCAGCATCATCCTCCCTCTGGCTCCTGGATCACTCTCTTGCAATGGCCCACAGCCACGGTTCCTGTTGGACTGGTGGCAATTGCTATTTTTTGATGTGCCCCCAAATCCCTCACTCTATTGGCCAGGTGGGCTGCAATATTTTAATTGTGGAGTTTGCATTGTCTCCAAAGTGAATGTGCCAGGTCAGTGATGGGATGGAGAAAGTGTGTGCTGCACAGGATTGAAAAAATTGAGTGTTCTTCATTTCATATTATTAAAAAAAAGTCCCAAAAGGGAGAGATGCTGAAATAATAAGCTCACAGTCGGGGCATGAAAAATCAGAGGGCTATATTCCCTGTGACTACATTTGGGCAGTTATTATACACTATCTTTCTTCTTGAGTTTTGTCAGCTTATTGCAGAACCAGAGAATGATATTTAAAATAACTGTGAGCCTAAAGGTTCAGTTAACCGCATGTGTTCTTGCAGTCCACATGCTCTGCCAAATGAAGCAGGATCTCCTCCCTAGGCAGGACAGCAGTACTGCTCCATCACAGTTCTCTCAGGAGCACTTGCTCACACCACCACAACACAGAACTGGCAGTCTGGAGATGCCAGGTAGAGAATCAGCCTGAGCAAAAGGCTCGTTCCTGCCCCCAGAGAACTTACAATCCACCCTGGCCATAGCCCACAGAGGAGACAGGTCCCCATGTGACCCCAGTGCCACCGAGCTCCAGGAGTCATCTCTCTGACATCAATTTGAGGTCTCAAACACATTGGCGAGAGGGGAGGGGCTCTGCCAGTGTTTGACCACTGCTAACTTTGATGTAAGGACATATAAATCAGGGAGACATGAGAGTGAGGGCTCGTACCTACCAGGTCCCGGCTGCATCGGGCTGATTTATTTTGTGTGGGAGCAGCAGTAGCAGTTTATGCCTTCTAGTGTAGATTGCAAGATAAATCTGGCTTTCAATGAGACCCATTGGTGACTGACACTGACAGAGCTTTTAAATCACCGCAGCTGCCTGGATATTGCCATGGGCCATATTTGGCCCTGCAGGTCAGGTCTCTTTTTGGCTGGTGTAAATCAGCACAGCTTGGATTGAGATGTGGTGTCAGGTTCAAGAACCAGTCTCATTTTTATTTAAGTGTCTGTATGGTAATTCCAGCTCAGAGGGACACCTGAGGGCTGCAGCCTTTCTCTGCATGAATTGCCAGGTTTTGCCACGCTAGGATCTACCTTTCATGATGAAAGCTTTAAGTATCGACTAATTGGATCCTTGGGAGTGTCGTACAGAAGCTGCTTTTAAGGCCCACCTTACACTGCCAAGGAACATCCACGTGAAGATGAATATCCGCCTTAGCACTAATTTAAATGATTAATACACTCCAAAACTTTCCCACTCACTTTCATGCTGCAGACAGATTGACAGCCAGTAAAAGTTAGCCTGGGTTCCCTGAAATTGACAACACTGTTTGCTTCTGGACATAATCTGGTACTGCCTGGATAAACTCCCTGGCATTAACGAAGTCAGAACTTCTGAGCAGGAGACGAAAGTCCTCACTGTGCTTTGACAGGCACTGATCTCTACTGACACACCTCCCACTGTTGTCAGGAGGTTTGGTATTGCTGCCAGATGTATGTTGCAATGACAGCAAAGACTATCGTTGTGCTCTCGTTGGTAGAACTGGTTTCACCTTTCATTAATGTGCACTCAGAGCAGGATCAGCTCTCCTTGGGCAAGTGGTGCTGTTTGACACTGTGGGAGCAAGACCGTGTGTTTATCCTTTATCAGCATCGTACTCAGATCATAAAGCCATTTCTAGAAAGGTTTTATCTGGACAAATTGCACTGTAAATGGAATAATCTCACCAAAGTACAATATGTCATAAAGCAGCCTCTTTTTGATATTAATTGTATTTTGCTTTTCTTAACATTTTGCATGGCCCAGGACACGCTGGACTGTGTGGCAGCAGTCCATGGTCTGGACTGGGGAGGTAAAATCAAAACCCCAGCTCATTCCTCTGTTTCTTGCTGCCACTACTTGTCAAGCCGACAGCCTGATGCAGGCAGGTCCAGCTGTGCTCCCTCAGTTCACATTTCCATTTCTGCATGTTCCACATGCCTGATCGGTTGTTGCAATTTTCAGTTCCAACAGTGATGGTTCAGTGTGAGTTATTCAGGGGAAGGCATGTGTTTGCTGTATCACTTGGTACCCATGTGCTTCCCAGCCTTCCGTCAGCCTGGCAGGACGTACACTTGGTTGTGAGGGTTTGGTTGTGGTGGGAATGTTCTTCATGGGTGCAGTCATTGTAGGTGGTCAGTAAAGTCACCATCAGTAAAATGAGTTCGTGTACTTTTGAAGACTATTCTGTTTTCTCTTAAAGCCTAGCAGTCCTGGGGACAACTAATCAGGGCACTCACAACTGGAACACTCCAGTGCCTCCATGATGGACATGAAGTGAAACCCAAGACAATTAGGCAGCAAAGGAGGTACTGTTTCACAGCTTCTTTATGTGCAAAACCCCTGAAAGCTAAAGCCAAAAAAGTACTCTTTCCTCCTTTGGTTTGTTCAGAGAAGCTGGCAAACCTGAAGTGCCTTTACAAGTGGAAGGAAATACCCTGTGGGTTTGGGTGCATTTATTTATTTAGTTAGCTTTTGTTGTGAGGAATTCTCTTTGCAGTGCTTTAGATAAACATCCATTTAAAGCAGTGTTTTCCATGGTTGTGAATTATCCACGTGGCTTTCATTGCCATCCTGATTAGACCCCTGAGTGTAGAGCATCAGCTGGTGCAAACAGGACATCATGTCACTGATGGGCCTTATGGCAATCAATGCCAGTTGCAAAATTTATCTCTTCATGTAATGTAGTAGCTAGATGGCACTGAAGGTATTTTGTGGCATCTGCTGTCTCAGGTATGGCAAAGAGATGACTAATTTGCCTGTGAGTGGTAAATAATTACAGAAATTTGTATTATTCATTTTTACTGCTGTTGGACCAAATTCTGGCTGCCACTGTAGCTGTCTCATGTAGGTGTTGTGACCACAATAACATCTCATTGTGATAAGCAATTCAGATCCCTCACTAACCAGCCAGTCACATCCCAGCTCCACAGGCACCCAGTGGGAGAACTCATGCTAACACGTGTCAGACACCTGTTGCAGGTGGTCTGAAGACAGCTAAAGACTCCACATAGATACAAGATAAAGGCAAACATGAAGTGTGGAGTAATTTAAGAGAAGAGTAAGAGAAAATTGAAAGTCTTGGGGTGAGGAAGGAAGAAATTGCCATTTCTGGGATTTATAATTTGTGACTGACTTGGCATTGGGCTTTCATTCCTCACTGCGGTGGGGAGTTGCCAAACTTGGGAGCAGCACTGGATTTCTGAGTCTCATGATTTCATCTCCTTGGCTGCTGGCATGAAACCGTGGTGCTCCAGGACCTTTATTTATTTTATGATTCAGGCAGAAAGTTCTCAGTCAGAATCACAAAATCATTATAGCTTGAACAGCGTGTTCAGTGATTCAAGACCATTTCTCACCCACATTAGCACTTCCCTTGCAGCTCCACTGACTCCACCACGGTTCTCCACAGAGTTTCTCTGACTTACAAATTACCTTCTGGCACTGCTCCTGGTGAATGAAAATAGGAAGCTGGATTGCTTCACTAATAATCTTATTTCCAGTTTGTTTCAATTATGCTTCTTTTCCAGAGGGTGTTAAGCAGTTGTTTTGGTCTCACCGACTCAAGGTATGCAAAACACATATATAAGTTTATATATGAGGGCTCTGCATAGAAACAGAGGAGCTGTTGCCCCATTCTGTGCCAATCAGCCTAGCACAGATTTGAGAAAGGAAGATGCACCCAAACACCAGCAATGCTGGAAGACTGCAGGTCGCTGCAGTAACATCTGCTGCTGCTTGTAAACCAGGCTCCAGTGCAGGTGGCCGAGAGGTTGCTGAGGGCCACTGGAGCAGCTCCTCACCATGTTTCTGAAGTTTCTTGCAAGCAAAGCCTATGGCAAAAACCTGTCCAGAAAACCTGTCCCAACTAATGGGACATTTAGAAATGTTTACTTATGATTAAGCTCAGTCTGAGCTTTATTGGGAGTGTTTTAGTCCCTCTTTCATCAGGAAGGGTCAGGAATGCCTTTTCCTGATACCCTGATGATTTAGCGAGTATTTCAGAGCTGCATCAGTGGATCCAGCTGCCTGACAAGAGATACTTCTGACCTACTTGACTGCACTGAGGAGTAGAAGGAAGGATAAAGAGCGTTACTTTGCTGCATGAAAGGAGCTGTGCATCTGATTGACCTGATTTTGGTCTTTCTTGCTCTCTTTTAATGCCACTGACTTCAGCAAAGGAGTGCTTATTTACACCAGAAGAATCTGACCCAGTTTCCGTGGCCTGCTCTCACTATGCATTGGGGTTATGGTGACATTGCCATCATCCACCACCCCGTTCTTCCTCAGTTCATGTGTCTGCAGGAGCACAGGATCATGGGACCACGCTGGGTCTGAGCACAAATGCAGCCAAATTGAGACACAGGGCAGTGGGAGCCAGGCATCCCACATGGCTGAGCAGGTGTTTTGCAGCTGGACTGCTCAACCCAGGTTTTCCTATTTATTTAAAAGTTCACAGAGCCAAATCGTAGTGAGAAACCCCACTGCAGGTCCTCAGGGCTGAGGGTTAATGCAAGGGTGAGCTTGGATCGGGGGGCGATGCCCAGCCCAAGCCCACTGTGACTCCATCTGCTCTTGGCATACAGATCCCATAAATGGACTCCGTATCTCCCCCGGTGAAGGACCTCGAGACACGAATCTCCCCGTACATGGCAATTGCTGCTCCCTCCCTCCTCCTGCATGGCAGCTTTGAAACCATGTGAGAGGAACCCTGGTGCTGAAGTTTGTTAATTAATATGCTACTGCTAACTATCTCAAAATCTTTCTTCAGATCAAGAGAAACAGATTTGATCAAAGGCAGCAAGGGTGTCGGCAGTGGTTGCTGACAGTGCAGCCGTGTTAAGGATGCTGGAGTGGGCACTGCTTTTGGCAACAGCTGGTCATGGTCTGCCCTTATTGTAACCACATATAAACCACGGGAGACAAACCAGTACTGCTTTGCTGTTGCTAATACCGTCAAGCATCCTCCAATAATGGGTAGAAAGGGTCCAGCTTGAGACCATTTCCTATTATTTTCAGGGAATACTGGAATGAGGTGCACAGCGGGCATAAGTGAGCAGCAGCAAAAGCAGAAATGTCTTCCTGCCTTTGTTATTTTTCTAAAAGATAGCTCATTGGATGAATTTGAAAGAAAACACCTGTGAAAAATATTGGAAAGAGATAAACATGCTTCATTATTGAGTGTTGCTAGTTTGAAACAATCAGAGGCAATCACAATAAAGCAGAAAGGAAAACAAAATCTTTGAAAGCAGGTATTCCAAGTAACTAGAAAAAATAAAGGAGGAGAACTAAAAGCCATTAGTTTTTCACTGTTCCATGTCAAGTCCTGGCTCTCCCCTTCCACCATTCCTAGCCTCTCAGTCAGCTCAGCAGAGAGAAGCTTTTTATCCAGTCTCATCATTAAAATCCTCTTGCCAGTTTGACTTGGCTGAGATGGTAACGTAACTGGTGGTGGCTGAGAAAGGAGGTGGGATCTGATGTTTCATGATTAAACAGAAGATTAGTTGTCTCAGGGTCATCGAGGGCTGACCAAGTCAGGCTGTCAGGGATGAGGTTTCTGGCTTGGGCAGCCTCATCTTACAGCTCCTTGTGTTGGTTTACAGAGCAGGTGAGCTTCCATGTGTCCATTTTACGTGGTCAGTCTGACCTCTAACTGGAGATGTGACCACTCGTCAGCTAAGATGGTGGCGAAACTGGGAGCGGAGTTTGGTGCCAGTCCAGCACTCTTCTGACTGGCTGTGTGATGCTTCTCTACATGTCCATGCAGGTATCATGAGTGCCTGGGGTTGGACTGTCTTTCCTATTCCAGGACATGAATGTCCAATTTTAGAGGTTTGTGTATGGGAGGAGAAATTTGCTCCCCTGCTACTTCAATCCCCATTTACTTGTTTCAGAAATGCAGCAAAATGCAAAACTTGTGTCAGTGCTATCCTGCACAGTCAAAATTCAGGTGAAAGATGAAATTCAGGTGAAACAGGCCAGAAATGAGAAATGCCTCTGCTTTCTGAGCACCACACCTTGAGGAGGAGACCAAGCTGGCGTGTGGGGCAAATAAGCGGATGCTGCAGCACTGCAGTACCAGCTTGCAAGGCATCCCTGTATTTCTTGGCCACCTCCACTATTCTGGTTGATGAAGGTGCTTTATCTAATATAGCTCTGCAATGACAACCTGGGGAACTCAAAGCACAGTTGTCCCCTGGAAAAACCCCATGAAGTGCAGAAAAATGCATTCATGCCAGTCCCCCAGGGGAACAGAGATAAAATTAAGATTTAACAACGGCCCTGAATCACTGGGTTTCTGCATAGACCCTGTCATTGGGAGTGAAGATAAACAAAGGGAATTTCTGCCCTCCACACCTCACCCAAATTAAACAGATGGCTGGGGCTGGGTGTACGCTGAGATCGGATTGCAGGAGTTTATTAGTTCTGGCAGCAACCTCGTCAGCCCAGAAGTCTGCAAATGCCTTAAAATATCTGCTTGGGGTTTCTGGAGCAGCTATGCATCCTTTTGGGGTTGGGTGAATTTTATGGCTATAATCAGACACCTCCATTACTCATTTCTGCTCTTTCTACCCAAAATGTCTGACAAGTTCAGCTGCTAAAGGCAATCTGTAAAAAACAGGACCTGAACTGTCAGATCGCCCAAGCGCTGCCTCATCTCCTTCCTCGTTGCTAATGAGAGATGGGGTTGTGCTGACAGACTGACTGGCTGGGGAAGAGTGGGAAAGGAGAGCTGAAGTGATAATCTCCTCAATTTAAAGTGATGTTTTCTGTGTTACCCACTGCTTTGGCTCTGACAGCCTTTGCAGAGTTAAAAGAGACACTGGGAAGGGAAAAAGGTAATAATAAACCTACCCCCTGCCTGATTTTCCATTGTCTGGTCTATACCATTTATTTTTAATACTAATGTGGCATGGTTTAATGTTCTGTTGATCAAATTAAACTTCTGTGTCAACCTTCCAGCATTTGCATCATAACATTGGAGAGGTGAAGCAGGGTGATACTGACATGAAGTATTTGAGTTGAGCCAGAGTGGTTGTCCTCTCCCGCGTATAATTTCTCAGGGAATTTTTGCAGGAATTCCTTAGGAAATTAAGGAATGGAAAACTTCTGTCGACTGTAGTGTGAGGCAAAAGAAAAATGTTAACTTTTTAAGATTACGTCGAAAAAGGAACATCTGTCTCCCACAGCCCAAATGATGGATGTTTCAGGAGGTCAGGCTCTACCTAACCATGGTGGGTTTATCTTGAAGGGCCTTGTTGATGCAAGAGGTAAAAAACCTGGTTCCTACAGGGCATCACCAAATCCCTCTACGTTGGCAGCACAGCAGGGCCAAGACTGCCCAGGTCCTTGGGTGCCGGGGTGTGCAGACACATCAGGCACGTCCAAGGAGATGTATCTGTATTTCCACTGATTAAGAAAAAACTGGTCTCCAGACAGGTGTATTTCATAAGCACTGAATCAACACAGTGGAATCTCCTGCAGGATTGCCTCTATGGGAAAACATATACCCATTGCACAAATAATTTTACTAATAGATTAAAAAAACAAACACTTTGCACAAAAATGACAGATTATCTACAAATAAATAATCTCTCAATATAAAAACAGCAAGAAAAATTCATTAAGTGCCTTTTAAAAGCATTGGATTTGACTTAGCAGATTTTTTTCAGATGTTCCTTTCAAGCAAACCTAAACATTAAATAATAATTTTGTAAAGGCAAGTTCTATAATAATAATAACACTGAAAAGGCATTATGAATCTTTTCCTTTGATAAAGATCTTTGTGCTTTTATGAAACATTCATTATCAGTACTTTCCCCCTTTATCTGAAGAAAGGAAACCAGTGCTTTAGAGACTGAGCACTTCAGCGTGTGTGGCAGAGAACAGAGCTGATAGGGCATTATTTCTGATAGACTGATGTTATAAAGCTATCTTTCATGTTCTCAGAAAAATGCTTTCTGTTATTTATTTGAAATTAAAACCGACTCGGAAAAAAGCCCCTTTTTTATAACAGATTCAGCTAATGTTCTCTTTTCTTGTATTTTATATTAATAGTGATTGCTCTAATCTTTTAGTGTATTTCAACAGTTTCAGCAGGTTTATGGGCTAGGATTGCTATTATTTACCTCAGTGACTGGTTTTACGGAATAACTGCAGCTTTCCATGGAGGTAGTTCAAATGCTGAAGTGAAGGAAAATAAAATATAACACTGGTTCTCGGCACTCATGTAAGAAGTGAAAAAACAAAGAGGGGAAAAAGGACAGGATATATATTTAAAATATTAATACTACCAGCCACTCTATTCAGACTGACTGGGGTGGTGCTTTTTAATGTTATTTAAAATGAATCTGGACAAAACACAGAAGAGGTCATATCAAAGAGCGCTCCAGCACTGGTGTCCCAAGACCCTTCTCTCCTCTCTCCCCACTTCCCCACACAGTGATGTTGAGGATGCTCAGGACTTTTTAGCTCTTACACTGCTGAATGAATGTGGCTTCTGACTGGGGCTGGGCAAAGCCTCCTCAGAGATATTGGAAACAGTGCAATTTTTGTCCATATGGAAAGACAGTTAAAAAAAAAAAACAAAGCCTTAAAAAGGTGATTGCAATCAATGGGTCTGACAGACTGATGCCAGGGTCAGCCCTCCCATCCCAGGCATGACGCAGATGGAGCCATAGGTACCAGCCCCTGCTCTGAACTGCTGTGGCGCTGGAGCTCCAGAAACAGTCAGGGATCTCATCCAAAGTCCCATGAAGTCAAGGGTCTCCTCGTAGCTTCAAAGTCAGGAAATACATTCTTAAAAGCTGAAACCAGTTTTATAAACACTTAGGCCTAAATATGGAAACCTCTAAAAATGAATTTATTTTCTTATATGATAATTGGAAACATGTGTGTCCAGCTCCCATTGCGTTTTGGAAGCATCTGCACTAAGACAAACAAGCCCTGCCATTCACCAGGCTGGAAACTCCCCACATCTCCACAAACAGGCAAAAGCAAAGCCTAAGAGCTAGCATGATGAACATCGAGAGTTTCAGGAGAACCAGGCCCCTAGTTTATGACTTTAAATATGACAATTGCAAAGGCTTTCAAATACCAAAGGAGTTGATGTTGGCATTATCATAGAAATTAATGACACTTGAAGAAGTGATCAGAGGAATGTGGTCTCTTCTTTTCCTGTTTGAAGCTTTTCTGTGGGCAAAACATGATAACTTTATTTATCCTCTGTCAGAGAAGAATTCAATTTTTTCTTTCAATAAAAAAGGTCTGCACTATTTTCTCAGATTATTTTAGGAATGTGAGATGAGTCATGATGGGTCCAATAGATCCCATAACACTTGTCCTTCCTGAACAGAAGAGTGGATGAGCATTGCAGAGCACAGGCCATGGATAAACATTCTAAATGTTATTGAGATTTAAATATGTAATATTTTATTCAGAAAATGTGGAATGAATCAGGCATTTTTCCTCCTAAATGATGACCCTCATTTTTAAGCCAACTTCAAAGCTGGTTGAAATTATTCAATGTCAATTTGGAGGAAAAAAACTCACTGCTTCCATTGCTCTAAACAGAAATGTTTGTGTTGGTGCACCAAAATGCAGAAGTATAAATGGAAATCAAATACACAAAGAATTCATTGAAAAAACAAACTCTTTCCTTACCCAACACAGTTGCAATATTTTCCTGTGTTATCCTTGCAAAATTAAGAAATCAGAGCTAACCCTTCTGAGGGATTGCTACAGACACCACAAAGGAAATTTAACAGTAACTTGGAAGTATTTTTGTTTATGATGTTATTCCTTAAAAGAGGATTGATTTTCTTTTACAGAAGCACTAAGACAAAGATGGGATGCAAATAATTTTGTATGCAGATAACTTTCGTCATTTCCCCTCACACAGCTGTTAAGATCTGTGCCTTTGGCATCTATTACTCTTGATAACCATACATTTCTGATGCTGTTTTTCAGCAGTGAGCTTACTGTCTTCAAAATTAGTCATTGCAGAAAAATCCACGTAGTCGCAGGGATGATGAAATAAAATCATGATGAGAGTAGATGAAAAACCTAACAGCCTGAATTTAGGTCGAGAACCATACTGATTATTTTGGAAGAAGTCATACATTTGCAAATCCTTGACAGTACCATCAACTCATTTTGTATCAGACAATGAAATCAGGATTTTATCTTAGGTGAAGTCCTAATCCTGAAGAAAAACATTGGCCTGTAGATTTAGTGCACATACACACAATGGGTCTCTGCACTCCTGTTGGAACTAAAGCAACCTTTTGCAAAACTGGCTTTTCCTGCCCCTGCTCTGCAAAACCTGGCTGCCAGTCATGTCACTGCCTGTGCTGAGCCCTGCAGGATGGGTGGCTTTGATGTGATCAGATAAATCAGAAGAGCCTGGGTACATCAGCTCTCCGCAGAGCTTCATTTTGCCAAGAGGTGCACCCTCCTGGGGCCACTCGTGGGCTCCAGCCAGCCCCGCTATCACTGACACAAACTTACCGCTTCCAGCACTTTCCCCCAGAGGGAAGGTTTCACAATGGGCTGAAGTTTAGACTGAGGAAAGGTCTCCTGGTGCGCTGCCATGTTGTCCTCCTCTGTCCAACCACCGGCCTTGTTTGCCCCTTGGATATGTCACAATCATAGAACCATAGAATCTTCTGGTTGGAAAAGACCTTTGAGATCATCGAGTCCAACGGCGTCCATCATCTGCTAAACCATGTCCCTCAAAAACTCATCTACCCATTTTTTAAACACCTCCAGGAATGGTGACTCAGCCATCTCCCTGGGCAGCTGTACCAGTGCCTGACACCCCTTTTGGTAAAGAAATTGATGCAACCCTTGGCACTTACTCTGGACAAGCCCCTAAGAACTTCATAATTTTTTTTGCTCTTCTCTAACACTGTCCAGTTTGACAGCACTTCTGAGCTCATGAGCTGCCCAGAAATACAAGGTTGATTATTTTCAAAGCTGTGTATGGAAATTGGATTTTATGTTTATTTTGTTTGGTTTGTTCGCTGTTTTTTTGGTTTTTTTGGTTGGCTTTTATGGCTGACATTAAATTCTGAAAGGCAACTCTGAAACCCTCAGCCTGTGGATTTAGGGGACAAGGATATGGGTGAAAGAAGTGCCCAGCCCACATGAGGAAGACAATGCTGCCACTTTGGCCTCTGCTCAGCCCTTAGGGTGACCGAGCCATGCTGGAGTGCGTGGGAAGTGTTCACCCAGGGCTGCACTCAAATCTCCACACTCTTGGGCAAGAAAGCCAGAAAAAAGAGAGAATTACCTTGCTTACATCTCATGTCATGTCCTCATCAGCCCTTCCCATTACCACACTGAGTATACGACAATTTTTGCAAGTATTTACTGGTAGTAAGGAGGAACAGAAAACACAAAAACTTCTTAAATCTAAGAGTTAACTTTGTTTGAAACAATAGTGACAAATCACATTTTTCCATACAAATCTTTGCAGAGCCAGAATCTTCCTCTCTGTAATTACTGACTTCAATAGGCAAGGGCTGGTCGTGAGCTGTAATTAGAGCTGGCTGGGGAACAATGAGTTTGTTTCATGGCAGCTTCTGAGGTTTCAAAATCTGTTTATGTTCTGCAGAGGAAATGAAATCAAAACATTTCTCATGTGAGATGAGAGTCTGTCAAAATGTCCATTTTCTATGCAGAGAGTTCCTCATTTTGCTTTGAGAGTTTCCCTGCCCTCTTCACCGTGGTCGGGGCATGGGGTGTGTGCACAGCCGGGAGCAATTATGGGGTGGATATGCCTGGGTGCCAAACACATCAGTGCTCAAAGTAACCCATGTGTTTTGATAAAAATAGTTGAAGTTGAAAACACCATGACTGCTCTTGCCTGAAATATTCAGCTTGTTTGGGGTCACACTGACCTGGTAATTCCTTGTGCCAGCACCCTGCTGGAGCAGAAGCTGACCTAAATGGACAAGCTCATCTTCTGTTTGGTACATCTGTCTAGAAAAACCTTAAAAATCTAACTTTTTTGTACAGTCTAGAAAAGGCTTTAAAAATATCTGCTCTATGGGGATATTAAAGGCCCAATGGCATACTTGGCAGGAGTGGATGTCTGCCCGGAATCACCGGCATTTCCTCTCCTGTCCCACGTGTTTGCTGACTGTCTGTGCCTCTGCTGCTCTCCATCCCAAAGTGGCTCAGTGCAGCTGCTATTTAGTGCGTAGCGTACAAAGTGCTTTGTAATTCTTTCTTGAAAGCTGCTAATCAATTATAGCTGGATAGTTTAGGCCTAACATCATTGTGTTGAAGAAGTATCCTCTGACACTGAAACACTTGAACTAGCAGATGTTGGTTGTCCTTGACCTTGGAGCATTCTGAGAAACAGCACCTCTCTGTTGCTATGGATGCAGAGAACTTTATCAAAACCCCTGCAGACCAAAGGACTGGGGGTTTCCCACTGGGGTCTATGCAGCTGGAATGATGCAGGGGGGGCATGGCGGGGGGGAATGCCAGACAAAATTTTTCTCCAGTTAAGTAATATGATTTTATAAAACTTGCAAGTTTATAAAAGCTTTTGACAAATTTGTGATCTTCTAGATCAACTAAAAGCTAAAAGCCTTTGAGACAGCCATTATATTGACATAAGAGGAAACCACCTACAGGAATTGTTAGCCTTACCCAGCTGGATGTTAGCAACTCCTTTCCCAACCTCCTACACCCAAAGAAATTTCCACTCTGACCTCAGATAGCATGAACCATTGCCTTCAGTGAGCAAGAAAATGGTTTCAAGTGGAGTCTTATTTTCACATACCAAACCCTCGCTTGTGCTATTCATTGATGAAGATTGCTGCAATGAAACCAACTTCTCTCTGATCTCCCGGGTCCTGTGAACTGCTATAGGACAAATGCAAAGGGTTTTGCTGGTGTTGACATCTGAAATCTGGGCTCTTGCATTACCACTACGCCAGGAGAAGTGGAGCTCTTTCTGGAGGCGAGACACAATGTAAAATGTGCCCCAAAAGTTCAGCTTCTTTCTAAACGACGCAGGTGCTTCCTTTGCCACGGGGCAGCCAGGAAATTTGCCATAAAGTACAGAAACCATTCCTCTCTGCCAGATTCACCATCATAACATGCTTAACCCCTTTGGCATGTGAAGAAGACTCAAGGGCTGCCTTTCCCATGTGAGAGTATTTGGGTTCATTAATAGACTCCAAAACACACAGAGAATGTGGAAATTGTGGTGCAGTGAGATTAAACTACTGCTTCCAGCTCTGCGGATGGCAACTGCTGCAGAGCAAGGGCTGCAGCCTGCTTCAGAGCCTGAACCACAGCTTCCTTCTGAGCTGGGGATGTTTTCATTTGAAGAAAAGAAAAAAATACTCGACCAGTTAGATGACCACTTACTCTTCCATGGTCTTGGTCTCCAGACCTGGATGTAGACAGTGCTTTGCCACCGCAGGAGGTGGCATGGGGCTGTGGTTGGCTTGGATCCCCCCAGGAGCTAACTGAGTGGTGCAGCCAATTGGGGCAGGTTTGGGGGACCCTTGCAACAATGGCACATCCCCTCCAAAGGCCTTTCTCCAGGCAATATTTTCAAGAGGAAATGTTCAAAGGTAGTGTTGAAAATGCTGGCTCCGGATTCCATGCCCCTGCCCAGCCACACTGAGTCAAGGAATATTCCTGGCTGATGTCCCATGAACTGGCATTTTTGTGATAGAAACTTCTGTATTCCACTGTTGTTCAGGTCCCCCCTTCCTCAGTGATAAAGGACCAACCCCACAAGTGGGGCATAAAGTCCTTTTAAATAAAAAATCTTCGGTTTCTGAACAAATTATATTCTGTATATGTATCTTGGAATTAAGATGCACAGAGCAATACTGACACGTGAAGTTCAGTGATATCTGAGCGTTGCTGCGAACCGCATGTGGTGTACAAAACGGTGTGTCCTCAGAGACCCAGCCAAAGCCATCACTTGCTGTCTGGGTGCTTCCATCAAATAAAATCATTCCTTCTGTACTTAAAATAGCACAATCTGGATAAAGAAGGTAGGCAAACATTCTGAAAAGCAATTTGTCTTCTTATCCTGTCAGTCATTGTTTTCTCCAGTGATATACAAGAATTAATTCATTTTACTCACAATTAGCAAATTTTGTGACGAAGGTTCTTTTCTTTTTTTAGACTATTTGGCACCCAAAAAGTATGTTTGATTTGTATTTTTAGAGTGGTGAGTTTGACATCAAACCAAAGGAGCAAAGTGAGGAAGACAGATGTAAAAACGTGTCAGCGCAGCAAAGGACAGAGCTTCTTGGGCAGAATGGGGTGCTGGGGCTCTCCCTGCAAGGGTGGGGACTCAAGTGATGACTGAGGGCACGATGCTCTCTGGCCATGCTGCTCATCTACAGATCCATCAGGACTCCCCACAGCAACACCTGCCTGGAAAGTACACCTGTAAGCTCCTGAAGGCAGACCTGTTCCCAATGTGTCTCAAAGCCATGGGCAAGGCAGGAACTGCTGTTGGCGTGCTGATGGGCTGCTGCATCTCAATGCAGCAGAAAGTATGGGGAGATACTTGCTTCTCTGTCGCTCTCTTGACCAGTCTTCTCAGAGAAGCTGATGACTTCCAGATCTGTTGCATTGCTAACATCCCCCAGCAGTCCCACTAACACCAGTGACATTTCTGCAGCAAAATGCAATTTGAGATGATGAAGGGGCAAAACCCTTTGGCCTTGGAGTGTGTCCATACTGGCCATTATTGCAGTGCTAACGGTGGTGGGTTAGGCTATTACGAGAAAGGAGTGCAGTAACTTTAACAAGCTTCCTAATAGCCCGAGTGCCTTCCTTGGTACACTTCAGACTTAAAAAGCCTTTCTCCTAATAGCTCTCTGCTGGTTAGAAAATAGAAAATAGCTTAGAGGGAGGAAGGTTTCTGGCGCATGCAGACACATGTGTGTGTGTATCGCCCGGAGTTTTTCATGCCCTGACTCTCGCAGCTGTCGGCCTGGCCGGTGCTGGGGGCAGCAGCTATTCCTGGGCACTTCCCCAGGCACTGGCCAAATCAGAGAGACAAGTCACAGCACTGCAGGGTGGCAAAACAAGGAGGATGATCAGAGTGACTTTGAGCCGTGAGTTAGAAGAGATAGAGGAAAATGAAAGATTAAGAACAAAAAAACCTCTTCCACCAAAGTGTATGCGTCTGATGCTAAAGAGCCTCAAAATTTCTTAAAATTCTTCACCTTTTCTTTTCCCCAGAAAGCCTGCTTCAACTGTGCTAACCCTTAATAATAATACTTTAAGTAAGCCCTGGCCCATAATCTTTGCTTTGTCATGACCAGGCTGTTCTCTTTGAACAGCCTAATGCTGTCTACCATCACCGGGAGGCAGGGTCCAGCTCTCCTTCTTCACAAGCCTCCCCGAATAAACTGGTTGTGTAAAACTGGGCACCATTCTGCCATAATGACTATGCACTGTCAACATGATTCTACCAGAGACAGGCTGAGAACAAGATTCAATGAGCCCATGAAGGATTTGTGTTTTATGAAAGAAGAGTCAAAACATTAGCAGTATGCAACATCAGAGAGGACATGGAGTGACCAGCGGGCAACAGGCCCTGCTGGAATTGGGGATAAGTCAACCAGAAATGTTGTTCATTTCATCTAGTAGCATTTGGTCCATTTATTTTAATTGCAAATAAATGCAAAGCAGAAAGAATGGGTTGCAGTTATTGTTGGAGGCAGTAAAACACTTTATGTGAAGTGAGGGTTGGCCTTCAACCATCCAAGTAAAATCCATTGCCTAAACAATAAAGCTTAAAAGATGAGCAAATTGCCATTTATGGGCTTTTCCAGTTCCATACCAGTCAGGACAAAGCCAAGGTTGAATACACGTGCACATTTGCTGCCTAACTTATTAGAAAAATGAGCCTTGTGCAGGATTCGAGCCATTTTAAATCATTCATTCAGGTCTGCAAACACTAGTGCAGACAACACACATGTAAACAACATAGCACTAAGACAACCCACAGGTGGTAGCCTGAGGAAATAACCCAGATAGTGCTATGTGCCAACCAGCCCACCTCAGGCTAAGGAAGGAGAGGGTTTCCCTCTGTGTGTTCTGATTCCTGGGCCGGGCTGGAAGGTGTTTGCTTGTCACCCTTCTGTGTGCTGAGCAGCTGGACCAGATTTTACAAACTCAAGCTGGTTTGGGGAATGCGATGCCTCGTTGGCATGTGGCTATTCAAGCTGGTGCCTATTATGTCACTCATATTAAAACGCTATGAAAACAGGCATTGTGCATTGAGAGGCTGAGCAAACCTTGTTATACAGTAATTATGCAATCAGCATATAATCTAATTTCAGTGGCTGGGGTTTGGAAGGGAAGTGTTTGTTCGTAGATGCTTGTAGGGGTCTCTACAATGAAATACACATATAGACATATTTACAACCAGTGGCAATAAAAATTCTGAGCAATGCTAACTATATTGAACTTCTGCGATGTTGAGAGCAACTTACAAAAGCCTCACACAGCTGGTTAAACTCAAAAAGACTCTTCTACTCAATAGTCAGACTTTCTTCAAATGAAATGCTCTACAATTGACAAACCCTTCTGGAACAGAGCAGGAAAGAGCTTTCAAAACTCATGCAGGGCTAGGGTTTTTTCTTTTTAGTTTTTTTTGCAGCTCTTCCCCTGCTTTTGAGAGGAAGCCAAAGCTTTTTGAAGTGTTTATAGAACAAACAAGCAAAACCATATCCCCTCTCCACCCTCCCAGTGAGAGGAACAGCCTAGATGAGCAAGTTGCCCTTTACCAAAATGCATCCCCAGCGGTGAAAGTCCCACAGGCAGAACAAGAACTGGAATTCATGTTCCTTGCCTCCCCATTTCTTCACCTTCCTGGCGCTCAGCATGGTTTGAACTCAGCTGTTTGCTGCAGTGGGATGCAAATTTTGCTGGGGGAGAAATTTATGGTTCGAGCCTGTTGAGAAACTGTTTCCAAAGAAAGTTCAATCGGGGTGGGTGTGTTCCTATGAAAAGTTTGACTTTCCCTGTGTCTGCAATTTTTACGACACAGTGTTCATGAAAAAGTTCTCTTAGTCTTCCTTTCTGTGGACACCCAGTCCTGTGGCTCTATGGGGCAGAAACTTAGAGAGTCAAAGAGGAGTCCAGGATTTGTTCTATCTGATGGGCCAAATTCTTTGCTGCTATAAATAGATTGAACTCTACTCAGTGGGACTGTGGCCATTTATGCCAATAGAGAACTTGGCCTGCAGTCACAGCCTGTTTCTTTTTTTAAACCACAGGAGACATGACCCAAACTGCACGAAGCCAGGTACAGATCCCAGCTACCATCACTTTCTAGGCATGCAGGGCTATTTTGGTCAGCAATCCCACCCACTGCTTCAGCCTGTGCCTGGAAAATGATGGAGGGGGGACGAGGGGACACAGAACAGCCTCAGGTTTGGAGAACCCACAGACATCCTCTTTTTCAGCTGGCTCTCAGGAGAAGAACTCTCAGATATTGCAGCCCAAATCAGCCCAGCTAAGCCTGGAGGAGATTAGGAGTAGATTTAGATGAGGTCTATACATAGGGCTGCGAGCATGTGTCCCAGCTTGGCTTTACACATCACAGGCATTCTTGGAAGCTCCCTAGAAAGGATTTTCTCAGCCTCTTCTCTGGCACCAGCTGCCCTAAGCTGCTGCATTTTGCAGCTCTCCATCCCTTCCTTGGCCACCTTGTATCAGTGATGTGTTCTCTCCATACAAGCTGTGGCCAGGGAATCCAGGCTGTGGCCAGGGAATTCAGGCTGAGGCCCGCCTTGCACAGAGCTCCCACAGAGGTGGCTGAACTTTCACAAGGGCAGCTTTGAAAGATGAACACCTGCGTGGGGTGAGCACTGGGGCTGTGGGTTTGGACAGGCATCAGAGAGCATATGGGGGCCGAGCAGGTTTTCTCCGACTCATAAAAACACACTTTAAAAGCTAATAGATTTTCACATCTGTTTTTTTACAGAACATTTTAAAACAGCAACTCCTGACCTTAAAAAAAAAAAGCCACACAAAAGAATTCAATAAATCATTAAAGTTCTGCATCCACAAGCACAGCCATGTCTAATCCTTTAGCTTCTGTGTTTTTGGGTACGTGAAAGTCAGAAGTTGCCATTGCCAACTAGTTAAATGCTGCAAACCCTGTCTGCCTCTGGCCAGTCATTACCCCTTTGAACCAGCACCACAAAGGTTTTTACTTCCTGACTCCCACCTGCACAAAATTACTTTTGCTGCTGCCCCTGTGAAGTTGTACAGGAAAATCTCACCTGAGGAGGGGCTGCCAGTTGAGGGGACCCCCCCCCCTGCACACTCCATTACCTATTTTACTTTGGTTTTCTGGTAAAACAAAACTCATGCAGTCATTCTGGCTGTGTGAATGTACTTCTGGCTGCCTGTCTGTGCCCCCCCCAAATGACTCATGGTTCCCCCAGCCGAGTCCAATGATACCCATGGTGGTGGGATGAAAGCAGCCTCCTCTTCATCCCTCTACCTCCCAGCCCAGCACAGTACTTGCTCTGTATTTTGCTTCCCATATAGGACATGCCACCTGGCAAGGAAGAGTTTTCCACTCTCATTCTCATTTTTTCTTGTGTGACATTTTTACTTCCTACAAAATTGTGTATGCCCTCTGGGTAAGTGATTAAATCCAAAGATCAACAATACATGAAGAAGGAGTGGGATCAATTCTCAGAGAAGATGCTGAAAATGGTTTATTACATCTTTACCTTTTTTACTGGGAGATCATTTACCAAATCATTAAAAGCAAAATCAAGCGAACGGGATGACCCCCGAAAATTGCCTTTTCTTCACAAACTGATGTGATGACAATATTCTTTTGAATAAAATAATTTTAAAAATAGTCAGCTAAGACTCCTTTTGAGGTCAGATTCTGATCACAGTTACCCCATTAGCTCACTAATTTACAATTCAATGGCAGCAATTCAAGCCACCATATTCACCTTCACCACCAAATAAGTGGACAGGCCTCCTGTGGCCTGATGACAGAATATATATATATATATACCCAGTGCCTGCTTGCCAAAATGCAAACCACCAACCCTTTCTCTGCTTACACCACCAGATCCAGGCCCTTAAAGAATGTTGTCCATCAACATGCAGGCAGTGTTACAGTGCTTCTCGCACCTTACATCCACATCCACTTTCACTGCCTTTTACATCAGCATAAGTCAAAAGGTAAGAATAAAACCCCATATCCAAAAAAATAAGAGAGAGAATTTGCCAGTTTATCAAGCAATAATTTCCAGGTGCAGTGAGCTGTCAAAGCGCAAGATGTGCTGAACTGGGCTGGGAATAACATTGCTGAAATCACTAAAATAATACTGCAAATCCCAGTGAAAGAAACCCTTAGAGGATGTCGCAGGAGCGACATCAGGCTTGTTGTCTTTTCCTGATTTTTCTCTTGCTCTTTTTTAACCTTGTTTGAGCTGCTCGTGACTGGCGAGACCATCATCTTCTGCTTTAATCTATCTGGATTCAGGACATACAAGCCAGAGAGAGATCCAAAGCCTGTAAATTATCAGCAAACAGGAGATGATAATGCATTTGAATTAGGTCCAACATTTAAAACGCTTTGCTATAAAAAGGCAAAAGATTATTAAAACACAGAAAACAACGTTGCAAGACCTATTAGAGCTGGGTCACTATGATTTCATTGAGAGCTGTATCTTCTGCTTTTGCTCCATCATCTGCTGTTCACATGACTCCACTTAGCAACTGTATCTGATTAGGCTTGTTTGTGTGCTGGGTGCTATTATTTTTTGTTTGAATTAGTGCCTCCTGTTTTTTTTCTAATTCCCAAAATATAGCTGAATTATCTCCTTTCACCCAGAGCTTGGGTGCCTGGTTATTCCCCTTCTGTGTGGTAAAGATGAGCATCCTCACTGTTGTGGTTTTATGGCTGGGATAGGAGAAAACAAAACTCATTTTCATGCAAATCCCCGCTGTCTATCAGACATCATAGTTGTCAAGCAGGTCATTAGAGGCCTACTGTGTAAAATGAAGATTACTAATTAGAGCTGAAGAAATAATTTGCAACAAACAATTTATCCAATGACTTTAGATTTTTTTTCTTTCTTGTGGAGTCTCTGTGAACAGGCTGTTACTTTGCCAGAGTTGGCCATTATTTTGAAATATTTTTAACTCCTTAGACTCATTGTGATTGATTCTGATATTTCAGTATTACTTTTCTAAGCTAGATGGCTATCACAGAGTATGGGATTTATGTCCTGGGTCAGGTGTCAAAATATGGTTGAAATGAATAAATGTCAGTATATGTTTAGAAAGTACGTTCCCTGAATACCAATTTAGGTTTCTGTGAATGTCACAACACAGCAGTAGTTTGGGAATTTTCAATTAAAATACATTTATCTGGCAAAAAAAAAGGTAACTGTAAAATTTAACCCTGAGTAAATCTTGCAGAAGGCAAAAACAGCCTCCAGCCCGTGGTGTATTATGCAAAGTCTTGTGAATGTCTGTCACCAAAAATAGTAAAACGAAGGAGTTTATCCTGCAAGGAAAAGGGGAACAAATGCATCTGGCTGCTAATGTCCCCAGAGGCCCTCTAGGACCCTACACACATCCATTAAATATAGAAGTAATTGAAAATGAAACCTTATATGTCGTGATTCATAGTCACAGGAAACAGGACTTAGCAAAATCTGGTCAGTTTGCTACAATGGAAAATGTCAAAGCATGGATTTTGGATAATTTTGATAGACAATTTCTCTTCAACTCGTGACATAGTCTCTTACTTTGGCTCAGGATGTTCATCTGATTCAGCTTGAAAAAAAAGAAACTGAAATTTTGTATTGATTTTCATCCTGTTACAAAAGTCGATTTCTCCATGAACATTCAAAGAAAGGTGGAGCACAAAGAAAGGAGCGAAATTCACCCAGTGAATTAATTCCAGTGTCCAAGCACATATTCATATGAAACCTTTTGCTATATTCCCCATCTTCATTGCTAGCATGGGGAGAAGTCACATTAATAGCTGATTTACAAAACCCTGAATTGCAAAGCCACATTTTCATTTTCAGCTCTGCTAATGAAGAATACAGAAAGCAGTCTTGGGGTGTTTAAGAAACCTTCAATGAATTAAAAAAAGACAATTTGTACTAGACTTTTCAATCCCATCTGCTTCATATCCGGAGCACTCGGTGTTCCCAGCGCTGACTCACTCGCCTTTGTGTTTGCAGGCAGCAGAGGCAGCGTTGCTGCTGAGGAGGGATGGGAGATGGAGAGATACTCAGTGGGAAAATGAAGAGGGGGGGAATGCAGTGAACACTCAGAGCTTGCTTGTCTAGTCCAAACAGCTCCCAGAGCAAAGCAGACAAAGTAGATAAAGCTGCTGAGAGGGAAAAGCTGAGTCGGGAGAAGGTGGAAGAATTTTTGCTTTGTGACTCCCCCAAGGACCTTCCACTCTTCCATCGTAAACCTCAGAAAAGTCAGGAGAAAGTTGTGGGAACCAACAGTTTCCTCCCAGAAATCAAAGGTTTTGGAGCATGACATTGAGTGCTGGAGCCTTTTATGGCTTCCTTGCCTACAGTCTCGGCTAAGAACAGTCAAATCTTTGTTCGGTATCACCAAACCCAAAGATGACTTTATGATAACTAGAGGAGTCACATGGAAGGGGAGATGGTCTGGGATAAAAGGAGGTCTGAGGTCAATTATGCTGACTGAATAGCACTGATGACGAGGGGATGTGGTGGAGGTCAATTATGCTGACTGAATAGCACTGATGACGAGGGGATGTGGTGGCCCTGGAGGGGGAGAACCAAGCAGCGTCAAAAGACATGGCCAGCTCAGCCACCAGTGCTGTGTGCAACCCTGGATAAGTCTCATTTCCATCTGCAAACTGGAAATAACTGTTCTTCCGGAAGTGTTTAATTTCCCTTACCTGACTTACTATTTTGGTACAGAGATAAAGAACACACATAGAAAAGTGCCCAGATCAAACCCCAAATCAAGGAAAATCTTATCCTAGGCATGCCAGCCCAATCACTTTCACTATCCCTCTATCATCTGCAAACCAAGCACAGCCTCAGCAACAATTGACTCCATGTCAGCCCAGTTGGACCCACAACGTCTGTGTGGGTTTGGACAGAGGCAAAATGGGCTTGACCACCTTTGCAGTGGATGCCATCCCCTCTAACCACTTCCCTGTGGGAACAAAGCCTCTCCTGGAGCTGCATTGCCACGGGGAGACAAAAGCAGCATGGCTGCAAACACAGCTCTTCTGAGTTTAAATACATTTCCCCCTAGAGTGAGCATAGTTTTTTTAAAAAAACCCAACACCAAAAAAAACACTGAAGAGAAAAACGATCTTATTCAAAGCTGGCTGAACTCAATAGGAAGACTCCTACTGAATTTCAATAAGCTTGAGTAAGGCCCGTGGGGGCTGGATTAACATAAGAGCTGGGAGGAAGATTTCCAGGTGCTCCCCACACCCAGGGCCAGGTTTTCCAAGAAGACTCAGCACCAAAGTGTTTTGCCCTCCAGCTCTATAATATGTTTGCAGCCGGGCTGCCTGGCAATAGCAGGGACAATTTCTGCACTTCATAAGAAACCCTGGGTGTCCAGGATATAGTTATATTTTTCTAAGGGAGATTATCTGACTTTCTATCCATGGCAGAAAAGATGCCATATGACCCATCCCACATGTGCCCGGCTGGATGAGACACATATCTGTGCTGCCAAGACAGGCGCCGGTGCAGGGTTTGCCTCCCCAGCCAAGCTTCTGATGTCTTACTGTGGTCTCCTTGCTGTGTCTGGGAGAGCCTGGGCTGCACCACTACCACCAGCCAGGCATGGGGATGGGATGAGCAGCAGCTGCAGGAGAGACCTTCCCTTCTTTGCAGGAATGCAGGCGGGTGGACATGCATCCACCCACAAAGCTGAAGTCCCTCCTTAGAGTGGGCAACTCAGCTCTTGTGCCAGGGAAAAATTCCTCCCTGACCCCTGTATGCTCTCCTCAGAGTCTGTACCAGGAGGTGGGACCCTGTGGTACATCCCTGAGCTGCAAAGATTTTCTCTCTCAGGAGCCTCAGCACAATATTCTCAGTCTTGTGTGGCCAGACCCCGTGAGCGATAAAGAGAGAGCAGCAGGTACTCTCAATACTACAGTTACTGTTGTTATTGTGGTGGATGGAGGTTTCATCATCATGTCTGGTTTCAGCCAGCAGAAAAAGAGGAGTGAATCCCACCAAAATCTCATCAAACCATTGCCAAGTCTATCAGCAGGCAGCAAGCACAGCTGGGAAGGCAGTGACATTTGCAGGAGGTTTCATAGAGCCAGGAGGTATTTAACCCTTTCTCCCAGCAAGTTATTAAAAAAAAATGTGTATTTGAGAGTTCTGAGAGAACAGAAAAACAAATCAGGGTGGATGGTGCTAATTATCAAAAGCACAATGACTTGATTAAGGTCTCTGAAGAGAGACGTGTCTTTGTGTCTACAAGAGCTCTCATTATTTTTATGGGGATCCAAATTTGAATTGCAATTCGGTTCTCTGTGCTCCTTTGGATTGAATACAGCTGGTACCTCACAGCGACTGGTGCCATGGGAATCTCACTAATGAGAGCAGGATCTGTCTCACTTTGACTCTGAATCTAACACCCAACCAGGAGTCAGCCTGACCACTAGAGCCCTGGCCCGTCTCATTGAAGACCTAAATGCTGCCTTTGCAACCTCTCCCTGTGCTTTTATCCTTCAGCTGAATTTTTTAATGAATCCCTAGAGTTAGCCCATCCAAATCATTTATTTATGGGTTTATTGTGATGATCTGATAAGACTCGAGGTCACTGCAAATATACCAGTGTAATGCAAGGTACAGCCAGCCCAGACTCCGGTGCTGGGTATTAAATACCTAAAGACATTCTTACCAGCATTATTTCTGTATTTTTTTTTTTAAATGCTGAACTGTATGTTTTAGAATACACAGCTGTCTTTGTTCAGAATAAACCAAAAATAGCAGATTTTCCTCTGCTTAACTGGGTGCTAAATTATTTACATTTCAAAACCCATAAGTAGAAACAATGACTGCATTTCCAGAGCCTGCTCCTGCTGTCAAATATCCTGTTCTCTTCTGCAACCTAATTTAGACTTCCTTTTTAGAATTGCAGTTTAGCTCCATTTTCAATTATATTAGAGGAACCAAGATTTCAGGCCATTATCTCATCATTTCCATGAATAGTGTCAGAGATGTCCTCTCTGAAGGCAGAGATAGCCCTTGTGGTGCCCGTGCAGGCAGCATGGCCGGGAATGCGCAGGGAGGAGGCAGCCCCTGCGATACCTTAAGGTTTGAGCCACTGGAAGATGCTTTCCTTCACCCATGCAGTCCCTGCAAGAATGACCTTGTCCCCTCTAGGGGCAGTGAGGAGCCTCTCTGGGGAGGTGGGGTGGCACAGAGGGCACTACCATGGCTTGTCGCTCCTATGTCCCCCTTTCTGGGGCTACTGAAGTGAGTGGTGCTCCTTGGGGTGGTTATGCTGTTGGGACACCAAGCCTGGCTGGCAGGACATGACCCCTGCAGCAAACCCAGGGAAAACCATGTTGCCACAAAGGGTTGTGAAAGCCCAAGGAGAAATCCCAAGGCACGGCAAGACACTGCATCTTGAGATGCTTCTTGTGGTCAGGGCTGCAACATCGAACCCAATGCCTGGAGACCATCCCAGGTCAATGAAGCTGCTTTATTAGGGGTGCAAGTTGGAACCTGAACAAGAAAAGGTCTCAAACATCATATAATTTCACCAACCTGCTTCTCTGAAGGGCTGGCTGAGCCTCAGCATTTCTTTACTAAACCCCAAACTCCCTTTGGCACCTCCCCACTTCCCGCTTGCCCTTGCCAGGTGCTTTGCATTGCCGTTGCCAAAGCCCTTGGGCAAGTGCCAGCTACCTTTGCCCCATTCCCAGCTGAATCCCTGTGTGCATTTACCACTGACATGGTGACTGTCTATTGAAGAGGCAGTGGCTGAGTGGCAATGTGAACATCCTGGCCAAGGAACATAGACTTTAGGTCTTTTTCTGTCTGGGTTTGCCCTAACTAATTGTATTTTTTACTCTTTTAGCAGACCAGCATCCTGGTGGTGTTTGTTCTTCTTGGAAATTTATAAAATGAATATCCAGCACCTAACTGTAGCCTTAGCATTGCCAGCCCTGTGATCTTATTACCAATCTTCTGATATTTGGAATTTTTCATAAAGCTGCAGCTCTTGGATCCAAGTAATTAAGTGAGACTCTCGGCTTTCACTGAGAAATGAAAGGAAGCTTCTAGTCTTCATGTTTTAGAAAAGCTGGAAATTGTGCCTAAGGGCACAGACTCCAAAGGCAAATTAAAAGAACCAATATGTTTTATTTCTTTTTAAAACAATTGTGATTTAGGGATGGGAATGGGGGGCTTGATTCATGATTTATAGATTCTGCGCTTGGCAGCAATCCGGTATCAATGATGGCTCCATCAGAGGAATCTGGAGCTTTTTGAGAGCTGCTCAGTGGGTTCCACCTGATTCCACACAGCACTTTTAAATAAAACCCTCTGAAAAATCTGTGTAAAGCTTATCATACAATAGGCACAATTTGAAAACTCAGTATGTACCGTCTTTTAACCTGGTCAGATTTGAAATGTCATGTATTTAAATTCAAATGGAAGACACTGCCACTCTGCTGGCTGCTGAATGACATGTTTCACTGGGGTGGGTGGCACTGAAGGTTTGAAATAAAGAGGGGTTTGAGTGTATTTTGGAGGTCATGGAGCTGGGACTGATCTGTTTTAAAACCAGCTGGTATTTGCGTTGCCCCTAAATGTTATTTCTGAACCTCATTTTGCTGCTGCTCCCTACCAGACCACAAAAAGCACTCCGTGCCCTGCTGTGCCTACCCTCCACGGAGGCTGTCCCGGGGGCTTGGCTGATCCAAGGCCAGCTGAAATTTGTGCAAATGCTCACGCTGACTCCAGCAGGGCCCAGCTCTGGCTGTGGCTGCAGCTCTCTCCTCCAAGGGATTATGGCCCATGAGACGTGAATAAACATTACCAGCTTTACTGTTCCATAACACCAAATGCACAGTAAAGATCCTAATAAAAAGTTGCTCCCCAAGAAGGCAGAGCCTTGTCAATCCTATTGCTGCACCCATTATACGTGTGCTGTGTGTGTTTGTGTTTGTTTTGAGAAGAAATCCCCAAACTGAATTTTCCACTTTATGAGATAAAAGGCGGTGAAACGCTGCTACACCTCATCAGCCCTGAGTTATAGGAGCACAAATAGGTATCAGTAACATTTGTGAACTACACACACGTGTACCTTGGAGGCTGGGATGAGATTTGTATGACAGGGGAGTAGATTCAAGATGCTTCTCTTGCAGAGTGCAGGGTCTGGTTAGGGAGGCAGATGTGGTGCAAGGCAGCCTCCACTGAGCTTTCCCCCAGACTTGCGGCCAAGTCATGTTCAAACAGGGGTCAGTGTGATTTTGGGCTGAAGCTCTCCAGTGCTCCCTCCCTCATTGGGCAAGGTTAAGGCTGTTGGCTGGGGTAAAGCATTTCTGGTGGGCATCAGACTTGTCACCTCCATGCCAAGGTGTCTTATGTAGAGAAAGGGCATCAAGACAACATTATAGCGTCAACATCAGTGTTTGGGACAGGTCTCTACATTGGTTTCTTGTGTTGGTTTTGGTTTCTTTAGCAAATCTCTCGTGATGGGATTACATCCATTTTCTGGGTCAGGATCTACCTGGCAGCACCAATTTCCTGCTCCTTGTCCCATCCAGATGCCAACATGGCCTCGTGCCTGTTCCTGGTCCACAAACACTTCTCCTTCAGGTATTTCTTGGGCTGTTTGTGCCACAGCACTGATCACATCTCTGTGAAGAAGTAGGACTGATGGTGTTTGCTGACCCTTAGGGAAAGTGGGGATGTCGGAGGTGACCATAGAAAAAGTTTCTGAAGGGTTTGGTTTGGAATTGTGGGGCTGGGAGCAAACCCCTACATGTGGACATCACTGAGCCAGACCATCCCAACCACGTCTCCCCAGCTGCAGGGCAGGACTTATTCCCATACCCCTTCCCTTTCACCTTGCATTTTATTTCCTTTTTTTTAGTGAAAAACCTGTCAGAGACAGCTGCAAGCAAAACAAAACCCCACCAAGGCCCATCTGCCAGCGAGTGCCTGGGAATCGAGAGCCTTGTCCGGTGATGTAAACCAGAGCGCTGGCACAGCTGGGTGTAACCAGTGCAAACAAGAGGAGGATGCTGCTGGGGAAGGTGATGTAAACAGCTCCACCTTAAAGTGCAGAGAGCACCTTAAGCTTTCTCCTGGCCTCCTGCCACCAAAACTGCTCCAGGCTGAGCTTTAATCAGAAGGAAGCCTGTGCTTTGCACAGTGGGGGAAGGGGTGGCCAGAAGGACATTTCCCCATCGATTAAATTTTAAAAGTTTATTTCTTGAGTAGTGGGGTTTTTTCCCCCTTTGACACAATAAAATTCTAATCGATTTTGCAATCCTCTACCCCACCGTTGTACTTTCCCTCTCTAACATAATTGGACTGAGAGGTTTAATTCGTGCCCCTGGCATTCCCTTGTCCCCTGCCATGCTCTCTGAATAGGGTTTCCACAGCTGGGCCCAGGGCAGGGACACACTGGGGAGGGGAAGCTCTATCCGAGGACCCCCAGGGAGAAGACATATCATTGTGCCCAAGATAGTCCTTCAGATAGAGCCTGGGTGCTCTCTGCAAAACACCTGCAGCTCTCCCAGCCCAGGGCTGTGTCCCCAGTCCATGGCTCTCCCTCCAGCCCAGCCCATAAGACAGTCTATTTTTCACCAGGCATTTCCTGCTAATCAGACCATTAGTTCTTGTGCTGATTAACCAGCTAGTTCTCAATTTAATTAAAACATATGTTTTTGTTTAAGAGCCAGAGGTTTCAATCATATTTTATTCTTATCATTCCAGGTCTGATTGGCATTAGCCATAACTACCAGGGGAAACCAAGGCTATTAACCCTTTCCCTTGCTGAGAGGTGTATAAAATATATCATCGACTGTTTTCTCAGGAAGCAGCAGATTTTTGTGACACTGCTTTGCACAATAACCTGAAGAACTCAAAATATTTATCTGTGATTTCACAGGGTTGCTCTGTTTCATTAAAATACAATGCAAAAAATATGCCATCGAAGAAGCCTAGCATGAAACCAGTATCATTATGCAGAGAAAGCAATGTGGGGACAGATCCTGATCTGAGAGCAAATCAGATTGCGTGGCTTAGGTTAGGTTTCTCTGTCTGAGCAGGGTGTAGCTGGTCCTGCCAGCCCCTGCCTGAAGCCATGGGCAGTGCTCCTGCATGCAGCACCAAAGTGTTTTGTGTGGTACTGCAGCCTGGAAGAGCCTTTACAGGTCACACCGTGTTTTCAGGCTGTTGGAAAGTGGGAGACTCCAGGAGCCAAGCAGGAATTTAGGGTGGGGAGAGACATGATCTGTCGCAATTAACCCTGAGCGGTAGGCGTACAATGACAGAAATGTTCAATTGTTTGGTTTACAGTGAAAAGAGCGCTTGGCTCACCCATGGTGGCATGGCTGTACCCAGCTGTGCTCAGGAGATACAGGAGGAGGATGCTGAGCACGGGCTGGCCAGCAGCACCACAACCCTTGAGCCTGGCTGTGCTGTGTCTGTGTAGCATCAGCCCCGCATGTTCCAGGGAAATTTGGGACAGGGCTCTTTTTTAAGTAAGGCTCTGTTATCTCATTACCCACCTCAAAAATATTTGGCTATAACTTACTTTTGAGGTTTTGGCCAAGGCCAGGAACTCCAGCAAGAAGAAAGTCAAATCTAAATAAACGAGTTGAAGTTCAAACCTCTCCAGGCCCGGCTGCAAGGCGTTCTCCTGCCACCGCCCAGGGTGCTGGGAGAGCCCTTCTGCAGAGAAACTACTGCATAAAAGCATTTTGAAAATATTTTCCAGAGGCAGCTAATGGTCCATCTTTCATCTTGTAAAAAATCCAAGCTAATAATTTGTTTCTCTGTGTTTCCTCATGATGGCAAGCTGCACCTATTTGGATTGATTTATTTCTTTCCTCCCCACCTGCCTGTTTTTCCCATGGCCCACATGGGCACCACTCCTTGTCGTGTGTTTTATCCTCCCACTAGCCTGGAGTAAACAGGTGCTTTGTAAAAAATCTTCCACTTTTCTTCTGCGTTGTGTTTCCTGTTCGAGGGCTGCAGTGGTTTGTGCTCAGCAGCAGCCATGGCCCTGCCCTGCTCTCCTCCTCACACCCAAGGTTAAAGCCTCCTGGCGCACCACCCTAAACACAGAGAGCCTTGCAGAGGTGTGAGCTAACCTCTTGGTCACCCCCACAGCCCTGAGCGTGGCAAAACATTTTTAAGGCTTGAGAATATCAAGGCATTTGCTCTCTGCTTTGCACACTGCAGCAAGGGTCCTCTTGAACAGGGATCCTCCTGCACCTGCTTCGCTCAGCATTGTGGTGGTTATAAACGTATTCCACAAAGCTCAGGGAATTGCACAGCCTGCTGCTTTTCGTTTCAGACACTGCTTCCATTAGGAATGGTCTCCTATCCATTCTCCCAAACACATATGGCCAGATGGAAACAAACAAACATAGATCCCCATGCTGGAAAAGATCTCAGAAATCTCTGAGATCTCTCATAAGGGATTGTGTTCAATCCCAGCAGGAATATCCATGTGGTAGTGCTGGGCAGCCTCTTGTGGGGTGCTTGGGATGGTTGGTGCTGGGGTTGGCATACCCTGGCTTTCTGCTGTTATTTTTGGCCATCTGTGAGAGTTCTAGCAGGATAAGGACAGCTGAGGAGGTCCTGATCTGGCAAGTTATGTTTTCCATGGGTAAACCTCACCTTCTTCCTGCACACCACTTACATTTGCACTGAAGGAATCGCACCATGGTGCGTGCATGTGTTTGTGTGCCCAACAGCAGAGTGTGCTCACATAGTCACACACCACTGTTTCTGCCCCTGCAGCAACGACCACTCCCTAACTGGGGTTATGGAGAGACATTAACCAACCATCCCATCTCTCTTTGTGTGGGGACATGATGCTGCTGCCTGGCCTTTACGACAATCCCCCAGACTGGTGCCTGGGACCTGCCACTGGAGAGGTTAGCTCACTCCAAGGTGAGCGTAGATGTTCTTGCACCAGCAGGCTGCATGCAAGGGAACCACTTTGAAGAGAGTCATCCACAAGGGAGACGTTGGCCCTCTGTGCTGATGGCACTTTTTCTGCTCGAATTGCTGTAACATCAGCCAAATAAGGACGGATTGCGAATGATCACAATAGCAAAGGAACTCCTAGGGTTCAACATGCCAGGAATACCAAGCTACTGTGTGGAAAAATACAAAAAAATGCTGTTGATTCATTCCTGCAGCCCCTGACATATAAATTAAGTAACTAACCTGACCTGTGAGTGTTTCTCCAAGAGACCGGCTGAGACATGACAAATATGCCTTTCAGCATACCAAGGCTGATTACAAAGAGTGCTATGGGAATAGCTCAAAGCCTCACGTTTGTATTATGAAAAGCAAGAAGCCACTTAAGGCAGACCACGTTGCTGTTGGAAAGCCCTCAGGTCCCGTCTGCCCAGCTGTAAAGGAGTTGTGCAGGGAGCCCTCAGCGTGGTGGGATGGATGATATTCAGGGCTCCTTAGCAAAAATGCTCACTCTCCTATATGGGAAAAAGACATTAGACTGGGTTTAGGTTGGAGGATGAGGTTCAGGTTTTGGGGCATCTTTACTGGTCATTGATGTCAGCACTGGGTGCCCCTCTAGCTCTTGAGGTGTGTGAAAAATTCCCCCTCTCCAGGGCTAGAAGTTGCTGCACTCACAAGTCACACCTCCTACCCCCTGAATTCAGGCCGACACTACTGCCACTGCTAAAAGCAGCTTTCCAAGCATGAAAGAAAATTATTTCATTGCCGTCACACTAGATTTATTGTGTGTTGACAGACCTCAGAGAGGGGAAGCTCCCACTCCACCCAACACCACTGAATCACTCGTGGGAAATGTTTGGTTCAGCACTTGCTGAGGGGGGGGGGGCAAGTGGAAAATACTTGTTTGAACTATCCCCTATTTGTATTAAGGGCATAAAACCTGAATAGGTGTCCCAAAACCTGAGCTATAACGTGGCCACGTCTCAGCAGAAGAGGTGGTCATGGGGTCTTGCAGGTGTCGGGGAATTAGAGGGCAGAACATGCCTGTTCAAAGCATGTCAACACCTATCTGACCCACTCCACAGCCTCCACCTTCAAACTGGAACTGGGTGGGAAAGGTCTGACCAGCCTCTGGGCATTCCACACCAGCATCTCCCATCCTGCTTGAGGATGCAAGTCTAGACAAGGAGGTGGTCCTGATGCTGCATGTTTCCAGGATGAATTTTTCCAGCAGAATTATCCAGGATTGCTTCAGGCTTCACTAACGACTCCTATTCCTCTCATCTGTCTAAGCCATTTCAGTCCTTGAGTTTCAACATGAAATTTCACAATGCATGGCTTTGTTTCAAAGGGTGGCCAAACTGCAAATCAGCCCCTTCAAATCCCCAGTCATGGGCTGTACATTAAGCAATTAAATTGAGCAATAAATATCACTTTGTTGTGAATGAGCCTCCATTTCCTTTTCTATTTTAATAACACTAATGGTCAAACTTCTGTTTAAGAAGCAGTTTCTATTTCTATTAGGAAATGTGCCAACTTATTCAAAGAGACACAAGATTTGTATGGAGAGGTAATAGCTTTTATTAAGCCAAATTATATAATTAGTGAAAAAAAGAGCCAAGCTTTCAGGCACACAAACCCTTCTCCAAGTCTGGGGAGAGGCAATGGCTCCTGGCAGCAGCAAAACAGCTGTATGTCAGCTTTTGTTCTAGACCAGGTATCTTTGATCAATGCTGCTCTGCCTGGGGCACCTGTCTGCAGATGGAATGGACATTGACTCCCACGCTTGCCTGGGCTGGGTTTAAGAGGGGCAGCTCCAGTTTGGGCAATATTTATCCTCAGTTCACACTGAACACAGTTTCAGGGTTAGGTATATTTTTTCTGCAAGCTTGAGTTTGTAGGACCTCTGTCCTACAGCAGCCACCTCTCATTCAATGATGCAGCCATACACAAAAATCTGTGCTAAATACCAACTAGCCCCAAATGGCCTGTGCCTCCAGTTGTGTACAAAGAGCTCACAGTCCTATTTAAAAAAAAATAGTTTTCTGAGCATCCAGTAGAGGCACGTGGGATTCCCACAACAACTTCTGGCACAGCCTTTGCTTCATCTTTCAGACTGGAAACCTCTTGGGGCAGGGACCATGGTTTTAATTATATGCAGCTCCCAGCTGAGCAGAGCCATCAGTCCCTATTAAGTGAATAAATAATTACTTCAGTGAAGCATAACTCACTCTTGGCTCAGACGCATTACTGGAGTGTACATGGGTCACGGTGTATTTGTAAGCATAACTTAAATAAGATATGTGGACTGGACAAACATTGGCAAAGATGTTGTTACCCTCCAAATCCTGTAATGTATTTTGGTGGTAGAATCTTCAATTTATTAGTGAGATACAAACATTGTTATCAGCTGCTGCAGGAACACAGGACAGTGTCACTGGACTCCAAGTGAGGATACCCCAGTATGTTCTTCTGGCAGAAGAGCCAGGTGAAGCTGCTGATGTCTCACAACACAGCTGGCCAGGGCCAATAGTCATCAGCAAAGATGAAATGCAACATCAACTGCACTTCATCAAGGGATCAGGTGCCCCAAAAAGACACTAATGGTCCTGGACTGCTCCCAACAGCAGCATCATGTGCATTCAATGCCTAAATCTGACCAGGTGCTGGGGAGAGCATCTCCATGTCCACATCCCATCACAACCCCGTTAAACAGTGGAGGAGCCTGTTAAAGTGGAATCACCAGCAAACGTTGACTGAAGTGTGCTGTCACATGTCCTTTTTATGCCAGTCACTAATTTACAGAAGAGTAAGAGCCAGATGGGAAGAGGATAACTAGGGGGGATACACCCAAGTACCAGGACAAAAATATAGATGACAGGGTGGAACACAGGACTCCCACTTGTTTTACTTTGTGGCTTTAAGCTACTGAACAATGCTTAACCATGCTGTTTGTGATCAGTCCTTGGAGTAATGAACAGACAAATGACACTTCTTCTTTGAGGACTTATGCCCTATGGGATAAAGGTTTTTTTTCTCCTCTCTCACATCCACCTCTAGAGGACAGCTCTCACTCTTGGCACAGAGCCGCTGCCGTGGTGTTGGATGCTCACTCTGACTGGGCCCCAGATCATCATGTCCCATGATGATGCCTCCTGGCATAGCTCAGCCTCCTACTGTGCTGGCAACATCTTTCCATCAGGCATGAGAACTGCCAGCCTCATCCTACCTCCACGGCAATATTCCTTATTTTATACCACTCCAAAACCTTTGAGCAGCTGTTCCAGATCACCTTCAGCCAAAGCCTCCATGCCCAGCCATGCTGGATATCACTCTATGTGCTTCTGGGCTACTCTGCCATCTCAGACACACTTTCCTCCCTTAGGGGTTTATCATCTCATTTGCCCCCAAAGCTACCACCACCTTTGTGAGCTGCTGTGCACTTTCAGGCACCAGTGTTTATACAGAAAAGTCCTCAATTGCTCTCATCATCCCACCAGTCACAGCTGACATCACCATACACGGCCCGTGTGCCCCATCACTGGGGTAGCTTCTCTCTATTTTGTCCATCTACCTGGAACTAACCAGTGACCACAAGCTTTACAGACAGATATCACCTTATGGATATTTTATGCAGGAGGTTGCACAGAATATCCACTTCATACTCTCCAATGCCACCAAACGCTACATGCTGTGTATTAGGCACAGGATTGTTCAAAGAAGAAAAAAAAAGATAAGGATCACGAATGGTACAATATACAGCAGGCAGACATCAGAGAAGTCTCTGGCCCCACATTATCAGAAATCTTTTTGGGTAAAAAGGCAGAGGTTATTGCAGGAAGTCTGAGAACAATGCTTGACTATTTAAGGACAACAGTGTTTCCTTTCTGATCATCAGCATCATTTATTTGTTCTGGAGTCCAGCCAGGTACCATTTGATGTCTGCTCTCCTGTTAAGGTGGAAAAGTATTTGCAAGAACTTGCTCAATGTTACCAAAATATAATTGGCCTATATCTCTATTCATGTGCATAAATGCTTCATAAGCCATCCATGATTGCTGCAAGATGTTGTGGATACCAGAAATACGAACGAGTTCAAACAGCTGTAGAAATCTTGAAAAAACATGTCCACTGAAGACAATTAAAATCAAATATCACAGATTACTGGCAGCTGGGAGGGTACTGTCTGGACACTCTTGCCTTGTCCTAAAACTCTTCACAACCCACCCAGCACCAGACATTGAATAAAGATGAGTGAATAAAGTAAATAAATATTGAAT
Organism: Tapera naevia; assembly: GCA_033556795.1. Lineage (NCBI taxonomy): Eukaryota > Metazoa > Chordata > Aves > Cuculiformes > Neomorphidae > Tapera > Tapera naevia. Next base: position 3,691,493 of record JAUMJJ010000352.1, read on the forward strand.
AAAATAAGTGAGATTTTGCAATGAACCAGTGTGATATCTTTATGCTCACCTATGGAAGAGGTGCATTGGCTTTGAAGGTTGCATTAGCACCATATGCTACAACGAATAGAGAAGTCTAAATAGTTATCAAGCTAGCTGAAAAAAAATGAGGAAGATATGGGGAATATGGTGGTCCTCTTCTGCTTCCAAATGAGGAGAGACTTTCAGTCTGTGTCAGTGCTGGGCTGCAGCATCTCTGCTACAGAAAACTTTAAGTGACCTCTAATTCTTCCTTTCCATTTTGCAGCTTTCTGTGTCTTCCAAGACCACTGTTGGAAGGGGCTAAAAAAAAAGCTTTCTAGTGCTTATTTTTGAGAATGGCATCCTTTCAGCTGGAAAGTGGGATATAGGATGACATGAAACAGGAATGCTACATCTCAAAGCCTGTTAAAAACAGTAGTTGTTTTCCAAGTCCTTTAGCTGAGTATGTGAGAATTTTTCATCTAGTCTTCATACCCTACAGAGCAGAAAGGGATCTTCCCTGCACCTGAGCAAGGCAATGCAATGTTGAGCTATAGTGTACTGTGTTCTTTAAAACAAGACAAAATCCTTGTCTCTATACAGAGCACTGTCATGGCTCCAAAGATGATTACAATGAATACACAGAAGAAAAAAAAGATGTCAGGTCATTACAGTTTGATCACAGGCTGGAATCACCCACTTCCATGGGGAATAACAAGAACACCCATCCAAGCACTTGCATTTCCATGCTTTGATGTGGTCAGGGCACTCTTCTCCTGGATGGGAACAGGAATCTCATTCCTGTGTTCACGAGTTAAGACTGCTCCTCCCTTATTTTTGAAAATGTTTGCAAGTCTCCACAGACTAAGGAATGAGAAATAATTTCATACCGGCAACGTAGCATTTCTTATGCTCTATCTCCGACCTCACCCGCCATGTAAAAACTTTCCAACACCCCATCATAAAAACAGAGCAAAAAGCCTGAGGTGAAGGTGACAAATCATGGAATAGCCGTTAGGGTTTAGTTACATGGATTTCAGTAATTCACAAGAAAGGACAGGGAAAGCTCCATTTCCATCAACAATTAAAGATTATTTCCAATATTAACCATAGTAGCAGAAAATATGATTTCTTTGCTGGTTACATACAACACAAAAAAGTCCAAGCTTTTTTATGCGAGACAAGTTCCGGTATAATAAACAATTTAACCCTTTCCATTAACCAGAGGTCAAGAAGCCATAGTGATTAGGCTAAAAGGAGGGAAAGAAATGGAAGAAGTTGAAATAACAATAGCACGTTTGGACGGCACTGCAGAAATCATGCAAGACTGGCCGGATTTCAGTGTCTGGTTGCTTTGCACCTTTAGGGCAGGTCTGGCTGAACAATCTTTGTATAGGAACTGAACTCTGCCCACTCTTTCCTCCTGCTTTTCTCACAGCAGACAGCACTGGTGGGGGAGATCAGCTTCCCCTGCACTGCAGGCCAGATAAAGACGCCTTGCAGTTTACTCCATTACAGGCAAAGCTCTTTTTTCCAGGTTTTAATTAGAAAAATCCCTGTCTCAATCCAAACACACATCTCCCACCTGTGTGCTAAACAGCTTAATTTCCCCTCCACTTGCACTGCCTTGCAACTACTTTCATTGTTATGTCATCACCGATGACATTGTTTGCTTGAGGCCCTCAATAATGAGGTGCAAAAAGGGTATTAAAAATACAGGGCACTTCTCTGGCTGGCTGGGGGTTAGTTTTAGTGTAAGTGAGGGGAGAAGAGGGTGCTTCTTTCTTCTCCCTAAATAATGAAAGAGTTCCGCAGGGCAGCCTGCAACATCCGCTGTAACTGCTCCCTCCAGACAGTCCCCACAAGCCCCAGTCTGAGGAATTTGTTAGCTTTGGCTTTATTTCCAGCTGGCCTGATCTGGGAACAAGTATCCCACAACTTGCACTGCTCTGATCTTGATTTATGAGGGCCTGAGACCTCTGGTTAAAAAATCAGAAGTCCAAAAAGCAATACTAGCCTTTCTTTGCAGCAAAGTTTCCATGTTACCCATTAGGGACTGCAAACTGTTAACAAGACTCCTGCTGCTTTTCCGTACTGCTTTTTGTTCAAAGCCCCTAAATTCAGGTTAAGTTTACAACCTCATTGGGTTTCTTTCCTTATTTCTCCCAGTTTCTGTTATTTTGACATAAGTTTTTATTCCAAAGACTAGGCCCAATTTGATACATTCACCTCACTGAGGATATAGTTAACTCTGAAAAAGACATTTCTGCCTCATTGCTGCATTGCTCATGGAAGTACTTTGTCTATTACAGAGGGTCTAGGTGCTCACAGTCCTTAAAAGTTTACCTGTTTGTGTAAAGTATGTTATTTTTCATCCATGCAGGAAGACAACAAACTGCTCCATGGCACCAAAACTCAATCTGCTTTCACAAAAGAATAACATTGATATGCTGTTCCTGAGGGGGGTCAGCACCCTCACATAGAGCCCCCCCTTCCCCACAATCTTTCTTCTTATTAAGACTCTCAGCAGCATTGCTGCTGGTGGAATTGCTGAAGACCACCTAGAGCATACTGGAGCCAGGAGCCCTGGTACCACAGTCCATCAGACTCACCCATCCAGTCAATACAACCCACCTGGCTCCTGAGCTAAGAAGCAGGCATGCAGAGTGCCTTGATGCCCCTAAAAGCAAAAACTAGTACCACTCCCTTAAAAAAAAAAGCTGGAAAAGCTCTAATTCCACTGGAAGACCAGAAGACAAAAGGAAAATAAAGAGGAAAAAAAATCTCTCTGCTAGGGACTCTCAGTTCCTTTATAGATGACTGAGCTGCCCTAACTCTCTGCAGCTGAGGTGGAGGCTGCACTCATCTGCACCTGGAAACCAGAGCCTGTTGCATGTTTACTGCTCAGGATGAGACCATGGACTTAAAATAAGGTGATGGTGAAGCTTACTTATAGGGGATTGATGTGTGTCTGATGTTTCTGCAGCTCTATTGAATTACAAAGTGCAAGACAGATTTTTTTTTCATTCATGCCCATTGTCTTCTCCAGCTGCAGTTATGCTCCTGGGGCAGTCAGCTTTTCAGATTGGCAAACTGTAGGTTTGGCTTTCAATTGATTAATGGCTTGCTTTCCTAGGGTGGTTAGCTAGCTAACACAGAAAAAAGATCTAGACAATATATATTATGTTGTTTCAAGTCCTTTCCAAGAATTCTGGTTCAGGAGCTAATGGAAGGCCCCTCTTCCCATGCAGAAAAAAAAACTGGCAAGAAAAGTGGTGTTATACTCCTTGGGAGTTGAGAATTTGATTTTGGATGTATTTTAAATTATTTTTGAGGAACTTTAGTGGTTATTACACACTGAGTAGTTTATAGGATTGCATGTATTCTCAAAACAGCCCTAAGAAATAAGAAAACACTGATTCCAACTTACACGCAGAGAACTGAGGCAGGGAAAGAGATGCTAATGGAAATGCAGAGTACTAACCTGCTCATGATGGGGCACCCTGCAGGAGAGCCCTAAGTGTTGCAGCGGTACCTGGAGGACCAATCTGGTGTTTGGTCAAAACACAGTTTTCCTCTAAACAAACAGGTTTCCCTAGCACTGGCCTGAACCACAGCTTTAAACCAGAGCTTCAGACCTGTTCTGTAAAATGTTGTATCTCTCTGACAACATACACCTCTGTTTCTCCCATATCCATGTGGGACAGCCAGAAATGCTACTACAGAAATGCTGGTTTACAAATACCTTTTGGCTGGATCCTGAGCAGCTTTGGGGTGACCTCCTTTGGTCGCTGTCTTCTGCTTGGGCAGGATGCTAAGAACTGTGTTCAGGAACATTAAAACAAACCCAAACCTAAATACAATGGATGTCTGCTGAGAAATACTGTGACCCAAGTTGTCATCATCCAGCCTCTGCTATGCTGCACTATCAGAGGTGAGAATAAACAGCAGAGCAAGAGCCCTCCTGCGGTACAGAGGTTGTTGGCTCTGTACAAAGCCTGACACCAGCCCAGCCCTCCTGGGCCCTCAAGGCTGTCCTAAGGTGCTGCAATGGCTCAGGGATGCCTGTATCCCCCTGTAGCCAACACCACACCAGAGCTGAGGACCCCCACTAGTGATGCCACTGCTGCAAACAGATTCAGGTGGATCACCCTTACCTGGTGGCAGAGTGTGCAAAGCCCCTGTAATGTCTGAACCAAACCCCCACCGCCAAGGAACTTAATTTTTTCTTGAAGAAATGGGACAATCATGAAGTTGCATAATCCAACTCTTTCTAGACCTGTGTGATATATAATTTCGCTGCCAAAGATCCTGCTTACTTAACGGCTCAATCATAGTTGAGGTCCAACAACTCTTGAAGCAAATGAATGTATTTAACTGGGAAGTTAGAAAATGGAAGAAAGGAGAAGAAAAAATAATAGGATCCTATCACATGGCTCTTCTTGGCTTTTGACTTGGCCCCCTGAATGTTTCCAAAACAGCAGGAGTATGGCTTGGCTGTAAGTCTGTGTTATGTAACAGCAATTCCTTTGTTTCCTCTCACTTTAAGGTTTTGCAACAGTGAAGAAAAAAACCCTCAAATATAGAATGTAGGGAGGGGAACATTAAAGATGATGCTGAATCCCTCTGAGCTATTAATGGAGAACTGCAAAACCGCTGCCGTGGGGTTGCTAGGTTTTACCACGTCCCTGTGCCGTGTTAAATATTAACAGTACTTGTACTTTCAGCAGTATTGCTGCTGCCGAGCCTGGATACGGCCCGACCAATCCCAGCCGCTGGCTGTGTTTCCATGGAGCCGATAGCCCCCGTTCCCTTCATTCACAATGAAATCCTCCCAGTGCTTGGCTAAATCCATCTCTGAAAAACGAGGCGTGTACAAACGAAGCAGAGCATTTTTTTTGGCATTTTCTCCGTGCCTCATGGATGTGCGGGGGTGTGCCCACTTCATCTTAAAAAAAGCAAGGTTTAGAAATCATGCCTATTTTGTCTTGCCTGGCAGCTCTACAGAGCTGCATGGTGCTTTTAACCCTCATGTCACCAGCTCTGAAATAGCTACATCTGCAGCTGGTTTAAATATGCAAAAAATAAATACTGGATCTCCTAAATTGTGGATTTGCCTTATTTCCCCCCAGTAACACAACTCTCATCAAAACCTCTCAGATTTACATTTAAAGCATCTTAATGGAGTTAATGGTGCAGATTTCCAACACATTGGCTTTGTGGGACTGGTTTATCTCCGTGCTGGGAACATTTTATGTCTGTGCTGAATGCTGAGAGGCTTTGCTTGCTGTTGCTCTTTGGAGAAGGGCAGCGCTAGATGCCAGAGATCCTGCATATTGAATATGCATGTGAGCTGAAACAGCTTTTTGTTATGTCTCTAATTAGGCTAAGTAGGTGGTTGGATTCAAGTGCTAATTATAAATGACCACTCTAAAATACATTAGGATATTTAGGGCTGTGTGCTGTTTGCATATTCAGGTTCCAGCTCCTGCTGACAGATTTGTATGAGCCATAAAATGAGTCCATCCCCCTAATCCCTTTTAACCTGTGACATTATTTCTTTCATTTCATTTTTTTTTGACAGATAAATCATGTCTAAGAAAATGGATTTCTAGCAATGGGAATAAGATCACGCAGGGTATGGTGTTACCCCTGGCAAAAGCGGTAAGTGAGTGGTTGGCAATGAGGGGCAGGGCAGGTCCAGCCCTCTAAAATAATGATGTGATGATTCCCCATTTACCCAGCACTGAGGAGAGGGTCCCTGGGAGAACCCTGGGGGAATTTAGACTTGAAGGGTCACAGGGTAATCCCAGTTGAAGAGGGCCTCAGGAGGTCAGTGAGGAGGGCAGACCAGGGTTTACTCAGCTGCGTCCTGCAACCCTCTGAGGACAAGGATGACCCAGCCTCTCTGGGTAAATGTCACTCTGCTCCTGACCAGCTGCTTCAATGTAATTTCATACGGGTGAAATAAAAAACCTGATGTTTCCTGGCAAATACTCTGTATTCCTATTGCAAGTGTAATCTGTAAATCTACAGGCAGGCTTGGAAGAAGACACAAGTCTTTCTAACTTTGCTTCAGTGAGGACTCCAGGTCCGATAGAAATGAAGAATAGTAGGTAGGTCAGGTGGTCGCTTCTGATAAAGGTATAATCAAAATCAGACATGAGTATCAATGGAGAGGGTTGTGCCCTGGGTCAGGGGAGGTGGTTTTTGCTTTCCTCCTCTTCCTCTGGAGCCATCAGAAGGCAGGGCAGAGACCGGCCCTTGATGTTCATAGACATATGAATGTCCAATGAAGTGGCTTGGTAGGAATAAACTTAACAAAAAAATTTGTTCAAAGAGCTTGACTTGAGTGATACTGAGAATTTGAGATCTGCAAATTAGCTAAGGATGTTGGGGGACTCTTGACATCTTTCGTGATGAAGCTACAAACAGAAATGGGAATCCTTCAAGTCAATATTGCAAATAGTCACTGCTTGAAACAGCCAATTAGTCGAAACAATAACAACCTCTGCTTCCTAAATCTATCTCACAGGGTATAAACAGGGGAAAGGCTGTGCCCTCATGGTTATGGATTTGCAGCAGAGGAGTGAGTTTGATAGGTGTTCACACAGCATGGACCAGGCAGGGAAGGGTTGTAAGTGGAATGCAAACAGGATCCTGAGCACTGCCTGCTGAACAACTCCTCTGGAGCTTGCCCAGAGCCTCCCGCATTATCCTATCATGCTTCATCACAAGGAGGCCTTTCTGCAAGACCGGAGTTCAGCCACACTCATTACAGTCTGGGTTATTCAAGGCCGATGCCTTGTATGACCTATATGGTGCCCGGTGCTGGAAGGCAAAACACCCCTTACTCCCTGGTGCCCATTGGGGAGCTGCCACCAGGAGCCATATAGACATGGGGGGCCAAATCCATTCCTTCCTGGTCGGAGAGAATGTAGCCATTCTCAGGCCTATCCAGCGGCCACAGGGAAATCCTGTGTCTGCTCTCCACATCACCATCAAAATCAAACTGAGATTCATTTTTCCATTCCCAGAAGGAGATGTCTGGCCTGGGAATGCTGCATTTCCCACTATGGGAAGCACAGGGTGGCAGCCTGGACGAGAAGCCAAGCTGTGGCTGAAGAAAGCTGCTTTAAAAGATGCATTAACTAATGGTAAGGTCCATGCTGCCCTTACTTTGAGCAAAAGCTGTTACACAAGCTACATGCCAGACCAGTCCAGGATTAACCAATTTGCACATGTGACTGTCTTCACCCAGGGATAAAGTCATCCTGACCCTGGTTCAGCTCTCCAGGTGTGGCACGTCCCCATACACATAGCTGGACACTGGCACTGTGTCCTGGCAACCTGGCTGGGGTCACCATCCCTTTTTTTCCACCAGTGGATGCATTGCCCCCAGATATCTGCAGCCCCTTTGAGTTGAACAGCAGCCATGTTATAGTGAAGGACAGCTTTAATATCTGAATGAAGCAGCTGAAGCTGGGGATGGGGAGGATATGAAGTGCCTGGACAAGGAGCAGGGAGGGAGGTGGCCAGTGTCAGTGCCTTTGTTTTTTTTACATAGACACTTGGGAATAATTAAACTTACCTAAACAGGCAGGAATGCCAGACTGGCTGCCTGCATGGAAGATGGGGGGTTCCAAGTCCTAAAGACATGTACCTGCTGTGGCCGCCTTCCACATACTCCAAGTGCTGTGCAGGGACTTAGCTATGTGGAAAACAGCCAAGAAAAATAGAGCCCCACTCACCAGCCTGCAGCTGAGAGAGAAACAGAGGCACCCCCACATCAGCACAATCTGGCCCCATCCTGCCCTGCGTGAGCCCACCTGCCCTGGGATGCCCAGCTGGTGTTATTCCCTGTTGGCCACCCTTTGCCAGGCAAAGGGCCTTTCTCGGGTTTAATCTCCCCCCTCTCCATATTGATCTCATGGTGAGGATGCAGTCTCACTCCATCCATGGCCTGTGATCACCCTGCAGATACCCTTCTCTTTGCTTTTGCATGATATTGAAAACAATGATATAATTTACTGCTTGCTTTCTCATCTGGCTGACTTTATTTTCCTAGACAGGGGATTGTCAGTGCTGCCACTGGCAACAGCCTCAGCTGATGGTGAGTACTGCATTGATCCCTCCAGGTTTCTTTCACCTTCTTGAGTTACAGCCTCTCCCCCCTGGCTCCAGCCTGATGGAGCAGCAGCTGAGGTGGACGCTTCTGACCTGTTCTGGTCAGTTCTCAGGATACAAATGCTGTTGTTCAGGTGTTTAATGACACCTTAATAAACATCCCAGCTATAGCTACTCCCTCTCCAGACTGAGTTAAGCGCTTTCACTAAAAATTATTAAACGTTTGGGCAGTCCTGGCTTGTGTGAAGCTCAGATCAAAACACAAACAAATTGTGCCTTGGATGAAATCCCAAAGAAAAGGTGTTGGTGTTAACCCAAGTTGGTCTATGTCGAATGTTAGCTTGGCTCTTGTTTGGACTCATTTCTGAAGTCAAACTCATGAACTTCCAGCCCTTGGGTGCAGTTATAGGGGATGAATGTGGACATATCTATGGCTTAACAGAGCCATAATTTCTGCCTGAATGCTTTATTGTTTGAAAATCGTAAATAAGGTGAAGTGAAAAGGACAAGCCCCTTCAATCTATGAGTGGTGTGCTAAATGATGGTGGTAAATCTCTGCTGGCTCCATGGCAAGTATAGCTGATTTGCACTCCCAAAATGGCAGTGATTGAAACCCACAAACCACACTGAAGGTGTGGAGATCAGCTTTTTGAGATAAAAACCCACCTTACTCTTGAGCAGGTTGGGTGGGAATAGTTAGCAAAGTATTACAAAAAGCCTGGATGTATTTCACTGTTCCAAGTGAAGGAAATTCCCACCCTGCACTGGCCATGAACTTTGTCAGGCTCCCTTTTTATCTCCTCCTCCACATTTCTTATCATTCCTGATCTATTTATTGCTCAGCTTTGCATGTTTTTCCATCCAAGCAGACAAGGCCATCTCAAGGCCAGAGTGTTCGGGTGCCCCTGAAAAAGTTCCCACCTCAAGCAGCATGGAGGTCATCTGTGCCAAGGGCCCCACAGGCAAGCTCGCTCCTCTCCAATGTGGAGAAGCTTGAAATTGTTTTGATGAGTTTCATAGAGTGATGTGCAATCTTGAAACCCACATGTCTATGCAAGGCACTCATGCTTCTGCCAGAGTGCAATCAGTGCTTGAAATCATCCATGTCATGTGTGCACTAACCAAAAGGTGGTCTACAGGTTGGTAGATGCCCAGCCTGGTGATGGGGTTGTTCTTTCAATGTGGATTTCAACCATGGTCAGGATGCAATAAAAATCGATAAATGCATACAGGTTCAAGCATAAATATCCTTTTTGGGGGGAGACTTAATGTTTATCATTTGCTGGATAAGGAAATATCATTTGCTGGAGAGCAGAACTTGCATACAGCATTTTAATATGTTTTATTTACAAAGCACCTTGGAGTAGCTTCACATGGAAAGCACTATATTGAGTTTTCTCATGATGTTGCAATAATTTGTACAAATTGCAAATTGCTGCTGCTGTGTGATGTGCAGAAACATTCAAAGTTTAATTCATATACAGCCTGGCCCCCTGAGAGCTTCAGTACTGGGGAAAACAGGGCTACCCTCTGGGAACGGTCAGTCAAAAAAAAGATCTTTTGAAAAGCTTTTTTTCCCTCTGTCCATCTCTTAATGGCCCTATCTGAGATGTCTGAGCTAAGGAAAACTCCACCCCTGCAACTTCTACTTGGAAAGAGTAGAAAAATGCAACTAAATCTCCTTAAAAAGAAAACAGGAATTCATGCTATCCAGGAAGAATTTCTATCCTCCCTCCCACTGGAGTTTTCTGTAAGGCAATCAATGAGTAATAACCAAGAAAAAACAGTCCCTTGTTGCTGTCATACTTACTTCATTGTGCATCCCAACCTCCAAACGGGTGACCCAAGCAGCTGAGGAAAAAAGAGAAGAAAGAAAATAAATTGCTAACTCTGTCAAGGATGCTCATGCAATGGCTTTCAATTGTGTTTCCTGGAGGGGGCTGCTGGAGTGAGGCATTTGTGGGATATAGCACCACAGTGCCTGCTAGAAACAGCAGTCCCCAGCCCAGGGACCATCAGCACTGTCATCCCTCACTGCCATGGGACCTGATGGCCATGGAGGTGTCTGTCACTGAGGGACCCAATGGGAGGGCACATCAGCACCCAAAGAAAAAGGTCCTTTAAAGAACTGTGAGAAGTTTAATGGAGATATCAAATTTGCAGTCCTTCCTTAATACTTGCAAGGTTTTTTTTCATGAATGTGAGGGCTGGAGAAATCTTTTCAAATAAGATTGAAAAGTTCTGGTCTGCTGAGAGAGAAATAAAATAGTTGCCAACATAGTGTTCAGCACGTGGTCACAGGCTGCAGGCATGCCTGGGCTGAGAGAAAAGGGCTGGGGGAAAGGAAACCCGAAAGGCAGACTTTCTGAGGTAGTCAGGGTATATGCTCCTCCTTGCAGAGCTGAGAACACAGGTATCCAAATTGTCCCAGCAGTCACAGTGTTTTTAAATATTTTCCAAACCTTTAAAAAACTCAGACGGAGCTGTATTCTGCTCCACAAATTCGCTCCCAAATTTTGGGGTTTCTGTTTCCAACTACTTTGTAAAAACTATCTCAGACTCTTGCATGGAGCTGGGGATCCAGAGATTAATTTGCATTTCATTGCTGGTGAATAGAGGTGACAAACTGAGTGTGTTTGGAGGAGAGGAAAACATACTTTGTGGTTATTGAGGGCCGGAGCTGGAGACCACCTTCCAGTCACACAGAAGAGGTGTTTGCAGCTTTTTTTCCATGACATTATTTCTTGGGTACTTGGTTTGCAGGCAAAATTAAGGACTTGTAAATCTGAGAAAATCTTAAATTAAGGTACCAAAATGTGCCTGCAAACATTTGTGCCTGCCATTTTTCAACTGCAATAATGGAAGTCCTGTTAAAGTGAGGATGAAAAATTGGTCTTATGTCAATAACCTTCATGAATGATGCTAGAGAAAACTGGCAAGTCATCAAAAGCCCCTGTTCTCTTTTTAATTCTCTTCCCAGCTCATTATGGATTATCACATTTTGTCTAGTTAGTGGTATGATTATGGAAACAGAAAGAACATTTCTCTCTGCTTCTTATCTAAAAGATGAATGACGCACATATGATTGGCTTAAGTTATCATTTAGAAGTGAGCTCTGGTGATGCAGGAGGTTTTTTTCCCTCAACTTGAAGCCCTGAGACACGGTAAACTGCTTGCATATGCCTCTGGTTGTTTTCTGTCCCCAGCTCCCACATGCTTAGCTAAAAGCAATACAACTATTAATGGTTGAAGTCTTTTTTTTTCCAGAAAGATCAGTCATAAGTAACCCAGCAGGCCGAGATGATTACCAGGGCATAAATCACCACCGATATAAATAGCAAGTGAATGGCCTGAGCACGCCCAGGGAGCTGCATCCACGCTCGCCTCGGATGGAGACCTCACCCCACTGCCATTAACCTGTCTGAGCTGTAGCTGCACCTGTGGTTTGTGCTGTCCCAGAAGCATGACATGAGCCCCAGGAAACCAGGACTTCTACCTCCCAGAGCGTGCTGGAAAAATATAGGGGATTTTGAAATCAACATTTTCCTGATTAATAATGAGAGAATAGAAACGACAAGGGAAGGAGAGGTGACATCACCTGGAAGGGCTTTTCTTTCACACAGTAAGCTCTGACGTGTTGGAGATGCTCTAAAATCAGCATTTTCCATCAGGATGCTGAGCCTGACTTCTGTCCCTGGTTACAGCTGCAGCAGCTCATGGGGAGTGCTCAGTTTGCACACGTTTGGGCCCAGAATACCTGTGTTTTAGTGATTAAAAGCTGTCCAGCACCTGTTAAGAAGGGATCAATGGTCCTGCTTGTGCTCTCAGCGGGTCTCCTCAAGCCTCAGAAGTTGATGTTCATGTGATGTCTAATGATGTTAATTGGAAACTCTAAAACGTTTGAAAAAGCCCCAGCATTTTGTAAAGGGATCTTTTTTGACTCCTGTGTTCTCTTTACTCAAAGAGAAAATGGTGTCTGAGGAAAAAGGGGGAAAGCGTATTTGCTCATCTTGACTTTCATAGTGGAAAAAAAGCAGAGTGGAAGGAAACAGAATGCTCTCCTTCTGGTTTATATTATTGGCACTTAATTCTTCTCTAAGTATTTTTGTTCAAAGCCTATCTTTAAAAGCACTGAAGTAATAATTGCTGAAATTCCAGCTTTTACCTGCAAAGCATCATTGACAACATTTGTTTCTCAGCTTCCCTTGGCAGTCAGTCAGAACAGCAGAATTTGATGTATCTTTACCATTCAGAGGACAAAGATGCCTTAAGAGGGCATAAAACTTTCTGAACAACAACTCTTTTGGTCTAAATTACCTCTTGTATTCCACTGTTGCCTGTCAACGTGAAAACACAAAATGGTGTTCTCTTTGTGCAAAAGTCTTGCAAGATTTCTTGCATGGATTCACTAAAAGAGGCAAAAGAGCCAAAAAAGAAGTAGAAAAAAAAAAAACAACCAGAAAAATGTCAGAATTTTCTCTCCAAAGTGCCTTTGTGGTGAAAAATGTCACAGTAAACTTTGTATTTTGAAAACACCAGCCAGTTCTATGAGCTGTGAGTGAGACCCAAGTGAGATCAGGATCAGGCCTAATTTGCTCATGATTATGTTAAATTCATAAGACTGATTTGCCACTTTTCAGGAACAAACCCCAAATTGTGTTTTTAATATCTAGAAGTACACAGGTGAATAATCCATTTAATTGTCCTCCCACAATTATTATTGTTTGAAATGACAGGGAGATGACAGGAGACTGTGGTTCCAGGTTGTGAATGAGCAGCAGGAACAGATGGGTTTGTGAGAAGCAGTGATCCTGCTCTCCTGCTAAAGATGCTACAAACCGGAACCCCCTACTAACATGCCCTGAAAATATAGATCAGTGGAATAGTCCCTAAACATAGGATTTCACAACATTTTCCAGGAAGCATCACTATCTATGTAATAAGGAAATGGATCTGAAGATGTTAAAGTACTTACTGCTATTTTTTTTAATACAGGAACAGCTTCAATTATCCCACTATCACATACTAAACAAGGTTTATTAATCAAGGTTTAATATAACAGAAGGAATTTTCAATGCTATTAATTCATCTCATGGGATTGACTCTTCTTTTTGGTAATGGGTAGCTTCTGGTTGTGGTAATAAGGATTTATAGCACCATAATGTGCAGGGAGTTTTGTAAGGGACACTATGAAAACACAGGAACAAAACAACTAACAGTATTGCAATTATTTAATCGCCCACCAGCATGCTGGGATGGGGCTGTCTCTGGTGCCTTTTGCTTTCTATCTTTGCCATTATTTTCCAGTAGCACCAGTGTTTCTGCTTGCAGGTGTGCACAGCCCATTCTCCTTGCCAAACATGTCTCAAAAAAAGGAATAAAAGTCATATAAGGCGCTCTTTGCCATTCCCAAATTTTCCAGACCACAAGTGACTTTACTTGTCCCTCTATGGGAAGGGTCCAGAATTAAGGATTTGCTGGTTTGAACCACAGCGTAAAAATGAATGACCTCGACGATAACGGTAACAATGTGAATTTTCACAAAGAGGTTTTTTCCCATAGCTGTGCTGGAGTCTTTGAAAGAAATCTGAGCAGAAAGAGACGAAATGTATGAGAGTTTTTGGCAAAAATATTCGTGAATCAATAGTTGAGCTCTCCACCTCCTTCCTAAACAAAGTCGAGTAGTTTCTCCATCTTCGCCATGTGCCTCTGTCTTCTGGGCAATTTCACAAGCAGTTTGTCATCTCATGCCTTGGACCCTGCAGATTCCTCATTCATTGTGATTTTTCTATTATTTCTCGCTGCTGCAGCAGTTTTCTGGAACATCAAGTGTAAATGCAAGACCCTGCAGTAGTCAACTCTTAACCCATAATAGTGTCAGCTGTGCTACTGCTCACCCCTCAATACCAGGCCAGCCTGCCAGACCGTGGAAATATGCTTGGCAATGCCATAGCTCTATCCTGCTGATGTGAGACAAACACAAAAAATATCTGACAACTAGACTGGAACAAAATATGTGTTCTGAAAAGTGCAAGGATGACTCAAGTGCTGCAGCCAGGCATTTTCCGGCGTCTGGCAATGTCCGAACAATGTTTTTCTCTCTCTGGCTGTAATTGACACATCCAGGCTCACATATTGAATTTATATTTTTGACAGGTTATGATGTAAAGAAGGCCACTTCATCAGTCGGGGAGAGTGCAGGGCTGAGAGAGCCTGGCTGACCTTTTAATTAAGCTCTGGTCTGTCTCCTGCCTCTTCCCACACACTCTCCTCCTCCTGCTGCTGCAGAGCAAGTGCTGGAGTAATTTTCCCAGCTCATGAAGCCTCCCCACCCCTTCTTCACACTTTGCTTTTAATGCCATAATAGGGGGGTGAATGCTCAGTCCCTTCATATAGAAAATACACACCCTACAAATACCTCTTCTTGTAAAAAAAATACACCATATCCTGTGCAGTGGCATTACATGTTGCTCATACACATGGGCATGGTTTTCCACTGGGGAAGGACATGTTGGGAAGAAGGTCAAGTCAGACCCTGACCAGAGAAGGGCAGCCTCTGAGCCCCCCTTGGCATCAGATCCTGCACGAAGTGGTGAGGGGCTGAGTGGACAGCCCTGAGCAGCAATCACTGAACCCAGAGGCTGGGAGCAATGGAAAGGGTAGGAGGATTGGTAGGAGGATTGTTCTCCTGTTAAATGGGCGGTTGACTATTGTCCTTAGCAAGACCTGGATTATTTCCTTCAGCAGGTGCAGTGCATTTTGCTACTCGGGCTTTCAAGCCCAAAGGCTGTCTCTTTCAATGGAAATGCAGCTTCTGGTGTTTGCTCTATTTAAGCAAGGAAAGCAGGGTGACTGGTTCTCTGACCTATTTCTATGCTTGGCACATTTTAAGCCCATAGACAAGGGAGATTGTCCCAAACCCTGGGGCTGCTTTCAGCTTCCAGTTCCCTCAAATGCCCCTCGTGGCAGGGCTGGCTTGCAGCTAGGGGAGCATACCTTACGGAGAGGGTAGTGGCACCAGTCAGCTCTTTTCCTTGTGTTTCTACCTCTTTAGGGTAAATTTTGTTCTACGTGAACTGCAAGAAAAATGTCATTTATTAGGGAAGGTGCTCCATACGTATTTAACACTCAAAGGGAATCTGAGGAGCAGACATGTAAGGCAATTACATGTGTGTTTTTCAGTCCTAATTAGACTGAACTCTTTAATTGCCGGATGTATTTCTGACCCTTTTTTTTTCATTAAAGAAATAACCCCTCCTTTAACAGGGATGAGCTAAACCCCAAGTGGAAAGGTGAGGGAAGGAGGAATAATTAATGATGATGAAGAGGTTTTCTACCATGGGAGCACTACTTCATCTTCCATTAAAATGTACCCTTCCAGTGCTGGAGCCCTGCTTGTGATGCTGCCGGGACTGGAGACCCAGTGGTTGGGACTGGATTGTCCCAGCATGTTGGGGATTTGGGGACTGAAATGCCAGTGGCAGCTGTCACTTCAGTGCCAAGGAATGTGTTCGGCTTCATGGGCTCTAGACGCTTTCTCAGGTGTTAAATGTACAGCAAAGGTCTGTGGGGATGGACATTCCATTATATTAAGAGTATTATTACCCTTAATATTCTTTTATGTGATGGTAGGGCCTTGGAAGAGTTGAGCTGCACATTGAAAAAAGGGCTCTGATGACAACCAAGCTCCCCAGCAGGATCAAACATTTAGGAGAACCAGACACCCAGTTAGCGAAGACTGAGGACAGCAAAATATCTGGAGTTTGGGTGATATCTCATCTGGACTGCAAACAGCTTTTGTAGCCATAAGGAGCAGGTACTGGTGTGAGTGCTCACAGCTTTGATAGGGTTCCAGCTGGGGAGCTCTGAAATCCACAGTGGCAATATGTGGAAGAGAACAAAATGTTTAAAAGAGGGGATTTACAAAATTTTAAGGCAGCAGCTTGCCATCCTTCTGCCCGGTGCAGGCCCCGTGGTGACTCTGCATTGCCAGCGCTGGCTCTGCAGGCACATGGAGAACGCAGGAGCCTAGGGGTGACGTTGGGAATGTCATGAGTGGGCATGGTGTGCCACTGCAGCAGCAGGCAGGGGTGGCTCAGCTCCCTCTGCCCGGCCTGGCTGGCTACAGATGTTTTTCAACGCACAGCAGTGTGGCAAAGGCACCTCTTGGGAGCTGAGCCAGTCTATGTGGAGGGTGTTATTTAGAATGGGGAGGTGCGAGGGGGTGATGCAGCTTTATTATGCCTCATAAAAACAAAGTCAGGAGAGATAAAACAGCACTTCCATTTGAAAAGAGGGAGGAATAAGCCAGATAAAAGATATGAATTTTTCCTCCAAGACAGCTTACTAAATAGGCTCTTCTTGTTCACTGAGGTTCAGTAATGCAAGTTGACAGGATATTAAGGTTATTTCAGGTTCTTCTGTCTCCCAGGGTCATAAGCCTTCTGCTATGCATGTTAATCCATCTTAGCATTCCTCCGAGTAGCTACATAAGTAGGGCAATCGGTTTAGTATGTACTCTTTACATTTACAGCCTGGTTGGGAGGAGAAACCCACTAATTAACAGAATACTCCTAGAAAATCAGGAGAGATTTTAATATTACAGAGACACCACACAATGTTGTTCTGCGATTAAGGAAAGATAAACCTTTCTCAAAATATTTCAGGGGTGAGAGGAGGAGGCGATCCGAAAGACAAGAAACGAGGATGCATTTATCCCATAGCCCTTCCCTCTGCCCATCTCCTTCTCCATATGTGATGCCAAGCACAGCTGGTGAGCCACATCTCCATATGACTGAAGAGAAAACAAGAGCCTGAGCCTCCTGCAAGGTCAGCCTTCCCTCCTGAATAGCAGCTGAACAGTTACTGTCTGTGCCACTGCAGAGGATGCTTGTGCATCATGCATCAGGTCATGGGCTGGTTAACCCTGTCATGCTGCAGCAGTGTTTGACCAAACCATGCACCTCCAGCTGTTGGTGCACTACACACCAGAATATACTCACCTTTTTTTGCAGGTCATTTAAAACCCCACCAGTTTTCAAGCAGATACTACAGTGACATAAGCAGATAATGTTAAAAATTAAAGCACTCATTTTGAGCCTGATGTGTCTAAAAGTCAAATAAATGCCCTGAAATTCTCCACTACACTACATCACCTTGTTCAATGTGACTCACTCCAAGTTCCAAGCACTTTCCAAATTATATAATACTCTCTGCAAACCATTCCTCTATCTTATTGTTCTGGGAAGCGCCAGAGCACAGGGCAGAGGGCAAGCGGGTCTGGGAGTACCTCTGCTCCCCCTTCTCGGCTGCTGCAGCAATGTCTGCTGGGACTAAATGTATCAGTATTCAACTGAAATGAATTATGTAAAATCTAAAAGTATCTAAATATTTTGCTTTGAGTTAGCCTTTAACAAAAGGTTTCCGATTTTCTTTATTTCCCTTTTCCATTTCTGCAAGAAAGTAAAAATACTTGGCCTGGCCTCTGGTTTAGCCAGAGATTTTAAGCAGGCAACTGCTCAGACACTCCTGTTCTGCAGCTGGGAGAGGGTTTTTTGCCTAACCTGGATAACCTGTAGTTTCTGCAGAGGTCAGTTGCACAAGAAAAAAACAGATGCAGGTTTCTTTAAAGGTTCACACATACAGTGAGTTAAGTGATTTCACCCTTTAGGGTAGTTTTTTTTTTTTTCCTGAAAGACAGGAGAAGATGTTTCAAAGCTAATACCCCTCTCCTGGGGAAAGGCTTACTTTAGATCAAAAAGCTTCCTGATCTACAGCCTGCAGAGATTGATGGGAATAACCTCACTGGCTGTAATGGACTTTGGATCAGGTCTCAATGTGTGAACATCCTGTCCCAACTACAAGGTGGGACAGCTTTCCTAAACCATTTGTTGCCAGAGATACTATAATCAGATTTTGTCTTACAGGACAAGGAAGAATGGGGAAGAGGGCGGTAACTGGGTTCACAGACCAAAATCAACAGTGACACAACACATACCTAAACTACCTGGGTCCTGAACAGATGAGGAAGAATCATATTATTATCTACATCTCCACTGGCAGAAGCTGGAATAGTGTGGGCTGTGTAATACACTCAATAAGCCAGGTGGAAATCTAATGAGTTTGTATATAGAAAAGAAGGGAGATTTTATTTCAGTTAGTGAGATGAAAACATCTCTCTTTTCTCACTCGTTGCCAGCCTTGTGTTAGGTATCGTAGACTGTAACCTTGCTCTGCAATCTGCTGTGGCTTCACTGGCACTGGGACTGCCACTGCAGAGCTGCTGTCAGCTGGGGATGTAGCTCAAGGGATTACAGGGAAAAACATCCTTAGGAGAAAAGGAAATAAAAACCACTGTGGCACAACCGCTGAGTGAAGTAAGTAGTATTTTTACTTACAGGTGGAATATTTGAAATTCAGAGACTGAGGATATACAATGTGCTAGACAACCTGGATGTCCAAATGACATGACTTGTGGGGAGAACCAGAGATATCTGCTTTCTACCAGGTTTTTCCTGAGGTCTTCTGAACCGCTTAGAACAGGCTCTGCTACTGATGGATGGTTCCGTCCCACTCCAAACATACAAAGCAAGACTTCTCACCCTCATGACACAGCAGGAGCCTCCTCCTTTCCCCCCATCTGTCTGGCCAGGCTGAGTTTGCAGCAGAGACTTGCTGACTGTCACTTCTCAGCACTCAGCCAAGAAGATTGGAAAATACAGATGGTCTGGCTTAGGAAAGCCTGGTTAATATTTTTCCTCCTTTTCTATTCTGGGGAAACCTAATGAAACAAGATTATTTATAAAAGATGGCTTTATCCTGTTTTATTAACTAGCTATAATGAATCTGTGAATTCACAGAATAACTCCAATGCTTTCAAACTGATGAGCAAAGGGTGAGTTGGTCTCGAAAAACAAAATGCCATTCAGCCAATGGAGTAAGTAAAACAATAAATGATTGCACATTTAGAACAATCAATAAAGCGGTTACACAATATATTACACGATCCAAGATTAATTAGAGATGACAAATTCCTCAAAATGAATAAAATATAGGATAAATATAAAACTTAAATGAGAATCAATTGAACAACTTGCTAGAGAAGCTGCTAGCCCTTGGTGCTCCAACATCCCATGTTGTTTCAATCAAAGATCACAGCAACATTCTGAGCATTTCTAAGATGAATATGTGTATCATTGGTATCTGTCAGGAAGCTGAGAGGTGAAGAGAAAGCCAAGGAAGCAGGAGCTTGCCTGAGTGATAAGGTTTTGCTCCTCTCACAGCAGACATGTGAGGGTTGCACATGCCTGCAGCTGTTTGCCTCCGGCAGTGGTCTTGACAGAGCTCAGAAGCCAAACAGCACCAGGAAAAACCTCTGAGGGAAACATAGGGCATGGAGAGGTTAATTCAAGAACTGGAAGTCTTTCTTTAGCAGCCAAAAGAGGCCAGAAAGCCCTGCATCCAGCACTGCTCACTACTCTGGCTGGGAGGCACCTGGCCTGATGTCCAAACAGGGCACTTCTAGCCTGCAAATCCCCTCCCTGCTCAGCTGCGGCACTGGTAGATGAAAGGTCCTTGAGCCCTGTGGCTTTTCCTAATCTCTCATGGCGGTGGTACAAGGCAAAAGCTCACGTGCTTCATCTTCTCCTCCTTTACCACACATCAACTGTGTTATTGTAACAGTGTGTGCTTTTAATCTCATCAAGGAGTGCTGAAATATTTTAGTTTGAACCTGATCTCTGGAGGTGTAAATTCTCAGCTGGCCAACAGCATCCCCACAGAGGTCCCACTGATGCCTGGCTGATGGGGCAGTAACCTGAAGGACTGCTCTGTGAATTCAGCCTGTCCTGCATCATTACTGTGACTGGATTTCTCCAGCCACCATTTTTATTAATTTTCTTTATTTTAATTTCAGACTAGGTGGAGAAGTCACATAAGTTTTGATACCAGATGAACTGGGACGCTGCTATAAGAGAAGCTTTGAGAGTTTGTGTCCTTGGCTGTTGCACTGAGGCATGGAGGTGCTGGTGCAGACTGGGGTTTTCCTTAGCAGCAGAGCGTTCTGTCCTCCAGGATCCTCAACTGGCCTGAAATGCCAGGGCTGATCTGACGCAAAACTCAAACTGTATCTCGTTATATCTCAGCAGAGAATGAGATGCCATCGTGTTACATGTGGTAAATCATTTTAGATCAGCACAGCTTAAAGCCAACTGTGGTGATCTCATTTTACTAGAAGTATCACTCCTTTTTAAAGTAAAATCACTATATCAGTCATATCATTCAAGGAATAAAGTGCAACAGCTGGGCCTGGGCAGAAACCTCCCAGCCCTGTGTGCAGCACATCGTGGTCTGTAGCAGCCTGCACAGGTTGCATAGCAGTTTATTCCCAGAACCTTCATTCCTCAAAAGCTTTCAATTCGCATTCTCCCCATAGCTGAGTGGTGTAAGTCCCCCCATGCAGTTCATGAACTGCCACCCCTGACTGTCTGCCCAAGACGCAGCAACTACGATGTGGGTGGTGACTGTTTCTCACACAAGACAGCTGATTTAAATAATCTTAGGTTGCATGTCAGCCTATTTATTTCAACACTGTGAACCTTATTCTTCAAGAAGAATGTAAAGGCTAAGGATCAAAATCTACGCTGATGTATGGCTTTCACCATCAGATTTAAAATTTAGTACAAGGGAGCTGGAGAAGTATAAGTCAGGGCAGAAGACTGTGAAGAAGCTGCACCATGCTCCCATCTGCACTGCAGTTAATTTACAAGGTAGATTAAAATCATGGATCATGTTTGACCTCGTTTTGTTTGGTTTCCCTGCAAGTTTTAGTCTTTTTTTTTCCATCTTATTGCTTCTGGGGACCATGTGGCCAAAGGGAAATTCATAACAGGAGCAGAACCTGCAGTTTCTGTCCTTTTGTTGAAAGATGTGATGCTGCAAAATTGTGAATTAAACTGTTTTCTTAGTGCACCCAGATCAAAGTTGAACTGAAGGAGAAGTCAGTTCTTCTCATTGATTTCAGCTGTGCTCCCCTGAGACCGGCAGTGTGGAAAGGTCATATGTACAAGAAACTTGTGCATCAGACTAGAATTCCAGTGTTTTTCTTGCAGCCAGGTCCCACAGGAGACCCTCTTTGCTCAACTTGTGTTTGGGTTCATCACCGTCTTCTCAGGGAAACAAACCCCAGCATGCAGCATGCTCTGGGTGCAGATGCAGGTGTGCAGATGCAGGTGTGCAGATGCAGGCATGCCTCTGGCTGCAAACAGCTCTTCAAACACAGGGGGAGGTGGGTGCTTCCCACCCTGTGCCAGCCATGCATGTGTAAATAATTTATGCTGCTGCAGGAATTAGCTGTCATAACTCAAAATGGGACAAGTATCCTCCAGGTTTGCTGCTTACTTATTCACCAAGGACATGCCCCAGTTCCTTGTCTCCACCTGGTCACACCATAACCCTCCAGTCTCGTGTCTGCAGCAGCCAGAGTCAGGTTTTGCAGGCATGGGGCAGAGTTGAGGTTATTAATTAGCCTTTCTCTGCTCCAAGCCACAATCTCTGATATTTAAGAAAGCTGGGAGGACTGGGACCTTGCTAAGCTCTAGCATTTCTTTAAGGGCAAGCTGCCACACCATGCAGACAGGATGGCAAGCAGCCCCATGGGGGAGCACACAGATGGTCCCAGAACTCAGGGTAAAGCCAGTTGGCTCATTTTGCTAGCCCAGGACTTGTTTTAGCGTAAACTCAACCAGGACGCAAAGCTGACCGAAGGACAGTGAGGTGTAAGGTAGAGGAGCTCCAGCATCACTCAAACCCACACACCAGCCAGGACAGGGCAGTGCCCCTGGGCTGCCCCCATCCCTTGGGGTTCCCTCTGGACAATGCTGTGCCAACCACTGTGTTTTGAGCTCTCCTTCAAGGTCATTAATTTTCCTTTTCCCACACCTTTTAATTTTTTTCAGGCTTGGGACAAAATTCGTTATTCAAAATAAGCTTTTAAATCTGTTTGTGGTTGTTGGTGCTTTACAGCATTTACTGTGCTGGAGAGCTCTACGTGAGGGATGCTCTAACTAGTGTTACCACTAGTTAAAAATCTTCCAAGTGCAGGAGTAAATTCACACACATAAAATCAGTTTTCAGATACAGTAGGGAACCCATTAAGCTTTGTGTGGTTATGCAAGCTGATACAAATGCCTTATTAATTAGAAAATCAATCATGCTGTCCAGCTGATTGATGTTAATCCTACACTGAAAGGGGAAACAATAATATAATCAAGACCAGACCATTTCTTCCCATTATAGGGAAAGGGACAAGACTGCATATCAAAGTGATTCTGCTGTAATGAGCTGCATGCACATGCGCCATGTGGTAAGGGCTCTTTTAAGATGTGGCACATTATTTTGATCAATAATACTCATATACATTCTGGATCCTGAATCTGAGGAATATTCATATGAAGATTAAAGAAAATTATAATATGATCAGAAACGATCACAGAGAAAGAGAGCTGTGATTATCCAAGGGGCAACATTAATAAATAGGAAAGTACCCAAACCACGTGAAATCAGAAGAGAGCAAGAATACACTAAGGGTGCTGAGTGTTTCATGGCATCCAGCTAATGCCCCAAAACTATAAAGTAAGAGTTTCATTTAAAAAAATGACAACAGTTTGAAAGCTATCATAAAATAATAATTAAAGAACCCAACTGATCCTTCACCTGTCCCACATTATTTGCAGTCACCCCTGCCAGCCTGAGGACTGGTAGCAAGTAGCCCTAGCATCTGTATTCATACCATCCCAAAACAGTGTGGCTGGCCAAAACCTTTTGAAAAATACATGCAAGAATCACAGTAAATGGCTGGAAGATGACTCAAAGACAACAGAAGTCAGGCTTTCTTCAGTCAGAAGAAAATAGCTCATTACCATGCAAACCTGTGTTGTTTTGGTTCCAGGCTAACTGTTGTATAGCATATCCTATATAACATAAGGCAAAGCCCCAAAGCTTGTAAGGCAAGTAAAATGCAAATTACATCAGAGACAGAGCTGAAGGCTCTATGCAACTCTAATCAAGGGTGGGTGTAATGTATTTGTGAGACAAATGAGTGGGATAGTTACATCAGAGAGACAGAGCCACTAATGCACAACCTGACTAATAGACTAGAACGTGGGTAAGAAAATGTTCTCCCTGACCACTCAAGTCTAAGGTTATTCACCCTTGCAAAAAGCATCAAAATCATTCTGTGCCAATGTTATTTAGCATTTCTGTAACAGTTCATGGAAATGCTCTACATTACAGTCGCTGTACCCTTTCTTTCCCCTCTGTTTATTTTATAGGAGCACACTGAAAATTCCACAAGGATTTGAGCCCATTTAGGCTAGAAATGCTCGCAAAGGTAATTCCTGCCGTGAAGAATGACCATCCATAGTGGACACTAGGCTGATATACACTGCTACCAGAGGCTGGGAATTTTTAGATCAAGGGCCTGTGTTAACCTGAAGTGCTAGTTTCCGACGCACAGAGCTCCAGCCCATGGTCAGTAGATAGTGTCCACATCTGGGCTGTCTAGAGCAATCTGCAAAACTTCTGGCTCATTACGCCATCTGGGATGCTGGCCTTTGACGATGGTTGGCCTTTATGCCTAGAGACATGAGCACCCACCCAAAACATTTTCGGGAGGCTGGAGGTGAAAAAGTCACCCTCTTGGAATTAGGAGCAGACATTGGGCAAAGAAGAAGGTGGAAATGAACCACTGAAAGAGAAAAGAATAACCGAAAATTAGGACCATACAGTCAGGATTGTGGAAATTTCAGTGATTCATAATCAAAAAACCATCTGATTTCAGGGGAAAAGGCACTGGGAATGCCTGTTACATAGTGTGGGAAACCGGCTTATCAAGTAGTTGTTACTTTTCTATGGTGAACCCTAGTGGGTTCCTTGAAGGACCTTTGCCAAGGCCCCAGGAGATACAAAAGTTTTGCAATGGCTCCTGCTGGCTACTATGGTCTTGCCTCGTTTAGTTTCAGTATGAGTAGGTGCTCCAAATGTCCTGGGATCAAACACAGAGTGGATCCCCATGCTGTTTCATGTACTGTGCACACTGCAACTGAGACATTTCCAATTTCATAACTCAAGAATTCAGAAATAGATGTATATTTACACATTCTACCACAAACAGATGGTGTCTTTGGCTAGCTTTTGCTGCATTCCTCGAAGGTAGCACTGGGGTGCAGAAGTCAGTCTTTCTATAATGATCTCTGCTTGCAGAAGTTTGGGGTTTTTTTTGGTTTCCCATTCATAGTGCACACTAGCAGGGGCTCAACAAACACAGGAGGACTTACCAAACTATTTCCCATGCCAGGAGATTTGACAACAGCTAGAGATGGTCACAAAACAAAGTTCTGATTTTTAGTTCTCCGTGGCACTCAGCAGGTGCTGGGTGATACTAACCCATACCTAGAGTTTATGGCTAAGCTTTCAGAATGACAAACTGCGAGATTCCTCCAAAGTCATCTCTTTCTACAGATCCAGGGGAAAAAGCTTGTGAGGAAAAACAGGTGCTACCCCTGCTGCTGATGTGACTGTGATACAGCAATATTTGTGTGGGTTATGTGGGGGCCTTCTCAGTCTGCAGCAGTCGCTGGCTGAGAGGACATATTACCTCTCAACGAGGACAGCTCAGGGAAATAGTCCTCCCCACAGGCCACATTTAGGTCTAACTCCAGCAAAAAAGGTCATTTGCAAGGAAATGGTGTCTGGCAATGTGCCCACTGGGAGAACTTGCAGTAGTGTCCCGTCTTGAGTGCAGCTGCCCCAAGGGCTGGGGAAAGCTCAATCGTTTGCTGCAAGTCTGCTTGTCAGCCTTCATGAATGACCATCAATTCCTCGAGCAGTCTGCAGCTGAAAAATTATTTCATGAAAGTGAAACAACCCTGACCTTCACAAAGAGGGACCATGCCCAGGGGCTGGGCAGTTGAGGGATCGCCCCACACTGCAGTGATTGTCTCAGACCCCATCTGAGCTTTGCACCACCACTGCCACTGATGCTTCCCAAGAAATTAATTCTGGTCAAAATCACGATCCTACATCTCTTCTGAATCCCTTTGCATCCTTCACTGATTATCCTGCACAGGCTAAGCCGAAGTGCAGATGCCATGGAGTGGTTGGGACCAGTGAAATCTTTTGGGAGACAGATTTGGCTGAGCTTTTGGGTCTGATTATGTAAGGGGAGCATGTGTCATTTGGACCACCCAGAGAAATGCTTCCCAGCAGTGAGAAACTCAAGTGAGGATTACATGTTACAACTGTGGATTCCTTCAGCTTTCAAGCTGACACTGAATTTATTGGGGAGGAGATAAAGGAAAGATGGCAAGAAACAGGAACGACCTAGCAACAAATGTGCCAGGGGGAGTAGCTCTGATTATTCCTCAGTCAATCACTCAAAAAGCAAAGTTATGCAGTTCTTCAAGTAGCCTATTTAAAACTGGCACTGTACAGCAAAGGGAAGCTTGCCAGCATATTTCATTAGAATACCTTTCCATCAGTTAATAATTATTCTCTGTGTTTTAACAGTACTTCCCCTCCAAGATTTCCAAGCAAACCCATAAATGTCAGCTCAGCCTTGGGAGAGAATTCTTAGAGCTATTTTATAAATGGGTAAATGGAGAGACAGACAGATGTTCCCCCAAAGTCCTGTATTCTTGCCCCAGCCCTGCAAGTCTTTATGCATGAAGCCAGATAACCAAGTGGCTGTTTGCATAATGATGGCCTGAGTTAGTGGTCAAGCCAGGAATCAAATCCAGGACTGGTGACTCTTATTCACTGCTTTTCCCCTTCTAATAAAACTTTCCACAGATGCTGTGGATTAGAAGCTACATGCCAAATTCCAGGAATAAGTAAATTGGAAACAAATGTGCTGTGTGACTTAGTGAAGTGTGTTTACAAGAGGACTGCTGCTACCTTAGCTCTTACACAAATCTGATGTATGAAGACGTGAAACCAGATGAGCCGCACCTTGCTTCTCTGTTCCATTTATTGATGCTCTGTGCAGCTCGAAGGTGACTTTTTCACATGGGTCAGTCAGTTTCTGAATAGCAACATCTAATATTTATTTTTTTCCAAGACAGAAGAATAGCAGTCTTTATTTTTGAAAGAAAGTAACTAGGTACTTTCTTAATGGTGAAACAAGTGCCTGTGTTACCCATGCACCATATTCCATTTAGTCTAGATTACTGATGATGAACAAAAAACCAGAGCTATTAATCTGCTTGAAAATAGAGAAACTTCTTGTGTCCAGTCCAAACAGATATTGCTTATACTAAATACTGCTGTTGATATCACCTTTACAACAAATGTGTCAGGGATTTCTCTGCTATGGTGCATGTGCTACCCATCGTTTTTTCTAAGGTGTGAGCTTGTAACAGGTTTCTTCGTTACAGTGGGCCACACTCTGATCTTCTGAAGAACTGAAGTTTCCTCAAGTGCACACTGAAGACAGTAACAAAACCAATAATAAAAATGACGTTATGTTAGGGATCAAAATCTCAATATGAAATACATAGGGACTTTCCAAAGTCAGGCTTCAAGGCATGCCAAGATATTGACAGTGCAAGGAGAAGCAATTCCTCCACAGAAATACTCCAGTCACTGTGAAAAACTCCATTTATTTTAGGAACTTGAGAGCCTTTGTTCTCACATACTGCTATTGCAAAATAGCCATAAAGCTGGCTGACAGCAGTGGAAACTCCCTCTCACATGGGAACAGAGATGTGTTTGCTAAGAAACAAGGACCCTGCTCAGAGAGAAGGTGCTCTATTGCTGCAGGTTTAAGCCAGCTGAGGAGCTGGGCAGTGTGGGTGCCTGAAAAGTGTGGGGGCCTGAAAAGGTTGTATCATGTCTTTTCAAGGCAGATGTTGTGGGGAGCGTAGTGCTTTGGGCGCATATCTCCACCGACATAAGCTCCCAACGCTATCAGTGAGACCCAGAAGAGCCTGTGTGCTCTAAGCCCAAAGTGTTCTGCAATTACATTTTCTGATGTTTCTGTCCTGGTCTCTCTGGAGACACCGATGTGCGTCTTCCAGTTTCAGAGACAGATAAGTAGGAACACACACATATTTCTCATAAAGCTGGATGTAATCCCATATCAGAGAGAGCTTCTGATATTATAATATTTAGCTTTTTCTTTTCCCTGATTTTAAAAAATACCCTAAAGCGACAAATGCATAGAGGTGTTTTCTCTATTAAAAAAAAGTCCTTCTTGGGAAGCTGTCTCAGTTTGCAAAACAGAAGCCAGAGGAGACCCCAAGGTCACTGGAAGATGCTTGACTACATCATCAAGCCCGCTATAAGATGCCCAGTCTTTGCTTAGGAGCAACATACCTGGCATAAAGGGTCTCTGAGATCATGCTTTCAGAAGATTGTGAGCCAGACTTTGATGACATCAGGTGAATATGTTGTGTGTATATGAGCTACGGTTTCTGTGTATCCTTTATGTGATTGCCTTAAGAGATAAGATCAGCCAGAACAGCACAGAGCATCTTATCTGGAGATAAGAGCATCTTATCTGGCTGGCTGGAGAGGACACATTCAATGTCAGAAAAGTATCCTGCATGCTCAGTGTCTGGTGACATCCACAAATATCATCTTTTATCAGTACCAATGTCCAACCCATCTTTTAATCTGTTGCTCAACCTGGCTGGCAGCCCATGACAGGGAGTTCCCCAGCCCGACTTCCCTTCTCGCTGCCTGCACTCTTTTTTTTCTCAACCAGACAGAGAAAGGACAGGAGAGGAAATGATAATGTGTTTTTCCTTCTATCGAAACTAATGGCCAGAGGAAGCACCACCTTTTAAATTAGCTGTCATTTGGAAAGTAGTCACAGGATTCCCGGCACAGCGACTCTCTGCCCCAGACCTACTGCGACATTTCAAGTACAATCAAGGCCACCCGGACACCCGATGCAATGTGATGCACAGATGTTGATAAATTCTCCCATGTGAAAAAAATATTAAGTCGTTACAAACAAAGCAGCCTCATAAACAGGGCTTAGGAAGCTATGATAAATCAAGTTAGTTAGCCAGCTGAGTTGGTACAAGCCGCTGTCTCAGCTAATGCAGATTGAGAGTTCAAAACATGCTGCATAGATCAGCATTTTGAACACACACCGTTTACTGGTCTTAATGAATACTAAAAGCCCAATAAGTAGGAGCCAGAGCCATTCTGACACACTTCCATATAGATGTCAGTGACATTGTCTTCCATTTTATTTGCTAACGAGTTATCGATAGCAGTAATTTGCTGCTGATAATGCTGCAGGTTATAAAAGAGAAAAATTAACAAGTTATATTAAATGAGAAAATGGGCTCTATGCCCTGTTTTGTCCCAGTGCCTGAGCTAAAGGCCAGGCAGGGCTGCAGGCAGCGAGAGAATGGAGGTCTCTGCTCAAGGCAGAGCTGTGGCGGTACTCACTGCCGTCAGCCACCACCAGGATGCTCGGCCACAGCCTCAGGCACAGCTGCTTCCAGCCAGATGGGAGAGGACTGGTGAACCTGCTGCTATTAGCACAGCTGTAAGTGCCAGTAAAAGGGACAGAAGGAAGGGAAAAGGGCAAAACAACATGATCTGGGCATAATAAAGTTTCAGGCTGAGTTCATCCTGATGCAGTGTCGGGTGGGACTCCTCATCCCAGATTACATCCTCGTAACTGGACTTTGCAGAAAGCCTAGAGCTGGGTTTAAGGTGGGGAGTCTGGTAACCCTGAACTCTGGTCCTGACCCAAGCACTACCTTCCTCAGGTCTTGGCTGACTTTTCAGTTGCACTGTTGTAAATCTTGAACATCATCCTCAGCATTTGTGGGAATATATGTACGTTAATACAGGCACTGACTTGTCCAGCTCATTGTGAGAATCGATTTCATACTTTGTAAAGAGTTTCGGAGAGGAAACCCCAGGCACATCCAAAATATTATTATTTTTACCCATTGCAGTTAATGGATGGTATTTTTCTTGTTAAATAAATAAATACAGAAGGCAAAATAATCTCAGGGAGAGGCATCTAGACGAGGAGGGAAAGCGTCCAGAAGGCAGCAATGGCCTTTGCCTGGGCAGGGAAGGGAGGGGATGGCTGGGGATGAGGCATGGCTTGGAGGTCAATACCTTCAGAAATACTTTCCTGAAACCTGGGTTCACATACATAGTGATTTTTAACAAATCTGTATCCGTTCACCAATCTCTGAGGTAGATGCTGTAAAAAGTACTGTACTTTGTAGGTCAAATGAAGTTCAGTTGTTTGCTAAGCACCTTGAACTCCTGGGATGAAAGCAGTGTTGATCAGTTCCTGAAGTGTTGGCTCAAGCCTACTCTCGGCGCCAAGCTGGGCAAACCTCCAGCCACACACAAAGTCAATAGGGTGCTGCCTGAAGCAAAACACTGAGAAAACTCAAGAGTGGGTGCTGGCAAAATAAAATATTATCATTATAGTTGCTGGCATTAGTGAGGGTCCAACCCTTTCAGTCATCAGATAAAAGGTGGTAAATAGGTATGTAGTGTTAGTGCTGCTGTATTTGTAGTGTAATAGGTGAGCTGTGTGTCCGTGACCTGGCACCCCTGTGGGACACAGCAAACACTGCTGTAACTGTCACTGTGGGGGAGGTGACACACGGGAAGTGTTCAGTGTTCTTCCATTAAATTTGCCACCTGGAGTACCCGGAGCCCCCAAGATTTAGTATCTCATTCATTTAGATGTGTGCAGTCATGCAGAGGACAGTGTGATGCTTTTTTTTATCCTAGTGTTAGTGTTCTCATTCCCCCTGTGGGTGCAGGTCTTATGCACTTCTTGGAAAACGAAGCAAAGCATTGTCAAGTTGTCCTATTTTCCAGTTATTTTTCTGTAAAGAGCAGTCACACTGATCCACTTTTTCTCCACTGACAATGAATGGGTATCCCCAGCTCTCAGGTGGAAAAGCCTGAGGAAAAATAGGATCAGAGAGTTTTGCAACTGATGGTCTTCAAGTCAAGTGCCTGGCTGTGATTCTGGCCAGAGGCTCCTTGGCAGCAGAACAACTTGTGCCTCTTTATGGACCCAAAGGCACACATTAAAAAGGAAAATACGGTTGCTGATGTCATCTGTGGGGGGAAGAGCAGGTTGTGTGAGGTTTTCCAGCCTGCTCATGCTGGCGGCTGAGCACAGTTTGCAGCTCTCCTGTGAGCTGCTGATTGTTCATTTCCTTGCTTTGTTCCTCATTTCCTTCCAGCAGGATGAGCTACACATCGGGACAGTCAATGGAGAGGCTCCTGTGGCTGTGCTGGAGCCAGGACCATCTCTGCTTGCCACCTTCTGCCAGCAAACTGTCCCTAGATTGTGCTTGAAACACCAGGTGAAAAAAACCCCAGCAAGCTCTCCATGCATGTCTGGTTTTCACCTTCAGTTGTCTTCTTTTACAATTTAATTTTAGCTTAGCCTAATTAAAGCATTAGTGGTTATAGCTGTGGATTTATAGGGTTTGGTGCTATTAGTAAAGCCCTGACTTTATGGACTTCATGGAGGTCTACAGCCAGGCTGCCGCTTGCTGTCTGCACGTCTGCCACCACGGGCAAGTTATGGGATAAAGGGAGTTTGGATCATAACCAACAGGCAAGAGACAGTTCCCAAGTACTAATTCAATCTAAAATCTTTTTTTCCCCTCCCCCATTTGCTGCTTATGGTTCCTATGGAAATTAATTTTAAAGTATTGTGCAATTAAAAAAAATTAATAGTTTCCTTCCTCTGGAATTGAGAGCTTTCTTCTGAGCAGGAGAGAGGGGTTTATGATCATGTCTTTCCTTTTTAGGGGGCTGAATAGAGGCTTCTGTCGTCTCATGTTTTAATTAATTTTTCTATAGTTGCTTCATTAATTGATATTTATGTATTGGTTGTTGTGCATAAATTCTGGAAATAGTGCATAAGAGGGTGTTCTCATTACAGCTCTAAAAGCGCTTGGCCAATACTAGAATATTAATAATGGGAGTAGCATGGAAAAGTACAGTTTGTTTCCTTTTCTCTGAGGTTTCTATCACATACGGTGCCTTCAGAGAATAAAGAGTTGCTTCAAGAAAGACATTTTTTTGTGTGCTGCAGGAATACTATGGCTATGGAGGTAAATGCCAAACTAATGGGGATGCAGCTGAAGCACAGTCTGTATAGCATTGAGTTCTGTAGGTCCTTTAGAACTAAATATGTACAGAAAGCATCATGCTGTGCTCACTTCTTCTAGTCCTGTTGGTTGGGGGTCCAGCCTCCAGAGAGCTTGCCTCTGGGAAAGGCAGACAAGGATTCAGGCAAGGCATTTCTGAAGGGTTATAGACTACCACCAGGCAGTTATTGTACTGTAGAAACATCTGAGGAAGAGGGGACCTCTTTTTGTCACTGTGTGTTAAAACCTCATCCCCTCTGAAACCTACCAAGACCATGCTTCAGCCTAGCAACCCTTCTACCTGTAGTGACAAATTTGACTTTACCAAGAATAATTTTTCCTGTTTGAAAAGAAAAAAAATAAAAATTGGGGATTTACAAGAGGAGAAGTTCTAGGTCCCTGGGATCACAGCTGTGGTTCAGCAACACACCCTTCCATCACCCAGGTGTGTGAGCTCACATGTGTCCCCCTGCCCTGTTGCTGAAGGATGTGCTCTTTCATGGCACCGTCCTCAGCAAATCAGCACCCTGGCTATGGGTGGGATTGCAGCACAGAGCCTGCTTGTGGGACCCCAGCTCATGCTGAGGTCACTCAGTGCAGCAGGTGCCTCCTAAGCCTGAAAAATCAAGGTCTGAGGTACTTGTCAATGCTCAAGAACTGTCCCTAGGTTGGTATTTCTCTGTTGACTCATGGTGGAAAAAAACCTCCCCTACGGAGCAATCAGCTGGCGTCCTCTAAAGGCATGTGCTCTGCCTAAGAGTGGTGAGTTATGATGTGCCCATGGAGCCATTGTTATTTGAGATTTTATTAATCATTTACTACATTTTACGAGGTTAGTCACCTGCATCGTCTCTGTGCTGACACAATAATTTACCTCTACAAGGGTGAAAAAAAAATAAAAGATCACTTACTGACAGCTAACAATGCTCTTACCAGGTAACAAAGGCAGCTGGTATAAAGAGATTTCTGCTGGAGAATCAAAATAAAACAAAAAATGGATGATGAGGCACAGACAAAAGGGTATCACTGAAGATCAGTTTTATACTGAAGTGTGTGATAATCAATTATTCAGAAACATGGCGTTGAACTGTCTCTCTCCATGGGTTTATAAACTTCTCACTTGCTTAGCTCTGGTAACAGTTATTCAGAGATATGTAAGAGTATCACTGGAGGCCACAAGAGGCCACTGATATTAGGCACATAATTTAGATAAGAAGGATATTAGAAAGTACAGAACTAGCTCATCTCCTGTTGCAGTTGTGTAGTACTGCATTAAGGTCAATTGTATCTCTATCAGCTCTCACCAGTTGGACCCACAAGCTATCATACGGGACTCAAAAAGAAGGATGCCTCACCAGGCAGAAGCAGCCAGGTTTGGGTCCATGAAGTTTGTTTTCAAGCTGGGAGCAACAAACAGGGCTAAGCCACAGGCATGAAGCAACCTTTCTCACAGCTTGGCTTCTTGTAGCAGGACACTCAGGTAAATGCAGCACAATGGCTCATTTGGGCTTGAGCAGGACATGGACATAGCTGTCTGTGGCAGGTGAGCAGGGTGCTACACCATGCACCCAGGGGAGCAGAGCTGGGCAGGAGGTTTGAGTCTCCTTAAAAGCATTTTTCAAAATAATTGATAAATAATTAATCCAGTGTAAATGGCCAGGATAAATCTGTTGGTAAGGAGCACAGCACTGTTAGTTTGATAACTATAACCAACTGTGTCCTCCTGGCTGCCCACAACTTTGCTCTCTACCCTCTCCAGTAGCAAATGGTGTGGAGCCTTGCCATCACTCGCTGCCCTGGATGTTTCCCAGGTGATGGGCATTCACGGCCCCTGGCTCGTTGCTGAAATGACAATGAAGTGCAGGATTTCTCCCTGGCTGTGGCTGCTGAGGGCTTGACAGCAGAGGCAGCCTCTTGAGGGAGTGATGGGAGACATACAGAGGCCATGGTAGTGCATGGTGCAGACCTCTGCCCCACCAGCCAGCAAAACACTGCTCTAACTGCTGCAGGCAAGGAGAAGTGACTGCTTTCCAGACCATCCCCAGGGGCTCCTCCTGCAAAGAGGACAGAGCAGCTCAGCTGTTGACAGTGAGGGAGACATCAGTCCTGCCCACAAGTGGGTGGTAAGACTAAGTGTTGGAAGGATAGAAACATACTATAACAAAGAACCATTCTGCCACTCCCCCACTGATATAACAAATATGCCAAAGTTATGTATTTTGCAATTGTAGAGCCTTCCTAGCAATAATTAGTTCCTAAACATCCCCCTGCCCCGTATAATAAATGAACAGCATAGTAAATGTTATGAGAATAATTCATTATTCATCATGAATAACAAATGAAGGGAATAATTTACCATCCACTAATCTCTAAAAGGGCCCTGCTTCTTTTTTAAACACATATGGGTGCTGGGTGCCGAGGAAGAGGACCACATTCAGTCACACAGACACCACTGTTGCTGCGTGGGTACCACAGCCTCAGGGTCAGCACCGTGCTGCTGGTTGTGCCACAACACAATCTGTGCACATCACCTTTTGCATTGCACTGGCATCCCATCCTGTGGAAACAGTGGAGGACACAAGTAGTGTAGCAGGTTGGTGATGTAGAGGAATGGCAAGGGAGCACAAGATGAAGGAAGAGTTGGAGAGGGACACTTAGGGCATTTCACCCTGCAGTAGGCACGTGCTGGCAAACTCGCCACAGCGGATGGTGGTACATCACTGATGTCCTTTCTACTCTATCCTCTTTTCCAAGTCCATCTGCTTCCACACGCGACTATCATATATCTGGGCAAGTAATATTCCTGCAGCCCTGACTAAGCCTCTTCTATATTGCTGCACTTTGACTATGACGAAGAGCCCTAAGGTGTCAAAACAACAGTCAAAGGCATGATCACATGAGTAAAAAGGAAGAATATTTTTTGGCCTTTGTGGCACATGCGACACCTGCTTTACCTGTCTGGTTCAAGAGGGAGATGTAGTTCTACCACACGCAGCAACACAAACTGAATCCAGCCTCACTCCATGCCGCCCCCCCCCCCCTCCCATTTTCCAGGGCTTCCCCTCTTCATGTCCCCAGCAGCTCTCCTTCTCCTGTTTCCCGACACCAGATTCCTTTTTTTTTTCCCACAGTCATCTGTTCTGTTGTTGCCCACGTGCCTCAAAAATTGTAGTGCTGGATCACTCCTCTATGCGATTTAACCTCTTAGCAAAGCCCCCCTCTTTTGCCCTTCTGCTAGAGACTGAAACCCCTCATAAGTCCTTTCCTTGGGAGCTTAATACTACTGCTGCTTTGGGGTAGAATTTGTGGACTCATTTCCGTGATATCTCTGCTGATTATTATTGGTTTATTACTCTTCCTTCTCTTATGTTTCCCCCGTGCTCCAGATTACAGACAGCACATAAATCACTGCAATGGAGCACAATGAAAGGAGGAGAAAATATACAAATTTTTTATGTGTGTTGTGTGTATACATGTGTGGTAGCAGATAAGCAGCACTGGTGGATCCTTTCAGTGCCTTTCACAGCCAGGAGTCACATTGCACAGTGAGAACAAGGAAGCTATGTTCCCAACCCAGGCACCTTCTGCATCCCTGACTGCTAAGGATTACTGGGAAAATATTCTTGGGAAATGGTCCCCCAAAAAATCACTCTGTATGCCATGCTTGCCAGCTGTCCTGGCACAACACCAACCCCTGCAGATTGTCTTTGCCTTTGATTTGTTTAAAAAAACCCAAATGTGCATCTGCAGCTGATAAACCCAAACATAAAACCTAAAATTCTGTGTTATGATTTTAGGAAGTTATTATTTTTTATTTTAAACTTTCACCTATATT
Organism: Tapera naevia; assembly: GCA_033556795.1. NCBI lineage: Eukaryota > Metazoa > Chordata > Aves > Cuculiformes > Neomorphidae > Tapera > Tapera naevia. The sequence continues at coordinate 3,726,617 of JAUMJJ010000352.1, forward strand.
ATTGCTCCTGGATGTGAGTAAGCACCAAAACATAAAGGGTAGTTAAAAGCATCTGCCTATTACACAGCAACTGCCCTCATGTGAATTTAGATTGGTGAGTGCATTTAATGTTTTCCAATGATTTCAGCTCCAAGTTTTGCTAAACTCGCATTTTTTGAGACTATTTTCAAATAAAGACTTCCATAGGATAATCAAGATATTGCCAGCAAACTGACTTATGACCTCCACTATTCAAAATATTCACAAACCTGCTGACTATCTGGGTATATTTTTGGCTCTGTGGACTTTTCAACCCTGAATGGAGTGATTAGCAACAAAGAGGGGATTTATATTTAAATCAGCATGAGCTAATGAAACTCTGGTACGTGTCAACAGCAGCCTCAGAAGATTACACCATGGTGCTGTGCTGAGGAGCGTTTGACACCTTGCTGGCTGCCATTCTCCATAAAACCACCCCACCCCAGCAAGGCCTAGACAGCTCTCACCCATCCAGCTACCAGGAACAGGAACACGGAAATCATGCAACATCTACAGCCTAACAGCATTGAACTAGGGAGCTGAGATGATCAGGGCCCCAGAAGTCTAGAAGGTGCTTTCTGAAGACAAGTGACACAAGAAGAATCATACCAAGCACCAAAGCTACCTACAAGCCTTTCTCAGCTGTTCTCAGCTCTTCCTCAGAGCAGTACAGAGAGACATTTCCGTCTCGCTGTTTGTATCTGCACCATCTAGCTGGAGCACTGCCAGATTTTCATGCATGTGCCTGATTTGATGACTAGATCCCACACAACCTACCTGCAAGAAGTCTGCAAAGAGTTTCCTCAGATACCTGCAGAGACCTGCAGTTCCACAGAATCCCTAAGACGATCCATATAATGGTGCTTTTCTAGGAAGCCCTGATGTAGACAGGCTGCTTTAACAAGAATTGAAGCACTAAACTGAATACACGGTTGGGAATATGAGCTATAGTTTGACTCTCTATGTGTTTGCTCTTCAGAGATAGCGAGATGACCCACCCAATACCTAATTGTATTGACCTGCAGTGTGGGACCTTGGTGCAAGTTAAAGGAAAGTTTACCAACATTTTGACCCCTTTAACTGGCATTATGCCATCTCAGGCTTTACCGGTCAGCTTTGAAGTCTAAGCAGCTCCCTTGTGAGGAATTTATATTTGGCACGCTTGCATGAGACATAATGTGGTAGCAGAGGTAGCTCTATATGTATGGTAATTTTTAGAGCTGAGTGACATTTTTAAAATCGATAAGTTCTCTGAAAAATGCAGGAACCAAGAGTATTTGTGAAAAAAATTAGGAAGTGTACAAATGTTTCATTTTGACATGTCAAAAGAAATGGCTTGGACATGAGAGATTTTGTTGTTTCAACATCATCAAAACAAAATATTTTGACTTTTTGTTTTGAAACAAGCTTTGTTGTTTAAAAACTAAACTAAATTTTAGGAAAGGATTTCTTAAATTAGCATTATATAATTTAAAAAGAGCATATTTTTTTTCCTGTTGAGGAAAATGCTTGGTTTTACTCATATTCCCTGGTTTTGGATTTGAAAACCAAACTGAAAAATCCATATTCATCTACCTCTCTCACTGTTGACACTCCTGTCGCATCTCCGGCTGCTAAAAGAAAGCAACGTCTTCATCCAGCAAAGCATCATTGTGATTACTCAACATCCCTCCTTTCTCTGCAGCAAAAAGGAGGCTGAGTTTTGTCCCTGCCTGAAAACATGGATGACTTGGCTGTGGCACAGAACATGGGCATGCCTGCCTCTCCATGACCACAGCAGCCTTTGGGCCCCGCTGCAGCTGGGCTTGTCCCCTGCCAGGCACTCTGCCCTTATCAGGGCTTTATTTAGCTAAGCAGTTTAATGAATAACTCCGTATTTCACCATGGAAATGAACCCTTGCTAACATCTTATCTCGTGATCATGTGCAGCGAAAGAGCAGAAGAACAAAGAGGGATTTGTCGTGTCCTCTGTTACTCACTGCCTGAAACGGCTGATAGTGCTCAGCAATGTGGCCACACTGCTTTTTAATGGCTAATTTATCTGCTTTTTGATTCCCTTCCCACCCTTGAGTTTCAATTCCAAAAATAGCTTTAATCAAACAGTCGCCGCGGAGCTGGCTCTGTGTATTGCCAGCTTGGTTTCTTCTCCTGCTCTGCTGCTCTCAGACAACTGGTTTGCTGGTGTTTAAGCTCACTGCCCTTCCTAGCAGTGCTCTCTGCAGAGCAGGGACCCTCTGAAACCATCAGGCACATTCTTGCATTCAGGATGCTGTGGTCAGTGAGCCCCAGTGCCCTGTGCTGCAGAGCCAAAGGACAACCTGGACAGGACAACCTGGACATCTCACGGTGGGGAAGGTCTTCATGCATCTACTCTACTGCAACTCCCTGAGATGCTTGAAGCCACCCAAACCCTTGGGGGCATCCTCACATGCCGTAAAAGCCTGCCCATTAACAGCAGATGAGATTTGGGGTTTGATATGCACACAGACAGGATAGTTCACTTGTGTGTGAGCAAGGGCTGTGAGCTGCCTGCAGTGCTCACACATCCTTGCTGTGGTGGTATCTGAGCATCAATGGAAAAACTTCCCCTTGAAAGTAATGAGCAAGGATTTCAGCCCATAGTTCATCAATAGCAATTGACACATCTAGTCTTCAATTTCACAGCTTTCTGGGCCTTGGCCTCCTCACTGAATTTGGTTAAAAGCTCTTCTGCCCAGGGTCTATCTGGACATTAGCCATTATAACATTTTCATTTCTGATGGGGGATGCAGGGCCCTGTTGCCACAGAAGCACGTTCCGTACTTTTTCCCTTCCTCCCTGCATCCCTTGGGGAGTTTGCTGCAAGATTCAGGATTGTGAAGAATTCCTAATAAACAGCAATTTCCTATAGGTTGTTCTCATGCCCTTCGTGACACAAGAGCCTTTAACTGTCTATTTCTAGAGTCTGCAGGAGAAAAGAGATGCTTTAGTTACACAGATGAGCAGGAAATCAAAATGCATTTCAGTGCCCTGCCCAGCACTGTGGTTAGCAACTTCTGGTTCATTCACAGTGCATTGCTAGTGCCATTTGCTTCTATTTTAGTTTATTCCCTTTTCCTCCCTCTTCTCTCTGTTTCCTACAACAACCCCAGGCGCAGGTTGACACTGGGTGGCTGGGATGGAGCAGTGGCGTATCTGCAGTGCAGGGCACAGTGACTCAGAGCACGTGTAGCTGTTTTAAAAAAAAGATCTTTCTCATCACAAATAAAAAATAATTTCCAGTTCTATTATTCTCAGCCCAGGGCAATCTTACTGTGATCTTTAGTGCAGCCAGCTCTGCCAGTCACTCCTGTTAAATACACGGAGTTTTCCTTCCAGTCTAGGTTTAACAAAGATTAAATTTATGTGGCCAAATGCAGGAAGAGATTTCATTCCCATGAGGTTCTGTCTGCATTATTGAATTCCAGTCTTTTTCATGTGAAACAAAAATATACCAGTCATAGGTTTTTTATATAATAATATCCCATTGAATTATGTTTCAGGAAAAAGGGTGAGTCTGGCTTTTCTGCTGTGATCACAGCAGCAAGGAATATTATCCAGGCTCCATCAAGGAAAATAAAAGCAGAAGATATGAACATAGCAGTGTTGTCACTGCTCATAGCTGAGCTGGGATGGGTTTGGAGAATGGCATGCACTGCATATATACTCGAAATCTTCAGAACTTTGCAAACCATGTTGGAGTGACCCCTCAAATGCTATATTTGTAAACACGTCATAACAAATTCCTCAAAAGGTATTTTTTGTCCTTGTTATTTGTTCTCCATGCACATCCACTCCTATACAGGAAAGCTAATGAAGAGAGGGAGGTTTTCAACTTGTGGCATTTTTCACTTTTCCCTTCTCACATCAGTCTGAGGATCATCCATTAGTGGATAATCCATAGATTTAGAAAAGGAGGTAGAAAATATCAAATAACTCTTTCTCTCCCAATACTTCTTCTAGTGTTAATCCATAATATTGAGATACTAAACCCTGGCTGCATGGGCTGCCATGGGGTAAGCCTGATGGGGCTGAGCCAAGGCAAATGGGAGCAGGGCTTAGTCCATGGCATGGGCAAGCAGCTCTTGCAGTGCTATGTAGAGGAGGAAAACCTAGAAAAACTGCTTTCAACACAGTAAGGTCTTTAAGAGCAGGCAGAAAACCACCTGTCATCACACCCTGGATATGCCAGTGCTGATGTGTTAGTTGTGGCTACATTAATAATTATGATCAACAGTAGTAACACGACCACCAGACAACAAAACCATCATAACATTAGTAGAAATGATTATTATTTCCGAGCTTTTGAGACTTTTCAGGAGTTATTTCAGCACCAGGCTAAGCCTCTGTTAGGCAAATCTGCCTTCACATTTGAGGTTATAAAAAGAACTAGAAGTGAGAATTGCCAGTGACCTGGTTCTACATTACCTCCCTTAAACATGAAAGTGGATAAGGTTAAATATGGATCTATATGTATATAAGCATCCATTTAAAGTAACTTTCAGGGCCTGCAGTGGCCTTTAGTAGACAATAATTAAAAAATGGTTAGCTCCAAAAATATGGTTGAATAATTTATATGTGACTGTCTTGCTGGCTTCTTGTTAAGAAGAAACAACAACATAAAGTTCTCAGGAGAGTTTTGGCCTTGGAAGGAGTGAGCTATCTGAAATATAAGCTTTCAGCCTTATCAGATGTCTTTTAAATGGCTTTTTTCAAAAATTACATGGAGTTTTGGAATTTCCTTTCCAATTCTCCGCCTGCACTTTTGGCACTTGCTATACCTATGCTTTTTCATCCCAGAAGGGCGCTGCAGACAAGTGTTGAATCTGCACAAATGTTTCTAAATCAAAACAGCCAAAGTGTTACACTACTTCTCTGGTTTCTGATGTCTGGAAATAAACATTGGCAGTGCTTTTTTAGGAAGTTTTGAAGCATTTCTGAGCATGTCAGCAGCATACTCTCTCCCAAACTGATAGAGAACTCAATTGTATTTGTTGACTGAAAAGTGCAGGCTTGGAAACATTATTTAAAAAAAAATAATAATATTTTAAAAATTAGGAAACTTCAGTCCTGCATGAACACTTGCAGAAGCCGTATGTTCAAGCCATGTGACCCCCACAGTCCCTGGGGACAGCTGGGAGCACAACTGTGCCGTGGCCTGCTGCCAGCCCAATCCAGCGCTGGACGTAGCACAGCATCACTCAAATCTCAGCCAGCAGGCAAGAGCTGTTTTACACATGCCCTCAGTTCTCTTCCTGTTTCTTCCTGTAGCTTTCCCAAATCTCCAGCTCATTCCCCACACATCTTATTTTTTTCCTACTTCTCTCACTGGAAGATATGTTTTCCACACTCCACCTAATCCTGTGCGTAAAGACTCCTTAATCTTCTTGCTCTTTGATGGCACGTTTTGCTCTCACCCAGAGAACAAATTCTAATATCTAAATTTCCAAAATTATTTTGTTTAATCATTCTCTACTTTTTATCTTTCCTGTCTTGACTTCCTTCTTATAAGCCTTGATTTGCTACTTCTAAGATTTACTGCAACATACAAATTGTTTCTATTTGTATCTGCATGTGAAGTCAGTTGTGAAGTGTCTCGGGAAAATTTGCTTTAAAAACATAATATGAAAATAAACAACATCAGGGAAAAGCAAGCTGGCTTATTGTCAATACATTTTCCACCTTAGGAGGTTTTGTCTTTTTTTTTCTTATCTGTGCATCATTTACATTATTGCTTTTTTCTGGGAATCACTCCAACGGTGAGACTAAAGGGTCATAATTTGATGGAATACAGTGACGGTGATGCCAGATAAAATGTGCACACGCTGTTCCTTTCAGTTAATGATACTGAGATAGCAGGATGTTGGAGAAAATGGATGACCTACTTTTATCCTCTGCATTAGAGATACATTTTACAAGGTGGTAAGATTGTTTTGATAATATATGCAAAACCCAAAGGAGGTTGTACCAGTATCAACCCTGTGACTTCCATTTATACTGGTGTAAGTCAAATCAGAGTTACAGGGTAAAGATAAGGAGAAAAGTACAAATATATTTCTGCCTTTGGCATAGCTCCACCCTGCTATTCTTGGGAAACTTCATGTCCAACTCTGCTATGAAAGGGCATTCAGTCATTCTCAACTTGCCTTTATGTTTGTGATGTTATTGTAGCTGTTATCTAAGGATATGACTGAAGCAGTATTTATAAAGAGAAGTGATATCATTTGTTGGACCAGCTGATACACTGACAAGCGTTTTGGCGTACAAACCTGAAAAAGGGTTTGTGTGCTTGAAAATGTAGCTGTTTTGATTTTTTTTCCTAAACCTCTCCCTGTAGACTTTGTCTCATTTCATTATACTAGCATTGAAAACAGGTGAACCAAATTTCATAACATAATTTGTTTCGTCCCCAAACCATGCTGCTAGCTCTTGCTGGGGCCCTCTGTTTCCAAACTGCTTGAAAAGATCTACAGCATGAGGTTACATTTATGTATTAATTAATTTTAATGAAAAATATCAGAAAGAACAAGAAGCATCAGACTTCAGGCTTTGAAACAATCTTTGTCTTTGAGGGATACAGCTGAGGCTCACAAGGGTTGTGTTTACATGCACTTATGCAGGGGTTGCCCTGGCTTGGGGCATGCAAAGTGACTGATGTTGGTGCTGGCATTGGGTCTGGATGGGTCTCAGGTCTGATCCAGTCTGGCAGCTTCTGTATCTCCACCTTGCTGTATAATACTTTTCATACTGACTCAGTTCTCTGTCTGGAAGAAATCCAAAGCAGAAACCCCAAAACACTTGAACTCATTGTATTTCAGCTCAACACAAGTGAGAAACATCTAAAAATGTTTGGCCAAAATAATTTCTTACCAAGACTCCAGCCAAATTTGCAGGCTCAAGAGAGTCCATGAATCACAGATAAGCAGCCAGCCATTTGCTGCATAACTTTGCTTCTAATCACAAATAGGCAAATATAGTATATGGAGTCATTAATTGGTCAAAAATAACATTTGGAATTCAGTGCAATGGGATCAATGAAATAAATGTACGCAGTGCATGGGCAAGGTGTAAGCTGCTTGGCTAGCAAAATGAAAACATTTTTTAATGCTCCCTTGTACCTTGACTGCACAGTGTTTAATTTCATGTTTGACTTTAAATATTACAGAATGTCTTTGTTTTGGTCACGTGCACAGTGGTCTCCTCTTAACATTTATTCCTCAAGAGTAAGAATTTTATTTAGTGCAGAATTTGCAGACTGAAAGGATTAATCTTTTGCATGCCTTCTTCCTTGGGGAGATTTTTAGAAGGAATATATTTGTTTCATAGTTTTCTGAGCATATATTTAGGTACAAGTGCTTTCTCCCACTCTCCCCTTCTCCCCAGGTTGCTTACTCAAGGAATAAAACTTGACCTTGACCTTGGTGTTTCAGACTGTACAGTCAGCAGAGAGTAAGGGGAAAAAAATCAATGTGAACCATATTAGACAAGTAGAAGAGTAGTGCATAAGTACTGGAAAGTCATCCTGGAAATGGAAAAAAATGAGGTAATTCTTAAAGGGGAGCATATCCCGTTGATGTATCTCTTGTGGTTAAAACCCCACATCCCACCTCCTCCTTTCTGCACTCTTTTTCTTCCCAGCTGTCTAACACATCCTTGTGGCCATAAGCAGACAGATACATACCAGAGCCCTCCCGAGGTACACGCCTTGGACAGTTGGGAATTGAAGTCAGGGGAAAAACCAGCAGCCCATGTCTTCACCTTCCACCGGCTCTAACTCCACATCTGTGACTCTGGATATTACAGGGGTCCTGTTAACATCTCCACTAAAAAATTACATCAAACATATCAACAAGACAGGTGAGAAAGGACAGTTCAGCAGAAAAGGCATGCGACCTTGTTAATGAGGTTGTCAGCAAGTGATAGGATTGTATTTGTTACCAGTGGTCTCACAGAGTAACCTGTCCGTACAGTGTTTTGGGATAAACTCTTCTGTTTCCTTGCCACTTCTCAATTTATGGAGTGAAATCTTAGCTGAGCTGCCTCAGCATACAATTGGGACATTGAGGTCAGGAAGGTGAAGTCAGACTCCATCTACCAGACTCGCCTTTCCAGGAAGCCGTAAGGATCATTGCCATTTAAATGCAAATCATGTTTAATTTGATATATTTAAATACTAGTGAAATGTCCTCAGCAATAATAGCAGACTACACAAATTTATAATTAATTAGATGGTATTAGAGTACTGGTTATGTTCTCAAAACAACTCAAAGGTACTCTTTTAAATGGAATTAATATTTAACAGGAAAAAAATGCAATAGCTTCCCAAAGTCTTAGTTAAATGCTTATACTTTTATGGCTTTTGCAAGTGTTTTACTCATAATTTTGTCTGCCAGGGAACTGCATCACTGGAGTTACCTGCAACAGAGGTGTGCATCATCCATCAAGCTTTTTTTTTCTTCAGAGTCCTGTTCTCCATCTTAAATGAGGAATTGCTAAAAGACTTTGGGAAAAATGCCTGTCTTTCCCTTGAAAAAAACCATGCTGCAGGAAGGACGAGGGGCTGGAGGAAGAATGAGGTGTTCTGTCCCCATCTCGCCATGGGCAGACTCCACGTGAGCTCCAGTCAGTGCTGGGGCTCAGCAGCATACACACATCAAGATTTTTCCCCCGTGGTGGGAAAAGAAGTGCCTTAGTTATCCATTTCATAGGATTACCGAGTTGATATTTCCATAGCTGGAATGTTTGAGGTCACCTCCCAAATATCGTACGTGACGGTCCTGACCAGGAAACCGCCCAGTGCAAAGAATCTGCAAGGTTAATGCCCTGCATGTGAAATAGCTGAATTGTATTAGCAGTAAAGGCAATTCCCCATATAAATTAAACCCACATATTTACACCCTTATTTGCAAATAATCCTCAGGTCTCACCAAATAATTTCTATTTTCTTTTCATGCAATGGAAAATTAAGCAGAAGACAGCTAAAGTGAACTTCAGGCTGAAGCCCTCTAAAAAAACATGCTGCTGTGGAAAATCATTGTTTAGGGTAACTTGAGAAGCCAGCTGGTGACATTCAATCACTTTTTCCAGGGCAGAAGAATTTATAGACCCTATCTTCAACATAAATAACCACTATTAGCTGCCCGTGCTTTTAAAATTGGGTTCCACTATCCTTTATTTATCACACTTTCTCAGGACCACAGAAATTAGAAAAAAATAGCATGGCAGTTTCTTTTTTGTTTAAATATGTAACGTGAGTATGTATAAGGTCCAGCATTAAGAATTTCAGCCTTGGTTTTATTTACTTAACTGTTTCATAGCCTAGGATGTTACTGTTTAAAGCCACCCTCTGTGCCATCAGAGCTTCTTCAGTATTACTGTGTTATAAATAACACTAATAATAGTAATAGCAAGTAGTTCTTAAGATATCTCATATCTTTCATCAATTTTGTTCTTCCACCACGATGTTAGGACAATTTATCTGAGCTGATAGGAAGAAAGGGTATTGATTTTCTTGAGATTGTCGGCTTTTTCTCACCCTATTTTATGCCAAGAGTTGGTATAAATTGTGCCAGCACAGTGCAGGCATGGCCAGGCTGCACCGTGCTGGGATTGGGGTTGCAGAAACGCTTGCTTGCTCAGACAGTTCACAGCAGGGGCCTTGCTTGAAAACTCCATATATTTTTAGTTGAGCTATGTGAGGGATAAAAGTAGGGCATCGGCACTCAGCAGAACCATCCAGACAGGTTTTGCATACAGAGCAAAATTGGAGAGTGTGGGGGGTTGGGCTTTATCTCCCTTTTCTTTCATTCTGCTGACTTTGTACAAAAGTTGAAAATCAGGTTTTACCCAGTGAACTTACACGAGTTTACACAATAGATGTGTGAGAGAAAAACAGCCTGTTCAGAGCCAGAGAGAAGCAAGGAGTCCTGTGCCAGCCAGGTCTGCATCACAGTGTTGGCAGGATCAATGGCCCCACTGGGGGACAGGGAGAGAGCTGGGATGGGAAAAGGTTTCAGCACCATCCTTGAGATATCCTCTTAGTGTTCATGGCTGGGAAACTGAGCAGGGAAATCAGCATTACTTGAGGCGCTTCTCTCTAGCCTTATTCTGTGGTTTGGAAAGAAATTTGAATGCAAAATGAAGAGAATTTGAGGACAAATCAGAGAAGGAAAGTAGGACAAATAAAACAAAAGAAGAAGAAATTCAAGGAGTGGAGTCTGGGCTTGAAAAACCTCTTTGGTATCAGCATTTCTCCTCACCAAAAAGAAGCATTTTATTTTCCCTGGAAGAAAACAAAATGAGCAGCAGGGACTATTGTTGTGGTAAGAACACCTGGAGATCTGCTAGCTGTAAGGAGAACTCTCTGGCAAGGATAGCAATGGCACGATTTGCAGAAACATCTGCAATTTGTCCAGGAAGCACCTCTACTGCAGAAGCAGTAGGTTTGCCAGACAGTTCCATTGGTTTTTGCCTTATTACCGTACCTCTCTTTCTTTCCTCTGAGTGAAATATATCCAGTCTGACCACAGAATGGGCACAGAAATCCAGCGTGCATCAAAGGGGGTAATGGTGCTTACCATCATTTCATTTATATATCCTGTGCATCATGTTAACCACAACCACATAATTCAACAGCAGTGGGCTACAGGCCTATGGAGATAATAGCAGAGGTTCATCAATGATTCCCCCGTTTCTCCCTGCGTGTCTGATTCTATGCTACAAGGCATGCAATCATGTACGTATGATTCTAGCTCCTTGAAATTATTTTGGATTATATGTCGTTTATTCACAATTCTGCCTTGGTCCTCCAATCTGACAAACATGTCTTTTCACCTTGTCTTATTTTCTTTGCCTGAAGAAGAACCGTGATACTGTCCTTCAGCAGTGATTTGGTTCCCCCTAGTCGGACAATAGCATAACTCAGCTCTGCTTAGCCCCCATTTCCACAATAAGGTCCACCTACACAAGAAAGCCACAACTGGTTCAGTACACAGGGACCACTGGGTGCCTTTGCCTGGCCATTACATGACATCTCTATTGAGCACAATCCTGGTGGTGAATTACTGCAGCAATGGAGAAATTCATGCAAGGCAGATGAAGGTGGCAACCTTTAGCAAGTCTCTGGCAAGCTCAGGTTTCTTTCCCAAGGTTGCACTTACGATCAAATTTCAACTGCTGGACATGGCTGAGGGACTACAGGCTGTTACCTCGGGAGCTCCAGGTGTTGATGCAGAAGAGTTTCTAGCAAGTCGTAGCTGCCTATCCCTGTTGGCCGTGCAGGCAGGATCCCATTTGCCTGCACACAGTGCTGAGCCTCAGGCAGCCTTGCTCAAGTCATTTCATGCACAGTTTAATTCTTTCCATAATAGGGAGGGGGAAGAAAACTCGATCCAAAATGATCAAGGTGGCTTAATAACACGAGGCAAACAGCAGTGCTATGGCCCTGCTAGACAATAGCAAAACACATTCGAATACGCAGCTCAGACCATGCTGCATTACACATGTAATTAGGTTGTTTCCATGGTAATGATCTAATTATGGTCTTCTTGGCTTTGTGTAATCACATTTGCTGCATTTTGGCAGAGCTGTTTTCCTTAATTTTGAACTGCAACACTTGGCAAGATATTCTCTCTAAAGCTGAATAATAATTTTGCCTGATGGAAACCAACAAGTCCGTGAGTTTTTATTTAAAACAGGGTTGAAGATACAAGACAAAACTATATAAATATAACACATAGATAATATATATGTATATACAAAGAAGGATTTGTATCAATGTAATTTCTATTCCTCCTTCCTACCTTTTTTTTATTGTTGCAAGTGCTTAAAATAATGAATTGTAACAGTGGCTCCCATGTGGGAGGGGAGACTCCAAAGACCTCCCCTCTGTTCCCGGCATTAGTGATGGGCTGACCTTACAGCACAAGAATTCATATCGCCCTGCCTTATTTTCCCTTTCTAGGGTTAATGATATCAACATCAGATGAGATGTATATGCAAAATGTATATTATTTCTACTAAGATATTTCAGCTCCTGGTAAGCACGGTGCCTTAGAGACACCTGGTGAAATCCTGTAGAAGTCAAAGGGCAAAAAATCTTGTTGATTTCCATAGTGTTGCAGTTTCCTACCTGGCTGTTCAAACACCTCGGAAAAAAATCAGGTTTGAGGGAGGTGCAGAGAACAAGGCTCTGCTATAGCCAATGCCCATAGAGATTTATCATAGTCCATGCTCTTTTATGCAGGAAAGGTGTTTATTATAGCCTGTAATCTCTCCTAAGGCATCTCTCTCCTTGAAGTCAGCTGCAAGATCTGGCTATTAGTTATTGCTTGTAAGGATTTCTAAAGATTCCTTGCAAAACAAAAGATATATTTCTAGCTTGAGCAATAAGGGATCCAGGGAAAGATAGGAGATGAAAGGTCAAGCAAGAGGAGCTTGTGAAATCACACTGGAGCAGAACTGCAGACAGTAGTCAGCCAGGAGCTTGTATTGCAATCGAAAAGGCTATCCATGGAAAGGTTTGTGATCAGAGTTGCCATGACAATAGCAACCACCTAAAACTGATCTATAAAATGTTATTTTGGCATTGAGTCAAGAAGCAAAGCCAAATCCTATGCTCTAGTTATTCCTATGAGTCAGTAGCTTTCACAGTAGTGTTGCTCAAGGAGGGATTTTGTCCTCTGACTTTGAAGATTCAGGAAAACAGGTATGAAATGTAAATTATGATGGAAAAGATCTGTGCCATAAAAAATTCACTGCAGAAGGATGTTGGAAATCTTGCAAATACTGCTTACAGTTCTTGCTTAGTGTACTGAACATACACACAAGACAACAGAGTCTTCTGATTTTGATGGACAGGTGGGTACAGCTGCTTTCTGAATGAACACAATATAACACCTACTCTACACATCTTCTGTGCTCTAGGGATTGAAATTTTCATCTCTTAACCTTTACAGAGAGATTTTAAATCCAAAACGAGTGGCACTGAATTTCAAGGACCCAGTAAAAATAATTCACTTTTGAAAGCAGTATTTTCTCAAGATAAAAGAGGTCAGAAGAAAACCTGGTGCTGCCATGTTTTGGAATGAATAATGATGCAAGGGTGGGGGATTTTTTCTTCATTTGGAGTGCCTCTGAGTACAGGATCCCCAGAGCTTACAGCAAGGACCAGGTATTGCCTCCTCTGCTCATTTTGAGGTTTGTTTGGGTTTTTTTTGCTTTTTCTTTTTTCCCCAGCACTGACCATGGTGTTAGCCCAGAGAAATTAAGTTGTGCTGTTGAGCCATATGCTTTCATGTTATGTTCTGCGGAGAATAAAACTGTGATTAGCTATTTCCCCTTAAGTTTTAGCACACTGACACCTCTCAAATGCCAAGATATAGCCAAATAAGTCCACAACAAATGCTTGTGAATGGACAGGCAACTGCACAACAGTCATGATGAAAGTCAAACAGCATTGGAGTCGGGTGGGACTTCAGGTCTGCTGTGTCACTGATCCTAGTGAAGTGAACACCTTTTCTGAGGATCTTTCAGCAGGTCACAGCTAATTGACTTCCACATCTTCCCTGCAGAGCAGGTAGGTATGAAACATGTACTGTGCTGGAACACCTTTCTCCATTGATATACAGCCACCTCTCGGAAGGGATGATACAGCAGATGGTAAATAGGTCACAGCCTCAATAAGACATTTTGTGCCTCGGGTACCCTTCCCCTTCCTCCTGCCCTGCTTTTTCAGCCAGTAAGAGGGAGGACAAGGAGGGTGGCAATCAGCCGGAGGTCGGTGTCCCGAAGATTGAGAGAGAAGAGCAAGCGTTGAGGCTGGTATGGACAAAGCTACAACAACCCTGCTTGCTCAAGGCTGATCCTTCCCAGAAACACCACACTACCAGGACCTCACTGGAAACCCTACAGAAAAACCTTCAGCTGAGGGCATCCCAGCTCTACCAGTGAGTGCCTGGGGGTGAGGAGTGAGCTGCCTGAAGAGGTTGGGTTGGGTCCTCTCTGTGTTTTGTTCATGCAGTACAGCAGTGTACTATGGGATACACAACATCACCATGAGGGGCATCACCTTCTGCTTCTCTTCCTGTCTCCTTAGAGCTTAGCAGCAGAAGGGACAGGCTTGCCTCCAGAGAGAATAATGTTATGCTAATGAAAACCCTGTTCACTGAAACTGCTGGTTCTTGTACTTGGCTCTTGTTGGCTCTGGTTGTTGTACTGGAGAACATAGAACAGCATATTTTACTGTGCAGGCTGCACAGATGCCACTGTTCTGCAAAACCTTACATACAAACTGCAGTAATCACCATCTCTTGCCTTCAAAGTATTGCAAGATTGTAGAACTAAAATCAGAGCTGAGGAGCTTGTCCTCCTTTACATGTGTGTGAATTTCATTAAAACCACCAAGGGTTTTATGTGTACCTGCAGAAGAGACCGGACTCCTCAATTTATTCTGCCCTTGTTTCCATCTTTCGTAACCCAGATATCTGCACAATATCGAGCAGAAATGCCAAGTGCCAGGCGCCTTCGTTCCTGCTGCACAGACTCCATATGCTGCCTATCTGTGTCAATTCCAGGGAGCTCTGAAGTTGCAGGAGGACAATTTCGAAATTGTGTGCATGTAAATTAGAGCTGACACTCAGCAGCTTTAATTCACGGCCTGAACTTGATCCTTGCTTGCACCCTACCCATTGGATAACCTTAACACCACGATCAACACAGCCAGATAATTACAACTGGTAGGAAAGCTAAATGTGTTTCCAGTTTTTTTCATCAAAACAAAGTCCTAGTGATATGTTCCTGCCAAGACTTATACAATTCTCCTTCATTACACTGGGACCTCACACAAGCCTAATACTGTGTAATACCTTATACATGAACCCTTTCAATCAGAAATTACCTCTCATCTAAATCTAGCTCATCTATCTTGGTAAGAATCTCTAATTCTGCATGTGTAGGGAGGAAACAGTTCCTCTGTTACTCTTTTGATCTACTGCCAAACCCACTGACGTCAACAGCCAGAAAATGATTGAGAAAAATGAAAGACCAGTCCATGAAACTTCAGAAATTTCACCTTTGGGTTTCACTAGCTAAAGCTGGTTAATATAATTTCCCACTATCTCCTAGTCGCCCCAGATCCTTTTGTTGCCCATATGTTCTCTACATATTTGCTGAGCTAATGGTTGAGAGAAGTTTGTCCTTCTCAAACATCATCTTAAGAAGAGATACTGGCAAGAAGAAAACCATTTCACACCCTCCTGGGAAGCACAACTCAACCTAGAGACATCCTGATTTTCCATGTCAGGTGCAACAGTGAGGATGACAATATTTCTGACCTCAAAACATTTACTCCCAAACCAAAAGGATATGGTATTACTCGATGCATGGTGTCAAGTGAAACACAAGCATTTTTACAATTTTCATTTTAAATTACACAGAATCAACAACGTCCACAAGAAATTGGTCAGGGGACCTTGATCAGGACCTAAGCAATAGCTCAGTAACAGATAAATCTCACCTCTGTGCACTGGAGCAATGCAATTAGGGAAACCTTCTTCCTCTGAAGTGTAGCACTCAGCTCTGACTTCTAGGATATCTGGAGGCAAACAGCAGTGGGAAGCAAATTAACTGCAATCATTAATTGCACTGCTATAAATTCTCTAGTATGAGAAACTTCCATCCATGCACACAGTTGTGAAGAAAACATTGGGAATGTGGGCTGTAGTGCACACATACACACACAGATCAATAGATTGTATATGGTGCATGTGGCATAATTCATAGCTTTTCTTGAAGACTGTCACAAATCTGAGATGTATTGGGTGAGAAGAGTGCTGGGGTAGTCTTTTAATTAGTCCACAGCTCAGCTGAGTTGTAAAATTCATGCTTTGACATTGCATCCAAAATTTATAACCTTTTAAATCAAAGGAACATCTCAGGCAGAGTTTTTGCTAATCGGAGGTGTTAATGATAAAAGTGCAAGCCTGAAACAGGGACATTAGATAATTATTCACAATATTCAGAGCTGTTCCTCAGGCCAATGTGGTACCCTTTAAAAATTAATCTGGAAAACATATGGGGCTCCTAGCTGACTTGCTGATATCTGTACATTATCTGCTTGATGCCACTAGAGGTGGTGTGATGGGAAAGCTGCCCTTTGCCCAACTGTAGAGGATGTTTCCCAAGACTGCTTGTTAGATGAGCAGCAGCTGTAGGGCTCTCACCTGAAACACATCCATACTCGAGAGGAACATGTCTTGGTGAACACACTCAGTGCTCAGAATTTTTAGTGACTCCTATACCTAAAGATTAGTAGGCTGAGAGGATTTGGGGTGGTGTAGCAGATGACTGTGGCTCTTGGCCACATGAACATTTTGCTTAAATAAGACATAAATTTCTGTCTCTTGGTTTCTTGACAGCTGTTGCCAGATGTGAAATAACTTTTGCTATGATAGGAAAGAGAAAGACATTATCTCCAAAGTAGTTTGAAGAGATGCTGGGTGTTTTCCATAGAAACAACTGTTCTCTGGAAAAGTTTATGTTCGCAGTTGTTCCTTTACTACCGGACAGTTACACTGTATTGTTTTTTCAAACATCAAAGTGCTGCTGAAATTGATGGAAAAGCAAAGCCAGACACTCTTGTGTCAGTCAGGAGCATGGCCCATTATGGAGGTGGTGTAGCAAGGGTCATCACTGCCTGAGAAGTAATCTATGAAAAAAAGAGCCAATATGTGATTGACTGGCAGACAGTTGTTGGAAAAAAATTATTAAAATTTAACCTTCTTTCATCCCCCAAATCAATCTGGTTTCAGTTATTTTGAAAAGTTTATTTTCACTTTGTCCAATTACAGACTCTCTTGCAATAAGCTTTCCTTTCAAGCTATACGAGTCTTTCATATTGAAATATGTCTAAAGCACATTTCAATCATTGAAAACCCTTTCCTTCAAAAATATTGAAAAACATTGCTTAAACTAACCACTAAATGTTTCAGTGTCTGCTATTCAGTGATTCCTAAAAACAACAGTAGAAAGAGTCATTATGACTGCTACAGTGAGTTAACTTGGAAATCCTTTGACTTTTTAGGATAGTGCCCAGGAACTGTGTCCAAACAGAAAGGCATGAACATACAGGAATGAATTTTGACCCCAATTATACTCTTTTTATTTATTATTAAATCTGTATTTATGCTGTAAATAGTAGACTAGAATTTCCCAAAACAGATAGACCTCAGATAGTTTACAGGGTCTAAGTGGCCACTGTTTGGTTTGTTCATTTGTGTTTTAATCAGCCCCAGACAGAAAGGCCGTTCCCACTGTGTCAAGGGATTTGAGGCAACTGGGCTGCAGACTGTGGCCATCGTGAGTGAATATGGCTTTCTTTGCAAAAAGTAGTGAAACTCCCTTGTTACCTTTGATGATGGCTTTTCTTTGTGGTTAAAAGACTTTTCAACATCACCAAAGAAAAAGAAAAGAAAGATGTTTCGTGGGCATTTTTCCATATATCCACTAACTTTTCCAATTTTCAGCAAATAGTTGTAACAAAAGCATATACAATGGTTTGATATTTCTAAGGCTTGCATTAGGCCTGCTCCTGCAGGTCTGTGTGTCCTGGGAAATGCCAGCTGCCTCCAGGGCATCTCAGCCTGCCCTGCTTAAAGGTGATGGAGCAGGAGATGGTTGCAGGCTCCCAAGACCTCAGCCTGTCCAGAAAACCCAACCTGTGTTCCCTGACACACCCCTGCGTGGGAAGGATTTTGTATCTGTGAGGAATGATCAGCAGAGGTGTGTGGTTTAGATGCTGTTGGCTCCCTGGCAGCAGTGGAGAGCCTAGGGGAAGCCCATTAGTTAAGAGTTGAGGCACCCAATGCTGTTATCACTAATGCCTCAAGCACAGGACAGGGCTGCAATCAATTTCGTAATAAATCAACCCCATTTTCTAATATGAACCAATTTATCTGCCAGGCTGACTTGCCAAACACTATTAGAGGCTGAGGTCAAACAGAAAAAGACATATCACTTTCTCAGCTTCTCCTTCTAACCATGCATCTCCAAGGCACACTCTGCAGTCACTGGTTTGCAGCACTTTACCCCCCTAGAGACTTCTCCTTCGGAAGACTTTCATTTATAGATGATGCAGACACAGCAGGAATTACATATTTAATGCCAGTCACAAACAGAACAGCCTTAAGTCTGAAACCAGCACCTGTCTTTTGTCACCACTGTGCAGTATTTATAGAGACTGGATAAAAAGATTATTTGAAAGGTTTGATTTTCAGCAGAACCAAGCAAATCTTGGTTTACTACAACCAAGTCTATGTTATGATTTTTATCTATTTTTATTTAGGCTACAGCTCTGGTGGAGACACCCAACTTTAAGAATTAGCTATGGCAAACAAGACAGGAGAGAGATTTGAGATTTTTATTTATATGAGGAATCACCCAGAGATGACCATAAAAATGATTAATACATAACAAATACAAATAGCATTAGTCTAAGGATACACAGAAGAAACAAAGGAATCTCCGCCTTGAATGGTCATTGTACAGCACAGGCTTGTGAAAAATTCACGTACATACGAGCAAGGAGCTGGGAGCTGCCAGCAGCTGGGAGCCTTGGACTGCATCAGATGAAAACATCCTGGTGTTTAACTATTCATCTGACGTTCCAGAGCGGCAGTCAGCCATTACCGTTCCCAGACGAGCAGAGAATATCGATTAATCCATTCAGAAGAGTTACGGCATTGCTGAAAGCAAGAGTAATAATAATTGCATCAGCAGTTAGCATCCTTGGTGGGTATGCACATGAGCCTGCACATAAACAAAGGGTGAACAATGTCTTCTGAGGAAGAAGCAGTGAAAGATGGAATAAATGGCCTTACTGTAAAAAATTAAGAAAAGGACAATGTAACCAAAACTACAGGATGAAAAGGTACGGAGCTAACTTGCAGCATCAGATACAAGTCAGGCATGAGGAATAAATACTCTGACAACATGATGACTACCATAGCAGTAACACAAATGCCACCAGTACTCAGTCTGAATGCCATGGCATCCCTGGCAGCAGCGACACTTGCTCGGCTTTGTCCATACTGATCGACTTGTAGCTCCATACTTGCACCACTATTTCCATTAAACTAATGGAAATAAATTCCAGATATCAGTAGGGGTATAGTGAAGAGCTGCACAATTTACAATTATGTCAACAATTTTTTTTATCAAAAAGTACACAAGGACTAGCACTTCTTAAATAGAACATTACAAATACAAAGCTGAGCAAAGCATAGCTGAACAAGGCCACTCACTAAAAATTTCAGTAACACAGGTAGTTACTGGAGATGCCAAGGAAGGTGGCTGGTTTAACTCCTCCATGCAAAAGGAGTTCTCTCTGGTGCATTTATTTGAAATCTTTACTTTGTACTTACAGCACTTATCTACTGGAAGACAACCCAGAGTATTAACAAGCCTAAAATTTTTATTCCTGGTATCTCACTTGAAACAAGCACGCCTTAATATTCTTCCTTAATGCTATTTTTTTATGTTTTCTAGGCAGAAAAGAAATGCTCAAATCTGCAGGAAACAAGGTTACTTATTATGGGCTTTTAAAAAATTATACATTTAAAGTCATAAAAAGAAGGATGTATTCTCTTAACCTTTCCCTTCCAAAGAAGCTGACCTTTTTCTGTCTTAGATTGCATTTAGCCGATGTACATCTTCAGATGCAAATATGTTTTGACACAAAGCCTGCTGTACTCAGTGGAAGGTTTTCCAGTGACATTTATAAGTACTGAGCCAAGTTCATACTAGTAATGAAACTTCTTATGTATAATAATAATTATCAACATTGTGAGTGGCATCAGTTTTATTATAAATCCAGGGACATCAATATGAAACTTGGGACTACCTTAGTATTCCTAAAACTTTTGACCAGAAGGCTTTCCATAGTAAGCCATGAAAATACAGACAATGAGGAAAAAAACAGCAGGAAAGTGGGAAAAATGGTGAAAGTCTATTACCCACATTCTGAATGGAAGTGCAATGAAAGGAATAGATTCCCCAGAGCAACCACAAATTACTTCACCATGGCCTCACAGGTCATAAGTGGTTTGGGCTGATGACTTGAATATCAACAGCCAAGAAGATGCAATATTATTATTCAGAAATTTGACCCATGAGATTTTTGCAAAATGTTAAAATTTAAAAATTTAAGAAAATATATTTTGGGTTGTCATTAAGTCATTTCTTTTTCCCAAAAAAAAAAATAAAATTCACCAAACTCTAAAAGCTAATATTCTGTTGATTGTCTGTTTCATCCCAACTTCTGCTTAATATTTTGAAGGAACTAAAACCTCAGATTTTTAAAACAAGTAAATTAAAACACTGAAAAAGGAGTATAATTTCCATGTCTGCATACCAAAACTAATCATTTAAACTTTAGAAGTTAAATTTCATACATATATTCTGTCCATTTAAATGGCATTTTTCTGGGGACTGTCTTCTTTTCATCTAAATGTCAGATGGGCAGTGGATTTATGCACAACCGCGTACCTGGATGAGGGCAATGCTGTGCCTCTACATCGGCGGAGCAGAACAGGAGGCACAGAGGATGCCAATGAAGGCATGCCTGGTGGCTGGGGGTGTCACCTAGTTCTCTGAGCTCTGTCTCCGAGCAGAGAGGCTGGTTTCATCACTGGAGTTAAGAGAAGTCTTGCCAGCTCCTCAGCTGCATTCGCCCCATCTTAGCCCGGTATGGGAGCAGGGTCTGGGGTCCCCATCACACAACACATAACTGGATGCCCACAGTGACCTGCTGTCCCATTGACTTCCACATGATGCTTGTTTGAAAAGTCATTCGCTATGAACGAGCGCATCTGGAAGCTCTGCAATAACAGTAAAATACCTGCTAAGAAGCGAGTTGTAATTTCTTTCCGGATATAAACCTATCTGCAGAAAATGATCCCACAGCCACTTATATTAAACTGTCAGTGAGCACATTCCTTAAAAGCTTTTTATTCTGTTTTTAATTTACGACATTTGACAAGGAAGAGAATTGAATATCACTGGTGCCGATTCCAGTGCAGCTCATCCGATTTACTCCGGCCAAGCGCTGGGCTAAGTGCCCAACAGCTCAAGCTGTATATCCTGTTTTTTCATTAACAGATATTGTCACTCCACCACCTCTGCATTCTGTTTTTATCCAGTTACTGAGCTATGGAAACCATTAAGTGTCTTTCTCCATTAGGCATTAAGAAGATGTACACATATTTAAGCAAGATGTTTTCTTGGTTGCATGACACTTCCTCTCTTTTTTTCCCCAAAATATTCTCATTTATCCTACAGTCTTTTAGACACTTTGGAATAGACAGTGTACCATGAGGGTACTGTGGTCCTTCTGGTAATGGTGGCTGGGAAGGACATGATCCCAGCACAGATGATGTACTACTCTCACCCAGAGAAGCTCACAGCCTTGACACCTTGGGCTCCTTTGGTAATTTGGAGACATTTATAAAAGATAGCTAAGAAAAAAAGCCTGCTTTCAATTGGTTTCAATTTACTGCAACTGTAGCTGCAGTTTCACTGGAAACTGGTGGCTACAATCAATAAAACTCAGAACCCAGAATCATCTTTAAATTTAAGTAGAAAAAGGCCAAACCCTGTGAGCTGCTGCTGAAAAATCATGACTCTTGCAAGGGAAAATATCTGCATGATTTTAAAAGCATGGGCCCTGCTTCTGCTTGGCACAGCAGGATCTTCACAGGATCCCAGACCTACTGCACCAGGTGCTCCAAGTTCATAGTGTCAGCTCATTATGAAGAGGAAAGAGCTTCCCTTGATTAGTATTACTTTCTGCTCAGTAGGTATTTAAGGAAACAATTGCTGATTGTTTTCTCTTGCAATACGTACTAGGACATCCAAAGCTTTCTGTCCCCAGACACACGCCCATGGTGTTGCGGGTCAGTAAATCTCAGCCGCATCTCCAGCACTTCAGGAGCAAACACCCAGGTTTAATTTCAGTGCAGTCAAGCAATGGTCAAAGGCAAGCAAGGAAATCCTCCTGCTCTGGGCATCCACGGAACGCAAAGGAGATCACTCTGGCCTGTTCACTAAGAAAAGGACATGTTAAAGCTCCTCTCCTGCAGCTGTATCCACTGGCCGTGGTATGCTGGGCGCTGTCACGTGTATGCTAAGGGGAGGGCTGCTGGAGATTAAAGCTTTGAAAAATTTAGTGGGACAGTATATTGGGACCTCCCCTTGCAACCCTTCATTTGGTGTCAGGAGAGACTGTGCCTGGGATGGCTTTATTTATAAACCTGCGCTGAGTAATGCGAGTGCTGCAATCATCTCCTTGTACTAAATTTGGCTTTGGCAGATACTCTTGAGCTTCATTAAATTCTCTTTTCGTTAGTGAAGGAGACATTCTCAGACCGTCTGCTGCCCCATTTGCTCTGGCCAGCCTCGGCACATGGTAGGGTCTGCTGTACCCAAAGGCTTTTGGCAGGGCTGTATTGCAGCAAAGCTGCAAGGAAGGCAGGAGAAAGCTAGAAAAAAAATTACCATGCAAAGAGCAGCTCAAAAAAATACCAGGTCTATCCCTGGTAAAGACACCTGACTTTTATTCTCTTTTATTCTTATGTATGCCCCAGGAGGGCCAGGATGGTCACAGCTTTGGGCATCTCGTTTGGCTGGCACACCAGGGGCAGCACTTACTGGACTTCCTGGGCTGGGCACAGCTTTCAGAAGATGGTGGCCTCCGAAAAGCAGGCAGAGATGTTGGGAAATACAGAGGGAAAACATGAGAGAAGAAACAACGCTGGGCTTAGGGACCCGAAAAGCCAAGCTCCAAAGACAGCAGTGAAACCGTCGCTCCCACGGCACATATTTGGTCCTCTGCCAGGGGAAAATTTCTGAGGTTAAACTAACAAACAGAGGCATTTTTCTGACACAAAGAAGCTTTCTTTTGGATCCTGGTAACCTAATTCAGTTACAGCATCAATAGCAGCTTATAGAAATCCTTGGTAGGTGGAAGGGAAGGGAGGCAGGGGACAGTGCCAGGAATGTGATCAAGTAGTGGTATCCCACCTGAGTCGTGTTTCCAGCCTATTTAGGCTCTTTTCAATAGAGGCACAAGAGCCTGCCACTGCAGATGCACCTTCTGGGATGCTCATGTCGAATTTTTAGGAGCCTTATTGGTCTTTTTTGAGAGTGCCAGCACCCAATGTATAAGAAATTGCATCTTCTCCCTGCATGCCTAATTAAAAAGCTAATGCTATCTCTCTGTGACTTGGTCCCCTCTGGAGGTCGTGGGCAAATGTCTTATATCCTAAATATTCTGTAAGAATAAATATGCAAAAATTTGCAAGATACTCAGAAACACTGTCATTTGTTGAAAGTATGTCCTACAGATAAGAAAAAAAAGTCTTTAAAGCAAAACTCAGTGTATTTGCAGATGCTCAGGAGCTTGCTATCTGAATGCCTGACAGCAGACCACCACTGCACTTATTTCTGCAATAAGAGGGAATGCTAGCATCTCTGTGCTGACTACTCTGTTTTTAGCAAGTGGGTCCAACACTCAGGGATTCTCAGCAGACTTGTGAGTAAGTTAACAATGATGCCTCAGATGCTGCAGGTTGTTCTTGAAGCACCACAGTGTTGCCCACACTTGGACTTGGTGAGCTGTCCACACTCACCGCCATAGGGTGCTCCCAGCAACTCAGATGCCAATTGCTACTGGTTAACCACTGGATAACTACTGGAGGCCAACAGAAACAAACCCAAGCTTCCACGAGCCTTGGAGATGCCTTCAGTTCCCGGTGACAAATCTAATTCAAAGTCACTCCTACACGAAATGTTGTATTTTGTAGCATTACTTCATTATTTCCTGAGTACCCAGTAGAGCTATAACCAAGATGAATTTTACTGTCTTTCTAATTTTTCTTGCCTACACATTAATTATCAAAGGAAATATACTAATTCTTTATCAGCAAAAAGGAGACATCTCTCCTCCTCAATATTTGCTGGTTTCCAACCTCATTTTGACATTCCTATACCTTTTTAATTCTCTCCCTTGAAAATACCACGTTTGTCAACAGCTTTTTAGTGCAAGCAAGAAAACATTGAATTTCCTACAGACTGTGTGGTTTGGTTTCCATGCTAAATGCTCATCCTCCTCTGTCCTGAGTCTCAAAAGAAGCCCAGGATGAAGCACAATGCTGAGGTGCCTGCCTGGGAAAGGTAAGGCAGAGCCGCGCTGCTCAGAGATAAACCTACAAAACTGATGGGCTACCAAAAGCTCCACTGGGAAATGATTGATTAGCTTGGCCTTTGCCATCTGTTAATTAGCTAAGACAATGGGTTCGCAGATTCATAGATCTGCTTGAGGGTAGGAAAGCATCTGAAGACATTGGTATCCTCAGATCAGTGCTGACAACACATGGTTGCATTTGAAGTTCCCTGCAACCCAGCTGTCATGAGGGTCAGCTCACGAGTCATGTTTTCTCCAGTGGCAGCCACTTGCTTCCCTGTGCCCTGCCACCTTTGTGTCAAGAAACGGAAGGCAGAGAGCCTGCCCAGTGCTTGAGAGACTTCAAAATGAAAATTACTGAATTCATAACTGCCTGCATGTTTATGTTGCTATTGTCAGAGGAGAGGAAAGGACAGCAGGATCATCTTGGTGCTGAAATCCAGCCCTCAGTTTTATCTGGGCCTTAAAACCCACCAAATATCATGGGCAAGCAAAGGGCAGGGTTTGGTGCCAGGAGTGGATATAATTTCATGTGTCAGGATTGCCTACTTAGAAATTATAAAAATGTACTGCATTTTAAAACTGCAGTCATAAGACAGCAGTTTCCATCTGAATGATAATGAAACACAGTCCAAGGTTACGCTGGGACTTTGTCAGTGCTATTAAAGATCAGTTCAAAGCTACAGAATAAAAAATATATCGCACTAATAAGTCTTCCTCATTTATAAGTTCCCCTCCAGGAGTAATTAAATGTGACTTCCCCCCCACACCTTTAGGTGGCTGATTTGTGGGATAGCTGTCATGTTTTTGTCTGTGGCTTGAAAAAGAGAACTTGAAGATTTGAGGTATTTAAAGCGAGCAACAACACACGGCAGGGAGAATTCCCACCTGGCCACAGCAGGAGCTGCCACTCGGGAAAAGGGAAATGGGAAACACACTGCCAGGTCTGTGAGTGAGGACCCAAGGGTGTTTGAACACCACACAGAGAAACGGTGCGCAGGCCCGACCCTGTCCCCTCTTCCTCGTGGAGCATGGCTCAGGGGCTTCTTCAGTGCTTGTTTCTGTAACTCCCTGGGAAATGCTTCCAGTAACAAGAGGCACAGCCTTTCAAGGCCTTGGGAAATTTCTAAATTGCTGGGAGGTAGCACCCTGTGCTCTTGAACCCAGTCATCATTGTGCAGATGAACCCAGCTGCGCACCCAGGAATGGATCTGGGGGTTCGTTGGGGTACATTTGGGAGATGCATCCAGGAAAGCACCAGGGATGCAGCCAGGGGATGCTCCCACCACATATCCTGCATCTCTTTTTACCTTGGCTGAACAGATGCCTTTAATCTTACAACATGAAGCCAAACACAAATGTTAAGCGTCACTAGGGTTGAATTTTTGAATATGATAAATTAGAAAGCAACTGAATGAAAGCCATTAAACTTCTTTGGCTCAGCAAGCTATGTCCAGCCTCTTTAACTCCTCAACAACCATTCCCCATTGGTGATACTTATATGTGCTAGCAAGGGAAAACTCATCATTAGCAATATGCAAACATCAACAACTGCTCTATCCAGGCTAGGAGGTGAGTGACTGCTCAGACATCTGCTCGGGAAGTTAGGTAAGATCTGGGAGGAGAGTCCAGTACTGGAGGGCTGTCCTTGTGCATCTCCTCTGCAAAGAAACAATGACAGATTTGACCTCCTAGCTGCTGGCGTGGGCTGGCAGGAGATGGAGGGACCAGACAGGGCTCCTGAGCATAATATGCCACAGAAGCCAAAGGAATTAGCATGGGGATTGGGAGGGAAAAGCTTGACTCTGGCTTTTGCAGACATATATCCACACAATTTAGGTCAGGGTCTTAATGCAGCTGGTTTTATTTCTGTTTGTTTATTTATTTGCTTTCTTAACAGCCTGGCTTCAGGGACTTGGTGGCTGCGTTTGAGCCCCGTGAGCTGCTGATTTTGCAATATTCTCTCTCTGGTGTGCATGTTTTGTTTACATTTCCAGGCACGTGTTATTTCAGGTTTTGTTTATCTCTTGTATCGATCAGTGAAATACTTTCAAAAAACAAGGCCAGGCCAATGAGAAATATGCAGGTTTTGTTTGGACTGAGATACAGCATTCCTGAAAGTTGGCTGCACCTCAGAAAGACTCTGCGAATGATGGTATTTACTGCTCTCCACCTTGCAACCAGAGCCAAAACATAAGCTTTACCCACCAGTTACTGTTAAATTGATGAGAAGGGTAAAGGCGATTAACCCTTGGCTTCCCCTTACTTTACTAGCTCTTTAGATGGCAAAAAAATTCCTTTTCTGGGAGAAGCTTGAGAATGGACTTGAGTGACCATCCACCCTTTTAATCTCTTTCATGTCTCTGAATGAAAGCAAGAGATTTTTTTAAATAAACAGGATGACGAAGGAGAAAATGTTCTAGGCTGCAGTTTTCAGAGAGGTCAAAGTAAAGAGTTTCCTAACAGGAATGTGACAGCTCAAGGATTTACAGCTGAAGGCCTAAGGACACATGTACATCAGTGTTTAAGATGAATGTAAAAGGACATAAATGCCAGTTAAAATGCACTCTAAGAAAAAAAATGGGCATACTCAAACCATTACAATTCAAACAAAAAAACTGTCACGTCTCCAGCAATTTACATTTAAATGCATAATATAGTTCTCAGCTAAATTTCCTATTTCCAGCGTAGTCCTTACTCAGAGTGTTTGTGATGGGGGAGGAGAATGAGGCTTACAGCTTAGTTTGTGGATCTACACAGGTCTGGGAGAGCTATGCTGCACAGTCAAGCTGAATGACCTATATTTTGGATTTCCCTCAAACAAAAGCGGACAGTCATGCTTTCAACAGAGAAACCTAGAAATATCTTCACCTCCAAAGCCCAGAGGCAACAGGCAGATCTGGAAAAGAGTGCCAAGTTCGAAATATTCAGGGGCGCTGGGTGTGTGTATCTAATAATACAACATTTTCAGATACAGGTAGCCCCTTCATTAGATAGTAAGGACTTCTCCTATTCCTTGCTCAAAACCAACCTCTCTCCCAGAACTCCGCTTATTGGAACATATTTCTGCTAACAAGATAGGACTTGTTGTAACATCAGCCTTGCCTACATGTCATCCGTTGCCTGCCTCCCATCTGTTAGTCTTGATATTTCCTTAATCTCTTCCCTCACACAGCTCCATGAATAGTTCCCCTCTGTAGCACAGGGAGTGAAACTGGAGAACGCAGCATTGCTTTCTGGGAAAGACATATATTGGTTTGAAATGAGAAGCTTAAAGGTAGGCAGGGTGGTTGTTCCCCGAGAAAGCACAGAGAAATGAAATGAGAAAATGGAGGGAGAGTTGAATTTGAAGTGTCTGTTCTTTAATTATAAATGTTCTTCCCCCAAACAGCTTTTCTTAACAGCTGGTCATCAATTACACGGAGTTACTGAGGTTTTCAGACAGGAGATCAATAAATGGGATTTTTTTCCTTGGCCAGCAGAAGCCATTACATAATGGCTGTGTTTCTTCCCTGTGCTTGCCGAGCTATCAAAAACTGGCAAGCATTCAAGACACAGAGACTATTCTTAGCTGAGGGGCACAGCACCAAGCTCGGCAGCAGCAGCATAGTCTCCAATGCCCAGACTCCAGAGGGTAGCCAGAGAGGGCTGGTGCAGTACAGGGCATCTCATCCTCCCCTGGGAGGAGTGTGCAGCTGGATGCATCTTCGGGAGGGTGCATGTTAATGAAACAACAGCCTCAGTGCAGCGGTCTGGCTGAGCTGCATTTAAAAACATGCCAGATCTAAACAAAAACAAACCAGACAGTGACAGGGGAAGATGAACAGTCCTCCAGTGCTACCTACTGCTCCAGACAGGATACCTCACAGTGTGAAGGAGAGTAAATACCTGTTGTATAACAATGTGAGAACCATACACTTTTGCTGTCTGATTTTAATTGATTATTTTCAGTGAAATCGAGACTATCTGCAGAGTAAAGGGAGAGGTACTTCTTCACATACTGCAACCTTTGCTGAATGTTCCATAAAAAGCAGGTTGCTGCTCTATTTTTTAAATGGGGAATCACATCTGCATCCTTGCAAACGACCTGTCTCACACATACATGACACAAGCATTTCCAGAGACATTTTGGTGACTCACTATCATGCCATAAGCCATCTGGCTTCTGTAGTAGCAGAGCTTAGAATAAAACCACTCCCTTTATGATCTGTGGCTTACTAAAAAGATAAAATTCTGCAGATGGGTTCTGCCACCACAACCTCGAGCTGTCACACACCAGCCCGAAGCCACAGTCATGTGTTCCTGGCACAGTAAGCACTATGGGGGGATAATGGATTTGTCAGTTCTTCACGACACAGTGCTGCCATACAGGACCCTGTGCTCTCACCCACACACATCTATCAGCTCTTCATCGGGTGAGAGCAAGCAGGATAAGCCTCATTAAGTTATGCTTGGTAAAACACGAGCCAAAGAAAAAGTGAATTCCCCTCTGGGAGGTACTGAGCAGGGGAAATGCACCTATTGTACTTTGGTCAGTTAACAGCACCATCAACAAGGAGTGCAGGACTAGGGTGGGCTGAGAATCCAGCCTAAAACCACTTATGTGAGCATTGCTACTGAGATCCCAGACAAGGTGGTCCTCAAAAGTGTTCAGGAAAGCAACGCAAAAAGCAGAAAACCCCAAAATACTTTCATGGCTCAAACACTACAGGAGACAGAGTTCAAGCTGCGAGAAAGGCCAAGTACTCCAGGGAGAAATGAAAAGATGTATTTCAAAGCACAGCAATAAAAGCACATTACAGCACCTGAGCCAAAACATGCTCTCAGTTCACCTTCCAGTGTAAGATCCAGCACTTGGACAATATCCACACGTATAAAGATTTTGTTTTAGAAATGTTGATTTTCAAGGCTCCTTCCCAGTACAATAAACTGGGGCAAAAATGCACTTGTGGTGTTGGCTTTCCTCAAGTCCCAGGGGTCTTGCCATGACAGACCCAGACATTACATAGCCAGCAATTTTCTTGTCTCACCCATGAACAAAGCAAGTATAATTCAGTCGTATTGTACCTGACAGCTATTCTACCTGTTTGTGCAGCTGATTTTCCTTAAAATAAGTATGGTAGCTACTGCTAGGTAGACAGTGAATCCTATTTGCAAGCAAGATAATTAAGAACACAACCCCTTGAAGAAAACTAGTCAAATGTTAGAAATATCCCATCAAGCAAAGGCTCCATAAAGCAAGTGGACACTACAAAAGTAGCAGTGGCCTCTGTAATAACATTTCTAAGATCAATTCATGCTGAGTAAATTGCACAGAAAACTGGGTTGATAGCAATGCATTTCTCCAGGCAAAGGTAATGCTTATTGCCATTGTCATATCTGGTAGATACACAGAAGTGAACATGCAGTGGTGTTGGTTTGAATAGGCAAATTACACTTCATAGGTGAGACTAAATGAAAAGGTAGAGGTGTTTGGAGAAGGGGGAAAACATTAACCTGAAGTGGTTCTGACATCATGCCAGACCTGTATTTTTTCAGAGGAGCTCAGAAAAAAAGTCTTTTTGCTAAAGCAAAAGACCTAGATCCTGCCAGCTGTGTTCAGGGGCAGCATTCCTGCAGTACCCATGAAAGGCACCCATCCTGCAGCAGCAGATCCTGGTTTGGAGATGCCCCAGCAACTCCCCGGGACCCTTCACCACCAGCTCCACTGCAGATCTGCACCCCTTTAGCCCAGTGGCAGAAGCAGCCAACCTGCACTCATGTCATGTTTCTCAGGCTTCTTCCCAGCCTGCAACACATACACACATTTTTCAGTCTGCTCTGGGTCACCCACATATACTTTTTCCCTGAAGAGAAGGAAACATAAATTAATGAAACAGAGCAGCATGCAAGACGCCCTCCCCCTCACCACCTGGCTTCTCTGTGAACACTGCCAGTGCTTCACCTCCCATTTGATGTATATTCAGCAGAAGATAGGGAGGCACAGTAGTTTCTGTGGGCAGCAGAAATGAAAGGGAACAGCACAGAGGCAGCAAAAATTCGGGAAAAAAAGATCTTACAGCTCTTTCATTGCGCTGGCTCTTTGTTTGAGGTATACAAAAAAAAGCCCAACTTGCTGAAGGATTTGTCTACTTGAGATAATAACCTTCTCAAGAGAGCTGTCTCACCTTTCAAGCATGAAGTTCCTCAGAAGGGATCCCACCTCCCACATGGCCCCTGAACAGTGGGGTTATTTTTGGTCGAGGCTGAGAGTCTCTTCTGTGCACTTTCCCTCCCAGTTTTGACCCGTGGCCTCTGTTCATCTACAGGGAGGCAGCCACCCTGATCGAGTCTGGAGAAGGGATCTTCTGACCCAAGCGTGGGTGGAGGCACCTCCAGGAAGACACACTGGGAGGGAGGGATGGGTCTGTCCCCACTACAGAGCCCGGATGTCTGTGTGCAAGAGACAACAAGCAAGTGGGCAAGTAGATGGGCATATTAGAGGCCAGATAATCATGGAGCGTAGATCAGCACATCGTCCCCAGACTTGTACTCTACAAGCTCATGAAAGTGTGCTGCCTTGCAGGCTGCCAAGAAAGAGTTAAATTCAGGGATTCAGCAAACATCTGCTTGGATCCCAGGAAAGCTTCTTTGCTCAGAAGATTTATGTCAGCCTTGCAAGAAGAGGACCAGACTAAATGAAAGCCAATCAGCAGCGTTTTGGGAAAATATCTTCTTCTCCCTGAACTTGTGAGAATTTCCTCATTACATCTGCTGTATATTTTTTTTTCTTATTGTGACACAATCCTGCAAGCTTCTAGTCCTGGGAATAACTTCACATTTAAATAAGTTTCTCTTCTCCAACATTTGGAAGTTGAAGTGCTTTACAAACGTTCATGGGTGTAGGCCAAGATTTTTGAAAGCAGCTATTGATTTTAGATGTCTGTATTGCTGGATGCTTCCCTTCACATCAAATTTCTGTAACAGGGCTTCAGTTTCAGAGGTGCTGGAGTATCCAGCCTCTGCAGATTAAGTCAGAGAAACAAAATCACTCATCGTTTTTGAAAGCTTGACCTTCAATCTGGCAATACCTTTGCAGAGCCTTATTACCAGAAAGTAGAATCATCAGGAGTTGGGGTACATATCCAAGGTTGTAGGAGAAGGCTGGGGCAAGCCAGGCATGGAGTAAACTTTGTTCAAAATCACCTTAACAGCAAGTCTATTCTTCTTCTTGTGTTAGATCCAGTAGAAAAGAAATACCTTCTTTGCAGAAAAAGGTGATGGATGACCAAAGGAATTTTTAAGGAGAAAAAAAGCTCTGTTGGCCCCTAAAAGTAAATCAACTATCTTTGGTTGTTCTTTGGTTTTATTTTAACTTTTTGGGAAAGCAACAAAGATATTGAGGCAAAAGCTGGAAAAAAATTGGGATTAAACCACATTTTGCCAGAAGAGCAGCCCTAAGTCCTGAGAGAGTTTGGTAAATGAGGACAACTTGGCAGATACAAATGGCCCAGAAAATGAAGCACGTGAAGAAAAAATTGTAATAATCAAAAGTGCCCTCTAGTTTAATTTATTTATTTTCCTAACAGATGACAGTGACAAAAAAGTAGAAAGAAGATATGATGTTTAAGATTTAAAATCACCAATACTGCCCTGGAAAGGGACTGACTGATGGATTGGGTTAATTACCTATCCATTACTGGTAGGTCCAGTACAGTGCACGTCAAACCAGCTGCTGGTCAGTGCCACACACAGTGCTGGAAAGATTTCATACAAAGAGGTCTGGAGCAGGGAAAGTGGTTCCTGCTTAAATAACTCCTAATGGAGGACTGCATGTGAACAGCCATGAGAGGCTTTTATGTGCCTTCAGCGTGGTGAAAGAGCTTAAAATGTGAACTCTCAGCTCTCTCCCGGCTAGAAGAGATGAATGAAGGTTGCCATTGTTCAATACATCATCCCCATCAGAAGAAATTTTAGACTCTGCTGGGAAGGGGAAGCAATTTTTCATCTGAGAAGCCTTATCTATTGTGCAGAATTCTATTCACAACAAAAATTTTATTCTGGAGAGAGACACTAAAGCTCATTCTTGCTCTGCTTGTGCTCTACTTGGCTGCTCTGGTGGCTCAGGTAGGCTCTGCAGGACACCTGAAGGACATGGTGGCAACATCCCTGCAGTGGGTCAGGTGGTCCTAGGCTATCTCTCTTAGCTGTGAGCTTCAGGGTGGTGCAAGGATAGAAGGAACCTACAGACCCTCTACATGCAGGCCTGTGCAACATAATGACAGCCCTGCAAAGATCGCACTAACACACATCATATGTCACTTTGTCCTTCCCGTAAGACAGAATCTAGAAGGAACACAGTTATAAAGTTGCTTTTGCTTTTCTCTTCCTTGGCTGCAACTTCTACACCACATCCCTTAGGGAATACAGCATAAAGAGGGATACAAAAGCAGGGTTTAGCTCATTGCAGCAGAGCAGTCAGGAAGAACAAATTTAGGGACTAGTGATGCATCTTTGGTTCAGTTTGTCCTTTGGTGTCTTGTTTTACATATCTTCCTCTAAGGTGAACCGCTGATATTAGAAGAAACGTGATTTGACCACAGACTAGTTCTTGGAGGACTTCTGCAGTCCTGACTGCTCAGAAAACCCTTTCCTTTTCCATTCATACTCATAGTAATCACATCTCTGTCACTTAATGTCCCACAGAGTATGATGGCCTGGCTTGGACTTCCACACCTGGGTGTAAGGTAACATGGCTGCCCGTCTTCCCCGGAGAAACAGATTGCTGGGACAAGGGATGTCAGTCATCATTAATTCTCCTTTTGAACAAAGTGACTGCAACAAGATTTGACTATGGATAAATATTTAGGAAATTGAGACCCTTGCTTTCAGATCCAGATACCTTTGCATGTACAGTCCAGCTGTAGGCTCACACCAAGGTATTTGTAGCCATTTCTCTGACAGAGATTCTACATCTCTCTTAAAAAAAACCAACAGGATTTATGCTGGCTACATATAGAAAAGTAGCAGAATGAATGAAAGGAACTGATGGGCTCTGAATTTCCCATCTGCTGGTTGTTTGTGACAGAACGGTCTGAAAGTTGTTCCAAGGGAGGAGTAGACAGTGCAAAGCATTTCCAAGAAAATGGCTTTTCTTCCAGGAATAAATTTTAATTTTTGACCATTGAAATTAACCTGTCATGAAGCCCTTGCAGTGTGCACTCACAAACACGAAGCTCTTAAGCCATGGGAAAAAAAACACAGGCTTTTGAATTCTGCATTTGACTTGAAGATTTGAAATCTATAATTCTTATACTAAGCTTAGGGATATGTGGCAGCAGTGCAGGAGACCAGCAGAAGCTGAAAAACTTTTTGCTGGCAAAATCCTAACCAGAAACAAACCAGGCAGCCTGAAAATTAACCAAAACAGGGCAGACTTCTGAGCAAATCAAGCAATTATTCATAAAATGAAAAGTCATTTGATAGTCTATGACCAAATAGTTTTGCATAGCTAATGATATGAAAATTACAATGGAAAAAGTACAGAGGGACTTGATTCTGTGTGTTATAGTTTGTTCAGCACTGGAGCAGTCCCTTGCAAAGTGACTTGCTTTGATCCCTCTGACCATGAGAAGCCCAAGAAGCAGAAGAGAAGTCACATGAGACCTGGCCCCCCAGCAAAGCCTGAGATGCTCCAGGGACTGAAAACACTGAAGTATATTGGTACCTTCACTCCCATAAAGAAACAGCCCAGTGGGGAAGGTACCACCTGAGAAGTGTATACTGCTTGTCTCCACTCCACCCAGAACTTCTTCATCTTAAGTGTCAAGGAGCATTTTCACACCTATTGCCCCACATCTCCCCCAGGTCAGTCAATAAAGCCAAAGGAAAGATGAAGCACCTGGTGTAGGGTGTTGGTTATCTCAGCCCTGAAGGGGACATTGACCCAGGGATGTCAGGCGTGTGAGAGAGGCAAGCAGAGGACGAGCTCCTCTCCCAAGCCCATCTTCCTTACGTGGTGATGGAGCACGACAAGTTTCCCTGGTCCAGCCCCTGTGCCCAGACACACAGTGCTGTGACTTCAGCTCCCAGGAGACAAGGTAGATCTACCCTCACTGTTTTGTGTAGAGGAGACCAAGGGTAATTGAACAAAACCTGTTTCTGATTAAAGAGATTATATCTCCTAGAGTGTTGGCTTTTTTTTAAATTGCACTTAAATGGCTTTTATGTAGTTTGTTATTTTTTGCAATAAGATTAACACCACAGTGGATTGAATTACCTGCTAATTCAACATGTAATTTGCTGGTACCTCCATGTGCCATCAAGGATACATTCAAAGGCGTCTTGACAATGGATCCATAGAGCACATGATAAGGACATCGTTACTTAAGAAGATACATCCCCTAAGAGATGCATGACATTAACCCCATCTGTAGATGAGTAATCAGAGATAAATCAGGAATGTTCCCTTCCAATCTAAAAGCAATGGTGCCCTATAAATTTTGCATACAAAAATCTAAAAATCTTAGCGATTTACTACTTGATTTAACCATAGTGATTTTTTTATTCAGTAGTTTTTCTGAAGTATTTTACTTTGGATCCTAAAAAAAAAGTTACATCTCCAAATGCTGTGTTCTTGCTTGGAATAATCAATACTGATTTTCACAAACTTTTTTAAAAAAGATTTATTTCCTTGTTGTGAAAAATTTAAATTGCAGGGTGCCAAAAGCTGATGAATTATGATTTAGAGCCAAATCTGTTTTACTTGGAAAAATGGTGATTTTAAATTCAATGAAGTTTCTATGATGAGTAGAACAAGGAAGTCCATTTTTTTTATTTTTGAATAACCACCAATAAAATAATTATCTTGTCACACTGACAGCCACACGTAATTATGACTGGAAAGAATCATACTCCGCAGACGTGTAACAGATTTTCTCTGGAGCTTTTCTCCATGTACTGCTTTGTGCTTTGTTTGAGCAAGAGTGGAAGTAGCACCCAAGAATGTAGAATATAACTCCAAAGCCTGAGCATATTTACTTTACATACCTCAAGAATATATTTTAAGGTTTTGATTTTGAGTACTCAGTAACGGGGACACATGGTGGCAGTTTCCTTGCTGCAGTGCTCAGACACCCGCATGGAGACCGGGCAAGATCCTAGCTGGGGGACACTAGCATCTCCTCACTTCAGTGCCCTGCTCTCACTCAAGTGATTAATACTCTATATCCACAGAACGATAGTTGGATAAAACCCTTGTATTTAATCTTGTCCATCCCCAAGCAGTTCATGATTGCTCCCAAGAGTCTATTCATGAGTGCTTTGTTCAGTCGAGTTTTAAATGACTCAGGAGCTGATAGGGACTCCACCACCTCCCCGTAGGAGACAAATCAGTACACTTAAATAAAAGACAAGATGGTATCTAGCATGCTGTTTCTGCAACATTTGCCATTAGTTCTTACCCCAAGGCAAGCATGAAACAAACATTCCCTGCTCCCAGGTTAACTGCCTGCCTTTCGTTAGGAACAGTGTGGTACGGATTATGCTATCATCAACATATAAAATTAACTTTTACCCAATGCTGACAGATACATATTTAATGCACATAGTTTGGCACCACATCCAGCACTAATTTCCCACTCCCAGACATGAGGAACGGAAAAGCTTTATTAGATCACTTGGTCCTGCTCACTGTTAGGCAAATGATTTGCTTCTTAGTGACAGCCTCTGGATTTTTCTCCAGCCCAGTTTGCAAAATCCTGTAGAACAAGGATCACCTCCCTGTGGAGTGCACATTTGTCTTCACATTTGTATCTTCTGCATTATCCTTAAAATCACCCCTATTTTTTCTATCTGCACTTCTAGTGTTCCCTCTTGGTAATTCCTCCCCCACTTTTTTTTTTTTTCCCTGCTATATGATTTTCCACAAGTTACTCATCCAGCTCCCCATAATGACTGTGAGCTTCTCAGACTTTACTTCAACTAATCAATATCTTTCTTATGCAGAGGTCAGAAGGCTGAAGGTGGCATCCCTTGCAGGTTTCCCATTGTCACTGAGTCAGGAGACCTCTCCCTTTGATAATGCCTTTGCTGCGTCCCTCCTCCATCAGGGCCAGACCCCAAAGGTATGTTGAGCTCCCTGTTTCCATCAGCTCTCTTCCAGCATCCACACTTTTTTTCTGTGATGAGATGGAGTATTTCTCTTCACATGGATTAACTGCAATTTCCCTATTTTTAATGTTAATGCTATTTTACTCTAACCACATTTTCCTTCATATCTAAGCAATTACAAGACAATTCACAGCAAATTTTCATGGGGATAGTTCATTACATACTAGAAAATGTACAATAATGAAGCATGAAAAACATGGCAGCTTGCAATGGCATTTGCTTTTCAGACTGTGAACAACAGTAGGGAAATAGTGTTCTGTGGAGCCTGGGAAGTATTTGAATAAGGAGAGGGCAAGATTATTTAAAAAAAAAAGGGCAGAGAATTCCCAAATAAATTATGGTGTGACTAATAATCCTGTTTTTAATTCCTCCTGAAGTCTTTTTATTTTCATGATTTTGCAGTTACTGAAAAATGAGGTTCTATCATGTGGTGAGAAATCCATGGCTCCAGGATTATGTGCATTTTAAGTGTTTGTTTAGGGCAAAGGAAAAACAAAATTCAGTACCTCAAGGGTTAAATCAAATTATTAAATACTCATTCTGCTATCTGAACAAGTACGTTGTGCCAAAATATTCCTTTGTTACAGTGGGTGATCAAATATGCTGGTGACATATTAGTTTATCTCAGACCAGGTGCTCAAGTCAAAAGACGCTTTAAGGACAAATATCAGGGAGTACAGAAACGGCTCTATTCACGTTGGGCTCTCCTACACGAGTGAGCTCTTCAGCACATACAGACAGAGCAGGCACTGTGACAAGTAATTGTGCAGCAAGCTTGCCTCAAGCATTCCTCTCTCCCACGGGCTGTATAATAAATGCAAGAAATGATTCAAAAGGGCCTTTCTTGCTTACCTCAGACGTATTTTGCTAAATCATTGCAATAAAGATCAACTCCGGCAAACTGTTTCTTTCTCTCCTGCCTCATGTCTTTCTGCGTCTGTCAACATTAGACTCTATCTAAAGAGTGGGCTGTCTATTTTTACCGCTCCGTAAGGCAGCCTCCATGAGGCAGGCAAGCAATGGATATTGCACCAGGCACAGATTTACTGAAGACTGAGGAGGGGTGTGGGAAAAGGTCTTGGAGAGCCTTCTTCCTCATTGCTAGCACTCAATGCAGGCATATGCATGGATCACATGTAGTATTTCATTACATCAGGTCTGCACCTGCTCCTCTCTCCACTGGAAGGAATTCAAACCATTTTCTGGTTGCTGCTCTTCTGCTGTCAAAGCCAGCACTTGGAATAGGAACAAAATATGTAATGACTTCAGAAAAAAATTGTTTTTCACAGATCGCTAAAAATGGAAACAGTTTTAGTAGTAATCTCTGAAGATGAGGTGGACTGGGGATTTTACAGAAGAAGATGGCAATTGAGGACCGTGCAGACTGCTCACACTGCTTGCATTTAATGCTGGAGTTCACCTCCTGAAGCTGAGAATAGCAAAAGAAGTTATTGGGAGTCAACATGTTAAACACATTAGGCTTTCAATCATAAAGACCAAGACGTGCAAAAAATCAAAGTATTCCTGCAGGCTGTCCAGAAACACGCTGTGACACAAGGGGATACCCATTGCTGGGGCACGTCTTTTGCACATATCCACTCCTCCCAGGAGATGGTAACACTACCTTCTAGCGAAAGCTGTCCTCCAGGCACTTGACCTGTACCAGCCCAAAGCTAACTCTTCTACCTTTGCAGGAAAAATATCTGCAGTTCCCTGCATCCCTCCCGGATCTTCCCTTGAACAGAGGTTCCCTGAGGATCTGCCTGCAGTGCTGCTCATAGCTTTCCTTGCGTACCCTCTGGGGAGTAAAGACATTTGAGATGTCAGATTCACCTTGTGCACACCATCTCCAGCATGGAAAAGAAGATATCCCATTATTTCAGTGGAGCAAAGTTCTCATTTGTAAAATTGAGAGCAGAGTTCCTATAAAGTGAAATGAAGCAAAGAAATGCAGTTACACATTGTATTTAACCAGATCCTTTCTGAGCTCATTCAGAGCCTCCACTGAAGCAGTAGTTGAGCTTCAGACTGGGGCTGGCTGCTCGGCTGCTCTAGGCCTCTTCTTCCCAGCCAGGGGTGCTGCTGTGTCAATCCTCCAAGACAGTCCTTTCGGCTTAAAATATCAGCCTCTGGCTGCTCACAATGTTTTTTAAATTGTCCTCAAAATCACTGACCATACCAAGTATTCCCTGTATGCTCTCTTATTAAATGAACAGCGTTTGCTTTGCATTCTTCATAAAACCAAATCTGTGTTCTTCACAGAGAATATATATCAGGGATTTGGGTGTCTTCAACGACCTTGCTACCTCCCTCTTCTTCCCAAGCACACACCCAGCATTGATTTGGGGTGTCCCGATGAGAAAAAGGCCGCGTAAAAGACTTTATGCTGAAAAGATCGATGAAAACAGGAATGATATGGGGTACCACAGGGAAGAAGATTGGTAAGCATGGGAGCAGACACCAACAGTGCATGGGGAGTGAAGTAGGTTGAGGGACTCCATTAAAATAAACAGGCATAAAGAAGAGAGGACTGAAATATCAGTCAGTTATTCTTGTACAGCATCTTTTTAACTAATTCTTAACCAACTATAGGCAGTGGTTTCACATGACCTTAATAATTTATCATCCGATATACAACATCCTAGTGTTGAACTCAAGACCTTTTGAGCTGAGTCAGCGTTGACTGGCAGAGAACTGGAGCTGCCCAGAGACTGCAGCCCAAGTCAAAAAGAGATTGGATGGCAAGGTGAGAGAAGTCAGTAGTCTCTAACTCCATCTTGCCAGCTCTCATTAGCAAATTACCCTCTCCTACCTTCTCACTATCAATGGGATTTTGTGAAAGTTAATGTCTTT
This sequence comes from Tapera naevia, assembly GCA_033556795.1. Taxonomy (NCBI): domain Eukaryota; kingdom Metazoa; phylum Chordata; class Aves; order Cuculiformes; family Neomorphidae; genus Tapera; species Tapera naevia. Next base: position 3,765,891 of record JAUMJJ010000352.1, read on the forward strand.
TGATGTCCACTATCTGACTCAGGGGCCCTGCCCAACCCTGCCCTCACACGGTACTGACTGTTCAGCCAGTGTCTCTGACATTGCAGCTCAGCTGAATTCCTACAGCAGCAACCAGACATTCTGACATTTTCATTCCTCCTGAAAGTGTGTGTCCAAGGATGTCCAGGGAGTCCTATTTAGCATAGCATTGAAACACAAGCCCATTACTCTGCCTGTCAAGTTACTTATATGGTTCTCCATCACTCCAGTGCCTGCTGTCTTTATATTGCTGTAGATGAAAGGAGTTTATCCCCAAAAGTAAGGAAATGTTAGCCCTAGCCTATGAACCATGAGCTAGAGGCTAAGACCACACAGGGAAGTTTGTGGCTCATAAGGGAAATTCACTGTTCTCTAAACGAACTTCCAAATCCTGTTTTCCTCATCAGTTTTTCTCCATTTCATTATAGCCCATCCCTTGCTGTCAAATGAGGCTTTTGCATTTATTTTTCTTTTATGCTCCAAAAAGAATCTTCTGACATTTTTTTCTTAAATTTAATATTTACCTGAAAAGCAATACTTTGCAACGAGCTCTAATGAGATTCCATAGCCAACCCCACAAATAGATGTTGTATTTCCAATTCTTGCATGAAGCAAGGGAGGGGAGGAGGAAACCATATAATTTATTTTCCTAAGGATGTAAAAATACAAAGAAAACAATCTGCTTGTAACCTTGCAAGAGCACAGCTCCATTTGGTCATGACAAACTCTCCCAGAAAAGCTTAATGCTGTCTCTGAAAACAAACACACTGAAATGAAGGATTTCCCAATGGAATCTATTTGAGGGAAAATTCTCATGTACATCAGAGGGGCAAAATCAGGTCTGGTATGAAGTGATGCTGAAAATAATCCCCTTTCAAGCTTTTTCTGCTGAAGCATTTGCATGCGGCAAAGACCACACAGACAGTGGGGACTTCCTCCCATGGAGAATTTTGGGCAAAATTGCTTAATTTCATGAGATCTATTCAATACTTAAAGCCAAATATTTGATTCACAGCAATGTTCCTGCACTCCCTTCAGATAAATCATGCTGGCAGGGACAACTTAGCAGGGGCAAATTTCATTAGAAGCTAGGATATCACCTCAGACTTCCTTTCAGTGTAACAGTAGGCTTTTAATCAGGGACTTCTGATTACTCCCAAGTGCCATAAACAACCAGGATTTGCTATCGTGTTTTTGGATTATTACCAAAAATGTAATGATATAATGCACACCATGCAAAACATTATTACCACTGCATGCAGATAAACTGCTTGCAATTAAAGTGCACTGACTTCCATGCTGGTTGCTTTAAACAACTCCTGCTATTAACAGCTTTGAGAATAATTAATCCCTATTGTTTTACACAATCCATAGCTGCTTTGGCAGTTTTTGACACGACCCACTTCGTTTTATTTATTTATTTTAAGAAGCATTGTCATCAAGAATCCTGGAAGACCCAAGAAAGAGTTGATTGATCACAAGGTCCTATCAAATGTCAAAGCTGGCCCTTGCTGACCTCCCATCTATTCAGAACTGCTTTGATTTAATCTACAAACTGGCTGCCTCTCCTGCCTGTGAGTTCTGTCTGTAACCCATGTGTCAGTGTTTTGAGATATGACCTGCTTCATGCTCCATTCATCTCATCTGAAGGACGGAAATTAAACTGGAGGGTCAGCAAGGGGCACAGCTCAAAATACACACACATTAAACTGAAGTCTTTTTGTTTGGGCCCATCAGAAGAGTTAGAGCAACCATCAAAAATGATATTCAAGTGGAAGTGATTTTCTTATTGAAATTTGTAGTACTAATATATGTCAAAGGGTGGCAAGACTTGCCATGACAGAAGGAAAAATGATCGTGGTGTCTTCCCAGAGAACTGCTTGTGATGCCTTTTAATGCTGTAAGCGTATGAGTGTACAGACAGCTCCAGGTATAGTAGTGTGCACAAGGCAGTATTTTCATTGTAAATCCAGCTTTTTTTATGCTGATCATAATATTATAGCTTGAAATGAAACACAACGGAAAGTTCACAGCATGGGTCACAACATTTCAAACCTCATCAGTCTTACTTGGGTTTTGTTACAATTTGGAAAATGCTTAGCTCCAGGTCTTGCCCTGTGGAACACAGCCAGCAGCTCAGATGGATACCTCTCAAGGGTGACCACAACTTTGCAGAGCAGTATTCTTACTGGCTCTTACTTGACTAGGAGAATGAGTATGAAGCAGGAAGCCTCAATGGCCGTGCCAACCTTCATACACTCCTACAGCTCTGGTGTGAGCTGCACCAACTCAGAAACATGCTTCTTGCACAAACTGCAGCGTAAGCCAAGGCTGGCTACGGGTGGATCTGCCACATTTAGGTTAACTCAGCCCTGAGAGTCTCTGTGAATAAGACAGGCTGCTCCAGCCTTTTCATAAACTTGCTTTTGATTGATGGCTATAAACTGCATTTTCATTTGCAGTGGCAAGCTGGAAGGCCTATGTTCAGCTAGGAATCCTCCTGTACCTCCATTCCACCAAGTGTGGGTTTAATTTAGGAGCCACCACTGTCACTTTGAAAATCCAGGAGAGCTTATTTACTGATGACTAAATAACTTGTTTTCCCACTCTTCTATTTTTTTTGAGTTTCCTTTTGCTCTTTTCCTTACCCCTTAACTCTTGTCAGCTCAAAGCACACACAGACAGCAGGATGCACCTTGGCATGCTCACATATCGAACCACGTCACCCCAGACACACTGTGGGACAGGCGGCGGGGACAAGGGTTTCTCCTAGCAATCTGTTCTTTCTCCCATCTGCACAAATCCCCGAGCTGTGTCTGCTCATACTTGACAAAAGGCTAATGCACTAACCTGCTGGGTACCTAGACTACTGCTAAGTGATGACATTTAACTAAAGTAGCACCACCCCCACTAGCAAAAGAGCAAACAAAGGGCTTCGTTCGGGACTCGCATGAGAACACTGGTGATCACCACTGTTTTGATAAATTGTTTGGTAAAATCAGCAATACACAAAAGCCCAAATCACATTTGCCATAGTTTTCTTCAACCTATTATCCTTAATAAACTAATTATATTAAAAATCCTAACAATTCGAACTTAAAAGCTATAGGAGCCAGCATTACTGATGGAATGCTGCTGTTTGCAAATGTACCTGCTAACCAACAGCAGAAAAAAATAAGAGTGATTTGTAAAGAGGTTTCTTCTTTGGAAAAAAAAAAAGAGAATTATATTTATCAAAGGCACATTTGCCCTTGAGTCTGAAAAAAAAACGTACAAAAATGCTTTCAAATTCCTTTTAATTCCAAAGCATGTCTTTTTATTCATGCTTTACTGCAAAAGAAAAATTAGGAACAAATGTGTGCATATCAGTGCATGTGTTAGCATAGGCTTTAATTGGTTAGGAGTAAATTAATGACTGCTTGCAATATTTCTGGCAATCTGTTTTAAGCTATGTAAATTTTTAAAAGACATTTCTTGAAAAGGCTGGCTGAAATCCTGTAATTCATATTCTGCTGGGGGAACTGATTTGAGAAATAATAATGAAATGTTTTACCTCAGTGATGAAGCACTGCAATTTTTAAAAGATTCTTGTAAATAATGCTACAAGTGTTTCCAAGAATAATCTACTTGAAATAAATATATCTGTCTCTGAATTAACAGCTTTTTTTCACCTCTTTCTTATTACACCATTCCAGAGCTTCACTGCAAAGTCAAGTTTTAACAGCAGTTTTGCTATTAAATCTGCCAGAATTTAGTGGGAACTTGATCAAGTCCTTAAAAGGCAGGTCCAGTTTTATAGAGGCAAGCTGGAAACGGCCCAACACACCACTGACTCTTCAAGGTGAGCCCACCTTGGTCATTGTGGTGGAAGCCATTAAATGTTGATTGAGACAGAGAAAAAACATCTAATGTGACTGCCCAGGGAATTCATTAAGGTTGCAGAAGAATAATTAAAGCATCACATGAGGGAGTTGAAGGACATGGACCTGAATGTTCCACAATCCTCCTTCAGCACACCTAAGGAAAGCAGAAAAGCTCCTATGACGAAGAACCAACTGTTAGAATGAGCGTGTCCCCTCACTCCTCTCATCGTTTCAATAGCTAAGAGTATTCACACAGACCATCCGTGCTCTAGATGGTCAATGACCAACTCTCAAGCCCTAAGCATATGTCTTCAAAAGGCTCACAATTCAGTACACAGGGTTTCCTCTGGTTTTCAGGGAACTTTCAGCGATTGCACTTCAGTTGAACACATACTGTAATGCCCAAGTAAGTTTTAATCATTGTTGGCCTGGGGAACACACAGACAGAAAGAGAGAAAGAGGCATTTCCATCTGCTTGGGGAAAAACCCCAGCAGCAAGAAACTCAGAACATAGAGGCCCACTCCAGAAACACAATCCAATGAAGAAAAGTGGAAAGTTTTATTGCTTGTCCTACGCAGGTCATACTGAATATTTTTGGAGGAAGGACAGGAACTGACTAAAAGCAAATTATTGCTATAGCTTTTATAATTGCTGTGTGTGTAGCTCCTGCAACATGTCTAGCTGCTTTAGCTCTACTGTTCTCTTATCTCCTGTACCTAACATTTTCTTTTCTTAATGTTTAGAGGTATGCAAGAAAGTATCTTGTACTGTCAATAATGCTGTTATCCTTTTATAAAAAATCAGAAGCTACCAAAAAAAGAGAGAGGGAGGGAAAGAGAAAGGCTATAAAAGACTATGGCTCAGTGCCTAGAAAACTTCAATATATTATAGAAAGGAAAAAAATTGCTAATTAGGCTCTCGCATCGTCTATTCTAGTCCTCTCTGCGCTGCAAGAAATTTAACCCAGATCACTTGGCTGATGGTTGCAGAAGCGGGAATAGAGTATGGGAGCTCTGGAAACAGATTATTGAGATGATCTATGAAGTAATGAGGCAGTGAAATGCAGCTGGATGCATTTCTCAAAACATAGAGAAAAGTTTCTTAAATTAAACAGAAGGCTGATCCACCCCACAGCTCATCATTACACTTGGCTCTACTAAAGCCTCCCACCAAACTGGTCCCACATTGCTTGTGTGCTGAGTGATGCAAGGCAAGGAAAACAGGCTTTGGAAAAGCTGACTGCTACTCCAGATGCTTTGAGAGATCAGCTATGCTGTTTTGGAGACGAGGAAGACGATGATGCAGGGAGCACCACCAGAACTGTGTGGGCCCTGAGAACATCCTATGGATGCACTCCTTGAGCTCCCAGTTTTCAACATCTGCAGACAAATTCCATGTTTCTGTGAGATAAGTAGGATGTAAACTTGTGTGGAGTGGATAACGTGTTTGGGAAAGACATTGGATAGAAATGTGCCTGTCAGAGTAGTCATTCCTGGAAGTCTCAGCTCTACCCCTTGCACTTTCTACCACACAAGTGGGCTTTTCTGGGAGCTGCCGGCTGGGCATGGCCACGGTTTGACCCAGAGAAACCGTGAGGAAAGCAGCTCTCATGCAGGACCTCCAACACAGCTGCTCATGCCATCCCCACGGTTATTCTTCAACCTGCTGATTCAGGAACAGCTGCTCCCAAGTCAGTTTAGGTTTGCAAATGCTGGGTTTTCTTTCCTACACTTACAAATGACCTGCCTGCAGCTTCTGCTGTTGCTGTTATAATGACCTGGTTAAAATCTCTCATCTCTCAGAGATTTTGGTGAGTTGAACTTGGTAAATGATGTCCCACTAGTGATTTCAGTTGGAAAAGGCAATATTTTGAAGTCTAACTACATGATCTCGGCTGGAGATTGACAGGTCAGTTACAAGCATTTACAGAAACAAAAAATTATTTTGAAAAACATGGAAGATTCTTAGCATTGCATCATTGGGCAGAGGCAGGTGAAATAATATGCCCACCAGAGAGCTTCATTGCTACCATGGAGTAACACATATGAGTTCATAAAAAAGCACACATCTTCCCGCTGGCCCATTCAGGCAGTAGGCTTGGAAAGATACAGGTATATACAAATAACATATGGCTTAATTTGCATAATGATTATTTTATAATATCTTATTTACATAAATATTAGTCTGAAGGTGCTATTACTTTTAAGCAGTGCTGGTGCACACTTTACAGGCAGTCACAATAATCTTCATTTTAGGTTAAGAAAAAGAATAATTACTTTCGTTAATAGTAAAGAACAACTTCAAAAAGAGAAATGGAAAACATCTGCAGCCTCGAGTCATTAGGGTAAACTGCATAGAGGCCAAGGAATTTATTCAGCCTTCACAGTTCAGCAAGGTGACTCAGAGCTTCCTTCTGCTGAGTCACATGGGCTCATTGTGGGCCCCATCTTACCCTGGGCAGGTCACTGGTACTATCAGCTGAGAAAGTATGCCATGAATGTGGGGAATTCACCCTCCATTTAATGTTGTCTTTCCTCCTGGAGGCTGCAGCAGCTATCACAGGCAGAACTGCAATCAGATGAGCACAGTGGGAGGAGATGTCATCTCAGTTAAGTCAAGGTAGGGACAAGGCAATGGGAAAAGCCAAAGTGGTTGTGATCAGGCCTCCATGTAGCCTGAGGGGGCAAGGTGGAAGCACGAGGAGGTGAAGTCACCACGGCCCCAACTTGATTGTTTACATCAAAAAAAAACAAATCAGACATGCTGCCTCATCAGAAATGCAACGTTTAGTGGAGTTACAGTCAGTTCGAAGGCTGTTTTTTCAGAAAGCTTTGGGGACCTAAGGCTTCCAGAGCACTTTAGACTATGTGAATATAGACATAAACTCTTGTGTTTCTGACTCATATGCCTGGGAACAGGGTTTCATTATGGGAAAGGGGATTCTCAACTAGAAGATCTTTAAAAATGTCTAAATCCATTAAAAAATTATTTAGTGGCAGTGTTCTATTAAATCATTGACCTCAGACATGGACAACTTATGCTCACATCACTCTAGGATGCAGGTGGGCATCTGCCACTTATCCTGAGCACATATGGATGAGGAGAGAGCTCTGCAGAGTGCACAGTGGCTCAAGAAGGATCCCAGCTGGGAGAACTGTCATTGCCTTGCCTTTCGGGTGCTGTTTCTGTTCACAGAAAGGAGATTGCTGAATAGGGGCAATATGATTTTAAGACAACTATTATTTACTGTGCAAGCTGCCATTGCAAACTATGATTAAAGGCACTCCTTTTGCTAAGACGCAGCTCTTTTATTACTGCAAGCTCTGGCTTTAAATTTTGCTGATATTTTGAAAAGGACAGGCACAGAGGGAGAGTGATGGGGGCAGGAAAGCATCTCCAGGAAGCCCAGGTTTAACTGGATGCAGGCGGGGTGCACTCATCTCCTTGGGGCAAAGGTGACAACTGTGGTGGCCAAGGAGACTGATGCAGCTGTGGATTTTGGGAATAAGTCTCTAGTGTTTGTATTTCATGGAGGGAAAAGCTCATGTACTGATACGTTCCCACGTGGTGTTACAGGCTCATTTAATCAAAAACATATTTAACAAATTCATAGTGACATCAGCTCCTGATAGACTCATATGTTATGGTGCCGTGGAGATAAAATCAACCCCGTGTAATTACTGTTCTCCTTAGTGGGGTGATGGAAGGGACTTGGGTTACAACACCTGGCAGTTTGGGGTCACTTTTGGGGACCTTGGCCTATGTCATACAGCAAGAGGAAGGGAGACGAGAGACTATCAGCCTGCTTAATGCTCTTGCTCTGAAGATCTTGTCCTAGGGGAAAACCTTGCAAATCCTGCAGACTGCAGAGCCAAGCCAGCATCCTGCACGTGAGAGGGCTCACATACAGGCAGCTGCCTTCATTGGTCCTGCCTGATCACAGCTGCAGTGGCAGTTCAGCCAGGGCCAGGGGGAATCCTCTGCACAGAGGGTTGCTTCCTTCTCCTCTCTGCAGCTGGTCCCTCCATCTGTCATCTGGAAATACCTTTTCTCCCGCTTCAGTGCCAAGGAACAGCTTGCTTACACCTTGCTTCTGCTCTACCCTCCATAGCCCTCCCTCTCGCCAAATTCCTCCCTGCAGTCCCCAGTGAACAGCACAACTCCCTCTTCACTTATTTGTTTTTACTGCCTGTCTATGTGCTTTCCAAAGAGTGCTTCATCCTTAGAAAAATATCCTTCCCTTTAGCATTTTGGATGTTGTCTGCCCACCAAAAGCCTTTAAGGGATACAGATTCCGGACCATCACAGTTTTAAAGAGGGCCTAGAGAGATCATAGTGCTAATTTTAAACAGATGGGCCTTGACACTAAAAGATACCTTGATTAAATTAAATTTGTGCTCAGCAGAGCTCTGACATAACTGTGTTGACCCTACTTATAGGAGATGCCATTGCACTGATAATCTGTAACACACTTACTCTGCTCACGTTCAGTTTGGTATTGCCTGAAGGAAACAAACACCACTGTGAAAACTTAAAATCTTTTTTTTTCTGTTTTTGAAGAGACTTAAGCAGTAGGTAAGGGTTTCTCTCTGAAGAAGGCTTTACACCCACATAGCAAATGCCATGGGAATAGTAGTGCTCCGAGCACCCATTCCTAACTGCTTCCCCTGGGAGCTCCCCAGGGACACCCGGCCAGATGGGCTCCTGCATCTCGGAAAACGTAACACCAGAGAGAGCTGAGAGCAAAAAATGTAAAATATGCATTTAAACTTTAAAAATTAATGTTGACATTTATTTAAAAATGTGAGTTGGCAGCTCTCCAATGGTTCACTGAGTACATTAACTTAGTCAAACGCCCATTACTTCCTCCCCTTCCTACTAACAAGAATGTTTTGAAAAGGCGAGCTCTGCAAGCTTTGCAAGCTCTGCAGCAAAGCACATACTCCTTCCTTTTTTTTTTCCTCATCTAAGCTGCTGAATACAAAGACTATTTATAGAGCAGATCAGAGACAGGCTTGAAGAAAATCTAGATCAGTATGCTCTAAAATGTAGAAGCAAGAAAGGTTTGTGTTAGGGCCAAGATTTAAAAAACAGAAATGTGGGCTCAGTTCTGACCCTCCTCTGCTTCTGTGCACCTCAGCAAGTCACCCATATTGCTTTCCACTAACCCTTCCTGCAAGCCTGGGAAGCTGTAGTACAATTCTCCATTCACTGAGCTTAGATCTTCACTAGTATCTGTGATACAAATAATTTTCCAGGGAATTTCATACCCAACGTTGTCTCTAGACATTGTCCCCGCACAGTCCTTACCCTTGGGTCTCCAGTCATGGTTGACGCTCCCCTATGTAAGCCCCTGCTTTCAAGTAATTTGTGTCAACAATCACCAAGCCCCATGCTTTTGGCAGCACCATCTGTGATATTTGGGGGGTAGTACTTCTTTGAATGCAACTATGCAATAATGAGCACATTTTGCAGCTGTCTTTTGGACATGGGTGATGTAACTACAGAGCTGCCTAGGGAATTTCTAGAGCATCCAGTGCTATAATACCACAGCATTCAGACATATGAGCTGACAAATTTTGTGGCTGTAAACACCAAAGTCTTGCTGAGAATCTGGACAGTAGTGTATAAAATGGGAATACTTTCCTAACATGAAGACAAGTGAAATCTGTACAGTCTTTCCAGGCAGAATCTCAGCCTGCTGGAAAGCTTGCAGCTGCTATATGCGAACAGGGTAATTACAATATTGCCAGCTCCCACAAGGACTTAGCACTGAACAATATGTTACATACTTGACTCAGAAGCTAGCTTTGTAAGTCTATGGCATAGGTTCTAGACTATGCTAAATAAAAAGAAAGGAATACCCTTAAATAAATCTTTTATGATTATGAGTATGCTGTCTATAGACCTCTGATTTTCAGACCTGCTCTGAGCAAAGAAGCCAATTAATCTCCAGAAAGACAAAATCACCTCCAACGGTGTATTTCCCGTTGGATAATAGGCCAGGTTCTGTGCTGCGTTACTACCAATGAAAGGCAGAATAAGTGGAGTCCTTGGCTTCAGTCCCACACAGTCACTTCAGGCTCACCCAAAACCAACAGAGATCAGATTTTGACCCAATTACAGCTTTTACTTATTTCCCCCCTCAACATATGTTTTGTAAAGTTTTCTTCTGAAAAAAAAAAAAAGGATGTGGTTTCATTTTCAAGGAAATTGTGCTGAAGTGCATATGGAGCCAAATCCTGTTGAACCAGTGACAAATCAGCAGGGAAGCTCTTCAGTTCCAGAGGGAGGAAGGGACTGCATACTCTGTGCAGCCAGCCCACATCTGCTGAAAGTCTATGTATGGGCAACAAATACAAAATCCATTGATAATGCATAATGCATCCTTCTACACATTGTTACTGCTTCCATAGGTTATATTCATATTACTGAACTAATAAAGCCCAAGCAGGGAAACCCCAGTGCCTTCTGCATGATGCTCAACACGAGGAAGGAATCTGTGTTGCAGTTGAGGTGATCCCATTTAGGGGCCTCTCCTTCTTCTTGCTCCAATCTCAGGGCTGGTTGGAGATGAGAACACTGCTTTACCGACCCTGTGCACTTCTCCTACAGGAAGAACCTACACATTGCTTTGGAGAAAACAAGATAGATTTTGCCCAGATGGCAGAAAAATAACATTGCAGATAACTGCCATTGAAAGCCCTGTTAGACTCTTTTGCTGTGCAATCTCTGCCGTATATTTTAGCAAAATACTCTCTCCACTCCAAAATCTCATTAAAAACCAAAATTAAAATGGAAACATTCACTCTTCCTATCTTATAAGCTTATTGCTTGTGTTACATGTGGGTGGTGAGCATGTTAGGTACAATTTAGAGCATAATTTCCTGAAAATTGAAATGTCGCCAAGAAAAGGATTGTGAATAATGAAACTTTGAAAGGAATCTATGATCTTCGTAACAGATAATCATATTTTAGTTCTGACTTATGGCTCATCCAATTACCTACAGTTAGAGAAAAACAACTCTTTTTCTTATTATATGGAAATCAGATGAATTAGATGAAAAACCATCAACATCACAGCTGGGAAAACGTATACCAATGTTCAGTGATGTGAGCAAAGCCCATGAATCTGCTTCAGTTTGTGGCCCTTTTTATTGGTTTTCTTCAGATATCTATAAGAGATCTATGCTCATAAAAGTGTTGGTTGAAAAGTTTTCTAGAGATATCATAGATTACAGAATTGTTGTTGGAAAAACAAGTTCATGGAACAATCCCTACTGAGTCAGGCTGGAGAAACTGGAAATCTCTTTTCCTCTCTGCAGTTTTCAGAGAGACAGTCAAGTACCAAAACTGGTATTAGATCACATGGCTGCTCAATTATGGAGTTGGAAGGATGACTATTGAAAGGTAAATAGAGCAAATAGTTTATCCACAGCCCCAAGAGGCAGGAAGATGCTGATATAATGCTTCGGATCTGACTTAAATATCAAAATAAAAAAAATACAGAGACATCAAACATTGCTTTAGTGCAATTAGAAAGAGTAAAAATGGACAAAATGTATCAAATAAAAATTTTCAAATGTTTTGGCTAATGAATGATATCACAAAGACATGCTGCAGTGTCCAACCAAAACCAGAGGATTTCAATGCCAAGACCCAATTTTGTTTTAAGCCCATCTCTCTCCTGTCATTTTGAAAAGCCTTGAAGCTTTATACTAAGGAATGGCCAAAAGCTGAGGCTTTTTGCAGCTGGAGGACCAGATCAGGGAGAATTTCTGATGTAAGCACACTTTCAGTCCATCACCAACAAGCCAAAAAAGTACAAGGAAAAGATTTTGTGTGAAGTCCATCACCATTGCAAAGCAAAGTTGTATCCCAGAGTATCCACGAGCAAATGAGCAGGGAGGGAGGGAGGATCTTGGGATGCATTTACCTTCCCTCCTAACTTCCTGCTTTTTGCCACAGTTTTCCAAATTTCTCAGTTCCCCTTGCCAGCAGCTGTTGAATTATACTCATGCTGATGCACGTACACATACATCATTCAAAGGAGTTAAAAAAGAAAAAGCAGCAGAACAACTTCCAAATAACTTATTTCATTTATTTGGTTCTCCAGGACTCTTATTTCAGGTCCTCCACCATCATACTTTTTGATAAACAAAATCAAGATCAGTGCTTTATAATTCTCTTCCTAAAAGGGACTATACAACCCTTTGGCAAAAGCCTTGTTATTCACCTAGGAACACTCCACAAACATAGACCATACTACAGGAATGCAGAGAAAGTTCTCATCATTCCTAAAGGCTGCACCTCAGTTTCCACTGGCCTTGCCCTACAGTCCCCTTGCTCCCCGAGAGTGGTTGTGCAAACCCCGCTGGGCGAGCGCCTGCGTTGCTGGACATCTGACACTGGGGAATGACCCAGATGTACCACAGCCCTGCAAATAATTCTTTTTCTATTCAGTGGCTAACTCAAAAGTTGGGGGGGTGGGGGGGAAAGAAGAAGAAAATAAATAATTTTGCATTGACTCAAAGCAGCATTTTTCCATGTTTTCTTGGCAATAAATAATTAAGCTAATGAGCCAAAAATTTAGAAGCATCTGCTTAAGATCTGACTAAACAGTCTGTCTGTGTGTTTGTTAACTCTTCATCAAAGCTGAGTTACTCGGTACATGAGAACACCATTTTGAAAACCAAGAAAAGAGGTCCATTTCTTTCCCCTTCCCTTCTTCTCCACCAGCCAAATTCCTAACCAGTTCACTGCCAGCCACCCTTTGCATCTCCATGACCTCTCTGCCTGCCCTTCTCATTTTTTCAAGTTTTCCTTTTAGCTGAGAATCCAGGTCTTTGTGGGGAGATGTTTTGTCATAAAAACATAATTGCTTGAGATTTCAGTGTTGGCCTAGTTTAGCATTTGAAGTCATTCCTCCAATTACTAACACTGAATCACTTTTGTATTAAACAGGAGAAAACCAGGGAAATGAATAAAAAATTCCACCTATGCTGATACAAGATCCAATCAGAAAACATGAGATATATCAGCTTCATTCCATATGGTCCCAGGCACACACAAGAAGCCAGAGCAAACTGTTGTTTTGGAGCTGTCCTGGGATACTTTGTGCCAGCATGTGGGACAAGATTTACTGTTAAAAAAGGAAAGTATCTGCGTGAAAATGGAACGTTTCCAAACAAGAGAGAAGGTGAATTTCTTGCATGCTGCAAAATGGACTGGTAATTTTTTTAAATAACTACACATGTTTTATTATCTTTAACTTCTTAATGCCTCACATGTCTAATTGTAGTAGTAATTATTAGCTCAGTTAATGAAAGCTTTGGAAACAAGATTGTGTGGGAATAATTCAAGTCATAAGTTAAGTCTTTTAACTCAGTAATTGCCAATGATTAATTATTTTTTGCATTTAAAGCATTGAAAAGCTGAAATATCATATCCTTGAACTGTATTTGTTCTTGGAGGTTCCGAGTTACTTACTACTCTGTGAGCACATTTAAATCAAATTCAGAGGTTTTCAGGTGTATGTATCATGAGGTCCTGGAAAATCCTTCACCATCTGCTCATAAAAGGATTACTGAACTTGATTGATGATGCTGTTCTTCTGAAGGTCTACGCATTATGTACCTATAGCCATTAAAGGCACTACAAGTGTAATGGCAGTAAAGATCTTAGGGTTGTGGAAATTCTCACATAAATAAGGATTATACTCATGAGCATCTGGTTTGAAAATCATCCACCTTAATTTTTCTGGATGGAGAGAGGTCTTTGTCAAAGCCCTAGAAAAACACAAATATGTGCATAAATCAGTAATTCACCAGCTAGGACTGGTGAAAGAAGTCGCACTTGCATGTAACAACTGCAGCTCATCAGTGAGCTAACCTGGCCTGTGGCAGGGGCTGATTTGGCCCATTTCTGTAATCTCAGCTCCAGGCATGGTTCTCTTACCTGAGCAGAAGAGACTGAAACAATGCACAAAGAGAGGAACACACGGAAAAGAGTGGTGACCAAGGAGATGCAAAGGACACATTGCACCACTGGAGGTCCAGCTCCCCGTGCATCCTCAGTGCCACAGAAACAGGGGTTTGGGACAGCTCAGCATAAAGGTGAGCATGTAATCTCTTGTAAATCATGCCTTTCCCACAGCACTCCGTAATTCCCTGCCGGGACCATATGAAGACATCTTCTCTCTCTAAGTTAGAAGAACTGAGGACAAGAAAGAGATTAAAATGACATTATTTCCAGTTGCAAGTAAAAATTTTTCAAAGCAAGAGAAAGCACCTCCGACAGAGTGCTATTCCTCCTGCAGTATGTCAGCATAGATTTTTATCTGTTCCAAGCGACAGTTTTCCCCTTCCTTAAGGATGCTCCCCAGCACTAAGAGGTCTCCAGGCTGCTTCCTGGCCCAGTTAACCTTTGCTTTCCTGGTTCAGCGCCTGGGAACCTGCTAACCTGGCATCCTCCTCCACCCGAAGGGAACAGTGGCACTTGCCAATCCAGCACTCTGCTGTGATATCACAGTGGAGGAGTAGTATCACCACAGGGAAGAGACTCAGCCATGTCAGTAAAGAGACTCGTGTATGTTTCAGGCCTCAAATAACACATTTTATAATTTCTGCAGTGCACCAAAACCCACTCCTGGGTCCTGATCTCGCTTCCAGTGCAATTTCTGTATCTTCTGTACTGAGTCACAAACATAAAAGGCATAAAATGCCCTGAGAGCAGAACTGGGAACAACATTGCCCTTTTCAGGAGCAAAACCAAGACCTCTAGCTTTCCTTGCTCACACCAAATAACCACAATACATTGTACAGCACAACATCTGACCAGTCCAGCAAGATGGCTCTTACAGGAGAGGCAGACAGGACTGCAGCAGGGCCCTTGATGTTGAGTCACTCTTTCTGGAATGCCCCTCAGTGCGAGATAACCCCATGACTGCCTCCTGCTCCCCCTTTGTTCACAATTCTACAGAACACTAAATCATCCCCAAAGGTTTTCTGACCCCAGTTAAAGTTTTAAGCCCCACCCCCAATCAATGATAGTGAGTGACCCTGGGCTGATCATCACAGCTCATTCAGTTTCCTTTTTATTTTTTGCTGTTTTTAAAGAAGATGTCAGACTCTCACAATCTAAGTGAGCAAGCCAGGATCCTGATCCTAAACAGAGAGAGATCGCCACTTACAGTCCTGATATAGGTGCCTGCACAGCAAGACAATATTTAAGGCATAGTCCTGTACTAGGTGTCTTCTGTGGCTCACTCCAAGCCAGGGATGTTGCTTAGATTTCCACTTAACACTGTGCAGGAGAAAAGTCAGCCAACCCTGAGTCCTTGATCTCTGGGTCTTACCTTGATGGTAAAAATGGTGACAGCTACCTTGAAAATTCCCAGACCACTAAGCAGATCTAACCATCTGCCTTTGGCAAAGCCTGGCAAGGACATCCGAGACCTTTCAAGCTGTTGGAGCAACCTACTATGAACCTACTCGTGTAGAAACTGGATTTTGGCCAAAAGGACTTCCTCCCCTTTCAATTCTCTCTTTCAACTAGAACATTATATTCCTGTATATGTGGTGGTCTATTACTCCTTATTGGTAATCCAACATTTATTAAAAATGAACATCTGTTAACAACAGACACTAATCTCATCCAGACTTTCAAAGTTCTTGGGAGCAAATTATCCTAGACTGCTAAATCAAAAAAATATGACTCCACTAAATCTTGTTGAGCATTTCCTTCAGTGGTTATTAAACTGAAAATTATTCCCTTTTCCTCATCTAGTATGAGTATATCTCCCTGCTTCTGTTCAAATACAGCACAGAAAATTTTAATCAAACTTGTTTGTTTTTTTCTCTGCATCATTACACTAAATTAAATCAATAACTTTCAAGTGGGAGGGAGAAATCCATGATTTTCTTGTTAGCTCTTTGTGCAGTAATCTTTCTTCATTAGATACACCTGAGACCCACGTCAGAACATATGTTAATATATAGGCCAACTTTTAAACTGCTTTCTTTATTATTCATGGTTTTTTGAGTGCTGTTGGTAACTGTCACGGCAGAGGGCTGGTGGGTTATAAGTGGAATCATTAAAAATAGCTAATTTTAGTAATAACACGTCACTATTCATATTTTACTCAGTATTTAACAGTCCATAGGAGACTCTCATGCTTTCTTATTTGCCAGACTATCTCTTCTAAATGTCATTGCCAACCATTCACATCCAGTTCATCCTCCTGAGAAAAATGGGCCTCACAAAGCCTACTATAACCAAAGAAGCTAAACAGATGGTACAGTGTATCCCTGCAATTTCCTCAGGCTTGAGTTTAATTCCTTTAAAATAATAAGTCCCCTTGAAGTAAGTATGTTCCTTTATGTTAAAACATGAAATATAGTAATTACAGAGACTACAGAAAAATTCACTCAGTCATTGAACAAGATAAATAAATGCCAGAGCTGGTAACTAGACTGGAGGAAGTTTTGCAGGTTTTCTGTTAGCATGTATAATGGCAGTGTGTCAGAAAAGCATGAAGAGTCTCAGCCTTGCAGGTTGGCCTTTGAAAGTACCAACTCAGAGAGACAAGATCACAGCTCCGGCTGTGGAGCTTTTCCAGCTTACTCTTAGAGCTGCCTCTTTCTCACCATGCAGAAAAGCGACGTGTGAGTACCCCTGTCCTACCTCAGAGCCCAGCCTTTGACCTAAATTAATGCCAAAATGACCCTGGCTAACTCCAGACCATAAGTAATAGCAGCTGGAGGCAGGATACCCGCACCTTCCCAGCTGCTCCTCACTAGGCAGGGCCTGCAGACGACCGTACAAATGGTGCCCAGGGATTCCCCTGCACACCTAAACGTGCAGCCCTGCTGCAGCATTGATTCTAGGTGGCCTGGGCTGTATTACTGAGAACCAGACTGAATTTTATGCCTCCATGTTTAGACTCGCTAGAGCAGTGCTTTCTGAAGCTGATCATCTCCCCATGGTAATCCCTTATCACACAGAGGTGAGGAGAGTAAATATTTTAGTGCAAGATTCAGAGAAAGCAGCAGTGATCTGAACACCTCAGTGACACGTCACCACCAGCTTACGTGTCATCACACCTATTTGCTCCACAGTCTGCAGCTATTGGTCATGGCTGTTTTGTGGTGATGGAGAGGCTTGCAGTGCACTGTTTCTGTTATCTGCTAGCATGGCCCTTGCATCCACAAGGCTTCAAAATCTTAACCTGTGCTTCACAACAGTGAGACATCATTAGTCACATAGTAAACAGAACACGAAAAGTGAGGAAAAAGTGAGAAGAAACATGAAGCCTTCAGGTTTAGGCTTTTGCTCTTGTGGAAAATAAAACTGCAGTCTACTTCCTCTGGCCCCCAAATAACTGAGGTCTTGTAGTTGGTGTGTGGTCAGCTTCATGCATCAAAACTGTGGCAGTTTCATCCTCTTTAGGATCAGCCCTGCTCTGCCTTCTCTCCCCATCACCCAGGCAGCCTCAACTGTCCCACTTTCACATATGTTTGGAAGAAAGATGGAGGAAACTGAATGCCTTTCTGCTGTGACCTTCTCACCCCAGCAGGACATAGCCCCCTTACAGAGCGGTGGCATTTACTCCCACAGGAAAAAACAGCTGCAAGTGTGAGTGCCTGAACAGAGTCAATAAAGCCAGATTTGGTCATCTCAACAGATGCTGTAGTTTAAACACTGACTTATAAAAGAGTTCATCACCTCTGAAAATTCTGGCCTAAATGGGGATGCTCATAGCACTTCAAGCTCTGGAGATAGTGCAAAGGAAGTGGTTATGTCTATATGACACAATCACTGCTGCCCCAGCCAAGACTGGTACTTGGGCAGTCATGGGCAGCCAGATGGAGAGTTGCTGGTCTTCCCAACAGTATCACCAAAGACTCAAAAAGTTTTGTTCATCAGCCTCTGCCCACCGCCTCTCCAGGAGCAGCTCTCCAGGAAGCTCCAACTCAGTTAACATGCCACTCCTACTCTTTGAGAAGTCCCAGCCATGAAAAACAGCCACAGATATTTTGAAAGTTGGCTGCACTGAAGCCTGGGTTTCAGAGAGAAATAAAATGTTGGTCCATGCAACCATAGCTTCTAGATTGAGATGGACAGTTCTTCTATTTTCATCTCCTTGCCCATTTGATTTATTTGGATTATAAACTCACACAGAACCACAGAATTGTTCCAACCCTTACTACAGTTTATCCAGTTCTTAGCTTAAGGAGATGTTAATCTCTGTGTGAGTAACTGTAATATAAATGAGAGTAAATCAACATCACAAGAATATATTAGTTAAACTGTTTAATTCAAGGAGATTGAGAGAAGAAGATTATACTGGTATTAATAAATGGTTCAATAAAGGCAATCTACTTGCTTGTTCCTTTTTTCCAGGGATATTATTTTGCTGCAGGTTTATAGTGTGTCCTTGCAATGAGCCTCAAAGCTCTTTCAAAGGATTGGCCCCCTCTCTGACACAGCCACCTCTGGGGCTGGCCCATTACAGCTGTTCAGCATCACACTGGGACACTAGTAATAATAGTACTTGCAGAACTTACACAGCATTTTATACTTTCAAAGCTCTTAAATTAATTAGTTACAGGGCTGCACTATGGATTCAGGCAGGATGTGAAAAAGAAAATTATATCCAGTGGAAACTACAGGGGGAATTTGGGGGAATGTAATGTAATTACCCAATTTGGAATCTGGCCAGAACACCGTTGCTAGAAACACCATGGGATCGTTAATGACCACACACGGTCAGGACCTCAGCTTCAAGTCCGCTCCAAAAGATGAGAAGAGCCCTAACAAAATGTGCTCAGTCATCAGGTACAGGAAAGGGATGATTATACTAAATCCAATATCCCCCTAGATGCCTTACAGCTACGGGTGTTGGGCTGGGTTCGGAGACACCACGGGAGCTTGTGTCAAGTCAGACCTCGAGAACTTAAAAATCATTTTCAATTAAACATTTCCAACTTTTGGCAATACTTACAAAGGATCCGCCTCATAAGTCTGGTCTTAGTTGGGTTAAAATCCCCAAGCAATTACTCAAGCGCTCCCCTCTGAACCCCTCTGGTGCACACATGTATCCTCCTTTTAGCTAAACCAAGCACATCGGGTGGTTGTGTTGCTGAGCTACAGCATTGCCCTGTGCCAATGTGGAAATGTTAGTGCCATGTAGACATGAAAATGCCACCGGGGGCCAATTTTAAGATGCACAAAAGAGGGACTGCTAATTGGAAGGAAGGGGGAGAAAGTGATTACAATTCCCAATCACCTCAGTGATGCCACAAGAGAGAAAGAAAAATGCTAACAAAACTCAGTCAGTCTTGCTGACAGTGTTTGATGTATGCCACATATTGGGCTGGCAGGGAAAGGGACTTTCAGCTTCACAAATTGTGTAGGGTAGTAAACCCCACGTGCTGGTTTGGGGCAGAACACCCACAGCCTGATGCTTTACACACAGCTGGGTTTCTGCTATTTTTCATTTCTTAGCAATACTGGAATGTGGATGCTGAGGGATCTTTGGCCGATTTTGAAACACAGCATGAAAGGAGGAGTCCCTGGCAGCTGCCTGCCTGAGCAGCTTGGGAACTCAGCTTAGTCCAGAGAGCCCTGGAGCAGTTCTGGGGAGAAAAGAGGGAGCCAGGCAGCTTGCCCGGCAGTCTGAAGACACCAAGGAGCCTCTTGTGCCTGTCAAGGATCTTGGACTCTCAGGCCTCATCATCTGCTTCCATGCTTACTTCTGAGCACTGAAGGTGCAAGAAATAAGGAGGTGCTTTATTAAAAGCATTAAAAAAAGAAAATATGGCAAAATTTATTTTCCTCAAAAAATGTTATATTTGGGAAACATTTTTTCCATCACATTGGAGGAGAGTTTCTCACTAGCTCTTCTGACAAGTTGCTGCATCCCTTGGCTCATCAAGTATTACTCAATCCCCATGGCTGCAGCACAGAATGAGTCATGGCACAACTTGCTGCTCAGCTCTGTGCACAGCTCCAGCTGCCAGCAAGCAACCTCTAGTGCAGGAGCTGCGAGCAGCCTGTGTGTGCACAAGCCAGTATCTGAACAGGTCAGGTTTGCCCTCAGAGCTCAGTGGAGCCGCTCTGTTGCTGATAACTGCACTGCGCTCTAGCCCTACTCCTGTGCTTGCTCCCCTCAGTGCTGCACCCAACACATCTGCTCCTTTCTTCTCTGTGTCACAGGAGCACCTGAGAACCTTCCAGGAGAGCCTCAAGAGTCATATGTTTTCGTCTGTCCCCTTCCTTTCTTAGGGAGATTTATAGAACTCACTGTTCCTGTACACGTACATCTCTTCCAGTGCACCACCAATGTCTTTTACATTCCCAATCTTTGCATACTGACTCAACATCTGAGATGTGCAGAAGCTTTATTTTTTGCAATGAATATTGGCAAATAAGCAATAGGAAGCAACTAAAGGACAAATCTCGGTAGCACACTCTGACAGACTGCAAGGGTTGATGGCTCTCATTTACACTCCTGTCATATAAGCAACTATCCACTGACTTCCATGGATTTATTCTTGATCCATGTTAGCATAATTGTTAATAAAACAAGCTCAGACTTCTTTCTCTGTTTTCAACTCTGAAGGATTCTTATTTCTGGCAGTTCTTTTAAATCCTGTCTGAGCATGTCTGGGTTTTATTTACCCAATATATTAATTCTGGTTGCATTTTCAAAACGCTGTCACTTTTGGGGAATCCTCTCCACACCTGAACCACTGCATTTGTCATGCAAATGACTCCCAAGTACAGATTGCCCTGTGCAAGTATTTTCACCCAGCACCACCAACATAGACCCTTTTTAAACAACAATCATCTGCTTATTAATCTGTTCAGCCAGCTACAATTATGCTATTCACTGATTATCCAGTTTTGACATGCCTTTGGCAAGAAGCATGTTGGCATTTCTCTGCTATGGTTTTCCATGCCCCACTAAAGCAATAGGGGTATTATGGGGACCCTGTTACCACAGGCACTAGTGTACCCACAATCAATTCCTCCACCCAAAATGACCACATCACAGTAACCAGTGGTTGAACATGGGACCTCCAAGGCATCTTCTGTGAAATTAGGATGTGGCAGCTGGTTTTGCATAGTTTAGAGAGTCCTTTTGTTGGATTAAAACTCATTGCTCCTCAGACTATAGCTTGGAAATGACCAAGCAGCAGGGAACTGGAGGAGGAAAGGGACCTCTGCTCATTAGAGGTTGCTGCTCGTTTGGTGAAAATAGGATCAAGTCTGAACCTAACCAACTCTGGGTGACACAAAACGACACAGTGAAGACATAGGATCCGATCTCAACATGATGGACGCATTCAGCTCTGCCATACCTACACCAGGGGGTAGGTATGTCACAGGGACATCAGAAGTGCTGTCAGTTTGCTTTTACTGAAAAAGGTTCTGTGCTCTGGTTTGGGTAATGAGATCCTTGCATGCAGGGAAATAAGCACAAAAAACTGCAGTGGGTGTCTTCAGCACCACAAGCTACTGCAAACATATCACAACTGACCCCCTGTCACTTCACCAGCCTTCTGCAAAATTTGGAGTCATAGTCAAGATCTCAGCTCTTGTCTCAATAGCCTGACCCTGGGAAACTCATGTGGCCATTTAAAATTCCCATGTATGAAGTGTTTCCCACATTGCATGCTTTGGCATGATGGAGCTCTGCCTGAGCAGTGGGTTTGTCTCTGCAACAACAGATTTTCTGTTTTAGGTAGCTGGATGTGGCAAGAGAAAGAGAAAGAGAGAAAAAACAAGTAGTGCAACACTTCTAGCACAAGACTGATCTTCCAGAATTAGCAATTGCCACTGTAAAAAAAGTATACATATATATTCCTAAAACTCCTCCAAAAACAAGGCATTACTGAGCATGTTCTCTCCTGAAAGTGGTTACAGAGGACTGAGGTGCAGGCAGACACACTGTAGGAGCTCTGCAGTCACTGCTGAAAGGAGCCGGGCACGGCAGCCCACAGGGAGAACTATTTCACAGCAAAAGCTCAAGGGAAGAATAATCTGAGGGAATTCAACTGTCTCAGTCATTCCTGTGGCTTTGTCTGGGTTCCTTTAATGAGGCCCAACAGTTCACCACTGCCCTACCTCTTTCCTTACAGAGAAAGCTTTGTAAGGCCACATGTCTCTCCTAATCCTCTGATTTCCCTCTTGCAGAAGACCAAGGCTGGAGGCTGATGGGGAGAGAACCGTGTAGCAAGTTCCTGGCTCTTCAGGGGGGATGAGACCACAAGAAAACATCTTGTAGCATACAATGAAGGAAAATGCAAGCGAACTACAAAAGCTAACAAGGTCCCTGACATCTCTTTGGGAAGGTCAAATGCAAATGTGAGGAGCAGAGACTTCATGGTGCTTGCTAGTGGGGTGCCCACAGAGACACATACAGGCCATCTGTGCAGACAGCCTTTGTCCCGAGGCATGTTGCCCTAAACTCTCTGCCAGTGCCATAGGGCATGAACTGGTGGCTTTTGACTTTGTCAGATGGCACCAAAACTGACATGCATCTTCTGTGGCTGTTTTCATTTTTTGTACTTTTTGTAGAAGGGTTTTCTGGTTAGATCTAAGGTACTCCCAAGAGCTTCAATACATTTCATACAGGTTTTTTTGTAAGTAGATGTTTCAAGGACAGCCTTTATGTTATGCCCAGTCAGACAGTAACTGCAAAATAAATTAGGGCATGATGCTGGTATACTGACTTTAGCAGATCTCACAGCAACTTCACTGGTAGCTGTGATACAGACAGATCTTGCCCTTAAGAGAAGGATCTGGGGTATCACAAGTCCATCCCTTTTCCTGATTTATCTCCTTTCTGGCTGCACGTATCAGTAAATAACAACAATCTCAAAAGGGTGCAGCTTATTCCCACAGTCTTCCACATTTCCTAGAGAAATAAGCCAGTTTCTATACTCATCCCAAGTCAGGGTAAGCCAAGAGAAGAGCGGAGGAGGTTCAACTTCCCAAACCAGCAGACAACAATAACAGGACCTGGCTTTGTTTCAGTAATGTTCTGCTATGTGTCCAAGCCTGCCTTGTACCACTGAACCCTGGGCAGGAAACAGGCTGTCAGCTCCCTGGGGGACATCACCACCACCAGCAGTGGTACCGGGAAAAAGTGCGACTCCTTTCTCCAGCACACAACCTGCTCCAAACTTCCACATGATCTTCTGTTATATCAACTCATTTTACTTCGCTAGATAAGTTATCTTTTAGTGAAAGAAATGGAATTGTGTTTCATCAAGGAGCTTTTCAACAAGGTGTCACCATCTCAATGATTTACCGTAGGTAGAACACCTCATATTCCCAGTTGCCCTCATGCCACTGCAAGCTACCAGTCCGTGTGAAAGTGCAGCCCACTATAGCATCTGGAAAGGTCAGAGTTGAAGTGTTTTCACGGAAAGATAATCAAGCCGTAAGATAAACGCCTCATCAGGAGGAAATGTCAGCTCCTGAATGAGGACAGTTATTGTATAAGACATTACGTTACCTAAAGGAAGCAGGTTAATATACCTCCAAATTACTATTTATCACACCAGATGATATTCAATTTCCAGTGCAATTTCAACTGTGCTTTCTATAGCATGTGTGGAAATCAATTCAGAGATCAGTGATTCCTTACTTCTGAATTTTTATAGCAGCAAGTCAAAAACTAATTAAGAAGAAGCCATAACAAACCGAAAGACTATGTAACAAGGCAAAATAATATTTTGAGATGGGCATTTAAAAAAGTATTAGCCCTGTGCAAACCTTTGTCAGTTCAAATTTAACATATGACTTTAACATATCATCTTTTGTAGCTTGGATGGGAAAGACTCAAGAGGCAGTGTGCCTTGGGTTCCGGCAGGGAAGGCAGAGGGTGAGAGTGAAGAGGGGCTTAGAGCGAAGAGCTTGCAAGAAGCACAAAAGGTATTTTAAAAATGTCTTGAAGGAATCATCAGCAGACACTAGATATAAAAGCATGAGAGACTTCACACAGGAACCCTGGGAGAAAAGTCAGAGAGGCATCTCATTGTGGAAGAAGCCAACAACAGTGTAAGAACTGGAGAGGGCTGGAAAAGAATACAAAAGTGCTGTGAGAAAAGAGGGCGATGCCACTCAGAAGAGCTGAAAAGTTACAGCCAAGTGTGTTTAAGAGTGATGCACATTAGAAGAGCAATGGAGTAACAGTGAATTTGAGACTCTCAGAATGAGGAGTAATTTCCTTTCAGGAAATATGCGACCTTTAAAACAGAAAATCTTATTGATGAACACTTTCCAGTGGGCTTTAAAAAACAGGCAGCTCTTTTCAAGAATTTAAATAAGCTGCAAAGCAGCCTAGATTATTTTTACTGGAAGGTCTACGTTCTTCCTTTCCTGGGCTGAAAGCCCTCCTTCTCCAGTCCTGCTGCATGATGTGATGGGAGCCTGCTCACAGGGACTGCTGAGACTCGTCACCTCTAAAACTCCTCTCAGTGCAGCTTCTGCTCAGAGGTACATTGGAAGAAACTTTCACCAGCTCGACCGCTTCTCCAAAAAATAAAAAGGAAAAAAAATGACGCTCAGAGGCATCACTTAGAGCACCCCAGAACTAACATCGTAATATTGGTGAGCTGTCTCCTGAATCCACTCAAATTTTTACAGCCCAGCACTGCAGTTTTACACTTCCAAAATTTATTCTGTGACCATCTCCCAGGCATCTCCCACCTGATAAGCAGATTCAAATCAGCTATATTTCCTCCTCAGCAGCTCTCAAGTCATTCAGGATATATACGTTTTTCCCTTGCTGACAAGATCTACTTTGGGCCATGCTATTTCTTCCACCACCCTCCTCTAACAACAGATATATTATAACTCTCAAAAGCTGTCAACATCATTGATCTTCCAGACCGAATGTACTTGTCTTCTATTATGTTTGTTGAATTACTTGTGCCACAATTAAGTCTTTATTTAGCTGAAGGCAGCTTTCCTCCAAAGTAACATGTCATTTGCTCCCTAGCAGAGTAGTAATCTAATCAAATAATGGCGTAGGTCTAAAAAATACATATGTTCATTTTCTAAAAAGAGGGTCTGACTCCAGCAGTGTCTTGTAAGATGGACACACTTTGCATGGCAAACTATCACTCTGGTAGGATAATTGGTTTGGTTTGATCAAAACTGCATAATCTTACAGAACTGGGAGTCTGGCAGTCCTCACAGCTCAGCATTGAAAGAGAAGAATGTCTTTGTCAGATCTGTCATGAAAACTGAGAGACTGGACTGTACTGAGCAAAAATGAAGGAATGTCCTCTAAATCCAAAAGACTGTGTGCCTTGTTTATCCTGGCGCTACACATTTAGTCTCTACTGTAAGTCCTCTATGATCTCTTTTGATCCTCTGTTAAAGAGGAGGAAAGCTGCTAGCAAAGCCATCCCGCAGAAGTCCTATGCATTTCTTTCTGCCTCTTTAGAAATGCCATGATGACCTGAGCACTGCTACATTGCATAGACAGTGAGAAATTAAATAATGCTACCTGTCCCATTAATTGGAAAATGCGTATTGTTTTATTGCCACCTAATAAAATGACTCTTGACATCTACAGCTGACACATTCAAGATCTGCAGATAGGAAGGGGGGCAGAGACTGTGGTAATTAGCTGCCCTGATGGTCCCATCTCCCAGCTGCAGTACTTCCAAGAACCAGGTTGGGCTGCAGCCTCTCTTCCAGAAAAGCATCCCATCTTGGTGGAAATCCTGGAAAAACACAGCTTGCCACTGTCCTGTACCAGTTGTTTCTAAAGGCAGCTGCATGTCCTGCAGTCACTGGGCCTAGCAGCAATTTTTTAATGATTATTCATCATGTCTCTCACCTTCTTTGCCCTGGATCCTTTGTGGTGATATTCTAACACTCCTGCCATTTAAGAAGATCTACATCTCACATGACAGACATTTGTAAAAGATGCTATGTTTTGATTTGTACAACAAAAACAAATTTGGTCTAGAATCCTGCCATCTGATGACTCCAAATAATTCTTGCATATGGCTACAACGACTTGCATCTTCTACTTTGCTTTGCTGTACAACTTATCCACGTGTCTGCCCTTCCACAGCCCTTCACCCGGTGTATTACACAGAGCTCTTTGAATAAAAAAGGGTTCTTTCAGCTGAACACAGCACTTTTCTCTCTGTTTTACAAGCAAAAATAAGATGACACAGAAGGGCAAGAGACTTGGCCAAAATCACTTAGCATGACAGAAAAATAGTGTTGCAGTACAGCTCTCTGAGGTTGCTGCATCCACCTTGAAAAAACATTATCATCAACCCACTAACAGGATCTCTTTTTTTTATAAGGTAAACTCCTACTCTGTTAAAAAAAAAAAAAGAGGGAGAAAAAATCAACCAATATCTTCATGATGCTAGACAAGAGATGCATCATCACCTTGACATAGAGAGTTTTGTGCCTCATTGCTCTATGCAGTGCAATGGGGCTTAGAAAACAGCTGGCATGAACCCTGTCCCAGCCTCCCTCCACCTCTCAGGTCATTTACAGCTGGCAGCTGAGCAAGATGCTTTTAACTAAGACCAAGAGACCATAAACCGTACAAACTATGATGGACCCTTCAAAGTCCTTGTGAAAAATCGAGACTCAGAGGTGGATAACAAGATGGGGGTCAAAACACAGCGGATTATTTTCAGAGGAAAAGGATGTCAGCCACATTTGTTCATCACAAGCTTGCCGTCGGCTATCCAGCTTCTCTGCTTTCCCTGCAGGATTTGTGGTTACAAGGGCAATCCATTGCCACATCACTGAACTTCACAAGAGCACAGCACTTTTCACAAGCATCAATACAATTGCCTTATCTCCTCAGCAGAGGGAAAAGCATGAGCTTGGAAAGCATGAATGTGCCAGTCCTGTTTTCCATATGGTGTGTTGTTTGGGATGTCCTTTCTCTGCTGATATCAGGCCACCACCTGCCTCCCTCTTGTGAGTATTGCATGGGCTACAACAGCCCTAGCTTACAAATAAGGCACTTTGGGTGACTAATGAGACACCCAGGGAAAACTCCAGCTCAGGTCTGCCCTACTCCTTAGCCCAACTTCAGACATGCAGCCTGGACATCTTTACATGCCTCTCTTGCAGTGTGGGAAAATAAAAGTTCCTCCTCAAAGTGACTCTGATGTTACCTGCTTTTAAAAGAAAAATGAGATTTCCATCAAGCCAGAACCTGATTTGCTGATAAAACAGCCAACACAAGAGCCAGTCCGCAGGTATAAAAACAGGGGGCTCAGCTCTTCCCTCCAGCCTGACTGTGGCTGAAGCAGACACAGCCTGCCCAAGCACCCTGCCTGCACCACTGCCATGGGAGCAGGTCCCAAACCCAGGTCAGCCAGGTGAGAGCCCTCGCTCCAAGTAATTCTCTGCTCTCTGGTGTGTGACAGACGGAGAGAACCAGTCTGTTGTCCCAGCCCACCAAACACAACATATCTCCTGATTTCAGCCCTGGAAACAAGAGGAAAACCCAGCCCAGAAGCTGAGCCAGAATCATTGATGGATGCAAACAAGATTTGATTAAGATTCAGATCACGTAATTCACACTGCATGTGCTCTTCTGCAGCTAGAGCAAGGGCCAGCTCTGCCACTAGTAGTTCTTTGTACTGCCTCCAGGGCAGCTGATCTAGATACACCTCCTGAGAGTACACGCTGTGATTTTTTTATTTGATAAATCCAGCATGGGCCACAACGGCACCTGCTCTCCGTGAGCAGCAGGGTACAGCACACTCTCTGCATCAAGGACATCAAACAGTCTCTGGCCATTTCACAAACCGGGGAAAACAACGTCCGAGAGAGTGACAGTCACTTCGAACACAATCCACACCATTCCCTGCCTCTTCCCTCGTCTGTCCACTAGGTGGGAAGGAAGGAGAAGGGGAGAGGGTGACAGCTCCCAGAGTACAAGAAATTGTGTCCTCCTCTTTCGTTTTCCTCTCCCTCTTCTTGGAAGGATCTTGGAATGTGACTTGCCCCAAGAGGTGCAAACATATCCACTGAAGGTTTCCAGCTTGTTATGCTGCAACAAAACTATTGTTATTAGCAAAGAAGTGGTTAACCAGCAAAATCACCTCTTGGAAGCCTCTTTTCACACTCGTCTCAAGTTACTAACATCTTCATTCCTAGCAAAGGGCTTGTGTGAACAGACACTGATGATGATGAGGTGGAGGGAAACTGAGCAAACTGCATTTTCTGGTGCCATCACTAAGAGTCCAAAAACAAAGGCAGAGTGAAAATAACAGGCTGGCTTCAATGTACTATCCTTGAGATCCTTGGATGAAAAAAGAAGTATTACTGTCATCATCATTATTACCTTCTCGTTATTTCCCTACACCCGAACATCACCAGCTACCCTGAGGTCAATGCCCCAAACACTGAAGTCTCAACAGAGCTCTGCCCCAGGTATTCCTGGCCCTTTATTGCCTTCCAGATGCTCTGCTTGGATCCAGCCCCAGCAATGCAGAGAAGAACAGCAGGCAGCACTCTGTCTCTAACAGCATGTGTCCATGGAAAGGCAAAGAGCTTGCGTGCTCAGACACCCACATTTCCCCAGGCTTCCCAGCTTCAGACCGCCCATATGTTGAGACAAGAATTGAGAATGGGTGGGAAGCCTGAGCTCCAACAGACCGATGCATGTTCAACTATTCTGAAGTATGGAAATTCTGTGGCTCTGAGGTTTTGGTCCCAGTCCCATACTGGGTGTAGTTGTGAAAGCAAAATAATGTTCCCTAAAGTAAGCATGATTGGGATTTATCCATAAACTTTATTTATGGGGGGCAGGGAAATGTGAGTGAAAAGCTGGGCAGAATTTCCATTCTGCCTGAACAACTCACAAGCCATAGATTAGGTGATGAAGTTTAGCGACTGGGAATCCTGCCCAGACTCAGTCTTAGTGAAGGAATTAGCAGACTGGTTTCATGGATCAATCTTTTAACTCCACGATGCAATAGCAGAGATGTGATATTTGGAGGTGGCTACGTACGTCTCACAGAGGTTTTGCACAGATTCATGTCTGATTTGCATACCACCGTGTGAAAGCAAGTTACTTCCCCCTGCCCATGGCAACCTGGCAGAATATCCTAGTGGAGTAATCCAACATGAGAAAAACATTTGATCCTGCTTCCTAAATTTCTACCGTTTTCTCACTGCAAGAAGTATATTTCTGTGATTATCACACTGTCATGTTGAGCAGCTAAACAAGGATTCAAGTTCCGCTTTGTCTCAGTTCACTGCTTAATAGCCGTAGCAATTTCTACATACATATATTAGTGTTCCCAAATGGTTTCTCCTGAGGGGGCAGGCAATAGCTAGTGAATATCTTTTGTTTTAGATGGATTTTTTTCCCTCTATTTGCAAAAAAAATAATAGAAAACAGATTAAAAAAAGGAATAATGAAAACAGGGAAAAATAGCAATATTTCTGGAGGCAACGAAAACAAGCCACTGATCCAATGTGCTCTGCCATTTGATATTTAAAATGCTAGCCTCTGAGTGCTGTGAGACCTCACTGCACCAGGTGATTACCCAAAGCTCGTCTAAATCAGTGGGAATGGATCTACCTGCCTGAGTGGCTTTGGCTCAGCCTTTAGTCATGCACATAGATGACTGAAAGTTAAAAAAAGAAGATACCCACACAAAAGAAAGGGTGTGAAAGGCATGAGGAGGGGGGAATGTTTCTTGCATCAACATTTCTGAAAAACTACTTTTGCAGCTCCCACTGAAGTCTGGGCAGTGACAGCTGGTTTAGGGAAGCCTCTTCTCAGAGTGGCATTGAAGCGTGTTTGTTCGCTTGTAATTGAGCACATCCTTAAATATCTCTGTTAATTAGGGACAAAATGTTTAAAGCAGTTTGGATCCTACAGTTGCCTGGGGTGTTGTGTGCAGGGGAGTGAAAACTTCAGACAAGTCCACATGCAACTGTGTTTTATCTTACGGTCACTTCTTATCATGGAAAAATCTGAGAGAAAACATGAACAGCAACTGAGATAAAGAGCCTTTGATCCTATTTAAGACCAACAGAGCATGCAGTGGCTATGGCTGCAGCCTGCTGCAGCAAGCTCTCACCCACTTCTGCTGGGGAAACCAACACAGGTAGCACCTGTGCCACTCTGGAAACTTGGAGAGAGTTTTACCAATTTGTGGTAATAAATTTACTGTTGCTGTACTTCTGACACCAACTCTGTGGTCGCCATACAGGATTCAAGGCAGACATCGAAATTGTCATTTAGGGGCCATGGTCTACTAGCAGCAAAACCTCTAAAAAATTCCTTAAGGGCAATAGAGGCAGCCAATAAGTGCTACCTGACCTCTGCATTGAGCACCTTGCTTATGGTGCTTTACCTCTGGGGCTCCGGGGAAGCTGGGGTCCCTGTAATTCCAGCTCCTGTAAGCATTGCTGGAGCTGCCCCAGGCTCCCAGTCCATGGAGCAGCTCACTCATCTATCCACAAAAAAAAAAAAAATATTTTGCAAATGAGCCTTGTGGTGCTGTGTTTAATGCAGGAGTGATATCCAGCTACACACCTGAGAACAGCTGTGGAGGTGAAGAGAAATTAGAGTCCTTCATTAACACAATTTTCTTGCATTTGATTAGAGTGGGGGAAGGGAAAAGCAAAGATAAACGCTCTTGTTCTCTCCCCGCTGCACTCGCCCCAGTCACCCCTGGCTTGTTGTGAACTGCATCCTCACAAGCGCCGCTTAAGCAAAAGCATGTTCCCATGGTTACGCCGAGGATTTTCTGCGGAGAGCTGCACGTGATGTGAGCAGCAAGAGTGACTCGGCTGATCCATTAAACACGAAACGGAGTCCCCTTCCAGACCTAAGGACACCCCGGCTGTGTGCTAGCAGCAGGCACCCCGGGGAGCGAACCTCTCCCATGCACTCGGGTGGGGGATAAAGGTGTACCTCCCCCTGCATCTCCGCAGGCTTGACCTGCGTGTTGCTCTTGCTGCAGCACCAACTACCCCCTGCTCCCTCCTTCCAGGGTGGCTGCAGCCTCGATTTTAAGCTGACAAGTAGGGAGGGAACAGAGGAAATATTTCCCTGAAAAAAACCTCCACCCCTAGAAAAGTAGCCAGAGCTGATGCTGTAGGTCATGGTAGGTACCAAGCACCCCAGTGGGCTTAGCAAATTCAATAATGTGAGAAATGTAAGCAGGGCAGGCATTTTGCTGAATGACAAAGAGATACTATCTGTTATGAAATACAAGCAAGAATGCAATGCAAGACCTGAGAAGGATATTGCTGGTTCATATCACAGCTGCTGGAAGGAGGGAGGAATTTCAAGTCCAGGGTGAAAGGTGGTTCCTCAGAACAGTGGGGCAGCCCACCAAGCAATGCCCAGTGAGGGAGTGATGCAGCCCATGCAATTCCCTGCTCCTAAAGCTATAATATCTCCACATGGAATATATTCTGCATGTTGAACTACTTAAGAAACCATTATTTCCCTATAAAAGAAGTGGAAAAACTTGTTTATATAAAAATAATCTGGAGTTTTGCTTTTCTTTGATATCTTTGGCAAGAATAATAGTAATACTCAGAAATAGGGCTGGAAAGAAATTCAAGGAATTACTTAACTCATCCTTCTTCTCAAAGCAGACCCAGACCTGAATATATATTTATTGTCAAATGTATGCACATGTTTTTAAGGGCCTCCAGTGGTAGATACGCATGATGATCCGCAGAAAACCTATTTAATTCTTTTTTAAAATTCCAGTTCATCTGTTTCGAAAGGCTTTTGTCTTACATTATTACCAAATCACAGTTAAACACAGAAGTTGTCCTCCTAACTCCTGGAACATTAAAACCTTCCCCAATGTCATCTGGTGGCAGGCAGTGTGGGAAAGAGCTCGTATTTGCTGCATACTAAATCTCATTTCTCAGCTTTCACTCTTCCTGACAGAAATGCTACTGAGAGCCTGCTGTGGGAATGATAATTAGTTTGTTGATTAATCATCAATGCTCAATGATACGGTGTCATTCCTCATGCTTTTGGATCTGGAGAGAGCTGTCCCTCTCAGCAGAAGGAAGCTCAGGATGGTGCTACATCAGTCCAGCACCTGGAGAAAGGTTCCAGACACAGGCAGGCCTGCAGATATGCCATGAGACTACCACCCACCCCTGCTGGCTCTCACCAAAACCAGCGCAGAGCCACCAGCCAACTGCTCTACACAGTGAGCCCACAGCTCTCGCTTGGCTCTAGCCCTAGTGCCAATAAACCATTTTAACATTTTCAGGGCAATTTTGTTGGTTTCCAACCCCTTGCAAACACTGTCCTTGTTAATACAAGTTGTGATTTTATTTCATTTTCTCCAGAAGCTCCCACAACATCAAGATCAAATTTAAGGTGTTAATTAAATGGAATGTGTAACACTTTACAGCCCAAC
This sequence comes from Tapera naevia, assembly GCA_033556795.1. NCBI lineage: Eukaryota > Metazoa > Chordata > Aves > Cuculiformes > Neomorphidae > Tapera > Tapera naevia. The sequence goes on from JAUMJJ010000352.1 coordinate 3,798,200, forward strand.
AGACAACATTTTGGGCTAAGGCAACGGCTGGAGTTGGGTAACAGCCACAGGCACAGAAGGCTCTGATTGCCCCCTGTTGGCCTCCCACTAACCAATATTCCTGTTTTCTAATATATTATCTCACTCCCTGGATTTCAATAATTATTTGACTATACCTCACTGACAGTACATATTCAATTTAAAGGCTTTACTTCTCAACTTAAAAACATGCTTATCTGCAAAAATAATTCTCCATGTTTATGGTTTTCTACTCCTCAGCCTCCCAGATGTCTCAGTTCAACTTTATTTTGCCTTTGTCTTAATTCAACAGCTGTGGAGGAAGACACAGCAACTTCCAGATTAACTACCTGATGGGTTTTAGCTGAAAAATCATAATGCATTCATGGTCGACCACAAAAACAATTTTGAAGCTATAGCAAGTACACCAGGTCAATCTTTGCTTGACAACAAACTTACTGCAGCAAAATCGAACTGCAAATCCTTATCAGAAAAATCCCAGAGTACCCCAAAAAGTGCCCCTGAACTGCCCTGACCTGTGCACTGTGAATGCTAATATAAAAATATATTTTAAAATAATTTCTTTTTCAAGAATTGTCATATTATAGTGGATAACAGACTTTTCTTGATAACTTGAAGGTTTTTATTTTCTATAAGCTGGTATTAAATGTTGAGCGAATTGATCAGATGGAATAAGATCTCTTCTAGGTATGAACTGTCCAAAAGCAGCATCAGATTTTCCAAACTGACTTACCATCGCTCCGAGTATTTTTCATGACAGTTGGAGCTTTTCATAAGGAATTTGGTATCTGGTACTGGAAAAGTGGATCTTGTTCATTAATTTGGACAAGATATATAGATGGTGGCGTCTTATTTTGGCCACTTTTATTGAAAATGTTTCCAGTGTGCATATTTATATAGAAAAGATCAAACTGCTTTTCTATACACATTCTTTACTGCTGACCTCTAATTCCCTGCTTATGTGAAAGTCTTTGCAAACAAAGAAATCTGTTCCAATCTTCTCAGAACAAAATACAATACGATGGGTGCAAACACCAGCGAAGCCAATCCAGGGTTTTATTTACGTATTTACAGATAACTTATTGAAGGATTCTCCCTACTTCAGTTAACAGCTGTTTTGCTTTTTCTGCAGCAAACTCATCAATCCACCTCACTTTCTGTCATGGTGGGATGGAAAATCCAGCAGTGAAATGGGGGATAAAGTCAATCGAATGCATTAGTGTGTGCTCTTTGCTGCTTAAAGCTACATAGTGCAGCCCATATTTCAAATCAACATTCAGTTTTAATTCAGTTTGTACATATGAACAACTATACTGCTCTACTAAAATTAAATTATAAATGCTGAAGTAATTTCCATCAGTGTCCCGACCCAGCACCTTTTTACCCTTGCAGACCCTCACCACATCATCATACTCCTGTAATTACCAGTATCCCACGTGGAACAGAAGAGGTTAATTTTTTTCCAGGGCTGCATCACCACAGAATTCATCTATAATAGTCCATGCAGGATAAAAAGCTAGAGATGCATTTAAATACCCCCAAAGTAATTTGATAAGTCAATGAACCACAGTACCTTCTCCCCACTCACTGGTTCACTTGGCATCCATCACTTTTATTTTGTATCAGATAGCCATTGTCTGGAGCGATAACAGATACGTGATCCAAAGAAAGGAGCGTCCCATTGAATTGCTGGCACACAGCATAACACTGTCATTATGCAGCATTGTGATGCAAGCCAAAATACCCATTCTTAATGTGTTCTCTGCAAAGAAACGATGGCACCTGCAACTCTGCTACATAATCTCAGCAAGTTATTAAAACTGGTAACACTCTTGATCTGGCTTCATCCTGAGCGAGCTAACATAGGTTGGTCTTAATTTTAAACACCGAATTCCAGAGATGCAGATGAGGCTGACACCTGTTCTTTTTAACTTGCAGAATAACATTTTTAAGGTTGAAATCAAGTTTTCAGGGTTTCACAGCACAGAAGCTGTGAAAACAGTCCTTACTCTTGAAAATGTATCTGTAAATCTGACAGTTTGAGAAGAGGTGAAAATTGCATAAATTACTAGGAAACAGGGCATAAATGTAACAGAACACCTTTCCACTTGCAGTCATGAGCACCAAATGTACCCAGGGAACACTATTTCCTTTACTGCTGTGGCCATAGCTCTTTCCTGCAGCTCCAAGCTGAATTACATTTCCCTCATATCTCCTTCCAGTGGCTACTTCGCTCCTCTTTGCTCATTCTCACCTGGAGCCTGGTATATGAGTAGGGGTGTTCAGTGTATTGCATAGCAAGAACCGATCACAGCATAATGGTTAAATATCTACAAATATTTCTACTGTATTTTTCTTAGCAGAAACTTGCAGTCTGCCTGACATTTGCTCTAATCCAAAGTATGGTGTCCCTTCTGGAACATGCCATCCAGGGAACCCCAGCAGAGGAAGATTAATTTATTCCATCTGACACCCCAGGAACACAGCTGCTCAGAATTCATAGCAATACAGCACCAAAACTTTGTTCAAAGGTAATTACCTGTCTCTAAACAAAGGCTGAAGTCACAGAGTCTTACAGCTTGCTTAACTACTTCCACCCAGAAAATCTTTAAACCCAGCATTATTGTGCCAACCTTATAATTAAGGAGTTAAAGCCAGCTCACAGGTAGCTCTAGGCAGCGAAAGCTGCTGTGCAGATTCATGGCCTTTGCACCTAATTACATGTAAAGGATTTATCCATGGTTTAAGTGTTTCTGTAACCTACTGGTCAGCGTGAGTCCTGTGGAAGGATTCAAATAATGCTTCTGGGCAAAGCTCAGAGAGACCATGAGGGATTCCCAGATAAACCACTTTGGGAAAGGTAGGCAAGAAGTTGCAACAGCAAAGTTTCTTTTTTGGGCTATTGTACTTGCAACACACTGGGGAGGGCCAGCAAGGTGAAATCAGTCCGTCTGGTGGAGGTCCTGTGGGGTGTGCAGAAGCTGACCAAATGGCATCTGCCTCTCTTTCAGGACCTCTAGCACTTTCACGTCAAAAGGAAAGAAACAGCAAGATCATAGCTCATTTCTCCAGCCCAAGGAGAGTATAAGAAAATCAGAGATGACTTGGCAAAAAATCCTCATACAAATCATCAGTGGGTATTGCTCTGGGATCCAGGAGCAACCTGGCATCTCAGCAGGCACACCAAGTGCTAATCTTGTTCTGCAAACCTCTGAGCACCAAAATCACCCAGTGCTCCAGTGCAATATATATATCTCAAAGCTGAGGTTCAGGGTTTGGGCTTTAATTCAGACACATCCAAACTGTTTAGGTTTGCTGATTCTTAGATTACCTAACAGGTAAAGTTTAAAGGTTAAGTAAAATAGGAACAAAATCAGAGCCAAGGAGGATTATCATTGGTTTTTGAACAGGGTGAGGGAACTCCGGTTTGTACCAGCTCTTCAGAAAGGGAATAACTGTAAATAAACAGCCTCCATACTTTCCTCCCACATGCACGGACAAACACACTTCAAGCTGCTATCTCATTTTATTCAGCTCCAACAGCTCCCAGTATTAAAGATAATTAATCATTTTTAGTATTATTTTCTATGTATGCCATGTATAATTTTCTGTGTATGTCATGTGTGTTTTTTGCTTTTATATCCTTATACCCCAAGGCTTCTCACTCAGGCCAATTAACCACGTAGGATGGGGAAGGAAATAGGAAAGAAGAGCTATCATTACGGAGGTATACTTGGTCAGTCTATTGTATGGGGACACGTGAGCTAAACTAGGGCACCAACACTGCCCCCTCAATGTGTGCACAACCAGTATCAAGACCACGTTCTCCTGCAGACAGCAGCTGCTGGCAAGCAGCTGACCAACATCCTAGGGACTCAGGCACCATCACACTTATCTGTACTGAGCACCAAACGCTTCTGTCAATGCAACATTCATTTGAATCCTAAAATGCCCGCTCCTGACAATCAACATTTTCTATTTAGGTTACTTAAGCCCAGAATAAGCCCTATGGCAATGACCACTTCTGAAGAATAAAGCAAGCATAACTGTTTTTCACCTAAGCTTAGCACATCCTGCATCTCTATGTTTGATCTCTTTCTTCATCAGTAGCACTGTTCAGAGAGCTGGGAACATAGAGTCAATGCAGATTTCGGAAATATTGGGGTATTTAAAGATTCAAAAGCCTCACATAGGTTCAGAGATTTTCCGTATAGAACTCAGGCTCCCAGAGGAAGATATATATATATATATATGCATAGATACGTATACGCACACATACACACTGATCATGGACAGGGGACCTGAACAATACTGCAGGGAAAAAATAAGAGATGCAAGCTGCCCTGGGGAAGGCTACAGAAGACTCCAGCTTTGCAAAGCTGGCAGCCGTGTTTGGGCTCACGGCAGCTTCTCTGGCTGTGGTGCTGGACATGAGAGGGAGCTATGTCAAGGTCCCACAGCTCTCTCCCCTGTCCTACAATAGAGAAGACAACCCCTGCAAACCTCTGTAAAGCCCTCCTCCAAGGCCCTGGATACACCCTAGAGCTGGCTGCTCCTGGGTTATCCAAGCTGGTGTTCCTACACAGGGCCAGATCCAGAAAAAGCATCGCTGGTCGACCAGCTGCCAATTTCCCTGCATCATACATCTGTCTTTTTGCAGCAGAGAATTTTAGTTCATTTCTCATGGGGGTGTTTTTTTCACTTCTCCAACCACAGAAAGGACACTGACTTGGTTGCAGTGCTGCAGTTCTTGCGTGAGCATGGTCAGGAGCTGAGATGGGGCTGTTGACCAGAAAATGCTGAGCTAGGGTTTTACCCCCTTGCTAAATCTGCCACCGGGGGCAGCCTTTCCACAGGGCAGGGGAAGTGCTTGACTACTGTTACGAAACAGCATCGAAAAGGGGTTTGTTCCACAGTGAAATTATGACAGCTTTGACCTGCTCTGCAGGCATTCCGGCTCTCTGCCAGGCGGGTGAATCAAGGAATGCTGAGCTGCCAAATCCACCAAACATCAAAGGAAATGAAGCTGTTCCCATGGGATTTGCTTTGCTCTCTGGCCACAGAAATGTTTCATCAGAAAATCCCTTTGAAGACCTAGGCAGCGAGGTGCAGCAAGATCCCCAACAGCTCCTTGGCTAGGCTGGACACCCCAGCCAAACAGGGTTTTATCTTCTCTGCAGTATGAACCAACATGTCTCAAGATGATTGTGAAAAATACCTTGCAAACATAATATGAATGAATAAAATGAGAGGTAAAAATAGCTAAGAAAAGTAAAACGGTAGTAAAAGAATTAGGGCCATTTGCAAATGGTTTGTATTTCCAAAGAAATTCCTTACTGGTTGCCAACTGTCTGAGCCCTGAAACTTGGCAAAACTACAACAGACACTGAATTTGATACAGACATTTGGTTCCTCATATTAATCACGTAGAGTAGAAAAGGAATACATCACTTATGTGTTTCCCTCACCAGCTAAGGCTTTATCCCCATTAGATTTAATGGAAACTTTCCCTTGCCTTTCCTTGTGGCCAAGATTTCAGCTCCAGAACACACCTTCAAGGAGACACCACCTGAAGGGGAAATCTCAATGCACTTGCATCCCACCACCTGACACAAAAATTCAGATAGGACAGGCTTATCTTTTACATAGTCAGGACTAAAGGGGGTTGCTCTTTTATCCTTTACAGAGGACAGAAACCCCAAAAGACCAAAAGAAAAGAACATCAGCATCAATAAGCTGCTTGTGCCAGAGGGGAGAGCAAGCAGGTAGAAGGAGACCTGGGGAGCTCGGGAGATGTGGGATGGCTGGTGCATCCTGGGCAGTCAAGACACTCCTCTCTAAGGCAGCATTTGCTGGACTGGATTATGCCAAGTAAAGTAAAATGATCCTATCTGACCTTAAAAGGCATTAAAAGGTCAATGTACCTCTTTGTGGTAGTGCAAGAAATTTTTGAAGTACCATCAGCTTTGCCCACGGTGCAAAAAACAGGAGGGGAAGAAGAGGTGATTCACTGCAGTATTTCTCCTTTCTCTTTCAAACACCAGACACCCACATGATTACTCTAAAACCATAACACATCGGGAGGGGGTAGTAGTATAATACGTGCCTTATGCCAGCATTGTTCTAGAAATGTCTTTTTTTCTTTCTTTCAGCTACTCCCACAGGGCAACAAGTACAATATATGTGCACGCATCTGGTGTGCCACAGACATTGCAAAACGAGTTAGGTCCTCAGCTGGTATTATTCAGCTTGGCTGTCCTGATGGTTTTATTTTTTTCTCGTTTCGGTGCCTCCTTCCAAACATTCTTCCCTCTCACATTCTGATTGCAACAATAGCACCATAGTATATAACTGTATCATAAGCATCTCTGCAGTCCCTCACAAAAGAAAAGTAGATGTGTAGATATTGCTGACAAAGCGCCTGTGTCTGGGCGGCATTTTGCTTAACAATTCCTGACATCAGATTCCAAATTCTATCTTCACTTTACTATATAAAAAGAGCTTCTGCTTCAATTCTGGTTATCTACCATACAAATCCTGAAAATATGCTTTTGAATGTCTTTATGTTGAGAGTGGGTTCTCGTATTATTATGGCTGACGCATGAATGCACGTCCCTTCCTCTGCATTCACGAGTCTTCACATCACGTCACTCCCCCTGCACCACTGGTCATTTTGTCCTGTTCTTGTTCCTAGAGTTCACTTGCCTGCTGGATCGATACCCTCTTCTGATTTCCAGAAATGTAAAGCTTTTGCTGGAACTGTTTAATAATTTGCTTAAAGGTTTAGTCATTGTTTTGGAGAGGAAAAAGCAATTACATTTTGTCCTCTTCCTGTTTAAAAAAAACACGGATGATCTAAGTGGTGGAGTCCATTTCATGTTGCATTTCCATTCCCAATGTTAGAGATTACCTCTTTTTTTTTCTGACTTGGAGAACTGCCTATGGCCATGCTGTTCTAAAGCCTTCATGACTTCCAAATCTGTGTCAATCACACTGAACAAAACTATTTGATTCTTGCAAAATGTTATGGTTTTTTTCCATTACAATGCATCCCAACAAAAGAATTATCATATCAAGTCAGACTAAAGGTCATTCTAGCTCAAATTCAGTGTCTTAACTGCAGCCCAGGAGAGAACATAAGCACAGGGAAAGCTTGTTTGCCTCAACAGATCATCCTCCCTTCCAAACATCTGTAATGCGAGAACTTTCTAGAGGTTATATGTGAAGTGTTAGCATCAAAAACACCCAGTACAAGGAGTGCTACATTTCAACTGCATGGAAAGCACTTATTTCAGTTGATGTTTTCCAGCTCCACATTACAGGCAACAGTAAATTATTATTTGCTGCTCACCTCTTTACACTACACCACAGATTCCCTGCTACCAGAGTCTACAAAGGAGTGCCAGAAGAGCACTGATAAGAGATAGTCTTATGACAAAGTGTCCATGTAGCTTTATGACAAAGTCTTACAGCAGAATGCCTCATGACAAAGTCATGGTAACAACTTTCAATGTGGCCATTTGTCACCCTCTAGAGGTGGCTGAGCAATAAAAAGATTGATGCAGTCCAGCCTTCCCGCTGCTCCCTCCACCTCTCCTTGCTGAGAGACAAGGATGCCAGGTTTGGTCTCCTGGTCCTGCCACAAATGTCATTGCAGGGCATCATACACAAAGATCTGCCTTACAGACTCCACACAATAAAACCGTGAGAAACTGGAAATACGTTATTCTTGAAACTCCTATGAAACAAATCTGCTCTTACAACTATTGATTTATTTAAAGGTTCATCTATAAACAAATACCATAGCGTACACCCACATTTTGCCCCCACAACAACTGAGTTCCTATGGCAATCATAAAATAATTTGGTGGTTGACTGTTAATCTGGAATGACAAATTCAATCTCTGTAAACAAATACTGGATATGGAGGACAGGGCGGGAAAGGCAAGTTATGAACTTTTTGCTACATATCAATCTACCAACAGCGTGACAAATAAAAGGAGAGCTGAAAAGCTAAGTGGCTCATTTTACACACAACTCTACAAGAACACCCCAAACTCTGCAGAAAAAATGGAAACAAAATACCCTATTATCCATTTCTTATTTTTACTGTCATGGTTTCTGAAAACATATTCTACTGTGCTAGGTCCTGTAGGAACACAGAAGGAAAAGATGTGTGCTAGCCCACGTTATCAAGCTAAAGACTGGGATACCACTTGCTGTGAATGAGCATAGCCCCCTGCCTACCACACAGCCACCTCCATTTGTACCAGCCAAATATCTTTCACCTGTTTCTTGTACTTAATACAAAAGAAGAACGTAGATAAAACCAACATGCTTCCACTCTTTGGCGTCTCTTAGTCCTAATGCAACAAACCCCTCTGCCTCCAAGGAAACCACTAGGCAAAGTGGACAGGCTCAGCAGAGGCCTTGGCTTCTGCCTCCACTGGCCAGCCCTTCTGTGGTAACGTGTGCAGTGGTGTTGGTCCATAACCTGGATGTGCAAAGCCTACACCACCAGGATCCAAGTTACGAAAGAGCAACATTCCCACAAAAACTTTCTCTCTTGTCAGTACCTGTGTTACAGAGTGAACTGCTTTCCACTACAAAGCTTGCAACCCTTGTAAGAACTTCCACCATGAGCTGGGATGTGTTTCTTCCTTTCCTGCAGCCATACGTAGCCATGTGGGGGAAAAAACTTGGTTGTTGGGTGACAGCAGAATCATTCTCTTTGCACCACTTGACTTTGTCTTGTGAAAACCCCTTGTGTGTGGGAGGAGTACTGAAAAGGCTTAGCAAAGGTGTGAGGAAGTAGTGTAGGTGTTACCAGAGCACTTTGCATAAGGTGACCACTGCATTATGCAAGGTGAGTTAAAATACTGGTCAGAGGTCAACCTGTCTTGGCTCCTTTTCTTTCCAGATAGTTGATTGCAAGCTTTACTCTGCTAGAGAAGACAGCCATGCAAACAGTTGGGACAACCTTTGGAGTTCAGCAGAATTTCATAACTCCAGTTATCTCACACATACCAGTGCCTGTTTACACAACAGGGGAGTCTGATCCTATGGTTTCAGAAAAGCAATCGGCATGGGCTTCTGGGAAGATTATTGCTTTATTCTCATCATTCTGAAGAGTTTGGTAAAAAAACCCCATTGTAAACCAGGTTAGCATGTTCTCTGCAAAACCTGCAACTCCTGCAACAGAAAAAAAATTAACACATAGTTCCAGATCTGGCTTTCCCTGGGTCACCCAGTGATAATATCTTCCTTAAATTCATTAGCACTACAGTCACTGCCACCAATGAAGAACCTGGATCATTACTTCCATTTAAGATGGCAGTAAAGGAAAAGTGCATTTCCACTAAAGCTTGCACTTCTATTCCCCTTTATTTACCCCATCAAAAGACATAGAAAAAAATAAACTCTGAAACTTTCACATCTGAGATGTGAAGACAAATATTTAAAAGACATCAACCATCCTTTCTAACCCACCAATTGGTAAGAGGACAGCTCCTGAACAATGGCTGTTTTCCATGGATCTCCCACCCGGTCCATTTCACAGCTTCAGCCCTTGCAAAGTGACAACATCTGCCTGTTCCTTCTGAAGGGATATTTTGAAGTGTTAAAATGTACGTTGGCTCTTCAGCTCTACAGGAACCAGTTTAATATTTCAGTTGCGCATACCCGTTCCCCCTCTGTATTGTTATTCGGGACTTGCTTCTGAAACCCAGAAACATGACTTTAGTCAAACTCCTTTGGAAGGATTCACCTTGTCCAGTTTGTCTGCACAGAAGTCTGTTTTGGCATCTACAAATATTTCAGAGAAAGCTCTTACAAAAGCTGAGTCTCTGCTGTGAACAGTGGACTGTGCTAGGGAATTAAATACTTCCATTATTATACTGCCTGATGCCTCCTTTAGACCAAGCATGTCAAAGATTTTTGACATCATGTATTTCTCTCATACTGACAATGCTTTGGATGTCTTGAGTATTGTCAAACTGCTGAGTTTGTCTTCAGCAGTGGACTGTGCACGCAGGTACTTCCCCATCCAGACAGCCTTGCTGCTCACCAAGGCTGATTCTCACTCTTCAATGCAGCTTTTCTGTTTTCAGCTTTTCCTAATAGAGGTAACATGCTTGCATGTATTTTAAACTTGCAATAATCACAATGTCTCAATAAAGATCTCAATAAGTAGCATGATGAAAAAGTCAGAAAGAGAAGATACAGTAAAAATGGCACTTATTTTGGACAATTACAGGACATGTACTTTCTAATGTACGACCAAGTTTTGTTTGGGATGATTAATAAGACATAATGAGAGCTAATGAACACCTTGAGAGCAAGTGTGTGTCTCCTACTTACTCTGTGAGTCTAACAGAGCTGACCTTTTCATAATGCCTAGTAATTTTCACATTACATTCTGAAAATACATCTAAAATGAGCATGCTGAATTGTAATATGAGACCTCAAGAGACGCACCAAGCAGAGGAAAAGTGTTACCAAAATGTGACAGATTACTTATCTACAACTTCACAGACGCAGATTCAAGTCCAGTTTGAGATTCTGAGTGATACATATTTGATGGATTCAGTTTAGCTCCATCAGACAGACTACCCTATAATCCACTTTATAATTGTCTCACGTTGGTTGATAAGCCTTAGGAGAGGATTGGCAGGACACAATGACACGATAACCAAATTACCTCCATTGCCTACCTTATGCGAACTGCTCATTGAACTCAAATGAGATATAGTGAGTCAGTGTTCAGGACCTCATCACAACACAGTCTGTTCAGAAATGACATCTCTCAAACAAATGCTGCACAAACAACATTTTTTTGTTCTGTCCCGCCCAGCATTTAGAAAAGGTTGAAAATAAAAATTGTTTGGGATGAAAAAAATGTATGATTCACTTTGAGCTTCCTGAAAAAAAGAAGGAGGGAGGGCATAAATTTCAAAACCCAAAACATTCACTTCAAATAAAAAATTCAAAACTTCTTGCTTGACAAATATTGAAATGAAACATTTCAGTCATACTGTCTTTTTTTGTGACAGGTTGCTTGATGCTTTTCTTTCTTACAGAAATATTAGCTGAGGATTTTATTAATTTGAAAAATACATTGGTTAAGGCAATTTGTCATTTTTCATCCAGAATGATCTTAAAATTACAACTGTATTTCATGTTTTTCTACCCCATAGACTTAGATATGCTTATCTACCCAGGAAACAGAGAATTATCAATGTTGAATGTGGGCTGGCAATGACAGGCCAAAAATACTTATGACTCTCTATCTACTTCTGTAGCCTCCAGGTTTATGAGAAGTGAGTCATAGCCCCTTCCCTTGCACCCATGGAAAGTAACTCTTTGTATAGGCAACTTAATTTTGCAAATAGCAGTGCTATTTCCAAACAGGATAGCTCATCTTACTTGGAAAGATCCATAGCTGTATCTAAGTGATACTGTGGTGAAAAGCAATCAATTGATAATGTCCATTTTCTTCAGCTTTGTATTGCTGGATCTCTTCCTTCTCATTCCTCTGCTTAAGATCTTTAGGGGCACTATTTTATGCCCCAACTACCTTCACTCTCCTTATGCCCACAGTTGGGTTAAATGAACAGACTGTCTCTGGAGAAATTACTTTTCACTTGCTGCTTTGTGGGAGTAGGGCGCAAGAAGAAAGTCTGCTGGCAAAATGCACAGAACCACTGGGCAGGGGTCTGCAAGGAGCAAGAAAGAGTTTTCTGGAACTGATGTGATGTTCCTTAATCACACTGTTAATAACAGCCACACAGCTCATATCTTCCCCAACTCCTTTCCTGGACTGTGCCTGAGAGTTTGTCAAAGGATGGACTTTGTTCTGGGTTTGGCAGACGTAAATACAGTGTGACCTTAAAGAAACAGTGCTTAAACAGTCCCCCTCAAGTCCTTTGTGCATATCTGTGAAGTGCCAAGAATGTTTTTTTGGTGTCATACAGAAATAAGAAAGATAGATATAGTTAATAAATAGGTAACTACATTTTCAGCCCTCTGAGCTTTATCATTTTCTTTCAGCATAAGACCATTTTTTACAGCTGACTGCTGTGATCTTCCAAGGGATGTGCTGATGTGGCTTGAACCAAGTTAATTTGCTTCCTTTTTCTTTTTCTTTCAGGATTGCAGATGTCATCAAAAATAAACAGTACAAAGAGGGAGGAAAAAGAATAGGCAAAGCAGAAAGTTATTCAGAAACTAATTAAAATAAAGCATAGTTCTCAAAACCTCTTTAAATTATTCAGATGTCACAATCCAAGGAAAAGCTGTTCTTTTCTAAGCGTTCTGCTTCTTTTTCTTTCTCCTCTCTGCCAAAGTAACTAGTCTAATTAAATCTTGAAAATATCTCCAAGTGAGTTCAGGTTATCACAGACAGCGGTTTTGAAGGCCTCTAAGCATCTCCAAGATATGGCAGTTTTGAAGAGCTAAATGCATATTCTCTGCCAAAAGTGGTGAAATTTAGCACTTAGAAACTAAGGGATGGGGGACCTGGTTCGTCTGCCAATAACCTTGTCCAAGGACAGGGACTATAACGGCACTGTACAATGAAGGGAGCGGCTCCAGCACATTTGGAGCTTTGAGAATGAGTTATGGCTTAAGGATTCACAACCCTCTCTCTCCACTTGCTGTGGGCACAGAGGACAGAGAGGCAGTGAATGGCTTCTGCTGCACCACTCCAGCCCCTCTTTGTCTGTTCGTTTACAACAAAACTTCAGATAAAATGTGCAAACACCACTGCCATCGTCCTACAACGAAGGCACCAAGCAGAGGGATGCTTGCTGCACTTCAAACCGTGCTATGCAAACTATTCCTTTGCCTCATTTGCAACAAATAACAAAAATTCCAAATACAAGCTACCAAGTACTATTTCAGATAGACAAAATAATAGTAGATTCATGAGGTCTTTGGAGTGAATTTTTAATCCAATGAGTTATTTCCACCAAAAAGTTAACTTTCCAATGCCTTTTCTTCATTTCACATCTCCCCAGCAGGAAATGCAAGAACCCTGGCTGCAGCAGGACAGGCCAGCCTTTACCCACCACAGCAGGACTCCTTCTCCTGCCAGACCATGGCAATAAATGAGCTCTGAGCCTTTTCCACCCCAAACCAGAAACAAGGTCTCCAGTTTTGGGTGGTGAGAAGAGAAAAATTCCTCTAGCGTGACCTTTTCTCCCCATGTGAATATTTCAGGGAAACACCCAAGGAAATAGCTGTTTCAGGCTGGTTGAAGGGACATTTGTGCTGACTGAACATGCTAGCAACGCATTACAGGACTGCAGCAGATTATAATTCTTGCTTAACCTATGTAATATGCCCAACAATTATCACTGCTGATGATGCACATCTTCCCTAACCTATAGAAAAATATCCAAATTCAGTTACTTTGCTGCTGCCATCTCAGTTCCTGCTGTGCCAAGACATAACTTCTACCATGGCGTTTCCCTAGGAATCACTTCTCATGTCCATAAGTACTTTTCTTAATCTGTTCTCTGTGTTACCAGTGTGCAGCCTTGCATAAATCCTCCACCCATTTTTGCCTCTAAATCCAGCCCCTGCCCACAGACCTTCAGCTTTACTTGCTTGATAGCGATTCTCAGAGCAATCGTCTCTCCCATGGCTGTTAATCCGTCATTACCGTGCTATAAGTCAACCAGATATAGTGCACCATTACAAAACCTCAACAGACTGGAAAAAATCATTTGTTTTACTGTCAACATAAAAACTTTCTACCTTCATTGACAGTTTCATTTAGAAAAATCTCAGCTATATTTTAATTTGTCTCTAATGATAGCTCACAGAAAGCAGTATCTGTACATTAAATTTGAGTGCAATAGCAACCGCTAACTTTCTTTTTTCACTTTTTGGTTTTGTTTAACAAATATTTCTAAAGAAAGGATGTTCCTTTTTTTTTGTTGTTGCAACAAAGCACATTTCTGATAACACTGCAAACTGGCTAATTACCAACAGCTGCTAAAACCAGCTTCCTTGATGTTACCATTAACACTGAAATCAAAAGGGACATCTCTAAATCTTTATCCAGCAGGACATCTACAATTTACTACTCAGAGAGCATGTCACACATTTTAGTGCACTAGTGCCCTACCTTTGCTCTGTGGATATCTATCTCCCATCACAATAACAAAACTAATAACTCAGAATGGAGACAAAATCCAGGGGCTCATGAAATATTTTCCTACCTCTAATATCAGTGAGCAGGCTTGATGCTGAGAAAGGAGGTAGCACTAATGGTCTGAGGCCATGTATTCTGCAAAACAAGTGGAAAAAAATTAAGGCATCATTGCTCTAATTTTATTTTTGAGCTCATTTGATCTTTTACTGTGGCAGCATTAGTCAGTTTTTTCTAGTTCAAGCCCACAATGAATTCGTGCATGGGGAGAGTACATCAAACAGCAGCTGAGGTACTCTTGTTGGCCAAAACCTACCTACCTACCGTCTATAAAATATTTCCTTTGGAAGCTACAACCTTTCTACAGAGCTCATAACCTTCCAGAACTGTGATTTTGTGAATCAACGTTCATAAAAGTCTACAGGCCACATCCTCGCAGGCAGGAAATGGCTTGTGACAGGACAGTACTTTCGCTCTCTTCTGCCGGCCACACTGATCAAGCAATAAACACCATGGAAAAGCTGGCAGGAAGACAGGGACATGGAGACATTCAGCAGTTTTGGGGGTGGTTCCCACCACACCAAGGTTCATGTAAGACCCTAAAGTGTATAAACTCAAACCCACTACACTCTTCCTTTAAAAGTCAAGCATGACACAAGAATCTTGCTAACACTTGACAAAAAATCCACCAGAGGCAGACTGTCAAATAAATAACATTTGTAAAAGATGTTCCAGAGGGATCTTGCTGACTTTGATTATACATGGACAGCAAGAATGACAGTTGGTTTGAACTTCTGCAGAATCTGTTTTTGTTTATTTTATATTGGAACAATATGAAACTGATCTTCCAAAACACTTTCTTTTTTCTTTCTAAAAGATAAAACCCCAGAGCAAGAATATTTGTGCTGAAAAAAAAGTCTCTCAGATGAATAGCTTTGTACATACAAGGACAGAATTGCCTGAAATAGCTTTGTTTTGAAACAATGCATTGTCTCGCAGGAATTCTAGACATTCTTTAGGAAGGCAGTACTTGGCATTATATTTCATGCTTTTCAAAGTATCTATTTTCTTAGGAAATGAAGGAAGGGGATAGGAGAGAGGTTTTTCACTCAATTGTCTTTGTAGGGATCTCAAGCAGGAAGATGCATAAGAATGGACAGAAGAGAAAAGATTGTATCCTATTCACCACACATAGCAACAGGAGAAATAAAGGAATGGTCTCTCCAGATCATGTGTGTGAAGAGAGACTTTCTCTGAAGAAAGTCTTCTCTTTATTGCAAAAAAGCATGTTTCAGCTTGACTGATGAATGTTGGAAATTTGCATAGATGAATACAGGAGACCACAGCTGACAAATATCATAACAGGATAGATCATTCCATCAGCTCTCTATGTTTTCATACCATTTTATTTTCAGTTCCGTGTGTGCCTGCTTAAGTTTTTTCTTTTTTTTTTTTTTTTTTCCTAGAGCAAATATAATGTAGTAATATTTGGATATGAGCCTTATTTGAATGTCTCCAAAATCTGAAGGGTCTGATCTGGTGGTCTGGTTCATATCTATGTGCCTCTAAGGTCCAAGGCACAAACTCCAATCCTTTTCCCACAGACCTATGGATACAGTATTCTACTCTGGATTCATCTTAGAAATCCCCCAGGATTTAGTTCTCAGGTCTGGAGGATCATGTCACTTTATTCTCCCAGAGGTATCGTTAATTATGGGAAAGTACCACAGAGGAAAGTAAGAAAAAAAGTAGCAGAAATACAGAAACTTTCTCTTTTCAAACTTCATATCCTACAGACACACAGTGTTATTTCACTTTGTGTTTTATGCCTGTTTGATACCATATCCTGCCAGAAGGCTGGCTCACACCTCAGCTTCCCAGCTTCATTTGCAGTTGGTAGTTAAATCCATTATTCAAATCATTTTTCATTTGCATATTTCTTCTGAAGAAAGGTCCATGGTGGGCACATTATTACTCACGCTCTATTTCCAGAATAAATTTTAAGTCACCTCTTTGTCCCTGTGCAGCCCACTCACTGACGCAGCATCTTCTCACACTTCTCTCCCACACAGGCAGCTCATGAAATTACACTCCTAAGCCATACAGGGCATGATGGATAGCTGGTATTTGTCTATTCTGTGCAGGACTGGCTTACTCAGAAGCTGGTAATGGGTAAGAGAAATTTTAGCTGGCCCAAGTGCCATGCAAGATGCTCTGGCTGCCTACATATAGATCCTTAATTGCCTAAAGAGTTGACTTCACAAAAAATATTTCCATGATTGACAGGTCTACAGGCAGCCCCAGGCAAGAGGTCAAGGAGCAGAGGCAGCTGATTGCCAGCTGGAGCTGAACACTGCCAATTCATCAATTGGTGACAGAGTTACCCCAGAGGAGCATTGACTGGGGCGAGTGTGTAAAGTGATCGTTAGAAGGTTGCTAGAAGATGCAGCTGCTGCGGGAATTGCTGAAAAGGTGGAGGAGACGTTTGGCTGAAGAATGGGAAAGGTGGAGCTGAATATGGAATTTTTGCCCTTGTCAGATAATAATGCTGTGCAAGAGTGAAAAAACAGCTCTAAAAATCTTTCTTTCTACCTTACCCCTCATATCAATAATGAAATCACCTCACTGAAGACACACTGGTAAAATACACTCACAACCTGTCTCACTTTAAATGCGGTATGGGGGGGCACTTGCTGAGGTGTTGAACAATAGGCCAATAAATTTGTCTTAAAAAAAATCAGCTTGGAGGAGCTGCTTCATCATCTTCCTTCTGCTTTTCTATAACAGTTGGTGTGGCAACATCGGTTTAAGTTTAGAAAGCATAGTGTTACAGGATGTGTGGGAACCACAAATACCATCTGAGGCCAAGTTACAGTAAATCCTATTCATAGTGTCATTAATGGAAGTGCTTCATTCTCATCACAAAAGCAAACGAATTAAGTCCATTAATTTTTCACTTGTGGAGCCGTAAGAAGGCACTTTAAAAAGAAGGGAGAAAGGACGCCAGGTAGATATGTGAGTGACTTCAGACCTAAGCCCAGTGCTGAAGGTGGAAACCATTTATGAATGGTCAATACCTGAGTTCTGCTTGTTGCTTTAGAAATATTTTACATATAAGCTCAATTTGAATCTTTAATTATGTTTGTGTTAGCATGGTATTAGTTAAGGCCAAACACTGTAATAAACAGCTAATCATTACCTCTTCTCTTCCTTGCCACTGTCTGCATTACAGTAGAATAAATCAGAAGGAACTCATTTTCTACTACTTTGAATGTGAAAAGACATGAGACAGACAGTAAATATTTCACTTAGTCTTAGCGTTTACACTCCCTGGACTTGATATTCCCCTGATTTATAAGAAAGTGAAGTAGAAGCAAATCCACCAAAGTCAATGAAGTTAAGCTAAGGTAAAATAAGCCCTCTGTTACCAAAAAATCAATTTTCATTTGTTTTAATAACATTAATTTAAATGAACTGACTTCATATTCTCATAGCTCTGATGTGTGCACATAATTACTGCAGAGGTAATCCTGAGCAAACCTGGATGCTTACGGCTTCTCAGCCCACTCAAATTTGAATGCCTAATTTAAATAAAAGTATTAATACAAATTTTTTTTTTTCTTTACTGAAGCCAAGTGCAGAGCATCCAGTTAACTTAAAACATGTAGCAGACTTCAGTCAGTCCAGGATACAGTTATTGCCTACCTCCTTTATTTTGGAGTCCATTTAACATTTCCATTTTTAGCCTCACACCTGTTTGTATCAAGGATGCGACAGCTGGGAGAACCGTGGGGTACAGACCCCACTTCTATGACTGCCTCCCTATCGGCTTTGGGAGTTAAACTCCTCTTGTTCCCTTGGTCTGCCTTGCCAGGGTTCTTGCCTTAAGAAGTCACCACAACAGCAGTTTAACAGTTCCTATTTCGAATGAAAGGGGAAAAAAGCTAGATCTCATTTTCTAAAGTTTTATCATGCTAAGATTCACGTCCACTAACAGTGCTTGAGCATGAACATACACCTTGGTAATGGCTGTAACAATGCACACGAAAGCATTACAGAGAGAGACAGGGCTAAACCACATCCATCTAGAGATATCAAGCGGAAAGAAATGTCCAGAGAAAAAGGTAATGTTCCAAGGAGATGCTTTTTTGTTGTTGTTGTTTAAACCAAGAGATGTAAAAAGGGAAAAATGAAAACTCACTGATGGGCTCTAGGTTTATAAATCCTTTGTTCAGTGGTGGAAGCAAACTGAAATTGGAAAGATCATTTTTGCTTCAAGGACTGGGATAGGGGAAGCCAAAAGACCTAAGCCACCCTAGATTTTTAATGCCCAGGAAACTTGGCAATTTAGTCTGCAGGCTCATCTCTGAGAAAACCTTCCTTGAGCATCAGGTCTGAGGGAAGAACTGTTTCATGAATATTGCTCCTCCACTGACCCCAGGCAACTCTGTCCAGCTGTACTTGGCCCTAAGGTCCTATAAGGGCATCAGCCACAGGATATCTCATTCAGTGACGCGTGTGCATAAGATATAACGCAACCTCATCTGGAAAAGTGACAAAACCTTTTGCCTAAAGCCTGTAGATAAATGATGTCACCCACTCGAATTTCTTCAAAAATGGACACCTATAGCCCTGTGCTGTACACAGGGCACTGACAGATAATATGAGGCATTGTTTTTAATAAATAGGACATCTAGTTCCTGGAAAAGTCTATTCCTTGTTGCTTCATAATATTGTAGTGAAGATTGATAGTCATAATAAAAAATATCTTAGCATGTCTGCATTTTCTTACATATATTAGGTAGATTAGCAGGATACTTCCAGCAAAAGTGCTGTAAACAGAAATAAATTATGGTTTATGTACCTTGTGAGCTGCTAGTATTAAAAGAGTAAATATTTCATCAGGCACAACCATCTTCACATTTCTTCTCCTTAGCGGATAAAGCAAACAGAGTAGCCACCAAAAACTTACAAAAGAAACCCCAAAGGGGCCTGTCTGATAGCTGGCTGTAGAGAAAGAGGCAAGATCTGAAAGGCCACAAGATGAATTCAAGACCTGAAAGGTCCCTCTCAATGAGGTACTACAAACTAAAACGCGTATTGGCTTTGTAAGGCACGGGCTGAGCAACCACATGATTAACAAGGAATCCTGCTTTGAGGTGTGGACCCAGTTCTTTTGATTGCACAGAAGAAATAAACTTTGAGCCTGCCTTGAAACCCATCTTGACTATCAGCCAGAAATGTACCCCTGCAATGAGGAGTGAAGGGGACAGGGAAGTGAGTGGTGAGAGACAAGGGAAAAAGGAAGAATAAGGAAAGAAAAGTGTATAAGAAGGAGGGGACGGGAATGAAAGCAATCACAGGAAAGCTGCTGACAAAGGACCAAGGAAATAATCCCTGTACAACAGCACATTCAGTTCCACCATTGTTCTGCTCTGAAGTCTTGGTTTCCAGATTCTGCATCACTTCTGACTGCACAGAAACCCAGCCCCAGGAGAAACAATGCAGCTGCCTGGGCGAGTGGCCAGGATGCTGTCTGCCTAAGAACATTTTTATTTAACTTGAGGTTACAATTCTTTGTTTCTGAAAATGTAATATTTGACATAAGCCCAAAGTGCTGACCTATTCCTTTTGAAAACGTAGAAGCAATTTGGGGTTTAGTTCCAGCTTTTGATTAAAAAGCTTTTAAAGGAAAACCTCAAAAAAAGTTCCTATGAAAATTCCATGCCAAACCCATTTTCTGGCCTTTAATTTCCAATAGTCAGGGAGAAAACAGCATAAATGGAAGGAACAGAGACACATAAGTAACTTCAAGGAGATTATTCATTTTCCTTAATAAGGATCTTAACAACATGATGACTCATGTAATATAGATAAACAGAAACAAATAAATCAAGAAATTAAATAGAAAACAAATGGAAAAGTCAGTAGAGAAAGCATTTAACAAAAAACTTTGGGGGGGGGGAAGGAATGAACTAGTTCCTCACCTAATATCACAAGCTATTTTTTTTCCCTTCATGGGCCATTTTCCTTACCTATGTCCTTTCCCATGACAGGAAAAGTCTTTGGGAGTTGGTAGAGCTCCCTTTCTTCCTTCACTGACAGAACTGTTATAACAAGAAGGCCAGGTTCTTCCCATGTTTCCTTCTAGCAGACCGTTCCACCACACCCCTGCCTAGTCTCTTAAAATCAAAGACCTTGGTAGAAACTGGCAAAAGGGTGCTGTGGGGATGCAGAATAAGAACCATCTTCTGCCGTAATTATACTTCAGAGACAGAAGAGAGATCATAGTAGACAATGGCTGTCTGGTGCAGGTTCTATTGCAGTTTTAAATCTAGATTTCAACTATTCTCTGCCAGAGAGCCTTTGACATAGACATTTATCTATTTTTGCATTTTATGGTGCTCCAATCTTGGCAGATCTGTGCAGTGGTACATTTAGACCTACAATAAGGATTGGTGTAATTTGTACAATTAAATCAAGTGCACCTTACAGTGTTTCTACTTGTTATCTTCTTCATATTTAACACCATTATTTTAGAGCTTTAAAAATTATCAGACCTAGGTGAAACACCCACAATGAACAATGGCTTAATTAAAGCACCATCTTTCTTTTGCTTTTCAACCTAAGAAAAATGCTTTCACTCTTTAACACCCATCATTCCAGCATTCACTGATGCTTTGTTTTAATGATGACAATCTGTTGCAGCTCAGACACAGAACTCACATTTTCCCCCAGACACCCAAGTCATTTATTTCTTTGTGTGTGTGTGCTTTATTTTTTATGGGGCCAGCTGCTTTGTGATCAGCGAAATGTCAGAAAAATCATCTTACCATAACAAAGCTGAAAATAAAATATTCAAGGAAGCAAACTTCCATGGAAATCTTTAAAGCCCTAACAAGGGAGAATTCTCATCTCTGTGCACATGGGTGACTCACTGAAGCAAATGGGAATTACGTGACTGCATCAAAGATTTCAGTATGAAGAACACAGATTTTCTCCGAGCTTTGGCCTTTTGGAATGAACTCACAAATAAGTTTTGATGAAGAATCTAGCTAGAAATAATCTGTTCAGTGATATCAGACATGACCGGAACACCAGAACGATTTGAGGGAGTTATGGTATATTCCTATCATGATTAATTTTGTGCTTATCATGATACGTCTTTAAATACTTGTTATAAATCAAGCACTTATATTCAACTGTCCAATTTGCATCAGAATGAATGATATGTAGAGGTCAGTACAGACATGTTTTGCAAAACTGGAGGTTAACTGACATAAAACTTGTTACAACTTGCAATATGGAAAAAAAAAGATGTTTCTGTAAATATTGTAATTAAACTGGATGTTGTTTTTCTAATTGTTAGAAAAGAAATCCCCAAATCACCAGAAGGAAAGAAATTAGAGCAAACAGATCTGCAGGAAAATATTCTCATTTTAAGTATCAGCTAAAATACAAACTGTATATGAAAAATTCAGAGAGATATGCTCATGATGCTCAAAATTATCCTCTTGGGTTTCATAATTCTGTGAGTGAGTGCAATTAGTTAATGGTGGTGTTGTTATAAAACTACATACTGTGGCTGGCGGGTTTTGAAACTACTCCAGAAACTGAAGTCTGATGCTAAACAACTATTGTGTTTGGGTATTAGGCAACAGGAAATCTGCCTGATGATAACTGAGTTATACTAAGCCCTGCAGCAGCCACTGAGACACTATGTCCATTTAATCTGCACATGGCAAAGTAGATATGCCATTCACAGCTGCATGCATGAGGATATGACATTTCTGTCTAAATTAATCTCATGGCTGGCTTCACATGACTCATTCAACCTTTTTTGTCTGTTACAAGAAAGAGAAGTTAACTAGCAAAGCCTTTGGTGATTTTTAAATAGGTCCAGCCCTGCTGCGATGCACATTTCAAGCAAAAGAGTAGAACTACTCTCCATGTTCCTAAAGCTCTCCTGCCACACAGTTGTGTGAGTCCACTGTGTCTACGCAAATGCCTCGTATGTGTCATTAGCTCATTTCCAAAGCAGTCTTGTTAAAACACACGGGCTGTGATGCCAAGAATATGACAAGTGGGTCAAATGTATTAAAGTATAGATCGAGAGAGATGACATCGGCAGGCTGTTATCTGAGTTATCAGTAGGGAGATAGAAGACTTAAATAAATGAACAACCTTAATTTAGGAAAAGAAAAAAAATATGCAGTATCTCTCTTTCACAAAGATAATTTGACAGCTAAGGCTAAACATGGTTATGCCCAGAGGCAGCAGGAGGGTATCAGGCTTCCTGGTTATCCTCACCCTCTGTGACAAGGTTAAGAAAAACGCCATGGGTTTAGCTCCAGATGGTTCACTGGAGTTTTGCTGTTCAAAGTAGCTTGATCTTGTGCTCTTTGTTTCAATCAATATTCAGATAATTACATCTTCAAAGCGGAATATCACTGGGGAAAAAAATATCAAGCTTTTCACCATCTTTTCCTGAAAAACGCAAAGAACCCCCACAGGTTTGAGGACAACCACGCAATAGTACTATTTTCAGTTACAGTAGCTCCTTCAGGCCTCACAGGAGATATGGTTTTGAAAAATAAGAGACATTCTCCTCCCCAGAAAAGTAACTCTTACAGTTAGGCAAGATACTAAAAGGGAGGAAGAAACAGATGTGGAGAGCTGTCTCGATTGGCAATGGTCATACATGGGGTAACTGAGGAAGCAAAAGGAAACTGAAAAAAATGAAAGATATTCTTTCTTAAAGCACCTTTATGGGAAACAATAAACATTTTTACATTAAATTTCAATTTTGAAGTTCAGAGCCTCTATTTTTCGATAATAATCCCATCCAGCCTTATACAAAAAAACCCAACCACACAAGAGTGGAATATTTTCCTCATGAACATTTATCCCATGTGGATAGGAAGTTTCAGTTGCTTGCAAAAAGTTGCAGAATCAAGCTCCAGCCCTACTGACAAGGTTTTCAAGATTTTCTGGTTCACATCCCTTTGCTCCATGAACAGTGTTCTGCCTGCTGAAAGCTATGACAAGTACACTCAGAGAAAAACAAGTTATTGGTAAAAAAAAAAACCTGTGGAGAGAACACAAAAGAGGAACCAGACCCTAGTGAAATGTTTTAAACCTCCCAGATAAGTACTAAAGCCATAGGCTTCTGTAAAATACATATAATCTCCACTTTTTCTGTATGCAAACCCCAAACAAATACTTCATATACTTCAAAGTATTTGAAGAGGTCCAGATTCTTTAGGAAAGCTAAATTAAGCTTTTCAAGATCCAGATCAGCACTATGCTTGAAGCAAGTTCACTAACTATACTTGAGAAGACTTCTAACTTCAAAGATTGATGTGCTTGAGGGGCAACAAAAGAAGTAATTTTTTAAAAATAATCAAAACACAATCAGGAAGACTTTGATGCATAACTGTGTTGACCTGGGAGCTGAATCACAGCAACCAAATTTTTAAGTTATAACACGTTTATAACAGACGGGAGTAACAAATATCCGGCAGAACTGGGAAAACAGTAGATACCTTTGGACTTTGCAAAGAACATCCAAAGTTGTGTCAGATCTTGGCAGGTCAGAAATCCAGAGATTCCCAACACAGATCACTCACAGGGAACCCACATGCATATATGTTAACGCATTTCTATTTTCTTATAAAAGAGCAGAGTCGCTATTGAGTATTCCTAAAACCCTCCAGTGACAAGATTTTCAGTACTGTCCCTAAAAAAACTGTGGTTATTAACTTCTTTACCTCATCCAAAACCCCAGTGCATTGAGTTAAGAAAGCATTTCTTTTTTCTTTAACCAATTGGTGCTTATGATACATAGATGAGCAGTTGTACTTATTTCTTAAGCCTACTGTGTCATTACCTTTTCGTGTGCATGAAATGTAAAGCAAGACACGGGATTTTGAAACAATGAAAAAGTAAGGGGCTTAGAGCATGACAACAGGAACATAGCAATAGGACGCAACCCTCGTCATGCTGCTGATTCCTAGCACAAAATACCAGAGTGTATCTAGATACTGTGATGGCCATTCACACTTCTGCTAAGCAACCTGCAGGAACAAAGGTATTTTAGTTAAATTGAGAATTCCATGTCTAGCACAAAGGTAGCTTAAATTCACCACTCGCAGTGCTTCTAGAAATGTTTGTCACATTATCATGAGATGAAGCAGTAATATTGCCACAATATAACCATGCAGTTACTCATTTGAAAGGAGCTGCTAGGTTGTTACCATATTCGTTATAAGTTAGTGAGCAGTGTTTCTGAAATAATATGCCAGTACTGCAGTGAACCCCTCAGCACTCAGGTCATGATGCCTGCAGGGGTACTCAGAAAAGAGGAGCTCACTCCTCTTTTGGAAATAGAACATTGCTGAAATCTTGCAGTCTTACAGCAAGAAATGCAGACACACTTTTGAAATTGCATTTCATCCTTTCACAGTCCTGCTCTTAACTCCATCAGTAGGAAATAGACATTTATAGCCACTATCTCTCAACTGTCAAACTTGACAACAGAATTAACAGCTCTGGTAATTAGCAGGAAAAGTACCTTGCCAGGCACGAGGCTCAGGCTGCAAGGTGATCTACAGACATTTTTTCCCCAGGGTCAGAGTAGGGGTAAAAACATAAAAATGGTGAATTGCTTATGATGTGAAGAGAAAAGAGACAGCTGAGCCACAAATTTTAGCTCAGCAGATTGTAGTCAGATACTCTATAAAGACATCAGTTAACCTGTACCTCAGAGCTTGTTAAAAACAAGGCAAGTATCTTAGAAGCCCAGCAAATTGGATATACTGCAGACGGTTAACAGGAATAAAGGGGATTAAACGGCCACCATCCACACTTTCCAAACCAGAGGAGAATTTAGTACTCAGCTGAACTGCTTCTGACACAAAACGCTCTCCTCCCAATAATAAAATAAAAGTATGAATCTTGGGCTAAGAGGCTTGCTGACCACTTAAAATTACCAACACCTCACATATTGCTTGAGGTGAAAAAGTATTGAAAAATACGTGACGAATAGATGTTCATACTTCCCTGCCCTCAGTGTACAATATTTGGCAGTAGAGTGATTCCAAGCAACCCAGACCCCCATCTGTACTCACAGCATTACAGGTACATGACAAAACCAATCATAGATGTGCAATGTGCTCACTGATACAGAAATGGTCATATTGTCTTTCTGAAGGAAAATTACTTTTTTAACAAAGTGGATGTTTCCACAAAAAAAAATAAATAAGGCATGTTTGAGTTGGAAAACGTTCTGTTTCAGATGAACAATACCTTCTGGAATATAAAAATTGAAAAGCTTTTCTTTTCAGAGAACATGCTGGTGAAGACATTTTTTTAAACCAGGAGTTCACACCCCAGGCCTTCCACTCCTGCCCGCAGGAAATAAAGCCTCTCAACCAGCTATTCTTACTATTCAGAATGCATAAATATCAAAGAAAAACAGGAACATGAGCAGTATGGAAATACTCTCAAGGAACGACAGACTATCTAGTGGCCTAGTCTACAACGACAACTGTAAGTTACAGTGAAACTTTCTCTCTAAATAGCCATAAAGAAAGATTTAAAAGATGTACTGACAAACCAGAAAGGTCCCGTTCACTTGCAGGCTTGAGCACTACTCAGCACTGCACCTATCAGGAGAAGAAAAGGAAAAACACTTCGAGGACATGCATGGCATTCGTGGTGATGTAGCACCAGGATTAACATGACACAGCAAAGCAGCACAGTGAGACAAGTACTGCGAAGGAAACTCCCTTCATTCGGTAACAATTAAACCTTGAAAAATACTGAAAAATCAATATTGGTTCAAATTTTAAAATAGCTTTCATTTGTATTTGAGAATATTATTTTTATGTATGTTAACAATAACCAAGATGAGCAGCTGCCCTACAATATAATCAAGCAGCCATTGCCCCTTTTGTGCATCTAATCTAAATATACAGAGAAAGCACTAGGGAAAGGAAATGTCATTATTCCTACCTTGGAGTTGAAGAATTGAGACAGATAAGAACCAAGTAATTTTCCATACTCAGAAGAGACATCAGTGTAAGAAACTGGAACAGAATGCAAATTTCTACAATTATTCTCAAAACAGGTTTGTTGGCATAATTGTTTCTCAACTACGCAGGTTGCCAAAGAATCCTGAGGAACATTTATGGAAAGTGAACACTAAATATGTGCTATTGAGCTAAAATTCTTTCGGTGTTAGGAAGGTGGATGGAGAGAGATCCTGTGCAGCTAACTTCAGAAAATCATAAAGAGGAAAAAGTGACAAAAGCAAATGGAAAAGAACACATGGTCCAAGCAAAGTGCAATGAAATGCAGTCAGATAGTGTAAGCACAAACTGCAGTGTATGTATGAAAGATGATACCTAAGCATAGCTGGGTAGTCTGTTAGCAAAGTATCAGCTCAGGTCACTGAATTTAGCAATGTTACTGCAGACAGCTAAAATCATTACAATGCACTGATTAACGAGGTGAGATCCAGACAGAAGGGAAAAAACCAACCTACAAATGCATGAGGCTTTTGCTGCTAAAGAAATACAAAATCTGAGGATCAAATTCTGTTACAAAGGCAAATATTAAAAAACCCACACATGCACTGTTCGTACCCCACTGGAATCAGTGGGTTTCTGCCCTCTGGTAGAGATACAGTTTCAAGATCGGGTGTTCACAATGCCAAATGCATTGAGAAAGGCAAAATTGCAGGCTGACCGTACTACAGGTATAGTATTGATGCAGTTAGACCTTTTGTCAAAATCCTTACCAGGAAAAAACCCACACTGTGCCTAATTCCAACCTTCAGATTTGGTACAAATAAATCTCTTTTGCTAGGAGCAGTTGGGTGAAGTATAGCACATAAAGATTTGTTTCAAAGGATTGCTCATTCACAACTCTTTTTATATCATGGGATACTAATAGTGGGTGGATTTGCAATTAGGGTTGCATTTTCCCAAGGTTTTAAAGAAAACACTAATATTTATATGTAAAAAACACAGTTCCTTCTTTTAGTGTGGTAATTCTGCTTTCATAAAGCAAATGAGCTTCTCCCATCCTCAGAGGTAACCATTACCAATTTATATTTTTTCCAATTAATTTGTAAAACTGCTTTTGTAAAGTAATGGCTTTTCCACTTTTAAAAGCAAGGAAGGACTGTTTTGTTTCCGTGAAAGTCTTTATTATTTTATGAGTATGCACACTTCTGTAGAGAAGCAGCAGCTGTGTTTCCCACTGCTACAATTGCAGTTAGTGATGAAGTAACAGAGGGTAAGAGCGAGGGTTGCTCCTGCCCTACAGAGAGACCACAGCCCTGATGCTTCATGGCATGGAGATACAGAGAAACAGAGGTACATCAGCCTGAGACATCTTTGTACTGCGGAGGTTGGCACCAGTAACACCAAAGAGCCAAAAGGAGTGCTCAAAAGAGAGCGCTCTGCAAGGATGAAGAAAACTAAGCTACAGCAGCAATAGCTACAGAATATCGCTAGACAGACTCTTTCACTCCTCTTTAGCTATGCTTTTCCCTGGGTGCTTATTTTTCATCCCATTAAACAAAATAATTGAGAACAAGTATAGTATACGTGTGCATGTCTGTAAATTTACACTGGCTGACTCCCGTGTGAGGGTGACGGGTGGCTTTTCTTGCTGCTGTGCTCTATCAGATCTTCCTTGCGTTGACTTTGCCAGGCTGATAGACTCAGTGGAGATGCTCTCAGGATTTATCAGCGTAAGCAGTGTCAGAATAAGACCCTATGCACTTCTGCTCAGCCTGTGGCAAAAACATGATTTCCTATTTGGGAGTTACTTATCCATCACACATTAATTAATCGCATAGACTGTAGATAGAGCGCGGCTGAACAAACTCAGCAGAGAGAGGAATCTGAAGCCACTCCAATATCCTGAGGGCTTCTCAGAGCTCTGCCCTCCATACTCAGAAATGTCATTCACTAAAGTAGGTCTTGCATCTTTAGAAGATGAGCGTTAGGAAAAGCTCTCATCTGGGATATAGAGACAGTTTCTGGCAAAATAACAAGAGCGGTTGCTCTAGTTTGATGAGGGTTTCCTCATTATATTCTGTGAATTTCAAATGTGGGAGTTTGGTTTTGTAATGATATTGTACATCATCTTTGAGCCTCTAGGGGCTGGATGTAGGATTTCAGAAATAAATATATTAGCAGGAACAATTGCAGCTTCGAAGAAAGAAGAAAAAGCCATACTTTTCCTGATTGATAGCTTCTGTGTGCCACCTACAAAGGCTTGTGTTTCTCTGCTCTGGAGTTTCCCAGGATCTGAGGTACTTTAATTAATTGCCATTTATATAACCAATGCCTCCCTTTCTCAGGGGCAATGAAAGCTCTGACTCAGGAGAAAGTCATCGGATCCCTTTCATCACTCAGGAGCAGGACCGGTGACTAAAAAGCATAATATTTCATTTGGGTTTAGTCTCATCTCTGCAGCACATTGTAACAGGCAGCTCTCTTTGCTGCCTACTTTTTGTTTGCTGACTTCAGGAGTGCAGGAGTGTACTT
Organism: Tapera naevia; assembly: GCA_033556795.1. Lineage (NCBI taxonomy): Eukaryota > Metazoa > Chordata > Aves > Cuculiformes > Neomorphidae > Tapera > Tapera naevia. Next base: position 3,826,937 of record JAUMJJ010000352.1, read on the forward strand.
CAAAAGCTCCCTGTCCTCCTAATGAAAGTGCTATGCCTGTCTTTTATCATATCCTTTGCTCTGAGGTTTAGCCCACATTCCCAAATGGAAGATGAAGAGCAGGAAAACTTATTCAGCATGACAAAACAGTCATTGTGTTAGAAAAAACTGCAGCATGTATCGAAGTGAAAACATTAGAGAAAAATTCCTAATAAAGGATGTCAACCTACTGAGATGTTTTTCTCCTAACACAGTGCCCCTGGCCTAAAATAGAGAAAAGAGGAACATAAGAGTCATATAGAAAGAACAGGCCCATCCGACTCTGGCTTTAAGGAATCTTGTTGAACAGGGCTGGAGGTATGTTACAGGACACGTGGTTCATCTGTTACTCATGAATACTCTCACCATGGCTCTATAAACTTGATGTCCCAAATTCTTCGACATCAAAGGAAAATTGTAGTTAAAACGACCTTTAAAGAAAAAAAAGTGTTGGATAAAAAAGAAATCTGTATTTGTAAGGTTTTTTGTTAAAAAAGATGTCTGTGTGATCCAAGAAATTATTTTTGGAGTGTAAATGTATTTTGTATTTATATCTTCAGCATATATTTTTTGAGATTGAAAATAAATGGTTTTAATAGAAAGTCTGTAGACTCAGGATTATTTATGTCTCCCTATGATTAAAAAAATCAGTATTTCTCTGCAGCAAGCTCAGTCTAGTCTTAGCATTCTTCCTGGTGAGACTTACACAATATTCATACCTACCTACTAGTTCTGATTTCCTTAACAGTACTTTGGACTGGACCTGCATCAGCTAATTACCCATTTCAGAACAGCACAGCAAGTACATTTCAATCCTAATCTCCTTTTGTGTAACTTTAGTGGCATTTAGTTAGAATAGAGCTCTCCCAGCTTTCTATGCAAATGCAGAGAGTTACTCATGGTCCCTGTGGCGTTTGTCTCTCAAAAGCCTGATTTACCTGGTTTCTGAGGTGCAGAGTCTGGGCAAGAGGAGGGTACACACCACATCAAGCTTCCTAAGAATGTATATTAAGTAACTCATAGTTGTGTGTTAGATGTAAAATACAGTGGCATAGTTCAGTAACATTGGTGGGCCTCAACTCTTGGGAAAGGGCAGAAGCACAGCTAATCTGTTCTCTCTGCTTACAGGCTGGACTCCCACTTAAGTTATCCAGTAACCCAAACCCATTTTTTACATTAATTAAACAGCTATTTACATGACAAGAATAAGAATGAAATGATAGACTTTGCAGAAGTCCAGGCTAAGGCAATATACCCACAGGTACATCTACAAGTGAGAGTGTTCTGTATCTAACAGCCTTTTCTCAGAGAGACTCCGTACTCCCTGCAGCCTCCAGCAGTACCTTTGCAGCACATAGACTAAGCCATAACTTTGTCTGATATCTCAGAATTTTCCCTTCAGTAGATAGGATCCATCGCCTTTTCAAATACAACAGCCCACAAAAAGCAAGGTACCAATACCACCACATGTCTGCATTTGTTTGCACTGCTGCTCCAGTTAATTACTGATAGCCCTCTCTTTCAGTCTGACCTTCTGCATAGACCCTCAGTAATTCACTCTTATCTATGAACCTGCCTTGTCCTTTTTCCTGTACTTCACAGCTGGCAACCTAAACTGGTCTCTATCCTCAAAAAATCCTTTTATTTATAATCTGGTTAGGCTTGATCTACTAACTCCAGCTCACAACGAATAATTTGTAAAAGGTAGGAAACAATTTTTAGGCTTCCATAAGCCATTTTGTTCCAATTTGTTAATTCATCTGTATCACAGCCACAGATATCTGTTGGTCTGAGCAGGTTACAGATTCCTGGTATGCACACACATTTTTTAACCTGAAGTGTCTCCAGCTTAAAAAAATTTATCTCACTTGTTCATTTTACTACTTAACTTCAATCAAAACTATCTCCACTGAAGTCATTCTACAAATTTCATTCCTCTACTTAAACACACCATCTATCCTCACTTGTACCACCTCCCTCCTCCTACTCATTTAAATGGGCTGTTATACCAGGGTAGATTAATGTCACAGTCATCTCCCTTGATTTAAATGGTGTTTGATTATATCTGTCAGGATATACTCCTCTCTAAGTGTGTGTTCCTGCCTGATTTGTTAATCTGATGGAGTAAATGGGCCCAGAGACATGGCCTAAATATCGCACAACATTAAAGAGTTAAGGCAAGGTTCAGACCTCCAGGTACAGACTTGTATTGGTAATCCTCACAGGCGGTGAAAAACATGCCAGGTTTTGATTATATAATGGCCAAAACACAAAAGAAAAATAGCTCCAAGAATGAGGTAGTCAGAAAATACCACATTTTATACATTTTTACTTCCCTTTTTTTCTCTATTACTTCTCTTTTTTTTTTCTTATTTTTTTGAGTCAGTTTTAGAAAAAAATACTTTGTCTGTTGCACAATTTCAGGGCTGGGATATCAGTCATGAAAACTACTTTTATTGGACCTAAGAAAGAAAATTAAGTTTTTCACCTTATGGCAAATCTCTCCCCCTCTCCAACACCCCCCTGGGTAGGGAGAGTTAGATGGACCGTGTCACCACCTCCACCACAGATAGCTTCAAGATCAGATGAAAGAAGACATCAGGGATGTGAAAAGACCATGAAAGCAAAGCAAGGTCTTCAGTTTTAGGCCAGGCCTTACTGGAAAGGATCTGGATCCTTCTTCAGGCTCGCATCATTTTTGGAGAGCACAGTATAGATTATTTAAGACCTAACCATTCCTTGACTGTAACTGGATACTGGTTTTATACCAACTTCATCAGTAAGGTTGTACAGTTTAAGAGTATATTTCCTATGGAAGAATCTCTGAAGAAGTAGTTGAATTCTCTTATTTGCTGAAAATTCCATAAATTTATGGGGTTTAATTCCAAAATGGAAAACATAACTTCAATTACCAGAGGGATAAAACTTCAATATTTTTTAAAATACCATTTCCTTTTTTCTTAAATAATAATTGAAATAATCTTTCGTCTTAATCACTTTCAGATGACAAAAATCACAATTAAAATTTTGAAACAGAGTAATGATCTTATTGAGAGGTGTTTTGGACATTTTTCTCCTATCTAGCATTTTAATCAAATTTAAACCAAAGAAGATTTTATTAAATTAAAAATTAATTTTAGTAAGAAAAACCGAGAAAGTTCATTGGGAAATTTTTCTGGGAACATGAGTAGAGATTCAATGCCATTAAAACTTGTAAGTTTTAAAGAAAAGCCCAAAATCAAATTAAAGCCAAAGCAACACCCATTGCACTCATCTTGAATTAGTTTTTTTGGAACAAGCGTTTTATATTTCTTATATCTTTCTACTGTATTACAGCCATGTTCCTGCTTTATAGGGAAAAAGATGGAAACAACATGGAAAATAGACTTCTTCCCTGAAATGAATACATCAGATAAGGATGAAAACCATCTCTCAATCAAAGAACTGCTTCCCCAGCAACCTAGATTTGTGATAGACTGCAAATGAGGAATCAAAGGAAAGGCTGAATAGATAGATGGTGAGATGAAGTCTTCCTAACAATGCTAGATGGACTAATTTTTTTCTTAGCTCCAATTTTATGACTAAGCATAACACTTCTTATGAGTCACAGTAGAAAACAGCCATAAAGTTGACAGCATAATGTACAATTGTGGTCAAAAAGACTGAAATAAATGCATGAGGATAGAAGAAATCTAGTGTGGAGAGGAATTGTTCTAGAGTTCTGCAATGAGGGACTTGCTGAACAGTTTTGTGGCATTTACATCCAATATTGGATGCACACATTATGGAAGTAACCATGATAACAGCTTCATATTTCTCTAGCACCTTCCTTATAGATGGTTCATTAATTATATCACACTTGGATGTGGGTTAGATGTCCTCTATAGGAATATGCAGTCTCATTTTATTCATAATGTTGAGTAACTGTAGTCAGAAGGGCCATTTATATCTAGTGACAGACAAGCAGTAAGAGTAGCAAACAAAGGGGAAACCCAGAAAAAAAGAAGTCAAAAATCAGGATACCAGAGAGTTTATTCATCGAGAAGTCCGGGATTACTTTCTCTGGTTATTGTACAAAGAACAGTTACTTTGGGGTGATGGTATATCATGTTATAATTGATACCAGTACCAAACCTTCCTATGCATATTAATTCTATTCATACTCATTCCTCACATTCACACACATTGGATTAGGTCTGATCCAGAGGACAACAACTTTCACAGCAATGCAGGACTGTAGTTATCTATACACCAAATCAAAGGATAGCAACAACATCAGACCATAGAGCACTTCATCCCCAGTCCAGGCACGGAGAACAAGACAGTTCAGAAGAAGTGGAAGAACAAGTGGACCTGTTGTGGAGTTCACACTAAAGCTGAGTAAATACCATCAAGGAGTCAAGATGCACTGATCGAAGGAAAGGAGGTAGCACCAAGCCAGACCTGCCTAGTTCTGCCACCTGTCCACAGCTCTCCTGGATGAGCCTGGGCTCCTTGGTAACTCATGTGTGAGAAGAAAGCACACATCCCAGGAGACAGCCCAACAACATACTCCCTTTCTCCACAATCATGCACAAATTATGCAAGGGAAGAGAAAGAAGAGATATTGCATCTAGCAAGCAGCATTGCTATTCCCAGCCCTTGACCTCTCGCTTTAAGTTGCATTACTCACAATATCAAGGCTTCCCAAAGACACTTGCAACAGAGTAAAAGTAAAATGTTTTCTCTTCTCTGACTCCTCAAATGACTTATTTTTCAACCAAGGAGGTTTACTGATGCTATAAGCATGAGAGAAAGACCTACTCCTAATTACATTCCAATAAACAAAGGAGATTGGGGCAAGCAGGAAAACCGCATAGAAACAGAAAGGTTAGAATGAACGTTTGAGAAGGATCCTCCTCTCTACCAAGAGAAACTTAATGATAATAGGAAAAGTATTGAGAGAGCAAATATTTCAGTGACAGGAACAGCAGTGAATCACCACTCATTCTGCATGTATCAGATTTGATGACAGTACACGAAAGTCCTCCCATCCATCAACTCTTTCTCATCATCATCAGCCCATCATAGTAATGAGGTAGTGGTATTTGCAAGGCTGATATACAGTAATGATTTCTGGTAAAGAAATTAAACAGCATTAATTACTTTCTTTTATCCTGACAGAATGCCACTACAAATATATTTTATTATTCCTTCTATCAGATCACCATCCTAATCCCTTCAACTCTTAGTCCTTTCACACACTGGCTAGGCAGCTAACCAGACAGACCAGTACAACCTTATTAATGTACACATGTAATGAGTTACTCATAGACACAGTATTACTTATGAACATGGTCTATACTTATTTTGACAAAATTCACAAAGAAACAGAAAAGAGATTCTGCTTACAATGCATATAAAACTATTTTTCAACTAAAATAAGATTGCATGACTTCAATCACGTAAGCCAAAATACTTTAACCTGAACTATGTTCTAATGTTGTTCTTTACACAAGCATTAATTGTGTACACAAGATAATAAATGTTGGGAGAAAGCTTTTAGAATTGTTCATCTAGAATGAAAGGTGGATATTTCCTAATCAAAATAACTGTACATAGAGAAATGAATGGAAAGAAAACAAACCCAGCCATTATTCACTCTCAGCTCCATGAACAAAGTGTTAGGCTGAGCCAAGCACTGGTATCAATTTTCTTTGCTTAATGAAAAGGTTTTCCGAGATGTAGCCCTTTCTGCTTCACTGTGGATTGACAATACATTCTGACCTAATGGATGCTGATTACTGTTTCCATTATGCAAGGCTGACAGAAGCAATATTTCTTCGAACCACAACCTGTTGTTGAGCATAGAGCTATTGTAGTGCTGCTCTGTGCTACCAAGGCCTTTTCATATCACATGTTCCTCATCTGCTTTGAACTGCCAGACGTACTCTTTATGTGGCAATAGGACCTGTGAGGCTGTCCTGCCATCACAGCTGGAATATCATCATTCAGAAGCAAAACCAGAATCATCTGGAAGTCTTAGTTCAACATGAAAATCAGACGAGACACATATTACACTTCAATTCTCTAAATTTAAAGACAAAAATGAAGTAAGCACCACAAGCGAGAGACTAACTGGGTGGGAAGCCCTTAGCTCCTCCTGACCTCCCCAAGGCTTTAACTGAGCACTACAAGAACTGACAGCAGAAACCACATCCTTTTTGCAAAACAGAAAATAAAAAATTAAACAGTATTACTGTGTATGCCTTGCATCTACCGAACAGCTATTTCTATCTGGAGGATTTTGGAATTTACCAAAGCCAGGTCACAGTATGGGCTACACAATCCAGGCCTGTGCTCAGAGGCATTACACACAGCCCTGCCACCAGCTCTTCTCAAAGTAACTTATATACTTGGTGCTTTGTTTGTATTTGTTCATCACGTACACCAGTGATATTTTCACCATTTACATTTCATAGCCTAATAGTCAAAACCAGTTCTTCCAAGCTCTAGTAGCACATTAGATGCTCATTTTGCCAGGGTGACTATGGGCTGTGTTTCTCAGGGTGAGTTTCCCATGTGTCTTCCCACCACAATAAATAAGCCTGGTCAGTGCACGGTGCAGTTATCTCACAAGAACATGTGAAGTAAGAAACCAACAAGCTGGAGTCAGTGCAAGGAAGTGGTTGTCTCTCTACACCACCTCAAACTGCTCTCAGCTGTACTGAGCCTCTGAGCAAATCTTCTCCCAGAGAGGACAAACTAACTGCTAAAATATCTTCCTGAGTTTTTTTGTGCATTAATTTGGTCCTCATTTGGCTTATATTCCCTCCAGCTATCTGCTAACAGAAAAATGCTGCAGCAGATGGCAGGGCACAGGTAGAGCTGGAGAGCATTGCCTGGACCCTGTTCCCATTTCACGGACAGCAAATCCCTCACCCATGTCACCAGATCTCTTCAATCTCTGCTGATCCTGAGAAGAGCAAAACTTCTATGATTGCTTGGAGGATTTCTTCCTACACTTCTTCTGTGTCCAGGGCTTTACTTGTCAGATGGTGGGTTGCTGGGTGACTAAGATTTTGTTAAGCTGCACCAAGAGCAAAACCATTTCTTGTTTTTAAAATAACAATTAGAAGGACAGGGAAAAAAAATTTACATATGATTAGTCTGCAGGAACCTAATTGCTGGCAAGGTGCCACAGAAGGCACAGCAGCTGAAGGTTGGACAGAAATACGTGAAAAGCCACACACAAATCAATTGGCTGCAAAAAGCCATTACTTGTGCGCTCATGTATTTTTTTTTTATGGGGACCAAAGGGGACATAGTGTTCTACAGCTCCTTGAACTACAGAATTTCACATCAGGTTGATGCTACAGGTAATCTGCTTCTACACTAGTGAAAATACACTGCTGTCCTAAATGTGCCAAATAGAAATGACTCATGCTTTTTTAGAGCTCCACAGAGCAAATAGCTACAGAGAAGACAAGTGCTCTGCCTGAGTCACTTGGTGTGAAATACTCCTATTGCCCCACTTCTTTCTTGGCTTGCTCTGAATAATCCTGGCGCATCTTCTCCACTGGTCACTTGGTACCTCCACTGGGCACCTGAAGCCAGGCTGTGCAAGTCATGCCCAGGGCCCAGCACCCAACTCTGGCACTCGGGGGTTGGCCTTGTCAGTCAAGCCTGAAAAGGAGGGGTTTGTCTGAGTGGTACTGTGCTGGTCTCCTGTGGAGCCACTTAACAGCACTGATGATCAGTGGGGCAATGTCCATTCTATGGACATTTCCTACTTAAACTACAAAAGGTGGAAAAAGAAACAGATGAAGTGACCTCTAAAATCAAGCAGAGTCATGACTAAAACCAAAACTCTCCCAACAAGCTCTGTGCCACAGATTTATTCTTGGAGCCACAGCCCATAGCACTAAGTGGTTTGACATCAAAAGGCTGTGAGGGAGCATGAGAGCAGCAACTCTTTGTAGTTCCCTTTTGTTATGCAAGATTATCATGGTATATCTCATATATCCTTGAGGCACCCTGTCTCTTGAATGGCTTTCCTGCATAGGATCCTTCTGATTATCTGTTTACTCACTTGCCTGATATGCAGGACAAATAGTTGGGGTTGTGAATTACTGAGAATTGAACATGGTGAATATGAATTTTGTCCGCTATTCTTGAGCTACTGAGATCCTACATTCATGCTTTATAAGGAACAGCTATGGACACATGCCTAGTGGATAACTATGCCTTGTCATCACTCTGCAAAATTGTACATTCTTCTAAAACTGATTGATTGTGGCTCATTTAATGTGGATATCTTTGCCAATGGAAACTGTGCTCACAATTGTTATTCCTTAAGACGTGTGGCCACACTGGCATCTGCATATTTGTATGCTTCATTTAAAAGGGTCTGCTACATATTATGGCTTATTTTCCACGCAATGGTATGTAATATTTTCCTAGCTTTTCAATTTGTAGCAACTTCACTCTCCCTCATTTCCCTCCTGTTTGCTGCGAAAACTGCTGCTGCAATACTTTTCCATTTAGGTGAACAACTATGTCTCACAGCCCCTTGGAAACTGTTACCACACGCATTCAGGAAATAGCTGGTAAGAAGAATGTTGCAGTTGATATTCCCCTGGGCCAAGCACAAGATTGGCACAGTGCAAAAGCAAGCCAAAAAATTCTTAAATACGGATGAAAAGAAAATTCAGCATAATCTTTTTCCAAAGCCGATCCTTAGTGAATCTCTGGATAACAGGCTGAGTACATGCATGGCTTTCTGCTGACATTATAATGGCTGATAAGACTTTGGCAAATGAGTAGCAAGGAATGATCAAGAGAAACAGCTTTTGCCTCCTCAGTTATGCCCGAAAGACACCTCTAGTTGCATCTCGCATAGCCTTAGCAGAGAACATTGCCTTCTGAAAGCAGCACCGCAGCAAGCACAGAAACAGAGCTGAGGAGACTGTTATACCAACAGAGAACACTGGCTCACTGAAACTAAAACACTTTCTGGAAAGATGTTGATCCTATTTTCTTTCATTTATTTGCAAATTAATCTGCAGTTCCTGCATACTGAACACCACCTGGTCTTTGGTTATGCAGAGGAGTTTCCCCAGTACTTCACAGCTGTCTGTTTTTCGGACTTTTTTTCTACATACTGGTTTCAAACAGGAATTTCATCTTCTAGAAAGGTTTATTTCTAACAATAACAGCCAGATGGCCATTTGCTATGAATGTCTATATCTCCATAGAAAATAAGGTTAATGTCCGATTAAAAGTGCATGAGGTTGGGTTTTGGGGAGCAGTGTGATCTGGCTTCTACTTCAGCTCCAGCCAGGCCAGGATTTGGGGATCCTGGGGTAGAAACTATACATTCCAGTTTCCTTCAGTATGGTGCTCAATGTTCAACCACAGCTCTCTGTGAAAATCCAATCACTCTCAGACTGTGTGATTTTTTTTGTCATGTATTACTTTAATTATCTACTGTTGTCATTTCCTCTTTTGGGTCTGTGTAGAAACACTTCTAATGATGCCAGCCCAAAAGCAAGTTCCTACAAACGTACACAAGACTATTAGCCTCTAAGTGGTCATGTTGACTTAAATGGAAAGACTCCAGTTGTCTTCATGGTAAGCTGAATTAGGTCAGTAACAAAGACTGCAAATTTAGGCTTGGTTCAGTTACACAGAAGTTCAGAGACTTGTCTAGATTTGTTGAATCTGTGAAATCACCAAGACTTTTACACTTTGCAAGAGCAAATGTCACCATAATAGTCTTGAAAATGAGGACATTGCAAGACCAAGTCTTTGCACATCACTGTCACTATACGGGGAATTGAGACAAAAAAAGCAAATAAGAGGGCATTTTGGGGCCATGAAGTGAATACAATTTCAAAAATGGAGATTTTTTTTTTTTCTTTCCTGGACTTTTTATTTTGTTTCCTTTATGGCATTGGCTCTTTTCATGTGGAGGAACAGTATGTTCCTCACTTCTTTCTCAGGTGCTAGCTTTGGTCTGCATTATGATACATTATTAGTTACATGCCTATTGCGATTAGCTCCACACCTAAATAAAAGGCTTCTACTCTCTTATTAGCAATATTTTTCTGTTGCACAGATAGATGTAGAATGACAAAGACATATGAAATAATGAACAATGCAATGAAAGCCCCTTGGATTTTCCTATTCTACCCATAGTACAGCACAAGAATAAGGAAGCATTTCATTACATTAGAAAGGCAGCAAAGGCTGATACGCTTTAAGGCAAAGACATTTCCTCTTTGAACATAGTTTATAACCAGCCTCTGAAATTAGCTGCTGCCTACTCAGACCTGAAGAAGAACGAGATCATATTTTCTGTGTCCCTTTTTAATGTGGGATCCAGCAATACTCATACCCTCAAAGTACATTTTGAAATAAAGTAATAAAGGAACATCTCAGTTAAAAGAACAGGACAAAACAGGAGGTACTGGTCTGTACGGGGTCCTTACAGTAGCTATTGATTGTTGTCTGACTGGATTAACCTTAACGACGGTCTTAAGAGAAGGAGCCTTAGAATAAGATGCTTGGGAAGCAGATGGGGGCAAGAAAGCTAGTGAAGAAAAGGGAGAGGCCAAGGAAGGGAGAGTTAGAGACAGAGTCAACAAGCTGAAGTTTGGGTAGACTGGGCAGTTTTGTCTGTTCCACAGCAGGAATGATGTTTGGGGCAAGTCAGCAATGCCTTGCTGAATCAGGGCACACCAGGAACAATGGGCACAGAGGGGACTGAGCTGGTATTGCTGGCTCCAGCCTGGGGTGCAAAGGACAGGGAAGCCGGGTGCTGAGTCCCTGCCTGCTAGGGCATGAAAACTAGGTGACTCTAGAAGCAGGGCAGCTGCTTGTACAGCACACAGCCACACTACTCTGTGGGTTGCAGTTTGCCATACAAATTCATCAGTGCAGCCTTTGTCACTCAAGAAACTGCATTGTGCTACATTTCATGGTGTTGAGCATCTTTAAATAAGAAAATCCAAGGTGGTCTAAAACCTCTCTCACAGTAAATGTAATAGTAAAATTATGTTCAGCTTATCTCTGTGCATATGAATTCCTGATGCTAACTTGATTTCCCAACAGCACTGCTGGTCACAGTCCTCTTCCTCCACTGACATGAGCAGTTATCTTCCCTGGTTTGTTTTCAGCAATGGCAGTAGGAAAGACCATGCTGGATTTCTCAACCAGATCCTTTTTGTAAGACGAAAATCACATGGTATATTGCTCTAAGTTTCAAAGCCTCATTGCAGTAGCTTAAGATCCACTGGCAAAATTAAAAGTGATAAGGGATGTTAATCTTCATGCTCCAGGGTATAAACTAATTACAATCTGGAGCCAGGAAGAAGCTTTCTTCTTTATACCGATACAGACTTTTACTGTTGCCTGGGAAAATGATGAGTTTGGAAAAGGCTGTTCGTGTCTCTGATGCATTGACCTTTGTCAAAGGCCAGATTCTCAGCTAGTGGATCAATGGCCTATTTTAGGATGACATTCCTGTGTTAATATATCACCTTCCATTCAAATACATCCACTTGATTTAACATCCATTAGCGAGGTAATGCCCCAGAGCCTTGTATTTGTCAAACTGTTTACTCCTTTTATTTCAGAGATTAGCACAATCTTACATGCAAAGTGCAAGTGAACACATTCATTGCTCCATAACTCGCCTTTCATATGACAGGTTAGCGTTTCCCCTTCATGCCTTTTGGAGGCAGTAGTAACGGTGACAGTGGTACAGACCTAAGCCTTTTATCAATGAGCAGCATGGCAAGTCTATTTGTTTGAGCCCTTGCTGACACCCACAGTCTCTGTAATTCAGTCTGACAGATTGAGGCCATGTTCCAGATCTCACAAAAGAAGCAGAGGCGGGTATTGATTTTTATGTTATTGTTGGTGATTTGCTGCTTCATTCCTTTAACAAATGTTAAAAAAAAATACAGTAAACAAGAAGGTCACAGCTGCAGGTTGGCAGAGCACACAGTGCTGTTTCCCCTGTTATTCTCTTCTATCTTTCTGATTCAATGGGCATGTTCCACAGACCTTGAGAAACAACACTGGGTGAATATGAAAAAATAGCCATGAAGCTGCTAACAACCTAGAGGGACTGCAAGAGAAAACTGCTTCCAAGCATCTTTCACACTGCAACTTTGAGTAATGTTCTTGAATCACAATTCAGAGTAACAGCTGTATTTATAGGTCCTCCTGCGCTAATTCTGGTGCAAGTATAACTTTCATATTCATATGGAAACCAGGTCCCTCAGCATACTATGCTCAGGCTTAACTCTAATGTCAGGTATCAAAGCATTAGTCAAGCCAGACCCAGTGCACGTCCTACCACAGATGTGCTGAAAGCTCCTAGCCATGTCCCCTCACCTCTTCAGGTACCTGGTGGACACCTTGGGTCAGGTAGATACCTACCCTGTGCATCTGCTGCATTTCTCTGGCAAGGTGCACATCTTGCAGCTCCTCAGATCTGATGTGCAAAGATGCTAAGATATCAATCTCCCACCATAACCAACTGAAACATATAGATCCCTTCGTTAATCTACTATATTAGTTCCTGTGCTTTTGGGAGCGTTCAGTCTTCAGGCACTCTAAAGTAAACAAAAGACAAACTTTGATGCATCTGTTGCTTCTACATCATCTAAAAATCTCAGGATTGCCCTTTTTAGAGCTAATTCAAGACAGAAGATGTGCAGATTCAGGTCTGGACTCCTGGACACAGCATGATTTCACTTGTGGAAATAAGCCATTTGTAGTAATTCCAAGACAGATTCTGAATTTATTATCAATGTATTCAGATTTCTCTTAGAAAATATTGAAAAGGGCTTTGTGTTTAGCACTGTTAAAACAAACAAACAAACAGCTGTAGTTGCTCAGGTTTGGGTTTTCGTTTATTTCTTAGGGGATCAGGGTGGAAGGGAGAGGCTGGACTTCTATGGTAAAGCAATAGAAACAAAACATTGAACAATTTAATGGCATGCTGTTGCCTCTAATGTAAGTTCAAGAAATATTTTTAAAAGATTTTTTTTATCAGCCTTTTAGAGTTTAAGAGAAATAAGTAATATCTTTGTGCTGTGAACAGAGCCATTTTCACTATCACAGGACCTTGACAACCAGCTTCCTACGCAGTTTGTCATGCTGAATGTCACTAATACTGTCTGAATACTGATACTGTTCATGACTTTTTATTACATCTCAAGTAAAGATTTTATGTATTTAATTTAGCAAAGGCATTGATAAACAGATATAAATCTTTGGAGCAGTTACTGATAAAAAAACTTTAATATCACACTGATGTCTGTGCTGTATTAGGCTTCAATAATATTTACATTTTATCCTTTTTATGAGCTCAGTGGCATTGCAGTGATTGTTCTTAAAGATGATTGAAAAACATAGTAAACTCATGGAATATTGACGTAAATCTGGAGTAACCTTGTTGCTTCTTGTGGAGATACTTGTGCATTATTGCTATTCACCCCCAGGATTGTGTCATACCTGCAATTACAGTAGGGAGAAATATATAGTTACTTGGCTTGCTACATGTCCTTGTGTTTTCTCTTCAAAATCCTTGGCTTGTTTGACAAAACAAGTAATTTCCCTTCTCCATCTGTGATGCCGGTGACATGCAATACCTTCTGGCTCACAAAGAGCATTTTTGGCTCTCCCAGAGGATGGGCCAGCAAAGAAGAAATCTACTCTTGTATGGGCTACTGGTCAGAGAGAGGGAAGGCAGGACCATCAATATCAACAGAAATCTTTATTTCTCTCCCTCCAGGCATTGCTGGCTTGCACTTTATCCAATGCAGCTCTGCTCCCATCAGCTGCTTCAAGAAGAGCATAAGGCCATGCCCCGTAATGGCCATCCTCCAGCTGGGATTTTGCAGCACAGGCTACACAGAGGAGCTGCATGCTGAACAAACATCTGTATCAGCTAGCAAAAACTGAATTACCAGTGGCTTTGCTTCTACCATTTATAGCCATACCTATTCTATTGGTCTTTTTCAATTTTTCATGTGTCTGTATATATCATATATATATACATTTTAAAATAAATGTGATGCTTTTAAGGAGGAAAATCATTGCTTGTTCTGTCTCTCAGGAGCTAATATGTGCTCCCAGGTAAGACAGCTTCCTCTTTGAAACAACTGAGGTTTAATTCCCATGGTGCCTCTGCATTTCTGTTTACCCACCCTGTCCTGGAGGTGATAACAGCAATGGGGGTACACCACTTCACACCTTAGGGATGCTGGCTTATATCTCCCAGAGACACTGATGTTTTGATGAGTACAGTTCTTTTGCAGTTCTGCAGCCCCAATGAAAGAGAAAGTGTGACTTTTCACTGTTTCATTAGCACAATGCAAAGAGGTCACAACAAAGGCTGAAGGCAGTAGGATCACACCTTGGGTGTAAGCACAAGCAGATAGTCCAAGAACCAATGTTTTAGCCAAAATACCAAAGCAGAAAGAGGTGGGAATAAAAAGGAAGGCACAGAGAGGTGACATGATTAGCCCAAGGTCAAAGAAAAGCTCTTTGCCAGAGCAGGAAACACAGCTCTCCTTAAGTCCATCTACAGAGCTCTGCCAGTCCTCCAAGCAGTTTTCCCATGAGCAGAACACATGTCTATTTTAACATTATTTTAGGAATATTGCTTCTTCACAATAAGCAAGATGTCTAGTAGGAATGCCTTACAAACATCATCCATGTTACACCTCAGGGGCAAGATAAATAATACATAAATTGAACAAACACCCAGGCACAATAATGGGAAAGGCTATGCAACTTCAACTACCCTATGAAAATTTCTGTGAGGAAAATGGAAAAGATTTCTGCCAAAATTTTGATTTAAATTGGGCTGAAAGGGAGGAAGGAGGAAAGTTAAATAAGGTTGTCAACAAATTGCACTCACTTAAGAATTAGAGCCTATTAGAAACTTGCAGTTTCACATACTATATATCTTTCCTAAAGAAAGATGTTCTGCAGGGCTCTCAGGCGAGAAAAATAAACAACAACAAAAAAATCACCATATTTAAATTTTTACTTAGTTTTGGAAAAAAAGTTGATGGGAATTTTTTCATTGCTGGTGTATTTTTGCAAGAATTAAAAACCTTAAACTGGTACAAAATATGACATTATTCCTAATTATGATGCAGTTTTCCCTCACTGCTGGGAAACAGGGTTAGCTCTTAGAAACAAGTGAAACAAGAAAAACTACAGAAGCATCTTCTGCTATAATAGGTACAAATCACTGCCACCCTATCAATTAAGCAGCTGAAGAGGTGTCAGCTTTTCCTTTTGGCTTCACTATCTTCAGCAGTTCTCATCCTCTCTCCTGTCATGATGCCATGTTACTTTCAGCCCCTGATTAATATAATGAGCACTGCAGAGCAAGGACTGCATCTCTTATTTCTAATGCATGCAATTAACAGTAAACATCATAGCAGTGCAAAACCTCAGATGCTGTCCATCTTTGTGGCAAAGTAAACGTTCACCATTACTTTCACTGTCTACTGAGGTTTAAGAATTGGAATTAGAAAAGACCATTGTGTCACCTAACTTTAGCCCATGTAGGCTTATAACCCACGGTCCAGAAAAGCTTCTCTTCCCATTAAGTGCAGAAGAGCAACGGTCCCACTTTACAACACCCTTTCTTCTCTTTAACCTTGATGCCCCTGTACCAAGCTCAATAGTTTGACCTGTGGTGCTCATCCATAGCCTATTTTTATAGTAGATTGAAAAAAAATCACTGATCTTTCACTGAAGTTCTTCCTGAATCTTCTCTTTATCTTTCCAGTCTTGGAAAGATCTTATCTTTCAGCAACAGAATTCAGCAAGGGATGGCAGAAAATACTGTTAATCTTCATTTAATATAAATTTGATAATCTAAGGAGAACTTTCTTTCCCAGAGGAGAGTATTAACTCTTGTGAATACACAAGAAAGGATGCAGAAAGGCAGGAAGAAGTTGGTCGGGTAACACAAAGCAAGAAAATTCTACTTGCCAATCACCATTACTTTCTCCCTGCCCACAGCATCATTTACAATAGAAGAAAAGCCTAGTCCAGGAGCAACGGCAGCTGCTTGGCAGCTTGCTAAAATGGATGTTAAACTAGGGTTTGTTACACAAGTGGTCTTCAGCAGCATTCCTCCACTCCTTGTATTGCTGTCAAGGCCAGCAGAAACCCCAGGAACCTGGAGAAGTTTAGAAGCAGAGGATAGCAAAAAATTCATGTCTGAAACAGTTGTATACTTCATTGCAAAATGATATAACAAAGACCACACGGGTTCTTTCCATTGAAAATTAGGGATTTTGTTTGGTTTTCTTCAACATTATGTTTTTCAATCATCTGTAAGAACAATCACTGCAATGTCACCAAGCTCAAAACTAAAACACTAATTCCAGGTCAATAGTAAATACCTGCAGTACTACAAGTGTCAGGGCAAAGGGAGAAAGCTGGTCCAGAATACAAGAAGCACTAAGTGCTTAGAAATTGATGGTGTTAAAGCCTGGGGAACAGTAAATGAGGAACACTCCAGTCAGTTACAGAAAGACTTAGATCATTTAGAAGCTAATGACAAAGACAGTTCAAAGCTGACAAACACAGAATAACGAGGACTTTTAAATATCTTATGTCCTCTGTGTATCTTAAAATGCGTAGATTAAAAAGGTAAGGAACTCCAAAGAAAGAATCTAAGGGTTTTTTGGTGTTTTTTTCTGTTCTGGAAAGAAGAGCAAAAAGCAAAACCTTTTCTGAGAACTAGTAAATACCCTTACTTCAGGAAGGAATTTAGCCAAAACAGTAAAGTAGGTAGCACAAGAAAAGAGAACAGTAAGAATAATTTAGAAGGAAATAATTTGAAATAAACAGAAATAGGCATCCTGGCTAGTTATGTGTTCTTGAAAATCACAATAAACATCTGAATTCCTTTGCAGATCTGGCCTTCAAGAAATTAGAAGTTGGATTTCATTTAGAAGTCAATATACTTAAGAGTTCCCTTGCTTAAATTATCCTTCACAGTGAGAATAATGCTCCTGAGTCACCTTGTGCCTTGGAAAATACCACTTTGTGCCCAACCCAATACCATAGCAAGCCCACAGCAGTCACACTCTTCTGTTCATCGCACCAGGCCACACTTCAAATTTGCATACATTCTATATGAACATTCAGAGCACAACTTTCAAATCTTACTAGACCCTACTGCTCATAATGGAGCGAAGCAGATCTACTGTTACCTGTCTGATGTTAAATTAGGTGATCTAATCCTTTACTCATTTCCTAAGATCATGTTTCTTCCAAAATGAGACAGCTGACACGAAGCTCCCAGCAGAGCCTTGCTATTACCTGGCTCTTCCAAGAACACAAAGACCAGAGTCTCTTTCTGCACAGCGGAGCTATTCAACAAAAATAAAAAGGTACCATTTTCATAGGATCTTTTGCACTGTGAAGTCCTACTCTGGAGCCAACTCACACATCTCTAAGCTGATCACCCTTCTCCTATATTGTAGACAAGCATTCAGTGACATCTCTGAACATGTCCAATGCTTCATTAAAGCCCTAAACTGTGAATGCGATGCCTCTAGTCTGCCAGTCCTCACTGGCCTCTAAGCTGTATTGAACTGATGGCTTCTCTACAGCTAAAACAATGGTTGATTACTATAAATTAAATAACTTTGCTGAAAACTTCACTGAGCTTCTACAGCATAATGTACAAACTACTTGGCCAACACACATCATTAAGCTTTGCTTAATAATCTTGTAGCAAACATACTGTTCAATAAGGGCCTTATGAAGTTTAATTTCAGGTCTTTCTTTGAGAAAGATAATTCTAAGGGTGAGCCAGCATTTTATTATAAGATATGAAAGAACCCAATCAAACAGAGTGAATGATTAAAAGACTTCAGAAGCTTCAAAAAAAAAGAAAAAAGAGAGAGAGAAAGGTTAAGCAGATCTACTTGAACACTCTAGAAAATGGTGTTGAAAATTGTCTGGATATGGAGTTTACAGCCATATGATGGGTTTGGCAGTTTCAAAATGTCATTTGTAGGTGTTTAACAACCAGCAGACCCATATTGCATGGGAAAACACAAATACCTACAAATGCCAAACATGAAACAAATCTCCTATCATGAAGAGAAAGTGGATTTTTTTGGAGGATGTCAAGAGTCACTCCCAACACTGGGTCCCCCCAACCTGTACAGCCAGAGAGGGAGGGTCCTTTGATGTCTCATGGCAAACTGGAGACCAACACATCTCCCCGGGTAAATTCAAAACAGGGTTTATTTTGAGCACAGCCAGAATAACAAATCAAATAGTCAGGTGCACTCGGAGTTGCAACTTCCCAAAGCTGCAAAAAACACATCTCAATGTGTTCAGATCATAATCTGACACCCTCAAGGCTTCAAAATTCACCAAAGGAAAGAAATAAATACACAATAACACCCTATTCGAATTTAAAAGTGAGTCATTGCAGAAAAGATTAAAAGTTAAAGTCACATATTGAAATGGAGAGAAAAAATAAGTAAATTTTTAGAGTTGTGTTCAGGAAGGGAGAATTACACTAAAAATAAGAAAATTAAATAGGCTAAGCATGTAACCACTGCTGTAAAATCACAGTTAGAAACCTCACTGAATTCAGCAGTTAACAAATAAAAGAGATTGTGTTCCAGGACTGCTGTATTATGTCCTCAGTTACTACCTACTGTCCTCAACATCATTCATTTTACTCTAAACAGCCAATTCTACTCACCATACTGAAGGACAGCTAGAGCACAGAGCATCTTAAACGCTTCCTGTTATCTTTTTGTCATTCAAATGCAGTCACTTCAAAGGAGCATGCCAGGAAACCAACATATTTTCTATAAAGAAAACCCCACAAAAAAAAATATTTTTTAATATTTTTAAAATGGGAAAAATTGTTGGTTTTTTCCCCCCACTATGAGCCTGAAGGTGTTTTGAAACTTTTCAACATTTAGTTATTAGCCAAAACATTTTTTCCAGTTCTGCTCTAACAGAAAGAGAGAAATTAAAATTGAGACAAAGGTATCAACTGATGGTGCAGAACCCTAACCCAGCATCTGCCTTTATCATCTGAAAAATATTATTTGTTAAGAAATATCCACGAAAAGGACTTTCATTTGTGATATCTTGTTCAGGTAACCCACACCTGGTAGCCTTATAATGCATCAATCTACAAACCTCAGAAATCTGAAGAAATACCTTTTAAATATATCTGAACTAGTGTAAGTCCGTGTGCAATCAATAGGCAGCATTTATTTAGTAGGGGGCTGAACTCAAGCCAATTCTGACTGAATTGGAAGGTAAAATAAACATAGATATTTCAAAATTAAGGTTTCGGAAAATTAATTGACCTTTCATATGCTACTCTAAAATTACACCTTCAGTTCTGGGAGCCAATAACAGGAGTTGGAGCTCTACAGTGGCTAGATCATGCTGGTGACTGTGAAGTTACTGTCTGTAACTTCAAATTAAAGAATGATGCCATCAATGGCTAAGCATGTATGTAGCAAGTTCTGCATTTTCCTCACAGTCTTCCACATTTTCTAACTAGTCTAAGAGTTTTAGGATGAAGCAAAGGAAGGCACAATGTCTACATTAGGTTAGCAGTCTGTGGGTCTATACCTCTGTGCGTGAAACCAAGTTTCACACCTCTGCTGCATCACTGAGGAAAAGTCCCAGGCAAAGAAGCAAAAGGCACCACACACGTCTCTTCCTTGGCACAGTGTCCCTCTTCCTCCCTTTTTTCCCTTTCCTACTTTCAGACAACAACATTCAGCATTATTGGCTCTTCTGTGGAGTTATCTCTATGTGAAGGCACTGAGCTTTTCAGGGTAGTAAACATTTTTCCTTTCAATTCACTACTTTCTCATCATCCAGCACAAATAAGTGACCATCATTGACAAAACTCTGGCTGCAGCTACATTTTCATTTTGCAATACTACATACACGTGGAGGGAGCAGTCCTTTCCCGGAAGGGCTAACGAGCTAAATAGCAAGGAATGCAAATGAAAAAGCATGACTATTCTGCACTTCACCCTTGGCCATGGACCCACAGAGAGCTCAAACACAACCGTGGAAGCTATGGCTGGTCTCTAGTCCCTGATGTGCACCTCCTTCACAGCACAAAGCGGAAAAGGTGACCCCTCTCTTCAAACAAACATCATCCCAAATTCCTCAGCAAAGAACAAAAAAGCACTCTTTGAAGCCTGGCCAGGTATGGAGAACAAAAGAAAATCGGTATACACAGTAATTGTTCCCAGAATATTGCTTCAAAGTTTCTCTGAATGATCCAATTTTTATGCTATCTATCTGTGCGAGAAGGAAAATACAGCTCACCTGAGTAGATTATAGTGTTGCTGACGGATTAAGACTTAAAGCAAGTCTTGTCATCTTTTATTAGGCATAACATTAGAACACACTGGTAAGGCATAAAACTGCATCATTGTTAGGTAACATCAGATTTTTCAATTATTATTATCCCAGTCATCATCATGCTGGAACATGTAGAGACTTAAAAGTCAAATACCATAATTATATCCACAGAAGGAGTGTGTAGGGGAGGCCTTGCTGGGTTCATAGGTACACACTCTTGGCAGGTTTGGTTTCTTTCTACATGGCAATATGTTTTTGAAGGGCAGTGAAGCAATAATTCAGGCATTCAGATTTACATTGCCTTTTTACCTTCATAAATAGTAAAAGCAATACATTCAAGTACAGGTTGTCTTCTCCAGTCTCATTTATTTTAGAAAACCAAATGACAGTACACTTTGATAGTAACCTTACTGAGACTCAGGTCCGTGGTGGTAAGGGGAGAAACTGACTTTTCCTATTAGCAGTCAGGTTCCACAGGTTACAATTCAGCCCTGTATTTGAATGAAATTCAAGTCAAGAAGTTGTAGGAAATGAAAGAAACTGTTTCACTGAATTCCTGTAGTTTTGGATAAAGTTGCATTTGTGTGAAGGTAAGCCCAATGGTTCTAAAGACCTGAGTTGTATCCAAGATACAAAAAGCAGGTAACTAATTTCTCCTCATTTTTCATGACTAGCAGTTCTGCCCTGCAAAGCCCAATCCCAGCACTTAAAAAGAGGAATACACCTCTTTCAGTAAGTTGTAATGCCTTCTGTTTCCTCTTGTCGCTTCAGAAATTTAAAGTGGTGTTCATCATGGTTAAATGGTACAATCATTTGTTTAATATTTTGGTACTTGAAAATAATTATTTCTCCACTGAAGGCTGTATGGTTTACTTCAGAACTAATATAACTTTTGTTTCAATGAAGCTTCACTACACTGAAAATCCCTGTTATATTGCTTTTCTCTCTTTTAGCCTTGACATATTTTAGTTCTAAAGAGCAGAGTAAAAGTACAAAATTTTTAAAACTATGCTTTAAGTCACTCACTAAGCTTAACTGTCTAACAGCGCTGTGTTTCCATTATTTTTCAAAAGCACAAATTAAGGTAAGAATTAATCCATGTTTCATTTACTTATAATACCACAGTGCTGGCCAATGTTATTGATGCTCACATCATGAAATTGCTTCACTGACTACAAAACATTGAGAACATCCTGGCTTGTGTAATAACTTCAGTTACACTCAGCAGAGAATTAGCTGGTAGCTGCAGTGTCGTTACAGAAGATTTAAACAAACATAAGTGACAGCGTAATCGGACCCAAGGTTACAGAGTCTCATGACTTCTGAGGAGATGTCTTGGTTCACATCCTGGTTCAAATGTCAGAGTTGGCTAATATTTTGTTTAGTCAGTGCAGAAAAGCCTAAACTTGAACATACCCGCACCTTCAAGTCTTAAAATCCATCCCCAAAGTTTTCAACTGAAACATCAGAAAGCCACCGCTTGTGGATGTCTTATGCACCGGTTCAGCTCCCCTTGCTCTGCTGCAGGGAGGCACATGCTGAAGAAAGTGTCATCTGATGCCAGTGGGCAAAAGTCTTCAAGCATAAAGCATCTTCCTGGCTCCTAGGAGAGGGACCTCTTGCCTGGAGAGCCACATTCTCCAAGGATCAGAAGCATTGTACAGTAAGAAATCCAGGATGAGCTATTGACTGAAGTAACAAAATGGCTCCTATTTTATAATTTGGAAATCCATTAGGAGTAAATGGAAAAAAAAATGGTTGAATAGTTCAGAAACCTGAAAAAAAAAAATCTCAATTTCAATTACACAAGGGTGTGTTTATCTCTGTTAGTACTTTTTTCTCCTCTCTCCTCTGACAGGCTGCATAATTTTGCCTATTTAACAAATTATAAGTAGCCCTACATCCCACACTGATAAACTGACCTAAAGGAAAGTAAGGCGTCCATTGACATCAGTGTCTTTGGGTGGGGTTGAAGGGAAGTGGTGGGGGATTTAAAAAAAAAAAAAAGACTGATGAACTTGGCATTTTTATAGGATGAAATGCAGTAGGACAGCAAATACAGGATAACTGTACCAAGGCAGAAGCAAAGAGGAGTACAGTGCAGAGTCTCTGGTATTTTCTCCCCATCTGGCTATGCCACCAGCTGCAGAAACAGTACTGGTGGTGGGTATTGCTGCTTGAACAAGCCCCTGACAGACACCTGGTTGAGCACCCATCCTTCCCTCCTTGGAAGGGTAGCTGGGTTTGGCCCTCAGACTTTGCAAGGGACAATGCCACATACCAGGCTGAAGTGGAAGTACAACTCTTAGCTATCTGTGGATGGGATCTGCTCCTGTAAGTTAAACAAATTGTTCCAACTACACCTACTACTGCACTTGCTTTTCCCTACTGCTAGTAGAGGGTTTCAGTTAATGTAACATGTCTTTTCCTTTAATCCATCACTCAGTTGACTTCAAACAACCCCAGATTTAAATGGTATTGGAACCATTTAACGTTTCAAGCTACACAACCACATAGACCAACTTCTACTGAAGAACCAAGAGGAAGAGGAAAACATTTCAGCACTTAGCACCAGGGAACAAGTAATATTATTATTATTATTACTCCCAAGAGTACAAATCCTGCTTCTAAGCTGTAAACACTGGACATTTGACATTTCACAAGAACTCAAAAAATAAATTAACTTGAATTTTAAAAGCCTTTGTATCCCTGAAGGCCAACTTGCTACCACTAGCATAGTTTATCTCAGTTAACAAACAGCAGGAGCCGCACAGCCTGGAAAGGTCACATAACTGTCTGTAGCAGTTCTGTTGCAACACGAGGGGAATTGGGGATAATTACAGGCTGAATGAGTTGCATAATACGGCGTGTGTCCTCAGTAGTACATTGTGTCCTGATTACCAGCGCAGAAGCTAGAACTGCACTGAAATTACAGTTTTTAATTCTGTTGTCTTTATTCTAAGAGACTGAATGCGAGAGGCAGGAACAACCAATTCCAGCAATGAACAAAAATTGGTCAGGAGCTTGGAAAGAATTGGGTTGTCTTCTGACTGGCAGTCTGACAGCTGCTGATTTCTGTCCAGCACTGTATCTAATAAATGGGTGGAAAGGCCTTTGAATAGGCTAGATTCCCCTCCTAAGTTCTTCATTGGAAGGTTTAAATTTCACAACACCACTCTCCTCCAGTTATCACAAGAGATCAGGAAACCTATTGCCAGTGACTGCTGCCCAAGAGATAAATAATGTCACATCCTGGAGAAAGGACGAAAAGTGAGAGCTGCTCAGTCTGATGCTCAGAAACTGAAAATGAATGGATTTTAAAATGAATGCAACCTGCCACATGCTAAAATGTGCAAACAGGATTTGTGTTCAGTTCCAGATCTTCAAAATAAGTATTTTCAATCATGTCTTTGCAAAGCCTTGGAATCTCTTATTAGCTTACTCCCTAAATGGTTTCTTTAGTCTTATTTTCTAGAGAGGCTGGCCCCTTGTGGAACATGCCATCTTCCATCTCTTCTAGCACCATCACCATCATCAGTCTGGACAGTTTGTCACACACATTTCTGTTTGGTTTTCACATCATTTCTCATTGTATTATATTCCAAATAGATTAACATAAGAAAGGAGTAAGTCAGTTTAACAAATTCTTAGTGAAATCATGGCTTCCTTTAAAGACAGTATTTCACTTAATATTCTGCTGTACAGCAAATGCCTACAGAGCCTCTTCCAGAATTCATTATTTATCACTTCTGATGCAAAGATCAAAGGCTGATAAAGTTGAGTTTTCCTCAGAAACAGACATCAATAAGTCCCATCATTGGTTCCGGCACAGACATGCAGGTATTTACAATTATTCATGTTTTTATATATGTATATTTTAAGTGTTCACCTTATATTTCTGCTCTTCATAGCCATTTTTCTGAATGAAATACATAGAATTTCAAGTGAAATTTACTGTACATCATACTGTATTTGTACACTGTTTAAGTGTCTCTTAGTGACCATAGACACAGAAGTGCTGCAAAATGTTGCACAAGACAAAACCTGGTCAAATACTTTCAGCTGGCAAAGGGACAAAGGGGTCACTATCAGAAACATGAATCATTGAATATGTTGTGCTTTACATAAAGGAAAACCCCTTGACACTTTTATCCAGCATGTCCTTAAGCACTGAAGCCCTAGTGTAGATCCAGCTAGATCAGCACAAGACGGTACAATATCAAGCTGACCCAGTCTAAATATGTCTCTGCTAAATCAAGTTACTATGACCTTTTTCACAACGATAACTGGAACAAAAGATGACTGTGAGACCACACCTGAAGAGTTGTCTCCAGAAGCAAGATTTCTTGCACCATGAAGAAAATGCAAGCTTCATCCCAGAAAGCTCCCTAGGAATTGTGTAGGGGAACATTTACTTGGAGAACAACAGGCAGACAACACCATCTCCTTTAATTAAGGCAATACAAAAACCACAAAGACATTAAACAATCTTAACATAAATAAAAAATAGTAGTGGAACATTCACAGCGATATGATCATAAGATCAAAAATATAAGGTGTTCCTAGAAGCTGAGCTTCATTGTGCAGTATGAATGTAAACAAACTCTTTTTATGATGTGTTTACACATATCTGACAATAAACCCAATATTTATATTAGTAAATGGTTTGGCTTTTGCTAGTATTTTAAGGGGATGGGGTTTTAGTGGGTTTGCTTGTTTGTTGTAGTCACATAGTATTAACAAATATTCATTTCAAAAAGGGTGACCTGACTGTATGCACTCTGTATGGTATTCAGGTTGACATATACAGTATAGAACTTTAAGCTGCATTCTGAATTAATTAAGAATTAATGACTAAAAGTGTTAGTCATGTCTTGAAATGCCTTTTTCTCAAAGCAAGGCAGTGGCAGAATTAGTCAACTCTGAATAGTACAATTAGATGCAGCTTCATGAAAAGCATGAAGAGTTCAGCACATTAAAGGATATTATTTTACTGAGCATGTTATATGCAGCAAATGAATCTTTTGTATTCTGCAAACCATTTAAAATTAATTATTTTTCATTCAGTCTTACATATTGTATTAGAACTTCAGCTATCCAAGTATCCTTCATTTCTTCAGTATTTAAAACTAATGTATTAGCATACTCTGAAATAGGGTTGGACCTATATTTTAAATTACTTCCAACATAGCACAGCAGAAATGTTCAAGGGATGTGGAACCCTGTGGTCATCCTTTCTCCAATTTACTACCAAACATTATATGATTTTTCATCCCTCCTCTCTATGGGAGGGTAATAAGCAACAATAAGGCAGTAAGAAATTTTAAAAGAAGTCTGGTTCAGCAACAAAGAGCATGCTTATTACTCAGTTTATGGTAGCCTGAGGTTTGAAGGGCATTTCTGCTGTACTGCACCCCTTTGCAGGTGTGTTTCATGGGCTGACAGCTGGAGAACGTGAAAAGAAACATTCAGCCACAAGAGAAATCTGCACTTGAGAGCTTGCCCATGAGGCAACCCATCTTCCTTGGGTAAGGGACCATTACAGGTAAGTATAAAATAAGCTGAGATTCCAAGAGCCACAACATTATTCTTGACACATTCTCCACTGAGGATTATCAAGCCCTGACAGCACACTTGTCACCTGGGGTTAAATACATCCCATGGAGAGGAATTACACAGGTTCATATGCTATATTGTTAGAGCCAAGCAAATACATTTCAGGCAAATACTTTTTTTCACAAAAAGGACTTATTTCTCAACTGAAATAACTCGCTAATGTAGATCAAATTCATGGAATTGCCTCAGAGGCTTAATAAAAGAAGGGAAAACAAATTTTAAAAAAAATTTTTGCATATTTTAGTCTGGTAGTTTGAAACAAGTTTCATAATCTTGCTTCTGCACTTGGCATAAGAAGATATTCCAACAGAAATATCTCCATAAGCAGAACTCTTTCTCCTCTGCATTCTGGGACAAAGTTCAATTTCACACAAAATTAATTTCAAAGGTTTGTGGGGAAAGGAATCACCTACATTGAAAAAGGCAGTTGCTTTGTTACATGGTTATAAGACCCCAATGGTTTTGGAGCTGGTCCTAACTTAGATAAGTATAAAAAAAGATTTGCTCAGGTAAAAACTGCAAGGCTAGACTAATTTTTATGAACCATGAAATCAAGGTGCTAAACCATGAACTGTGTCTCTTGGGCAGATGAGAATATGAGAAGAGCAGAAAGTGCAAGAATATCTACTCAGGTCCTCCAAGAAACAGGATCACTCCTTTTCAAATCTTGCCGATGTTCCCAAGTAAGCTAAACTATTCACATATTAAAAATTAGGAACTTTCTTTCCCATATTAAGGCTTAAATTCATTAAGGCTAGGGATTTGATTTAGGCTAATTTAATCTAAGACAATGGGAATATAAAAACTGTGCACAGAAAACAAGGGCAGCAAGAGGCATTTATAATAATTGAGTTCAAAACCCTCCAGGAGATGAACAGATGATGCCAGTCATCAGTGGAACAAAGGAAAAAATTAGATGAAATTTGAGGGGAACAAGCACTTTTACAGCTCCAGCTAAATAAAACCTCTAACTCTCCTACAGTGCATTAATGTTTATTGAGCAACAGAAATACAAAGAAAAATGAGACAGTGACATTACTGCCACCCACAACCTTCCTCAGGTTATGCTTGTAGGGATGAAAGATGAAGTGGTTTAATACTTTCTAATAAGACTGAGTCACACCATCTCTTCTCATATGCGGCCTTCATATCAATACAATGGGAGTGTCCTCACTTCAGCAGACTCAAGGACACCTCCACTGTCACAGCTTTCCATTGTGTGAGCAGAACATTCAAGAGGTAAATCAAATTAAAATATTTCAGCATCAGACAGGCAATGTACCTATGAACTCACCTATGAGCAGCCTAAATTATTGCGTTTGTAAAACGGATTATGTAATGTGGGAGCCTGGGAGAACACAGGACCAAGTCTGCCAAATGAGTAGCCCTTCCTTCCCCTACAAATCCATTTTAGGGCTCACTGGAAGACTGAAAGAGTCATGTTGCTGAAGTGCTATCCTCACATCCCCCCTCCTCCCCTTGTGTTCCTACCCGAACTGCGCAACTCTTCAATGTCTGTGAATCCGAACAGGGAAGGGTGGTTCAGCTTCCGCTGCCAATGTGGTCACTGGCCAGGACAGGGACGCTGGTCGTGTCCCCATCTGCAAACGCAGACTCAGACACAAGAGAGGACCTAACCAAAGCAGGCTATTACAAAAGGGGAATTTATGACAGCCACCTCTATTAGCATGGGGATGCCCCAAGCCCGCTAATACCTGTTACCTATTTCACTGTACTGTTTTACCTGGGCCAAACCTGGTGCTTGAACTCAGCAGGAAAAATGCCTGCAAACCTCATTTTTATCAGTACTCAGGAACTCTAGAAACACCAAAGTTATCACTAACTTCACTCCATCCTGCTACCCACTGGAACATAAACTTTGTCCTTCTCTGATACACCATCTTTCTTCAACATCTCCTGCTTACTCAGTGAAAAGGGTGTGAAACATTTGCAGAAAGAGCACTATTCAGTGTTTTCCATTGATACCCTCACTCAGAAAGATCTCAGCCTTTTCCCTCTGCTTCTGTCAAGGCTGAGTTCTGACAATAGCATTGCTTTTTTCCTTGTACGCTTTACTAGAATATAGGATATCACACAGCATTTGCATGATTCATGAGGAATACAACACACATCTTCACTTTTATGAGCAGCAGTATATTGTTCCCGTTTTACAGATGCAAAACTGGGATGTAAGGGGATTAAAAGAAAAAAAAAATGCCTTTGTTCCTTCACAATTTTAGGATAATTACTTTCCGCACGTATGAAATTGTGACAGGGCCTTGAAAACCAAGCCTTTTGGTGCCTAACAGCAGAAGGCTCAGCATCTTATTAATGGCCTTGGACCCTGGCAACCTGAGTCTTGCTGAAACCTCCCACATATAATTGAAACTGCCTCAGCAGCAGAATGGTGAGGCTGAATGCCAGGAACATGAGCTACCAAACTCCACAGAGCTTAGGGACACACAGGAGGACCTGGCACATTCTCAGTTGGGCGCTGGGCAGACTGCGAAAGCATCCCCAGAAGGTACCCTTGTCATCTTTCCTCAGCAGGAAAGATGTGTATGAATGAGAGGTCTGGTGTTCCCAAAGCTAGCAGCCCCTCCTCTCATAGGGGACACAGTTCGAGCAATGGTGTCTTTGCATTCTTTAACATGGGTTATAAGTTTGTCAGCTCATTGTTATCAGCTACTAATAGAGCAAATCCCGTCCTTTCCTTATCAGTAATAGCACCCAAATAAACAGCACCAAGATCTTTACTGTTTGAGATCTTGAGTGTATCTTTTCATTTCAGCTCAAATGATCAAGATAGACACTATTAAAAAAAGAGCAAAAGCTGTAAGCAACTGCAGACAGTCTCTCCCCTCATGGAAAGTCAGTAAATACTGAAAGATGCGTGTTCACATTTTGGTCCTAAAATAAAGAGCAGTATTTGCCTCTAAGCAGGCATTTCATTTGAATTCTCACTCCTCAAACCTAATAACTGATAATTTTTTTTCATTAAATTGTGCAGAAAAGCACAAGAACATCAACTGCAAGGTACTGAAACAGGGTCCAAACAGGCTCTTCATTATGGTCTTTTAATTTACATACCCTTCAAACCAGTTCTTGTTTTGTATTTTTCCCAGCATACTGCCTTCATTTTTTCCATCAGGGCACTGCCAAATAAAATGCATCCCCAAACTGAAATTTTGATAGAACTCATTTACAAAAACAAGATTGATTTTAATAATACCTCATATGCTTTAACTGCAATGGAAACAATTGTGGCAAAACAGTCTCCAGCCATGGCTGTGATTCAAACACTGAACCTTGGTAAGGCTAACACAAAACAGATGATAGGAAATTGTAACATGTAAACAGCAAGAACATGAGCAGCAATTTACTCTGTCTGCGTTGAGAGAAATGCAAGCAACAAGTTCATTGTATTTTTAGAATTTTCCTGGCTTTGTTAATTTCATGTTTTATTATAAGAGAAAGGATATTTGTCATCTGTGATGTGAGAATTTTAATCAACTAATGTCCCATTATAAACCACGTGTTTTTGAACAGAACCTTTTTAATAATTTTTAGCTGATCAATATCTACAGATTAACATAACAACCCTTTATTGCTGAGTATATTTATATTGATGTCTATACTACAGGGCTTCATGCTTATAACCCTTAATTACTCATGTGGCTCTATATTGCTTGATTATGGAATTCTGTAAAACTACAAACATGCAGGAAAGTTGTCATTAATTTGAAAAGTAATCTGGAATCCAGTTCTGTCAGATAATTTATTCCCCAAAAATGAGTCCCATAGCTTCAAATATCTTAGAACTTCATTCCCTGGGTGAGATCATTTGAAGTCTTTCTTATAAAGCAATGTATATTGTCATCAGCTGCTCTGAAATTAGTTTAAATTAGGTCAGAAATTGACCTATTGCCTATAAAAACCTTATCTTCTATAGATCAGTGGTTAGCTCACAGTTATTGGAAAACATTTCTCCCTCCCACTTTAGTGCTGCTCTGTTTGTTTTTTTTCCCCTCATATTTTAGAAAATAAAAGCATCATCGAAAAGTAGAAACAAGAGACAAGTAAACTTCTCCACCCCCATAATTTTTTGTCACCGCAGACTTCAGATGCCATGACTCAGTTCCCTTGGGCCTTGGATCCAGAAGTAAGACAATTCTTTCAAACAGATCAAAATTACTCGATGCATTTCCAGTTCTGCGTGAGTCTCAGCAGTCACTGAACAATACAATATCTTTCTCTTTCTTTGGATTCAGGAAGCTGAAGATGTTCTTGGCTCAGAACATCTGGCCCTAGACTACCAATGGGTAGTGTACCAGCATGTGGCTTGGACTCAGATTTCACCTGGCTACCCTGAGCAGTGACGATGTGGATACATGCATTACTTTAACTCTGTCTTCTTAGCAGTCTTGTATTGGTGATTATTTTTCCAGATACACAATGCCTGGAAATATGCTGTATTTTTCTAATAATACATTAAAATAAATTTGCTTGTAAAAGTAGTGCTAAAGTTTTTATTCCAAGCTGATAGCTATCGCATAATCTAGGCCAGAGTTTACATCTGGGGTAGACCAGGCGAGTGCTATTTAAATCTAAAAATATATGACAATTTATACCAGTTGAGAATCAGACCAGCTGTTTCTAATGGGGTTTAATTTGAAGCAATTAGAAAATGTAAAGTTAGAAACCCTATCATCTCTTTAGTTTTCCAAAGCCTATTATCTAGTCTGTGTATTGCTTCTAGAGGAGTGGGGATCTTCTCCAATTACTCATTCTTAATTTATAAACCAGACTCTCTGCAAGCTTCTCCCTCCATGACTTCCCATGACACAAAGAGAAGCTGCTGCATCATCTAGTGGCTGAAGCAAAGCCTTCAGAGGAGCAAGGACACTTGTGAGAACGAGCTGCTTCTCCTAGTGCTTCAGTGTCCCACATTTACAATGCACAGAATTAACTGCATGCAATATGCAGAAATTTTATGGCTCATATTTTAAAGTGCTTGAATATGTAAATATGTAACAATAGCTCCTCAATGGGGAGTACCTTCTCGTCACAGATGGAGAGCAGAGAAGCCATCACGCAGAAGCGGGGCGAGGCAGGTCATTCACAGAACTGTAATTACACGCTTCACTCCCTGACCTCTGGGCATGGCTTAAGCCACCAGAACAGAAGAGAAATATATCTTCTCTTAAGCCCAACTCAACCATTACTAAGTCTCACATGCTATTCACATAGTCCACAAAACCTGTGTGACTCCACTACACATGAATCACCCTCGAATCTGCAGTCTACATCAACTTGAGTAGGAGTCATTACAGAAGTGGGGTGCAGCATTATTTTGAATGCAGTTAAAGGACAGACTTTTTTTCCCTAACACAGTAGATGTGAACAGATATGTACAGCACAGACACAAAGAGAACTGGCCATATCATAACTTGGAGTACAACTATTTAATAAGAGGTTGAATTCAATATTATTATTAGACCTGATCGGGAGTCTTTCCTCAAAGTAATTTGCAATGGGGGAGGGGGGATGGGGTGGGGAGGGCAGGAAAACAAACCAAATACAACATAAGCAGAGTTTGCCAGAGGAAGTATTTTCTGGTTTCTTCTCAATGCTTAATATTTTGTGGAGGCCATAATACAGTGTAGCATGGGATACATCACACTGCAAAACTATTTAACCCCTGTAGCTGAACAGAAGCAAGAGACACCTGAACCACAATTTCCATATCATATCCCAAGGCATATGACATGATACTGGTTCTTAACAAAAGGTTAAGCATTTCTACACTACACTGGTCTTCAGAACTCCCTGTTCATAAAGATTTTCAATGTTTTCTTCCAGCTCAGGACAGAAACTTGTCAGAATATCAAATTTTTCTACAGGTAATGGTTTCCAGTGTTCACACATCTCAAATAATATTTATCTTTTACACCATAGTTTTTCTCCCAGAATAATTTGCATTTCAGTACTTTATGGATGACGGGACAAGTACTAGAATTTCACAAGCAATTATGGTCTTTCTTTATCTTAATTTTAACAGAAATCCAGAGCATTTTTACCAAATACAAGGTGAGAAACACTCCTCTTATGTAAAAAGTTACAGTCTGATTTAGGTGGTTGCATTTGTATCTTGCTACTATTTTGCTCCCTCAAACCAATAGGGAAAAGCAAAGAAAAAAATCTAGGAACTGTTTAACTTAGAGTAAAATTAAAATCCTTCCTCAGACAAGCCACAGCATAAAATCTTCTGAATAATAGTTTTGTATACAAAAATGCAGGTTGTTAATATCTGTGGTTATTATCAACCTGACACCTGGAGCTTCATGACACGTGCCAGACTTTCACAGCCTCCTAGGAAATCTGCTTGCACAGTGAAGTCTTTGTCAGACACTTCCTCTGATTCATGCTCTCTATGGCATGTGCTTATATCACTGTTACTCTGGTTAATAACCTGACCCTGAAAACTAGAAATATACCACAAATCACCGTCATGGAAGAGTTTACATCTCAACTTCCCGACTGGATTCAAAGTTCAAATGATAAACTCATCAGTGGGTGTACTGCTTTCTGGCTAGTGGAAAATCTGCTACTAGCAGAGAACCATTAATCTTCCAAGAACTGCAATGCCTTACTTCCGATGATAGCGTTGTGGTGGGGAAAGTAAAAAAAATGCATATGGCAATCACTGCTGACACTTGCCATTAAAATGCCTTTTACCAAGTCTTCAAACCGGGGATTCAAATCCAGTGGGCAGCTCACTAAGGAGATCAAAGTCAGTAGGAGCTTTGCCCAAGTGAGTAAGTATTAATAAGTGCCTAAATAAGGCAGTTATCCAGAATGCAAATACTTCTTTCTTATTCAGCATGTGGAATTCCCATTGATGGAAATGAAAGTACCATGTGTGCAGAAAATGCAAACGATATCTACAGCATGGATCAAGGGAAAGAATTTTGCCTGCAGTGTTATGAAATCTTAATCATTCATACAACTCGAGAACTCCAGGCTGTGGCAAAAAAAAAGCTGCACATATTCTGTGTGAGCATTGTACCATCCACCATTTCAAAACCTTCTGAACTGGAATAGGTTTGTTTTCCAATCGCCAATCTGAAGAAGTGAAGAAACTCAGTGGGGTTTTGCATGGAAACAGAGATTGACATTTATCAAATAAAAGTAGGCTAAATCTCATACTTGGGTAAGAGTATTAGGATATCTTTAAATGACTGTTACTTAGTTTTTATTTCAGAAATGAAACATTTCTAATCCTAATATGCAGGCAAACTGACTTAGGACAACACTTAAAACTCTTTGAATAGGAACATGGTACCTGCCTCTATGTTAACAGTCTTAGAAGACAGAAGTATATTATTTCAGTTCACCATTCTGATATGGAAATCAGATAACATGTTCCCCTGGGGTCAAGATTCATAATTAGGCTTTATTTACAAGTAATAGGCTTCAATTGACTGAAAGATGTATCATTCATAGACAACGATTTTCCTTGCAAACTTAACGGAGCTGGACAAATGACAAAGTGACTCAAATACATCTGTAAAGTCATTCATTATCATTCATAGAGGTCAGACTACCCAGATTTCATCACCATTCTTCTGGTTTTTAATATTCGTGAAAGTGTTTGCAAATGCCCCAAGTTGCATGTTGTTTTCTAGTTGTCATTCACCATTTGCTCTTCCCTGTCAAAATGTTTCAATCATTAAACCAGAGAGCAGAAAATATACCACATGCCCAATCACACACACTGAATAGTAAAAGTAGACAATTTGTGAACAGTTTGTGAACAAGCCCAGAACCAGAATAGAATTCACGCAAACCATTCAGCAGACATCTGAATAACAAATCTCTTCCCAGAGAACAGCAATGATTTGCAGGTTGCTTCTCAATTAAAAAGAAAACAGTTAAATTCATCAAGCTTTGTGTCGAGTCCTAATATTTCATCTCTATTTCTGCTTTCAAAGTGGCTATCAGGAGACTACTTTCAGTTTACCTTTGACACAGAACCTGTGTCAAAATACATTACAAGGGAATATTGATTACCTCAGAACTAAGAATCCTAAGTCAAGGAAATGCACAGAAAATGTTAAATATTACAAGAGATCCAAGCATATAAAGGAAAGGAAGAGTTCAATGGATCCAGCTTTAATTCTGCCCACTATACTTTTTCTAAAACATTCTGAGAATTGAATGAAAAACTAAGTGTTCAATATTCTCTATGCAAAGTGCCTTGCTAGATTGATCTCTCTCACATAGATTGTACAGACTTCTCTTTTCTTACTGAACAAGCATGCAACCATTTTGAAGCAAAACACGTGACTGTCTAGTTCTGATTTCTATAGAGACACAACAAAACTGAAAATTTACTTTCGTAAGCATTCATACCACTAAGTCTGAATATTTGCAGAAAGACAGCCCAAAAGTAAAACAAATGCCTCCAAAGCACTTGTAAATGAGATTGGTTTTAGTGTTATCAGCCATACAGCTCACAAATGGAGTAGATTACCACAATGCCTAGGGTGTGCTCATTACTCGGTTTTACCATTTGTTTAAAGATTGATATTCTCATGGCATCTCTTTGGACTAAAATCAGTGCATCCTATGGCAAAACACAGCATCAGACATTTATAGTGTGCGTGCTACAACATAAATCTACATTGCCCACATCTGTTCTCAGTACAGAACAGCCCTTCCTCAAAGCAGGAGTTTTACAGCTGATCAGATTACATTTTCCATGTTCTGCTCATGGTGCTCATTCTAGATGGAATTTGTTTCTACGCAGAAGATGAGCACAAGGCCTTTGTGCTATTTAAACTGCAATTAAGCCCTTAGAAATAGGTCTTAAGTGATGGATAGGCTGCTGTCAGCTCTCTAAATTTCACCCTATGTAATTTCTTCCATCACCCACTCACATTATGTTATTGTCTATAGCTTCAGAAAATTACTAGTACTGCATTCACAACTTCCATTCAACAAAGAGGCTCAATGGTCGTTTTCTTTAACGCCCTCTGAGCTTCCCATGTTGGCTGTTGTGCTTTTACAAGTGTATTTCCCCAGTACGAAGTTTCTCTTCCATCTTATATGGGAAGGAGTATAATTTAGAGTTCACCCTGGAACATTTCATCAGGGAAAAAGAATTGGATAGACACCATTTCCATTCTTAACATTATACTGACCTCTAGAGTAAGAAGTGCTGCACACCTGATAAATCAGCTGGATAACTAAGAGAGAAGCAGAAAGTAACCCGAGGACTACCAGGAGATGCCTGCTCTTAGGTAAGGTCCCAGGAGCAAGGCACTGGGGCAGGACGGAGCCCTCAAGGCTGAGATGGATCCGAGTTAGTTGATAACTTAGAATAAGAAGCTGGCCACATACAAAGGATACATAGAAGTAGAAAGTAAGTTCATGGGGTTTTTTTAATGACATCAGTTTCCTTTGTTTTCTCTTTCCCTTTTTCTGAACACTTACCTAAAAAATATTGATTAAAACACTTCCTAAGTATGTGACTGATTTTCTCAGGAAAACTTTTTGGAATGTGCTTTTGACACCTGGAAAAGACTCAGCTTAAAAGGAGGCTTTACTTGTCATGATCCCAATTTCTCTAGGAAACCCCTACAGCCTCTTACTGGCGAATTACTAAAACACAGCCTCACTCTCAGAACAAGAGCATAAAATAACTGCTTTACATCATATTGACTGTACTGCCTCCTAAGAATGGTCAAGAAATAAAAATACCTAAGAACACATTTCTAAGGGTAAGAGAATTCACTAGAAGGTGCATTGTTCCTGTTCAGGCCCCAGACAGCCTGCAAGAACAATATAGACAACAAACTGCCAGCTTTGAGAACCATCCACGGAAATAGCTTGCTGAGTTACATTGTCAGCCAAGTGCCTAAAAAATTCATTTTACACCTGGAATACAAAGTTCTCTGGACCTTTGAAGCTGTCTTGCAATCAGAGACATTTTGGAAGATGATGCTTTTGTTTGTATAGTGATTGTCTTTAACAACATATGGTAGCTCCTCACATCCAACAACAATATTTTTTAAGCCAGCTATTTCTGTTCAGTCTTTCCCTCAGGTGAAGTCAGACCCATCTGTAACAAACAGGCACAGTCACAGGAAAGACCTGCACAATTCTGCTGACAGGAAGGCCTCAAGACACTTTCTTTGATATTCTGTATTACGTCAGCACAACTCAGTAAACTTACGAATAGCATTGGTAAAAGTTTCTCTATTTAAAAAAAAAATCCTCTAAGAATTACATTGATGCTTAAAAGTGCTTCCAAGATGTGTTGCACTACAAAAGCTTTTCTATGATTTTGAAAAACAGCAACTTCCAATAAGACATTAAATGAAAAGAAAGCCTCATGCTTAAGATTTCAAAAGGTAGAAAACTTGTGATTTTCTGCATTAATTCCCTTCATGATCAAAAGCAGCATGTACTTTTTCACAAAATCATGAAAAGCTCAATTGTCAATAAATACAGGTCAGCATTAAGATTTTTCAGGCAGTCAGGAGCTGAGCACAAACAGCAAATGAAATGGCAGGGACCACAACCAACTTGGTATTAAAACATACAGTGCAGAGTTCAAACAATAAAGGTTACAATAGGTTTCTGCATAAAGGAGCTATTTTTTTCCAGAGCAGCTTACACATAACTACGTAGATGGAAGTATATGGCAACCTGCAAACAGAAGTCAGGAAAGGAACTAGACAAACATGATATCTACTGAGCACAAACTACAGTCACTCATGATGGAAGCAAATGCACAGGTACTCACCCCCTCTGCAGCACTGCTAGCAGCACGGCTGACCTCAGAAGCAGAAGAAGAAGTCAGCAAGAGGAATCTGATCCGACAAGGACAATCCTCCAAGTAACAGCACTCACCACATGCCCAGGAAGACCCTTTTCAGAGCTGTAAATCATCATTCTCTTTGTAGATCTCACTGGGTAGCTAAAGATAACATTGTCTTTGTGCTGTAGGGGGAAACTGAGATGAAAGACAATGCAAACCTCTCCCCAACCCACTGCAGTGGGGCTGCAGGTGCTTTGGGTTAATCCTAAAGACTTTGCAAGGGAAGCCAATGGGTCTTCAGCCCTGCAGCTGTGAGGCACATCAGCTGATGGGTCTTAAACTGCTCCTTCTTTTCTTACAGGGCCACATATCTGAAGCAGTACATACAACTCTTCGTTGAATACACTTTTGGTCTCACTGTCCTAGCAGTCCCAACATACCTCTATATCTGGGTGCTGAGATTCCCATCCCTGAGACTCAGCACACACTCAGATTGATGAATGGCCACAGCACAGGACAAACAGCTGAATATGGTAGGTGTGTCTGGAGCACAGAGTCACTCTCAGCATCTGGGTTCAAAGAGAACGTAAGCAGTGACATGGTACGTTGTTTGTAAAGTCATCCGAGGCAGTAGAGACCATAGAGGGAAAGGATCTGATTCAGATGCAAAGCAGTATAGAGAGTTGAAGATGTGTAATTGTTACCACTTTGGAGTTCAAAACTTGTAAATGCACAAGACTGTGATGCAAATCACCCAGCAGGAAAAGTCTGCAGTTGGGACAGTGTGGAGAGGTGGCTTGCACGGTCTGTGAACATTTCTATGATTAGTATCAGTGACGGAGTGGCTGCAACTTGACCTAGAAGGAAGTCACTAAATCCTGCATTTTATTTATGTGCTTTACATGTTACCTCCTAAAATAAAAATCAATATGTGTCAGACTAGTGATGTTTAAATGTATAATTCCCTTTCTACTAAACTGATGCTTCCCCTTAACCTGCATCACAAGCAGTTCTGGGAACACAAAGCAGGAAAGGAGTGGAGAGGAGAGGGAATCAAGAGACTTGAGGTTATGGAGGAGGAGACAGCAAAATCAAATTTGCAAACAAACTGCTCAAGGTCAAAAAATAATGTACATTGTTGAGATGTGCTGCTGTGTTTCTTAGTCCCAAAGTTAAGAGAAACGGAAGACCAGACCCATTGCATGTGTTCTCCAGGACAGGATTAGGAAAGGGAAAAAGTAGATAAGTAACCAAAAGTCAACAATCCATAAGACAAAAAGAAAAGCAAAGGGAGAGTGAAAGAACAAGGCATGCCAAGAAGGGGAGCCCAGTTCTTGTAGCAGTTGGGTTGTGCCTGTAAAATGAGCCAGACTGGGGCACTGTTTCATTAGAAGCTGAAGGAAACACTCTGCACGGGGCAAGTACAGAGGTCAAGGGTTAATCATTCTTATTGTCATGTGAAATGCAAGGATGTAGTTATCTGTTTGGAGAACACCTTGGCTGATCAGCAGTTGTTGCCACAAAAGTTCTTTCTCTACAGGCTGTTTAGTAATTGGCACTGTGCTGGGCTTACCTTGTTTTTCTTCTCACCACCATGCTGTTTCTAACCTTTTTTTCACTTCTCTGATTGTGTTTCAGCCTATTCCTGACCCCAGAATGAAAAAAATTAACCCTGTTGTTATTCATTATCTACTCTCTTTCTCATTTAATAGGTGCTTGACTATTGAGTAATGCACAGAGGGTGATGACTGAAGTCCTGTGGGCCAAGCTGTGGGAAACTGCCAGCAAGTGTTATAAATATAGGTAGAAAGGGTGATGCATTGCACGTTGTGCTTTGTTATGATTTTTAAGTATCAAAGTATGCTGGCTTTGTATCTACACTCTGCCACGCTGTTCTTTACCAAATAACTTGGATTTTAAAAAACAGTGGTGTTCCTCCCTCTGCAGTGGCATACACATGGCTGCCAGCTTGTGTGATTAGACTGGGTTATGAATGTATGAGGAAATGCAGTGGGTGACAGCACTGGAGCAGGAAAAAGCCATTTTGTGGGTAGGAACGTCCCAACTTGCAATGGATAGAAAAGCTTAACATGATACAGAGTCATTATTCAATTAATTTTCTGTTAATAAAACTAGGCCACCCTTTCCAGTGGGAACAGAGAACCATTGGCTATTGTCTTTATGTAAGATCACACTATCAGTCCCACCTGAAAATTTAGCATACAGTACTACGGTGGAGACTACCATTGTAATAGGCTTGCCAAGGCCGCCTAGGAGATCTCTTCACCTTTGCAAGAGAAAGCATCCACATCTAGGAGAAGTTAAAACATGTTTGCCAGCTGGGGCATTCACAAACTTGTTGCTTTGGCTACACACTAGTTCCTCCTTGAGAATGGGCAATAATCATTTTCCAAAGTTGTTTCTCAATCAGTTTAAGCCAGTTTATACAGGCCACCAGAAGACAAAGTCAAGCTCTGTTCCAGAAATTCATGCGCACTCCCTGCACAGCCAGCTCCTTCGTGCAAAAACACAAGCATTTGCCTGGCCAAGATTTTCCTTTATAGTGTTAGCTTTAACCTAAATCAGTTTCTTGGCTTCTGTCTCTAAAGGAGCAAGTGATTGCTTGTGATTGAAGAAGGGACTGTGTAGGATGTGGGACAAGAATGGGCAGGCAGCAGCACCATCTTCCAGAAGCAGAGACAGCTTTTCACAACAATATGATTATGAAATTATGGTATAAGTTGCATGATACCATTCTTGGATAACTGGGTAACTAGAACTTCCTGAATAAGGATTACAAATAAATAAATAATGAAATAACTGATAATACATGACATGCAGTTAACACTCTTTCTGGGAACAAATGCCTAATTATTCAGTTCTCTGAAAAACAGTCATTTATTAAACATGCATGTGAGCAAAAGTACTCTGGTGTGAATGTCTGAGATTAGCTAATAACGAGGAACATGAATGTCATCAAAATGCACAGTCACTCA
This sequence comes from Tapera naevia, assembly GCA_033556795.1. NCBI lineage: Eukaryota > Metazoa > Chordata > Aves > Cuculiformes > Neomorphidae > Tapera > Tapera naevia. The sequence goes on from JAUMJJ010000352.1 coordinate 3,866,795, forward strand.
GAAGCAAAGTAACATCATTTGGACGTGGGCAATGTTTTTGTGGTGTTCAACAAGTTCTCCAAGGATTTTATGAGGCTCTAAAGCTCTTGTAGTATAAGTCTCCTTTATGACATTTGGAAGTCAAGTATCTTGAAAAGTTTAAATGGAGGGAAAAAAGAAAGGAGGCAGTGAATAGGGGAAAATGTCATAAAAGAGACAATTCTTTCCAGCTCAAAATAATCTACTGAGGAAAAATGGCAATTGTCTCATTACACCCTGAGGTCTTCCTGTCTGAGCTCTTAATCCGAGACTTCCCAGCACAATCCTCTGTAAAACCAAGCAGAGGGTGGTCTGTACTTAAGGTGACAGTCATGGGAGGAAATTTCCAGGAATACTTTGAAATGTTACTGTTTACATGTTCACTGTGTGAACAGAGAGTCTGTGAACTGAACTTCCACAGAGACATGCTTTGAAATGGAAGACTTCAGAACGCCTATTTATTTTAACTCATACTTATTGTCCTCACCTAGCTTCTAGTCAAAGTTGAGCTTTATTTGTAAGTAAAACTAGCTTGGACCAGACTAAAGGCCCACCAGATGAAAATTAATGAAGTCTCTGATCCACTACATCAGCTCAGGGTTTAGCCTTGAGGGCAAATTTTCAAAATATTTCAGGGAAAATATTGAGTGTTCACTATCCAGGGCTATGTTACCAGAAATGTTCAGTCACCTGACTAGGGGAAAACTGGCACCCAGGCTCTGACTGTCCCTGCAGGTCAAGTTAGGTCCTGGTCACTTATTTGGGTAGAAAGGGACCCGGGGGTACTGATTGACAGGAGGCTAAACATGAGCCAGCAGTGTGCCCAGGCGGCCAAGAAGGCCAATGGCATCCTGGCCTGTATCAAGAATAGTGTGGCCAGCAGGAGGAGGGAAGTGATCCTTCCCCTGTACTCAGCATTGGTGAGGCCACACCTTGAGTATTGTGTTCAGTTCTGGGCCCCTCAGTTCAAGAAAGATATTGACGTGCTGGAGCGGGTCCAGAGAAGAGCAACAAAACTGGTGAAGGGACTTGAGCACAAGTCCTATGAAGAGAGGCCGAGGGAGCTGGGGTTGTTTAGCCTGGAGAAGAGGAGGCTCAGGGGTGACCTCATCACTCTCTACAACAATCTGAAAGGAGGTTGTAGTCAGGTGAAGGTCGGTCTCTTCTCCCAGGCAACCAGCAACAGAACAAGAGGGCACGAGTTTAGACTCTGCCAGGGAAGATTTAGGCTGGATATCAGAAAAAAGCTCTTCACAGAGTGAGTAATCAGGCATTGGAATGGCCTGCCCAGAGAGGGAGTGGATTCACCATCCCTGGAGGTTTTTAAAATAAGACTGCATGTGGCACTTAGTGCCATGATCTAGTAATCATGATAGTGTTGGATTAAGGGTTGGACTTGATGATCTTGGAGGTCTCTTCCAACCCAGATAATTCTACGATTCTATGATTATATAGAAATGAGCTCCTCTGCAAATCTTGCCTGGAGCACGCAGTGCTATTATGCAGCCTCAGAGAACAGGGTTTACTGGTTTCCAGATCTATCTGTGTTTCAATGGCATTACTCATGAAAAATTCAAAGAAAAGAAAAATAAACAAATGGTAAAATAAGTATCCAATATTACCCTTACTAGACTAAAACCTGAATCAAACTGTTAAATTAACAGGCCCATCACAGTTACTTGCTGATCTGTCAAACAGCATCAAGTCAGTTTACAGACAGAATTGTGTGTGTGATGTCAAAATAAAAGGGTATCCCAGACAACTGCAGCATTGCCCATAGCAACAAGTCATGTGAACCCTTCAGAAAATGTAAATAAAACCATAAAGTCATGTCATTGTGCACAAAATATGCCACAGAGTAAATGCTCTACAGATATAAATTCTGTAATACTATCCTCCTGGAAGGCTAGGTGATTTATTTTTCTTCTGCTTTTGTGTGTGCGTATCTGAAAGGAGTTCTCTTTATTTAATGGCTCACATTCAGTTCTGGGGCTTGTTAGTGCAAAGAAGACAAGTTTAATTTTGCTAATCCATGCTGTGAAGGGAGTGAAACATCAATTTCTACATTCTCTGTTATGAAACAAAATCACACTTGTATCATGTTCTTAATACCATCTCACAAGATAAACTTCTATTGTTAACAATACATGACATTTCCATGTATGAAAGCACAAAATGACCTTGAGAATAAATTTATCCCTGGTGTAACTGTGTTGAATTTACTGGAATTAAACTAGTACTAACCTGGCATGTTATGGGGTCAAAGCAATAAGTTGGAGAGTGCCTTTTTCCTGCAGTCTCACCCTGATGGTCAAGGTTAATGGCGCCAAGCAGAGTTCCAGCCACCTTCCTAAAGCCACCAAAGGCCTGACCTGAGTTTATACAGCAGTGATAGCGACCTGTTGTAAGGCTCATGGTTTTCTTTCCTCTTCTTCAGTTAGCAGGAAGCTAGGCAAGGAAGAAGAGTTCAAGTCAGTGTAGTTCACTGATCCTTCATGAGGGTCTGTGCCAACATCTAGAAAGCCAATCAAAATCTCAAAATCTCAAAACATCTCAAAATCACCAGACTATCTTTTCTTACCCTCTAATCCTTCAGAAATAAGTAATTTTCAAAATAATTGTATTTTATTTTACATCAGGTGGAAACCTAATAACATTTTACAAAAACTATTTTTTTTTTTTTACGACTTTCTTGGAGGGGAAAAAAACTCTTGCCATTTGAAAGACTTTAATGATTCCAGCTTTCCTTTTTTTCAGAATTAATGATATGTTTCTCTTCACTTGGGAGACACTTAGGAAAAATGAGAGAAAATACTGTTCAAAAAGTATAAACTTTTGTATCCATCAATAATTTTGAGTCTACAAGATCTACAATCTGATCAATGCCCATGTGCGTATCTGCCTTGTTTGGGCAGGAACTGTCTTTCACAATTGATTTGGACAGTCCCAGGACTGGACTCAGCAGAGTACCTAGAACCGACTCCAACCTCAGTTTCAATAATGTCAGCAACCAGCCTGGGCAAGGACACCAAAACACACCTACCCTCCAAGAACATGATGGCCCTTCTTAAATAAAGCTCAAAGCCAAGGCCAGAGTAGTGGGTAAGGGAGAATCTCAACTTAGGGAATACAGTCAGACTTGTTTCAAAGCATAAAATTTGAATCTAATTTGGGAGGTGGTGGAGTCGCCGACCCTGGAGGTGTTTAAGGAGAGACTGGATGAGGCACTGAGTGCCATGGTTTAGATGATGTTTGGTGTTAGTGTTGGTGTTAGAAAATTGGCTGGGTTAGGAATTGGCTGGATGGCCGAGCCCAAAGAGTGGTGGTGAATGGTGTCTCATCCAGTTGGCGGCCGGTCACCAGTGGTGTCCCCCAGGGATCGGTGTTGGGTCCCGTCCTGTTTAATATCTTTATTGATGATCTGGATGAGGGGATTGAGTCCATCATCAGCAAGTTTGCAGATGATACCAAGCTGGGAGGAAGGGTTGATCTGCTAGAGGGTAGGATGGCCCTACAGAGGGACCTGGACAGATTGGAGAGATGGGCTGATTCTAATGGGATGATGTTTAATAAGTCCAAATTTCGGGTACTTCATTTTGGACACAACAATCCCATGCAGAGCTAGAGACTGGGGACAGAGTGGCTGGAGAGTAGTCAGGCAGAAAAGGACCTGGGAGTGCTGGTTGACAGGAAGCTCAACATGAGCCAGCAGTGTGCCCAGGTGGCCAAGAAGGCCAATGGCATCCTGGCCTGCATCAGGAATAGTGTAGTGAGCAGGACCAGAGAAGTTATCGTCCCTCTGTACTCGGCACTGGTCAGGCCTCATCTTGAATATTGTGTACAGTTCTGGGCCCCCCAGTTTGGGAAAGATGTCAGGATACTGGAATGTGTTCAGAGGAGGGCAACGAAGATGGTGAAGGGGCTGGAGCACAAGCCCTATGAGGAGCGACTGAAGGAGTTGGGGCTGTTTAGTCTGAAAAAGAGGAGGCTCAGGGGAGACCTCATTGCTCTCTACAACTACCTAAAAGGAGGTTGTAGTCGGGCAGGGGTTGGTCTCTTCTCTCGGGTGACCAGTGACAGAACTAGAGGGCATGGACTTAAGCTTCGTCAGGGAAAGTTTAGGCTTGATGTGAGGAAAAAGTTCTTCACTGAAAGGGTGATTGGTCATTGGAATGGGCTGCCCAGGGAGGGGGTGGAGTCGCTGACCCTGGAGGTGTTTAAGGGGAGACTGGATGAGGCACTGAGTGCCATGGTTTAGACGATGGTTGGTGTTAGTGTTGGTGTTGGTGTTAGTGTAGGGTTATAGGTTGGACTTGATGATCTCAGAGGTCCTTTCCAACCTTACGATACTGTGATACTGTGATACTGTGTTGGTGTTAGTGTTGTGTTATAGGTTGGACCTGATGATCTCAGAGGTCCTTTCCAACCCTATGATACTGTGAATCTAATCACAAATCTTTATTTGCATACTGTGTTTACGGTAGGAAGGTTCCCTGCAACCCTGGAGGTAAGACAGCTGACCAGACAGGTGCACAGAGGTAGAAGTGTTCCCATCCAATGTGAAGGCATTTCTGACTGCAATGGGAAAAGCAAGGCTCACTGACAGACTAAGTGAGGCTTCACACTCATGCGGCATATGGACATCAGCGAGAAACAGAAGCCCTCTGTTAACTCTTGTAGGTACAAACTCCTCTGTACCTCAGGATTTCTGCGTTGCACTATTATTTATAAGCTACACTGGGGTACCTGAGTGGGGTACGTATCTTTCTCTTGCCTTATAATTAATATGGAAGCTCCTCCTGCCTCCGGTCGAGAAAATCTTTTCCAGCATGCCAAGTGAGCCTTTGCCCAGTTTATCACCAAACTTCCTTTGAAGTTAGGAGCAATATTTTGTGAATATAAAGTTTGCTTGCCCGGTTACTGACCAAGGACATTAGAGGAAATTAAATTTCCCCAGGACTGATTCACCTCAATATGACGTGGAATTTCTTACCTGGCAGTAACTGTGACCACTACACAACAAATCTTTATGTGGCAGTAACATCAATCTACTGAGATGCACATTTACACAAGGTATCACAGGGTACTTGGGGGAATACAATTTGCTGGCAATTTACAGCATCACTATGCAAGGGTTCACGCAGCATTTCATCCTAAATGGCCCATTCACAGAAGAGAAATCGAAGTGCTTCCTTTTTGGCGAAGTGTTTTACCATACAATGTGAGTTCAACAGATTGGAAATTATAACTTCCTGTAACAATGATCAGGGCTTCTCTGACACACAAAGAGACATTGTATTTTGCACATCTCCTAACTGCAAGGGCAGTAATTTACAGAACATGCCTGCAGGTTCTACAGACAACACTAAGACTTGGAGCAAAATATATTTACAGCACCTAAGGGAGAGGGAAAGTCCCAGTGGCCTGGACCCTCTGTTTTGTAACTCATAATGCAGCAAAGGTGTGAACCATTGCCAGGAAACCCTGAACTCATACAGCCAGCAATTCCAAGGGATTTTGATACTTGACAAGCAGCAATCATCAGCTGAGCCTGGGCTCTGCTGACCACAATGTGAAACAAGCCTCTTTCTTGAGAGAAACTCTGATTCTGAATTGTGGTTTATTTAATTTTATCCAAGGACAAAACCACAAAATATTATAGATAGATATATGAACAAAGATGGGTGAGTAAAGGTTTTTTGTCGTGCATTTCCCATGGAAATACTAACAACGTGGCACCAACATGCTATAGGAATGGGTCATACACGTACCTGGAACAAGAGAAAGGCACAGGAGAGGCTTCAGATAACTGTAGGTGGGGTGGCTACTAATGACCAGACTTCTGAAATTCAAAGAGGTGGCTACTTTTATGTGGGACATATTATCCATGCTGTCCATCTTTGGGCCTGCTCTCTGCCAGGTCTCAGCCCCATGTCTGTGAAAGAGGCTGTGGACACTGACTCCTCAGAGCAAGTGAAGCACTTTGCACAACTAAGTCTTTATTTGGCTATTTTACAGTTTGTCTGCACTGATAATAACCTTCAGTGACTAGATTCTCAGACATGTGCACATGCAGCAATATTTGCTCATTTACTGCTATATTTATTTAGCAATACATGGCAATAATATGATCATTATCAATGACTAATACTTCAATAAAATGGGTTTCTACTAAAGCAATGACTCTGGAAACAGATACTGTACTGTGTGTAATGACAAGAAAATATCTATCTATTGTTGAAATAACCTTTCTAAAAAGCACATTGCAGGCCTAGGTGACCTCTATGGATGTTAAAAGAAATCTGTCATCATCACCATCATTCCAAAAAATAAGTGCAGTGAGAGAACTACTATTTTGGATGAGTGCCCATGCCTTGGACATACCATATGGTAGCTATGTCTCCTCAATGCGTTAGTTGTGTTGAAATGTTTATGGCATTTACATGAGCTATGTGGAAACCTCTCAGTGCCATTTTCAGTCACACAAAAGGACAATTCTGGAAATTATCCAACATACGCCATTGAAACTGCCATTCCCTAGTGACCATGGCTGCAGAAGCTTGGAGCACACACTGTATTAATGTGCCCTATTCATATTAGCCCTGTGGCTGCCCTCCATGCCCTGCCTCTCACATATGTGCTCTGCACAAATGCTCTAGTGCACAGACGGATGCTTTACATGGAAACCAATTCCTTGGAGCAAATGAGCAGAATTACAGAAAACAAAAGCTTAGAGGCAGCAGGTTTGCAGGAAATTATACCACAAAAATAAATGCCAGAGGATGGAAGATCCAATGAGACAGCTAAGTGAAATTGAAAGCAGAACCTCAAATCTTTAAACATTCAGAATAGTGATACTGCATGGTAGAAAAACACAAAGGAGTGTCAGACTCAAGAAGGGGTTAGAAACAATCAGCTTTGAGATAATAAGAAGTTAGGAGACAGATAACACTAAGAAAAAAAAACAAACAGGAAGAATCTAGCAAAAAAAAAAAAACCCATTGCAGAAGATATTTCTAGCCCCTGGTATGCTGTAGATTTTCAGTACCCAACATAGGGTGTGAATAGAAGGTACATTCAATGGAAGCTGCCTTCGCAAGGGCTACCAAGAGGCTGACAGCAGACCCCAGCAGAGAAATGAACTCCTGGCAACAGGGATAAAGACAAGAATATTTCTGCATGAATAAAGGACACAAACTGAGGTCATGCAGAGTGTAGATCCTCAAGGCAAAAGAGATGTGGATTTTTCAAGGGATCAACCGGTCTTTTATTTCCTTTCCAAACTGTTATATTGGCAGCAGCCACCCAGCGCTAGCTGTGCTGAGGCAGTACATCCCTCACAGTTCCAGGGATTGCCCATGAGAAAGGCTGAGACATTTTGCCTCAGGCCAAGTTAGGTAGGATGAATAGATAGACATAGTTGGAAGGGAATCAGTGAGAACCCTAGTTCAGTTATCCACATGCAAGCGTAAAATTCCAGGGTGAGTTCATATCATCATAGGGAAGTTTAGCTAGTTGTGACTGGATTTGGAAATATGCCTCCTTACATTTCCAGTATATACACCTGTAATCTGACAGTGTGTGCTCTTAAGTGTGTTTTATATCCAGAGGAAATAAGATTGCATCTTATGCCTGCTAAACATTGCTCACAACTTCCCAGGGTATTTGACTGCACAAGGAATCATCCGATATCTTGGAGCAGCTTCTTGGGCCAGGGTGACTTCTTTAATCTCAGCTGTTCTAAATATTCTATCCACAAGACAGATTCTTCCCTTTTTGCACCTATAACCTGGAAATGCTTGCTTGGCTGCTTTACTGGTCTTATAGAAACCAACTGTATTTTTAGAGTTCTAGTCCAGGATTGTTTTGTTATCAGAGATGCTCAACAAATGTAGCAGAGCCACATGAAATTAAAAAAAAAATTAGGTAGATAACAATGCAAGGTCCCAAGGATGATGGACAGCAAAGCCTCTAGAGAATTGCAGTTCTGACAGTAAATTGACCTGTTCAGGTTTTGCAATTTACTGTAACTCTACATTCGACTATTTTCAGCTATCTGTTTATATTTATTTTAACACACTGAAGATCGCTTTATTATGAAACTCATTGTCTTTCTATAGGCTGCTTAAGACTCGACCAAATCTTCCTTAAATTCATAAAGCTACCTCTGGAAGCTATCCCTGCAGTAAGGTTTTCCAAGATGTCTTGTGTTTTCATAGCTCTTCACACCCAAATTCACAGCATGCCTTTGGAGCTACTGTCAGTAGCACACCAAGATACTATTACCTCTGCCACTATTACTGCAGAAGTAATGCCACTTCCTCTATCCTGTGTGGCCTTCCCACCTGCATTTTGCATTCCATCATCCCTTTCCACTTTTCATCTCCACGTTTTTAAAACTGCTGTCTCAATCATATTCCCTTTTTGACAAATCATAAAATAGAAACGGAGAAGCTTCAAGGAAGAGTAAGAACAGTTATTAGCATGCAAAAGGCATTTATGAGGATACAGATCAAATAAAATTTAGTGGAAGGAGGAAGTGAATTAGAACTGACATTAACAGATGTTTATGAAAAATAAATGGAAAAGAAACGGTAAAGATTTACTGTGTCTCACACTAAATCAACAAGAGGTGCATCAATGAAATTAAATGGCAAGAAGCAGTAGAAGTGATGGTAGAAAATCTTATTTCCCGCAACACATAATTAATTTTTGATGCATTTGCCATGAATTACTACAAGGCCAAATTAGCAAGATTCTAAAAAACATTCAGCTGTTCCTATCAATAAGTATCTAGATACTTTTAACTGTGAATAAAACGCAGGAGGAACAATAACCTTTCAGAAATCTGTAAGTGCTGAAAAATCCAACTTTTGTCAAGAAATGTGAATTATCATCTGAAAGTATGATGTTTTGCTGGAAGTAAGAAAGTGAATTTGATGCTGAATTTATATGGGCAATCTCTATGTTCCTACACACCTGACTTGGGATTTTCCATCAGTCCCACAAAAGTATCCACTTTTCCTCAGAAGTACAGATATAGCCAGTGTTCAGTTGTTTTCAAGCTTATGTTTTTTTCCCCTTCATAGGGAAAATTTGTCAGCTAAAAAATAATAAAGTGGACAACGTTTTTTTCTCCCACATTTTTCTTTCAGAGCCTTTTTTTTTATTTGTATAATCCTTTCCATGTTGCTGGCTACACTATTGACGCATTTGTTGTTTTCAAAGCGTATTTAGTGTAATCTAGAAAGTTCACAAAAAGCTTTGGCACAGGTACAGTTGCTTCTGAGGAAACTGTCCCAAGGAACATCAGGAGATGGCTGATGGCAGGTGCAGCATTGGGCTCGTGCCTCGATGAAACAGTACTGACGATGAACCAAAGCCTGGTTGTCCTGATTGATCACTGTTGAATGAGGCAGGTGCCCATGAGGGTTATCCCTGAGTGTCTGGCCCTGTCCCACCTGAGGGAGGGGAACCAGGGCCAGCTGCAGCCCGGGGTGGCCGGACAGGCCACGGTGACGAGACGTGGCGCTGGCACAAAGGGATTCATCTCCGCCACGCTCTCCCAGCCCAGGCTGGGCACAGGCTCATTGCAATGGGGACGGCGACATCTGGCGGCAGCCGCCCGGCTGGAACCGCCGCCCTCCCCGTCCCTGTCCCTTTGTCCCGCCCCGTCCCCCGGTCCCTGCCCCTTGTCCCGTCTCCGCCGCTGGGTTAGTTCACAGTCTCACAGCATGGTTTGGGGTGAAAGAGACCTCGAAGCCCATCCCGTTCCGCCCTCCACCAGACCAGGCTGCTCAAGACCCCATCCCACCTGGCCAGGAGCCAGCCCCAAAGGACAGTTTCTAGCACCTGGGAAACTCCAAACTGCTCGAAGGAAGCAATGTTTTCTGAGAAAACGTTCTCCTGGGTTTGCAAAGCCATTTCGGGCAGCACTGTTTGCCCAGCAAGTGTGAGCTGGGGCACACGAGTTGACCCTCTCTGCACTGTGACCCTCCCTTTCACTGCACTTCAGAGGTCCCAAACCGTGGGGAAGCCTCACCAGGTACACGGGAATCATAGAATCATAGAAACACTTAGTTGGAAAAGACTGTTGAGATCAAGTCCAAACATACCTGTCCACTACTAAACCAGATACCTGAGCACTTCATCTACCCATAATTAAACACCTTCAGGGATGGTGACTCAATCACCTCCCTGGGCTGCCTCTGCCAGTGCCTGACAACCCTTTCAGTGAAGAAATCTTTCCTGACATGTAATCTGAGCCTCCCTTGCCACAACTTGAGGCCATTTCCTCCGGTCCTATTACCTGTCACTTAGGGGAAGAGACCAGCGTCCCCCTCACTACAACCTCCTTTCAGGCAGTTGTAGTGGGAAGCAAGCGCATGATGCCAAGGCAGCCAAAATGATCTTGTATGTTGGTGACTTTGACCAATTATAAACAAACCACTGGCTCCTGGGTGGAGAAACACGTTCTCGTATCTCCATCTGAGGAATCCCTGCTGGCTCATCTGAGATTGCACCTTGCTGCCATGAACCACAGTGCTCAGCAGCACCAAGAAGACTGTGAAATGGCCAACTTAGACAACATGGTCCCCGGGAGATGAATTTTTCAAACAGATTCTCTCAGGAATATCAATAGCATAGTCAATAAATCACAAATACATAGCACACATGGGATGTTCTTGAAGAAAATTTGGAGTGGAGGGTGTTCTGGGTATCTCAAAAAAAAAAAAAAAAAAAAAAAAAAGAAGGGAAAAAAAAGAGTGAGAGAAAAGAAAAAGGGGAGGAGAGGAAGGTAGGACCAAAAAGGAAAACAATTTAAAGAGGCTTTACTATTTTACTGAATAGAAGGGAAAATTTCAACCCCTCCCTTCACCAACTCCCTTTTCACCCTCAGCACATTACTGCGCTTAATTAATACTGCTTGCTGACCCAAGCCCTGTAGCTACCTGGCAGTCCCAAAGGACAGATGAGTCCATTGTTCCCAATTTGTCTGCAAAGCAAAGGACAATATTTTCTGTCTCTTTAAAAGGACCTGCACAGATGCCCTCCATCACTTCCTCCGCTGTTAAGATTCCAGTGCAACAGTGACAACACAAGTATATGGGCTTGACCAATTGTGGAAGAATTACTGTTGATTACAATGAACTTAAAATTTAGCCCTCTCTAAATACAGATTCCTCTGTTTCTGTTTTTTTCTCTTTTGCTAAGAGTAAATTTTCCTGCTTCAAAATATTAGAAAGTAGCCTCCAGGCTTTTCACGGTCACTAGTATTTTACATCACCTTTTAATCTTCTTTAAATTACTTTGTAACTTTTCTAAAATGCCCTTTCCACTTCCTCTCTGTTTTCGCAGGGTTCCCACTGCTATTGTGAGAAACAAATAAATTTGCATTGATCTCTGTTTCCAAACAAAGCTGAGTACAATCAGCTCCACTCTTCTATGGAGCTCATTAATACTTCATTACAATGGACATCACTGCACTTCACGTGGATTTATGCTATATAAAACAGTCTATATTAATGTATACACTCTCTGTGGCCCAAGTCCATAGAGTGCTTTCAGAGCTGAAAGACTAACAGGCAAACTCTGAGAGCATAAATCCAGAAATTAGACTGAAAAGTGCCTCCTTGCCTGTCAGGTAACCCGTAGGCTTAACTCTGGAGAAACCTAGTACTGAAGTGTGTAATGCTATGCAATGAGTCCATCTCCTAAAGCTAGCAGATTCAATCCAACAGTCACAGACTTGTTCACTGATGACTCTGAGCAAATTACTTGAGGCCAAAGTTGTGTAAATCCTCACCTCTGCCCTGTTGGGCTCTTTGGTATATCTGTCCATTAAGGGTGAATTGCCTTGTGCTAGGAAGTGGAAGTCCTGCTTCCCTGCCTGCACATCTCCCTACACTGCCAGGAACAGTGATAATGAAACTTAGCCATGAAATGCCGCCACCATGGAAAGCCTTCCAACACTCTTTCAAAGAGGAAATAATGCATTCAACCTGGCAGAAGCAGGGCACAGGAACCAAGATAGCCATCAAACTGCAGTCTGCAAGCCACTGATGCTCCACAGAGGCAAGAATGGAGATCACAAGCAAGCCAATAACATTTTCAGCTGCAAAACCTTGTTTCAATTAAAAGGCAAAGGAAAAGATGCAATTATAGGGTCTGTCAGTAGGAAGCATGAACAACAGTAGGACAAAGAATTTGCTTGGTCAACATTTATTAAAAGCTGATTTTGAAAGAAAGTGTCAACACTGCACAGACGAACGGGGGTAGCACAATGGCGCTATGGTTATAAGGAGAGAAGTGAGACAAAGACCATCACAAACCTCCTTCAAAGAGAAAGACATTTAGCTAGAAAAATCTTCTATGCAAAATATTAGAAGCAACACATCAACTGGAACATTAAGTTTGGAAAATAAATAAAAGTCACCCATTTTTATTTCAAATGCTGGATGGACTAAAATGATTTTCCCCTTTTCCAGCTTCTGAGATGCTCTAATTCAAGGATAAATACATACAGATGGAAGAAAAACATGTTGACATGTCAGCACAGAGCTTCTTGCAAATGAAAAAAAATAAGAGAAAACAAACCTTATTTAAAGCTTCATAGAGAAAACTGTTTCCCACTGTAACAGCTCCTTGGTACGCAGAGGGCCACACTCAGTGAATAAGTTGATCAGCAAAACATGTCAGTGAGGCAAGCGCAGCAAATCAGTAATGACCTTGTCTTGAAGAATTAAAGCCTAACTGCAGCACTGCTGGCCTAGAGCTGTCCTTAGCTCCACTGAACTGCCCTGTGGCAAGGCCAACAGCCACAAAAATACACCCTTATTGCCAGTACACTAGCACCATGTGTGGACTAGAGAGAATAGGCTTTTAGTGCCCTTATCCTTCCAATCGCCCTCCCAGCTGTGACAAGCTTTCCACCACAACTCCTGCTTGTTTAGGCACAGCATGGAATAGCCAGCTGTGCCAGTGTTTGGGTGCCCTACAACTACACCACTGAGTCCATTTATGAATGCTTCTAGTTTACCTTGGTGTTACATGGCAATTATGGCACCTTTGTGCAGCAATGGAGTAACCAGTTCTCTTTTGGCTTGGTGGCAATGTACCCATCCACCTGCAATTGCTGCACTGCTCTCTTAAGCAGTTAAGTCTCACACCCCCCACTGTCAGGACATTTCCAGGAAAGCAAAGCCATTGCCCTGACAATCAGCAATCTTCAGCACCTACCTCTTTCTTCTAATGATTTGTTTGAGATGGTGTGGAGTAACAGATCTCACGCTGTTTTCAGTAAAAGACGTAATCTTTGCCTCACATATACTAGGAACAAATACTCAAGAATAATTAATTTTCCATTGCTGTCAGTTTTCAGCACCTGTTAATCCCCAAACCTTCCAGGTTAAACCATTCTAATACATTTAAGCAGTTTTACAATCACGTGAGATAATCTGCCTGCTCACACCTCCTTTCCCCAAACAGTGTTCTGAAACACCCATTCCTACCACTTGCCAGCACTATTGCTATTGACCTTCTTAGAGACCTGATTCAAGGAGTTAAAAGGGCAGAAAACAGTTCACTTTTATCTGTGGAGTTACTTTACTGCCTGCTTAACTCCCTGAACCAGCTGCTCACATGTGTGCAGGCAAGCAGCAATGCAAAAAAAGGTATGTACAAGATAAGATGTAATTATATAATAACGGTAATTAAATACAACAGCTAAGTATATATTATGCTCAAGTATTAATAAAATTAAAATACAGAATGATACAGAGAGGGGAGAACAGCACAATTTCACTATTTTTGGTAGAAACTAGCCTCTGGATTGACTATAATCCATGTCCTGGCTTGCATGTACAGCAGTTTTTGGTGATCCTGAGAAAGTTACCTGTGCTGCTGGCAATGCGACATTAATGATGAGGAATAAAATATTCTGCTTCAGGCTGCACAAACGCCCTTTGTAAATGAGTAGCTTATATATAATTGTGCTGGAATTACTCCACAGATTTTCCTTTGTATAGGTGACCACCTCTGTGAACAGTGAGGAAGTATAAAACCAAACAAATCCATAGCTGCCAATTACTCCAAACACCTGTACCAACCAGGCTTATCAACAGTAATTGAGAGGCATGTAAATGATGCTCTACCATTAACCTGGCTCAATTATTCAGAGTTGGTGTGTCAAGCTTTTAACCAGCCAGAAAGGAAGCATTGCTGGGTACTTTTTCTGAGAGAAAAAGCATTCTGCCATGTAACTCCATGTTGTGCCAGACCAGAAGGAGCAATCATAAAGGAATAATACAAAAAGAGTCTTAAAAAAAAGGAGTCACCTATATGTTACTTTAAAGGTCTTCAGTGGTGTAACTCAATTTTCCTGTTCATCTGAAACCAGTTCTTGCTGTTTATACAGTGTTTTAAGACATCAGTTTTAAAACTGTGGCCAGACTCTACTCTACGGTTTGCATGGGGCCCCAGGGCACTGGAGAGGAGGCATGCATCCTACTTTGCCTTCTGCCTGGGCGTGGGTTACTCCTGCCCAGTGAGCAGTTCTCAGCTTAAAGAAAATGGGTAAGTCAGGGCTTGGGATACGCTGGGGACAATTCTGCCTCTCTCGGGCTTGCATCCAAAGGCCATCACTTACTGAACAATTGTTGTTTGGCAATCTGGATGGAAAGGCTTTTTGGTTTGCTGCTAGCTGAGAGGAGCACGCGTAGGAGAACTCCTTCAGACAACAAGACTTGGAGGAGATGCTGACTGCAATTTTCAAGGAGCACCAAGGACACAGGCACTCCTGCTCCATTGGGTCCAAGGAGATTTGAGAGCCAAATGCCTTCAGATCTCATTGAAGATCCCAGGTGGGAACCAGAAGACTCCTTTCTCCCATGACCTTTATACATCATCTGTGTGTCTCCTTACATAGCTTTTTAAAAAGCCCATCAGTATATCACCTCAGCATTTGGAGATGGTAAACTGCAACAGCAAGATGTCACAGGGAGGGGTAGGATGGGAGGGGAATAATAGGACCTTTAATAGGACCACTGTCATCCTTACTGCCTGCACCAGTTCTTTCACACCTCTACTACCGAATACAGCATATTGTGGCTGTGGGCTCAAGGCAGGTTTTGTTTACCCTAGTTAATGGAATGACCTTAATTTCTGTCAGCCTCCCTGAAGTAGTTCCACATTTATTCTGAAGCGAGAGGAGAATCTGAACCTAACTTTTTGAAAACAAATGAGTTTATTACACTCTGGGAATTTTCAAATATGACACATCCATCAGTTTTCCTTTCTGACTAACATTTGGCAAAATGTAACTGTCAAAACTTTTTAATTCAAATCAAATAGTTTGTTATTTGTTCCAAGCCACATATTAAATGTCAGCAACAAAAGCTTCCATACAGCCTTTGTGGGCTCACACACATAGCTACCCTATGACCTACACCAAGGAACAGCCCTGGAGCCTGAAGAAGTGTAAATCCACTGAGGCAAGGGTGTGAAAACACAGCTGGGCCCAGCAGCTTCTGCTGCTGCAGTAAATCCCACTTTGCCCCTCTGCACGTCCCTCTAGCCTTAAAGTCTTTAGAGGTGAAATCATGAGTTCTCCTAAATGCAGTTCTTTTTTGGCACTAAAAATCCCTCTGAAGCAAGGACAGTTTAGCATATTTTCCCTGCCTGCCCATCAAGCTCTTAAAAAATTAAGTTATTAATCATCTAAACATTCACCTCTACTGCACTAAGGCTTTCTGGCCAGAAAGTCCTATAGGTGGTTATTTCAAATATGACTCTGCTTCCATTGAAGACTTTTGAATTTAAAAAAATCTGAAGTATGGACAAATGCACCTTGTGATAATTACTGCCTAACACTATACTTTCAAAGCAGTCAGCTGAGCTTCTAGTTTATATTTCACTAATTTGCTTACTTGGTCCAAAAAAAAAAACCACAAACCTTACACTCATCATATAGTTTATCTGAGGTCAACACATACAGCAAAGCATTGCCTGCAAGGAGGAAGAGAAGTTTGCAGCAAAATTGTTTTGTAACAGATGTATCAATGGAAAAAGTTACTAACTGGGAGTGTTCTCTCTTTCCCTGTCTCGCTGTTGCTATTAGTGCTGGTCTTTAGGGTGTAGCTTTCCTCTTGGGCTTCTGTGTTTGTTTTACGTATTGCTTTCCTCTTCCTTTTGGTCAGGAGCCTTTTTATGATCAGGCAAGATAATACTGAGCAGCAGCACTGAATCGGCAGGACAAAATGAGCCTTTGCTTTAAATATCCAAGAGACAAATGGAGGTAAGTAGAAACAAATGGACTAAGCTGTTTTGGCTGGGGAATTGTGGGCAGTTCGTTATTTGGAGGTTACTAACAACTAGTACCTTGGATTTGTTTTGTTTATTCCCCCCCCCTGTTTGGGTGCAATGTAAAGAATTTATCTGAAGTCCAGCATGGAAATACACTGAAGTTGTGATTGTGTTTAGGCCTTTTAGGATTACAGAGTTGGTTAGGACAGAAATCCTTCAAGTAGCATTTCTGAGGCCTTCATGGCAGACCTTAAACACGTTTTCCCTCCTCGGTTTTCCCCATCTTGCAAAGCGTTTCTCTATCTCTGATTCATTGTGCACACTGTACCTAATCGGAGAGTTTATCCTGCTCCTATTATCTTCCTGTATTTCATATGCATTACAGAGGTTGTATTTGCTCAGCTGTATTGAATCCTATTATAAAAGCAGGGTGCAGAGGGCAGTTTCTGGATGCGCAATGAATGTCTGTAACTAATAAATATAGCACCTGTGCTGCTGGAAGTATCAGTGTGAAGCCAGAGTTGACAGGGTAAGTGATCCCAATTTTTAATCCTATAATGTTGATTCAATTTGGCAGTACTGGCATAAAGGGGATACTCAGAGCTAAGCTGGACTTTGAGATTGAAAACAGTGTCTTTAAGGGAAAATCACTCAGCACAGGATTTGATGATATGCAAATCTTCTGCTCATGAGGGGTCACATCTGGCATTTAGGTAGCTGAAAAATCTTGTTTATTGTGTTATACGAAGGTGGTGAATATTTCAGTTTAGAGAAGAAATGGGTGCATGTCCAAACAAGTCTCCATATGTGCATCAAAAGCAGGCAATAAAAGATTCCTTCTTTTTGTTTCTAAATTGTGTTTTAAGAATCTTGAAATTTACGGTAATAGAGGTCTTTTTCTGTACTGCTCAAAGAATGCTTCTTATATCTAACCTTAAGTTACATTAGTTTGCATGCACATGTATGGTATGCTTTTGGTCTCCAACTGTATTATAATGTCTTTTAGAGCCAGGTTTCTACTCAACTGCCCTTAAAGGAATCATTGTTATTTACTCTTTGCTGATCATTCAATCTTATGTCTATTTAAAAGTTTCCTAGGAAAATATTGATAGCAAACAATTGCAGGTCAGAGACCACAAAGTTAGTGTGTATATGAAATAGATGAACATTTTGCCAAAATATTTTGTTGAATCTACAAACATTTTGCTATAGTTCTTTCTACTGTTCATATAGACCAGATGCTATGCTCACTCATGTTGTAAAGTACCAGAAATCAACCAGAAGTTGAATTTTGGTGCATGAAGGATATGCAACTAATTACAGGACATTAGCTCTTCAAGGGTGTTAGAGAGGGACAGCCTTGAATTGGGGACATATTGGTTATCTTCCTGTTGGTCACATTACCTCTGTCTTCTCTTGTTCTCCTCCTGCCTGACCTCCTCTTCCATGTAGTCTCAAAGTTCCCTGAGGCAGGGACTTTCCCTGACTGAGTGTTCATACAGTGCTTGCAAACGCCTTGCTCTTAAATATATAGCAGCAAAGCACAGATAATAAATCAAATATGCTGGCTTTACTCATACCTTTCAGCAGCAAAAATTTCACTAAAGTTGACAGAAGTTTTTACATGGCAACACCAGACCTCAAAGTATGACTGTTCATTGGTTTCATGGAAACCCTGAGTTTAACTGCATTTATGTTGGCAAATCCATGCCCAGAGAGCTGAGTCACCCTGCACAGAGCAGCAGCTGTGGCTCCTTTTAATATTTCCTTTTCCAAAGTACATCCTTTGTCTTTCACCAAGGCCTGTAGTATACTTCTTGATGCTGATGTTTGTTTTTCATACACTGCACTGGGACAGAAGCAGAGGCAGTCACATTTCCAAGTTATCAGACTGGTAATGAAGAGGGAAAGTCCTGTGTCAGGAACAAACCCAAAAGACAGGCCTGGGTTATGTTTATAACCTTGAACCATTGATACAGACAAAGAAACACAGATGTAGGATCGTTATTAACCCATACAGTTATTTTCACAGCCTGATTTTAAGCTCGCTTACACTGGTATTTCTGCTGGCTTTTCAGTTTCTCTTTTTGCACAGCTTGAAATGCTGCCCACAGCTGGAGTAAAGTCTGAAAGGACAGGTTTTGGATGCAAGGAAATGACCTGGTACAGTCATTAAAACCACATTGAGGTACTTGAGCTGAAGTAGGACCAATTACACTTTCTCTCCTGAACTCAGCTAGAGCACAGACCTCAGATTTGTCCTGTGAGCAGTTCATACTCACAAGTCCCTCTGCTCCTCACATTTTGCCCTGTGTTATTTTCGATGGATTTCTAAAACAAAAAGGAAGAACCACACTAACTGTAAATCCAGAGGCTAAGAAAAAAACAATATGTGGAGAAGAGTACACAAAACAATATCCACCAGTGGAGAATAAAGAGAAGGAAACACTAGAGCAGCCAACTATAAAAACAAAAAGGCCAGCACAATACTTGATAGTCACAGGAAGATCGAAAATAAAATAAAACTACTTTGAAATCTCTCAATTGGAATACAATGCAAAAGAGCTGACTGCTGGTCCCAAAGAAAGCTGTCAGAAAGGCATAGTGAAGTCAGCAGGCAAATTTGAACAGGAGATATGTTAAAAACAGGAGAAAAATATTGCTGTAAGTAATGTCTGAAATATCATAAACTAAAATACTTTCAAAAGAAAAATATTGGGAATGTGCAAAAACTGAATTTTAAAATCTTCCAT
The DNA here is from genome assembly GCA_033556795.1 of Tapera naevia. NCBI lineage: Eukaryota > Metazoa > Chordata > Aves > Cuculiformes > Neomorphidae > Tapera > Tapera naevia. Next base: position 3,885,868 of record JAUMJJ010000352.1, read on the forward strand.
CCAGTTGTCTACTAACTGGATATTTGACAGCCATTTAATTTATTTCTCAAGCTCATTTAAAAAAAAAGCTTTCTTTCCCATCCCCTCAATTAGAGAAAAATAATCAGACTTTTTTATGTTGATAGTTGGTTGATGAATGTCATATCATATATCACTGCTTCTACATCTAACAGGAATCAAAGCAGAGATTTTGAAAGGCAAGTGTCTTTGAACTGCTAATTATGCTTAACAAAGAAAGTGTTTCAGTTGTTGTTTCCTAATGAAATTTCTGCTTTTACTTAAAAGGTTTTTCTGCCTTATTTCTAGGCAGGACAGTTGGGTTGAAACCAACAGTTAATCTATATTCTTCTGGTTATGTTGTGATGTTTAAAAAAGTGAGTAAAATGTCCAGATCTTATTGCATATACAAAGCTTCTGGTGATTTTTGGAGAAATACTGGCAAAAGTAACACTCTAATAGATATTTTCTACTTTTGGATAAGTGTACAGTCATTAAAAAAGCATCTGCGAAAGTTCCAAGTATGAGAGTAGGATTTTAGCTCAATATCTCTGCCCCCAGGAATTTCTCCTCTTAATTTCTTCTTCCTCAGCTCCGTCTTTGGGACCTCATTTTGCAGCCAACCCAATCAACTCAAATAAGAGCAATTACCAAACAGGAGGATAAGTCACGGGGAGAAAAAAATAACAAGTGGCAGGTCAGCAATTCGGCATTGTCTGCAGTTCCACCACATTCAAGTACTTCGGATAAGGTTCGAAAAAAGCCAAGAATCACCAATAAAAAATCCAACCAAACAACGAACACCCACGCTTCAGTGCAGCCCCTCAGAACCTCATGTCTTTTGACTTGCATCCTTCTTTAATTTTAATGCTTCTTAAAAGAGGTAAAAATATGAAACTCTATAAGTGCTGGGTTAGGAAGCAGGTTGTATGTATGAGTCTGCTCTGCTGGGCACAGGGAGCTTTGATCTGCCAGAGAAGAGGTTGTTTTTTATGGTCAACATTAGGATGCCTTGTTGGGCACAGGGAATTTTAATCTGCCAGAGGAGAGGAGAGGTTGTTTTGTATGGTCAGTATTAGGATATATCTTGCAAGTTAGGAAGCTTCAAGCTAGGAAAATATTGGAATATGAGGTTATGAAGAAAATCTGATAGATATAGAGAGCTGCTAGCAAGTCAGGAATTGATGGTAAAATCTGCAGTACCTGATATGGGTAAACAAGATTTATACTGTTATTCTCTCTCACTGGAATCATGGATTTCCCCAGTGTTAAGCAAAGGAGATTTAGATTTTAAAAAAAATTTAATATTCTCTTATTTTTATTCCATGAACTGAAGAAGGGAATACAAGGTTTGTGATAGCTATTCAGACTGTATAAAACAATGTAAATTCAAGAGAGTTGATTCTTTTTCCTTAAAGCTACTTTAAAACAGCTTTACACATACAGGCTGGATAAAAATGACAGTCAAGCCTATTAATCAGTTTCCAATTTCTCCTTTCCATTGGCAGTTTGTCCCCTGCCTTGCCATAATGTACACAGATTTAGAAAAAACTGTTTCAAACATATTATAAATACTCCAATTCAGAAAGCACATAAATGGTAACATTCAAGAGTCAATTGCTCTTCATCAATAAATGAGAGGGCACTCAGAGACACCACCATGCAGCAGAGCCTGGGATTAGCTCTGAATTGCCTCTTCTGTGAAAACCCCTTTCCACTATTTTTTCTCATCCATTTGCAAACATTCTTTCTCTCCACTCATTTACAGTCCCTACAACAGTGTTTAGAAGTTCAATTAATTTGACTAGGATTAAGATGTGGACATCACTAATAGGGTACTACACAAGTGTTTCTCAGTATATGACTGGGAACTAGAGAAATGGTGAAAAATACTTGAAAGCAAGAGTAACTTTCCTGTAAAATGTGAAATTTTGTAGCTTGGGAGAGGTTGAGGACAGTTAAAAAGAGCACAGATGGGATGTATAAAGGGTTATGGCCATGCTTCATGACTGCACAGACTAAACAGCCCCCGTATGTTAGTTAAAGCAAGCAGCTAGTGTGACTGCAACACCCTCTCCGAGGATGTGCACTCCAGCCTGTGCAGTTTGGAAGCAAATGCTCCCATCCCTGCCACACTGCAGTCTCTGTTGCAGAACTGTACAACTGAGGTCTTAAAAGCAACTGGATAAGCACATTAGACCAAAAATACCATCTAATCAAAATTCATCCATGCAGATTGCCATAACAATCTTACAGGCAAAAGTCAGAGAGTACATTCAGTTCTCCAATGCTGAGATCTGCATGTCCTCAAAGGATCAGCGTGGTTCCTTGAAGCATTAGTAAACGATACAAATACTTCAACAGTGGTTGTATTTCAGCTCAGATTAACCTCACAGAGAGAAGCAATTAGATGAACAGTTGTATTTTTCACAAAGCACATCTTTTACTTTTACCTGTTTGTAGATAACTCTGAAATCTCTGTCACTGATGGTTTTTGAAAACAGCTTAGACAAACCAGAAGGAAGTGGTGGAGGTAGAGCTGAACCTGGCATGGGGCAGCAGATGGAACAAGTGACTTCAAAGGGGCCTCCTGGTCTTCATTTTCTGTGATTTCTCTAATTTAATGCTCCCGTTTCACTGACTAGACAGCTGGCCCCATATTAGTCAACATATAACAAAAGCAATGTAGAATGGCTTAGATGAGGCCAGTTTTAGTGTTTGCTTTCATTTTATGAGCAGTTATTCAGCCCTGGAGGAGGGCTAACAGGCTATACACACAGCCAGTCTTTGTGTTTTCAGAGGACTGAAAAGATTAAATATTTCCCAGAAAAGTTGTGCACACAAACACTAAATATTTCACACCTTTTTAGAAAATACTCAGTTGCCTACATTAGTCTGTGATATCATTTGAGTGGCATATATTCCTCCTCTGCATTGGGATTATCACAATATAAACTTTTAAATGAGGGAATGGACTTCAGCTGTGTGTTTGGAGGCAGAATTTCTAAAAGCTAGAATAAAAAATGGCAGTTTCTGACCTTATCCTCCAGCTTATGGAAGGCTGATAATCAGTATTCATGCATAACCAAGGTTAATGCAGTTAAACCTGAATTTCTGCCAATATCCTGGTCCTGCCTATTTGCAGTCTACTGAGGTCACCCGTTGCAGGTGAGTGGGGCATTTGGAAATGATGCAGCACTTGTCTGTGTGCTCCTGGTGTCACAGAGAAAAGTAGCAAAGGCCTTGCCATATTGGAGAGGTAACACCATTGGTTTTGCTCTCATCTATGCTAGGTGAAATCAGCTGAAGCACAGGTTCAACTGATTTTGATGGGAAAGGAATAGCTTTTTTCAAAAACTTCCCCTCGGCAGAAAGATTAAGCCATAAAGAAGTGATTTAGTTTGTCCAAGATTTCCCGGTACCCCTGACAGACTCTTAGAGCTCTGCTTTCCCGTTCTTATCCTCCAGGGCCTTGCTTCAAGTTGGAACACTGCTATCCATTGATTTCAGCTTGGCTACCTGCTCCGGAGACTCAGGAGACAAAACTTCATGTGAACCCAGACTGATGATTTGGTTGCTGTGCGGATTTTTAGTATTTCCTTCTATGTCTAAATTTTGTACCACCTGAAATACAAAAAGGTCGATTTGCATTTTAGGTATTTAAAAATCTGAATCAGATGGAAATTCAAAACAGAGTTTGAACCTCTGAGTAAACTACATGTTGCAATTACATCAAGAGCTTGAAGGGTTACTTTAGTGCCCTGCTCAAGTGAGGTCCAAGTGAATACCACAAAAACACCACAAAACCAAATTTGCTACAGAAGACTAACCATATCTTTTCAGTCTGTCCTGGGGTACAGCTATGCCATAGTCAGAAGCACCAGTTTCCAGACAGGAAGCTCAGGAGAGTATCAACATCTTCCCATCATACCACTGCTTTGGTTTTTACCCAGCTTACCACGTTGAGTCTTGTGCTGCTGCAATATCTAACCTCAAATCCACATATGTCAGTCAGCTAAATGACTAAAGATCCAAAATATTTAATATTTTCCAGCACACTAACAGAATAGCCAGACATTCTGGGGACAGATTTGCTATGGCTCTAGGCCTAGTTCTGCAAGTGCAGGTCATACTATATCTACTCTAGGTACTCTGATATAACTGTGTCCCTGCCCTGAGAGGGGCAGTCTGGCACTCCTTTTTGCAGATGTGCTATTCTTTTTGGCAGAAACACAACAGGTTTCAGTTTCCCTGAATGCTGCCTGTTACATATGCTTTTAATACCTTCAGGAGTTTGGTTAAGAGATTGAAAGACCTGGGTTTAGAGCTGTCTATTACAAAGCAAATAATCTTGAAAACATGTGTGTAATTGAGCAAGAACAGCCAAGTCCTCATCTGGCAAGGGAACTTTCATTCCCACAGCAGTCTTTCTCCAAATTTAAAGTCTCAGTCGTACACATGGGAAACTTAACATTTATCTGTCACAAATTACCTGGATTTTAGTTCTTTCACTGTTAAGAAATATGTACAGCTCCTCCCATTATGTCAGAGGGGTTTTATTGTTGGGTTTTTTTTAAAAAAAAAAAAAAATCATGCCCTGGTCTCTTTTTAAAATAAATTTCTTGAAAGTCTCTTATTTTTGGAGCTCAGGAGTTATAATGAATCAAAACCTGCCAACGCAATTCAGTTCAGATTCACGTGTTGAGTCACCAGTCCCTCTCAAGTATGTGCAGGAATCAAATCATGTCCATGTAAGGGGATTGGCAGTAGCTTTGGAAATATCTGTCCTCTTTCCCAGTTTGCACTCATGAGCCATACTTCCAGCTCACTTATTTTGTAAAAGCAAATTAATATCTTGTCTGCAGGCATCAGATACGGCCTCAGTATCCATCCCTATGTCAGTGTGCTGCTGCATAGGATGGGACAGAAGGCTCTGAAATTTATGAAGTGGTCTGTCTAAGTGTGTCTTACACTGTTAAGATTCATAGTACTATTGGAAGATCCTTTTCTCTCTGTCATCTTTCACCTAGCACCAAACAAAGCCAAACAAGTTGTTCATACAGTTCCCTGTATCTGCTCTTTAATCATACCTGTGCAGCATTTTCAAAATCAACATTAGTATCTCGTCAGTTATCATTAAACTGTTTTTTGCTGTCCAAGCTGATGAAGTGATCAAAATTGAACCATTTCAGACACTGATGGCTCAGCCATGCACACAGAAACACACTGCCTTCCCACGAGACCCAGCCTCTGGCTGATGCCCTTCCACCACCCCCTCGAATCTGGCACTGAGCTCCTGCTGACTTTGAAGAGTTCACTTTGTCTCCTGGAGTGTATTTCTGACTCACTCTTTGCCTTCTTTTACCCATTTGAAGTGTATGCTTGTGCCACGTAACTGCATGAGCTGTTCAGCTCCAGGGAACCAGCTACTGACTGCTTCATGCTGTGCTGAGGGTATATGTGATCTTTGCAGTCTTATCACCAAGCTAGATAGACACATGGCCATGTTCTACCCACTCTTATCCTCCTGATATTAATCAGGTGCACCTTATTACATGTTTTGTTAAGCTATGAGTACAACAGCAATATGAACAGGCCCCCAGTACAACCATCAATCCTAATCTAACGGTAAAATAGCACTCGGGCAGGACAGGTTTTCAGGTTTTGATGGCCTCTTGAGTTTCCAGCTTCTGCTAGGGAAAAGGTGTTGAAAAAACATTTGAAACAATTTATAATCTACTTTTGTGGATTCAGGTAGGTCAGATAAACATCTGGGCACATTTGTCAAGGAAAACAAACTACCGTTCTGAACAGCTGGAGATTTAGCCATCCCCAGAGCAAAGTCCATCAAACCTAGAGGCGTGGCAAACTGCCAGACAGCTGCATGTGTGTCATTTTGATGGTCACACAGGAATGCCCTCAGGGCAGGAGGGGATTAATGATAACTCTCTCAAAGCCCAAGTGCCTCCTTTTTGAGCTTCCCATGACAGTGTATTTCTTCTTCCATTTTCACTTTGTTCTTAAAGCTTCACTCTTCATTCAAACCCTCTAAGGAAACTCGTTGCAAGATAGATGTATATTACCCTTTCAGTAGAAAAAGAACTTATTTAAAAAAAAAAAATACTGAGATCTATTTAGTAATGCTCCTCATGTATACCTCTTTCTCACCTTCTCTAAATATTAGTTCAGAAAACAGCTTTCATTTATAGCAATTTCATTGCCATAATCCAGATAGCATGGACTATTTCTATAGTGATTCTCTAATGTTAATTTGCAAAAGTGGAAGGTAATTTGCTATCCTAACGAATTAGTTTTGTCTTTGGATGAAGCAGACAGCAAAGACAGTGCCCCTGGTTAATTGGAAATACTAGATAGATATCCATGATATTCTATATGTGAAGTCTAGTGTTGGAAATGTTATTAACATTCAATTTAACTCCTATGAAATTAAAACTAAAGTCTTATACTCATTCCCAAGCAGAAACCTCCCTGGAAACAGCTTGATGTGCTGTTTGGAGAGATGTCAAAAGATCACCTCTCCATAATGACTAGGAAAATATGGATCCATATAATAATGTCTGGGCATTTATCTGAATGAACCTTCTTAGAGCTGCCCATCACAGCTAACTGTATACAATATGCATAAAGCTTATAAAATCAGAAACACGCTTCACTTACTCTGAATCTGTCCATGAAAATGGGTGGAACAAGGCCTAAACCCAAGTCCAGCTGTCTAACATTAGGCTTAAGAGACACTGTGTGAAATATAAGATTTGGTGGACAGAGTCCATAACTACAATCAAAAATATTTATGATCTCTTAGTGTACAGACCTGGCTGCTGACAGTAAAGCACACAATACAGCAGCCAATCTAGGTGCTAGTCTCCTTCTCTAAAGGAGGGGTTTAGGGGTAAAACAGCGGGTGTAAAAGATTTCGTTTTGATCATCAGGTCTGATACAGGTGCAGGGCATGATCACCATGGTTCAGATTCCTTACCTGGGGATTATCCCTATTAATTCCAACTCCCACTGGTGTCTGTGAACATCATACAGGTTATTCCAACTCAAATAACTTGCAAGTATCTCCCAGGGTAGGCAGTATCTGCCAACATATATGCAGGAACTGTTGTACACACAGCTGAGTTCAGTACAAATGTTATTTGTGGGGGACAAAAAGTGATTAGCACCTAACCACTGGCTCTTGTTAGAGTCACCTTCAGACTAGTCAGGCACAATCATACTTAATCTGCCTGCATTTCCAGAGCACTCATCACCATGTATCTTTGTATCACGGCCATCCATCACACTACCAGTTTCTCATCTAAATGCTGCCAAGAGCGCTGTGAGTAGCCCAGTACTGACACTCCCTCCTTCTCCCTCTGCATCTTATTATTTAAGTTGCTGCTGGCAAAGAAAAGGAAAGTGGCTGTGTCCACAGTGACATTAGCAGAACTGTCAGCTTAATCAATGCCGAGCCTCTCTCCCTCATCCCCGCTTCCCTGCTGCTACTTTTTGAGGCAGAGGAAGAGCCCTATAAACCAACCACTTTGCCCAGTTATCCAGAAATACTGCTCATTTTCCAGTAAGGCTTTAGTACTCTGGCTGCCTCCAGTTCAACATGCTACACGCCCCTCAGCCACCCAAGGTACCCCAAGTAGAGCCATTGCCAGGGCTCCTGTTGCTGCCTTTCACTGTTCTCAGGACTGCAGTAGGACAGGGAATAAAATGAACATCTCCACCTTGCTTAGACCCTCTCCACATTGTCTCAGGAGCATACCCTTACCTTTTGATAATACAGTTGTCAGAAGCGATTTATAGAGGCGGCTTGTTTAGTATTTTTGTTTGTGTAGGGTTTAATTTTTTTAAAAAGACAGTTTTCAGAAATAGGGTGGAGGGTCCCTCTTCAGTTCACCAGGCAGACACACCAATTTGTGATGTTCCTTGTTGGATGCAGCACATCAATCAGCAGGAACTAGACTTCACATAGCAAAGCATTAATAATGTAATTGGAGAGGGGGAACCATAGCAAAGATAGAAATTCTTGGAAAGCTAGTATTCCAAAAAGTTTCAGCATCCATAAATCTCCCTCTCCACCTTATGCCCTGCAAGTTTGGTGTATGGGTGTTTGCACACCCTGATCTCTCTCTCACCATGCCTATACCACTTGTCAAATCATTGCAGTTCTCAGCCTGTCAAGATCACTCTTCGCTGTTGTCATCTGACATTCCCTAGAATTGTCTGGAAGGGGAAATCTTGAGCACAGTTGCTCTGCCAGAGAACCATCCAGCCACAGAACCTGAAGAGGCAGCACAGGTCACTTGCTTTGCCTCCTGGTCTCTCCTCCATCCAGTATATATGAACCACAGCCAAGATACAGCATGTGCCAGGGACAGGAGAGGTCACACTCTGAGGCTCAGCACACTTTAATGTTGCCTTTTCTGCAATTCCTCCCATCACAGCATAGACTTGTACTCACAGTATAGGTGTGTCCTTTGTACTGTTCATAGGGTTGTAACCTATCAACTTTCTCTCTTCCCCTGTGTCATCACATGCTTCTCTGACACCATCTTTGCAAAACAGTCAAGGGAAATTTAAGTACTATGTTCCTGAACACAGGTTTGCCTAAGACTTTGAGGGTCAGAGAAAGAAAGGTTAGTTTCTTTCCTCCCATAACAAAAAATAAAACAAAAAAAAAAAAAAAAAAAAAAACAAACAAAAAAACATACCTCCAAGCAGCATTGCAGTGCTAATGGGATACTGAATTTCAGGAGGAGCAATTCCCTCAGGTCGATATTCCCACCAGTGTGGTTGCAGAGAGCATCTCTAGATCACACAGTGATAGGAACCTAATCACCTCTCTGTCTCAATTTTCAAATCTCATTGAAAAGCATATCTTGTCTCCCTTGTCAGTACTGCTTAATCTTCCTCTTCCACTAAGCTATTGTTTAATTCACTGGCAGTAGCCAGCACTGACAGGCAATGGAGTTCATAGACCTGACCTGAGACCACAGCCCAGAGCTATAGGACTGTGACCCTAACAGTCCCACAAGCTTGGACAAAGCACTGTGTCCCAGTTTCCCTATTTTTGAAATAAAAGCAATGTTTTTGCTGCCAAGGTAGGCTGGAGTGATTATATTCTAGAAATATTCAATTCTAAACACTTCTACAGGTCTATTTATCACATTTATAGAGTAATGGCTTGCAGGAATAAGAGATTAAATAATAGCCCAATAGTAAAATTGTTGAGCTGGAGTTCAGGAGTTCTGACTTCTGTTCCTGGCTCTTACAAAGGTAACAGAAGAGGCCCTAGACAAGGTTTCAGTTTCAAACCTCCACCTTTAGAATGGGAAATACAATCTTTCCCTCTCTGGAGGCTAAAACATTCTTATTTGTGGGTTTGCAGAGATATCCGTTAGTGTCGCTTTTTAAGTGAATTGCTACACATACAATTCTAGTATGACCCATTTTATAAATAAAGGACAAGAAGGAATAACTGCAGTTAGGAATGGCTTTGCAACACTCAGTCAATGTCTAATTTCTTGTATTTAATGAAATCTTACACACTAGGATTAATGCAATAAGGGAAATGGCTCTCACAGTCAATACTGACTTCACAGACTTCAACAGTCTTTCATGACATTGAGCAAGACAGCTATTACTTCTGCCGATTTCACTGGAAATAAGGAGAGCACCATGAGACCTAATGCCTACTGAAAAATCAACCAAGATAGCCTACAGTCTGGAAAAAAATTACATGCTTGTGGATTTTCCTGTTAGCATAGTTTCCAGACAAGAATCACTACCACCGTTCAAAGAGTTAAAATACTCTGTTCCACTGGCTCTTGTTGCCTTGCCACCAGCTGCTCCTCCACAGCTGCTCCTCCACAGCTGCCCCAACATGTCCATGAAACCTCACTTCAAATGTTCTGTTTTGCTTCTTTTGGTGTTTCCTGAGGAAACGCTCAAACAGCTCATCTATTCTTTAAGCAATTAACAGACTCCATGAGGCATCTGTTGAGTGGACCTCTGTAGGGCCCCTATTTTGCAGCAGTTCATACCCCATGGCACAGGTATGCTTCTGGCCTCACTGTCAGAGTCTGAACCAACTGGTGCAAATCAAATTCTGTGAAATTACACTGACACACATCAGCTGCTCTAGTTGGCCTTACTAATTTTCATACGTCTTAATCTCATGCACACTTACATTGATTTATTAGCAGCAGTAAAGTTACTCCCAGATTCAGCCTCTCAGTAGATCACTGCCTAGGTGAGCACAGAATATGTGTTTATTTCCAGTTACCCAACTTCTTTTGCTGAGAATATCTTCCCGCAGCTGCCTTCATCCTCCCTCTAGACCAACTTTTTAGATCTAGATTACAGAGAGTTGGGATTTTTTTTGAATAGGTTAAGAATAGCTGCAGTAGTATGAACGTTTACTTGAGGATAACAGCTAGGTGCTGGCACTGTAGGTACAGTGGTAAGGAAAACTTTGGTTAATGCAGAATGTGCCTTGGGGGATCTAATTTGACAAGAAGACATGATTGAGCCTTCTCTCTCCTCACAGAAGAGAGTAAAGCTAATCAGGGAGCCTCATTCTACAAATTTTATCCTTATGAAAGTTGGGAACAGAGATAAATCCTTTCTGTATTATGCTGCTCTCAAGAGCAAGGAAGAAGGCTCCCAGTGGTGCTATTTAAGTGTGAGGGCAAGCAGCAGCGTCAGGCCTACCTATACATTCCCGTTCTTTCCAAAGCATTTCACCTGCATAGAATCTTTTCCATGAGTATTAAGATGAATTTGCTTGCTGACATGCTTTAATTTCAATGCTAATGCTGCTATCCTGCTTAACTTCACATGCCACTTCGTTCTGGAATATCAGATTGTAATGTTAAGGAACAAGGATTTGGTGGATCCGTGTGATGCTGCTGGTCATTGTATGACAGTGGGGTGAACTGCACCTCCTCATTCTGCAATCACGCCTCAGGATTTGCTAGTGACCCCATCACCTTCAGCCTGCCCCAGGCCCCTCTGTGGCCAAAAGCCCTTCATGGAGGTTGTGAGAAGCTCCCAGAAGTACCCAGGGAGACTGGCTAATGATTCAGCTATGGCTGCAGGAATGAGACATGTCCCTTGCTTATTTTGGGTTGGCGGCCAGCATATTATGAACGAGCAAGTGCAAGTACAATCACCATTATGAGCCCTGACATCTAAAGGCACTGCCTTTCAGTTTGCCAGGCACAGGGAGAGCAGTGATGAATTAGCTTGCTAGTTTGATGGTGTCAGGGCACGGTGAAAATACTGTTTCCACAATACGAGTGTTGCATGAAAGCTTTTGCACAAAGCATAACCACAGGTTGCATAACTTCAAGGAAACAAGAGATGAAGGAAAGAAACACAAGGTGAAAGAAAGCAATTGGTTATAAAGAAGGTATAAAAAGCAAGGTATCTCTGTCACAGGGTAGAGTTTAGGAACTTCTCACACTTGTGAAAATTATTTCCATGCTCCTTTCTCTCCAATTATGACTTTATTGTCTCTTTGCCTGTTTTATTTCAGGACTGTCTTCTAATACATATTTATAAATTTGTCAAAGGTCCTATGCAAATGGAATATGAACATAAGCTGCACCTCCTAGATCAGTGTAACAGCACTGACACCACCTGCTGCAGAGGAAAAACCTTGGGTGAAAAGGAAAGCCAGTAGGATGTGTCGCAGAACTGGAGGTTCTTAAGGGAGGTTTCCATCCTTGGTGTTGTTCTGTCTACGCTAGGATTTGGCCTACCTTAACATAAGATCAACAGGAAAAGTTGGAAAACATGTCTGCACATAAAAAGCTGGTTTATTTTAACTTGTATCAGTTTGCAGATATATTGCCCATTTGTCCTATGTAGAGTCCTTCCATCAGCTCAGCTTTTGCCATAGAACTCACCACAGGAGCTGTGCTGCTCAGGAATGGCTCAGCCCACAGCATTAGAGGATGAACCCACTGTTGGACCAAGCAGTAACAGGCAGAGTCAAGGTGAGGTCTTCATGTACTCATCAGCTCTCCCAGAAAATTAACTGAGTTTCGCTTTTCTGTTCTTGTCTCATTTCCCCCATCAGAGAAGTAGCACAGTTCTATCTGGAGAGCAGGTGGCACAGAGCCACCTCATCCCCTTGTTTAAATGTTTGAGACCTCTTTTCTTAATCAGAAACTAACGACAGTCTTAAACCTCAGTCATGTGTCCCAGCCCCTTGTGAAGTGTTTAGACTGACCAGACTATCCTCAAATGTCCTCACTCTCCCTTGCTCAAAATTTCCCTTCCGAAACCCAGACAAGCATTTCTCCAAGGCAGACACCACAGACACGCTGAATTCCTTGGCTATATTAATAAGGAAATTAAGACTAATTGGAGGAAGTGTTGTTACCTCCATATATAGCATTATACTAAATTGCTGCGCTATTTCTAGCATCCATACTCTCTCACAAATGCTTAAATACTAAAGACAGTTCAGAGCCATAGAAATGACAAAAGGCTGCAGAGGACAAATCTGTTTCTCAGCTTATATAACTGATAAAGTTAGACAGAGAATCCTAAACCCTCTGTGTCACCAGGAAACTGGCAAACTCTTCCTGAGCTCCCTGGGCACTCACTGGGATCCTGACCGCACCTTTCGTTTGCCACTTGTGCCCCCATCTGCAGGCTCCTCGGGGCAGGGGCTGTCCCGGACAGTTTGCTGTCGTGCTGCTGTCTCTGGCCCAGGGCCTCTAGGTGCTGCTATACCGCCAGCAATGGATTTCCCGGCAGGAGGAAAGGGATGACGGTAACTTCTTCACGTCGCAGGAGGAAATTGCAGCAGTTCTGGATCACCAGAAATACTTTTCTTAAAGCATCTCATTCCTTCTCATGTAAGCCAATACATAGGGCAAGGCTATCCATCCGTATTTCCTGCAGGGATTGCAGCAGAGGGAATAAACCTGAGCAGCAGGTTCTGCATCACATTTTGACTAAGGGACAGCTATAGTTCAGCTTTTCACATAAAGAAGAGGTTGAACTGAGATAATGGTACTGTCGTGATAGAAGTTAACCTTGTTAGGTCAAGAACAAGGACTCAAATAATTTTTCAAGGAGAACAGTAATGGACATGGGGCTGATGCTTGAAAGTGAGGCTTAAAGCTTCAGGGATTAACACATTTTGCCTAATTAGATATTGATCACTATCACAAAGCATGACATGACCACTTTATGCTTACCTCAATGCTCTAATCAGTGACAGAATATGAGAACATACACCAGAAATTGTATTATTTGCTTCTCCTTGAGAAATTTTACGCAGACATTTAGGAAATCCGTGAGTCTCATCCTGCTGTTTCCTAAATGAGTGACAAATATTTCCTTGTTTCTCAAGGGCAACCTCACACTTTTCCTCTTCACTGTCATACTATGATTTTCACCTTGCATTGAGGTAAAGTGTTGTTCTTCCTTTTCTGATGTCCCAAGGAATGCAAATTTAAGGTGTGCATTATCCAGATGATCCCATGCCCGCTGGGACAACCAAGGAACGTACGTCATCTTCTCTCACCACCAGTATAGAGAATTGCTGTATTAACAGTCTCCTATGATGAGCAGGATATAGCATGAATTCTTTGTAGCCCAAAGAATCCTTAATGCCATCCCACAAATATGCACTAAAACAGTAAAAAGTAGATGGGCCTGTCCTTGTGTAATGAGGACTAAAATGGTTCATGTTGTAACCCTGATAGTACATGTATATTTTACATGGGGTTTATTACTATACATATTGCAGAAAGAAAGAGTTAAGATGACTGGTATATCCTATAAATTTACCATGGTTCAGTTGGTTCATGCAACCTCTCTGAAAGTGCCCACAGGAGACACTATTTGCTTTGAAATATTAATCCCAATTTAGTGAAGGTGTGCTGCATTATCAGGCACAAAGTTTGGAGAATGACTCTTAATTTCTCCATCTGGGAAGCATCCTCTCAACAAATGCATTTAATGCCTATACATGATCTCTGGTGGCTCTGGTATGCTGATGTTGTGAGGATTACATGATGCTACTTATAGAATGAGAAGGTCTCAGCATGCATGAAGAGTTAGATGGATGACAGAGAGCAATGGTAGGGTGCAGTAATGGGAGCAACTCGAAGTTGCTCTTCTGCAGTGTAGTCCAATCTGGGTAATCCCAGGAGACATACAAGGCATATACCTTAAGGAAGGAAAAGCCTTGTTAACCTTGGTACATTTAGTTGCCACCACTTCATCACAGGGAAAATAATCAATGATGGGAACCACACAGATGCTTCTCAACTGCATCAGTGTCCAAGCAATCCAACTCGGGAGGGCAGTGCGAATGTCCAACTATGGACAGAAGATCCTGGGCATATACAAACAACAGCACCACAAGGAGACAAACCCATGAAGGAATGGGTCCTGTCCACCACTCTGCAATGTCAAATCACACCCCAAATGAGAAGTAATGCTTGAGAAACAGCAGGGAGCAGAAGTACTGTACAGCCTATACCACAGCCTGTACTACCTATCCAACAAGGCTGTAGACACATCCCCTGCACTAAGAGAACTGAGAAACCCTGTTTCTCATTTCTCTCTAAAGTATGTTACTGTTCTAATGTGTGTCTATGTCGTTTATGTGTCCATCACAAAAGCTAAATGCTGAGATCTGGTACCTGTGCTCACACTCGATGCAGCCTGAGGTCCATGCTTGGACACTGTGAGGTTTTGACTGTTCCCACTACCTGCAGACTACTGCCACAGCCAGCTGAGCCTTCAGTTTTGATGGGTTTCTCACACAAAAATTCATTTTGCAGCACGAATTCACCCTCCAGCTTATTTCAGAGCCATGCTGTTAACCTGCCTTTGTCAGACCCTTTCATTCCCATGCTGTTTCCTACAGCCTATAGCAAATTTCCCATTTGTGTGAATACACAGCCTCCAGGCAAATTTATCAGGAAAGTGCAGCTCCCTGAGTGCTAAGCAGGGAAAGGAATCTGAGGAATCCAGTCCTGATGCCAGAGGTCTTAATGCCTGCAGAGATATAAGCACCCCACAATATCCTGCTGTCCCTAGATGGGCATTGCTGCCATCACTGCCCATACAGAAGGCAGGTCCTGGTGAATAGATGGACAGGTGTTTTATTACAGAATCAATTTTGACTTCTTACCTATTAGTCAAATCCTCAGTCTTGCCCCTGCACACACACACACACACACACACACACACACAGCTTTCTTGCATCGGGACTTCTAATTTTTATGGTATATGCTAATATTGCTGCAGGTATTTGAGTTTTTAGTGAAAAAGAGAGAAGGCGGTTTATGCTTTTCAATACTGGAGTATGCATGTGTCTGTTTGCATGTTCTGCTTTTAAGGTAGTGTTACTGATATATGGTATTTTTTCCTGGAAAAGAGTGGGTACCAGAAGAAGAGAAACAGTGCTGTCTTCTTCAGCACTACAGACATCACCTCTCGCCCGTGTTTGCAGTACCTTCTTGAACTAAGTTTAAGTTAGAGCTCAGAGTGAATTTTCTGTCAGACAATGCCTCAGCAAATTTTGGCTAAGGATTAAGGACTGCTATCTGTGGGAATTGAGCCTGAATTTATAGCAAAAACACAGATTTTCTTTTCCACTGAAATATTTCTTAACAAATATCAGTGGGTCATATTAAAAAAGTACTTTTTAAGTAGTCATTTGTTCCAAAACAGTGTTTCTGGTACTTTCTCCATGGGTTCATTTATTAATGACACCTTCCAAACTGAGAAACTAGGGCTTTTCCCTTCCAGGCTTAACAGGGATGAAGTGCTATGGGATTACAAACTTGTACTCACTGTAAGTTTCCTTAAAATGCAGAGATAATTATCTGCTTTTATTGCAGCAAATGCTCATGCGAGACCTCCTGTAACTCTGTGTTACTTGTGGCCAAAGATTGCCACGAGCTCCATCATATTATCAGAGGTAAGAACTATTCAGTCCAAGTGTCAGTGCCTTCCCCCTGCCTTACACTAATGGCTGAGGACTGACACCTCGAGAGTCCAGCAGAGCAGAACCTGCTCATAGTACAGCTTCACTGAGACCATAAAACACTTCCAGTTAGAAGAACAATCACTGCTAAAAGTGCATTCAAGTCAGCATTTTCGATGCTTTCTCTCCGGTAGGATATTTAGCAAGTTGTCCAAGGCTCCTAAGTGCACTTTCTCTGCCTAATGTGGACAGGCTGTTTCTTTAATTGAGAGCCTCCTCATGTCAGACCTGCCACAGCTGTTTTTCTGGCCCCTTTCCTCTCTGCATTCTCATCTCGGCTTTACTTTCTACTTTCTACTTAGTTGATCCTTAAAATCCTTCTCAGCACAAAAATCTAACAGTTGCCACCATGACAGGGTAACATCTATGTCCATCTTAGTCAGAGGCAGCTGCATCCTGCTTTTTTTTTTTCATTCCCCTCTGCTCACTCCTCTCTTCCCTTGCCCTCTCTACAATTTGATAGCCTCACGCAGCATACAGGTCAGTTCAGATGTAGGGACAAAAAGATCAAATACATGTCAGTCATTATTACTGTAGGTGGGACATAACAATAAGACAAATTCCTCATTTTCTGAGGACAGGTACTATTTTTAGCACCGGGAGGAACCTTCACTGTGGTCATGTAGGAGACTGAAGTATCCACTATAGACATTTTAGGCTCTCAAAGGCTGTTCAGGATCCAACATTAAGTGTGCTCATTAGCCCAGTCTACTGGCACTGGCCTAAAAGAGACACTGTGCCACCTCTGAGTCACAGACATCTTCTGTCAAATGCTCGAGATTCAAACATACGCAATACAGGGGCTGATTATGCTTCAGCATGTTTTCTAATAAATTACTTCTTAGAAATAAAGCACTAAACAAATGGAAATTATAATGAAACAAGACAGCAGTGATAATACCATTGTATGTATCTGGAGTAATGATGAGGCTAGATCAGATAATGAAGGTGTAAAATGGATAAACATTGGCATCTCTAATAAATTCTAGGGTATTGAAAACTCTGCATGATATCAACAAATAACAGTTCACAACACTAATGACAACAGCCTCATAGAAAAAATATATTTAGAGTGATTATCATTGAAGGCAAATGTCCCAAAATGCAGAAACCACCACAGGATCATCTAAAATGGGTATATCCAGGACACAAGCAATTCTCCTGCTTGTGAGACACAGTGTAAGCCAAGAAGATGAGGACAAAGTAGCTTTTGCTCTAGGTTTCAAGCTCTCATGTGCAATGGGGGTGACTACTGCTAATGATAAAGAGTGACTTTATTTCCCATATCTTCATCATTAGCAAATTCTGTGCAGATTCCTGACAGGCAAGAAACTTTGTTATACCAAAATATTTTATGCTGTTTAAAAGTCACCATGTTTATAAGAGGGCAAGGGGGGTGGGAGGAGAAAAAAGATAAAAGATACTCCCTGTCACATTCACAGAAAACTATCTGAAGTGCTGTCTGCCTGTGGTCACTTTGCCCTCTCTCACCCAACATAGGTGTCCTGCAATGGAAGCAGCAGGGACTCTTCAGGGCAGCAGCTTTGCCTGGCAGGGCTCCAATAGCTGCCCTCACCCCTGCTGCTGTGCTGCTCAGATCACACTTTAAGTCCACTGGTTTCTAAGAGAAAGGGATAGATATATCTTTCGTAACCAACCAATCCTCACTTTTAGGCCAAAATTAAAACCAACAAATCTGCTGAGGTCCAACAGCCCTGAATTTAGCAATACATTGTCATATGCCATAACAGCTCTGCAGGGTCCCTCTGGATGTCACTGGGGATAAAGAGCAAAAGAGTGAAATCAGGTATCTGTCAGCATTAGCAGAATAACGACATCCCACAGAAGGTAGGACTGTGACTTATCCTTCTCTTTCAGAGTTTCCTCATCATATTGCAGCTAGGGAACCGAGGCACAGAAACAGTGTTTGTAAAACAGATTCATTTAACCATAAGATCATCCTCTTGTAACAGCTGCCCTTGTAAGAGGCACTTGTTCTGCAGCCCAGCTTAATGCCACAAAACTAGACACAGATACAGAGATATTTCACCAGACCCTTTCCTTCTCAAAGAGCAGTCACGTTGAGCTTAGCTCTGCAGCAGATGTGGTATGTTTGCAAGCGATAGCCATTACTGTCATATAGGGAAATTAATTTCTCAGACAAAAATCTGCTTTATTGGGAACTAAATTGAACAGCAGATACATCAACACAAGCACAAGTGGGTGACCAGCAGGACAGCAACAATATTTGTGATAAAACGGCCTGTCCCACTGTTTCCTTCCCCCCATATGAAAATTTAGTCATAGTGCCATTTTTCTAAGACAAGTGTGCATATTTTTCTCTTTCCAGCTGACTGCTGCAGAGTGACTACGCTTGAGAAAATTAGTTTTTATCATTTTAATCATCTAATCTTCATAAACCTTTTAACACAAAAACAAAAACTACTTAACGCACAGCAAGATAATTAATATTGAAAATAGACTCCACAGGGGAACTGTAGTACCTGATTCACTGCATCAGACTCCCAGAATAATGAATTAACTAGCAGCTTTATGTAAGTTTGTAAGAATAATATAAACAGTGCCAACACAGACACTACTTCCACTTGCTTTAGATATATCAAATCCAGATACTGATAGCCCCGTATTAAGAACAAGTTCACCAGTGTTCCTGCTGAAATCCTAGTGACTCTCAAAAAAATAAAATCTTTCCTTTTCAAAATCATTTTAGTGTTGACAGCAAAATATGTAATTGGTTACTTGGCCTAGAAGAGGAGAATTTTCCTCTACCCTTTGCCCCTCACCAAGCTGCACTGAGTGAGGGAAGGATCTGCAGCTGGATCTTGTTAGGAGCAGCCTTGGAAAGGGTCAGACTAGCTTAGCTATGCTCCCCACGCCCAGGATGAAACATTTTCAGCTGCACCAGGGGCTCGGATGAGGCTTTCTGCTGCCCTAAGGGGACAGGGAAGCTAAGATATTCTTCTTTCCAGAAAACAACAAATTCTTTCTTTTTTTAAAAAATAAGAGTGGGGGAAGAGATAGCAACTAATCCTTTCTGCTAAACACATCTGCCTCTGAGCAATGTCACCTAACTCACTAATGCCAAGAACTAGGCGTTGCCAGCAGAGACTGAAAGAGCCCCTAATTGCCAAAAATAACGTGCACACTTACAGGGCACTTATGATCTTCCAAGTACTACAGAAATATTAACTAATATTTAAGGAACTAATTACTGACAGAAAGATGTTTATTGCTTTTCCTGAGCGTGTGCACTCAGTATATGCCAGGGAACCTTTGAATCTGTTGAACTCGACGGGGCTGCTACTTGCTTTAGGGGGGTTAATGGCCGGTGGTTTAAGGTGGGAGCCCACCTTCACCTTGCCTGGCTCTTGGGAGAGTGCTCAGCTTAGAAGAACCCAATGACAGTGGTCCCTGTCCTGACCCAGATCCTGTACCCATAACTCACAAGGGGCCATTTCCAGATTTGCCCCCAGTCTCTATGGCAGTCAGGTATGCACAAATCTGCCTGACTAATAAGCATACATGAAAAGTTTGTTATATGCCACAGTTACAAATTCTTCACAAGGGACTGCTCAAAGATGTGTTGCCTGTCCTGAAATAGGCAATGGTGGGCAGGAAATCAAACAAAAACACAGATTCACTTAAAGCTCAGCAGGGAATAGATAAAGATAGTAAAAAAAGGATCAGAGTGAATTAATGCTGCCAAAGGATTTAAAGGCAATATGAAAGACCCTTATTATATGAGTATCGGGGAAGGACACACAAAAATCCTGGAGAGAAATTATGTCCATTAATTAGTAAACTAGAGTGGGTATGAAACCAGTGATGACTAGAATCTACCTTTAATGAGGCAAAGAAATGTGAACAATTTAGAAATGAGGAAAAGCCAATAAAATATCTTTTATTAGTAACACGTGAGAAAATACTTGAGTGAAAATGAGCCTACGTAAATCAGGTGATACAGATGAGTCTAGGATATTGGGAAAGTGGTGAAAATGCCACACGACATGTATTTCTCCTAATTTGCGAACAGAAAACTAGGAATTGTCTAAAGAAAAGTGCATACAGATGCTTAGAAGGTGAAATAAATTATTCCCAAACATTGTTTTCTGAACACCTACCTTTTACCCTTTCTAAAATAATCAGCATTGCTTTGGAATACAGTAAAGGTGAGGAATATGAAGGCAATCAGCACAACCTGTCCCATCAAGAGGTCTTCTCAATGGTCCCTGGGTGACTGCAGTTGTTCATGGCAAAGGCCGCTGCTGCCCAGCAGATCATTGATCCTGGACCTGTCAGGAGACTCTTGGCAGGAGGTCCCCAACCTGGCCAGGCACGGTGCCACCACAGAGAGCACCCTGGGAGAGATGCCTGGCAGGGAAAAGGATGCTTTGCAGATGGTGCTGAGCAAGATATGCCAGTGCAAGGCCTTCTCAGGAATTTTGGGTGACCTTACCACAACACAAGAGCAGTTGTTTTCAGTAGGTGGAGGGACCCACAAGCCTTGGCTGCAGTGCTCCAGGGAAATTGTGCTCCAGAGAAATTGTGCCCCAGGTCATCGTACAGGATCCCAATTATATTTGGACAGAAATCACAGTCCTGCCAAGGCTTGCATTGGTACAATAATGACAGAACTGCTAATTAGCACATCCAACAGTATAGGATTAGCATAATAGTGCCCCCTAAACAGCCTTTTTCCAGAAGTGCTGATACATCCAGCTACCTTGGAGGCAATGTTAGTCGTGGGTGTTTGATGTGCCTGAGAGCTGGCCCAAAGCGTCAGAGAGTGTCGGTCTAGCAAGAATAAATCTCAGTAGGCAAACCTGATTGCTTTTTTGATAGAAACAGAAAATTAAAGGATGAAGGGAATATTGGAGCTGTAATATATCTGCATCTGAGTAGTGCATTTGATACAGTGCCTCATGAAATCTTTCTAGAGAAATTAATTTAAATCAGCCTGGCGATGAACACTGTCTTCTTGATTGCAAACAGGCTGGAAGGCTATAAAGAGAGGTTAACAGTGAGTGGCAAAGCATGGAGTTGAAGATGAGGAGACCAAAGAGAGGACATAGGGAAATGAGGAGACAAAGCTTACTCTTAAAGTTTTATTCAATATCTAGAAATGGAAGAGGAAGCAACATTTTAATAAGATATGCAGATGAAATGAAATTAGGAGGAATTAAAATCCTCCACAAAAGATGAAAAGGGATTCAGAAAGAGAAGCAGCTGGGTCAGGGTGCTATAAAATGAATTCAGTGTTGCTTACAGAACAGGAGAATTTGACTAGTTTTTTGGTTCACTGGAACAAACCAGATCAATCTGTTTCCATTGATAGGAGGAAAGGAGGTTTTGCTTCCTAATTTTGCATGCCTGTTTCTGCAGATGTGAATCGTGCTAGCCTGAAGACTTATGAAAGTGTAGTTTTGTATTTAGGACAGATATGCACACCCAAATTAGTTGCTAAAAAAAATTTCAAATCTAGCATTTTAGAATCTGCCTGCTAAATATCTGAAACAGAATAGAGGGTGAAATTCCATCTTCTCCCTCAAAGCTTGTGGGCACACGTTGGACCCAAGTTAGAAATGAGGTACAGCAGCAATACGACAGCACAAGTTCAGACCACCTTTCTGCTGCTCTGCTGTTTCTGCACCTGGAACAGCGCGTTCAGTTCTGGGAAACTCATTAGCAAAAAGATATTGAAAAATTGTAGTGAGTTCGGAGAAGAGCAACAAAAATTATCAAGGGGATGGAGAGATTCATTTATACAGAAAGATTAAAAGAGCTAAATCAGTACTGAAGGACTGAATTTGTAATATAGTGTAGCCCAGAGAAAAATGGCTACAGAGAGATTTTACAGTCTAGCGCTGAACGGTGTAAACTCCAAACACAGGGAAGAATTAAGTAGCATGGTAGGGCATAAAAGAAAGTATGAGGAGTCAGAATGAGAAAGGGAAACATAAACTAAATATCCAGAAAGTTTCCCTGGCAAAGGAGGCCTCATAGTTAGCAACAATTAAACTTAAAGTGGAAAAGAAAAGCTAGATGTTGTCCAATGAGGGATGATTGCCCAATTCCCAAGGAAAACCAGAAGATCACCATGCTTCTTACTGCTTTCTGTGGGAATGGCACAGATCCCTAACTGGGGTGTTACATGACAATAATGAATGTGTGAGTATGTATGAGACTATTGTTCACTGTGAGCTGTGGTGACAGGATCGTTTCCTTCATATAATTTCAAATTTCCTCTAGTGTTCAGAATGAGGAATTTGGAATCTGCTCTCTGGATTTTCCTTGATTATCTGAGAGTTTTTATGCTTAGTGGTACTGTGGGACGAGACACACATAGAGGTTTCCTCCTCCATGTAAAATTTCCAACTTAATCTCTCACACTTACATCCACTTGTTATCACTCTACAGAAATGCACCTTTATGGTCTTACGTGTAGCTGCTCTGTGCCAACAACAAGCAGATCAGGGCAGATGTCCTTAATGTCTTGTCCAAGCCAATACAAGTTATTCTTCAGGATTTCTACCTCCTAAAGACTGTGGGGCTAACGTAACACAGCATCTTGACTTTCTCATTTATTTTGTTTTACTTCATATGCTGTATTTCATTCACCTATCGAATATTGATTAAGTCAAATCAAAGCCAAGTCTTGTACTAATCAGTGTAGCACAGCTTGCTTTGTTGTACACATGTTCCCGTTATAACTGGGTTTTGTAAAGTATTTTGTGAGCTATCTGTTTCCAGAATCAGACAAGGTCTGCACATTTTAGCTGAGATCAGCTCTTTTGTGTTCAGTATCACCTAGGCTCTCTTTACCAGTAATTCTCTGTGCATTAGTAAATGCAGTTTGGTATTCCCTCACTCCTGGTGATGGTTAATTAAAGCAATTCATGTGAAGTAAATCAACTTCTGTGAGTGATTAAACTAAGGGAAAGATCAGAGAGATGCATAATATCTACCTTGGATGTGAGCCTGTACTACCAGAGGAAAAAGGTGAAAAAAACAAAATTAAGCCCCTTTGGGAGTATTGTTTGTCCCCACCCAAAAGTAGCACCTGGAGAGATGTCAAACACTCTGGTAGCACTGAGAGCTACATTCTTCTTTCACTTGCACGATGTGAAACCCCTTAAAATGAGAAGAGCTTGGAGAGAGCTTATCTGGAGGGAGAGTGCAGACCCTGTTCACAAAACAGTGGCAACAGGTGGGGTGTATTCTAACTACCTAGTTCCTGGCAGCTGCCAAGTGTGAATTTCTCATCTTTGCATAAAGCCAGAGACATAGTCAAATTACTTTGTATTACTGTCACTTGTATTCTGCCTCCGGATGCGTTCATTCCTCTTGCTTTGAGTAATATTTTTTCAACTTTGTCTTCTCATTAAAATTTCCTCTTCATTATAGTGCATTTCAATATAATTTCTTCCTGAATTGAGCTCAGGGTACAGCCCAACTAATAAGAATTGCATGATCTGCATTATTATGCACACATAACCCATTATAATTGAGTCTTATTCCATTTTAATTGCACATGCTTACAAACACTGTGTTCACTGCAACAGATTATGTATTTTAGTTGATTGTGCCATTAATGATTGAAAAGTCAGTGCCATTTTCTGTTAAACCCAGTTTTGGCTTGCATAACAAGCAATGTAACATAAAACTCCTATGAAGAGTCACAAGATACATTTCTAACTTTGTCTTGTTTATTTTTAACTGTTGAGACGAGTTCTGCCATAAACTCAAACCATGAATCTTAAGAAATGCAACACTTCGTATCATTCAAACCATCTTCAGCCTTCCAGATTATGGCAGGATTTTAGTGAAATATTCATTCTTGGTTGAATTTGGAGGCCAAATTCATTTTAGCAACAGGGACCTTGCTATTCTCAGTAATTTACAAGATCTCCCATGACCCAAGCAAGACCCATGCTTTTGCATTTCCAGAGTAGACTTTTGCACACAGAGCTCCCTCTTCTGTGAGTGTGCTTAAATGCGTCCCCTGACTGCCTCGAGGTTTTGTTTCTGGCTAATGCGATAAGGTCAGCAGATGCAAAATTATTTAGGAAATGGAGCTCCTGAGACTTCTGATACTGAAGAGAATTGGAAAATTTGGCAGCACACTGTGCTGTTTTGGTGCAAGGTCAGTTAGATAAGGTCAGTCAGGATGTTAAATCTAGCCACTGCCTAGTTTGTCATCAGGTTTTATAACAGAAGCAAGGGAGCTTGATAGACCAAAATCTCCAGAAGAAAAAAATATTAAAAACAAATCAATATTTTCACCAAGATTTATCAAAATTTTTCTTTTTATGTATTTTTTTCAAATACATTTATCCTATGTAGCCTTAACAGAGATAGATGTGCTCTGTCTGGGCTCTCTTCAGTTTTTTTCTTCACATATGTTTATCCTGCCTGCTCTTTAAGCATCTATGCAGAGCATATTCTCACCCTAAAAGCTGTCCTTCAAACATGAGTTACACCTTGCTGAAGATGCTGACAGGGCCACCAATTGCAAATGTCTTGCAAAACTAGCAATGCTTTTTGCCACCACTGCATTAGAAATCCAGTGACTTCCTCTTGAGCCTCCTCTGTTACAGAAAGTCGGTAACTGAGGGCAGACTTCGTGGCCCCAAACATGCATATTGGCTTGGTAAAATTAATCATCATTGGCTAAAAGACTATTACACTAGTGAAGGAGAAAGAAAGTGTTTGTCCTAAGTGGAAGAGAGGTTTTGGTGGAAATCAAAATGCAGGTGATGTGCTCAGCATCTTCAAGATGCGACTGTTTATGGCGTTGACAATAAATAATACATCACAGGCATTGACAAATGGAGCTTCACGAAAGCCTTGTGAAGTAAATCAGAAATTATTATCCAGCATGGAGAGGGAGATGGGCCATTAAAAGGTTAAGCAATTTGACCAAGTGGATACAGCAACCCTGTGGCAAAAGCTTGTCTTCTGTGATGCTCAGGTCTATGCTGGTAGCTGCAAGACCTTTACCCCCTGGTTTTCCTTTGACTATTACCAACTTCAAAAGAATGGCCACTGGTAACGCACTTGGATACTAAGTTGTCAGGAGAATGTGAAGCCAGGAGATAAATTAATGATTTTTATGTTCTGAGATGCATTTACTGAGAATCTCAGAGGCTTTAGTTTGGACAGCCTGGGTTCTGCCATGCCTTTTTGTTTTCATCTACTGGATTTTCAATAACTACAAAGCTCTCCAGTGGGACTGGAAATCTGAAGTGTTTTGGGGTAGAATTAAGCAATACAGTATGATTCTGTGTTTATAACAGGAAGGTTTGGGTTTGTGCTTGGAGGGATTTGGGCAGGTACTGTGCCCTTGTTATTAATTGTTGTGTATTGTGACTCAGTAAACTGACTGCATTGTCTAATCTGTTTTCTAGTCATCATGAAATATTTAGAGGCTTTGTATATCTTGAAGTGTGAGATTTTGTCCACCTTTACACAGTCGTGCAAATAGGGATGGCTGTAAGATTATACATCAGGAGCTACTCTGATAATGCAGAGGTGATCTTGCAAGCATTTTTGTTTACTATGATTTATGGCAGTTTGCTGTGATTTGAAAACACTTTGGTCTGAATCAGTTTAATTCACACACTCTGGATTCAGTAAAAGCAGGATCTCGTTATAACTGCCTTGCCCTTTCTTCCTTCCTTTCTTTCTTCCTTCCTTCCTTGCATGACATCCTGCCTGAATGGCTGGGGACGTCCAGACCTCTAGTCCTACAGCTCAGTGTGAACAGGCCGTGGTCAACGTGGGCAGTTCTGAGTGAGGTTTGCACTCGAGCTGAGAATATTTTTGCTTCTAGTCTAGAGGATTCCAGCACGTCCCTCTTTTGCAAAGTTATTCCAAGTTATTCCAAGCCCGCAGTCAGGATCCAGTGCTGATCAAATGCTTTCCTGTCCTGCAGTGAGTGTGGCAGAAGTGAAAAGCATTACTATTATTGCTGCCCTTTGAAATGCAGTCCCTAGGGGAGCTGACATCTGAAGGGTTCACTGCATGCGGTGAGGGCTGCTGTCAGCCTGGGAAGCCAGGATTCATGAAGAGCTGCTCACAGATACTTTGCGCCGTGCATTGAGAAGGTAAAGCTTTTGTTTGCGGAGAGCAGTTCTGCAGAGCTCTGGAAGGAGCAGTTCCCATAGCAAGAGATGGTACAAGGTCAGATCTTTTAGAAAGGGCAAAGAGAAAACAATCCATGCATGAGTGAGCATCTGTGTATTTGCATACATGTGCATATGCAAGTAGGTTTGTAGATATAGTTAACTCCTAGGTTCCTGGATGCATTTGGAGAACAAACTAAAAAGTTATAGACTATATTCTCATCTTTGTGTGAATGTACCTGTTCAACCTTAAAGAGAGATTTAAAGCACTGCAATAAGGCTGTACTGAGAATGTATTCCTTGGAAAACCCTTGTGCTAAATCAAACTCATTTTTGGTTAAATAAGCTCATAAATTTCTTCATCACACAAACCATTATTTTTATACTTTCAACAATGAAAAAATAGCCAAATGCATTATTGTTTTTAACCTGACAAAGAAACTTGCTCTTGGCCTGAGATGATGTCTGCCAAACTTCAGGACTGAAGCAGATTTTCATGCCTGAAGCTCTGTACACACAAGCCTCTGGGAAAAGAAAGAAAGAAAGGTTTATCACTGACAGGTTGGCATAATCTTAACTAGTGTTTAGCAGCTGGAGGATCTGTAAGGCACATCAGGCTTGGAGTCAGTGGGGAAAAAAGGAAATTCTGCGGTTACTGGAGTCTTGCCATAAAAGGAAAAAGTTAAAGGGAGAGATGAGTAGGCAGAGCACTTCAAAGATGAGACAGTTTGCAGATGGCAAAGCATGTTGATAAGGCCATTAGAAGCCAGCTACCAAAGCGAAGAATGAAGTGGAATTGCCTTTTGATTCTTGGGACCAAGAGTCAATTGCATCCCAACAGGACCACCAGAGATCTGAGTGCAGAAGTCAAGCCACCACTGAAAATCCGTACTCCTAGCCAGGGCCTTCTCACTGCCTTCCCAAACATCTCTGCTTCCAGCAAACACCGAGAATCTGAACTTCCCAGCCAGGCTGATATACTGAGATTTTAGAGGGGAAGGTGGGTGGAGGAGCGAAAAAGGAAGAGAAGTGAGAAAATAGGGTAAGTGGCGTGTAGAGCTTAAAGAAAATGTTTAGGATTACATTGAGTGGGAACTTGGATGTGGGGACAGCTTGGGTCCCAGCCCCAGGAATTCCCTACAGTCCTGAGAATGCCTGCAATGCAAACTCCAAGACCAGGGTGGGAGGTCACAACTCAGCACAAATGTTTCCTGTCCCTGCTCCTAGTTGTGGAATGGTGTGGTGCTTTAAGATAATACTCAGGAGCAAATGGAGGGGTTTCAAGCACCAGAAATACCCAACAATTAACTCAACAGCAGCTAAAGTAAAAGAAGCATCATGCATGGAAGAATATTTGGCATATTTCCAGGTCTTAGCAAATACAAACCCCCATCAGTCTAAAGAGACATTAGGAGTTTATGATGTGGAAATAACTGGCTGGTGAGTGACGCATTGCCAGCTTATGGTGAGCCATCTATTAGCAGAAAATATTCTGGGACTGGACTGAACCTCTTTGCTGCAGGCCAAATGCCATGAACATGAGGCGAGTTTTTCAGAAACAGAATAGCTTACCATGTGCAAAGAGGGAAGAGATCAGGAAACATTAGGCATAATTACGTCTCAGCTATTTAATACTCGATGAGGTGATGGGGAAAAGTCTTCTGTAATAGCTGAGTTCGGGCAGCTTATGTCTGCAATGGTGTCATCTTTGCTGGCTTCTTGTCTTTCTGAGGCATCTACTGGATGGATGGAAACCTTTTACAATTTGACCATTTGACTTGAAGCAAGCACTGAGCAAAAGGGAGTCTGCCAAAATGGCAAAAGTGAGTGAACTGTTTTCAGAAAAAAAAGGTAGCTCAGTCATGTTCAGTAACCAAGGTCGGCATGACCTTGGGTTTGATTAGCAGCGTTCTATCCAGTCCAATGGAGTCGAGGGATCCTGGAGAGCCAGGATTCTCAGAACGCTCCATGGACACCACCTGGTTTTATAAATAGCCTCAGTTATACAAACAATATTTGCTTTACAAATGAGCAAACCAAAACACAAGGAAATAAAGTCTTGCCCAAGAAATCAACAGCATATTCAGCAACCACAGAGACTACGACTGCCAGTCCTTGGTTTTAGCTGCATTCTCCATGGGAGTAAGCCAGGGAAAAGTATCAGTGTTCATATTCACATATATTACTCGGTGACAAAAGATAGCAATAAATCCTTCATCACCAGAGAAATCTCAAATAGTATTCACAAGATTCATAATAATTTCCTTCCTGAGCAATTTTTTTGAAAAGTGTTTCATTTCTCCAGAGAAGTTCATCATTGGAAGAAAATCTAAAGTAGTTTCAGTAGGGCAAGTCTCTTCATTCCATAACCCTGTAGCTGCCCCAAATGTCTGTACTCAGGATGGTGGTAGCAGACCCAACAGTGAACCTCTAACTCCAAAAGCTCCTGTATAGAGAGTACAAGAAAATGTGAGCCAAAACTCAAGCAAACTGAAAAATGGACTTACTTCCTTCCTTCCTTTCTTTCTTTTTCTTTCTTTCTTATACTAATTTTCTGTCTTCTGGGTCTTTTTAATTCTCCTATCTGCTATTTTTGTCAAAGACATGACTTGTGCTCTTTATTTGACACAGTCTTTTCAATTCCTCTGAAGAAAAAAAAAGAAGCAGTAGAAATATCACTGCCAGTTACAAAGGACTACAGAGGTGATTCAGTGAAGATCTCTCTGCTGGAGAAGCTCTAGCAGGTGTGATACAGCACCAAAAATAAGGGAGGTTTGGCCTGAGCTCTTTACTTCTGAGAAAATGGCTCCTCTGCAATTATTACAGATCTAGGCTTATTTTCCCATCTTTAATCCTGTGACACAAAGAAGCTTCCCAAAACCAAATGTTAACTCTTCTCTGCTGAAGTAATGGGTACTTCTCAAATGTGTATAGAATCTGGGCACTCAATTAC
The DNA here is from genome assembly GCA_033556795.1 of Tapera naevia. Lineage (NCBI taxonomy): Eukaryota > Metazoa > Chordata > Aves > Cuculiformes > Neomorphidae > Tapera > Tapera naevia. The sequence continues at coordinate 3,915,002 of JAUMJJ010000352.1, forward strand.
ACACTTTTATTTTCATTTCAGACAATACTGCCTGGATACAGTGCAGTACACTCTTCATCGCCTCAATTTCTTTAAAGGAAAGTGTACAGACATTTGCAAGAAAAAAAGAGTCCCCTTTGTTCCTGACTTGAGTATGATAGTAAATGTATGGACTTTTCAAGTATCTTCATGCTCTGAAGGCAGGATCAGTTGCAGGATGAGTTGAGGACATGCTTGCTCAGATAAGAACAATTCCTTGACTGGCATCCTTGCTGCTACAAAAACGCGTCAAGAGGTACTTTCATGGATAACATGACATCTCAGCTATGCTTTTCCTCAGCTAGCCTTGCTTACATGAGCTAAGGAGGCATCTTCATGCCAGCAGAAGGAGAACATTTCACTTGTATTGGTTTGCTGTAATCCCCCTACCTGCTGAGATGCACCACTGTGGCACAGAGCTGTGGTGTTTCCCAGCAAACACACGCAAGCCCGGTCAAAGTGCCAAGCTAACCTCAAGACATGTAGTGCCTCAGCACTGCCCTGCAGCACTGCCCTGACCTACTTGCATTCCTGCCTCTTGGCAATGCAATTAGCAGAAGGCCAGCAGTGGGCACATCCATGCAGCTTTTGGTGCAATCAGACTGGAGGTAAAACAAGCTGACTCTCTGCAGGAGACTGTGATTGCATATCCTGAGAGCACTGGCCTGTGAGCAGCACTGCAGCAGAGCAGCAGCCCTGTCTGCAGAAGGGCACGCTCCACTTGTGAATGCCACAGCCCTCTGAAGGGACACAGCTTGCTTCAGTGCTGCTCCCCAGGCGAAGGTGACAGAAGCAGCAGCAGCTGGAGGTCACTTAGAAAGAGAGAAAAGGGGAAGAGAACTGCTGCTGCTGCGCTGATGCCTGCCTGCTCCACCTTCTGCTGCTGCTGTTTCCTGGGAGTTAAGGATCAGACCAGCTCTATTTTCAGGATATAGATAAAACTTTCAGTCACAGGTCATGAATCTTTCAGTTGCAAGAAAGCCTGACTCCTTTTTTCTGTAGGGCGGTAACAAGAGAGCAGCCGCTCTGCTGTGCCTGCCAAGCTCAGTGTTCCCTGGCTGGATTGCCCAGCCCAGAGCAAGCTGATTCTTTCATCCAGAGGCCATAAAGATGCTGACACCCACAAACATGCACACCAAGGATATTCACGCATGGGTTCACACAGCTGGCCTTCAGTAGATATTTTCTATGCCCCTGACTGTTGCAAAGTCTCTTCTCTGAGCCCTCTTTAACCGCTGCCTTGCAGGAGTTAGGATTTCACAGAATCACCGTGAAACTAAAGATCTCCCAACAGGAGCAGAAAAAGAGAGGGCTGGGAGGGGGTTCTGCGTCACTGAGCCCAATCCTCTGCAATCACAAGGCAATATATAAGATCTCTTTCATCCAGCAGTGCAGCTGTGTCCTAACTGGTTTGATTTTACTGCCACCCCTTTGTTGAGAGGGCTAATTTGGTGCCTCATTCTTCTGATGTCTGGAAACCTCAGAATTTTCAGCCTAAGTTTATCCATGACCCATTTATACCTATTTGTTCTTATGCCAATGCTGTTCTTGAGTTTAAATAGCTCTTTTCTCTCACCAGTGTTAACCCTCCTTCCCCTTGCATTTAGAGACAGCAATCACATCTTTCAAAGCCAGGGAAAGGCTTCATTTCTCTGCAGCTGTTCCTATTTTAGCACACCTTGTCTGAGCCTATGTGCCAGGACTATCTGGTGCTCCAGGTAGGGTCTCATCAAGCTCTACTTCAGTGATGTTTTCACTGGATGCATCATAGGTTCACTAATTCCTTCTCCAGACTCCTTTGGGACACCCCAGAACATTTTTATGTCCTTCTCCTGTACCATTTCACAGAAACAGGGCATGGCATGATTCCCTCAGTGCCCTCTGCTCTTTGTATGATTACATCCCTGTTCACACTTCCATATATCCTGCTGCAGTCCTCAAGACCATCTCAATTTTCAATATAGTTTTCTGGACCTCCACTATTGTGCTAATCCACTCTTAATCGCATCTCAGCCACAAATGGTAAAGCTTCTCCTTTTATACCAGGAACATTCAAATTATAAATGCAATCAACTTCCCCCAACAACCATAAAGGGACTCCAGAGGCAGCCACTGTACCCCAAACTGTCCCAAATACACTGTATAGTCTCTTTAAATTTTCAGACATTTCCTGCACAATTCCACTAATCTCCATTTCTCCAGGTTGACTAATCTTTTCACTATGTCAAATACTTTATAGAAGTCCAGAAGAGATTAGATCTGCTGCACTGCATTTGTCAAGAAAATCAATTATCTTCTCAAATAAAATCATCAAATTGATCTGACACAGTATACCTTTGGTAAAGCTGTATTGCATTCTTTCCTTCAAAAAGCCCTTCTCCTTCATGAAGCTTTGTATAATGTTGAGGGCAGACAAACCAGCCATTAGTCACGTCGATCATTTTTTTCTCTGAAAATTTACTAAACAAGTAGTATTCAAAGGGGTGATAGGAACGGTGCCCCATCTGGAGATGGATTCCCTACATATTGGCTCCAGCAAAGCCACAGCAGAATAGCAACTAATCTCTATTACCTGCTTTTCTACTGTTGTTATGTTTGGAGATTTTACATTCTTTACTTCAAAAGTGGTTTGAAATCAGGCTTTTACGGTGTCAGAGTACAGAATCAGGGGTTTGGGAACCACGTAAAACAAGTTCTAGAAAAATAATGTAAGAAAGACCGGTATTTCCACATGACCAGTGGAAACAAAATGTTATGTCTTTTCCCATGGCCATTAGAGAATCTGTTCCCTAAAACGGGTCAGAGAATTGCAAAGTGCATGGAAGCAGATGATTCAAAATGAAAATAAAATTGAGGATATTACACGTGTTTTGCTTGGGTTTGCTCCAAAGGCTTCTGGACAGTGCAGCTAACAGGCTATTAGATGTTCACAGCCTTCTGGCTGGGGATCTAACACTTAAGCATCTTTATATCTTCCAGTCAGTCATGGAAAAGGACCTGCATTTAGGCACTTGATAGCTTCTGTGTGCTAAATTTATGTCAGCAAGTTATTCATATTAACATCTTTTTTCTACCTTCTTGTCCGTCCTCCCTTCATCCTGCCCACCAAGGAATTCATTGCTCTTTGCTCAGCCAAGGCAGCTTTTTTCTTTTCCCCCTCAAACCTTTGGTGCCCCTCCTGATTTTGATGATGTCACCATCCCTTGGGATGGCCAGATGTGGTTCTATACTGCCAGATAATAAACAGTGTCAGCTTTTCATGGATCTAATCTGTGAGTAAGCCCTAAAGACACCATTAGCCCATAGGAGGTGCAGTTTATCTGAGAGAGAAAGATGAGGGCAGAAAGCCATGAGCTGAAGGAGTTTCAGTCCCAGAAATTATGTGCCTTGAACAGATCACATCAGGACTTTATGCTGACTGTCCATTGCAATGATAAACTCTTGAGCCTGTTCCTCTACTGCGCCTTTGTTCAACACAGCCCTTGGCCAGAGCTCTGCCTCTCTTCCCCCCTCCTCACTTCTAGCATCCATGCCAAGGTGTAGACCTCTAAGGTCATTTCAATAGCTACTGAAACAGATTCCAAGCCATCCTGTACAGAACTGCAATATGGCATTACACTAACTGTTTATACTACATACAAACAATAAAGTTGACAAGTTAATGAAAATTAAGAAAAATGAGGGCATTTCACTCTAGCTGTTCTAGGACTGTCTCAAACAGCCTTGCATGGACAATTAATTTCCTATTCCTATTATAAAAAATAAAACGAATGGTCAGTGACTGGAGTTAGAAGAGAAAGTAATGAAACCAAAACATGATTACTATCAAAGACAGACCCTAAAAGCATATCAGAGTCCACCTGGAAGTTCAGACTTTGTGGCAGAGAAAACCCCACTTCATTTTCTGTATTTCACAAAGCAATGTTATCAATCTAGTAAGGAAATTAGCAAATCTGATTATGCAGGGAAAAAAGCTCTTGTCATAATTAATCCAATTCAGAAATCAGATGCCAGCAAAGGGGGAAATTTCCTTCTCATTTATATTCCTGTCAACCCACTGAAATCAGAAGGACTTCAGGAAAATGTAAGACTTCCTTCATAAAACTATATTACTTGACAGTAACTGGGCTCATATTTATATTTAGGCGGTTCCCCCATCATACTTAAATATTACTGAGTGTTATTATTAAATAGACAATAGATCTCTAGAGAAATATCTCACTTCAATATTTAAACTTTTAAGAGTAAATTGCATATGTACATCTAGAGTTAGGAATTATAGAAGACAGTAGTAATTATACAGTAGAGAATATATATTGTGTGTATCATACCAAAAATATAAACTCAGAATCTTGATCCTGTTTAATTAAAAATGGTTATGCTAAAAATTAATTGCATGGAATTTTTTCACAGTTTCTCAAATGTTTTATATGGGCCAAGGAATGTTCTAGGAGCTAAAATATCAAGAGGCTAATGAAATAAAACATATGAATAACTGTGGGCAGAGAGTGTCTTTTTGTTCAGTGATTGTACAGCTTTTGACACAATGGAGCAGTCCCTGAAAGGACCAAGGCATCCAAAATAATTAACATACATGATGGATATCCTTGAAAAAGAGAGGAAAGAAAAAGCAGACCTTCAGCTTTTGAACTCAGACCTGTATTCCTCATTGTGGTCTGCATCGCTTGCTACCAGTCTAATAACTCTGGGTTTCTATTTGGCTCCAGACCAATGATTCTTCATGTTTTTACGGGCCAAAGGCCAAATTCAGCCCATTTCCACCAACAACACAGGTAGGAGTAACTCTATCAGCTGCCTGGGAGTTGCTCTGTATTTACACAGGTGGAGCTGAGAGGTGAATTGGGCCTCAATTTCATTATCTCCTTGAAAAGTATAATTTGGATTGCCTCTTGCTTGAAAGCCTATTTTGACAAACCCACTGGAGTATCTCATTATTGACCTCATATACAAAAGCAGACCCTGCCTTGGCTTCCCCATGAGTTTGCTTCTGGAGAAAAGAGGGGCAGCAGCAGTGATAGCCCTGTGGGCACTGCTGGCTGCCCGACCCTGTGTCTGCACACACTCACGCTGCTGCCTACGAGGGCCCAACTCTGCCTCCCACTGACAGGCAATTTAATCTTTTTTTGGAACAGCTTTTCACACAGACATTTTAAATCCTGCAGCCTGTATGCAAGGCAGATGCCCATCACTGACACAGGGTGTGGAGGCTCTCACACCCCATGGCTTTGGAGAGGTTTCAGTGAGACCTTTGCTGGGAAAGGCTATGCCAAGCTCAGGCAGAAAGCCATCGCCATCCTCCTCTGCATCAGCTGCACCACACGATGTCCCGTACTCACCCGCAGGGAGAGAGTAGACTATGTTTCAATACCAAGTAGCAGTTTCCCACTTGACAGGCACTCTCCAAGGTCTTCACAGCTCAAGAGACCTCCCTGCTCACAAGGCCTTCCTGACGCTTTCATCCCAGCCAGTAGTTAAACTTGATCAGAGCAGTGGTTTTGCCTTGGGCCAAGAAGGACAGAGATACTTTGCTTGTTTGGTGGACTTGCTTCTGCTAGCGTTAGAGAGACAGCTGAGGGCCTGGTATTCTGTTGCAGTTATTTACCTCCACTCTGCAGACAGCACAATATATCTAGAGAGCCAGGCAGGTGCCCCAAGGAGTCACCTTTCTTTTGCTGAGAGATTACCTTAGCTTGCTTCTTGAGGCTGAGTGTGCCATAAACCCGCCAGCCTGGCAGGAGTTTGTGAGCCAGCTGAGGGCACCAGCAAGGAGGATGAAGCAGGAGCCAGTGAGCAACAGAGGCAAAGAAGGGAAAGAGTTGTTTTAGTCCTCTGTGCAAAACTAATAGCAATTCTGGGAGGGGGGATGGGGAAGGGTAAATAAACATGCTATGTGAAAAAACAGGACCCTGGGGATATTTGTTCCTCCACTACCAGATCCGTTATGCTTCCCCCAGGGGTACTGCATTTCCAGGGACTCGGCTTTTTTACGAGTTTACTGCACCAAGAGTTATTTGAAATGGAAGCATGAAAACTAAGCAAAGAAAATATATCTTTCTTGTGGTGGCAGTGGGTGGGAGGAGAGTAGCTTAGAGGAGTGAGCCAAGGATTACAGATGTGCACCTGTGTCTGTGTCTATGTACATGCACGTGCGTGTATGGGAGGCACATCAGGGTTCTTTTATCTTTAAGCACAGGCAGCTGAGGACAAAATGTATCCCCAGAGCCTGATCCTGCAACATCCAGCTGCTCACACTGGAGCTGGGGCATTGGTTGCAGATGTAAAGACTTTTCCAGGATTGTTTTTTCAGGTTAAATTTATTCACTTGCCATTAAAACATAGCTGGTTTCTGTGGCCTAAAGCTCCAGCAGAAAGCCTTTGTTGATACATTAATATTTTTGCAGATGTAGTGTTGAAAAAGGTATCAGTGAGTATGGAATAAAGGTATTTTTTCTATCAATGAAAAAATATGTGTTTATACCAATGGAGAATATCTGTAGCCTGTGTTAAAGGCAAAGCTTTATCATTCTGCCTTTTGCCTCTTGGAAAGCATCTGCTTGGTTTCCAAATACCATTTTTTTCCAAAGTCATTTATCCATAAACACATTCTGTGCCCTCAGCTGCTGTGATAATGAGGAAGAGGTGGCAGCTTTGTATAGGGGCTGTAAGTTTTTCATGGGGTAAATAATTCTGTACAAAACCTATATATCTTTGGTGATGTTTCCCTTGGCGGTATAAATCCCAAACAACTCTACTGCAGTTAATACAGTCAAATCCTTTTCTTCACTTTTACACAAGAAAACTGAGAAATTATTTGGAACTCTGGTGAATTTTTAATATTCATAATGATAAATCCTCTGTTGGCAGTTTTGACAGTAGCCACCCACCCTGCAGCCACATGCCCTGGTGCGAGTTAAGTACCTTCTAAAGACTATGTAAAAGAGAGGTGCCTTGTGAGAATTTTCTTCCATCCCTGCCAGTGCATGTTTTCTTCAAATAGGCTGGGCTTCGAACTCAGTCCAGGTAATGTCCCACCTGCTACCCAGCTACTGCCGAAATCTTGCTTTGCCCCCTGCGCAGAGCTCCCTCACCCACAGCAGGCAACATAAGTGTCTGTGACAACCACGGATACAAGAGCCAGGGACATCAAGACAAGGCTGGAGGGAAATGGAAGGAAAATGCTTGAGTTTTTCCTGCCACTCTATTCCCAGTTCCAGCACAACCCTGAACCATGACACAGGGTGCAACTCCCCAGGTCCATGCACAGTCCCGCTCACGCACAGTACATCCTGGCATTAACAAGAAGGCAACCACTGCTTCCACAACCTGAGAGGAGGTTGAGGGCCCATCGTGGGCAGGTGTGTTATTCTGACTTTCCCACACAGGCATGCATCTGCACACCTCCACAGCTAAAATGCAGCTGCTAATGCTCATGCCAGGGCAAATACAGGCCATGTGGGGGATCTTAGTATGACCTCAGCAGTTTACTGGTTTTAAAATAGCAGCCCAAGCACTGAAGTGTGTAAGGGGAAAAAAAAACAACCCAACCTTTCTATCAGGGTAGTGTTTGCCAGCAAGGATGGAGATGCCCACATTGTTATAGTCCTGTTGCTTCCAGTTAGTTTTGGAGCTGGGTCTGAGAACTCCAGCTCTTCTGTAGCTCACACAAATGTCGATTTCATGCCAAAATGTCCTCAGCTGAAGAAAACTGAGAGAGTCCTATGGAGTCAGTGAAGTTGTGACAGCTCTGATGAGAACTCAATGGCTATTACATGTTGGACACAAGGGAAAAAACATCTTTCCTTGAGTTTCCTTTATTGCCCTTTAGTTCAAGGAAGAAAAGTGAAATATCTGCAAGATGTATGTGAGGACAATGCAAGGGAGGTTGTGCTTTCAGGAGCAGAGGTATGTGACCAACAACATACAAAGTAAAAGAATACATATTCTACTTAGGCAGTATGAGGCTTTAAATTCTGAATTTAAAGTTTATCAGCAAGACAGCAACAAAATAAGCTTAACAAGAGAGAATTTAAGTTGTACTCTTTCTCTGTCTTTGGCAAAGCTTACAATGCACTTTACAAAGCCAGAAGACTCTTCTGGGCTTACAAATGGGGAGACTGAGGCACAATGCTACAAGACGGCCTCTCTACAGTAGATCCTGACTCCCAAACTATTTACCTGTTTGCTTCTGTTATTTATTTGTTGAGAATTCCCCTCACCAGGGTGCAGAAAATTCCCTTTCCCCCCTGCTTTGCATGCTCTTCCACAACTTGATCTTTCACACCTGGAGTGCAGTGCTTGGCGTACAGCACCAAATCATCAAAGAAACCCAAACAGGCATTTCACTGATGGAAAAGACATTTCAAAAAGAGAGAGAACAGAAATAGAAGCGTGAGCTTCATCAGAGAAACGACTATTCCACCAAAGCAAAGCAGCAGCTGAGTAAAGAATAAAAGGAAGAACAGATTAAAGGAGATACTTGAATCCTGAAGAAAGGCGAATATTGCATAGCAAATGATTTGCAGAGGGTAGAAAAAAAAGATGAGGAAAGAATTATCTAGCAATATCTTGCTAAAGTTTCTGGAGAAGTAATATTAAAATAAGAAAGTGTGGATAGAAAAAGCCATTGATGGTTGGTGGAGAAACAGCTAGGCACTGTATGCAAAATCAGAGAGCATCTAAGTGGCCAATTTGGTTTCTCTGTGAAGGGTGAATAGCACAATGCATTTTCCATCACAAAGCAAGGAAATCACAGCAGTGTTGATTGGAACAGTGCTTCAGGAAATTATTGAACAAGCAAGAAACAACCTCTGATCACCACATTCCAGGAGAGGCTTAAATTTGGAGAATTGCACACAGAGCTTAGACTAACATGGGCTGCAAATGTTGGAACAGTAATCCATTGCTTAACAAATGGGAAAGCAGCAGGCAGTAATTGCTGCTCAGCAGAACTGTTCAGAGCAGGAGACCATCTCTGCCCAATAGTTGCACACAAAATCAGGCTTTGAAAGCACTGGTACTGAGACCCAAACTGAGGTGGGTGAAATCATTGGAGCATGAAATCGTGTTGGAATTAACATTCACACTGGAAACCAGCCCCAGCAACTGCGTGCGCATCCTCAGATATGTATTTTACCAGCTTTTAAGTATTTAAACTTTCACTGGGCCCAGCAACCTGTATTGTGTAAGCAGCCTGTTTTGTTGGATTCTGTTTTGTTGCTGTTCAAACTTACAGTCCATCTTCAGTGATTTACTGAGGAGGATTGGTCACACCAGAAATAATTTAATATCATTATCTCTGCCAAAAAGTTTCAATAGTTTACACTACCTATCATTGTGAAAGACACTCCCTGAGTCAGGATTTCCCCTCCAGGTAATCATAAAAGGATGCCTGACTTTTATCTGAGCAGAAAACATACAAAAGTCAGTGGAGTGCCCTCTGTTTGCACTGTCTAAAAAGGGAAGAAGATTGTTTCTGATGTCTTTGCCAGCAACTGTCTTATGTATGTCCTATCACTGCTGCTCGTCAATACAACTGAGGACTAGGTAGATTGTTGCAGTATGTGGAAGCTATAATGTTTCTGAAAACGAGCTGTGCTTTATGAAATACATGCTCCAGGTAACATCCCAACTGGTGCAGTGTTAATTAATTAGTCCGCTCAGAACTGCAGGAAAAGAGCAAGCTCTTGGAGAGCTGGAAAGTGAAGGAAGGGTTAAACAGTCTTTATTTTTGCCAGCAAGTATATCTACTCTGTTCCCCATCCGCCCCCGTAAAGTATGAAAAGTAGCAGATGTTTTGAGAACAGTTAGCCTGATCTATCAGCTTCTATATAAATGAAAGTTGAGTTAGTAAAGAAGAAGGCAGAATAATGTTTACAAGAGAAGAGCAAGAAGATTTCCGACACCTGGGCGACTTAATGATGGCAGATGGCAAAAGCTGAAGGCAAAGAGAAGGAGCAATGCACACCAGCAGCTGTTGAACAAATGGGGAGTAGAAAGGCCTCCACTGAAACTGCACAGGAAGAATTTAATACCGGCAGTTCTGTAAGAAGGATAGCTTGAATATGCAAAGAGAAGCCTGTGTTTTAAGTCCTCAGACAACTACCGTCAAAAGTACCCAAAGGATTGTCAACCAAGGAGATTTTCACAGCAAGAAGCCATCTATTTGCATCAAATACCATCAGTCTGCAAAGCAGCAACTTCTGGGTCATTTAACAACACTCCAGATGTAGTTATTTTCTCCTCGGCAAGTGGCTCAAAAAGAGCTATATGTGAAAAAGACAGAGCTGGTGTATAAAGGGGGACAATCACACAGCACATGGATGTGATTAGCTAGTTAGTGTGATATAACTCAGTTAAATGAACAGATTTCCAGGACAGTTGTGTTTCCTGTGATTAGCAGCATGAGAGAGACTGCGAGACTATGGCCAAACATAGGGATGCTTTTTCACCGTCAGTGAAAAAAGTGATCACGCAGGACAGCCTGGCTGTTTTCCTGTGGCGGCGTGTCAGCTGTTACACTCTCAAGTTGTAGAAGACACAAGTGCTGCCTGTTTTACCCCAGGAAAAAGAAGGGAGATCAGCCAGAGATGTAAATGTAGGGACTGATGTCAACGGGATTTCTTGATAATTCTTGCATTTATAAGACTGAGGTGGGATTAATGCATGTAGCAACAATCACCATTAGAAATTTATCTTCTCCCATGCTGGATTCGCCCTTTCTAGGGAATAGAAACCATCTGCAAAACTCAGTTCTGAGTTCAGGCTCCACAAGTCCCAGGAGTATCTAGATGTCTATGACAGAATATAGACTATCTCTTTTGAAGGATTCTTTTCCTTGTTAAGACCAATTTTCATTTATACTGCAGCAATACATTCTTAATACAACTCACTGCCTGCTGTGCAAATAACATCTGTAGCTCTGCACTGACCAGTGACGCTCCACAGAGACCCAACATGGAAAAGTCATCAATGGATTGTTCCTGCAATTTCTTTAACACGCAATTCACAACAAGCACCTATAGATTAGTGAAACTCCCTGCTGCTGTCTGAAAAAGACTTGGTAAGTGGGTAGAAAGAATGCTGGCTGAGAGGTATGCAACTTCAAAACAAATTCATACTGTTCCTAGAGAATTTGTCATCGCAGGGGAAGAAAAGGTTATTGAATGTGTAACCTGCAGCTTTAATTATATTGTGTACTTCCCTGTGCAATTAAAAATGTGTATTTGTAAGAGATATTTACACTTTCTAGTTATGTATCTATCAAATTCTCATTATAATTAGGATGACTCATAATGAAATTATGCATTACTTGCTCCATTCATTATATTGTCTGACTTACAGCCAGCATGCAAACTACAAATCTTCTGAATTCTTCCTCTCCTTCATTCTTCTTGGTCATTTCATAAGCAAATACTGGTCAGAAACAGAGGCATTTAAATTGTTACAACTCCTTTCCAAGGAATGGGTTTTATCAAAGTGGGTCTACTGCTTCAGAGCTCAGCAGCAATCTCAACTCCTACAGATGTCAATGGGATTTTGCTGATTAAAGGCAAAGCAAAGGCACATGTGAGCCTTCTGTTTCCCAGGGCAATTCTACTTTGGAACATGCATACTTTCCAGGAAGACAGAAAATTGCCATACCTGACCAAATCAGCGCTCCATCACTCTGTGTTGTTCCCAGCAAGGAGCAGACTGTTGCATCAGCAAAATGCAACAGCAGAAGAGCTATGGTAAGGATAGGGACTATGCATGAATCCCATCACTGATGGCAGCTGCTGTTGCTGCTCAGTTATTGGAAAACTCCTGAGGAAAGGCGGAATATCATAGAATATCTCCCTAAACCGAACCATTTTGAACTATCCATCCCATTGAAGATCTTACTGATCATTTCCCTTTAGCCTACATCTTACACTTTGAACAGTTTACCTCCCTTTCAATTACCACCCAGTATAAGCACCTCTCCTTGTCCATTATGCAGGTCTTGCAGATAGTTATAGCCTGTTAACCACAAAGCCTGAGTGACCTTGAACCTACAGCAAAGAACTGAAGAATTTGGGATCACTGTAGCAGGGAGGTCTGTAGGTAATTCCTTCACTGCATGAGGAAGCAGGGAGCTGGGACAGTCATCCATTTTTTATTCAGCATACATATTGGGGAACTATAGACATGGGTGGCAATGATCACCTACTTTAACCTGTCATTGAACATTGTTGTGTCCAGGTCAGTATTGAAATGGCTCGAAAGATCATCAACTCCATTAGCACCCCTAGACTTGTGTATCTCCAATAGAAATCTGTCTAATGTCTCTTTAATTACTGTGTCAAAACACAAATCAATTGCAGAGTGAGCCCCTTGTGAGACAGAAGTACATTGCTCAGGACAAGGAGAACTCTTCTTTTCTCCCTTTTTTTTCTGCCTTAAAGTGAATGTAGTACTTAGGAAAAATGCTAGACAAGTAGCACTGGAAGTGGCAGGAATTGATCTGGCAGCTGTGATAGCAGTCAGCATGCAATGGTCCACTCTGCAGTTCATGTCTACAAAATTCAAAGTCCTTTTTGCTCCCATCAGTTTTGGGAGAAGCTTAAGGTGTTAGTAATTCCTCACTGTAAACTGAGAAAAAAACCTGGAGCCCTGAGAGCTCCCCTCCAACACACTGACAGCGTGAGGTGCAGGAGGTGAGAAGGAGAAGGGAGGGGATGTCCGAGAGTGGCAGCAAGTACAGGCACGGGGAACCACAGAGTGCAAAGGCAGCCCTGTTAGGACCAATGCTGATTCAGGGGCAAAAACCATGCTTGTGGTGTCCCTGGATGTTCCCATCAGCATCTACGGTTTTCTTGCACCAGCAAGAAGCTTTCTTTCACTCAATAGTTTCTATAAAGGCCAATTCAGAAGCAGCAGACCTGTAACCCACACTGAGCACACACAGTGACATGATCTTTGGTAAAGTTCTTGGCAGTGTGAATATCTGGTGTGATGGTGGCAGGAAGTGATGTGGAAAAAAAGAGGGGTTTAAGTTAGCCACTTTCCCCCTAGGAACAAGGCAGAATTTACCAGCATGTTTAACCCAGACCAGCAGCCTCTACTATTGCAAGGGCAGTTTTCAAATACTCTGTAACAATCGCCAGTACAAAGAACCAACACAAATTGAAATCAGAACTTCTCAAAGGAGAAAACTCACACCTTGACCAGCACTCCATACCCTCAGGTCCCAATCATTTTACAACTTAATGCATTCTTGCCATTAGTGCTCTCTTAAGCCCTTCAGTTCCCACAGTGTGAGACACCTACAGCTGGGTTTTCACTGTGATCTTCTTTCCTCCTTAACCTTTCTAAACGCCATTTGTTCCTGAGACATCTGTATATATCATATTTTCATTTTAAGCCAAGGGCTGTGCACTGGGTGGTACCAAAAATCAGGCACGTGCTGAACAAGCAAAAAAAATTGCTAAAACCCCACTTGCTCTCTCCCAGCCTGTCTTTGCACCTAACTGTCTGTCCAGTCCTTCAGCCTGCATGCCATAGCTGCTGGCAGACACCTCTGTGCTGGTGGCTTTTACGTTTGTCCACTAGGGACCACACTGAGACCAGCAACACTAAACTGACAAAAGATGTTAACAAGCTTTGATCCATCTTGACCCAGGCTGGTTATTAACTGACAACCAAAAAGAAAAAAAATGTTCCAATGCTTCAACTGAAGTCTAATATTTCTGACCTGGGTTCTAGAGATGCTCACGGTTTTACTGATAACAGCAGTCTGCAGCAGCTTCCTCTCGCCACCCCTCTTCCACACATCACAGGCACTGTGAATGCCGAGCATTGGTCACTTTTCTTCTGCTCATCATTATCCTGGGTGCTGTCAACTTTCAAATTCACTTTGAAAGACTCTGCTATCTGCAAACTGCATTTTGCCTATTGGGAAGTGCAGTGTACTTCTGGGGCTCTGTAAATACAAGCCACAGTGCGGTCCATACATCCCCCTCATTCACTTTGTGCCACATCTGCCTTATAGAGTTTTATGAACTTCTAGCTCCCAACCCCTACTCTTACAAACTCCTGCGACAGCCTCAGCGAGCGGTGGGGGCGGGTGCTGTCGCGTTCATTTTGCTGTTCACATCAGTCGTGAGAGCTACGGCATCTTCCATTCCCGGGAGTGATTTTCTCTTTAGTTTCAAAACAATGTGTGAAACCTTGCTCTGCAGAAACAGTAGTCTCAGTAAGTTTAAGGATGACTGAAGCTATTTCTTCTCCTGGGGAGGTTTAAAAGCTACGGAGGGATGAATGGTGTTAGACCTATCACTGCATTTCTAGCAGCCATCCTATTACAGCACTGAATAAAGGCAGGAAAGGCATGTCTAGCCTAGGTTAATAAACCCTACCAAGTGCATGCCTAAGAAGCACTACGGAACAGCCTTAAGTCAGCTTGAGATAACTAATTTCAAGCATAGCTGTCTAGTGTGCCTGTCATTCCCATTGTCCTTCCAAACTATTTCAGACATTTTGAGCAGGGAGTACTAAGCTATGAGTTAGCAGAGGTTGTGACATTAATGGTCCAAAAAGGTTTAAGCACTAGGAGGGAACGATGACAGCGTTTAACAACTGGTGGCAGTTTGAAGGATTCCGCTGGATCTCTGTTTATTAATAATTAGGCTTCGCCTCGGAGGAAGATGTGACAGCTATCGGAGGTAGGATTTGCATGGGAAACAAAGGGAGCTGTTGCTGTTGGGTGCCCATTGTTTGTGCTTTGCTCCCTGGCTTTCCGAGCACAGCCAGGTGCAGTCGGCAGCAGCGAAGCGACGGTGGGGAGGGGGTGATGGGACGGAGGGGGGGGGGAAGAGCCAAGGGTGGAAATACTGTTGGTAGTCCTGCGTTTTATGGCAGAAATGCCTCCAGGACAAACTGGCTCAAATCTCGCCGCCTGCTGAGTGTGCATTCCACGTTCCTCTTCCCACAGAGTAGAATACATAGAGGTCATGCGGAAAACACTTTACTCCTTTTCTACCAAGCCAGCTGGGCTGTTTCTGGGGTGGGAGAAGAGAGAGGGGAATCTGCCCTAAAATATAAGGGAAATGGGAAAGCTAAGGAGCCTGTAAGATCAGGAAGACATGCTAATAACACGTAAAATGTATCTGGAGTGCCACCGATGTTGTTTGAAAAGGGGAAAACAGAGGTAGGGTGGGGGGCAGGAGGGATTTTCCAGGTGAGGAACTCCTTAGGTTATAGCCTATTGCAGAAAAAAAACATGATGTGTCTATCCACTTTGCATAATCAAAGGTTCCTCTGCACTGTTGGCATTGTGTTGCTGGATGAGAATTGTAGTTTCAGACAGAAAAAGGTGTGATTTCTTCCTGTGCCACTGCCAGCCCCTTGACACCCTCCTTCACTCTGAGAAACAAAAGTGTAGGGAAAGATGTAAATGACATTTAGCTGGATGTTGAAAGGGTTGGGAACAAGGGCTGAGGGGGGAATGAATACTCAGCATGATAACAGGAAAACTTCCCTTCAAAAAAGCTTGTCTCCAGCCAGGAGACCAGGAGGTGATATGCAAAGTTGGAAGCCTCATGTACTTTTTTATGATGTGCCTGTTTAGTATTATGAGACAAGAAAATGTCCAAATATCAGAGTCAGCTCTGCTTGGCAAAGCAGGGCAGTGAGGTTTACGTGGGATCCTGGTCGGTGCTCGGCTGCAAATTTGCATTTCTATCATTGTGTGTGACCCTCACCGGGAGAAGTAGCAGGAACTTAATGAATGAAAATCTTATGTCCATGCATATGCAGAACCCTTATCACTTGGTGTGTTTGATCTGAGTGTGATGTTCCCTGAGTTGATGAATTGTTTAGACTTGTGCATTAAAGTTTAATTTCCAAACAACAGAGAGACTTCGGAGTGAGTGGTATTTAGTAACAATAAAATGTTCTGCTTGTGGAAATGCTTCTCACAGGAGCAATTAAAAATGCACTTAAAGGAGCTGAGAGTCATATCTTGCAGTAAGAGCTATGGCATCACTTTCTCTGACAAATTTTAAAATTAAGGTTATGATGCCATTTTAAATCAAATTTAATGTGGGTGCCATTAAGCATTCATTACAATACTGTTGTCAAAAGCCCACAACTTAGAGAATTGTTAGACTGATTGTTTTCATTAGATCTTCATTAGAAAAAGAATTCCTGTACAGCATGGACTTACCTAGTAATTTCAATTTACGCACCCCAAATAATGTTCTCTTTAAGTAGAATTTCAGTGTATTGTATATTGCACAGTAAATAGGTCATGATATAATCCATTTAAGTAACAAAACACTGATAACTATTTAACAATTAAGTGCTAAATCCATTCAGTAAAGGTAAATAGAGGTTGTGCCAAAGAGAAGCAATACTGGATCAGGAATGGTAAGAATTCCTTTCAAGAAACATAACATAAATATTCTCCATTTGACTCAAGCAATAACTTTTCAGTCAAGTGCATTACTTTGCATTGCAAATTGGGGAAAAAAAATTCTTTTCAACCTGTGCTATATACACCACTTGGTATAGAAGGATAACAGTGAAAACTTTCTTCCAAAGAAATTGTTTCTAGCAGTTTGCATTACGGATAAAAGAGATATTATGCAGAGAAATGAAATCTGTGTCAGAAATTAGCAATGCATGTGGAAATCAAGTACCATCACACATCCAGAGACTCAGACAATTTTGCTTTGTTTTACTTCAGTGTCTTTCTGAGGGAAGAGGTTGAAGGGGTGAAACCACAAGGAGGTGGGGAGACTGCATTCAGCGTGCACCCAGCCACAGACTTCGCAGGGGACTTGAACAAGTCCCACAGCCTCTTTGCAAAATGGACAGGGAAATAGCCCTGCCTCGCAAATAAGGGTGAGGACAGGGTACTAAAGGTGCAATGGAAATACGGATGGCGGTGCTCGGGGAGCAAGGCTGAACACAGGGCTCCAGACAAGGCAAAATGCAAAGTAAAATTCTGTAGCAAGAGCATTTCAGGCATTTTCAACTGTAAATAAGACAGATTGCAAAACCCAGGATCCAAAACCAAATTTGCTTTCAAAACTATTCTAGACAAATTTACCACTTACAAAAACTTCTGCCAGCAGCAAATATCCATTCATCTGAGAGCCTGTCAGAAGTGACTCCAAATTGCTCAGCATTCTCTTTGCTCCATCAATGTACAGCAGATAATGAAGCAAACTGCATCACATTGATTCACTGTGCTGAGAAACAATTTCCCTGTTTTCTTCAGAAGCTCAATAAGTACTTTTTGCCATGAATATCGCTTGCCTTTCTTCTTATAAATTGTCTATGGAGCTCATGCAATTTTCTAATTTATTTATTTGGTATTATTTGGAAATTTCTTCAGTGAATAACTCTTGGCTTACAGATCTTTTGGGAATGGCAAATGTTTGCAAATTTATACTGTGTTACTTAGTTCAGTCATGTGGTGTTCCTTGATGAGATGATTTGTATAGCTAACTCACAGAAAGTGAATTGCAAATTTCACAACCAATTATACTGCTTCATATTGGATTTCCATCACTGTCTGAGCAGTCAGGTTTAAAATTCATGTCTTGCAAGTAGTCACACGAGCAACACATAAACGCTGAAGTGCTCCCACCAGACAGATGTGAGAGCTGGGTTAAACAGCTTTCAGTTTCCTATGAATATTCATGAAAAAGTGTTTGAATTCCTGCAGCTCCGTTAACCGAACAGTCAGCATCATCAACTGTGCACTGCATGGGCCTTTCTCTCACAGTGTTTGTCATGGCCCCATATTCTCCCTGACTCTCCCATATAAGTCCATGATGCCTGTGGAAACTGTTTTTGCAGCCAAAATACGTGCAAAAAAACACCATCACAGAAATCTCTTGATTTTCCACATTGTAGCTTCTCCAGTTGTGCCTGTCTTGCACATTGCCACGACGTGAAGACAGCCAACAGGGAAGACAGCAAGAGGGCATCAGCACTGATGTAGTGATTGCAGGAGAGAAAAACATTGAAAGAGGGGGAAAATAAGGGTGACAGCTGGCAGAGGGGGGATCAGCCGCATACGGAGTGTGTACATTAGAAGATAGGGATTCACACAGCATGAACATGTAAACACACCAATACAATTTTTAACAATTAATCTAGAGAATTTGGGTCATTAACCTCAAGGTTTATGGTCTTATCAGAACCAGGCCATGGCAAGCCCTGAGCCGTGGCCTCCCAATCCTTCCACACACAAGACCTACATGGGTGTTCATCACTGTTGCAGTCAAGCAAGGGGGAGATGCAGCTGAGCTTTGGTCAGGCAGGGAAATATGGAAGAGTTGTGAAAATACTAGATGTGTATAAAACTAACTAATTAACATCTAGAGAATGGTTTCAAAACAGTGGAAATCAGCTGGGTGAAGAATTTCTGTCAAGTGCTTTTCCTCAGAGACAAAAAAAACAATTCAGCTGTCAAAACACCAAGCTCTTTTGACTCAGAAACAAATGAGGAGGAGAATGTTATAAAATACGAATATATTTATCTTTTGAGTTATTTTTGTACTGTACATATGTCATATAGGAGGAAACCTCAGATCTCCTATTGAGGGAGCTGTATTTTCCAACTACTTCCCACTTAATGTAGAATAAGTCGGGTATGTGCTGAATCAACAGGGTTGCTGCAATTGCACAGAGCCAACCAGCAGTGTTACGCCCCCATTAAATGTCTTTTACCTTTTCAATGATTTTAAGGTCCAATTATTCTAGATATCCTTATTTATTCTAAAAGTAGAAATGTGCCTAAATTGCCCGCAGCAAGCGCTGTGTGTGAGCCACACAGCGAGAGTCACTATTGGCAATACACACGGGCTCATAGTCTTTCAGGGCACATGTAATGCCAGATTAATGCTGCCTGGGGAGAGAAAGAGAACGAGAAGAATTAGAGGAACTAAAATCAAAGAAAACACATAGGATCTTTGCTAGGACAAAAATTGACTCGATGTGGTCTAGAATGAAATCCCAACTTGAAACTCCCCTTGGATACCACTAAAACTCCTCTTAGGCTTTGAAATACTTTTCCTTTCTTAATATAAAACCATTCTACTGCCACTAAACTCCTGTCTGTGCTTGTGCCAAGTGGGATAATTTTGTATAGACCACTTATAAAGAACTAGCTAAATTTAAAGGGAAAACAGAAGAAGTCAAATCCTATCTCTCTGCCCACGTTGCTAGTTGCTCCTTTGGTCTGTGCTTTGGTGCCTCTGATATTTCATTGAGAGCAGAGAGTTCCCACTGGTGAGCCCTGCAGGGACACACAGTAACATCCTGGAGTGGTAGCATCTTCTTTTAAATCCTTGAGAAGCTGGAGGCAGCAACACATTCACAAGTGCACCTGAGCATCCCCACTGTTTGTTTACCATCTACCTCTCCAGCTCCACAGGAGGAGTAACCTAGCAGCCCTGAGGTCCTCAACAGTTTTTCAAAACTACTCCTGTAAATTCACAAGCTCTTCAAGTAACCCTTTGTGTCACAAAACTAGACAAAACCTCACCAAAGCCTGCACCAGCACATCTTGCCTGCTGAACCCTCGGCATTGATCTGCACCATAACTAACCTATCACAGGGACTTGGTAGGTCCAAAAGCAGGGGAGAAGGTGCCTTTCAGAGGAAATGGGAAAACTGTCAGACTAGCTGTAGATGCTCAAGGTCTCTGAAACACTGAAAGGGGGTTATAGCTAGATCCACTGACAGTGGACATGATGGGCATAAGCAGCCAGGACCTTTAACCCAACCATTCCCAGGCACCCAGCAATCTTGTCTGAATTCAGTGTTCCTCCCACGCTGTGTGCCACTGCATTGTCCTAGATGAACCACCGCCAGAAGGGTTTTGAAAACCAGAGATGACAGAAGAGCATTTGTCTCATTTCCCCACTTCCCTTGCAGTGGATCAGAGACCAGAGTGGGACTGAAGTTTCTGCTTAAGCCCAAAGTGGTTCATCTGTCCAAGGTCACCCTCCTGGCAGGAGCCCTCTTGATGGCACTGTCCTTGCATGCCTGCTGAGGCGTGGTACCAAAGAAGGGACAGGATAACACTGCCTGCCTTAAAGATTTGTTCCAGAAAACATTCGGTGTACTTGGCTATACTTTACTTACAGGCAAGCTATTTTCCACCTCAGCAGAGTGGTACTCCTTACTGACAACCATTAGTAATTTGCAAATTTAGATAGGCCTTACAAACGTCAAGCTCCTGAATGAATAATGTTTCAGAGCAATAACTTGAAATAAGTCAAACTAGGAATGGTGAGAAGACCAGGAGTACGGTCCCTCTGGGACACACTCCCTACCACTTCTAATTAATATCTGGTATTTAAAGCATCACAGCCCATGGTTAAATCAAAGTCAGAGGAAACAAAGGAATATTAAATCCTTCTAGAGGCTTGTGTCCCACTCCATCCGCAGGGGCAAGTGTACTCCTCAGTGCTACTGCTGAAGAGGCTGACACTCTGACCTTGGTGAAAAGCATATGTTTCTTGTGGGGGTGGACAGCCCAGAGAACCCAGCAGCCAGGCTGCCTTGGCAACTTGCAGGTGCCCCAGGGCTCTCATTGCCCCTTATTATCCCATTGCCTTCCCATTCCTATCCAGGCACCCCCTCCTGTACCCTTCCAGGCTCTTCTGGCTCTCTGGGAGCCAGGACAGATCACAAAACCTCCAGAAAACTGTGTTTGGATTTTGGCACCAAGAAAAAGAGGAAGGGCATAGCCAGGGGTGAGGGATGAGTAGCAAGGAGCAGTTGCAGTCCTGGCACAGGTGAACATCCCTAAATTCCTCTGTCCTAATGACCCAATAAGACTGCTGCAGAAACCGGCTTCAGTTAACAACATCTTGACTACAGACAACATGCTGCAGATCCGAGTCATAACAGAACCGAAGGGCAAAAAACTGCAACAGCTTGTCTGTGCTCACTGGTCTTCAATCATCAGGGCCCATCTAGCTATTGATGAGCAGTTTTTAAGCTTGTATGTTGAATTCCAGGGCTGCTGTTGTGGTGATAGGGCACGGATTGATTCAACTGTGAAAAACAGTCCTTGCAGAGCAGATGTAAGAAGGATTGTTGTGATTTGGCAAAGTTTACTGATCCAGGAAAAAAGAGTTTCACAAAGAAAGCCTGAGTGGAAAACATTAATGCAACTAGGACATTATTCAATTCCTTCAACAAAGCATACATACTTCAAGGCATAGGGAGCAATAATCCAAGCAGGGAACAAAGGAACTTCATTCGTAACCATAGCATTTTATTAACTGGAGGATCTGCAAAGGAAAAGTCCCTTGACTTTTGAACACCCATGTTAATGATGCATCAAGGTATAACATAAAGTTCTGACAAATTCCTCCTCTTTGTTTGCTTCCATATAACACATTGATCTTCCTGCCACTCTGCTCTTTGAATGCTCTGCTGTTCTCCTAACTACTAATTGCATTAAACATGTATTCCCCCATCCCATCTTGCAAAAATTATCACAGGACATACTGTGTGGTTGTGAAATATCCCAGGAAGCCCACAGCAAAATCTTTTTCGGCAGAGTGTATTTAAGATGATCCAGTAATTTGTGTGCAGCTGATTTGGAAGGATTTTGTCACAGGTAAACAAGCTTTGGGAAAAAAAAAAAGCTTTCATCTCTTCTTACTTTCTGTTTTAGTCGTATTTCAAGTGGATTAGTATAATCTTTCCTCGGCCAAACTCCACAGCCCATCTATTCCATCATTGTTCTAATTTTACAAAAAGTAAATGACTGAAAGCAATTAATTAAAAATCTCTTCAGAGATGCATATGTGGATGCGCTTATTCACTAAGAACTCACAAAATAACTCTGCGTTTTAAAACAATTTATCTGGTGCATTAAGCGTGAACAGAATGTCTTTGTTAGGGGCGCCTGCCTTTAGTTGGTTCCCTCCATGAATGTGCTTGTTTTGTAGAGATATCTACAGTAACTCAGCTCAGTCAGAGCGGATCCCCTTTTAAACTAGATTTGAGTTTCTAGGCGGGTTTCTTTTGTTCTTTTTTTCCTGTGTGATGAAGAAGTTGATTGATTTCAAGTGAGGAGTCTTTCCCTGCTGGGACCTGGACTGTCAAAAGCCATCACAGAACTTACAAAATTCTGTCGTAACAACAGAAGCTCAAACTCCGCTCCAGAATCATCAGAGTTCAGGGGA
Organism: Tapera naevia; assembly: GCA_033556795.1. Lineage (NCBI taxonomy): Eukaryota > Metazoa > Chordata > Aves > Cuculiformes > Neomorphidae > Tapera > Tapera naevia. The sequence continues at coordinate 3,937,222 of JAUMJJ010000352.1, forward strand.
AAATCCTGGTAATTGACAACAGAAGTTTTCTTAGCAATGATATTCTGCCAGACAGACACCTACATGGGGGACAGTACTAATACGAACAGTAAATTCTATTGGCACGAGTGAATTTATCATCAGCCAGAAGAGACAAAGGTCTTCGCAGTAAAACCTTGGACTAGACTATTCATGAACTCTTAGGGTCAATCAAAAAGGAAAATTCCCACCTTATGAAGTTTCTTTGATTTCTTACGAACCGAACAGAAACTCTACACTTCCTCAAATTCAGGGTGAGGGAGAAGGAAGTCAGGACTCTTGATCTCAAAGCTGTACCCTTCCTTAATGAAATTCCAGCACATCTGTGCTGTGAATGCACAGCACATGCAGAGGTTCTCCTGGCAGAGCACGAAGAAGTTTCCTCAACAGGAGTATTCCGGCTCTGTGGTGAGTGGGATCTACATGGTCAATGCAGCAGCCCTGCCAGTCTGCAAGAACACTTTCCAGAAAATTTTATTATACTTAGGGAGGTGTCTAAAAGATTTTACGTACTCCACTTGTTCTTTGAGCAAGAAATCTTGGACAAAGAGATTCCCCTGGCCTTTTTTTTATAAGCTCATTTATGCCCTCTTCAGCTTCCATTAAAGCATGCTGTTTGCTCTTTCCACTCTTCGTCTACTCTTCCTGCTCTCCATTCTCTCGTCTCTATTTAAAAGCCTCACATATCACAGCCTGCTGGTCAGTAGCCAGGTATCCAGATGGTACTTATGTACCACACTGATATGTACCTTAGAAATAGCAGGGACAGAGGGACAAAAATATCACTGGAAGACTTCAGATGCTCTTTTTGATAAATGGCAATTGTAGATCTAATTAGCCAGTTCCTTTTGGAGAAGCTGGGGAAGCACAACAGTAGCAGTCTCACAGAACAAACGTGAGAACTCATCTCTCACTGTCAGGTTTTAGCTTTCCACTCAAAGCAGCATCAGGTGGGTGGTCCATCAATCCATGCCTCTTCTTTGAAAGACACCGGGTTTTCATCTGGGTTGGAAGATTTCTCTCAGTGCCTGTCACAGTACTGCTTCAGCACCACTACACTGTGTCAACTACTTTTGCACAGACAACTGGTTTTTAGAATAAAGAGCAAACACTGCTCACCTTAATAGTGTGAATATCCCTCCAGCAATAATCAGGCTAATTGCCTCAGTAAGGCCAGAAAGATTTGGCTCTAAGTCAACCACCAAAACAATTTAAGCATAAGTGCATGAGTTCCTTTACAACTCCAAGGGCCACTTGTTAAACATTATTTACATCTCACTTAGGAACACTGTTTATTTTCTCTCTTCTATTTGCCAGGAAGAAAGGTAGAATGGTTGAGGTGTCAGAAACATCTGGGTAAGTAGGGGGCTGAGGCTGAGTCCGCCCAAATGCAATGGCAAGGAAGACAGCTCTCCTTCCCCTTTGCTGAAATGCCTTGAGAAATCTGCCCAGGGGAAGTCCAAATTACACCATGTCTGGGGATCCCACCAACCTGCAAACGTCTTCAGGAGATGGCACAAAACTGCAGGGTAAACTGACAAGAAGGGAACCATTGCTAGAACCTGCTGTGGCTGCAGGTTAGATTTATAACTTAAAGCATGAGATAAAATACTTAGCTTGCTCAATAAGACTGATACAAGCTCTCTTTACCTACTGAAATTTCTAGACCTTCTTTTAAAGCCTATTCAACAATTGCTGGGTATCATGAGGCAAATATTTTAGCACAATACAGACATACCAGCAGCTTTATTTTAGCAATAGGCTCTGGAGGAGGAAGGCTATAAACACCCTCAGTCAGCCAGTGTGCTGTGCTGGGTGCTCCCAAACTAAGGTACCTGGGACAAGGCTCTGATAGGAAAGTCTTGAAATCCCACCTCCTCCAAAGGATATGTGCCACAGAACCAGCTCTCTTCCTCAGGAGATACCTTCAATCAATATTTCAGAGAACTGCATGTTTTAAAACAGTGTTTTGGGTAGTTTCAGCTGTTTCTGTAACACAGGTTTCAGCAAGAGCTGCAGTGAGTTCTTCCTGCTTGCCACGTAACTGGGTGCCCTGCTCAGATGTACAACTGTCAGACTCTGGGGCCTCCAATTAAAAACCCAGCGTGCTCATGAAGTTCAGGGAACCTGAGGGCTAGGGAGGTGATGAGTAAGGTGGGCAAGGGACCATGTTTTGCAACTACAACCTGCCTTGGTCCTGCTGAGGTGTTTAAGTCTTATCGGAGCTAAAGCTTTTTTCTAAGCAGCCCCACTTCATTTCTTCCCCTCTTACCAAAATCTCTACATGTCTCTAATAATTTTCACTGTCAATCTCTGCACTCGTTTTATATCCATTAAAGATTTTATGAGATAGGATGACTAGAAATGAAAAAAGATTCTGAGGATAGAGCATGCAATTGATTTATGTTAATGGCGTTGTAATAATACTTTCAGTGTTTGATTTCTTTTTCATTCTGTACACAGCTAAAATGTTGATTACTTTTCTATTCCTCTCTCATTTATTGAGCAGCCACTTACACTGGGCTCCACATATTTATTCTCTGGTCTGTCTCCACAGCAGTTAAAATATAATTAATTTAAAATCCACCAGCACACAAGAAGTTGAGATGATTCTTTCCAATTAATCTTACTAGAATTCATCAATGAGTTTCACCAGCTGTCACGCTACTCATACATTTGTCTTTGTAAAGCTCCTCTGACTTCACTAGCTTTGACATGTTTAACAACTGTTAATACTAAAAAAATCCCCCCAACCCTATAATTTCTATTGAACCATGCCATAAGCCTTAGAAACCCCCCAGATGTGCGTGAATTAATGTCATAGTCACCTGTGACAGCATCCTTAATGATTTTTGCATTTCTTTAACTGATATCTTTCATTACTTATGCATATGTCAAAGATATAAAAAAGCTAAGTGCGCCAAGATGTGTTAGGAGTTTATAAAGGCAATCAGAGAATAAATGTTATTGGTTAAATTTGCCTTCATAATATATTCTGATTTGAAAAGTGTATTAGATGTCAAATCGTCTTACCCTAAAGGGATTAGAATATGAAAAGTATCCCTCAGGGACAGAGGAGAAAAAACTCTTGACTATTTTTATGATGAAGTTAGATAACCCAGCAGAAGGGATTATACAGCACAGTGCCAATGATAGCCAGGGACTGAGTATAAATACCTTTTTTTGTCAACTAAAGATGAACAAACTGTTTTGGACAAACCACAGCATGTTTCTTGTCTCAAAGTTGATACAAAATCCAATACAAATATTTCATCGGAAGTATGACAAAGCCACCTGCCTTTCTTTGGTTCATTACCAGGTGGCTGCACACTGCCTTAGTTTGGCTGGTAGGAGACAGAAATACAATATCGCAAATTTAGGATCTGCTGAAAACTGGAAATACCAAGAATGACAGCACTTTATCTTCAAATGGTTGCAAAAAATTAAGGATTAGATTTTCAAAGCAGCTTGGCCTCGAGTGCTGTCAGACTTCCCTGGGAAACAAAGAACAGAGGCATTGGTCTTTTATTTTAAGACTTCACCTACATAACAACTAGCAGTCATCACACCTTTCCTACAGATTAGAAAAGAGGTGTGATGTGGACAAGTGATTTTATATTAAGGGATTTCAAGGTCACAAATTTTCAGCAAAACTTTTTTTGCAGTAGGGTCACCCTAATATCAAAAGTCTCTCTTTTTTGTAGTGAAGCACTCACATTGTTAGCTGCTTCAAGCAGAGGTGCAGGAGAAAGTCCTCAGCATTAAATCTAATTGAATTTCTGTGTATTCAGTTTGTGAGACTGTACAGCTAGCATACAGCAATATTTGTGTACTTTCATGCATGATATATAATGTAGAGTAGTTACCGACCTAATTATACATATAACATTTATTATTGATGTGTGTGACATAGTAGCCGATTAAAGTCTCAGGTTGTGCCAGGTGGAAGACAAGCATATAGCCATAAAGATCAATGAAACATGTTTAGACACTGCACATGGATGCAACACTTGCAAAAGGCATTGGACAACCCCACGGGGATTGCCTGAGCTGTGGGAGGATCAGGCAGCACCCCATTTCTCCCACCCTGTGAATGCAGCAGTGGGCTTCGGAGAGGTACATCACAAAATACTAAGGAGGGTCCTGAGCAGAGGGGAACCTGCTGGGAAAATGAGCTCAGTAGGGCTGGATCCCATGAGTGTCACACCACACGGTGACCCCAACTCAGTCCCCAGGCTAGATTTCAGCAGAACTGAAGTTCCTCCTGCAGCCAGAGCCCTCCCGCAGCCTCACCCAGGCACTTCTTACTCCATTCCTTGCCCTGCTGAGCAGTACTGCCAATCAGATGCAGTCTGACAGGTCTGAGCATATCTTTGACAAAAGAAATGAAACTTCAGGCATATGCATGTTTGCTGCACAAGTTTGGCATGTAGATATATGTTTTTGCAATGTCACAGAGGGACAGGGCAGCAATTAGTTGGCCATGTTTGAGATACCATTGGCATTATCCTGCTGGTCATTCCGTGTTCCCTAGATGGGAAGATACCTACTGTGCCGAGCAAGTGATATGCAGTGAGTGAAACCATGCCAGCTCCACATGACACGCTGTATACTATTGTGAAAGCAGGAACCTTCAGCCACCTTTGCTCTTGCAGGCTGTTGGTCATCCTGCAGAGTCAAGTGCATTGACCCAGAGCTGGGTGTAGCCTGAGAGCACGCTGAGCAATGAGCTGGCATTGCGTCTCGTACAGGGAAGGTTACGCAGATCCCAGCAACTAAACTCACACGCTCACGTTCTCTCTGGCTGCTCTGCTTTCCTGGAGGGCCTTATTCATATTTCTAAACTGTTTGGTGTGAGCAGCAGAGAGGGATGAAAGATTGGGACAGAAGCAGCTGCAAATGAATTGCTGTATCACAGGTACTGAATTATTATTTTGCAGCTATCTGAGGCTGGTTGGGTGATAACTAATATCCTGGGGCGGAGGGAAGCAGAGCAGCAGCAGCCTGGCCAGGGAAGTGAGAGGTGGAAGGGTAACTAGAGACCATACTGTTTCCTAGCTCTTTCTTGCTGGTTATTTTTTTTCAGGGTGTGTGTGTGTGCATATTTACAGCATCACGGGAAGCAGACCATCAGCTCTTCTTTCAAACAGCTTGTTGCCTGCCATTAAATTGCAGTGTATAATATCATAATTCCAGAAGAATGACATTTTCATTCATGAGGTTTCATTGTAACTACAGAAACAAATTTTTACTCTCTGAAACAGTAACTGCCTTTCAGACTCTCAGACACATTTACAAGGGTAATATTCTTTTTCTTCCATTCCTTCCTATGTGTTATTTTATATGTTATATTCCTGGATTTCACATGCACGTGACTGGGAAACGTTGCTTGTCCAAACAGAGCTCCTTTTCCTCTCTAACTCATCTTTTTCATCTATGACTTATTTTATTCCCAGACATGAAAAAAAGTTACAAATTATATCTGACAGCATCTCCCTCCCAAGCTCCTGAGGTTTCAAATGCATCTTGCTCTGTGGTTTCTTCTTTGCTGAATCCATGTGAATAGGAAAGAACATGTGTTGCAAAAGAAGTGTTTTATCATAAATTAACCCTCATTTCTTCATTCAGATTCCGGTGATATTGTCAAATTACTTCACCCTCTGCTAGCTGCTGATTGTCTTTTCTTTCTAGCCTCACAACTGAAAAATCAAACACACGGGTTATTATGCATGAAAAGTAGGTTTAAGACAAGAAAAAGAAACATAAAAACAAATGCTGAAACCAATAAACTTCAGGAAATGCAAAGCTACAGCTGCCATCCTTATCAAGATGTGGCAACAGAATCACAGCTAAAAATGAAAACCCTCATATTCAATGTTCCGTGATTGCGCAGTGCCAGGTACTTACTGTGCCACCCACAGCAAGAACTGATGCCTTCTCAGTAAGGGTTAGTGCTTCAACTCAAAAGGGAAAACTGATGGTATTTTCTTATTTGAAAGGAGATGAGGAAAGACACAGAAAAAATATGTCTATTGTCCAAAAAAACACGGGAAGCCTAAAACAAAGTTAGCAATTAGTATCTCCTATATCTGCATTCATGGAATTATGCTCATTTACACCTTATCTTCCTGGGTCAGTACACTTGCCACTACAGACTCACAGAACAGCAGAGGATGGCAGAGACCCCTCGAGATTATCCAGAGGAACCCCCCAATAAAGAAATTTCAGGGCAGGTTGCACAGGAATGTGTCCAGGCAGGTTCTAAATATCTCCAGAGGAGAAGACCCCACAACCTCCTTGAGCAGCCTGTTGTAGGGCTCTGCACCACCCTACTCAGTGGGTGCTTCTCTCAGAGAAACAGATATTCTGCCGAAACACAATCCTGTCTTCATAATCAGGCAGCAACAGTCTTTTGAGGAAGATACAAGAAATTCTTTAATCAGTAAACGTAAGATAATCTATGCCAAAGAAGTTCTTATTCTGAGAGAGATAAACTTTAAGCTTTGAAGCATGAGATTTTATGGCCATTCCAAAATCTAGTGTGTTAGTGCTAAACATTAAAACTCAAAGTATTCACATTAGTCATAGGCATGTCCACTCTATCTCATAAATCCCACTCCCACACCAAACCATTTAGTTACCTTTTTAATAACTACAAATTTTTGTGACAGATGTTAGGTGATTATACAAAACCCACAGGTCTGCCAGTTAATGAGTACCAGGTTAACAGAGAAGGAGGGAAGAGAGGAGCACGGCATATTTTCTAATACTCCTAGTGTTCACAAGTGAGATTTTAGATCAAGGTAAATAATGCTGAAACACTGCCGGACTTGTTTCGCTGGATTTCTGAATCGTTTCCCCTTCCGTGTTGCTGTGCCAGGTTTTGAACTTGCTTTGTGCCAAACTTCATAGAAACAAATTTGCAGAAAATTAATTTCAAAGTCTAACACGCTAATATGAGCAAAAACCAAACGTGAAAGGAGCATGTCTGAGCATTAGGGTTATGGCTGCTCTTTCTGTGATCACTTAAATGAGGAAAAGAAACAATAAAGCCAGATTTACTTTCATATCACCACAGCTAAACCCTAGATTTTGCATAAACAAATACCAAATGCACCTAAAACTATTAACCACCTTTTATTTCAAGCAAGGTCTAACATTGGGGTAGGAGGGAAGGAAAACGTCATTATGTCTTTATAGGAATATTTTAACTCCCATTTCAAGGTTTATTTTCCCATTATAGCTCCCAGAAACTAATATAATGCTCCAGATGAGAACAGCAGAATCAGGCACCTGAAAGAATCTGTGACAAGAAACCCATGTGGAAAAAATATAACTTTTGTGTGCATATTTCTAAAGTTACTAACAAACTAGTGGGAGCTAAAACATTTATTTTCCCTTGAGAACCCAAAGGTGCTAAGATGCCCAAAGTGCTTCAGTCCTGAGCACTGGAGGAAGACACGTGCAGCAAGTCTCTGGCCACAAGATGCAAAAGGAACTCCTTAACTAAGGTCACCCCTCTTTCCCCCTAGCCATCACCTCCCAGGGAGAGGTGAGGCTAGCCAGAAAGCTGAAGCTAATTAGAGATGATTAACACAGCTGGAAATCCGTCCCATGCAGCTATTAATGAGACACTCAGGGGAAGATGAGACCAGACTCTCTGTTTTTCACTTTCCTAAGTGGCTACTCAACAGAGAAATGTCAGTGGGAGACTCAAGTCCCCTTCCTTTCTCATGCGCTAGGGAAAAATACCCTGGTGTGCAAGTCATCCACCCCACCTGCACTGACCCCTTACCCATCTTTACTACTCCCTCTCCAGTTAGCTCCAAATATCCCAGATCACGCTTTGCTCTCTCTGCTGTCTCCCACAATCTTGCTACAAGGAGACTTCCTCCACCTCAAGCCCAGGCTGCCACAGCACTCAGCAGACCAGAATAAGGAAGGGTATGGTCGAGATGATGAACATGCTTTCTCTTAAGTACCTCATTATAGACACACCTGGAAGGGACCAGATGTAAATTAAAAGTGGCCTGTGACCCTGGATGCTTCTGATGAATTGCTGAAAGGGGTTATAAAGCAAGAATTGGGGCAGGGCTGTGTTGTTACAGGGCCATCCTGTCCAAGGGAAGGCAAGCACTGCTTCCAGCCAGGTTGCCCGGACCTCAAACAGTGTAGCACTTCACAACACTTCTCTTTTCCACTCTCCAACTCCAGACAAAACTGTGTGTCTTTTATCCAAACAACAGCTGCAGTTTGATTGGAAGTAGCCCAATTTTTCACAAACAGGTAATAAGCAAGAGTCAGCTGGGGATAAGTCAGGACTCCTTCCTGCCCTGAAGCAAAGGGTAGGAATGGAACTACAGAGAACTCGTGTGTGGCCTAAAAGCAACCTGAGTTGCTGAGGTGCACTGGAGGCAATAGCTCAGTTATCAATGTCTTACACAATACACAGAACTCCCCAAAATCTGAGATTTTTTGATTTGAAAGAACAAAGGTGGCACAATCCCATTCCTTGCAGGCAGCAAACTGACCATGCTCCTTCAGCCCTCTAAAAACAAGCCATCCAAGCAAATCCCAGGCAGCCTTTTCCAGCTTTTCCTTCACTCTTGGGCATCTGAGTAGGATGCCCCTGCTGCCAGTGAAGGCTGGCTGAGCTTTCCCTCTCCACAGAGTGGGTGCCTGCAGTGCTGGGCTGGCAACTGCTCACACTCTGGCTGGGCTGCTTAAGAGTGAGCCCAGGTGAGGAGCAATTAGTGTACTACACTAATCAGTTCTGCACTAACCAGCTCTACGTGATTTTGCCATAGCAATTACTCTGCAGTCCAGCAGATAACGACTTTTGGGCAATGCAAGGCATTCATCTACTGCCAGGAGTTCTCTGGTCATCATTCTGACGCAGCCAGCCCAGTCTTTTGCCAGCCTCTGCTTTGCCCTGCCCAGCTATAATTCACCTTTGCATGCACTTTCTGCACTATCCTGTCAGGCAGAGGCACAGGTAAAAAACAGATCAGTTCAGTAAAATTCTCCTTCTTCCCTTTGATCACATTTTCCCTTATCACATCTTTCCACTGTCCACGGCAAGCAGCTGGTTTTCCACAGCACACCCCACAAAAGTGGGCAGATATCTGCAGTACCACCCAAGATAAGTTAAGGATTTTAATCTTTCAGAACGATTTGCCTCGCCAGCTGTTTGTTAGCTGCCTGAGTTTGATCCAGCTGACAGACACCCTCTGCTATCAAAATGTCTAAAGAGTATGGTGCACTTAAAATCTGTTCTTCTGCTCTCATTAATTCTCTCTAGATGGCAGTGGAATATGCAAATAATTGCAGTCCCTCAAATCAGTGCTATGGAGAGCTTTCCTCCAAAGTGGCAGAGAAGGTGTAAAAGCACAAGTCCACGGGGGAAGCCAGTCTAAGGCCCAAAAAAAAGAATCTTCTAGGCAGTGCTGTGGCAGCATGCTGGCTGCATGCTGATGCAGACGATAGGCCTGGGCAGTTAAACCTTCCCTCCCTTGTTTTGGGCTGGCAGCCTTTCATGCCCAGACAGCACCACGAGGCTGACCAGCTCACAGCACCAGCCACAGCACAAAGGGAGTCCCCAGTACTGAGGCTGTCCATGTAAGAATAACGGCAAATACAGAATAGACAAAAAATAGAGAGATGACAGCACGAAAATGTCAGTTCAGAGAAAAAAAGTGGAAATCACTCATTTTTAAGAACATGACTAATCTCACCAAGAAGTACATTTAGAGTACAATTATCTGGACTAGGGCAAAGAAAGGTCAGTTAATTGTTTTATTTGAAGCATGTATTTATTCACTAGGACGAATTTCTTTTCTTGTTCCACGTGCATGTGTATCATCAGGGTCCTAATCTTCAGCACAATTAAGAATCAATGAATTTTCATTTTCACAGTTGCTTTGATCTCATCTTGCTGGGGAAAATGCACTTCACAATTTTCTTTTTTCCGTTGGCTTTACGGAATACAGAAGCCATCAATTTACCAGCCAGCTTTTGTCATGATTTAAAAACATCATCTCAGTTAGGTTATTGTCTTCCAGCCATGTTTCACATATATTGTGAAACCAGTTTATATGGGTATCTTACCTAGCATCTTTTACAAGACCATTACAAGATAAATAATGAGCTTTAAAGCTCCTGTGCACAAAATAACCACTTGCCATACAAAGGTTGGGGTGGAAAATGCCCCTTAATACATGAAATAAATCCTAGAGAGTGCCTGAACAACAGCTTAATTCTGAACCAAAGTTTTCCATGGGCTTCTTGAATTATCTGATTTTCCTGAAGCAAGTGACTGCTTCTGGGAGTGTAGGATAGCGAAGCGAATAATGCATTCCAGAGTCACTAAGGTTTATCATGTAAATCTCTGTCTGAGTGCTTTTAAAATGCATATTACTTACTTGATAAACTATGATGGCTCCTTAGGAGCCGTTAATATGAATTAAAGTGCATACCATGCATAGTAGAAACCCTCATGAAAAGTATTTTTTTCACATGCAGGGTAATCAGCTTTTAAACTATATTAAATACCACAGCTGTGATGTTTTCCCCTAAGTCTCAGGGATCAGGTTGCTTTCATAATATTTTTATTGAATTTTGTTTCCTCAGATGAAAACCCAGTTTTGAGATGTGCAATGAGAAGGTGAGAAGTTGGAGGCTCACAAATTGCAGGGAGTGATGAACGAGATCCTTTCATTTGTACCAGTCAAAAATCCCCAGATGCTGTTTTCATAAACAGCTTCTATAATCTAAAAAGTGTGGGTTTTTTTATAAGAAAATTCCTATGTACATGAAGAACAGATTTTCTTGCTTATTATTCTTACCTCTAGATTTTTGCGTTTGGTGGGCTTTTTTTCCAACACACTGCAGCTACCTTTGCCCTGCACAGCAAGCAAATTTAATTTCTATACACACCGTGGGCCTTAATGTTTATTTGTCGTGCCTTAACACTACTGCAAATACCATTCCCACCTGGAAAACCCTACTATGATGCATAAATGACAGAGAGAAAAGTTGCATCAATTTCAGCTAGAGTCGGGTCAAATCACAGTATCTCACCTTGGCCTCTGAGTGTGTCCAAGACAAAATGAGTTCTTGAGCCAGGCACACTCTGCAAGGCAAAAACAGAGGACCTGGAAATGCTGGTTACTGAGGGAATGGTGTAAACGTTAGCTCAGCTATAGTTACAGATGGTTTGTCTAAAGGAGATCTTTGGCTTGAAATAATGCCTGAGAAAAATCTGAGTAAATGCCCCAAGACGTGCCCCATGCTGGATAAAGCAGCCTTGTAACCACCGCGAGCAGTACATGATCTTCACAGACCAGTTATCACAGGTCAAGGGAGAATGGCTTCATATGCACATTGCGACAAAAAGAAAGACTGAATAAAAATTGCCTTCATATGGGGAAAAGATCTGAGATAGGTCCTGTTTTGCTTTCCTAAAAAAATGATCCCTACACCTCTCCACACAGTGTCCTTCACGGCTCACTTAGTGCACCCCAGGGCTCCCATGTCGAGCTGAGAAGGCAAACAGCCCTCCTGGCTGGAGACAGGGTAATGTCTATTTGCAGACCTTCTCAGGTGCTTGTAAACTATGTCCAAGATCAAAACAGCCAGGAAGAGTGAACAGGAGCGGAGTGTGGAAAGCAGCTGTAGGCACTTGAAGAGTAGGAGAGTTGTAAGATGCTGCAGCACTTATCTACTCACATGGTCAGCTCAATTAACTTAAAAGGGTCTATAAAAGAAGGGAGAAAACCCTTTCTCGCTGACAAATGCCACTTTCTGATCAGCTGCATTTTTTGCTAGCCTGTATACTGTCACAACTTGATACCAATTATGCATTTGAAGGCAACTTGCTGGCAAAAAGCTGTTAGCTTTCCGTACCATATTTTCTGTACACTGGAAGGTTGCAACAGGCAGTACTTCACTACAGCAAAGAGGGTTTGTGTGTTAACCCTGCAGACATCCACCTACAAAGTTCTTTATTCATCAGTGATATACCTTTCTGCTGCTAACTTCTAGTGTTGACGACATCCTCTATACATACATACTTATAAATATATCTGCTTGGCAGACTAAGGGAAGATTGAGAACATTCTTTTTTTTCAAAACAACCTCATGTAAACTCCCCATATTAGATCCAATTTCTGGCATTTTCTTTTTTGAGCCATATCTCCATCATAACCACAAGCTTTCAGGTGGTAGGTGATATTCGATTTTGTCGAGACCTGTTGAAAGCAGCATAATTGAAACATGTTAAACCCTATTTCAATGGCTGCTTTGTTCCACATGATCCATAATGAATATTCTGAAGCGGTTTCCTTCCCTGTGGTTCCTCCCTTTATTTTTTTCTTATAATAAACCTATTTGCTTTAAGTACAATTTTTTACCTTTTCACACCCCTTATATGTAAGAAGTGTGGTTACACTATGGCAACAATGCATCAAAGGTAGCATCCTTTGAGACTTCTATTTCTTTCTCTTTCCTTTGAGTGAAGACTGAAACATACGTGGCAGCAAGGCTTGTAAAATCCAGTTTCTACAGATGTTGGTCTGAACCACTTCTTTATTTATGAGGACCGTTGGACGGAGAAGGCAGATGCAGTGTCATATTAGCTCTGCTTCTCTCACAGGTGCAGGGTAGATGGTTTTGGATGTGCTCCAGGCACCCAGGCACCAAACAGAACGGTTGTCAGAATAATGTTGCACTTTTATCACATGAAAAGGAGTGAGAAGCACCGCGTTCCTCATTGCTCCTTGCACAGCAAAGAGCAGTGTTATGGAAGATTATAGTGCCATTGGGAGGTATAGAGCAGGTGATAATTCGTATGATAATGTCTGATGATAATGTATGGTGTATTCATTCCCATAAATCGTGAGACACTTGGAGTTTGTCACCTTCTGCACAATTTTAGTCTCTACACAATTACACACTAAGGCCTTCAGTTGCCAGGATATGTTGACTTTTTTTTTTTAAACTGAGCAAGCATTTGAGCAGTGTTCCATCAACCCTGGCCTAGGAGCTGCTTTTGGCATACGATGCTCCTGTTTCTGCCATATCCAATGCCTCCAGTCATTGGCTTCATGCCTGAGTTTGACTCTAAGCAGGCAGCAGGGCTGTGCGAGACAGTTGTAGGCAAACAGAGTGGGGAGCTATAAAATTAACACCTAAGTGTCAGAGAGAGCGTGAAAGCTAAAAATACTCGCTGTGTGCCTACAGAAAAATTTGGAGCTTGATTAGGCAGGCTTTTTCTGTCCTTCCTCAACCCAGCCCCAGGCCATCTCCTCCCAGCAGCTGATCCAGCAGTGCTCACCCACTGTCCTGACCGTTCTGGGGTGATCACTGATGCCCTTTTCCATGGTACTCTCAAATGGAGTCAGCAGCCAAGCAGCACAGCTCCCAAGCTGTTTACAAGTTCAAGAGCACTGATATAGTCACTTTTCCAACAATTCCCCACCTCGCTTTCTAGACCTCTCCAGGTAGGATCAATAACAGACTGAAAACACTTGAGCCCCACTTTCACATTACTCCAAAAGGGTAGGAGCATTGGGAGTACTGGAGAGAGAAACAAAGGGAAAAGTTCCCTGCAAAACATCTGAGACCGTAACCATTTAACATATGCAATTCTGCTAGAGAGTCTCACAAACAACTGTGTGTAATGGGCTGAGCTCTCCCAAGCGCACTGTGACTGCGCTTAACTGCAGCAGAGAGAAAAGAGAGGCACAAACTCAAGGTCCCAACCCATGCAACACAACAGGCAGAAGCTAGGCCTCATGAAGAGGTGTACTCAAAAAGCAACACGGTAGGGAAGCATTTTGTTTCCTTTCTCTGCAGCACTGCTGTGGCTTTCATTTAAATTTATTGAGAGGTGGAGTTGAATTTACAAGCAGCAAGGACATAGGAAAAGTTGATAATAGCCATGGGCTCAATCTATAGGGATTGATCTTGCCAATGATTGATCTGTCTTCCATTAAAGTGCTGACAACAATTCTGGGTGCTTGGTTTACCCTTCAGTGCCAGGATTTCTTACCCAAGCTTCCTCTCTGCCCTCTCCAGGACTGTCAGGAAATCCATCCACAGCGCTAAAGACTTAATTTCCTTGATTACAGTAGCAATTCAATACGTTAATCAAGCAGATGCAAAAATTTCTTGAGCAGACAGTCATGGTGACCACAATGTCCCAGGGGGATTTTTGATGAGATTATGAAGCCAAAGAGGGTTTTTTTTTCTTTCAGTCTAAGAGTTCCTACAAATTATTTCAAGACACAAAAATTCTCCCTGGATCTGCTATTCATGACAGTGCCCAGCAGTGCATGCACATATACAGATAGACTGCTGCAACAGTCCCTGAAGAGACAACCTTTTGGGAGGACAAAATACTCTTCCTAGGTATCACCCATTGCTTTCCCCCACCTTCAACCCCTCCAGTCTGTCTTCCCATTCCCAGAAAGTGTGGTCAATCCGCCTGAGGTGTTCCAACCTCTCTGACTCATTGCCAATTGATTCACTAATTAAGACTAAAAATCCAAAGTTTCACAATTATTAGTTATTTTAAACAAATTACCAAAACAAAACTCCTACAGCCTTTTCAAACTTCCCTGGGGCTTCAAAGGACCTTGTTTAAAGCTGTTGATTCCTAGTTGTATGTAAGTGGCTCCACAGCAGAATGTCCTCAAGCAGCAGCTGCTCTGGGGACCCATGGCTGTCATCCCACTTGACCCACAGCCACATGCAGCAAGTGGGGCTGTCAGAGAATTGCAGCCCCAACCAGGACCAGAGCTCAAACCTTTACCTGAGATTAAAACCACATTCATTGCACCCCTCGTAGCAGGGGACTACAGCATCAGGGGGGAAGGCAGGCTGAAGTCATCATGTTTTATGCAGGAACATGAGTCTCCTGCTGTGGAAATCAGGCAGGATGGTACCTGGAGGTCTGCTGCAGACCCCACTTTTTTTGTAGAAATAAGTTCAGGGAAATGGTGGAAATCAGATTGCAAAGGGACAAGAAACAAGTAAAAGTCCATGAAGAATTGGGACCAAATATCTCCCTGAGAAAACTATTATTGAGGTTAGCACTGGGTAGGCTCCAGCCTCAACAATCTCAGCTGAAATATGGCTGAAGTCTGGTGCACGAGGCAGTCAGCCAGGAAGGGGAAATTATTTCGGCTCAGGTTTATTTCTATTTTTAACATTTCTGTGTTTATTCCAGTATTTCAAATAAAATATAGGGAAGAAAACTACCTGTGCACTGAATTCAGGGGTAGCTGGAGTAATTTCAGAACTCAGCGAAGCTGCAGAGGAAGGAGAAGACAGATTTGATAAGGAGGAAAATTCAGTGATAACCAGGGCAATTAAAGCCCTTTTACCCACCAGGTAAATAGCTGTCCTGGCAATTGTGTGACAAGTGAGCAATAGGTTATGTCCCCTGGATGTTGGCTAAGGAGCCTGTGTATCATCTGATGATTTTTAGGTCGGTTCTTAGAGATTCATATCAGAAAAGAGCTATTGGCCAAATTTAGCTATTTCCCCCCCAGAACTTTTAGCAATCTTACCCCTGACCAAGGAAGAGTTGGCAAATAAAGCAGCTGTCCTCTTATCCATGGGAGAGGGTTCACCCAGAAACATTACTGCAGACAGCCACATGGTAGCAAGTAGTTAGTAATAATGAATAATTAATGAATAAATAATGTATTTGTGTCTTAATACTCCAAGGTCTTTGGGCACCTTCACAGAAAATAATTGAAACAATAGATTACAAATAAGATGACAAGTCCACAGGCAAGTGGATGTACGTAAAATCACAGCAATGCAAAAACAAAAGGGACATGAATGCAATGCAGAATCTAAAATGTTCTTGTACTTCGCTCTACAGGCTGTTTAGCTTCTGCTCATGTACCATGCCCTAATCCTGGGATGTGAAGAAGCCAAAATCAAAGACATATACCAGCACTAGCAAGCAATATTCACAAACCTTACTGTCATGAAAACATCTTAACACTAAAGAATGATAGCTAGGGTGGGAAAACACGGGTTTACAGGCTGCAGAGATGCTCAAATCCATTAGTACAACCAGCACAAGATGCAAGTAGCTCTTGGACACATCTCGTGTAGGCTTTTCCAGTCAATTCTCGAACAATTCAAATGGTGTGGAAGGCAAAGAGCAGTTCCTGAGTATTTCTGGCTTTGTACCTCTTACATAGACCACTCAATATGCTACAGCTGCTAATAGCTGGGCCAGGCACCAACACTAGCAGAAAGCAGCCAAGAAACAGGTTATATATACAGGCACCTTTGACCTTTGGGATAGTAAAATCCTTCCCAAGTGCATTCTTATCTGGAAATTAAAGTGAGCAGCCTCCTTTCTCTGCTGTACACAAACGAAGTATTTTCAAACCCCCTTCATACCTATTTGAATAACATGATAGGCTAAAAGCACATTTTTCTAAGCGACCTGTTGGAATAACAAGGAAGGGTTCCCAGCTGCCATTTGAGAAGCTGCAGGAATTACACTTAAATAAAAGAATTCACCAGTCTGAAATGGTTATGAGCAAAATGCAAAATGAACATGGGTTGTTAAATCTCAGGGAGCAGAAGGGGAAAGTGGCTGTTTGCAATCTGGAACACCTCTATCCTTTCCATGCAGATGCTCAAAGAAACCTCTTCCCTGATCTTAATTCCTCTCTCAGTGGTGCAATATAAAGGTCCCTGGAGGCTAAAACCTAATATGCAATACTTTCAGTTGTTTATAAGCACCGAGAAGCCAGCAATTTCCCCACTGCTGAGAGGGAGCATAGTTGTCACGTATGCCCATATATCCAACCTACAGCGTTACCAGTTACCACATTATACTTTCAACTGTACAGCACATTTTGGTAGAGCTGCAACTTTACTCCATCTTAAGCAAAAGCAGAAATCTTCCACTGACTTAGCTTCAGCAACCCACGTGAAAGCTAACCCCATAGCTCTAAATACAACTCAGCCTGTATTGGATGAAGAAAGGGGCAAAACCTGGGCATGTAGGAGTAGAAGATGGGACGGTTTCCTTCAGCAGTGCCCACAGTAAGTTCAGCCTCAGTCAGTCAGGAAATTTCACCTTAATTTTCATTGCTTACCTTATTCCATTCCCCATTACATTTGTAATTGTCTCAGAGAAGCTCGTCATTAGGTTTCTCCATCTCTTCTGAACTCATCCCCAGGGCTCAATGCAGTGAAGGGGAAAGCGTGAACATCTACACGCAGTAACGTCACACCTGTCAACAGCAACGCTTTCCCACCTCCTGAAGCAACAATGCTTTTATAAAGGAGAGAAAGATGTATGCCTTGGGTGAACCCCTTAAAACTTTTGCAGACAAATCAGGGCCCAGTTTCATGTGGTCCCATGAAACCACCAAAGCCCTTGTAGAGACACTACAGAGTCAGTGGGATTGTATGTCACAGACTTCCCTCATCCTCTTCCTGGATTTCAGGTTAGACCTCCCCTGTCTCTCAGCTAAGTAAATCTTAGGGTGCTGGTCAGTCCTTCCTCTTTGTGACACTAAGCATAGTACGTGGGTGCAGGTTAAAGAGACAATCTTTAGCAAACAACAGCAACCTTCGGAGATTCGACTGCGTCCCTTGTTCCAGTACAGCTCAGGATATTGTTGTTTCTGGGCACTGTTGATTCCCCAAATGAGCTTATAAAATCCTCACTGAACATTTACAGATGACCTATGTAACCAGCTCTACCATCAGCAAGTACAATGACATGGTGAGAAACTGGCTCCCATGTTTGTATTCCCTCTCTCCAACTATTCAAGACCACTTACAAGTCACCTGGAACCTGATCCAAAATGCACAGAAGTCAATAAAAATACTCCCCCTTAAATGAAGATAAACTTTTAGGTTTGTATTAGACTACTGTTACCACTTTTCCTTACTCTTTTTTCTCCAAACTTTCCATTCTACTGTTTTATGGAGTTTGCTTCCTATTTCAGCTCTAGCTGAGGATCTCGGGGGTTGAGACCATCTTTCCTTTTATGCTCCACTTTGTCAGACACCTGCAGTGGCAGTGGGCACAGCAACAGTGCACTGCACGGCATGCTCTCCAGGCTCACCTGGCTTAGCCACTTATAATTACTCCTCCGTGTAACAGAGGTGATGTGTCAACAGCAGAATCAAGGGGGCCCCTTTTTTCATGCTTTCAGCTGCTGAAGTACCTGCAGTGTCAGGACTGTTGCTTGTGGAAACCTTGGAAGGAGAAAAGGCTCAACAGGGACAGGGACCATCCCTGACCCCTGAGGCCACCAGCTTCTTGCTGGGACAGTACCAGGCCATCCGCATCAAGCAGACACCACCAGAGTCCCAACAGCACCTTGTCCTAAGGTCAAGTGTTCACACTTGACATCAGCTCACACCAGGCTGGGTGGGGGCTGCTGAGTCCTGGCCTCGAATTGCCTGCACTGGTGGTGAGCTGGGTACAAAGTGTGGGTTTGCTGAGTTTCCAGAAAGACTGCCATGTCCTTATGCCTGCCAAAACATAAGCTTAGGCTGCAATAAAGTACATGCCATTGAGTTTAGAAGTTCTCTTTCATACTTGAATGTAATTACAATAAGATGTCAATTTAAAAATACTTCATTTGCCTGGAAAACTGTGATCAGGACATGCTATAGCTCTAAAAGTTTGTAAATAATTATTATTCCACAGCTGTATAACCATGCTGCCTCAAATGAGTGTTTAGGAGAGTTTGTTTCTGCTTCGTTTTGTGTCATTACATTTTGTTTTGGGGTTTTTGTGCTTGGTTTGCTTGGTTTTTTTAGTGGTAGATTAAAGGGTTATTTCTGTAAGTAAGAGACATCTTGGTAATATTGGAAGTGAAATGTCCTAAATCAGAGCCTAGGAATGTATCATTTCACGCACTAGCTACTGAATGATGAATTAATAACAGTATCTCAAATATATCTTCCATCAATATGCTTCTTCAGATTCTATCAGCATTTAATTAACATAAATTATATGACATGAGGAGGATTCAGGCAGTCATCGAAAAGAACACTGTTCTGGTAAACTACTGAGATCCTTATGGTTTCTCCAAGGAAGCAATTCCCACCCCCTTCCCCCAGAAGTTCATCAGAAATCAAATATTTTCAGAGCAAATTTAGGCCTGAGTTTTTCCTGATTTTCTCAGGATGGGATATTGGATCTTTGACTTTGGCTTAGGTTTTCTTCTAAGTTTTATGCCAAGGTATAGCAGTTATACAAAGGAAATAATGGCAGTATCTAGCTCCACAGGGACCTTCAGCAGTCCATATAACCTTCCAGTGAGTTAAGAGAAAATACTTATGACCGTCCTAAAAGGTCTGGGTGGTTTTTTTTTAAATCTCATAACAGTAAGAAAGGTCTTACAGCTCTGCCTTCAAAAGGGTGCAAGGAAAATCAGATTGAATCCAGGAATGGGAAAATTTAGGTACACAGTGGAAATGTCAGCCAAATGACCAGAATGAAGAGGAGGGAAAGAACAGCTGTAGTTCCCCATTGGGCTGAACAGTATCCAAATGCTCATTTGCAGAAAGAAGGGAACCAAGTGCAAAAGGCAAGGGGGAAAGACAAGGACATGTAGGTTTCTGATGCCAGAAAAGGGAATATTGCTTTCTCTGCGTGCTGTTCTCAAGCTGAGTCTGCTTTAAGTTACTACAAAGAACTAAAAGCTGGCTGAGTTAAACCGACAAAAAGTTATTTGTATTAATAATCATATTAAAGGCATTTTTTGCTATTGGTTTTGTGGCTTATGCTTTTATTTACATATATTGTTTTGTCCATAAGTTTTGTCCACTGAAAAAGTTGGTTTTGAAATGACCTGACAAACTAAAATATTTTATCCCTGTAGATGTGGTTAGTCTTTAAACTAGGACAGGGGATTGCCAAGAAGTGTCCAGCTCCACAGCCTATTACTCCAGGGAGGGCAGGCAACGCAATGCAGCAGCACGGATGCTGCTATGCAGGCTAGGATGGCAAAGCTGCATGTGCATCTGGGAAGTAGCTTCTTCCAGAGGCTAGCAACAACTGAAACAGCTTTCTGATACGCAGTAAAGTGCAGATCCTAGCCCTAAAAGTCTTTGTTGAGCTGGTAACAAAAGGCTCACTCTCCTTTGCATTACAAGAAGGAGAAAGCGTAGCAGTATAAGTAAATGGAGTTAATGTATACTGCAAGTGGCAGGGAAGAGATGAGTCCTGCATTTAATTACACTGTTCTAGTCCATATAATCCACTCCAAATTACTTAATATAAAGCTCACTATCCAATAGCCCTCCCTGCTATTATTACGAGTTGCCATATAGGAACAGCGCTAAGCACTGCACCATCCCGCAACAAACAGCTGTTCATTCTCCAAAGAATTCACAAGAGACCAAACAAGCAAAGGAAAAATAATAATAGCACAAAGCATCCAGGGTTAGGGAGCAACTCAGTAATTGAGGCAGGAATAGAGGCCACATTCTTCTTGTCCTTGCTGTACACAGTGGACTCCACAGCAGACCTTTTGGCCTGTTAGCTTTTTTTCATCTAAGACACTCCACTAAGACTCCAGTAATAATGACCATAGTACTCATAGGTATCATATAGGTCTAGAAACACCTTACAAATAAACCAGCAAATATGGAGTAGTGCCTTGAACAGGGCAGGTCTTTCCTGAACTGGCAGATAATGGATGTCACCATAAACCAATCAAAGATACATCCACTAAAAGCACTATTGAGGGAACCTGGTTTTGCAACGTAGCTGGGGTATTTGTGAAGCACATCTCAAAATCCGTGGTCAGAGAACAAGCCTTATCTGGGTTTTTCCCATTAAAGCAAATCACTTGCCACACATTTGAAGCTCACAGCTTAGAAAGGGGAACTGCAAGACCATAATTTTCATATCTCCATTCACTTCCATCCTGTCCTTTATAATTTAGAATTGAATGGCACAAGAATAGTTCATCAAAAGCAGTAACAATGGCCCTTAACAATCCCATCTCAAGATACTACTTAAAAACGGCAAGATGAAACCATCATCCCACCTTCATCCACAGTTCAACACATCCCAACTGCATGTTTACATTAAGTACAGATCTTTGGGTGCATGTGCATACCACAAAATGCTACCAAAAGCAGCTCCCAGTAGCAGAGGCAACAGCACATGCAGGAGGTTTGATACCAGTGAGCCTCTGACATTTTTGCAGTAGTGACTAACATTTTCAAAAGGGAAACAAACTCTCCAAATCTGATTACAATACAACTCAGTGTTAACCGGACTCCTAACTAACCTCTTGGGTCATTGTTTCAAAAACATTCAGGCCAGAATTAGTAACAAAAATATTTGCTATTTTTATCCCCCTTTTGCTTTTGCATTTTTCATTACACGAGTATGAAGCAATATCGTGCTTATGACAAGCAGTCAGCGCTAAGCTGGAACACCGCTTCTGCTATAATCCCTCTCAGTTGCTCATTTCCCTTTCTCATGACATTCTCAAGAGGCTTATTAATAACAACTAGGGAGACAGAACTTTTTCATCTCTAACTTTGCAATGGATAAGTTTTCCCTGGAACATATTACTGCAATTTCTTCACCAGACATCCCCCTCCGTGCCCCACTCCTCAAGAGCAGTGGTATTTCCAGAAATTAAGTTAGCTTCACTAACTTTCTTATATCCTCTATTCTTGACAAAACACCCTTCGTTGCTTTAATGTTCTCATTACGTTTGATACATTGCATCACTGTTCATTTATTATAGCATTTTAACTTAGGTTCAGGCTATATATCACTGGTGGAGCTCTCTGGGATAAAGGGCAATGAAAGTTTTAATTGCCTGATAAATTATTAAGGATGCTTCTTTAATTGGTTAACGTGGTGTTTACATCTTTGAAGCAAATACTTATGGAATCTGTATGGGTGCAGATTTTTGCTAAACACACAGCTACCAGCCGCTATCTCCCCTTGAGAATGATAGTTTTATCATCAAAATAAACACCATACAAGATAGACTATACCAGATGCCAGGCAGAGCTGCAGCTGGAACGAAGAGATGAGCCTCCATCAAAGTCAAAGAAGGCGCATTGACTTACATCAGCTGAGGGAATGGTCTTCTGCATCCAATTCACTCAAAGTGAGGCAAAATAGCAAGAGACCTACATTTTACACTGCTTTAGCTAACCTAGTTCATTTGAACTGAAATGGGTCACAGTGTACCCAACACAAGGAGTTCAGCAGTAAACTCAGCTTCGGAAGGAGCACAGGGAAAATGCAGCTGGGGAGAGCAAGTGCGTATTGTGTTGAACAGAGGCTGGCGTGACAGAAACCTGGTCTTCTGGCTGCTTTTGCAATGCAGGTCAAAAATAAAATAGCCTCTGGAAGGGCACAGCCTACGCAGCCACTTACAACCCATAGGGAAAATATGGGGCTGTGCAGCTGAGAAAGAGAAGTGCATTCCTGTCAGAGACCACACTGCTCCCAGCTTTCTCTGCTCTCTGTTCATTTCTGTACTTTGAAACTGGGATTTCTTTAAGTTTTGCAGCATCCCTTCTTTCCCAAGCTGTGCAAACATGAAAATATTTGTGCCATCCTTTCCAGCCATATGCTATGTTTTTTGCTTATTAAAATAGAGAGAAGGGAGCAGATTGTCTAGGATGAAGCTTTGCATTGTTTAGAAGTGTTCAATAAATACTCTTTTCAGGACAAGTTAACATTTCAAAGGTGTTCCATATCTGTTTGTTATCAGCTTTTGGTAAGACAGCGCGCCTGAGCTCAGACCCTGCATACAAAACACCACTGAAATGAATTGTATTTTATCTCACTCCAACTTGACCCTTGCACGTCAAGCTCTTCACAGGTTCAAGGTAAAGAGGTAGTAAGCATACAGAGGACAAAGTCACTCTTATTTCTATAACTATGCACCAGCTCCATTTTCAGCTGGTTTTGGAGCAATCTCACTTTGATTTTGAGTAGTCCATCCTGAGACTACCAGGGATAAAGTAACAAGCAGTGAGCAGGAACACACTGAAAGCCCTTGAGGGACATGAATACAAGGAAAGTAAGACTGTGTTAGTGCCCATTTTAGTGATTTGGGCACAGATATCAACTCCTTTACTTAAGGGGTCTTGGTGCTCTCAGAGAGCAGCAGCGAGGGGCAGGCATCATTGCACCCAAACAAGATTAGCTGGGAGAATGGCAGCATCATCACCAAGCAGATGTAGTGGGGGAGCTACTCCTGTAGCGCTCTGGTATATCCTGTAACTTTCTTTCTTTCACCAGAATTGCATGGCCTAGGGACACCTGGCTTTCCCTTTAATTAAGGCTCTACTCTCATTCCTCTATGGCCAGAGGACAACAAAGCAATATGGGAAGAAACTATATATATGTACACACATATACATGCATACCATATTTATCTATGCACAGGATTTTTCTTAGGAAAAGGTGACACTTTAGTGTTTTCTTTGCCTGTCAAGAGGTCATCATGTTTTGTTGGGGTAGGAGTTCAGCCCCATACCATGCCACACAACTCTGTTGCGCAGGGATAGCTGCTTTGGCCTCCCTTTCTGACAGCACTTGAGTAAAAATACAGTTAAGCCTTAAAGATAAAATAGCTCTCTGCCCTTTCAGGGGCTGCTGAGGAAAATGCAGTCACAAAGCTACTGCTTACTGTCAGTGAATCTCATTAACAAAGTCAAATTAGGTGAAATCCCAGTTTATGCCTCCTTACAAAAGCTGAGGCTGAATCAGTGCATCCAGAAAAACATCTAATTCAATGCTCAGATCTTAAGAAAATCAATCCCTATGAACATGCACCCAAATGAAAACAAGTGTAGATGGAGAAATTCCTCAGGTTAATGTTTCCAAACAAATCAATATACAAACTCCTATGGATTGATTTCCAGGAGCGTCAACTCCACATTAGCTCTTCAGGACAATCTTTATCCACATTGGATCTATGTAACAAGGGCTGTTCTTGCATTTTCTGTCCCCTTCTTCTCTAATTCTTCTCCTTTCTACTTCCCCCAGACTCTGGCCACTTGCCCAACTCCTCCAGGCAAGCCCAAGACAGCCTTCAATGCTCCTTGTTGCCTCTCCATCTTGCCCTCCACCACACAGCAGCTCTGACAGCCATTCATTAATTTCCTGCCCTAGCTAATTGCTTTGCTGTTGCAAGTTGCAGGGCTTTCAGAAGAGAAAAAAACCTCAAAAGTATCAAGAGGCTGAGCAGGAAACAAGGTCCAAAAGAGCTTCTAGGAGAGGGTCAGTGAATTTCAGATATGTGAAAGAAAAAGCTTCCCCACCCAGATGTGAAGGAGACACAGCCTATTTGTTCCTTTTAGCATTTCTACTGTATCATATCATGCAAATGAAAGGTGGAAAGAACTTAATCCAAATGTAGCCTCACTTTTTTGAGATCCATGATGATTACTTTCACTGACAACCTTTTAAATTGCATCTCAAAAGCATCCCTTTACTAATCAAAACATTATTGTCTTGCTCAATCAGGTATAACTGCAGGGCAGCTAAGCTGCTAGATGTCAGGGTAAAATTTGCCTCCAACACCCAAGCTATCAGGAGATAGTAAGGCCCAGGGAACACAACAACTAGAAATAAAGCAGCTTTAAATACATGGGTTTGATGGTAGTGGTGATTTTTAAGTGTCTTCAGGGCCTTAGCTTCACAGACAATGAAGCCCCAGGGGTCCCTTTCTCAGAGGGAGCTGAGCTGAGGTGGAATTCCTGCCTGCAAAGCCTCCTGAGGGAGAAATGCTCCATACCATCACCCTCCCATGTGGGGGTGAAGGAAAATGCCCATCCCAAAGGCCACAGAGAATGGTCTGGCTGTACCTTACAGCAGAGGGGAGCAGGCGCTGACAGCCCACTGTGGAATTTAGTCTTTTTTCCAACAGCTTTTTGCAAATTTAAAAGCTACCACTTCCTTCTCCAGCTGGCAAAAGCTCTGCATTTTACTATGTTTTTGGATGCCCGCATACAACTCCCAAAGCTTTTGACCTACTCATGTTTTATGCTCTCTAGGTCTAGTGCTGTCACTCTGACATTAGCTTTATGTGCCTCCTCTCTAAGATGGTGCTTTACCATACAAAATATAGCAAGAGCATAACAAATACACCCCCGACTGCCCTGTTCATCTGTAAAGAAGATCCAATGCAATAAAGCGTAGTAACAGATTGCAAGGCACTGCATCGACTCACTGGCTTTAAATCCCCAGTGCTGGGATCAAATTGCCTCTTGGGGTTATTCCCACAACAAAATTCATACCTTCTTCAAATAGGGAGGGAGGCAGGACAAACTGTCGAGTAGAAAGACAACCATACAGCCAGTCAAGCAGCCAGTGCCAAGTTATGACTGCTTGTTGGGTTGTTTGCTGCCTGCACTCAAGCCTGCAAGTGAAGCAGCAGCCCCCCAGCCTAGGCTGGGCACAAAGCTCATGGCGAGCACAACCTGCAAGCAGGGAGCAAAGCTTCCTTCCTCCTTCAGAAATGCTTTGCATCATCATCCTTCATACCTGCATGCATGCAGTTAGTGCTATAGAAGTGGGACTACTCTGACACGTGTAAAATATATGCACAGGCATAATGATGCAAAGATCTTGCTGGGAACATGAGGCCTCCCAGGACTCCGGCACACTCTGAGGTGGATAAGGTGTAGAGGACAGTTGAGGAGAGGGCTTGTCTTGCTGGAAACATATTTGAAATTTGAATCTACCTTTGATGGAAAAGTTCTTGTTGTGCTTTCCATACCCCACCACAGTCCCACTGGCAGCTTTGTCACCTGGCTGCAGCATCACTGGTGTGTCACGGAGCTGTAAAGTGACATAAAAGACAAAAGACTGCACATAAACCCTGTTCTGAGTCATAAATGCTCCCAAATGCCATAGGCTGACGATAATGCAGGCTAAAAATATAGAGTTTAATTTGTAGCACTCTACAGGCTATTACAAACAGGCCATGGGAAATAGCTTATTTTTTTCTTCCCTCTATCTCAAGATATTTCTTATCTGCCTTTGCTGGGGTGACCATCTATAACATCTCTCTGCATGTGTCGGAAAAAACAGGCATGTTGCATCTGATTATGCTTCTTTATCTCTACCAGAATTTTAGAAGCTGTTCACATTTTGGTTATGTTAACCTGATAATGTTATTTCTGAGCAAGTTGCTGCAGCTGAGGGCCCAAGAGCTACCTGGCAGAGGCCAAATCCAGTGTAATCAAACATGCTGCTTTTGTATTTCAAACTCTGATTTTGAAGGGTGCAGAGTGCAACATTTCTCTCTAATGCCAGAGGCATATAAATATTCAAACTTCCAGAAAGTTTTAGAAGAGACAATACATATACAGCAAGAAAGATGTTGTGCAGAATCATAGAATGGTTTGGGTCAGAAGGGACCTTAAAGCCCATCCATTTCCATCTCCCCTGCCATAGGCTGGCACACTTTCCACTGGATTAGCTTGCTCAAAGTCTCATCCAACCCAGCCTTGAACACCTCCAGAGATGGGGCAACCATGACTTCTGAGCAACCTGTGCCAGTGCCACATCACCCTCAAAGTAAAAAATTTCTTCCTAATAGCTAATCTAAATCTCCATTCTATCAGCATGAATCCATTACCCTTTGTCCTATCAATGCACTCCCTGATAGGGTCCCTCTCCAGTTTTCTTGTAGACCCATTTTATGTAATGGAAGGTTGCTCTAAGGTCTCCCCAGAGCCTTCTCTTCTGTAGGCTAAACATGATCAACTCTCTCAGCCTGTGCTCATATGGGCATGGGAGCAGGGAGGAGAGTACACCAAGACCTCTTCTAGCAGTATTGAAGCTACCTCCAAATCCAACAACACGTCCCTGAAGGTTGGAGCACTTTAAATGGCTTTTGTCCCCAGCTGACCTCCACATGGCTACAGCTGTGGGCAACAGAACCCCCCTCGCTCCTGAGCCCTGCAGCTCCTGCACAAGAGCTGCAGCCCAGTTCCCACTCTCTGCCTGCTCCTGTGGCAGTAGCCTCCAGCAAAAGCAGGAACATGAGCACCAAGAAGGAGACTGATTTCCACAGCAACATCACCTTTAATTTAGCAGTAAGATTCCTCACAACAAAGGGCCAGAGAAAGTGGATGGACACCCTTGCACCAGGGGAAAGGGAGAGTGGCAGCAGGCACAGCCTGCAGTGCAGAGCAAGATACAGCCCTGCAATATACACCCGGGAACACGTTCTTGCACACAACTAATGGCTGCAGAGAGAACAGTTGAGTAATTTGGAGTGTCATCTTTCAGCAATAAAAGTGAGATTATTGTGAGAGACAACCTTTGATATCCATATTGAAACTGCAAGCACCAGAGCACTCAGGCTTTACTTCTTTGGCAAAGCTGCTGTGTCAGGAACAGCAACGCAGCTGTGTACTGAAACATCACATTTCTGTACCTTGAAACCCAGCAGGGAATTCCCTGGTGCAAACTCTTCCTACAGCCACCCTGTCTTTGAGGTCTTCCATCCTATGGTCCAGGATGGGCACTGCCAGAAGCAGCACCAATTTTTCCACTTAAAATTAGTTCCCAGTCTGATGGACAAAGCAGGTCAGGGAGGAAAAATTTAGTTAAAGTTGATCTGAAAGGTCCATTTTTCATTTAAATAATAAAACCCAGACACCATTTCAAGTCTAAGTATTTTAAAATCTAGCTTTTTTTTTTTTTCTTAAATCAAGGGACATTTTAAATCTAGAAAATTGAGTCAAAACAGAGCCCAAGAATTTTAATTTTTGAAGTATTTAAACAGTATTTTTTGAGCTTTAAAACAGAGTGACAATTTCAGAAGTCCTCCTCCTATCTGCAGCCAAAACTATGTCTCTTATTCAGGCCATTGCTGTGAAAAGTTTGAGTACTTTGGAGCTGAAAAATTCCACTAAGCTCACTCAGACCTGCCGCTGGAGATGTCAAATGGAGTTGCAGCTTACTAAAACCTGCACATCCACCTGATGTGAAGCAACTTCCACAAGGCCACAAGTCCTTTTCTGATGGTGCAAGTGGATACCTAATTATGCAATAAATCCTTGGTTGGTCAATTTACCTTTGACTACAAATATTTTTTTGTCTTCCAGATGTATATCCTAAGAGATAGACACCTCCTCCTTCTCCTAGTTATAACCAACAAGAAAAAAAACAGGGATGGGTATATCTGCTTATTCAGAATTCAGCCCTTTCTGCAGAGCAGCAGGACCTGCCCAGCCTGCAGCTTCAGCCCCAGCCCTGTCACACACCAGTTTACAAATACTCCAGTTGTGTGAGCCATTAGGCTAAACTATGTGGTTAAGGCCAGAGTTTGGGCATCCCCAAGGATGCTGCTTTTTCTGCTACTTTCACATTATTGCACCACAGCAATGGGGGCTTCTGTCACCCATGATGACTCTCCAGGAGTATTTCAGCCATGAGCTGGCTCAGCAGCATGACCATCCTCCCCGTGGCATGGCAGTGGGATGCTGAAGCCAGCACAGGTTGCACTGTTTGATGCTTTAGGGGACCCAGAGGGAGCTGGCAGTGAGGCTGCAGTGAGGCTGCCACCATAGGCCCTGAGTTTGGGTACCAAACACCTGTGAGGGAGTAGTGTTGCTGAACCAGCAGAAAAGAGCAGTCAGGAAGTATTAGTGACAACTTCTTCAGCCTACTGCCCTTCCTTCTCTTTGCTGCACTTCTTCAAAAAACACATATATAGAAGGGTCAACAGCAGAAGTATGTCATCTACTCTGTCTGCAGAGATTAGAGAACTGGTATAAATTATCCTTTTCATTAATTACTTGATCCTACCTAATCCCCAGTAGATCACGTTGACCTCAATAGACCAAATCTAGGTTTCTTAGCCTACACAACCTCTTCATACTGTTTCCTATCTTCCATTGCAGAGCTACTTTCCAGCTTTGTTACATCCTGGCTCACTTCTACTGTGGCTCAGCAGATCTATGGCATTCTCCCCTTCAAGTCCTGCCAACTGCACAGAGTGAACAAAATCACTCCTGCACCACTCAGTGAACTGGTTGTTTCTGTCATACTGCCCCAAAACGTTGTAAAAGTTCCAGAAAGAACAAAACATGTTTGACATGTCCTTCACTCTCGAAACAGAGGGGAGTTACATCCTCCTGCATGCACAATTTCAGAGAGCTCAGGGCTGTTGGACATCCTAGACCAAACTACTACCAACATAAAAGCACAGTGTAAAGGAGGCAGCACTGTGGATGATCTCAAGCAAGTTCTAAGGGATATCAGTACTATGACATATGTAAATTGATTTTTCAGACTAAGCTCAATGACTGCTTATCTCCAATAGTAAAATTAACATTCAATTAGTTTTGCTAAATAATTCATGGCAATACGTTTGATGTGGCAGCACATTCCAGCATTGAATCATCAGTGCTTCACATTATTGCATTGACAGTAACTAGGATTATTTCTTAAATGAAGGTATCTCTCATTGTTTCCACCATCCACACCCAGAATCTTCTGGGGCTTGTAGCGTCATTGCCTCCTGTTGCCTAAGGCTAAATTTGAAGTGATAAAAGGAACTGTCGCTATTGAGATTTTTTAGTTTAAAGCAATTTAACCATACACAAAAGCTTGATTTACTGCTGGATTTTTTTTTCCAGCAATGAAACACATTTGGAGCTCCGTAAATCTTTTATAATGAATCAAGGCAGAACCACTGTTTAGTCATGCAAATGAAATGAGGGTTAACTGAAAAGCATTGTGGGGACCGTGAACCCTTTGCCAAAACTCAAATCAAAGATTTCTGTTGTCAATCAAAAGGCACAAACTATTCCAAATTGTCTTTCCTGCATGTGCATTGTTGAGAGAAGAACAAACGAGACAGACTAAACATTTCCTGCAGTCTTCGAGGTACCCCGGGTGTCAAGTATTGGGGAGAGATGCAAATATTTTCCTAAGAAACTTCTTAACAGATACATGGTGTTACTACCACAAGTTGAGAGGGAAGAAAACAGTTTTCTATCCATCACTGAGGCACCCCAACCTTTACCAATCTGTCCTTTTTCATTAGTATACACAAGACCAGAGCAGACTCGACTCTCAAAAAGCTTTGGCAAGCAAACCACAAAATTCACCCTGTTCTGCTTTGCAGTCTGAATCATGTTTTCTTCTGGTAGCCAATTATACCATTCTTCTCCCAGAGTAAATGCGCTGTCACTCCACTGAAGCCTGGAGAATATTCACAGGCTTGGCCCGAGACAGCCAAAGACAAGCTGGCTCCTGGCCTCGGTGGCTTTGGCATTTGAAAGCTTTCTCATGATTTGCTTTTTATAAAACACTTATTTATACACAGGAAACTTAGAAAAAATTGCTGGGACATATGTTGGTTTGGAAACTAAGAGTCTGCAACTGTGCTACTAGCTCAATCGTTTTCAGTTTTATTTGTGCAGTTCTATTTTACACCCTCCCCCGCAGAGGAGTATAGAAGTAATTAAAGCCACCTGGAAATGTGAAGAGCCTTTCACAGCACAGCCAGCTGACAGTGAAGCTACTAACCCCAGTCTTACAGGACAATATATTCCTCTAACTTAGAATTACATCATTTCTCAGACCCAGTCTGGCTCCATCTCTGCTCCCCAAAAACAGGTGGTTCTGTGAACTAGTGGCACCCACATACACATCCAGCTCTACTGCCTTCCCTGGAAACACCAGGTGCTGGAGCCAGCAGTGCTGACCTTCAGCTCAGAGCACACAGGGCACTGCAAAGGCAGACTTTCAAGGCATCACGTACACACACCGAGAAGGCCAAAAGATCCATAGTGAAGGAGTGGAGACCCACGCAATAATGCACATGTAGTACTTTCCTCTTTGCACTGAAACATTTTGTAAACAGGGTTTAGCAGGCTGTAGATAAAATTTGAGGTCTCTATAACCCTAATCTTAGATATTACTAGAGACTCTTTTATTGCTGAGGGATCAAAGATGTATAGCCATTTTAGTCTGTGCTTCCACAGCAGCTTTTACAACATTAGATATAATGACCGGGTGCTCAGCTCGTATAAACAGCTTCAACCTCATTTTCTCCACTAGCAATAAGAGCCAGTTCCCACCCTTCAAGGTCTTCTTGCAAGGTCAGAATTAGATAAAGCTGATACACGGACCTCACTAATCTATATAGCATTTACCTGTTTTTCTGTTTCTGCTGAGATCTCCACAAAAGCTAACCAGCTCATCAAAATATTGTCTCTGCTGCAGACACTGAAGTTTGTTGACATGAAACGTCAGCAAGAGACAATTTAATTGAAAAAAAAAGAAAAAAACTTCCCACTTGCTAGCATTAGGCTGACACAATGGGACTGGGATCCACTGGTCCTGCACAGCACAGGACAAGGAAGAAGCAGCACTAGTCCAGGGTACCTGGCCCAGGCTAGCTGTTTCCAAATTCCGTGCTTGACCTCATTTATAAAGTACATACCCTGTGTTACACAGTGGTGACTTCAAGTTCAACCAGGGACACAAGGTCGTTGTTATCATGATGGCAGGCAAACACCACAGCTGTGGACACACAGCCTCGAGGTGTGAGTATCTCAATGAGATAGACAGCAATACTCAAGAAATATACAACTAGCTGGCAGTGGCTCAGCAAGCAGCATCCCCTATAATGAATGAACTTGCCATATGAGGCTATGCACAAAAAATACAGAGCGTGGTTTCTCTCTTAGCC
This sequence comes from Tapera naevia, assembly GCA_033556795.1. Taxonomy (NCBI): domain Eukaryota; kingdom Metazoa; phylum Chordata; class Aves; order Cuculiformes; family Neomorphidae; genus Tapera; species Tapera naevia. The sequence continues at coordinate 3,968,952 of JAUMJJ010000352.1, forward strand.
TTCAGTTTGGTCCAGAACTACAGTTGGCTGGGAAAGCCAGAGAGGAAGTCTGATTCAAAAGCTTTTGAAAAGGAAAGATAAAACACAGGCTATGCAGGTGCTCTAAGAATGAAGTATTAACTCTTTCTACACTCCTCTGATAATGCAGCCAGGTAAACTGCAGCGGTGATCACATCCCACAGTGAAAGTAGGCAGCATCCATCATAAGAGCATGAAGAGCAGTGGTTAAGAGATATATTGTGAGGGCCTCTCTTTCATTATGAAACACTTAGTGAATCAGCCACAGAAAGACTGGTAAAAGAAGGAAAGACTGGAGAACACTTGAACATGATGCCAAAACCCGTGAGCCACTGAAAGGCTCTGCTGTTTTGCAAGCTAAATGGCTATTCATGCCATTAAGACCAAGAGTGACAGTGCTGACAAGATTTATCAAAGAACATTTACTCTGGACTCAACGAAATATTGCCCAAGTAAAAACCCTGCCAGCTCTGCTAATGTATATTGTCTTTGTTAGAAAGGCCTTCCTGATAACCAAATTAATTAGGGATTTGAGCATTCATTTCTTCGTGTAAACTTCTGCATATGAATTCAGCACACAGATGCAAACTGGAAGTTTGAAAATACATCATTGTATTCAATTGGGGTTACATTTGTCAGCAGATGTAGCAAAGGGGAAGGTTTAAAATGAGCAGTTTTCTGCAAGGCACATTCATAAACAATACAGTGTACTACCAAAGTGTCTGTCTTACCTCTGGAGTTTGTATTTAGCCCCCCTTAGTGCTAATAAGTTAGATGCAGCATGGGGAGGCCAATGCCATTTCCCTACAGTCGTTAGTGTTCTTTGTTCATTTCTCTTAATCAAAATCTACAAATGTTCCAAATTAGACACAAAAAGAAAACCAATAAACTTTACTATTGGAAAGTTTGTGAAGTAGGAGGGAACAGGATCCAAACTACCTCCCTCTGAGTTTTCTCACCAAAGCTGCTGGGTCAGGAGATGGCAGCCTTGGCTGTAACAATGAGTGCCATCTCCCCGCCAAGCCCTGGAGAGCAAGAATGGCAAACGCAATAACTATCACTTCTAATTTTCTTTCCAATGCGGCAACGCAGAGGTATGAAAGGAGCAGTTTGCTCTGGCTGCTCTCCTGGCGCAGAGCAGCGAGACACAGTGCATCCCTGGAGCACAAAAGCTCAAAAGTTCCTCCACATTCCCAGCTTCCCCAGACTTTGGCTTTGTGATTCCTGCTTCGTGTTAAGTGCTGGGTGAGCTCCAACCTGTAGCGAAGCAGAGCTGGAATGCAAAGAGATGGCTCTTGCCAGTGTGAAGGATTCCCCAACTGCAGCTATCCCAGCCAACACAGCTGCTCCTCAAGCTCAGTTGCACATGATGCATATAGCAAGGCACGGATGGCCATGAGGACAAGGTGAGGAGCAGGCTTGCTGCCATCATTCCATACCACAAGGCTGTCCCATCCCCAGGCTGTTCTCAGGGACAGAGCGTTTCTGACCTTGGCCAGAGCAGAAGGTTTTGGGAAGGCCATCCCAAACATGCAAAGTGTAAGCTATGACATAGTGCTGTGCAAACTAGCAACCTACCCCATGCCTTCAGGCAGGTTAGTAGGCAGCTGATTCTCTCTGCTGCCTTACCCAGGGAGGGCAGAGAGAGTTCTCTTTTTGGCACACAAACCTATGCGATGGGTGAATCAGGCAGGAGCTGGCAGCCGGTTCCAGCCAGAGACAGCCTTGAACTCTCCCTCAAATCCTCCACCTTTTACCATCTGCCCAAATGCTGGCATCATTCATAATCTCAGCACAGCGATGCACATCTTTGGTTGTTTAAATTGAGTCCAAGGAGCCACAGAGCTATTGGGAGGAGAGCATGGTGCCAACAGGAGAGGGAGCTGGTGAAGCCCATAAGCTCCCTTAGAGATCTCCTGCTAAAATCATGGCCTTTCTCCAGTCATGGGAAACTATTTGTCTAGAGTTTTTTTTAGGACAGAAGGGGCTTATTACATGAAACCAGTTCAATACACTACAATATGTGTACCAGCATGTTCAGCTGGCAGCAATATTTCAACTGTCCCCTTTGAAGAGGGTGCTCAGCACTCAGGAAGCCACATCCAAGCAGGAAAACAGGACATACAAGCAGTATGCAGACCTCAAAGAAGGTGTGCATCCAACTCCCACATGGCCTTGGAGAGGGAGATCTGGTCCCCAGAGCTCTATGCTCTGCACTGATCATGAACATTTTTGCCTTTAAAAAAAAACACAGTAGAAAATTGCACCTAAGAGCAAATCTCTGTGCTTAAATCCAGTGGTTTCCACAGTTAGTCATTCAGCAGCCCCCAACGCAGCAAGATGGAGCTTTCAGCAGTAAGGTCACACAGATATTCTCAAGTTTGCCACACAACATCATTCCACTCATGCATAGCCTCTCAGAAAAGGAAGCACCTTCTCTTGTTTGAATTGTGTTCATTAATGAAGTTTCCAGCTCTCTATCAACATTGAAAGGATACTCTATACCAGGAGTTTCGTGCAGAGGGCTGCACATCATTCATAAGCCATGAACCATCAACCTAGTCTCTACCAAGAACCACAGGTCAGGATTTCCCAGCCCCCAGCCCCCAACCCCTCCTTTCCCTCTGGCAGGGCTGAGGAGGTATGCAGGTATACTGAAAATCAGCATTTCAGAACAGTAAATGGGTTTAACCTGGGCATAATATTAAGGTAGGTCTCACTGTATAGACAAATAGTGACTTGATTTTAGTGTCATGTTTTACCAATTGCACATCTAATTCTCCAGAGAGCCAAAGACCAGCAAAATTTGCAGTATGTTCTTATTGCAATGGACAGGTGAGGAAATGCACCTCAGAGACCCACCTTGGGACCAGGAATTCAACCCATGCAAATGGAGGCAAACAGTGCCAGTGGTAGCAATTGACACACTTAACTAAAACTCTACTGGAAAGAGAGGAATAAGAACTAACAGACCTGTTGTTCTAGCAAAGTTTATCATGGTCTCTGTGGAAATGAGGCATCCTTCCCTGCACCAACTGGCAAACATGACAAGACAAGGCGAGGAGATCAACTGGAATCCCAATTACATGGCGCAGGGTGCCACGTTCAACTGCCTCACAACACTGCAAAACCCTTAAGAGGCAGTTTTAAACAAAAGGCTGAAAAGCAAATCTCACTTCTAGATTTGTTGGCTAGAAAAGAACAAAGATTTTTCCACAACATCCTCTGAAAGATTAGGCACGTTATTGTTAATGCTGTGTAAGAAGTGGACATTAATTAATGCTGAATTACAAAGAAATTCCAGTAGTATCACATATTTCACTCCTGCCACTGCAGCAATGAACTCATTATGAATAAAGAAATTAAAAACATATATCAGCAGGCAAAAGTAATGATTTCCCACTTATTATGAATTGTGAGAAAAATCTACCACTGGACTAGAATGAGAGAGGAGGAACATATCTCAGCTTTTGGTATTAGGATAAGATCACAGCCCAAAGCACATCCTTCACTGAGAACAAAGTGTTTATCAAGTGATTTCAAAGATACACATTGTGACCTTGAGCCAAACACTTGACTTCCACCAGCCAGTAGGTTTTCTGTCTACAAACCTGGAGCAGCAGCACTTACCTCTTGCAAATTCAGAGTCAAGTCTAGGGTGTCCTTGCACAGGGGATGCTATAACAGTTGTGAACATCCTTGAGACTCCTTCAGCTGCAGCAAGGAGACAGTTAAACCACCTTACAGGGCAGCACGGGTGGGTATTTGGGAGCAGTCCTAGTGCAGGAGTAGCTAGGATGGGGGAACTAGAGTCACTCAAGCATGGTGGCTGGCAGGAGCTCCGAGAAGCCCAGCAAGAGGTGGTTACAGTGAATCAAGTGAAAATTGGGCTTAGAGGAAGAGTCAGAGGTGCAACAAGAGCAGTTGAAGTGGATGAAGCAGATCAAGCAGTAGAGTCACTCAATCAAAATTGTATTTGTGCTGACAGGAGGGGGTTGAGTCTTTTTTGTTATACCAAAGACTAAAAAAACAAAGGTGTAGGATTGCATAATCATCCTTAAACACAAGTGCCAAAGCCACAGCTGCAGTAAATCAGTGATGCTCCAAGGACACCTGAGAGTGGCTCAGTTCCATGAGCAAACCTGGCCCAGGGACACTGGCTCTTTTCTTCACCATTTGCCCATTCCCAAGACATCTGTCACCGTGCAAATTAACCCACACTGACACTCAGCCAGGCACGCCTGCAGCTGCAGTGAACCTTTCCTGCAAGTTCCCATCTCCAATATCTATTTCTGTAGTTCTTGCTTTCATATCTTTACTATTTTTGCTGTTTCCATTAGTCTTCTAGGCTTGAACTGAACAGTTTGCCTTCACATTATTTCCATCATTACTCTGCCTGTATCTGATGTGTGTCGGTGACTGCAAAATTCTGTGAAGTTTAGCTAAATCCATCTTGTCTGGTAAATAATAGCAGTGTGTCGCCCTGTTCAAAGAAAAAGATGAGAGGTTTATTAATGTAGCATTAGGTGAATTTCTGTTTTATATAATTTTGTATTGAATTTAAAAAGAGATGTCATGTAGACAATATTTAGAGTCATACTAGACAATCTGTAAGAAATAACAAAGGAAAATAATTTTAATAAAACATTGCACCCTAAGCAAGAAATATGCTTCATGTATCATACATGAGAAAAGATAGTTATTTGATGTAAAATGCAATTGTGACCTTGCTGCAGAAGCGTTCACTACCTAATGCTGCAACAAGCAAATTGATGGATTTTTGGAATGGTGCAAATAATAGTAATAATAATCATTTTAGTTCCTGGCATTTGCTTGCTGACAGTTAGATTTAGCAGTATTTTGTATTATTATTTATAATGGGGATTGCAAATAGAATTCTGCATACCCTTAAAGACATTACAGAAGCATGCCTCTAGTGCAAGGGTATTACACATGAGTAATCAAGGCTTTGTAAATGCTTATAATCCAAGCAGTGGAAGCCCAGAAACAAAACACTGGTTACAAATAGAGTACATGCTTTATGCAGAGACACACATGTACATGGAACTATCAAGTATGCATCATTCTGGCATTTGAACCCTACATAGGAAGGTACAGTTATTGTTACTATGGAAATTACTCATGTGATTTTATAAGTATTTTGGACTTAATAAACAGTTATTTATTGTTATAAATTATCAATTGTTGACATTAAGGGAATTGTAGCAGCCCAGGGAGGTCTTTAATTGTCATTTTGTGTATCACTCTCCCTGTAGAAAGCCTCTCACTTGCTAAGTGATACGGAGCATCTGAATTATCTCCTCCAGTAGGACCCAGTTCAGTTCTCAGCTCTTCTGGGTTGGGCTGGAGGTGCCCAGAGCCCTGCCCCAGCACCCCACTCTCCAACATGCCACCAGCTCAAAACACCAGCAGCAAATTTGTTCTTTAGCAGCTGCTGGAGAAAGTTCATCCTTCCCACCCTCTCAGTCACCCTGTCTGCAGAGCACCAGGAACGGGCTGCAAGAATGATGTATGTGTTATTTGGGGTGAAAATTTACTGCAAGAGTGGCTGCTGCTCCCGGAGGGGTTGGACAGAGAGGGAAAAGCTGATGGCTTCACAATGATTGAAAAAGCACCAAAGTCCTCTGCCCAGGCTGAAGGATGTGCTGCCAAAAATTAAGAAAGGGAGCACAAACACTGTACAGGGGGTTTACCTCATTAAAACTGCACAAAACCTAAATTGAACCTTTGGAGCAGCTTGTGATGGAGTAAGTATTCTGTATGGAGCTGGCAGGATTGCCTTTGTTTTTCAAAGATCACAAATAGGTTTCTAAAACACCTCAATGTGTTGAAAATGGCAACATTATTAGGGAAGTAAGTACAATAAAAGAAACATCTCTGCAAATGGAAAACCCTGAGGCTCATAAGCATTCAAAATGCTATTGGAATTTTAAACCCTGATAATTGCTTTGTAATGTAAGCAATTGCATTACGAGCGTGAACGCCACAGCCAAGCATCACTGCGGCCATACCTTCAGCTCCAGCTTCAACCGTTTCCCTCTGTAAAATACCCTCTGATTGCAGGAGACTGAAATGTAACTTATGGCATAACTGATTGCATATGCCGAAGTGAGTTAGCTTAATGGGCAAACCTGGCTTCTCTGTAATTGTCTGTGCAAGATTGGCAGAGGGAGAAAGACCCGTGGCATGGGGCAGTGCTGGGCACCAAGTCCAACGCTGCCAGCCAGAACCCTGTCCCAGTGTGGGAGCCCCCAAAAGGGAGGTGACAAAACAGGTTACTGTCTCTAAAGCCATGATTTATTAGAAAACAGGTAGAACAAGACAGCTTTTCTAATAGAGAAAATTTCCCTCCTCTAAGTGAAACAAATTAAAACGGAGAGGGCTGAAAACAAACCTGACTCTACACTTGCAGGCTGTTTCTTTCAGACTTGCTCTGAATTTAACAGCTTGGAAGGCTACATCTGAAATATATGCAATTCTCCCTCGGTCCCAAACATTTCTCTTCACTCATCACCACCCAGGGTGATCCCTTCAGCTCACAGGAGGGCCCAGCTGCCCTGCACTCAGTCTCCTTGCCCAGGAGCAGTGGCCAGAGCAGAGCCAACGAGCCATGCTCCTCACTGCTACCTCTTCTACGGACTTACGCACACAGTAAATCACCAGCATACAAGTGGAAAAAAAAAAACATTGTATCATGGAAGGAATAAAATTGGCAGTGAAATTGCCTTTAGGAAGAGGAGCAGTTGCTTTTGGTAGGTGGTGACCAGCAGTTCCCCAAAGCCAGGGCGGGAGGTGCATGCAACCGGCTCACATGAGTGGTAGCCAAAGAACTATAGGAAACCCACCTCTATCTGGCAGGTCTTCTGACAGGTTTGCTGATTATGTTTTCCATAGAATCAAGGCTGAAAATATGCATGGTGAGTGCTTGCTGCAGGGTGAGTTTCAGATGGGAGAGCTTCACAAAATAGCTTCACAGTGTCTAAGCAGTGGACTGGAGAGGAAATGCCATGTGTTGTCTGTGTTAAAGGCTCTGAAGCATTTAATAAAAAAATTTTAGCAACCCTGTGCTTAGGAGGAGCTGGGAACTTGGCAGGATGGTTTTGATGCTAGAAGTGTGCCTTTTACTACTTCTGGAAAATTAAAAAAACAAACTGGCCAAATTATGAATTTATCAAGGCTTGCAAACACTCAGTAAAATCCTGCTCAAACATAACTGCCAAATTCCTCTACATTCCCTTCTTTCAAGCAGACCCCAGGAGGGGACATTGCCCTTCCCATGCCCTTGGGTTTCAGGGCAGAAATCAGTAGCTCCTTCTTCCTGTGTCCTTTCAGCAGAGCCATCCCCAGGTATGTGCCAAGGCCCTGAACCCTTTGCTGGATGCTCAAGGTACGGAGCAGAGGACTGTGCTGGAGCTGCCTGGTGCCCTCCCATGGTCCTGGGCATAATGCGGCATCATCCATACTCAAGAACCGAGTTTCCTACACCTGTAATCGTCCCCCAGCCCTTTCAGCAGTGCTATAGTTGTAGTCATTATCACTTCTTAGAGTGTTGCAATTTACTGTACTTTCGGTTCATCAATTACATTGATTATCACATTAAACATTCCCGGTGCTACAGGAACAGACTAAAAATAATAAGCTTGTATCTTCCTAAAACAAATGAAACCCATTTGTACTACTGAGAGTGTAGTGGGCTCATTGTTTCTCAGTAATGAAGCTCTCATCTCAAGAGATCCAATTCATAAAAAATATTTGCCAAGGCTGTGCACAACTGCACAATTCCTTTTTTCTTTTTTTTTTTTTTTTGCTGCCTCTGACATTCCTTTGAGTGAAAATTTGACTCAGGTTTAGGCCTAAAATGGAAAGCCACAGAAAAATGAAAAAAAAATCCACCACTGATAGCATGGCACGACCTTGCCACCCCAGGCAGTCCCATGCCCACCCCAGGCTGCAGGCATCCAGATCCACACAGCTTCTCCTGCTATAAATAGCTACTACCACCTTTGCTCAGTGTCTCAAAATAGCAACACATTGCAAAGGAGACAGGAACAGCAAAACATTGTACATAAGTTCTTTGGGGATTTTTTTACAAATATGAATTTGTAACCGAAGCCACTCAAGATAGGCAATGATACAGCCAAGGAGATGATGTCTGCAGGCACCTGCAGATGAACCAACCAAAATCTGTAGGAACCTGTTGGGGTCAAGGAAAAAGCAGGTTTTGATGCTTTTCAGCTTCTCCCTATACCAAGCTCCAAGTCACAACGATGTGATTAAAATGTATAATAAAAATTGGGATCTGCCCTTCTGGCTGCTCCAGCGTTTCAGTGAGGGTAAACAGTCCATCTCCAGGTCTGCTCAGGACGAGCACTGCTCTCCCCCTTTCTGCTGATTGAAGGGGGCAGAGTCAGGCCTCACTTACTGCTACTTTTATTATCTGAACAATACTCCTTTATCCAGAATGTGGTCATCATGTTCCCGCATTGGTCAATTGCATCAAAAATTAGCTTGACTAACTTAATTCTCATTTATCAGAATCAGTTCATCACCACCTATACTTGGTAAATGGAGGTTTTAGCACGTCACGCTTTGCTGCTAGAGGCATTTACACCCGAGCTTTTGCTTGCTAACATTTAATCACACTCAAACCACAAGTCTGAATCTGAGTAGGGCTGAATCAGGCTTTCCCAAGCAGAGTACACGATCCTGTGTCTCTCGCATCCAGACATTAGACCTACCACAACCCCTTGTGGGATCACAGACTTTGTCCCAAATCAACAGCTGCATTATGCGATAACCCTACTGCCAGAGCTGTCTGCAGGAGTTTTCCTCCAGCTGCTGGGCATTTTCCTGGTGAGCTCAAAAGCCTCATGCAGGGATAATACAGACTTCATAGACCTGGGGATTTGTTGCTGTTTATTGTATTAATTCAGAGAAATTAGTGCCATGGGAGAGAAAGGGCAGAAGGCTGGCGAGGAGATACAGAGTGGAAGATGATATACACAATGTGAGAACTTGTTCTAGCCCTGTACCATTGTCTTGCCCCTCTGTAACCCCCATCAGCTCTCATCGCAGAGCTTCTGGGCCTTGTGCATTCGTGGGCCAAACTGTTCTTCACTTTTTGACTTTTTGAAGACAATTACCAGCTACTTCAAACATGAAACATTTTTAGCCACACCTTGAATCAACTTTTCCAGCAATGCTTTTTACACAGGGAAAAAAAAAAAACAAACAAAACCCAAACGTCCAGCAAACACCTTACCCCCGACCCCACATCCTCAACACAAGGAGCACCAGAGCACAGGCAGCACTTTGCTGTGCACGGAGGAGACCAGGCAGCAAGGGCTCATTACTGGAGCAGGAGGGTTATGAGGCAGCAATACCTTTTGCAGAAAGTCACCCTCTCTCTGAATCTCTGTAATTGGTGATCAGTTTCACGCAAGGCCAAAAATCTGGCTTATTAAAGCATGAACTGCTGAGCCCCTTGTTAGATGTCAACAACATCTTTTCCTGTGGGATTATTTACCCAGCAGATGGGTTTACTGGCCCTGGAGCCAGTAATAAGGATTTCTAGCAGAGATGGGGCAACTGAGGTGTGTTTCCCACCCATACGATGATATTAAGCAGTTTCACAGAGAGGCTGCTTCCCACACACATCAGAAAATATCAAGTATATCTGCGTGCACATAAGGCATAAGTCCCTGTGTAGAGTATCTATATGGTACAGCTTCTCTTTCTGCTTTCACTGTATTTTATCTTTAAATTAGGAGAGCTTTTTTGTAACAAATCATCAGAGAGGAACAGCTAGTTACCAAGGAGATTCTCTGATGAATCAGAGACTGACTGGTATAAGATATAGACAGGCTGTAGCTTCTTAATTCGTGAGACCTTACATTTTAAACAGGGGAAAAAAAAAAGATCCTATCACAACCAACTGTGGACCACGCCAGCAAAAGCAGCTTTTGTTTTTGCCATAGGAGCAAATAGCAAGCACACAGCGTTGGAAATCAGTGAGCAGCCCGAGACAGATGAGAACAGCTTTCCAGCATGCTCTTGACTTGGGAAAGCAAATACCACCCAAGGACAAAGTGGTCTGATAGAGGTGACTGAGGGAAAGGCTGGGAAGCCCCTGATTTCACACCAGCACAAGCAAGGATCAAGTGAGCACTGAAGAAACAGCTTCACTCCTGCTTCCACACAGCCCAGGCATTTTGGAAAGTAGAGGTTGCACAGCCAGGTGCTGCCTATCCGCTTATCGGTCGTGGGATCAGCACAACAGCGGGACTGCCCCAGCCCTGAGCCTGCTTTTCTGCCCAATTTCTGCAGTTTTCTTCCTTAGGAGCAGGAGGAAGGAATGAATTTTGCCAAGTGACAGTGAAGGCACCGACACTGCACCGAGCATCCTGCCCTCACGGGAATGGCCATCATGCCCAGGAAGAGTCCAGGCAGCCAGGTACGCGCAGGCAGAGTGGATGGGAAGAGGAGTTTTTATAAAGGCGGAGATAACAAGAAGATTTGTGAAATAAAGTTTGGAGAGAGAAAGGTCAGCTTTTTGGGGCTGATTTTATTCAAAGGGTCTTCACACTTGCCTCCTTCTGGTGGCTCATTTTTGAATAATTACTGAACACTGGCGCTTCACCTCTGTTTAAAAACATAAAGTAATTAAAACTGCCTGGAACTGCAAGAAATATTTGGAGATATCAAGAGACAAGATACATGGAAACCTCTGGCTTGTAGATAGGCTGTTTTCCCAAAAGTGGAAACTGCAGAAGTATGTAGATGAGAGGGAAAATCTCCCTGTCAGATCCCATTGAAATCTCCATTTTGGGTACGGCTACTCCGCTGCTGCTAAGGTAAACCTGATGCTTACTGTGGGAAGCTGCAGGACAGCAAGGCATTCGGGATGGGAATGGTGTTGTGGCTACTGTGAAGTATCAGGGAGTAAAGTGGATGTTAGAACAAATTCATGCTTTTCTGATAAGTGCACCCTGGAAAATAATTTCCTAGAGCAGTTATATCTGGCAAGATGCTTGTATGAACTAGGCTTAAACCACGCATTTGAGTGAAGGACATTTTTAAGGCAAAAAGTTTCAAGTGCTGTTTTACGATATAAATTACACTTGCTCATCTGAGGAATGAGTTAGCTGTTGGTAACATCTGTAGGCTAGAGCTAGAAGCTTACAATAATGCTCTAGTGATGCATATTGTAATATTATTATGGGGGGACAATTTGCTTGAACACCCTGTGGGCTTCTCATTTGGAAAGCAAAGTACTTCAGAGGGCTGCAATAGAGACTGAAAACAGCGTATGGAGTAGGGAAGGGGCACAAGTAATCCTTGCTGACAGCAAGTTGCTTTCAGCACTGCAAAAAACCAAAATTGTCAGGAAATTCCAAGTCATGGCTCACAGCCAGTGGGTAACTTGCTGTGTGTCCCACTCCAGCTTCACACACAGGTCTTGTACAGCATGATTCCTGGCTGTGCCAGGCAAATTAAAGGTGTAGCAGCAAATTAAAACAGGCTGCCAGCTTTTATTCACTTAATGAGTTATTGGGTTTTATTTGACTTCATGTTTATGATCTTTATGCACTTTAGGGTGAGGTTGAAGTCATTTATATATTGATATTTAAAAGAGAAAGGCTGAGAAATCTTCGTCTAAACAGAGCACAAACTTCCAGGCACCCCCTAGCTTACAAACATTATGCTACGCCACAACAGTGCTGTTATTCCAGCCTTGGGCTGATTTGGGATATCCATATTCCCCATAAAGCATTCAAGTTGGTTTTTCCAAATGTGTACAAGCAGTTGTCAGAACATGAACCATATGTTGCACAATGCTTTTAATCCAACAATAACAAACAGGCAGGTTAGGGATTTACAAATGGAGAAACTGAGGCAGTATTTAAATAATTTGGATAAAAACCTGCAGCTGAATAGAAAGATGTTCAGGTGGAAACCTGAGTCTTCACTTCTACTTCTTTGCAGTAACTATTAGTCTGGAAAGCCTTGGAAGTTCATCGCTCATGTGACTTTTGCCATGCAGCAAAGCTGGTCTAAACAGTAGGGATCAACAGTAGCATAGACCCTGTATGGCATGGTCCCTGGGCTGGAGAGTACCTGTGTGTTCTGTGAATTTTGACTGCAGTAAATGAGTAGCAGGTTGACTATAGTCTGGCTTTGGAGTTTGGTTTGTTGCCATTAGCATTTGTTTGTGTAAATACGTAGAATAACATCAAGGAAAGATGTGGAGATTCAAGAGGATACAAACTACCAGGTGGAAAGTGACCTCCACTGGGCATGACAGCACATCTTGTCCCTTGGTACTAAACTGGTGTTGCAATGGGGAGAGATTTTGTTACAGATAAAGCTAAAATACAAGGAAACTGATGTACTTTTCTCTGGACCACTGCATGCGTATATTCTTACGTAGTCTTTCTGAGAGATCAGTTATTCTCAGCACATATAATGTCTGTTGCTGAGCAGAGACCAGGCACTGGGGAGACTTATGAAACAGCCATACAGATTAGCTCTTGGTGGTAATCCACTTAGTCCCACTTGAAATCCTGTCCTTCCCCAGGAGGGTTTTGTTGCCTTGCTAGAAATCCCCTTATTCACATGCAGCCCCTTTGTGGGGTAGATGGGTCCTGCCTCTCAGGGATACTCTGTGCCAACTTCAGCCATTGGCTTCTCCTCACCTAAGAAAGTGCTTAGATGGATCCCACAGGGTATTTCCCCTGTGTTTCTGACATGGTGTCCTAGCATTGCCTTATGTGAGCTGGTCTCCTCAGGGGACACCCTGGGAGTCTCCAGGCTGCTGTTGGTTGAGCGAGCCGGGTTTGGGAGCAAGACTCAGGACTAGTCCATGCCCCTCACACACCTTTAGAGGCAAAGCTCAGTGCCAGCACTGCAGGGAGGCACAGGATCCTTCCTGACAACCTTCTCTGAATGACCCAGATTGCGTCAACGGGCTCTGGAGGGAGCCCGCAGCCAGTAATCTTCAGATGGGAGCATAGGATTTGCAACATGGGGCCCAAGAGAGATGAGGAGCACAGCAATGGGGAAGGAAAACAGAAGGCCTCAGCACCCTTCCTGCCTTCAAAGCTGGTAAATGTCTCTTATTTCCTTTTCTACTCTTTCTTTCAAACAAGCCAGAGAAGTCACCCCCTCTCTGTGCCGCTTTGCATGCCAAGCAGCAGGGTGTTGGAGAGACCCTGATGCTGAGCTCTGAAACTTGCCTTCCAGGTTGCTACTGAAAAGCCCAGAGGCAACCCAGCAGGCTGGAGCATTGCATGTGTCCACAATAACCCAACATTTCTCTCCTTTAAATTTAAGCATCATTCAGTAGAAAATTGTATTGATAACCAGATGCTGCATGTTGTGCCAGCAGAGGGGCAGTGGGAGCAAAGGAGTCACCTGTTTTCTGCTTGCTTGTTCAGAGACTATAAACACAAATATTGATGTTTGTACCTCCCCTCCAGGTGAAGGGCAGGCAGAGGCAGCAAAACCTAAACAGTGACAGGGGTCTGTGCGAACACACACAAAAAACAATGCATGGGGAACATACCAAAAGTCCCCTCTGCCACGAGAGTTTTCCTTTGGGACACTGCAGCTCTGCAGTGCTTCCTGGGCTGAGCAATACCTTCTTTGCATGCAACAGGCATCCTCATCCACACAGGTGCAAGCCACAAGCGCCATTATTCTGGGCATATAAGCCACTTACAGCAACATTACCTCTCTGTTAATGAAAAGAGAGGCACCACAGCAGTAGCTACACTACAGACCATTAATTTACTGCCAGGTGGCCTGACCCTAGACTTTAACATGCATTTAACTAGAGGTCTACAGGAGAGATAACCCAGTGTAACTGCAGAAATGCACTTTTAAGGGAATAGTTTTAGTGCCAGTTGAACTCAGTGACAAAAACTCCCTCCAGCTCCCATGCGGCCAGGGACTGACTCACTTCTGTGTGCCCACATACAGGAAAACGTTGCTGGGTGGAATAGTCTGTTGTTTACAAAATTGTAAGGCAGAGTAATTTCAATAGGCATTCCACCAGAGATGGAGAAAGCTGGAAAGTGTGGAGTTAGTCAGATAGTGAATTAATTGTCATTTATGTAAAGCTTTTAATTCAGTACTGCGAAAAACTGAGCTCCTGATGCAGCCCCACAGACGCTTGTAACCTTTGTACACCAGGCACACATCAATATTCTTTGCTGGGTTGGATCCAAATCAAGCTGATTTCACTTAGCACCACACTCGGCATCTAGTACAGGCGTATACCTGCCACTTACTGCTCAGAAATATCCTTTTCCAGCTGCGCTGCCAGGGATGTGTAGGACATATGATGGGCCAAATTTCTATACAATGTCAGTTTAACTCCCAGTTTTCTCAGCAGAGCCATGTCCATTTCTAAAACAGGTCAGTTGCATCCCTCAGTTGGTGAGTTGGTCTTGCTAACTGGTACATGTCCAGCAGTAGCTTTGTACTCTTGCTAATATCAGTGGAGATTTTAAATTGCCTTTAATTAGAGCTTTGAAAGATCCTACTGTTTCTCAGCAATTAGCTTCTGTACTGGGTTTATTTGAATTGAAATGGAGCCATCCATACTAGACACATGGCAAGCTTGGAAAAGTGTCCATTTTTTTTACTCTGCTTCTGATTCTTAACTTTACTGATGGGGAAAGCTGGCAGTGAGGTGAAATCTATCTTTTATAAGGGAAGATTGAATGAAAACCTCAGATATCGCTTAAGCCCATCTGTGTCCTACCCACATGTTCACAGTTTGGTTCATTCTGCTTAAAACTGAAGTCTGTCTCTACTAATACACAGTTAATTAGCTTTGAGTAAAGCTGCATGGTTTTGACAAGCACTGGAAGTTTCAGAAGCAGGGGAGCATGATGGAAAGCATCCTGCTGCTGCTGACAGACCTGCCGGGCCTCAGCGCTGCAGGCTGCCTCCCAGCTATTAGTGGGTCAGCATTAGGAGGCAGGGGTTGCTCTTGAATGGGATTTGCTGTCAGCACAAGGTCTTGGTATGGAAGAAAATGACCTTTCCTTTCCCCTTACTGTCTGTCTGCAGCCCTCTTCCCTCGCCTTCTGCACATATCCATCATTAAGTGTTTCCCAGATCTGTCATCCTTATTAGATTTCCCCTGCCCCATCCAAGTCTTATTCTCCCTCTCGAATGGTTCTCAATCCAAGCCACTACAAAGACTGACACTGCAAACCGCTTTATCCTGCTCCCTCCACATCCTTCTGCCATCCATCCCATGGCCTCCAGGGCTCCTGCCCCTCTGCATTCCCCTACATCAGCTTCGGAGCTGCAGCGACAGTCTGCTTTCAGCACCTTGAAACAAGCCTCCAGTCAAATTATTAAAGCCTTTTCATACCACTTGTCTGACTGGTACAGAAGTTACACTACTTAAAGTATTGCACTTCTCACTAGTTATGACACAGAGCCTTTTTAATCATTAAGATATGACCTGATGTGCATTATGAGATATTAACAGTCACATAAGTGAAACAACAGATACAAGACCAACCATAAGCTAAATTTTAAGTGTTCTCAGATGCCTGTACATTAATGATTTTTATCTTCACATAAGTATTCACCTAAGCATTCCATTACTGTATAGTCCTAAAGCCACAGGCTGCCTCTGTTCCCAGCTACAGTGATGGAAGGTACTTGGTTGCCTCCAAACACAAATTGATGAAAAATCTGAAAAAGTAATCTGGAAATTCTGATTCCTTGTTTTCTGTTTCATTCAGTAGGAAAAACAGTTCTTTGTTGTGTCAATCCTTCATAGTGATTATAAAACTGGTACTTCTTCCAAAATATTTTTTTCTTCAAGTGCACATCCACTCCTGATCTCATGGGCTCAGACTGTACTCTTGGTATTTTTGGAATTGATTGCAACCTCCTGATCCATAAAAATAAGCAACACCAGTAGAAAATAAACAAGAGCATAGGTGCTGCTAAAATGGCAATCACTCTTCAGGATCTGAGTCTGCAGTTACACAGCCCAAGACAGAGACCCACTGCCTCCTCCAGGCAGCATAGGTGCCAGTTTCCCTCTGTTTGAGGATTAAATAGATGACCACACAGCAGTTAGCTGACCTGCCTGTACCCCTACTGAGGGCTGTAAGTGCTCAAGCAGCAGCACAGCTTTGCCTTAATTGCATAAGCACACAGCTTATTTAAACTCCACTCAGGCCCACACTCAAGAAATTAGCCTTTAGTGTAGTCACTGCTTGAAATGCATTGGTCTCCTTTGCACACACATACGGGTGTTTGAAAGCCTCAGCTTCCATCCTTACTCCTGCAGTCCAAATTATAACTGTTTTGGTTTATGTTGTTGAATCAGAGACCAACAAGCAACTAATGCCAGAGGGGTCAGAGAAAGCAAAGGAAAAAGTTTGAGCAGAAAAGCTCTACTAGAATACATGATAAAGAATGAAGTCAGTTTAATCCATCCTCTTTTTGATCCTTACAACTACACAGTCAACCAAGAAGCAGCAAATTCCACCAGGGCACCAGAAAGCCACTGCTCTTTTGGAGCACTGTTCCTAGCCAAGTGCCCAGCACCTGCAGGGGGAACCATCATGGCACGTAAGCCAGCAGCCATTCCAGACTGGCCATTTTGTGTAGGCACCTGATATAAGTACCTAGCCACAGTCATAAGTCAATCAAACCATCTGCAGCTTCCACAGGCAAACTCATCATGTGAGACAAACGCATCCCTCATTTTCACCATTGTTAATGACCTTGAACCCAGAGGCTGACATTTCAGTTCATGCCAAGGAATACAATGGTCAATAACAGATTCAGTCCACATATAGCTAGAAAAGTCCTGACCTGTGCAACAGACCAAGGGAAGAAAGAACTTATTACTTAGTTGTTTGTAATTGTTCCAAAACCAGCAAAATTGGCTCCCTCAGTCATATTTAATAAGTTATCACTTATAGTCTAGTCCAGACCTCCTCTAGTGATGTGTTATTAGATCTGCTGTCTGGTACTACAGACAGCTGCTCCCATCCAATAACACCGATTAGAACACACACACTTGTTCAGCTACAGGAGGCAGCTTCAGTGTTTGAGCATCAAGCTGAGACGTTAACATCCTTAAAGCCCCCTCTAGACAGTCCTGAATGCACAGCAGTTGCAGTAAGGACAGGTTATTTGAGAAAGGTAGGCAGCAGGAGAAGGGAAAGCAAGTCCTTCACCAGTGATTATAAGCAATAGAAACTGGGGCTCCCTGTTGTAGGGCCATGGCCCAACTATTTAGGAAACTGGCTGCAATCCAGCCCTCAGAAACGTGGTCAATGGCATGTTGTTACGTGTTCCAAGGAAGAAGATATGACAGAAATATGAACTACCATTCTGTCTGTCACTACTGCTGTCAGTTGTATAGGAAAAGTGGGCCTTGTGTTTCTGATGCCAGCAGGAAAAGTAGGTCGGGCCCTAGGTAGGAACGAGTTCCACAGTAGCTCAAATCTCTATCATTTCATACCTTCTCCAAATCTGCCTTTTCCGCCTTTGCCTTTAACTGAAACCTGTGGCTATGTCATGTTCCCCCTATGCCTTGATAATCAGGTTTGCATTCCCTCCCACTACCAAGAAGATTATCACCAGCACATGTTCCTTACGCAACATTGCAACTAAAGCTGTATTTTCCCATACCTTATTTTTCCAATTTCAGGTTACTTAGTGCCCTCCTTCTCCTGGCTGCACCCTCATGTTGCCCCAAAGCAGCACCCCGAGAATTACCTCTTGGTGGCCACAGAGCACTTGGGTTCTGTCTCGTGCTGCTAACTCACTCTCCCATCTGGTACAGGCTTTCTCCTTACAGACAACACCTCCCTCAGGCAAGGTCTTATTACTAAGAGTAGAACATTCCAAATATTGACTCATTTTAGCCTAAATAATTATCATTCTGTTATCACTGCCTATAAAGCTGGCTCTGTTTCACCTTCCACAATACTTCAAAAGCCACTTGGCTGCAAAGATAATTCACAAGTAATAGCAGCAGAACCAAGCTGTGTTTAGTACCGCCCATCAACTAAACTAAAACTCTAAGACCCCCATCTGTTCTTGTCAAACAGTGATAGGCATAAACCAATACACTCATTTCTGCACAGCTCTTCCACAACCCCTTGCTTATACATGGAGGAAAGCCATACATTCAGCCTTAGTGAACTTTAAATTACAGTAAACACAACAAAGAAATGTCTCAGTGCAGTACAATACACAAACTATACCTCAGAAGACTGCAACACAAGGAGTGAAGATACTTTTAGAAACAGTGCACAAATAAAAAGGAAACACTTCAGACTACTGAACACTATATCTTGGACACACAAATAGGCTTTTAGCTTGCTTACAAACATCTTTCCCATTTCAAACAGCTCCCAATCCTTTAGCCCAACACCTACAAAAAGCAGCTTTCTTCAAAATACTTTGACAAGAATCACAACAGAACTGCCTCCAACAAACCAAACCCCTACTGCTACTGGGTGAAGAATTACTTGCTTTTAATCCAGCCCTTATCATGAGCACCTAGAATCAGCAAACATCTAACAGATGCTCAGCTGATTACTCTGGTTTCACTAACTTTAACAGGTCCTTAATGATAATTTGTATCAGCTGAGGACTTAGGAGCTACTTCTTTTATCTGTTTATGAGCCCAGGCAGTGTTCCGAAAAAACATAGTAGAAAAAAACACTTTTCTTATTAAGCCTGAAGTCAAGGCAGTGGCAAAAGTTAACTTGCTTGCAAGTAAAAGGTTTTGCCTTGTGATAGTACCTCTGAAATTCAGGTAGGAGGTTTAGCATCAACTTATTTAGCAACAACTTCAAGGGACAGTGAGCAGGAGGCAGGATATGTTTTGGATGTTTTCGGGTGGCTTATGTTGCTAAGGAAACTGCCTCTATGATGCCTGTGTGCTCACACAGCTGGGTCACTTGGGCTTTGCTTCACAGAGTAAGGGGTGAGTCACAGCTGCGGAGTAAACTGCACAAAAGAATAAAGGAATGCCTTTATCACATACTTGCACTCACATGTGAAAATACACCTCAACAGCAGTAGTTAATAATAAAAAGCACTAGCAGTAGGACATCTGTATTAATACTTTTGCTGGTAGTAGCATGCTGCATATTATACCCTTCAAAAAGACACAGGAAAAATAAAAGCACAATTTTTTCCACGTACTGCTACAGTTCCTGGGATTGTTAGGGTATGACATCAGGATATGACATGCCAAACATGTCTTGATGACACAATATTCTGAATATGAGTGCTTTCAAGTTCCCCTCATGTTGTATAACCAAAGTCTGAGTCACTAAACACCCAGTCATTTCTAAAACTGTCATCAGAAACACATGCTTGTGTGAATTGTGCATTGCACTACTGGCAATTGTACGATCAAAGTTGCAGATGTGATGGTTGAAAAAGAAAGGTGTGGTTACTAACCTTTGTGAAGCCTGCTAGGTGTGTTTATATACAGAAAGGTGTTTGTATGTAAATAGGATACCCATATGACAGTTAGTTATATGTACTATCCACCTGCAAGTTATTTGGTCCCTTTATATCCAGGTGCACCTCATCTCTGAGAATTGACCAGAGGAGTAGGTCTTGTTTCATTTTGTTATGTTTGTTTCAGGTTTTTTCATGTTGTGATTTTATTTCTGAGAATAGTGATGACTTTGATAGAGGACCAGATGGTTTTAGGTGGACATAAATTGTGAACATTACAGAGATGCCTATTACAAAGCTTTCATTAACACTGACAAAAATTATGTCTGTACTTAAGGCTCTATCTGGATAATCATCCAAAAATTTAGCTGATTTTGCCTCATAGGTCTCCTGTGTGACCTGAGCTCTTCCAGTCGATCTTAGGAAGATATGGTGACCGGGAGTCTGAATTGGTCCCAATTCTTCTTGAAGTTCAGGTCCAACCTTTGAGCTGGGTGGTGGCATCCAGTATTCTTTACTCCTGTGTTTTCCTTTGGCAGCCTCACGGTTCCCTTACTTTGGGCAATATCTGTTAAGTGTTTTCCTGGAATAAAACTGGAATGTATCCTAGGGAGCTGATAGCAATTCTACTGAAGCGAATGGTACATCAAGATGTACTGAACTGAAGAAATGAGCATTCAATGACTTGTTTAACTCTGCATGTCTTTCTGTAATGTAATTTCACTACACTTTCAGACTTTAAGATTTTCTATCTGGCATTAATAGAAAAGAAGTGTTTAAGAGTTAAGGGCTTAAGCAATGGGATCATTTCTCTTGTCTGCTAACACATAGCACCGAGGACACTGGAAAGATCACATGCCTTCTCTCCACTGTGGGCTGGTTTCGTTTTCCCATGCAGGAGGAGCTGGACTGTCTCTTTCTCCAGTTTGCTGTCAGATAGTTTTGTAAATGTCAGAAAAAGGAAAGTCTGAAGCACTGCCATCAGTCATCCAAGAGGAGGGGAGCTGCTGCTGGGAGCCTGCTGAAGCCTCCAGACAGGGATCTGGCACATGGGCATTTTTGGTGCTGTGACCTCTGGCTCCAGCCTCCTCTTGGGGCATTTGGAGGACCTCCATGTGGATGCCAAGTGGATTTTTTTTAGTAATTGTAAACCACTGTGAAAGCATGAGGACGGCTGATTTCCTGCTGTGGAACTTGAAAGCTATTGGGGTTTAGGTTGCCTGGTCCCCTCTTGCTTTGGTAAGCAATGGAGGCTGATCCTTGCATGATGCCTTTCCTGAAGAAAATGCCTGTTTTCTTTTAAAGCTTTCTTAGTATGGAAGTCTGCAAGTGCCAAGATAAGTATTTAACCCTTGAGGTCTTGCATTCAGCACCCAATCAGACTGCCCGTGGGAGCCCCACTGCTCACATCACAGCACCCACACCAATGGGTCAGCTTGGTGGCTCACCCTATATCTGAGTGACTTTTAACAGTGGTTTAGTGGACCACAATCTCATGGGTTTTTGATATATGTCTGACTGTTTCCTTCAGGCAGCTTGCTTTGCAGCAAGTCCTCATCACTCATCTTAAAGGAGTCATGTCAGGACCTACCTTACACTCGGGTATTTAGCACCCTATGGGTCCCAAGGCCAGGCAGTTTCATGGTGTCTTCTTCCCACCTCTGCTCACCTCCCTGCTATGCAGCAACCACCATCCAGAGAGCATCCTGGGATACAATTTAATGGTGAATTCTGACAAATGCAGTGGGTGACTCAAAGGCAAGGGTCCTCTGCAACCCTACAGAGGATCTGCCCTGACGAGGATGCGCTGAGTTTATCAACAATTTCTTTTCATATTTACCATATTCTCTACTGTCTTTTGTGCAAATACTGTGTTCCTTTAGCCCATATTCACCATATGGTTTTTATGTTTAATTTATAGGTCTTCCTGAGGACATTACCTGTATGCTATATTAGATGCTTCTATTTGGTCGTATATGCTGTCATTGCTCCAAAAATCAAAATATTCATAGGCCTCTATAAAAATATCTCCCAAATGCAGGTACATGAGATTTAATGTTGTTTCTCACTGATCTAGTGTGAGGTTTGTTTGTTTTTACAGTAAAATCATTGCTGCAATTTATCAGCCACGCAAAGGTAACAAATCTGTTATGGTCTGGACAGCAAACCTCACTGCTAGGTGGGTTGTGGTACCCCTTCCAGGCGTAGCTGCGGCATTGTGTGTTCTTCAGTTTAGGGCATTTGGCCTCAGGATTCCCAGTTATGTTCCAAATTTTCTTTTAGTCCAAAGCTTGGAAGCTGAGATGAGTCAATACCCAAACCTACCTTTACTGTGGAGGCTGCAATAGTCCAACACTACCTCTAAGTGGGATATATTTCCATCTGGTGAACCTTGGCTCAGGCAACTGATAAATTGCTGATAAATTTATCTGTTGCTGCCAGCTGTGAAACAGCAGGGTGCCTGAGAGGAGTATCAGCAGCATCCACCCTCACAAGCCAGTGTGTTTTTCTTTGTTTCTGGATCTAGATAAAAATTCATCAGCCTTTTGGGAAAGAAAAGGGCATAAGAGTTAATAGTACAACACAACCACAAGCTGCTAGGTGACTGTTCTGCCTGACAGGATAGGAGTCTCATGGGAATGTTGCTTTTGTGGAATTTTTGTTATTTTCTTGGACTGATCTGCAAGAGAAGGGCTAATCTGATGCAATGTCAGCCACATATTCTCAGATGAGAAGACATAGAAATGGTTTATTTTAGATCCAGCCAACAACCAGAGCACGCAGAGCAGCTTTGGATGCAAGGATTCAAATCAAATTCCTCAAAGCTCTTCTCAAAATTTAACCCAAGAGCCTCAAGTAAACTTTTGACTTTATATCCTCTGACTATCTTTCTAATTATTGTTAAAAAAAGATGACTGATTTCTGAACCAAGACTCAATGAAGATTTAACAGCTTGGCATTTGAGCATCAATGACTGTTTCACCAAATTTTCCTATTTGCTTTTTAACCAGAAGTTAGCTCCCATCACATAGCTCCAGGGTCAGGGCTGTATCATGAAGGGCCAACACCAGCACAAAGTGATGTTGGAAAAATGCCGCAAAACTTCCATGTGTTACTTGGCCACTGACTGTAGGTGTATGTGTCCCAGAGGGGAAATCTGTCAGAGCAAGCCCCTCTGCATATCGCATTATCAATGCCATAGCATCATGCAACACACCAAGGCAGCAGACAACTCAACCCAAAAAGAAATCTAAAATTATTTGCAGACTTTGTGCCTCTGCTCTCCATAGATCAACAGGCTCTAAGTTGTTTTCAGACTGCCTTAAAAACCTCTTCACCTAGCTGTGACCTCAAATCCTCCTGCTCCAGAAAGAGCTGAGAGAAGATTGTTCCTTAGGACTCTAGCCCTTGTTAATTCTCTTAAAGAGATTACTCAAATCTCCTAAACAAATATCAGACTAGATTTTGAATTCAGCATGGGTGCTAAAATGACCTTCCTGATAAAATCAGCATGATATAACTTCACAAATTGGAGAGGGAAGCCTTGGATGTAATTTTGACTCAGTAGGTAAGTTATTGGACTGCTCTGTGTCTCTGTTCCCCTATCTCTAATATTCTTGCAATGTTGCTTGAGAACAAACACAAAAAATGTCAGATCTTCCAGATCTTCATGGAAGAGATAATAAACTAATAAAGTCATTGGGGCTATGCGCAACCTGCTGCTTCCTTTTACTAATACTTACTGCTTTTTCCATTTCTCATATTTGACCTTCCAGGTTCATTTCAGTATCAGCACGAGGCCAGTTTGTGCAGCATCCTAACTCCTGTGTTAATCAGAGTGCTATTGTTTGAAAGTGGATTTAGTTCAGTGTTGCAGTGCAGGTGCTTGGGCCACCACAGAACCATCTCCTCCGGCTGCTGCGTTTGGGTGCTTTCCTCACTGTGCAGCTAATAGCCAAATTTATTTATGTCCCATGTCTATCTGCACGGCTTTATTTGTGTCTCCACCTAAAAGAGAGCTGTGGGGTTTAGCCATGTAACAGACACTATCTTAAGAACCAGGAGTGGCTGGGTGAGGTCAGTGTTAAGTGTTTTTGTCATTGTGCTGTGGCCAGGAATGAAGCTCAGAAATTTTATCTGTGATGAGCATTTCACAAAGAGAGATCATTAAGTCAAAACTGTATTACTTTCAGCCTACGTCTCTTCTGTTGTTTTTCTGTTACTGTTCTTCAATAACCCCAGCAGATTTCTAGCATCTGTAATGGAAACAATTTCAAATCCAATATGAATTCACAGACTATTTAGAAATAATAATTCCTTGGAGGGCAAAGCCCATCATGACTGAAGCACTTACATCTACTTTCAAATATCTCTGATCAAATTTCAGTTTAATTTACTCATTTGCCAATCCTAATTCTCCATTACTGTGCTTACAATATCTAACCAAATATCATTCGTGTGGAAACACATTGAAATTCTGAAACAAGCTGGAACTTAAGGCTTCAAAATTCTTGTCAGCTTTGCTTCTCAACAGTCAACGTGTAATGGTGTATCTGCCCTCCTCTCCTCAGAAAACATATAGTTGTGTTCAATGTTCCTTTCTTGAGCACTGTCCTCCATTTCACTCTCACTGTTGTCTATTGTGGCAAAAGTATCCCACTTCCACTGAAATTCAAGTGCACCTGATGCAGAAATGTAACATTTTCCAAAAGATTTCTTGATATCCTATTATTTAGTTTTCCTTTGTTTTTGAATAATTGAATATATTTTTATAAAGACTGTTGACACTATGGTTTGCTATACATAGAAACAGCAAATAATTATACTATGACAAAATGTTGGGAATAGTGCTATCTGTGTATAGCAATTAGAACTGAGAAACTCTGTTAGAAACTCTTGACTTCTGACAAAAAAAAAGAAGAGCAATCTGATTTTTCTCTGATAGTAAGGGCTGCCATTTGAACAGGGACATCCAAAGGCAACATCCCCATAATACCACCCCTGGTTCCCATGTCCCAGATGGAGCAGGGCTGGTTCTCACTTCTGCACAGGGAACACCATGCAGGAATGAGGTTGGGGGGTGGTGTGGGGATGGCAGATCCAACCCTCTCTCATCCCAGCTGGGCTCTCAGGGATAAAAGTGTCCGTAAGAACCCCAGGCTGAGGCTGAAAGTGCCTCTCCGAACGAGGCAGCTGAAAGTTGCTTTGTACTCAGCAGTGCTGGCTCCCATCCCTCCACAGCTGCCTCCTCTGCTCCCTTCAGGGGGCTGGATTTCTGTGAGCTAATTTACGAAGGAAAGACTTTTTAATCCGGTATCTTACAGACTCAAAGTATGGACCGTTTTTCTTTTGAATAAAATATGCCTATTAAGCTCTTCAGACAGGGACTTTGCTTTCCAACATCCCTCCAAAGCACTTAGCCTGCTGCTGGTTTTAGAGGTGTAAATACTACAAATAATATAATGTAGTTCAGATCTCAGATATGTGTTTCATTTGAGATGAGCTCACAAAGTATACCTACATGTTGTGACAGAAAAGGCTCAGATATGAGGAGGGCTTCCCCAGAAGGTAGTGCTGAGCCTTGCTCTGGAAGAGCATAGGGTCAAAAACCTATTTTGATTTAGGTTTCCTCGTAATTCGTGAGGCTCTTCTTTTGCTTCCACCAGTAAAAAATGAACACTCTGCCCAAGGAACAATAAAATTCAGCATTTTCAGAATTCATTTGAGGAGCAGACAAGAGCTGTTTAATCCTGCAAGATAACAGTATGTAGTAGTTCAAGGCAGAAAGCGAGAATGAATTCCCTAACCAGCTGAAGGAAAACAGGTAAAAAGGATTAAAGAAAGAAAAATCCTTGTAGAAAAGAATATATTATTAACTGAAAAAGTAATTTAACATAATAGTAATATTCTCATACCACTGAGCAAATCTAATACCAACTCTGCAAATCTAATAACAACTCTGCAAAAGCAGAGGAGTTCAACCTGAAGTGCACTCTTTTGAGGCTGAGGGCAATGTCCATTAAGTACAATATAAATTCTTCAGCAGCTTCAATACAATCTGGATCAGGCCTCCACTAGATTTGGATTGTCAGTGGTTGTTATTGTCTCTACAGAATATTCCACTCAAACTCGCCACTCTGATTAAAATAACATCTAATTTCCACAACAATACAAGCAAATTCTCAATATATGCTGCTGTTGAATATGGAGTGCGGCAGGAACCGCTGCAGTTGCACCAGAGCTGTTTTCTGCATTTAACAAGAACCAAACTAGCCCAGAAAAATCACAAGTGGGTGAGTCACAAACATCAGACCTTCTTAAATGAGGCATAATCAATATGCACACCCCAAACAAGAAACTGAGGCTCATCCTCTGAGATATTCATGGAGTCAACAAGAGACATGTTGCCCATCTTGCAATGATTATACCATTGTGTTGCCAGCCATTGTGCTTCTCATTTCACTAATGGCCAGTTCATTGTACTTCAGCTACTTCCTTATTTTCAGCTGGAAATGATCAGCTTCATTACCCTTAGCTCCTAAGGCTCCAAGCCTTAATCTACATGGAATTCTATAGGCTTCAATACACATGGAAAAAGGCTGGCCATGCAATGGTATTTCATATAACACAACTGCCATGCACCCAGATATCTCACTCTATCACTTTTTGCAGGTTCCAGCAATGTCTCCCAGTTGAGTGTTCCATTAACTTTTTCACCCCTTATTTCTTAAAAAGCCCAGAAGTAAGCTTAATCCCCCTTATCTTCCTACAGTATTATCTTTCTGCATTCCTGGTGGCTTCACACAGAGATTTTGTGGAAATATGTTTTCTCACTTAGCCCAGAATTGGCTTGGAGGAAGACAGTGCAAAGAGGTCTTTCCTTGACCAAGCTAGAAATAGAAAGTCTTATTTTTTGCCTCATTATAATTCAACTCAATTTAGAGGAAGGTTTGTTTTACTACAGTTTAAGAGAAGGGAGTATCTCTTATTTGAGATGGGAGATTGACTCTAATTAGATTCTACCTTTACATTAGTCCCTTGGAATGTCCCACGATGCTCCATACGCTCTTGTCTGCAGGGACCAGCAATTAACCCAACGGCTGTCAACTCTGGAAAAAGTGTTATTGTGATGCGAGTGTCTTTTCTCCTGCTGAACTGAGGGTGTTTGTGAAGAAAAAAGGAGGTATAAGATAGGCAACTGCTTGAATACAACTGGCCAGGAAGAAGAGGTACAAAATCCACTTTAGTGTGGGTTTGAAGAATTTTAGGGATCACACATTTGTAACAGCTTGCTCTATTAATAAAATCAGTACAGAAGCTTTCAAGTTTGAAGCAAACCTCTCAGTCTATTGCTTCAGAAAGCACAGTCCAAAAGCTATTGATCTTTTTATATAGACAAACACCAAGCAAAGTTATCAGAATCAATGCAAACACTCAGAAATATATTCAATATAAATAATAATAAATAAGTAAATACCCAGGAAATATAAATGTACAATTTAAAAGTAATTGAAATGCTGACCTGAAGAATAACTGTTGATGTGCATTTCTGCAAAGGCAATTCTGAGAGCAGGAAAGAGAGTGCAAAGAGTAAGTAGGTGATTTCAGATGTGGCAGACAAGAGACAGACAAGCAGCATCCAACTCAGAGGAGATGGGCAAGGGCTAGAAACTGGTGAAGCAACACAGGATTTTTTTCAATTTTTGTCTTATACTTGAAATTAAAATGATTTTATACAAAAAAAACCTGAGTCCTCAAGCCAGTGAAGAGTAAAGGAGCAGAATTAGTATCCCACATACATGTGTATTTCCATGGCTGGGGAGTCTAATTTTGCACACAATTTTTTTTTTGAGGTCAAGAGAAGTTTTTATATGAACCCTGGTTTGCTGAGACATTTTCATCTGTCTTGGTTGCCTTTGAGGCTGGGATGGGATGGGTTGGGATGGGATGGGATGGGATGGGCCAGTCACCACCACCAGTCATTCGAAGTATGTGTCAAATAGTTCAAGATTTAGGCTGATTACCTTATGGTAGGCTTTAGGTGATACCTATCCTACACCATAGTACAGTAAATGTGAGTACATATTTAAATTCTTCTTTGAGGCCTGATGAAGTCCAAGAGCCCCAGCTGCTCAGTGCTGGGTACAGCAGTAAAGAAAGGCCAGCTCTAGCCCTGGACAACTCACAATATCACAATACATTCTAGTTTCATTTAAGGTGTGGCCCAGCCAAAAATATAAAGGCACATTGAGACCAAGTGCTGCCTCACCCATTTCAGCACGTTACATCTTACCCTACAAAGTAAATCCCAGTTGTGAACAGCATGGGCTTCTTGGCTTTAAAAGAAGAATTGCAACAACCCAGTATTCTGGGGAGAAAATGCCACAAGACATGTACAACTTCATTTCATTCACTTTAGTGCACATGAAAATATTAAGAACTTGCAAAGAATTACAATACTCATCAGTTGAAAAAAATTGATTTAGCCTGGAAGGCTGAGTCGCTCAGGTGAAGTTTGTAAGGTTTTGCCAGCAAGGTTTATACTTTTCCTAAAATAAGGAAATAAGCTTCATTGCAGTCCCAATGCAGTAAACCAGATACATCTTTTGTGCACAGTTCCTGTGAACTTCTTACGTGAATCAGCATTGTTTGTAATTCAGTTGGCACATCCCAGAAATAAAGTACCTCCTACTCTGCCTGAGCACACTGGGAATGGGAGCAAACAGGAGCAGACACCAGCCTGAGCCTCAGACCTCCTTGATACAGCCACATAGACACAGAAAAAGCCAAGCACCTGCTGTGACTGCAGAGGTCACAGGGCATTTGCTTTGCTGGCACAAGTCAATGCAGCACTGCCAAAGTCAACAGATGGGCACCAAACCTGGACAGTAAATGCCAAGAATAGAGATCTTGTGGTGGTGAGAAAGAAGAGAATAGGAAGAGACAGAAAATACCAGACAAATAGGAAAGGAGATGAAGACCAGGAAGAAACCTCAGGTTAAGCACAATATCTAAAAGAAACAGGGGGGGAAAGTACTTTGACAGGGAACACAAATTTTGGAGCTTATTGACAGAAGAGACAGTGAAGATGACAATGGGAGATGGTGTGGGACAGAGGTTAGACCAGATCTGAAACCTGCCAACCAGAGGATACTGGGAAGGTGCTTGAGGTCCCATAGGCTGGTCACAGCACCCCTCACAGCCTGGTGCAGATCTGTCCGTACCTGCCGTTTCTCACATCCATCCCAAACACTCATCACTGGATGTCCAGCACTGAATGGGGTAGACCTAGGATGTCATCCAGCACCACTGCTCCTTAAATACCTTCCAGGGAGGGTAGCAGAAGGCAAGTCACAGACTGACGTAATTGAGTTGCACTGAAATAAAATCTGACATCAGGATGCAGCTAAAAGACCTCTGAACTCAGTTCTAGAGGGAAAGGAATGCCGCTGAGTTTCATACATGGTCCAAAGGGGAAGAGAGGGTGAGAGACATTATAGGTTTAGAAAGAATTTTGATAAAAAAAAAGCCAACATGTTGTCACATATTGTCAAAAATCCAACCAGAAGCCAAGATTTAGTCAGATCTGCTGTTATTTAACCTTCAGCGTGAGATCAGGTCTCAAGCCTTTCTATTCTTGGTAACAGCTGATGAACACGGTGTAACAAGGTATTAATAAACATCTGCCCAGCTCTTAGATTAATATGGAGAAGAATTAATGGAGGTCTTACGATGTTCATATTTTCTAATTATAGCAGATGACTTTATTTATAGAAATAATAGGGAGAATGGAAATTGTCACTGACACCATGTCAATATACGTAATAAAATCCAATCATTTAATTGCATTACATTTGCCTAAGGAGTCATATCAATAAAGGGCCCTCCTTAGAGCAGTTCAGCAGTCGATATGTACTACATGTTAGAAAGCTATTAAGATTCATGTTTTTTTCAATGAATCATTGGGAAAATAAGTCATCTCTGACATACCTATTCCTGTGCCTCTGACCCCAAGAGCGATGAAGCTAAGGGCAAAGCTTTCCATCAGGAGAAGTGAAGGCCCTTGCATAGCTGTCTGGTCTTCACGTTCCTTTCTTGCCACAGTTTGCTTCCAGTACCCAAAGCATCCAAAGGAATAAAATAATGCCCAGACTGAAGCCTGTACTGTGTTTTGGTTGTCACTGGTCATGGCTCAGCTCGCTCATATACCAGCTCTGCTTCATCCAGTGCCCCCTTTACCACAATAAAGTATCATCAGCGCTTCTTTGGGAACAATATCATACTACACCACTGAGGTAAATAAAGCATGATTTTAAACCTTGATATGTTTACACCTCCTAAGAGATGGGGAAAAGGCCTATAAAACTTCTACTAAAGGAGATGTGGCTGTTTGGATCGTTTGCAGCTTGTTAGGTAAACCCTGAAGCCAGTTTTTACTGGGAGATGCTGGCTTTGGTGTTAGAGAGATGCTGGGGTTTAAGCAGGCTTTGAACTGACTGTGGCTGTTTCTCAAGGTTTTAAAATACAGTTAATAAAGTTCATTTCAGGCAGGTAGATAGGGGAGTTTGGATCTTTTCATTTAGAAGCAGGGAAAAATAAAATAAAGCTATAATTATAGTGACAGATGCTTTGTTACACACAGAGCATTGCTAGTAATTTTGCTCC
This sequence comes from Tapera naevia, assembly GCA_033556795.1. NCBI lineage: Eukaryota > Metazoa > Chordata > Aves > Cuculiformes > Neomorphidae > Tapera > Tapera naevia. The sequence continues at coordinate 3,999,126 of JAUMJJ010000352.1, forward strand.
TTGCACACTGAAGAAAGAGCTCTGGAGTGATGCTGAAAAGCCAAGAAAGTCCTCTGGTTCACTCCTGTTCTTCCACAACGTGTTTCCTAATCCATTCTGATCTTCCAAAACTATCAGTCTGAATTAATGAAAACAGAGCAAGGAAATGTAACTATTCCTATTAATTATAGAAGCAGGTTTGTGCAATAAACAAAATTCATATCCCTATAGTGCTGCCTAAGTACCTATAATTCAGCTGCTCTGCTCACAATTGCAACATCTTCTTCACATTGTTTTACAAATTAGCAAACCTGAAATCAGCAGCCACATACAATGGGATGATATTTAGTTTAACTACAGGGGAGATGATGTCCTGAACTCCATGGGTGGTCTTCCAGTACTGCTTTTCACTGCAATTAAGTTACAGTCCCAAGTTAAGTACTCATAGATCAGCTTTATATTTTCCATTAAAGTGAAAATAGAGATGCTTATGAAATACTGTCAGTTTCTGCAATTGCTTGCAAATTCTGCCAGCTAACAATTGGGGTGACAATTTTGGCACTCCTGGTGCCAACTGACTTTCCAGGTTAGCCAACTGGTTTGTGTTTACTGCAGGGTACATGGAGTGAGAACCCACATGAGGATACCTTTGCTCAGTGGCCAACACTCAATACTGGCATACCCCGCAGGATATTACTTGGTATTATAAAAAAAACCTGCAGAAACAGAACTGGATGTGCTGCCTCCTAGTCTGTTCTTCCTCTCCCACCACCTTCATGCCAGTGTTGGTATCCTGTGGCAGGACTGACAGTAGCAACAGATCAGATGAGCATCTTCTGTAACCCTATGGTCACCTTCATGTCAGACCAAGCCTGGGTCTAGAAAGCCCTAGAAGGAGCTGGGTGCCAAAAGCACTGTTGTCCCACCAGCACTGGAGGAAGTGAGAGCTTTCACAGAGGTGGTAGAAGAAAAGGGGAAGCTGGAAAGGTACAGAGTGATAGTCATTCCTTGTTCTGCTACAGCTTTCCCTTCCAAGATTAAATAAACTTTGCTTTTCTCTGCACCTGAGTAAGAGGAAACAAATTACCAATTTCCAGTTGGCAAATAGGTTTGATAGCAGGGCTCCCCCAACGAGCTCACAACTTTGCACCAGCAAATTGTTCTGACTGGGGAGCCCTCTGGCAACTGAAATATTCTGGTAGCCACCTTTTCCAACAGCTGTATGGTGCCAATTACAGACTGCTTTCGATGGCAGCATATTTTGATAGCAAATGACTCCACCAGGAGAAAGAAAAAAGAGAAAAGGCACTTCTCTGAGTGTAGTGCAAAAGGTTGATTTTTTTATCCACTACTCGGTGCTGGTGTGACTTTATAAGCATCTGTCTGAGGCATTTGAGTGGAAAGGCAATAGAATCCTTGACTTCGACTGACTGTTGACTTGAATTTCCATTGTGGCAAAAGGTAAATATAAATACAAACAGTATGAAGAAATAAAAAAGCATCTATTGGACAAAACGCTCAACATCATTATGTAAATCTTTATAGATACTGAAAATCCTCTTTTCTTTTGGCTTGCATGAAGGTCAAAATTTGGGTTTTGAGCATTCTTTCAACAGGGATTATATTTAGATACTGAATCTCCCGCCAGTTTAAGGAGAGTATTTTTTCAATTAGATCCAACATTAGTCCAGTTCTTAAGATATCTCAAAGGACCACAGCAAATTCTAGAAATGCTTTTGCTCTGGTGCTGACAAGTTCTGTAGCATTGCCCCACTCCTTCGTTTGCTTCTGCATTCAGCTCCTGACCTCACTGATGTAAATAAGAAGAGAGTCAAGTACTGGGTCTCTTCTGAAGTATATATCAAAGAGCATTAAAATGATATACTTCATTAAGCTTATATATCTGCTTTAAATGGAGAAAAAAAGAAAGCTGAGCTGGGGAATTCATGACAGCATTTCCAGTGTAAGGAAGAAGACCAGGTAAGGGTGAAAGTTAAATTTTATACCCTATGAAATGAAAATGTAGATCATATTATAACAGTCTCTGATAATATTTTCTGTAATTGAATTACTTCTATCAGCTTAATATGGGAGAAAAGCCCTCTGAACCTAGTAGGAGGAAGACACGCGTGTTACAACAGCTCAAATCATCTGCAGGGTTTTAGCAGGTACCTTAAGTTTTCTTACAGGTATGTTGTTTAAATTGATCTAAATAAATTTAAAAATTCAGATACCAGCTTTTAGTAGTAGAAATCTATCTATGAGAAAAGGTTTTGGTTGAACTTACCTTAGCAGCCACCTCAGTCACAAGCTATGCTGTAAATGACCTTGATAATGAGATACAAACCTGCTGTATGTTGTGAGAGGTGGAAATGACCTTGAAGATTTCAAGGCCAATGTGAAAACCCAACTTTTCTGCATTTTGACTCAAATGTAATTCACATGATTACTGGGGCTTGGAGATTCTTAGGAAAGACAGAGTCAGGAAGAGCTTTCAGAAAACCACCCAAAAGTGTGAAAATTAACAGGCAATTTTTAGGCTGCCCTAAAAAGTAAAGAATACAGACATAACCCATATGTTCTTATTTTCAGTATCTATCTCCTTATTCCATTATTGGCAGTATCAAATACTTGTTGGGAAGAAGGTGGGTGGAGGCTGACCAAATGATGGATACTGCAGGCTGTATCTGTAAAGATTATTTGAACAAATCGCATCCACGTGGCACTCAAAGGTAGGGGCAAGACCTTGCTCTCTGGGCAGGCCTCTAGCGCGTCTTCAATGCATGTTTTAGCATCCAGAATCTGCTTTTAATCTCCTGGGTGACATTTAGCTTGTTAGGACAGTGAATTTGGTCCTGATCTTGATAGTTCCTGTCATTCAGCAGCTGCTGGATGGCAGCTGGCCGGCATCAGCAGAACAGCCCTTCTGCCCAGAGCAAAGTACAGGGATAATTGATCCCAATGAGGTGCCAGAGGGCTCTCCAGCTTTGGGAGAGTCCCCAAGACAAAGATAGGATGCTTGTCTGACTGTCACTCCTTGATGGTGAGGAGTTTTGTGCCTACAGCAGATGAACAGCTTCCTATGTTGTGAGGTCCTTTGTATTGCAAGTGTTGGTCCCCAACAAATCAGCTGGTTTACTCTGAGTCTGTGAAAGGCAACAGTAGATGGAGCTTCCCTTTGAACAGTGAGAGCTTTTTTCCTGACAAAGGGCAATATGTGAGGGCATCACAAGGACTCATGGTATGTCCTGGACACCATCACTGTATAAGATGTTGTGGGAGAGAAGCTACCCACCCACATTAAGGTGTCCACCCACAGCCTTGCAATTTCTCCCAGTAGCACAGCAGAGGGGCAGGGAGCAGGATGGCAGTGATGTGGTCAAGTGAACCTGCTTGTGTAGGAGAAACTGTTCAGTGCCAGACCTCTCAGTGTCTTTGCTAGAAAGGCTGGCTATTTTGCACTTGAACTTCTGTATGGAGACAGGTATCTTCTAGGAGCTACTGCAAAATAATTTCCCACAAACAGTCCAGTAAACAGTCCAGTAACCGAAAATCTGTTCCTGCATTCTGGCCATTTCAGTGTGTTGCCAGTGCAGTTCTGTTCCAGTTCTTCAAGGCAGTCTTGCCCAACACTGTTAAAAAGGAAACATTCACTGTGGCCTGGGTTAAATGAAGTGTGAAAGTCCTGTTATCACTGTCAGAAGTTTTAGTTCTAATTCCTCATCTACTCATCTGAATGTTAATGTACAGTATTGGCACATAAACTTGAATAATATACAGGAATTCCAAATAGAAAGCAACAAAATATTAGTCAGATAGGCTGGTGGTGCCTGCAAAACTGTGGTGTGGACATTCATGTTTCAAGAAAGGGAAATTATAGGACAAAATAATGTTGTTATGTTATGTTGATTGAGGGAAAATGCTAGCGCAGAATAGGACAAAGTAATCAGTCCATATAAGATTTATTTATTTGGTCTTTAATCCATATGGGATCCTGCACATCTCTTTCTTCCTATTCTTACTGTTATTTGTGTTTAGAAGCGGAGTAAAATAGCAAACAAGGCAAGAAATCTGAGAAGAGAGTAATAATGTGATGCATAGCATTAACTCGCTGGTTTTGGAAATACCCATTTATCTTGGTTAAATGAAAGCTTAGTCCGAGCACTAAGCCAAGTAATCATGATTAGGGAGAGAAAAAGACATTCACCTTCTTAAAAACTCAATACTCTTCAACAGTAATAGCACTGCAGTGACTTTGTTCGAAGCTGGACGCTTGCTGTAATTAATATAGATTATTGCCACGTGGGGAATGGAAGTGTCTGTGACTGCTTCTACCATTGTTTTCTTTTTTAGATCTGTTCTGAGACCGAAATACATTGGGTTTTTGTTTAGTGGACAAGACTGTTTCACTGTTCAGACTACCACTTTGGTCGCAGAGGACTGCAGAGATTTTGTTCTTTTTGTTCGTTCAAAACTGGATAGAGGGCATATGTACACTGTTCTCTCTTACAGAGGCTTTGATTTTGTTCTTTCTCATTATCTTTTTTCCTGACTCTCAAGAAAAATTGGGTTTATTCTAAAAAGTATATCACAAGAACACATCTATATAGAGATCACAAGCGCTCAAGCTATTGGTTTTCTAAGGAGGCTAAATCTGCATCTCTGCCATCCAGTGTACCACCCACTGAACTCATCCACAAAGCAGGTGATTTAGTGGTTACACTGATTTTTGACCTAATAGAGTGGTGTAGCATTGTGTTAAGCCCAGCTCACCAGCCTCATCTCAGTAGTTTTCATTGACTCTGCTAGATTTCCCATCCACTTTACACCACTACTTCTGTAGATCTCATGCAGCCGTTCCTACTCGCTCTTGTGTGTGCACATCATTATCACCTTTTACGCTCTGTTCCCCATCTTTCTCATATTCTGCCTTATTGTAAACCACCTAAATTCTAACTTTCTCCCTGTCTTGCTCATCAGGTTGGATTTGATCTCTGCCCTAACTACAAATGAATCCATGAAAAATACTTCTTTCTTATGATGGAAATTGTTCTCTGGGGCATGCATCTTCCCTGTGGAAATTAGGATTTTGCATTGTTTTCTGTAGAATCATCAAATCATGGAATGGTTTGTGCTGGAATGCATCTTAAAGTTCATTTATTTCCAACCCCTCTGCCAAGGGCAGGGACAGAGCTCAGAGTCCTGTCCAGCTTGACCTTGAATATTTCAGGGGATGGGGCATCCGCAACTTCTCTGAGAAACCTGTTCCAGTGCCTTACCATACCTCATAGTGTAGAATTTCTTCCTTATATCTAATCTAAACCTACCTTATTTCAGTTCAAAGCCATTACCCCTCATCCTATCAGTACACGCCCTTGTAAAAAGTCCCTCTCCAGCTTTCTTGTAGGCCCTATTTAGGTACTGGAAGGCTGCAGTAAGGTCTTCCTGGAGCCTTCTTTTCTCCAGGCTCAACAACTGCAACTTTCTAAGCCTATCCTTGTAGGATAAGTCCTCCAGCCCTCTGGTTGTCTTTGTGGCCCTCCTCTGGACTCACTCCAACAGGTCCATGTCCTTCTTACATTGGGGGCCCCAGAGTTGATCACGGTACTAGAGGTGGGGTCACACAGGAGCAGAGCAGAATCACCTCCCTCAACCTGCTAGTCATGCTTTTTTGGATGCAGTCCAGGATACAGTTGGCTTTCTGCACTGCAAGTGGACATTGCTAGCTCAAATTGAGTTTCTCAACAACCAGCACTCCCAAGTCCTTCTCTTCAGGGCTGTTTTCAATCCATTCTCTGCCCAGATTGTATTTGTGCTTGGGATTGCCTCAACCCACATGCAGGACCTTACACTTCGCCTTGTTGAACTTCATGATGTTCACACAGGCCCACCTCTCAAGCTGGTCCAGATCCATCTGGATGGCCTCTCTTCCCTACAGTATCTCAACCACGCCACACAGTTTGATGCTGTCAGCAAACTCACTGAGCATATGCTCGATCCCACTGTCCGTGTTACCAACAAAGATGCTAAACAGTGCCAGTCTCAATACAGACTCCTAATGAATGCCACTGGTCACTGTTCTCCACTTGAACATTGAGACATTGACCACAACTCTTTACATGTAACCATTCAGCCAATTCCTGACCTACCAAATGGTCCATCTGTCAAATGCACGTCTCTCCAACCGAGAGACAAAGATGCAGTGAGGGTCAGTATGAAAGGCAGTATGTTTCTTTCTCTTATATGTGACCTGGAAATCCTTACCAGTGAGCAAAGCAAACATGGAGCTCCAGAACGTACATGCATGAGTTCAACTGTCCACCAAGACATAGTCATATTGCACACAATTTAGTTTCAGTAGCCATAGGCAGCTGCTTCTACTGAATTACATTTTAAAAAAATACAGACACTTAAAATATTCACCTCTGTGAAAATTACATTAAATTTATACATGAAAAAAATTTCCAGTGCTTTTCTACAGCAATTGGGCACAAATTTCTGTTTTGTGAATTTGAAGTGATAACTGATCATATACAGCTAAGAGGCTACAGATGGTGAAATTTGTGTCTTGGAAGAATGAGAAGCCACCACAGAGTGTTTGTGCTGCAAAATTTACCCTTTTGTATCAAGACAAAGAAGCAAATGTGCTCAGGAGATCCAAGCTGGGTGCTTGCTTTTACCACAGAGGTGTTTATTTCACAGCTCTGTGCTTCAGTCATATCAGTAGGTTGGAGCTATGACATCTGTCCTTCTGCATCAAGCTCATTTCTTACCTTTGAGGGAGACAATCTCTGCCAAGTGTCTGTCATAACCAGATTTCTGAGCCGATGTGGTCAGTACTATCCACAACTCGTCTGCAGACATCCCTCTGCATTCAGAGGTCCTACAGCAGATCCAAGAGACTGGTCATGAGGGAAGTATGACGACTGGACAGCCGCAAACCCAAACTCTTGTTCCTCCTATCTGATAATCTCAGACATTTAGATCTTAACTAACTGCTCCTCGTATATGCCAGCAGGTTTAATACAACGTTATTCGTTGACAGCCACGGAAACTCAACCAGCACATAGTTAAATAACTTGCTTAAACTGCCAGGTCCCACTGGCATGGCTGATCCATCAATCCTGGTCTTTCAGATCTTTTGCTGACTTATCTGCACAGCCCAGTGCAAAAGCAGTTGCCTGCAATGGCGAAGTGTGGGCTCATGGACTTAAGCACTGGTTAGAAGCAGGGATGAAGCCAGTGAAGGGCAAATCACCTCCTTGCTCTGGGCCTCAGTGTCACACCTGCACTTTCGCAGTAATAACAGACATCTCTGGGTAATGGTCTTTAGTAAGATGTGGCACGTGAAACCTCAGCAGTGGTCTAGAATTCATGCTAACTGTCCATCCATTAGCAGTGCATGCATTCATGCCTACGCCTAGAAAATTAACAAGCAGACTAAATGAAGACTGCTGTGTTTTTCCACAGAAAACAAAGTCAAACAACAGCTAAAACTGAGGAGGGGAGAGTGGAAAGGAGAGCACAGAAGGCAGACCAAAGGCAACATGAGAACTGTATTTATTTTTTAATCCCTTCTCTTTTAGTGTCTGTGATGAGCGCTGTAACTAAAGGAATCTAACTGAATTAGAATTTCAATATGTCCTGAGCAGATTGGAACTGTTTCCATTCATAAGCAGCACGTCCCAGCTGTAATTGCCTGCTTGCTTATCCACACAGCTCTTTACAGCTAATCCAAATGTGGAGTCAAAAATAAATAGTGCCGAAGCATTCACTTCCCGCTGGGCAGTCGTTTTAGTTCGCCTCTGCCTTTGCTTTGTTCCAGCTGGTGCTCTCGATGGCACGGGGACTGACTCAAAGGAGATAAAGGATGATTGACCCACTCAAGGAATTAGGTGGAAGAAAAAACATTCCTGCCATATCTGCCCGGCCTGTTTTGTGCTTTTCCTCTGGGTGCTGCTTTGCGTCTGTTTATCTTTCTCTGCCCTCACCTCTCCCCCAGCCACATCACTCCTGAGATCTCCTTCTCCTTTGTGGCTTCCCTAAGAGTTCCTGACGCCCTCCCTGTCCCCAGCAGCCCATCACCCTTCCCCTCCCTGCGCTTCCATCCGCAAACACACTATCAGGATTTTAACATTTCATTTCTTTTCTGAAATGAAAGACTCTCTGCAGGGATATTTAAAAGCCGTGTAATTCTCAGATTAGGTCTTCTCGGGGGAGGGGTGTAAAGCTGAAGCGCAGCTGAACAAAACTGGAGCTGGATGGAGATGTCCCCATGGATGGGACTTGGAGCTACCCAAAGCACAGCTCTGTCTTTGTTCTCTCACATGGAATTCCGGATGTGTCTTCACTCCCCTCCCTCCTCAATGGGTAGAAGGTGGTTGTCCACCATCTTTTAGGCTATTTTCGCCACTACATCTACCACAGACTTCTTAGGAGACTTTGGTCAAGACTCAACAGTTTCAATGTCTCTGTTCATCCCCTGTAAATGACAGTGCTTTATTATGGTGCTTCACAGTCTGTGTTGTGAATTCCACATCCCTGAGATGACAGTGTTGCAGGGTCATATGAGTAGAATCAAAAGCCATTTCACTTCAGCATTGTCAGAGGTGTCTAACTCCCACTGTGCAAACAATTATTCTCAAAAAGAGTATTTTATTATCCAAAAGAGCTTTCAATAAGATCTGGTCAAGACGGGACCCACAAAATCTTGGTGAGAAGAAGGTCATACCCTTTCGATGGCCTTCAAATAGACTGACTTTAGTGTGGAGCTAGGGTTCTAGAGTAGGAAACATCTACCAGCCCTGGGAATAGAGTATCAATGTAGTGTTGAACCTCCACTTCATCTCCTCTCCCTCACCCTCTCTTTCCTACTGGTTTTGTCATGGCATGATTACAAGAAACAGAGCATCTCCACTGCCACCCATGTGGTCTCATCCAGTCAGCCTGCTCCCAGGACAATATAGGTCTTCTGGTACAATGCAGCACCTAAGGTGATATATCCCTCTGCAATTACAGAGTAGTGTGCTAAGATTTCAAGGAGAGCATCAAGTGAGGTAGTGCAGCACTTTCACTCCCTTCATTCTCATCCCCAGGATGCCTCCTCATCAGTGTAAAGCTACCTGGTGTATGGCTGAGCAGATCTACCCATTAAAACTCTCTTGACTCCACTGACTGGGGGCATGTTGCAGGGGTTGACCCCGAGATTGTCACTGCTGCGCCCATCCCAAAGGCAGCTCATTTTACAAGCAGATTGTGCCCTTCCCCAAAGCCAAAGAGCAGCTGAGATTACAAATGTAGTCCTTGTCCAATGTGTCACTTGCTACGTAAATTCAAATTCGGCACAGAAAGCTGAAAATGTTTACAGAGTCCTGACAGGCAGAGAGACAATTATCCTCAGCTGCTCCTCACAAACGTTGTTCCTCAGCAACAGTAACGTGCCAAGAGAGGCATTGCCTCGTGCTTGGATTGCAAACTCCCTAGCACCAAAACATGAGGATGGTGATAAAGGCTGGCTCTTCACTACATACTCTAACACCTGGAGGTGGCCTGTAAGCAACTCTGCCAGGTGTAATGATGGGAATAACTCATCCCTTGAACAGATGAGGAAGCTGAGGCCATAGTGTCAGACTGCTTCAAGGTGGCCAGAAGGTCACCAAATAAGAGAAGTGGCCACTCTCTTGCTTGCAATGGCAAAGAGTAGCTCCTTCGTAGCCAACTTAGGGACACGGGAATTTCTGCCAAATGTTGCTGTTTCAATCAGGTCAATCAGCATAATTAAGATTAACACAATGTAGCCAGAGTGGGTAAAACAAGTCATCATGGGGACAGTAACATATAGAAGGAGCCACTGGGTAATAAAAAAAAAAAAAGGGGGAAAAGAAAAAGTAGAGAAGAAGTCAAAATTTTAAAAAAAATAGGAAGAATAAAGATTATAAAGTCTACAGCTGTGTTGTGTGGGCTCCTCAGACTTGTACTAGGCAGGTCGCTCTTGGGAAAGGGCAAGCCTAAGGATGAAAGGCCTAATTAAATACAAGATTTGAAAGATTTTTTCAAAACACAGGAAGCCAGCACTGGAGGAAAAAACATCACGAGATGCAAACCTGGAAGATTTAGAGGTTACTTTGGAATATTTAATTTTGAAGTGTGAACGTATTGCATGTTGTCCTGTAACTAAGAAGTATAGATACTCCAACCTTTCTGAATATCTCTCTTACTCCTGTACACACTGGGGAGAAGGAAACAACAATCCTAAAGCATGATTTGAAGTTAAAAGGATTTTGCCTTTAAAAACAAAGCCAAATGCTGCTGTGTTCCAAACACAGCTAAGCTGCAACCCCATGTGATGGCTTCAGTTTTCACTGGCAGCCCCATTCCTCTCCTTTGGACATGAATTGTCCTCGGCATGCTTGTGCCATGCTTGGAGTATCCAGCAAGACCACCTTGGGTCCAGGGTGTCACTTCCATTGAACTCAAAAAATAGATCAAAAGCTCAGCCCTGATCTCTGGGGAGATTTAGAAGGGCCAAAAATAGATGTGAATTAATTAATGAGGCATCATTAGCCATCAGTCTTCCTAAACTCTTGTTTGTACATTAACACCAACTGCCCACTGTCCATTTTTTCCCTTGCCATAACAAGGAACCCCGAATTCAAGGTCATCTGCCAGTTGGATTAGTCAGTTAGCAACGCTGGAGCTCCTGAGATGCTCCAACAAGAACAGTTAGTAGTGTTGCTCTGTCCTGCATGGCACCCATTATCTTGCTGTACAGCAAAGTCTGGACACAAGGCAGAAACACAACATTTGATACTGCTGCTGCTGCTTCACAATTTAATGTTGCTGCTGCCAGAGCATTAAACATTCCATAGGTGGTAACTGGCTTCTACTAATGCAGATGCATTTCTTTTACGAGTTAGCTTATTGCTCTTGTTCTTGGCCCATGCTTGCTCTTCTGTTATGGCTACAAACAAGCGGGATTAGAGCAAACAGAGGCTGTGCTCAGATGGAGCTGTGCAGAGAAAACAGGTATTTTGACTACACAACAAACTTTGAATTGCGTCAGAACAGGGGGATTACCAGCCAGGAGTTCTACCGGTTTCTGGTTGTATCTTCAGTGCTATTGTGTGAAACCTCCCTCGGTACATGTGTGTTGGGGCTTTCATGTGCACCACAGCCACAGCAGCTTTCACTTAGATGGCCCAGACAGATGTCTGCTCAGTTTTTATCACCCCATTGGGTTTCTCCTCACCCTCTCCTTAGTGCAGCTCAGCTGCTGTCATCTCTTCAAGGTGCCATGAGATCCAGATATTCCAGGCATTGGTTTTAGTCCTGGATCCAGCTCTTACATTCCTTTAAAATCAGGACTAGAAAACTCCCCTGGGTCATCTCCAGAATCAAACAGGACCATCTTTATTTAGAAGCTATGTCCACCACTCTTCCTGGGAAAATATTCCATGTACTAAAGCACCTGAATGCCAGACTACCCAGACTACACCAGAAAATCAAGAGGTCATTTTATTTATTCTCCCACCCTTTATCACACAATACTTCTCCCTGCTTTCTGGCTCAGGAAAGCCATAGGAGATAGGTGTGGATAAGACCTGTTGGGGAGTAAAGTCCAACTGTCTATATTCAGTAAACTCACCCCAAAGTGAACCGCCACCATCCCCTTGCTGTCTGCTTTACATACCTGGTTTGAACATCTTCCTTCTCCCGTGGGCAATGGTGGGTGAGATCACTCCCCAAAAAAAGGCTTTACGGCCATAAGAAAGCCCAAATATCTCCCATCGCTCAAGAGCAGCCACCCTGTTTGTCCAAGAACTGGCACTGGTTGCTGTGTTGTGACACAGAGGTTAACATGTGAATTAACAGGAAAATTTCACGGCTTACAGGGAACTGTCTTGGGGTTCAAATAAATCCTCTGGCTGGGAAATACTGGGGTGAAGCATCAAGAGCACTTGGCAGTGTGGACAGCCCAGGGCATGGGTATATTCAGACAAAGAAGTCAGTGGTTGTATTCTTAGGTGAACGTTCAGCTTTTGTTGGCTTTTGATGACTCAGGGTGTCTTTTATGAGGCAAAATTAATGCAAGGGCTGCTCTTTTTACAGTGGGCACATTGTCCAGGAAATGAAATGCCATAAGGAGAGCGGAGCACATTAGTTTTGTGCCATAAATGGTTCTCCAAGGTCTCAAAAACACTATGATTTACATAAACATAGACAGAGGCAATTATAAATAAACTCACATATAAAAACTAGCTTTCTCTCTAAAAACATGGTAAGCAACATCCCTCTTTGGCTCTTTACAGATGTGGTGACATAGAGGTAAGGGACATTTCACACCAATCATGGCATAAACCGAAGCCTGAGGAAGGAAAGCAGCCAGCCCAGGATGAAAGTGAGGACAACAAAGTATGTAATACAGTCATCAAGCTACAAACTAAGGATGTTGAGATTCCCCCTCAGAATTACATCTTTCTGTAGCAATTTGAAGCAAGTGCTGCCCCAGCATATTTTCTTCATACTCCAGTCCTCTCTCAGGTGGTTGCTGTTGGGTGGACATGTTGACACTCCTTAGAAAAGGGCAGAATAATTATAATCTTACAAGAACAATCTCAAGTCATCTTGCAATGGCTGAAAAAGTGGAAACCTTGTCAGGTTTTCTTGTGCGATCCACAAAATTAACCAGAAGATCATGTTCAAGGGAAGGATGAGAATGAGGGAAGATAGGAGGAGCGGGTCAGCCATGGGGAGACCCACTGTCGTCAGCATCACAGCCTTTTAGAGCTGCTCCTCAGCCAGTGCAGGGTTGTGAAGTGCCCTGGGTATGTATTCATAGGAGATTGTACACTGTTTACTCTTATTTCTCTCTTTAAAATTGTGCATTTATTCAGAAAAAAAAAAAAAAAAAAAAAAAGCTTGGAATGAGGCATGTTTAGTAAAAACCAAAGCAAGGCCTCCTTGTCTGTCTCTGTGGCAACTGCACCAAGTGACAGCTGTGTTGATGCCACACTGGGTAAATGACAAAGAAGACAGCAGTGTTCAAGCAAAGCCGAGTACAAAGTCCAGGGTCCAAGCCAGTATCCTGACTCTAACAGCACACAACAAAAGTCATAACAAGTACAGCAGTTTGCTGGTAACCTGCACTACAGGAACACTCCCTACAGACTCTTCATAGCCAAAAAGCAGCTTGGTGTGCCTCTTCTAAACTATGTTTTAATAGGTATTGTCATGAATTTAAGGTGTTCTGTCTGTTCAAGCAATAGCACAATCCACTTTTACTCTAAATGCCAGACTGACATCCTGCAGTAATGAGTTTCATAGGCTAATTACTGGTTGCATGATAAAAATACATTGCCAGCAGCTGACTCAGAGAGGCAATGGGCAAACAGATGAGTGCAACTTGTTTTCTCAGAAAAGAGAAAGGGGATAGGAAAGGAACAGGGTTCACAGTCCTGCCTTGGGACTGTGGGGAGGAGAAACGCATGGAAATGACCTGGTGGAGCAGGACATGGTCATTGTAGGTTTTAATCATTCTAGGTTGCAAGTCCTCCAAAGGCTTTCAAAGGAGGGTCTAGGAGTATTTGTTACTGCTCTACAAAAGGCTCTTACCTAACAGCTAACCCCCACCTAAAAGAAACACGGACTTCAGTCACTTACATCTGATCTCTGCTGTGATGTCATCAGTGTAACAATTTTACACAAAATTAGGTGTGTAATTGTGTGTTAAATGGTGATGGTTAGCTTGGATCGCCCAACTAATGAAATAGGCAGCAAATGCTATCACATATGGACTGCTCCAGGGCACTGGGACTCTGAGGGAGCCTGAAATCACTCTGACTTTGCTGGAAAGAAAGACATTCCTTTTCCTCCTCTGGCATCCCCTCAACGGGGCTTTCACTTCAGTGATGCTCCTGCAGTTTTCCTTGGAGCTTGTGAACCTGTGTCGCTGCCCAGGCAGTCCTGCTCAGGTGTCCTTGTTGGCTCAGACAGGCAGCAGAAGCTACTCATTACCTCTAATGTGTGCCCAAGTTTTGTTTAATTAAGAACATACTCTCTAACAGCATCCACCACCATCTCCTGGTGGCTCTGGGACCATTCATGCTGTGGCAGCACAGCCAGCCAGGCTTTCCTGCCATTTGACTCACCTGTGACATCCTAAAGGATGCAGCAGCAAATATGTGCTTGTATGCATATATATAAATCATTTTCCAGCATTAAGGGGCTCAGCCTGGGACAGGTCTCAGTCCAATATCCAATGTGGCCAAAAAGGCCTTTGGGAGTTGCTCTGAGCCCTCCTGCATTGCTTGATATAGAATCACCAGCTCGTTTGGCATGGGCTTGGCTCTCTCGTGCTGTCTGAAGTAATGTGAGTGCAATCTTACATACCAGAGTGAGGATGAGATCCAAGGTCCTGCAACCCAAATTTTTGGCTATGATCACTCATAAAAACACTTGTTAGTTGGTGGTTGTCTTGGTTAGATCTGGATGCTACTTTACCTTCTAAAATATAGTTATTTCAGGGAGGAAAAGCTTCTTCCTGTCTTCCAGTACTTAACTATAGTGGTTGTAAGAAAAGAAAAGACTCTTTTTAGCTCTCAGAGCTGCAGTGAGGGAAAGGGCTGGGGGAATATTCCCCTCTTTCTGCCTCTCTTGTTTTGGGCCACCTTCTTGACCAACTTGCCGTTCACAAACACAGCCCAAAAGCTTTGTTAGGTATTACTGACTATCATTTCAACCAAGATCCCTATCTGCAAGCCCCAGACCGAGCCAACATCTCTGAGCATCACAGCAACAGGGAGCAGCAGGATCCCAGTAGGAAGGAAGTAGTGGAGTCACCAGTTTGGCCAGTTTTCCCAGTTTATGAGTTTGACCTGGGTCTGTGCCAAGAGCCCCAGTGGAGGGGACCTGGGCTGACTCCAGATGGAGAGCCCAGTCCCTTGGCATCCATCAGCCTGTCTGCATACAAATAGCTTTTGGCTCCCATCCATGTCAGTCTTCCCCTGCAGCCACCGCTACAGGATTTAAGTATTCTCCCAGGTTCACCACTATGCAAATATTGAAATTAGCCCTTTGCATGATTATGTAGATAGTGACATTACAGAATTTTCAAGCGAGAAGCACTGAGGAATTCATGTGCCTTCTCTGCTGACAGCATCAACAGCCAGGTTTACTTTTCAAAGAGTTGAAGAATGGCCTCCAGTGTATGAAAAACTTCAGCATTAAAGCATTTGGTGTCTGGAATATTTCTTTTTTTTTCTTAAGCCTTTCTCTGCAGTAAAAGCACAAGATGTTATACCATGAAATAATGTAAAATACAGCTCTCGCCTAGAAGGGCATGGTTCTCAGAGGCTGAAGTTTTGACTGAGCCTCACTAAAACCAGGAACAGATTAGGAGGAGCTCTGAGGGAAGCTGTAACTTGACTAGCCAGTCCAATACAGCCTGTGCTTCCAGCTTTACAATGAAGCTACCATCTGGAAAGATGGTTGCTCAGGGTAACAAATATCTACTAGAAATAACATAGTTACAGTGAATGTGCCTTGAATTAGGGCAAGAGAGCAACAACACTTCTTGAGATCCTTTCAATTTCTGATTCTATGAGATCTAATTGAAGTACAGAGTTCAAATTCAGTCCTGAAAAAGAAGCCCCTCAGACATTTCCCCTCTTCAGAAGACCTCAGGAGCCTGAAAGAAGGTAGCAGCCTCATACCCTGCTGTGAAACACAGAAGTGCCTGGGCAGGAATCTAACTGGTCTAGCCAAAGGGCTTTGGAAGATGAGGTTGTCTGTGGGAAAAGACATCTTTGTCACATCTATTACATTTCCACAAAATGCTGCATTTACATCTCATACTTGTGCTTCATTCAGACACCTTCCTTGAGAACCCCATCACACTGAGAGTTATCATACAAGCAATAAGCTGTAATGAACACATGTGTGCTTAAACAACAGACATTTTGTACTCCCAAAATACCACCATAAGAACATTGGATGTGACTATTACCTTTTCTTAAACTACTGATGATTTCTTGTCTATGGTGCAAATCCTTTGCAGCGTGGAGCATAGCCAAGCCTGATTACCAGTGGGGCAAACAAGATTTATCTTTCATCTCCGCACACTGATCTGTCATCCCCATTATTTTGCATCCTGCTTTAAGTTAAAAAATGGTCCATCTTCAGAACACACTGGGCACGGCCACAGGGGATTTGGTACACTGGATATAATACGATCTGCCGCATTGGATGGGCAGTGACAAAAATTATCCCTCTTCCCCCAGGTCCTTCCATCGTCCCACCGCAGCAAGCAAAGCCAACACTGGGGAATCCTCTAAAATGTTTATTTGGACCAGTGGCCGGAGCTCTACATCTTACAGACATGATGAGAAAAGGTAAACGGCATCTGTGCTGATTGTCTCTTATGGGTTTTGAATCTTTAGGAGTGTGGCCTGTGGCTTCTCCTTAGTGGCAGCACTAGAGAAGCAGAAGGGTTGCAAGGGGTGTCCACCCCCTCCCTCTCACACCCCTAACATACACCCCCCGGTTGCCACTCCATCCACACCAGAACCAGCCAATGAATGCCAGAGTTAACATGCCAAGCCAAAACAGAGTGCTGGGATAATGCTAGAGCCATGGCCAAAGCCTTCCTTGTCCCCAGGACCCCAGCAGCACACCATAACTATCTCAGAGATCAGTGCACACACATCATACATTTGAAAGCATACTAACCCCCAGCCACAAACAAGTTTTCAGTCCCAGCTCCAACCCATCTGAAGCCTTCTAGCCTTTTGCAGGTGTCCTGCTTCCAGCCACCCACCCACACTGCTTCCACACCCCTCTCCAGGCAACACACAGTGCCTCCACCTGCCCAGCCTCATCATTGTCCTATGTAACTTTTACACATACAGACAGTGCCTCCAGCTGTCAGAGGGGTTTTCTGTTTATATGCTTGTGTTTGTGAGGATGACTGCATGTGCAATACATTGCACAGTAGTTGGGGCATGACAAGCAGCTTGAAAGTGACCTGCTAGCCCACCACCCACTAAAGTACTACTGCTGGAGGGAACAGGCTGAAGGAAACAGAGGAACAAATGGGTTACTGGATCTCCCAGAAGAGCAGGGAATTACACTGAAAAGAAGGAAAGGGAAGGAGAGGTTTAAAGTCCACAGATAAAGGCAGCACTCAGTTGGGAATGAAAGAATTTAAGTATCACTGAGGAAAGAACAGATGCCAGTAACAGTCAGACTCATCCTACCAGAATCTTTCTCCTTTGTAGTGAAATTTGATGGACAGTTTGTCTTGTCACAACTGGACACGTTCCCCTTTCTTTTGTTTCTCCCTTCCCTCCCCTGCTTCAGCTCCCCTTGCAGTCACTATTAAAAGTAACCACAAAAAAAACAGACTCTGGTGAAACAAAAACAGAGGTCAATGTATCCACAGTGCCAATTAGCAAGACACGCTCTTCAGTAATTCTAATGAGACATTACTGCTGGCATCTGCTTGGGAAAATGTGCTCATGAGTTCAGGCAGCAGAGCTGCCCTCAGGACACAGAGTTTCTTTGGAGAACTGGCCCATTTGCTGAACTTTTCTGCAAAGGCTGCAGAGGTGTTCTGCTCTTTCGATAATCCAATCCCAAACAGATATTTTAAAGCCATCAAGGCCAACTTGGCAGCAGGTTTCCATGGACTTTCATTTAGAGCTGATTATGTACCTCTTATGATTATGGAGCTGCCTCATGTACTTCTGCAAGTCTCCTCTTTAAGTGAATATTCCCCAGGCTAATGTTCTTCTGCATTAAAACAGTGTCATGATGGTCCAAGGCTAGACACTTGGAGGAGATATCTGCCCACACGCTGGGCTGGCTGGAAGCCAGCACAGCCTTCAGCTCACACCATACCTTTCAGTGGGACTTATTAACTTGGGCAGAGAGTTGTGCTAAACAGGGCTCACAGGTGCTTGGTCATCTTAAACCCTGGGTAGAGCTTGCCCCTGCCTACCTGCAGAAATAGTGAGGTAGGGAGCAGTATCTCTGTACTTGCACACCAGCCATGACAATTTCAGGAGCCTTTTCAAGTCTCTGGGTGGGTTTATTTCCCAGGTGGTCCTGCAGAGCTATGCAGAAGAAATTGTTCATACCCTGTGAGTGATTATTAAAATGCAGAAGGGAAAGCGAGGAAGAGAAAATGGAAATACAAGAGTGGTGACTGCAGCCTCAGGACTGCAGAAGAGAGGTGTGAACACAGATCAAGTGTTGCTGGTGGGAGAAACTCACTTGCCAGCGTCTGGCAATGATTTTAACATGTGTAAGGTCACCAGCATCAGCACTGCATCAAACAGGCAGCACATTTTAGAGAAATGACTTTCCCTAAATGACCCTTTCCTAGGAACTTTTGCTTTTTAAACTTCAAACAGGAAGATTGTCATGTGAAGCAGCAAACTTGCCACCTAACGTATGCTACAACCACAGAGTTTTGAGGGATTACACCTTAATAATAACCTGTGCAGCACTGGATCAATTTCTGTGGAGGAACCTCCTCCTGGGTGGGAAGTGTCTCTCAAGCATCTCTTTTTGCAGGGTCAGGCCCAGAATCTATGTATTTCATCACTGGTTTAGGCACCCACGGCTCCTCAACTGCTACTTTTTATGGTTCAGAAACCTAGTCAAGCACTCGTTCTTCTCAGCTGTCAATTAGGCTTTCCACAACATCACAAGCTTAGAAAACCAAAGCACTGGTTTGATTTCATTCAGTTTGGTCCAGTATGGTGGGGAAGAGGGAAGGAACTGAATGAACAAAACCTGTTCATATCTGTAAGAATCTTTCTATAGACTTTAGTGAGAACTCCAGAACTCCAGATAAGTTTCCTGTTGCCATAGCTATAAAAAGAAAAACTGATACAGCTAAATATGCCCTGTAAAGAAAAAAATGTAAAGAAATACGCTATTAAGTAGAGAAGTCCTTGAGCACTGGGAGTTTTACAGGTTTCTACGGGGGGGGGGGGGGTGTTGACAATTGCATTCAAGGGTTTCTGAAATCAGTAGACACTTCAACATGAGTTATTTCGAGTGACATCTGCGTAACATAGTGATATCAGAGAAGTGAATGTGAATTAAAAGTCACTCTGAATAATTCAGGCAGGCAGGTATCCCATCCGACAAGCCCCATGACCACACACAGAGCTGGAGGAGGCAGTATCTCCTTCAGTGCCACACCATGGTCCATTTACAAGGGAAGGAATTTGAGGGTAGTTAATTTTTGTTAATTAAAAATAATAATAATAATAATTGCAGGTGCCTGGTTATTCTAGATTTCTAGGGCGGAAACTAGATCTGTTTTCCAGTGCTCCTACATCCACCCATTTTGAGCAAAACAAACTATTGTACAGGGTCAAAAGAAGCCTTATTTTAGCCTCCCCTTCTTTATGTGGCAGTACCCAGTTGTAAGCCTTTGGCACACTGGACTGTTCTAATGTTTGCTAATAAATCCATTATATCCCCAGAGCTGCAGAGCAGCTCTGTACCAGTAGAGCACAGTGCACACAGGATGCATAACTGAGTGCTAAAGACTGTGTCCCCCATGATGGCAAAGAAAGATTGTAGCTGCAGCAAATATGAGCAACACTACAGAAAACATAGAATTTCTTATTAAGTCCAGTAGGTTTAAATCAGCACTGCAATTCTCCTTGACTGTTTCGTCATTAGGGTGACTAAATGTAACCTGGGCTGGCTAAATTAATCTTGGGTCCTCCCTAAGCCTTCCTCTGGAGATCACATAAGCACTGCTGACCACACTGCAGGGGATCCCCACACTGCCGGTGTTCACAGAGAGATATGGAGAAGGAAATCTCTGCTCCATGCTCAGTAGCCATGGTCATGGCTGACATTTCCTCTCTGGCAGCTGAGCCTGGGTAGAGTAGCCAGCCCTTATCCTCTGAGAAGTCTGGCAACAGGAACACAGAGATCTAGCAGGGGAAAACTTCAGTTTGGAAACAACCAGGAGAGCAAAGACCTTTTGTCCTTGGGGGCTTGTTTTCTACTAAATGTCTTTGCATAGGGCAGAGAGCCCTCATGTTCTGACAGCTGGGACTTCTTTAAAAGCAAACAGTCCCCCTTGGTGTCATCTTTGGGGATTTATTACAGGTAAGAATAAGTATTAGATAGAGTCACCTAGATAAGCAGTGTCTGGGATGCAGTGATCTGTACTTAAACACAGCACAGCAGTTTGCTAACTGTGTGTGTGCAGCCCTAGGATCTAAAATCAGGCAGCTAAGCATGGCACTCTTCCAGCTCACCGAGCAGAAAGAGGTCCCTGGACTCTGCCAAAAGTTCACAGGTACATAGAATCCTCTCCCATGGAGCAGCACACACTGCTCAGACCACCACTGCCTCTCCAAGGTAAGGAGATGCCAAGTCTGCTCTGTTAGTGTCAAAAAGTTCTGCACAACATATCATGTCCCCCCAAATCCAGGGCTTTCAGGCCAAAATGTGAAGCCTGGTAACAGCAAACGTTCCCAGCATCATACAGAGCAAATTGGTACCTCCCCAGCACAAGCACAACTGCTCCAAACATGATATCCAAGGCAGAGCTTTATTTTGCTTTATTTAACATGGCAGGCAAACGTGGGAGATCCTCCTAGCAGGTGGTCACCACACACCACTCTCTTTGCCAGTCACCTGCCAGACAGAGCATTTCTACCACATAGCCCTCAGTCCATCCTTTTTTACCTCTCATTGCACATTTCTTGGCTCAAGGCCACATGGAAACTGTTTGTAACCATTCTCAATTAGCTCTTTTGTTTTCAAATTGACCATTTGTATCCCTTTTATGTCCTAACTGCTCTGGTGACATTAGTGAGCGATCGCACTGTCTCTTTTTTATGTCTACACGCTGACATAAGTTATGCTGTGTGATCAGTTAATGTGCTGGAACTGCATGACAATCTCTGCCTTCCTGCCTACTTCCATTTGGGAGCAATGCAAATCCTAATAACAGCTCTCAGAGTTAGACACAGTTTGATAAATAATAATGGAAAAGTAACATTAGATTATTACTCTGCATTACTTCTTTGAAGGCAATTGCATCTGCCAGTTCACAATATATTTTTTCTCCCCAACACCACAGAAAAATCTGACAGGCTGAATTACTATTGCCTTTCCAACTAGGAAAACACTGACAAGCTTTAAAGGGTGGTTTTGAAGAGAAACCACAGAGATCTAAAGATGTAAATTACAGCTGAATGAAGAAAACTCAAGGGGTCTTAGGTATGGGAGATTATTGACTGCAGTACCATCTAAGCAAAACTTTTGTTATAAATCCCCACAGCATATGTGTTTTTCCTTGCTTTACTCATCATCTAAATACAAATTCAATTCCAGTTTCAGGGATTCTACGACTAAACCTTTTTTCTTGTTTCTCCTGTGTTTATATACAATTTTACACCTGTTTCAACTCTTGTTTCCTTGTACCTGTTGGCAAATGTAAGTTATATGGTTGGTCTGACACAGTGTTTTTTTCCAAGGTTGAGTGAAACTTGGTGGTTTCAGCTTAAATGAGTGGTGGGTTTGCTAGAGCCCAAAGTGATGTTGATGTTGCTCACCTGCCATTTTGCAGACAGTAGAAGAGGAACCTCTTCCACGTGTACTACTATGCCCATGTTATGGTGGTGCCAGGGCTCAGAGGTGCGCGGTTCACATGCTTCGGGTGCTGCCTGGATGATTCAAAAGAACCGTAACAGAAAACACAGGAGATTTTGACCAGCCTCAGGTCTGTAAGTACATTTTAAACTCACAGAGTTTGAGTGTGTTTGAAATGTACTCAAATATTTCCTTCTTCACCATTGTCTCCTCGTGACCCATTGAATCATCAAAGGCTTGGAGATGAAAGAAGGACTTATGGCTAGAAAATGCAAAGGACTCTCTGCTGAAGGGGGAATGGTTTGTTGTATCTTCTTTTATTTAATCCCAGAACAAATAGCTTTGGTGGAAAATTTTCTGTGAGCATTATCACTGTAATGAGTAGCTGGGCTTCCAGAAAGCTATTTTACAAATAAAGTAAATAAGCTCCCAATCAAAAAACCCACAGAAATCAATTGCAAATCCCCGTAGCATTTCATGAGTATTAAGTCACACTCAGGATGGAAAATTACCCAAACCACTAGTGTGTAGGGAATCAAAACAGAACATGGTCCTTTCAGATAATTTTAGTGACGACTTTCTTCAGGCTGTTTTCTATATATTGTAACATAAGACCTGTTACCACATTCAACTGAAGAAAAGACATCTTGTATATCTGAACATCTTCTAGTGGCCTAAATTGGCATTGACAGATCAAATTCAACCATGGTATGATTGACCTGAGCCAATGAAGTTCTACCAAAAAAGGATTTACTGAGCTGGCACAAACATCTAATCCTTATATTTGCAATAAGAGGTTTTTATCTTTTCAGAAATGGTTGTAATTTATTTTGAATATTAATAAGTTTCCACCAGGTCAGAGTGAATCCAATGAAAAAGGACACCTGAGGATACTTAAGCCTTTCTCTCCCATGAGATGTGTATGGAGGTGGAACTACCCACCCTGTAGAGGGTTCACTGATGTATGAACTTCACATAAGAATGTATTATTTTCAACCTCAGAAATATTTACCAAAAAATCAGGGATCACGACCTACTGGACAAAAGGAAAACAGTCACAGCCCTAAAAGCTGGAGAAGACCGGGCCATACTCCTCGGACTGGCCATGATGGTGTGCTCTATCATGATGTACTTTCTTCTGGGAATCACCCTGCTGCGGTCTTACATGCAAAGGTAATTTTGTGATAGTTACTCTGATCTCACACTCTCTGCTCCAGCTGACTTCTCGACACTTATTCTTTTGATTCCTTTTATTAAAGCTTGATAGTTTTTGCTTTGGTCAGCTTACTCTCATTTTTGCATTTCACTCCCCCAGTATAAATTAGGTGTAACTACAGTGAAAGCAATTTGAGCAATACCAGCATAAGTGAGGGAAGAATTACATCCCTGCTTGACAAAATCTTGATCCACTGGCTTTAGACTTGCCACAGTTTAACACCAGTATAATACTTGTATCAGCTGTTTGGCAGTCTGTTGAACCCTGTAAGCCTCCCAGGAGCTGTTGCTGCAAAGTCTAGGCTTGGGAGAAAACAGCAAAAATATTCCACAGCCTCAAGAAATAACACACTTTGAAATGAAGAATAGAGAATTAATTTGGTAAAGATACCAAGCTGCTTTGTAGCACATAGTTTTCCATGTAGGTTATTACTTTCATTTTAACAAGTGAAATTGTTTAGAAATATAGTAATTTGCTGAAAATGAAAGACCATCTTTCATCGTTAATGTATGGCATTTAATTTTTCTGAGGCCTTCTCTGGCTTCTTTCTCTGTCACAGAGCAGAAAGTTTGGCCCATGATTCATTAACAATGTTTCAAGCACCAGTCCTGTTTAAAGTCCAGCCCAGACTGTAATAAGACAGGCGACAATGTTTTTTCTGTCCTGATCAGTGGAGTTAGAAGAACGAAAAATGTGTCATTGAGGATGAAAAAATTAGCCTGCCATACCCAAAACCACCCTGAGGCAGCAGCCAATACCTGGCATGTTTTGACTTATTCACCACAGGCTGCTTCTTTAGGCACTTACAATAAGTGTCTAAAGTTAACTGGTACAAGCATCTTCAATTACCTTAGGGCACCTGCAAGAAAATACTCCTTGACCCTGCAAAAATAATCAAAAAGTAGCGATGCCCGAGGATAAACTGTACTGATTTGCAGCATCTTATTTGTGCGATAAAGATATTTATCCCTTTTTATCCCAGGCAAAGTTTAGATTTTGGAAACAGAGATCAAGACCTGTTAATTACCCAAGAGCATTTGCTTTTCCAAATTGCTCTCCCAGACCTTTCAGCAATATCAGGGTCAGTTGCAGAGGCTGCTAAGGTCAAAATTGCTCATGTGGAATGAGATGATTTATATTACTAACTGTGTGAAAAATTGCCAGAAGATATTAAAACACATACAAAGTATCAAATATTCCGTCTTCACAGGTCTGTTGTGGGTAGGTGTTACTTTATTACCTCCATGCATGAATAAAACAGCAGTCAGGAAGGTGAAAGCGAGGAGGAGAAGACAACCCAGGAGTCCTTGCTGTCACTTCACTTTGTACAGCCAGATTTCCTTAGGGGTTATTCTCCTTTACAGACAGCCGTAGCCCTCCAACAAAAAAAAAAACTGCCTGGGAGGGGGAAAAGAATCCCTTCACTTGATTTTGCTACAGAACTCATAGCATAATTTAAAATACAAGATGAAATATACAAGTAGATTACTGCCAAAGTAAAATACCAAGAGAATTAGTCAGAAACCTTTATATCATTGACTCTGTAAAGCCTTTTTTAGGTTTGGCAAGAGGCAGGCAGACTCTCAGCCCATTCATAGTGAGGGGTAAGACAGCTGCACTGGGTGTGAGCTGAGGTGCTGAGCAGGGCTAAAGGGGAGCTATGTGGTGAAACCTACCCCTGAGCCCATGAAAGGCCTTACACAGAGCATACAGTGTGCCCTTCTCACCACTGCCCTCATCCCTAAGGAAGATCCAGCTGAAGAGTTTTAAATTCGTGCAAGAAATACATTGCCAGTGCACACCCAGGCTCCATCATTCCAGTTTAACCTCTGCTGAACTGGTGATAAATTGAAATCCTCCATAACTATTTCATCAGTTGGCTTAATTTACAGAAAACTGAGCAAGTTGCCACTAGAAGAAGCCTTTCCACAGATGGAGCTGCATGTGGTGCCACTTGTATGTTACTATGCCTTCATACATATAAATACATGTGCTCTGGCAATTCAAAGTCATCTTCCCAGCCTTCATTTTAAACGGAACTGGACTTGATGGTTAACCATCAATTCTTAGTCCAGGGTGTCCTGTCATGCAGCACTGTGTGCATTGTTCTCTTCCTGGGGCAAGCTGCTCAGTTTTCTTCTCTTATCTCTGTTGATTTCCTTTGGTTTCTAAAATATCTTCTCCAGACTAACAGTCCCAATTCCTTTTTCATTTATACACAGAAATAAGTGAATCAGGTGTTCTTGTGGTGCTATACTTCTTAGGTGCTATGGAATAATACACTGTCTGCAATATGTGACATGACAAAGTCCAGCCTTTGTTCAATGCACTGCAACATGTACCATTTCCTATAAGATGCCCCCCAGTATATCCCTAGCAAAAGCCAGAGCTTCATTTCATGCTTATTATCAATTCTTGCCATGCTCTAACATCTGTTTTTCTTCCTACTTAGTGTCTGGACAGAAGAGGCTCAGTGCTCACTTCTCAATGCATCCATCACAGAAACCTTTAACTGCTCATTTAACTGCGGTCCAGACTGCTGGAAAATCTCTCAGTACCCCTGCCTCCAGGTGTACGTTAATCTCACCTCTTCTGGCCAGAAGCTTCTGCTCTACCACACAGAGGAAACAATGAAAATTAATTCTGAGGTAGGAGCACAGAATAAATTTTCTTCCTTAAATGGGTTTTTGAGGGCCACTCACCTTGTTATACCCATTCCCTGTTTTAAAGCACTATAAGTCTTCCAACACTTGCTTCCTTGGTAAATACAGAGCAGAGAAAGCAGAAATCAGTGTGCAAATTGAGCTCACATCTCCAGAACGGGCAGTTTTCCATCTCCATGCCATGCAGGGAGTGCAGCTCATTCCACACAGAGTGGTGTCCTCAGGGACTGGACCCTTCCTCATCCACTGCCAGTGGTTTACAGGCGCAAGCTAGCACTGAGCACTTCTGATATTGATGTTCTTGTGGAGCTGTGGACAAGCCACTTCCCACCTGGGTACAATACTACATAATAGTGAACACCCCTAGCGCAGTGCCCAGAACATCCACGGTGGTGAGAACAGAAAAGGCCTTATTACTGCAGGGCCAGGCAAGGCAACCAGGTGAGAATGAGAGCCCCATGTCTAACATCTGAGGTCAGCTGTGCCACTGGGGTCAAGGCACGGCAGTTGCCCCTGTCGATGGTGCAAAGATGCTGAAATTTGCTGAGCAGAGACTGTCAAGATAAAAGCAGCAGTATAAAAAGGGCTGGTTTTCAGGCATGTATAAGCTAAGGAGTCAACCCATTTGTCTTGCACAACTTCCCTGATTCCAGATATTGAACCAGAAAAACTATTTTTAACAAATCTGCAGAAGAATTTCTCTCACTGCTTCAGCAAATACAAAACCCAGTGTATCTCCATCCAGGTGGGATGGAGACAGTTCCTGTCTGGAGGCTATAATGATCTCAGTGGATGCACAGAAGGCATCTCCCCGCTGCCTACAGCCACAGCTGTGCAGCTGACGCAGTGCTGTGCATCACACCCAGACACGCAACCGCCTCTGCACAGGTGGCTGTTTGTTCCACCACATAGCAAGGATTAGACTAAGAAATGTCCCTTTCCCCACATTCCCTTCTTTGCAGCTACAGCACCTGGGTACCTAAGATTGCAAGCTGCAGCGAGTCGCAGCTAAGTCATTAGACTTGCAAGTGCCAGATTTGTATTAACTATTTAGTTATCCAAGGTCACTGAACCCCAGACTATGGGTGCTTGGCAAAGCGCAGCCTGTACCAGCAGAGCCTCAGTTCAGGCTGCTGACAACGTAACCTATTACGTTTCTATTTATGGCAGCAGTTCAGTAGACCAAATTACTTCTGCATATTAAGATGAAGCGATATTAAAATTAGTCAAAGCACAGCACGGTTGCACTGGGCCAGTTATTTTGCTGGATAATTAGCTCCTGTGGCTGAGAGACAAAGTCCTTTGGATCTGAAGTGTGAAATGGAGAAAAGTGCAACCACCTTCCCCTCTGGTTCGGCATCAGTGCAGAAAGAAGGCACTCATGGTTCATGAAGTGTGCAGCAGGACAGACCCCACTTTCTGCTGGGGCACAAGCAACATCCAGTGACACTCATGCCATAATTTGTTTGAAATGGATCAGATTGGTCTGTGTGCTCCACTGGATTCAAATAAACCAAAAAATTCAGCATTCTGTTACATTGTCCACATTCTGTTATTGATGATTTTTGCTTACTGAAATGGACTTTGACATTCTGCCAGATGCCACCTCCTCTTAATTTAATGTAGGCACAGTTAATGCTTCTCCAGCCCAAGGTTGTTTTACAGGTTAAGCTCTGTTCTCGGGAGGATTCCTAGGTTTTTCTGACATGCTGCTGGCTACATGACCTGAATCCAAACACAGTTTTGAATGGAAGTTTGAATGGAAGATGTCTATAAAATACCTGGCTCCTTGTGACTGGCTGAGATCAGCAGAGCCTCCAAGCTCAGATCACCATCACCCATCTCGGCTCCCAGGACAGGTGCTCCCTCTTCCCCAGCCAGCAAGCGGCCCTGTGCGGTGGGACGAGCAACCCTGAGCACAGCTGGTTTTGTCGTGCTCCAGCTCGGTGCTAGCTGTCTGTCTCCATCCACCTACTCAGGTCTGCATTTCCTATCTTCCTCATCACTAAATAAACAACAAAAAAAATCTGTCCCTGGCTTACTATGCCCTGACATTACTGGAGATGTTGCTGAGCACGGTGCTTGCTTCCAATGGCAACACCAGTGACCTTCAAAAGGTCATCATCCCCCTACCAACCTCTCTGCCTCACTGAGAACTGTTCCACTCACAGAGCAGTATCTGGAGCCTATCCCTCTCCTCTCCCCACCAGCTAGTGTGGATGGACTAAAATACACTTTGATTTTAAATAATTATTAATCTAGGAGCCTTGCTATCTAACCTAGCTATTGTCCCACAAGGTGTGGTAAGGATTAGGTGGAATTTATATCAAGACGTACAGGGCGCTGCTGCCAGTCTCTGGTGGAATCAGTGGGAAGTAAATGAATACCAGTTGAGCTGCTTGAGCTTTTCCCAGAAAAGCACACTAGAGTTTCCATAGCTTTTCTTTGCTCTCACTGTGCATACTTTATCTCTAACCTTTAAGACAAGCCCAACCCCTCATCAATACTACAAGCATAGCGGCTTAAATGCTTTTACAGCTACACTTTCCCTTCGCAGCCATCAGAGGCTATAACACCCTCTGAGAGAGGTAAATCAGCTGGTGTCCCCTCACAGAAACCAGAGCCAGGCTGTCACCCTGAGGAAAAGCTGCAGTAGTTAAAACAGTTCTAGAGGCCTCGTTAAGCTCTCATATCATTTTGATTCTTTCCATGTCATCAGAACTGCTGCTGGTTTATACTCATGCTCTGCAAGTGAAATAACAAGCAAGCTTTAATCACCAGAATCACTATTATGCCTGCTATAACTGCCTGCCACTCAGAAATTATGGAAGATACTGTGGTTTCTCACTGAAGGTTCAGGTATTTATAACCCAGGGAAGAGTGTCCCTGGTGCAAGGGGAGCAGCAATGTTCAGATACGGTTCCCCACAGACCCGTTTGTGGGATGGAGGTGGAGACCTCAGTCTGCAGGAATCAATATCAGGCCAACGCAGACACAAAGCTTCTCCTTCAAAGCTCCTCAGTTCAAACCTGTTGCACTTTCTGAAAGATGTATAAATTGGTGTTCTGACCACTTTCTCACAAAGATTGACACAGCGCATCTTCTCAAAGCTTCCAGTCCCAGCGTCCAAGCTCAGCATGGCAGGGACATACACCCGAACCACAGACATACAAGATCCATGTATTTCCCAGCCCAGCCTGAACTGGAGGTCTCTCTGACAATAGGGCTGCCAGTGTAACTTCATTGTTTTAAATAAAAGTGCCCCAGGTTTGCCAGAGGTGTTGTGTGATCTCCATCTTTGGAGATAGTTATAACTTGACAGGATAAATCAAATTGTGAGTATCGGTGCAGGGAGAAACCCTGCACTGAGCAGCACATTAGACTGGATGTGTCCAGAGGTGGTTTATATAGGCTACTTTTATGAACCTCCAGTCCTTTAAATTAGAAAAGCTGAGCTGGAAATGTAATAACAAGTTCTCTCCGTAATTGTCTGGAATTTCCTTCTTGTGATCAGATTGCAAGTAAGACAAGAAATGCTTTTCTCACATTGTATCACAGAATTCTGACCTGAGATAGAGAGCCAGACATTTTTTTACTTTCAGATTTGCGGTTTTCCAAGCATTTGATGATGCAGAGGTGTAACAGAAGAGCACAGACTTCATAGTCTGTGTTCACAGGTACAGTGTAACAATTGTGGATATAAAATTCCATGCAAGGCATTGGAGAAAACTAAAAAAAGATCAAACCAAAGAAGACACTTAAAACATCCCATTATCCATGTCTACCTACACGTTCACAAATGACCTATGCAGCATGGCAGAGCCAGCCCTGTGCTATCCCTGGGATCTCACTGGGGAAGCCAAAGCATGGAAGAAGACCAGGAGCACCCCACACCACAGAGTGCTTGTACTGTGGACCTCCTCAAAGCTGAAGCCCAAATGTCTCCAGAAGCTCAGGACGACTGGGATGAGGCAGCTAGCACAGGGAGTAAAGGATACCCACATCTCGGAAAGCCTGGAGGAAGAGACAGTTCCAGCAGAAGGAGCCTGGCTGAGAAACAAAGTGCATCATCCTCCCTTGCAAACTGCAGTTCACAGCCTCATGCTACAGACCTCTTGACATGGGCAGCCCAACCCACCCACGACAGCTGCTGGCTCTCTGCCATCAGTTGTAGGAGGAAACAGCTGAAGTTCTGCTTCAGCATCAGGTGTTCTTAGAAAGTGTTCAGAAAATATTTGGATTTGTAGGAAGTTAGCCCTCCCCCCCCGCACTCCTGGGACATTTCCACAGTCTTTGAGTCCAGGAATCTGTCATCTTTCGGGCTTCTATGTGCCTGCTGTTTTTTGTCAAGGGGGGAGGACTGGATTTTGGCAAGAGTGGCCAAGTCCTCATTTAATCTCAGGATAGTAACAGCTAGAACTTCAAGAAACAAAATTGTGTAGCACAAAACTTGCAAGGAAATAAAAGGCAAAAACCAACAAACATACCAAAAAGCCATCTGAGCTGGAAACGCTGCTGTTATGACAGCAATAGCACATAACTCAGTATAAGAAAATGAGGTTGCTTGACTAAGAAATTTCCCCTACTTATTGGATTATGATCTATTGGAGAGTCATAGACACCAGAGGAGGGCTTGTATCTTTGGACATTTGAGACAAAGCTGGGCAGAGCACAAGAGAATATCCTGGAGGGAGCAGACCTACACTAGCAGGAAGATGGATGAGATATTGCAGCTCTGATATTTTAGATCTCTAATTTCTAGAGTTCTATGAAATATTCATAATGGCCGTGCTGCCACGCTCTACCCTTAATGCTCCAGTCTGTAATGCCAGACAATCTTTCTGCTCCTCATACGATCATATTCTGTGCTAATAAACTTGCCAATGAATCAATCAAATCCTGTTATGAGGTTAATCCTTTGATCATTATTAGGACTAGAGATGTATTGCAGTGTGTTACAAAAAAAGTCACAGCACAGTCATGAAAAAGATCTGAGGGATATTTCTAAAGTATATACATTAAAACAATAATAATAAAAAGGCACAAGTCATGTTATTTTAATCAAAACAACTTTTTTTTCCTTTGTAAAACTCACTTTTTCTCATTAAATTATCTGGAGCTACTTTAGGTGCTCACCCAGGACAAGCAGATTTGGCAGTGCAGGCATTGACCATGGTGGGACCCATGATCACCCATAACTGCAAGGCAGCAGTGACCGGCTGGGTCACACCACGCATGTTCAACAAGAAGTTAAGCAGATTTCCACCCCTCCTGAAGCAGTTCTTGCCTAGGTAGGGAATTTAATCAAAATCCCATGCAGGTGTAGAACACTTCCAACTATGGAAAGGCATGAGTGTTAGAAGACCGCAGGGAGCAAGGTGGCCTGGGTTGCTCCCATCAGTCCTCTTCCAGACCAGCAGTAGCAACAACAAATTCAGGTATTTCTGTTCTATGTAAAAAATCCAGATGCAGCCTTGACTCTTCTGTGTCTACTCACCACCTCACACTAACTGTTTGCAGGGAATGGTCAGCACAGCCCAGGGCCACTGTCCTACATGTCCCATAGAATATCTTCAATGCATGGACTCCTTAACCTAGTTTCTTGGTTAACTCAGTTTTAGCATTCTTGGCAATGCGAGGCTGAAACAGTGTTAGAGACATTCCCCAAATCTTCTTTTCTTTGTGTCTGAGACTGAAATTCGAGCAGCATCTGCAGAGAAAAAGAACTGTTGGACTTAGACTGGAGTCAAGAGAGAAAACAAGACTAAGAGCCATTCTGGTAGCCAGGCTGATCTTCAGCTAGAGGTTGAATGAAAGTCTTCTGGGTTGTCAGTAGAAAAGCATTTTCTCCTAGATAATATGTTCATCTCCCAAAGAGAAAACTTGTATAAAGGTCTCTCATCAGCTTTCTCCTCCGTGGGCGGACTCATGTGCCCACTATGGTCACTTTGATTTGATCCAAGTGAGATCTGAACTACCAGATTTGTATTTACAGCGAGCAAATTACCCATCTAACTGTGAGTGTACGCGTGCCACTCAAGATGAAGAGGTACTTCATCAGTTCTATTTTTGCATGTGGAAATTAGCAATAATACATTCACCTATCTCACAAGGCCACTGTGCAGATTAAAGCATTAATGTTTGTATAGTGCTTGGAGGTTCTCCAATGGGAAATTCTGTAGATGTGTAAAATATTGAGCTTTATCAGTGATAAATTTATTATTAACTTAATAGTATTCCACTCTAATTATGAAAAGCATAATCACTTTGAGATTTTCCTACTTGGCACCTGAAGACAGGCTTTGTATTTGGTTTACAGATGCATTTTTTTCTCTCTCTCTAATTTCTTCCCAGTGCTCATACATACCCAAGTGTGGCAAGAATTATGAGGAATCCATGTCACTGGTGAACGTTGTGATGGAAAACTTTAGAAAGTACCAACGCTTCTCCTGCTTCTATGACCCCGAAGGCATTCAGAAGAATGTGATATTAACCAAACTGTACAGCTACAATGTGCTGTTCCACTCTCTCTTTTGGCCCACCTGCATGATGATTGGTGGAGTTGCCATTGTTGCAATGGTAAAGCTGACTCAGTACCTTTCCCTCCTCTGTGAGAGAATCCAAAGGATCAACAGATAAAAATGAAAACACCGAGATTTAATTACAGCAAAAATACTGTTTTCTCATTCTTCACCAAAGAACCTTAAGTTTGTAATGTGCAAGTCTGGTATGAGTTCCTTATTATATTCTTATAAGTAGAGCAATAATGCAAAAGCTGTTCTATATGCAAACATGTTATTATTATGCAGACAACTGAAAAAAATACTGTTTTGTGTTAACTGTCTATATGATCTTGTTTTATGTTGAGTCTAGCACTTCTTTCCTACAGCCAAAACAGGGCTCAGTGTGACAATTTGCCAAGCTTAGTCAATTGACATTTTCGATATAAAACATTCTGGGGAAAAATTCAGCATTGGACTAAGGGCAGCCAACCACTTGGCATCACTGAGATCTCACATTAGACTTGGTCCATTTGATGGATTTCTGTCTTTGTTTATTTGCTATTGGCTGCAGGGACAGAAAGAAGAGATAGGAAATTTTTATGGTAAGATGGCTCAAAAAGGACATTTTAAGGCCAGGATAAGCATACAGTATTTTCAGTCTCAGTGAGACTTGGTGATGCTTTGTTTGCGCTCCCCTCAGTTCAGAAGTAAATTTTACCCTATGGTATTTAAGGTGTTTTGGAAAACATTTTGGCGTTTTATTTTATTTAGTGCTATAATTTTCTTCTGTCCTATCAATATCATCTTTGTCACTTGCAGAAGCTGTAGCCAAAAGAAACAAAAATCATCTTGTTCCATTTTCTATTCTGATCTGAGCCCTATTGATGGAGATGGGACCAGAACTCCTTATGTAAAGGTTTATTACTCATTTGTCTCATATTTGCTACCATATCACTGTAAAGAAAAAACACAATCAGCTATTTTTTCATTTTTTACTTCCAACTATTTTAGATTTTTTTACTTGATATATATATACAGATATATATAAAGAAAAAGCTATATTATATCTAGTTGTGTATTGGAACTTGATTATGGGGTTCTTTATTTTTACCCACTGGAAAGTGAACAGTATCACTCACATTTATCACCTTCATCCTTGGATAATATCATAACATGGAGGAGTAGCACTGCAGGATCTTATCCAATATTCATAGTGTTGTTTCAGTCAAAGGTCTTTGTTGCTCTGACATCAGAATTGACAAAAATCTCATCCAGGTCTATGGCTATATTAACTGAATTGTTAGATAATCATCATAATAGATCTGGAAATATCTCCTGACTAACTCAATACACAGTGCTGGCTGACAAGAATTATGATTTAAAATACCCAGGTGCAATGATTTATCAGAAAAAAAATGAAATTCTGACTAAACTGTTGTCCTATCTGTCAAATATTTACCACAGGGATCTTGCCAATGTAATTTCATGCACACCACAGTCACGATTTCTGCATAATTTATTTTTATTCTCCTGTAAAAAATATCCCTTCTTATGTTTTAAGGACACATCTCAGTTTTTCACTTCGCACTCAGCCTGAAGGACAAACACAAGGCAGCTCCTGTGAACACTCTGTGAACTCACCATCCAATAGCTCAAAGAAACCATTTACAGGTCTATTCAAACAAAGAAATAACTTTTTTCCTCCCTCAAAATAACTGCAAATATTCTGCCTCCATCCTCTACATACAAGTATCTTTCCACAATGTAGCATTAAAAATTTCAAGATGTTACAAAACTTTACAAGTCATGCAAGTGTAATGTGAGCTGTAAAAAAATGAGTTCTCAGCAGTGAAAATGAACCTGCAATCTTGTAATCAGTAGTATAATTTTCCTTAGGTAAATAAATTCCTGAAGGGTGGGGGTATAATCAGGGCTCCAAAAATATGTAATAAAAACATTAAATTAAATCTTCCAGATTTCAATATCTCCTGCCTTCAGATCTGGCTTGTTTCATCAAACTTCTCTTTGCAGCTTCTTTTACCAAGAAATAAGGAGTGCAGATGCAACAAGGAATTCATAATTTATTTGCAAATATGCGATTTTGCTCAGTCTGTTGGATTCAAAATAAACATCAATGGATCTGGGCACCCTCTGTACCAGCGTGACTGGAGTAGAAAAGTCTTTGATGAACTGAGCAACCTTTATTAGACCACCTGTCTGCCAGCAGAAAGCATGACTCACCCCCAGTGCCAGCAGGGATGGAAGAGAGAGATGGGGACCCTCCACTCTGGCCCCAGCATCACTGCCACTGCGCCCCACCCCTCCACTGCACAGGTGTGGGTACAACCACATGGGGATTCATCACCTGGTGCCCATACATGAAGGGCCCAGCCTGCAGATGTTCATTGTTATTAGAAAACCAACAGCATCTCCCATGGGCATCCTCATCCTTTATAAGGTTGTTTTCCCTTCAGGCAGGGAGGTTTGATCTATGTCCTGTGTTTTCATAGTCACAGATGTCCATCTACCTCCCTGCTATCAGCTCAGCCACCAATGCAAAAGGAAGGACCTTGCTGCCAGTCACCATTCACAAAGCAGAAACGGCACATGGCATCACTAACAGAAACCTGTGGTTACTTTTCTACACCATTACTGACACTGATGATGGCCATTTACATGACAATTTACATGGCCTGCAATAAAGTAGCTCTTTGGTTGTTCTTGTGACATTTCTGGTGCCTCTGTTTTGCAGTTTGGTCCTGATGACAGGAAAGCTGATTGCTCCTGACATTTACACATCAAATGCTACTTTCAACATGTTGCGCTATAAACATTTCACCAGCGTTTGTGTGGGTGAAACATCTTGACGCTGTTACAGTCTATAATCATTTTGTTGACATTAACAGAGAGATCTGTGGGATAGCAAAACAACTTGAGTAATTGGATGGAGTGAGGTAAAGCAGTAATTTTAAAGGGAATTATCTGTCTGAGGACTGGTACAGTTAACCCCCTACTGAAGTGTTAGCATTGCAAACAATTGACAGCTCCTGCTGCCCCATAGAGGGGTCGTGTTTCAGAGGGGATATTACTCTGTGCTATTTTGTTCTCTGCTTCCATGTTAATATCACACTTGTTCCCCGCAAAAAGAAGTTGTGCTCCTGTAGGCAGCTCAAACAAATGAGAAATACAAGGTAGTGAAATTCAGTGATGAGGCAAATCAACCATGTGTCCAAGACTTGTCCAAACTCCTCCTGGCACAAACATTTCACCCAGCTGGGCATTCAGGACAGCAGGGAACAACCAGTACTGCAAAACTCCTGAACAGAAAACAACAGCACAGTATCCAAACACATTAGGAGCCTATGAGAGGCACCCTCATGGGATTTAAAACACAGATAAGTATTCCAGGTGCCAAATTCACATGGCATTTTAATAGTTATTTTCTTAATTAGATTATTTATGTCAGGTCTTATTTCTATTCTGGAACATCTAAATCTGAAGTGTGAACATCCCTGCTCTAGTAATCTGAAACTTGGCACCTTGCAGCAGGCTTACTAAATGTCACTAGCTAGGACAAAGAGCTTATTTTGGTTTACCTTTTCTAATTGAGAAGACATCCCTATCTCACAAAAATGTACCCAGAGCACACACTACCAATGACAAGTGTGAGTTTGAGGTGGATACAAAAAAGAGAAGGCTCAGAGAATACAAAAAAAAAAGCTTCCACATCTCCAGAAGGCATAAACTCACTGATTTCAAACCTGAGGGACCAAAAGGGAACAAAGCCCTAAAAGCCCTAAGGCACAACAGAGGATGCTGTTGGCTTCTCCATCCTCATCACCAGCCACAGAAAGTTCAGTTGAAGAAGCTGCCAAGAAAGAATAGGCTGATGCAAGCCTGGTCCAAGCAGCATCTGCACATGTTTGACTGTGAAGAGTGTGACCTTATAGCAATACAACTGGGCATGGCAATTTTGGGGTAAGAGCACCTTAAAAGTCAGGCAGCTAATTCCCCTTCTCATACAGTCATGACTTTTTAAAATAGCTGCAGCCATTCCAGTGGATTGAACTAATACCTTTGCAGTAATAAACTTCTTGCATAGGCTCAGCATTTGAGTAGGATCATCTGTCCATTAACCACTGCACTGCTCATCATCTATCAAAGAACTGGAAAAACATCCTCACTTTTCTGCTCCACTGCACACTTGTCAATTCCCAGCACTCAATTTTTCAGAAAGAAACCAGCATGTTTTGTGCTGTACCCAAACATCTCACAGCTGTATACAAACTCTACCAAAATGTTTTTGTTGTGTAGGAAAAAAAAAAGTCAAAAGCAGGGGCAAATATCAATTTTGTTTCAGTGCTTTGAAAACAAGATGTTTCCATTTTTCAGTTTGAAATGGTGTTTTTCAAAAGTTGGGTGAGGGGGTGATCTTAGGTATTTTTATTAGGAGAGCTTGAAAAATAAATAGTTGTTTATCTGATGTGAAACAAAACTATCAGCAATTGCTCAGTTCACTGAACATTTTAAATTTTTTTGAGGCTTTTAGGGACATATTCTCTTCCTGCTACTTTTCTTAACCACAAGCAAAGTGCAGAATTAGTCACAAAGGTGCAACAACCAGCTTCCCTGGCTGGGCTCAGGGGATCATAATCTCAGAATATCACTGGTCATTACTATGGGCAAAGCAAAGAACCTACCTCAAAGAGAATGAAAACTACTAAACTAGGAGACAACAAGAAAGAAGCAAAGCAGCATTTTTGTGTTATCACTCTCCACATGGGACAGCAACCACTGGGTGCCAGCTCCTCTCCCGGGTGCAGCCATCTCTGCAGAAGATGCTGCCCCTCCAAGGAGACATTTATGTGCACAAACTCTACGCACTTTAAACCAAACTAGTGTGGGCTTTTTGGGTTTGGTTTGGTTTCAGGTTTTTTTTTAATACAAACAAGAGCAGTGAGGCCATGCAGCTCAACAATTTGGGTTGTTGCAAATAAGGGAGGACCCTGCAGGCAGAGCCCATGGTTGGGACTCTTGAGTGGGTTTTAAGCCCAGGAGCACAGCCAGCACAGCACTTGGCCCATGATGAGCTCTATGTCCCAAACAGTGTCATCAGGTATTCTGAAAAAAGAGCAATGAACCAGGAGGGGTGGGTTTCTCACACTGCCTGGCAAATCCATGCTGCCTTTTGGTCATGTGCTGGTCCCCCAGCAAGTCATTTTTCAGCACAGACCTGTAGTGCCAAATGGAAAACAAACCTCATTTCCCAAAAACAACTATTTCATTCTTCAGAAGTGATCTGAAAAAAATTGGAATTGCTTCCAGGTGAATTCACACCAGGCTTTAAATGAATCAAATTTCTCCATACACTGAAAAATGTTAACATTAGCAGAACTCCCCATTGAAGCCTGTCTGCTTTTTAGAATTCTCCATTTTCATACAGGGAGCTGGTAGGTAAGTATATATTTAATTGAACTACATTGATTCAGGTGAGAATTTAGCCTATTTCATTGCCTAGTGATTTTATTGTAATGCAAAGGGTCAGAAAAGTTAATTCTAAAGTGCTCTGCAGACTCCATATGCCCAGCAATAATAAAGCATGACCATTTCCAGGCAGAAGAGCAGCAAATGACTCATAAAAATGATAAGCAGAGATGGGGAATCAGCTTTCTCACCTGGAGCACAGAAAATG
This sequence comes from Tapera naevia, assembly GCA_033556795.1. NCBI lineage: Eukaryota > Metazoa > Chordata > Aves > Cuculiformes > Neomorphidae > Tapera > Tapera naevia. The sequence continues at coordinate 4,036,809 of JAUMJJ010000352.1, forward strand.
TTTGTTTACTTAGGAAGTTTGAGAAAAAAAAGAGGTTAGAGGTAGAAGCATCTCCAGGAAGAGTCAGGTCAGATCTATGGGAGCAGATACATTCACCCCTCCTGGTACAGGACAGCAGAATCAGCCCTGCAATAGGTTGTAAAAGAAATTTTATAGCTTTTTTTTCAGGGATGTCCTCAATTGCTAACACATTTTAGCAAAAAGTATTAGGAAATTGCTGAAATACTCTTTTTACCATTCCATTCACCCCAAAACTAGCTTCAGTTTCAGGTACATCATTTTTAATACAACATTTGGTCTCAAAAGTTACATTAATTTGGTTTGGAAAAAATACACAAAATTTGGACCTGAAATGGAGTGAACTGCCACCAGCCCACTGAGCTCTTTGTATTGACTCGAGTTATTTTTTCCAAGTTTTTCCATTTGCAGAATTTTTTCAATATTTTCATTTTTTAATCCCATATGCAGGATTAAATGAGAAGTACATGGGAGCAAAACTCAGTGATCAGGCAAATCCACCAGCTAAAACGTTGTGGAATAGGAAACATGCTTCCCATACAACTCAGGCAAAAATATTAAAGAAAAAGGCTCCTAGGGTATATTTTCTGATAGATTATGTAATAAGATAATCGTCTCTTTCCAACTTGGATATTCTTTTGTATAACTGCAATTACTATTGTGTGTTCAGTTGTAGAAGCACATTTTGATACCCGCCTAGCCAGCTGCACACTTAGCTTCAGGTCCCAGGCAAAGCATCTTTTGTGCTCCAGAAGCTCCCAGGCAGCTCCAAACCCAAAAGCAAGTGGGCAAGAAGGAGGATCACTTTAAAACCCTTCCTCCTGGAAGGCACTTATGGTTTTAATCAGTGTGCACATAAGCTCTGTTATAGCCAATCCAGATTAAGTAGGAAGCAAAGTCTGATGACTAAGCAGCGACACCTTAATCAGTCCCCTTACAAGCAAGAGTTCAAAGCCATTAATACAGCAAGACAGCTGAACAATACAAAGTGAGCCTGCTAAAACTGCAGAAGGCTGCAAAACCCAACACAGAGGGAGTCCTGGTATAATTAATTGTCACTTTCTCTGCACCACCTTACCTCTGCTTAAAGACAGGTAGGAAAGCAAGTTAGTACCAATGGCACCACTGCCAGCTGCTTTTCTCTCCCCTGCACATATTGGCTTCCACCTCTGCACAGAAGACTTGCTGTGGGTCAGTTTCCAAGTATCTGACATTCTCTCCCACCCAACGGCAAATCACAGCCCAGGCAATATATCCTAGAGCATGCTATTTGGTAGCATGTAAACTGTCACAGGCAAGTCCCATGAGTCCAATAGTTCTATCAGCCAGCTTCCAGGAAACAGTGGGAAAGCAATCAGGGGAAAAGGCAAAAAATAAACATGAATAAGCCAGACATTCTGTTCAGCTTAGGAGAAACAAGGATCATGTGTTTCTTTGTGGGGTTTTCCAGGGCACAAGTTATTTGGAGACCTCACTCTGCATGGGCAGCATTGTGTGCTGCAGTCTGACAACCTGGGACAGACCACACAACTGTCAGTCTGGCTGCTTCCACCTCTCCTGCCAACAAACTTGTCCCTGGAGGTATGACTAAATGCACATTTGAGGCCACAAAACTCTTGTGCAGGTATCATGCCCTATTTGAAAAGTAGGGTCCAGGATTTCATTTCATAGGCACAACGCACAGCCCTGCACAAATGGGCTTCCCAAGGAGAAGCTGCTTATTAGCCCACTGAATCAGATGCTAAAGGTTGAGTATTTAATATCTACACAAAGAAAAAAAACACAAAGAAAATTTCCCAAGGAAATAGAATGTCCAGTCTGGGTATTTAACCTTGGTCCACTGAGATCAGTAGCTAAACCTCTACTAATTCCAAACATGTCAGGATTCAAGAGCAGCCCAACCAGTGAACCAATGTAGAAAGTAAATACTTTCTCCAGCTGCAAAGCTGTCTGCATGTGCGCTCTCTGTAGGTGCTCACCACTCACATTGACTCACACCACCTCTGGGACAGCATCACTCACTTACCAGCAGCCTCTGTGACAACAGGCCTTGTGTCAGAAAGCTCAAAAAAATGTTGCAGAAAGTTGCAATGGAAAAGTTTCTGGTACAACTCAACTGACCTGAAAGATCCACCTTCTCCCAAGTTGCTGGCAATTTTTTTTTCCCTCTATTTATCAAAGACAAGAATTTCAGGGGAGAGCTCCTCCTGCATGGCACAGAGTAAACACAGGGGATTAGCCAGCCACCTTTGAGACATACTACATCACCAAGAACTGAGATATTCAACTGCTTCTGTCCCCTCGTGGTACATCCACACAGTGATCATCAGAGGCACCATGACAAACCAGCAGACCTGGTTTCCACTGGCAGAAGGCAAGGAGGGATTGCAAAATCTGCAAAACAGATGTGGATGGCAGCAGAAATGCTGGGCTCTGGGGAGAGCAGCACCCATTGACATTGGGGAAAGGCAAGTGACTCAGTATAGGTATCACGAAATGAACAGGGGCTGAGTGGAGAATATGATCGACCCTGATTTTTTGCTAATTCTCCACCCACACTCCATTTTTCATTCTTAACTCACAGTATGCTATTGAGGACACCAGGCAGAGCTATCCAGGAATCTTTCCCCATGCTAAGGAGCAGCAAAATTAGAAGTAGCATTAGAAAGAAATCATATCCTCTCCTGTTAAAACTAGGAGAGCTTTATATGATGTCTCCAATCAGGATTTTAATTCTGAGACAGGAGCCAGGAGAGAGGGACAGCATCCCATGCTGCAGAGGGGCACAAGGAAGCCTGAGCAGATTCTAGTGCCTCTGCCCTGACAGTAAGTGTTGCCTGTTCCTGAGCTCTCACGGCTCTGTGGATGCAGTCTGTGCACAGGAATTTGCAAGGCACTCACTGCTGCTGATTTTCCAGTGTCCTGCCATTAGCTTTGTGCTGCTGAGCTGTCACCTTAAGAGAGGAAATCTGCAGTCCCAGATTGAGTGAATAACAGTCTGTCTGCAAATAGCAAATTAACCATCTAGGAAATTTGTTTTTCCCTTGTACCCTTTCAGAGTCCCCTTCCACCCTTGCTGGCCACTCTCCAGGTAAGAACTTTGCCATGCTGGTCAACATATGCAGGAAAGCAGGAGAAGCAAAACCAAAATGCTGCACCCTTCCCATGACAGCCTCATAAACTTGGTCAGCACAAGCCCCAATTCAGATGCCTGAGCAAGTAGGCTTTGATGTCATCAGCCCTTTGACTCTGATGCTGGCCATCACTACCAGCAGCTTGTTATGGACCCACAACCAGACACGACTCAAGGGTCCCCAAAGTGGACCATGAGGAAGGAGCATCTAGGATGCTCTCCTGCAGTTCTTGGCCACTAACACTTCTGCTAAGCTGAACCACATGTTGCCCCCATGACTGAGCTAACCCTCAAAGCTTCCACATCTCATGTCAAGAGCAGGAGAGGAAGGGGCAGTCTACCCTGGGTATGTCATCAGGTACATGTCACTGAGTAAGTCCCAAATAGCTACTTCACATTTTCTGCATCTGTGGTGCAGATATCTTGGCCATGATCTTTATCCCTCATGTGCAGTAGTTTACAGAATCTGCAGAGAGCATGGCAACAGCATAACCACTGCCCCAAGCTCACAAGCCATCCTGCCCACTGCAGAGGCTGTGCATGCACATCCATGGGTGGGCTTTTTCTCTTCTGTTATGTGACTGGAAATACACACCTCTGTCCTTCCCTTGTGTCACCTTAGCTATTTGACAAACTAGCCCAACAATTTCTTCCACTCTTGAGTAAAAGTCTTCAGCTTAATGCTGTTAAATTTTCATAGAACCATACAATCATAAAATTGCCTGGGTTGGAAGGGACCTGCAAGGATCATTGAGTCCAAGAACAAGATTATAATTACATCTTAAAAACCGCCCCAAGCTCTACACTTAAAGCATTCAGGTTGCAAATGCAAACATGCAAAAGTTGTGAAATGCCAGAAATAGAGCTGCCTGAATAGTCTCCATTAAGCACTACTTGTATATTATGATACAGGCTCTAACTATCCAGTGCTAAACCGTTTTCCACAGGACCTCTGGTCCAGTCTCAGATGAATGAGTTATCAGTGAGTCATCCTTCAACATTTAACCCTTGTCATTCAATATGCACACTCAGCGCCTTATTGCACTGCTGCCAAAAGCTGCTGTGCCAGCAGAACTGTTTGGCTCCCTCTCCAAGGCACAAAGCAGCTCTGTTCAGTGATAGCCACGCAATCGTTGAGCAACCCAGTTCAGATATGGACACTGTCAGACACTTGGATTAAACTGGTTTTCTGCAGCAGAGAATCATGCAAAATTAGCTACGAGGCTCTGGTAACCCAGAGCAAGGTCACAGCTAAGGCACCATGCAGTCAGAGCAAGAACAGAAGAGGGAGACTACTGATGTCCTTCAGAGCAGGACATTGCTGTGATACCCGTGATGGTGGTGAGGATTCAGTTTAGAGAGGCTGATGGAGAGCCCTCCTTTCCCCCAAAATCCTGTGGATCCTTTTCCTGCTCAACTCTGCCAAGCATCAGTGAAACCTCCAGGTTGGCACAATGCAAACTCTGGGCTCTGCTCTGAACAGGGTGCAGTCCAAGCAGGTCAGCTCTGTGCCAAAAACAGCCTGAAGGAACCATTTTGACAGCTCAAGATTGTTTCCAGACATTTATGACCTCTGGAAAGCAGAGCCAATTTGCTTTTATTTTTTTAACCTTATTGTTTCAAAACCCCATGAAAGTGCTACAGGACAGAAGCCTCCACTAGCTCACCTTCAGTGCCCCAACACCAGGGTTGAATTACCCCTTTGCTCTGGATGGCTGCCACCAACCAAACAGCATGTCACCCTCTGCACTCTGCAGCCACAGGGGTCCCCACCGAAGGGCTGATGCTCTGTCAGCCCTACTCCAGGCACCAGCACATGCCAACTGTCCCATCTCTCCCCAGAATGGTTTGCTAACTTGTCTCAAGTCAGAGCAGATAGGTGAGAATGAGACCAGCAAACAAACCTTCCTCAAAACCCCTATCTCCAGGCATTCCCCAAATAAAATAACTCTCTATTGACACAATTTACAGCCACCAGGGACAATGTTCCTCCACTTCATCCTGGTCTTAACCACATGCCAGGCCAAAAATCAAGGTGCTTGTGCACTTGGAAAAAGTTAGAACTGGCCAAAACCAGCCCCACAGATAGACTGAGTCTTGTTCCCCTCAGAGAATTTTTCCCAAAAAATCCCCACAATAAGCTACGAGCATCCACCTGGATTTACCATCATTTGTCAACCTGTAGCAGCCACGGTGCTCATCATATTCCAGCAAAATGTGGAGAAACATGATAAGGTAAAGCAATAATCAGCAAGAAATGAAGCAAAACTAATTGACTTACCTGGATTGTTTCAAAACTCTTCCTCTGTTGATTACTGCATCACAGACAATGGAGACAGCATAACAGTCTTTCATTGGTCCTTGTTTTCAGTGTCTCCACTTTCTAAAAAAAAATTGGTTTGGATGTGGCAGAGTTCCTGGTGAGTGACTCCAGAGTATCTCCAGCATAGGAAACAAAAAATTAATGCAGTCTCAATGCATGTGTTTTCATCTGTTTCTTCAGAAGCAAATAAGCCTGGGCAAGTTGCAAAACCTTAAGTTTTTTGAACTAAAAACATGAGTCACATTTACCTTCTCAATATTATACAGTTGTATGGAACATCAGTCTACCAGTGCACCAAGATTGGGACTGTGTAGCAGATCAAGAATTTTCTATACATCCTCGTGAGCACTGCCTTCAAAGCATACACGAGCCTCACATTCCATGTGCAACTGCAGTTGGGCTTGGAGTGCCTCAGAAATACAAGTCCTGCTAATTCAGGAGTCTGTTGCAAAGAGAAGGCAACAGCAGACTGAAAAGAAAAACCAACAACATTTCATGGGAACCCAGGAGTTCCCTTTCATAGAAGAGAAAATTGTCCTACAGTAAAGTTTTTGACACTCCCAGCTGTTTGCTCCCCATGTCCCATCATGTCCATCTGGGGTCTCCCACTGCAGATAATGAGGTCTTTGGGCATGAAGTCTCATTCTGCTCTGCTTTTACAATGCTGGGTACAGCTGAGCCTTGGTACATGAGGTTCAACACCAAATAAAAAGCCTTATGACTGTGTCTGTAACTCTTTATTTAAGAACTTAAGAAAATCAACTACAATCACTTTCAAAACACTTCCTGAGTTAACACACAGTTGCATATGATGCTGCCAATATTCAAAGCAATTCCACAGCTCAATTTCTGAAAGGTTGTTGAGGATCTGTCATTTGTGTGTTCACATATACCTACAAAAATTGATTCCTTCAACCACCAACTTGATCTTTAGGATCTCTTTACTATAAGCCTCAGTCAATAATTAAGAAGTTTGTCATAGATTTCTTCAGTTTCAGAAGAAACTTGATGTTAACTCACTCTTCACTCTTACACAGGTTTTCCAACCAAGGGCAAAAAAAGTCTGAACACATACCCACTCGTACTGAGTGAAGCCATCAAGCTGAGTCTCGTCTCACTGCGACAGGTTAGAACATGTTCTTAACCATCTCTTTGTCTCTCCCCTCCTACTAAGTTATAATTTCTCAAGCTATAGGGTTAGTCTTGTGTTTCTTTGTGTCAGGTGTCATACACAGATGAAGCCACCTTACAGTTACCAAAGTAAGCATGAGCCCCAGAAGCAATTATACAATGGATTTTCTAGTGAGAAAAATCTCTTTGCAGCCTGGAACATGGGTCTGGTTAGGTCTTTGAACAATTCTCCCCCGGGGCTGAATCCCTGCAGGGGGGGAGCTAGGCATAGTACAATCACAAAACCTCTTTATGATCCACCAGCCACAAGGAAGAAATTTTAACTAATCAGCCAAGGACACATACAGGGTACACAGGGCTTGTGTCATCATGCCAGGCTTGGCTGGGGTAACATGTAGACAAGAGGTAGACATTTTGTTTGGGAAATCTTTCCTTTTTATTTTGGAGTCTATTTTCAATGCTATTTGCCACATCTCTGCAATTTGTTCGTACAGTATTCACCTCCATGATGAAAGGCAGCACCCTTAAGGATTTTTTGCTGGTCTTTTAATTGAGATGCTTAAAATAATAAATTCAGTCAGGGAAAATACCATAGAAAGAGTGATGATTTCAGAGTCAGGTTGGACATGGCTCTGGGCACACTGATCTGGTTGAAGATGTCCCTGTTCATTACAGGGGCAGAGCTGGACTAGGTGACCTCTAAGTGTCCCTTCTAACACTAAACTATTCTATGATACTCATTAGCAACATCCCCCCTCAGTCACTGGGCTCCAAATGCATTCACTTGTGCTCCATTGCTGCCATGGAGCAACCAAGCAGGGCAGGCTGCACGAGACCTGTAAAGGAGGCTTCCAGCTGGCCAACCTGTCCAGAGATCTGTGCAAGAGCTCATCTAGATCTGATCAACAGCAAGATTTCAAGACATCATCCTCTAATAGCAAAAGAATAGATAGTAACAAAAGGGTTGTTTGAAAATATAAATTTTTAAAGTTTTCTTAAAAACAGTGAAACTGATGGATTTTCTTAAAGAACAGATGCAAAAACAGAAGCTGTGTGACTGTCCCTACACAGTCACAGTGTTACAATGAATTAGTGCTGTCATTCAAGATGAAAACCAGCAGCAAGTTCTGCCCTTCAAGAAGTTAGTGACCACAAGGCTGAGATAAAATTGGGTGATGAAATCTCTATGGGACACCCATAAAGAGCAGCTGGGACACAGCTGATCTCCTCTTAGTCCAAGCCAATCCCATCAACTTTCTTCTCTGCTTTACATTGGTATTTACTGCAGAGGAAGATGTTGTAGCAGCACCCATAAAGTAGGACTCCTTCCACATGACCTGAGTCACAGATCTCCACACTGGTGCAGTGTGTCCAGGGCCCTGAGAGCTGCCGATTAGCTGTGTCATTGCTAAGAGACCTTTACAGCAGAAACTCCAGGAATTTAATCTATACACCTCAGCCAACTTATCAGAAGTGTTCAAGATGTTTAGGTCATTAAGCAGCAACAGCGAATAATGAAAAAAGTCAAGCTTGCACATCTTTACTATTAACTGCAGTGCCCTGTATAGTTTCAAGTTGCTAAACAAAATGCTGCATAGCAAAGCCAACAGAGGCATGAAAAGTAGAAAGACTAAGGTCACAGAGAAGGTGAGAACAGAGCTGTGTTTATACATGCATTGGCTCTGAGTGACACGACCTCTCCTGCAGCCTCTCTGCTCATTTACTTAACCAGCCCTTTGGAGTGAATTTAGTGCTGGGCATCCAAAGCCCAAACAGCAGCCAGAGGGCGTGACAGTCCCCACGGAGGGAGCAGGACACGCTTCCCCGGGCTGGCTCTACCAGTGCCCCTTGCTCCTGACCCAACATAGCCAAAGGTCCTTCTTGAACACAGGCTGCCAAGCTCATCCAACAAAAAAGCAGAGGTTGCCTGGGAGAGATGACCTAGATAGATTGTATCAGAAAAATTCAGCCTGCAAGCTACTGTGTGTACTTGCTGTACAAGCAAAACTTGACCTCCCGCCTCCTGCAACCCCAAAGTGCTTCAAGGCAACCTTGCTTTTGGAGCACCCATCACAGCAGAGTAACAGCTCAAGAGAGGATGGCAGCAGCTGTGAGTGGTGCAGCCCCAGCACAGGAGGCCTAATCTGCCACCCAAATGAAGTCACTGCAGCCTCAGGCAAAAGATTTTGCAGTGTGCCCAGAGCACACCTAACAAGCGAACAGTAACACAGGCTCAAGCTGCAGGTAGCCGAGGAAAAAAAAAACCTCTTCTTATAAGAAATTGCAGAAAGAAAGCTTCTTTTTCTCAAAAGAACACTTAAAAAAATCTTCCGGGTTTCACTCCCTTTAAGCTGAAATCAAGAACAACCTTGGCTGGCAGATCAAAAGTAAACACAGTTCTACCAGACAAAATGAAAACAACTCCCTCAACATGTGGCTCTTCACTGTAAAACTTTGATTATGCAGAATAAAACATCTCTCCCAGGGGAAAACAGGGATTCTCAAAAAAAAATTCAGTCCTGCCCAGGATGCTCCAAAATCTTGCCATAGCCCTGGTAGCTTCAACATATTCGTAACATCACGTATATGTTGAAAAAGGTGGCATAGTGTGAAGGCCTTTGAGTAGATAGTTGAGAGTATAGGTTCTAATCCTGGCCTTAGCACTGCATGTCCTGTGCAAGTCACTGCCTTCCCCCCTCCATCCTCGATTTGCCCCACAACAAGAACCCCGTGGTCCCTGCTTACCTCATGAACTGCCACAAAACCTAGAACAGCAGTGAGCTGAAGGGTTAATGGGAACATTTGGGTGTTTATTTTAAGAAGAGCATAAAGCCCCGACAGGCCATAATTACAGTGTTGATAAGAAGTGAAAGAATATTTGATGTTTCAAATATCACATGACTAACTGGTGCTGGAACAGCTGTGTGTGTAATTTGGGTGATGTGTGTGGTGTGTGTCACAGGCTCCTGCAGCACAGCAGGGAAGGAGCTTCACACCAGGGCTGCAGGAACACTTCTTTCTCACCTGTGGTCCACCCCAGTCATGCATCACCCTGACACTACCAGCACATCAGGTGATCTTTACCTTATTATATTGTCAAGCTGAATTAATAGAAAAGTAAAGAAATAAAATCCCATTTCTGTTCTTTGATTATCTTCTTGGATTGGGCTTCTCACTGCAGCATTATGGATACTCCACAGAGACACTAATATTTTTCAGACATTGGGCAAGAGATAATTCAGAGAGCTCTCGGAGAATGCTATGAGCTGCGGGGGGTAAGGTGGAAGGCAGACTCCTCTTGTTGCACACCAGATTTCATTTTAATTTTTGTTGAGCTAAAAGCATTAGCCAGGGAGGCTGCTAGCCCATATGGCCAAGAGCTCCAGGACCACAACCACCAAGCCCAGAGGGACAGGGTCAAACGTGGTAGCACTGCTGGCCTTCCTGCACCCTTCAAACCAAAGTGACACTTCGTCCCCTATTCCTTCTGCATTTCTCCACACTAGCAATATCTTTCCACACCCAACCAATTAGGATGATAAGTTAGTTTAGACTTCTTTTTTAGAAAGGGATGAATATTTCATTGCTGTGATTCTCTCTTCCTCTCCTGTTTCTCCCAGTGAGATTGTTTCTCCAGATCCTCTCCTCCAGCCCTCCTTGGAAAAAGGGTCTCCAGCCAACTTTCAAAAGTGATAAGAAATGCATAAGCTTCTCTATCATATATCACTGAAGAATGACATTTCCCCCCCCTCTGTAGTCCAGGGGGAACTGTGAACTATTTTTAAACCAGAGCTCGGTGCGATAAGAGTCTTTAATTATTCGATAAAATATGTGCATTAGGGTACAGAATTTGACTCTTTTTAAGTTTCCTTAGGGGAAAATGCATTGAGGTATAACTGGGCTCATTACCACGTTTCTGATATTCACTAGTGGGAATCATTTGCAGCATGGAAGTGGGAGAGAGTGCAAGAGAGCAATCCCAAGGACTGATCATTTGGCCAAGGCTAAGCTGGGACAAGGCCAGTTACTTCTCACAAGAAGCTGCCCAAGGCAGCTCAGCACTCCCCACAATACATTTGTTGATGCCATCCCAGTACTGACCAGAGAACTCGGCTCACAGACAGACTTTAGCAAAAGCTCATAGACCTCCTCCAAGTACAAACCTGACTGTTTTCACACCATCCAGACCCACACGCAGATAGAGACAGTAAGGCCATCACTAGAACTCTACCTCCAGTGTCACAGACACTTCTTTTAGGACAACCTAACCCTTTATTATCTCCATGCACCTACAGATCTCCATTCTGCACAAATTTCACCAACGCTTTTGGTGTAAATCCAGAGACAAGCGCTACCCCACATGTACCCAGAGCTGCCTGTCCACCCACACAACTCCAGCCACATCCTCCTCATAACAGATGGATACATGCAAATACACATAACAAGGTAATAGACAGACAGGTTGCAACCCATCCACAACCTTCTACATTAGTAAGCAGACTTGACTTTCCAAGGGCTTTCTCTGGACTGCCCAGCCATCTGTCAGGCTAGCTGGACCATCCTTATTCAGAGCCTTTAGCAACTGCCAAATGAATGACCTACAGCTAAAACAGTTTGTATCTTTCTTGAAACACTAACAGAAGACCCTTTTTACCTGCAGTCATAGCATAGTAGCATTAAAAGCACCAGATAAATCACATTTAGAACTCTAAATAAACTCACCACAACATATTACATACCTGAAGATAGCATCCAGAAAGCAGAAAACAAAACACCCACTGCAAACAAAACCAGAACCTTCCAGAGGAGGTGTTTTTGAAGTGTGGCACTTTGTGTGCACCAATAAGCCTTAACAACCCTAATCATCCTCACCGGGGAACCCACCCACGCACAGCTGACCATTGGCCCAGCTGCTGTGTTTAAGTTCTGCCCTTGGGTCTGTGTATGTTTGCTTCTGGCCCTGGTGAGAGGGTGGGGCTTTATGGATACTCTCCTAGAGCATGATGTTACAAACCCATAGTCCCTGTGCTATTTTTTTGGGACTCTCAGATCTCTCTGGGGTACTGCCATCCTCAAGCTCCTCCCTATCTCTATCCCACCCTGGAGGTGTGGTAGGGGTCATGTTTTCATCTCTTTTGTTTTGCAAAGATTGATGTTTTTCTATAATTATGCTTTGGCTCCAAACTGCAGAAGAGTGAAGTGATTATAGGTTTTACTATCTATTAGAATTCAGCACAAGAGCCAGGGAGCAGCTGTGGCTGAAATGATGAAGTATTTATATTGCCATTTTTCTATCACAGGTGTTCCCTTCCTAGTATAAAAGACTCACTCACATTATAGTTGCATATAAGTATACATTGGTTAAATCTACTTGCACCTGGTCCCACAGCCAGAAGAAAAAAAACTTGCAGTTCTCTGTTTGTATATTTATAAACTCACCATAGTTGATGTATGATATCATTATTGCTTCTATGCCCTGTGCAGCAGTAATGCAGAGGGGTTTATTCCACAAGTAATGTTACATCATGATCTTTTCACCAGTAAATCTCTGTGAGGTAAATCTGGAGAATTGTTACTGTATACCTTTTTTCTGCTCATGAAGTTGGATATATTATGCTGTATTCACCACGTATTTCTTTATGTTGAAAATCAGTATTTTTTTTTGTAGAAATCATTCTGGAGTAAACCCACTGTGAGTGAAGGCGAGATAATTTAGTACTTTATTTAAAATCCACTAGTATTGATTTCTGGATGCTTTTCCTCCCCCAAGGCTACAAATCAGAAAGAATACTGTCAGGGTCTGGCAGCCCACCCCTGTTATCGACATCTCTTCCAGACCTTAGCCAGGATCCACCAGCTCTGGGGAGAGTTCATGTTTCCCAGTGTGGCTACTGGGCTGGGCAGTTCTCCTGCACCTCCACCCAGGCTTTAATGTTCTCTCTGATGATAAGGGGGCAGCTAATGAAGCAGTTGCTGGTTTTACGCTGTTTGTTCTGTTCCATAGATACCTTGGACTATATCAGCTTCTCCCAAAGTTAAGGGACTGCTGTAACTCACTGTGACTGAGGATGTTGTACCATACTGTTTTTCCTGCTCCATCACTTACAAAATGATGATGTTTCTCAGGCTTTTTACAGCATACACGTCTCAGCTCCTTGCTTGGGTGGGTGACATCCCCCTCCCAGGCACTGTCTGCTGGTGTGAATATGGTTCAAGCCGTGTCTGCACATTGCTGCGCTCTTGGGATACCCCAATCTCCCTTTGGTGTTACAACCTGTGTCCCCCACTGAGCTTTGCTCATAGCAAGGGGCAGATCTGACTAGTGCAAGAGGGGAGGACTGTGCCACATCCCTCAGAGACAGCCCAAGCTATGGGAGCAAAAATGAAGAGCTGGTGATTTCCTGACGTCTACACTTCTCTGGGTGCCAAGCTCTCAGCTGCCCCCTTTACCACAGCATGAGGCCTTGGGGATGTACCCTGAACACTGACCTGCTTTTCCCAACCCGACTCATAGGCACCACTAGGTTCATGTGAGTAGACAGAAAGGAAAGAGGCTCCTTTGGAAGATCTTTTCCACAGGACTAACCCCTATCTGAGAGGGAGGCTATTAAAGTGAAGCAAGCGGACAGTAGTTCAGCCAACATCCAAGACCTGTAGCGGTGGAGAAAACAGCTCAGCAAGGTGACAGAGAGGACTAGTGGTAGTGAAAGATTTGGGAGTGCTGTGCTCTCTATATGAATGCAAAGCAAAAAAGGAGAGAGAACCAAAACCAAACCTCTTTGCACAGTTTGTGTAGGAGACAAAAAAGGCAATAGGATGTGGAGGCTTGCAGGTTCAAGAAGTGTATCAGGACTTAACCTTGAATAAGCATCCTCACTAAAAAAGCAGAATTCCTCACAGCTTATACTTTGCATTGATGTGACTTGTTTTCCAAGGACCATTTCCCAAGAGCTGCCATGGGTCAAGTGCTGCGGTAGTGGTTAGACTGGACTCACAGCAGAGCTCATCCTTAGTTCTGATTTAATTCACTGAAGTTTGTGCAAGCTTGAGCTAAAAGTTAAGCTTGGGTTGGTTTAGGAAAAACCTAGACTGGAGACATAAAACAAGCATCTTGAAAGCAGAATGAGGTTTAACTACAGCTGATTATCCAACTTTCAAACAGATAAATTACTTTGCAAAAAAACCTGGTGCAGCCAAGCCCCTTTTCAATTACAGAAAGATAACTCAATCAGCTCCTATTCTTTTTAAATAGATCTGCTGGGTTTAAATGAATGTGTATAATATGTGGTCCGTTTATTTCCAAGAACACTGCAGTGAAAGTTGCTTTATGGATTCACTGCGAAATCCTGAGTAAAGAAAAAAATATCAATAGAAAGTATCCGCCTTTCTTAAAATGAAATGTCCATTTTCCCCAAAAAAAGTTCAATTCATTTTGCTGTGGCACTGTTACTGAGCTTGTTTAAGACACTTTCAATGTTTGCATAGGGGTATTTCTTCAACCAGGATGGCAGAAGCTTCTATTCCTTAAGGCACAGGGGTATCTACAGACTGAGAGGAACTTTGGTGGGGGGAAGTCAACAGAGCTGAAGCTTATCTTTGCAAGTGAAGGGTGACAGCTTATTTGTTGCTGCTGTTTGGGGAGTGGGTATGAATGTCATTGTTTTATGTATTGCAGCATCAGCTCCAGCTGCTGTACTTCTCCCACAAGTATGGCCAATATATATTTAGTGTGGCTGAATATGGAAGTTTGGCCAGCCAAGTCCAGCCTGCATTTGCCTGCAACACCCTGATTTTGAGATATTCACTAGGGTTTGGGGGTTTTGTGGGCCCAGCAGATCTCATTATTGAAGCATTGATGCAAGTCCTGAGGCAATGAATTCAACAAGGACCCTGGGAACAGAAAAATCCATTTGGTCTCTCTTGCTTAAATATTTTGCTTTGATTAGGCAAAGAAAAGAGGCCCCAATGGTTTCCGCAGCATCTGTCACAACAGCACTGGGCAACGTGTCTGTTGTTGTTCAAGATCTAAGCATGAGTCACTGGCGCTTTGGGAGGTGGGGTGGGTACCAGCAGAAAGCTCTGCCAGCTCCTCTTAATCTCTTTCAAGGACTAGCTTGGCTCAACCATAGTTATTAGCTAGCAGAGTGGATGGTTGTCATCGTTAGGCAGCTGTAAGCAGGTGGCTGTGCTCACTCGGAAATGGGATAAGACATAAAGTGTGTGGTTTTGGCATTTATAGGAAGCTGTTCATTCCCTGGTATGTACTGATCACCACCCACAGAGTGGCTCCTTGAAAAGGGCTGTGCTACATGAAGGTGTAGAGCAATTGTACAGTGAGATAATGCCTTTTCAGTGGGTGGTGGAGTATCTCTCCAAGACATGGGAAGAAAATAGTGAAAGTACTGAACTGGTATTGTATTGAGCCTGACATTATCATGTGTCTGTGTACAGAGTGAATGGAAAATGTCATGTAAATGCAAAAGCACCTGTACTATTCACTTCATCCAGTGTCTAATGATGACACATGAACCAGATACAGGTTAATCAGCAGTGTGCTTTGCAGAAGACTGGCTCTTCTCAAAATGTCTTCATTTTTTTTTCAAAGAAAGTCACAAATAACTTCAGGTTGAATAAATATTTGGAGAGAAATATTTTTGCTTCATTTTTTGAGGTTAAATTCACTGGAAATAAAAAACAAACCCAAACTTTGCAATAGCATTTTTCATTTTCTTCTGTTGGTCTTAGGGAGGAGAACAAAAGAGAAGAACAAAGGAGAAAATGATTTCCTGAGATTATCTGAAAACATAGCAGCAAAGCTAAATATATAACTTAGACCACTCAAATCCTTACCTATATGAAAATCTGTTGTCCACAGTATATAGCATGTAACTAATTAAACACTGCTCCCGAGCTGTTTTAAATGAAGATATAATTGTTCTTTTAGTAACAAGTGCTGCATATCTGATAGGTAAAACAATCTCTGGGGTTGGTGAGTATAGATATCTCAGATTAATTATCAGCCAACTCAGAGATTAATGTGGGAAAGTGGCTATGATAGACTTAAAAAATGTGTGACTACTT
The DNA here is from genome assembly GCA_033556795.1 of Tapera naevia. NCBI lineage: Eukaryota > Metazoa > Chordata > Aves > Cuculiformes > Neomorphidae > Tapera > Tapera naevia. The sequence continues at coordinate 4,052,495 of JAUMJJ010000352.1, forward strand.
TACTTTAACTGGCAGTCAATTAAATTGTAGTAAAAAGTGCCCAGAGTGGACACACTCAGAGGAAAAGAATTCACTCTGTGTCCTGTATATGTTAATTTAGAATCACTGTAACAGCCATTTCAGTCTTTCCTAGTGTGACTGGGGATTAATCTTCATTTGCATTCCAAGGAGATAAGTGCATTGCTGTTAAACAAAGCCATTTTTTCATTTTTCCAAGCTAAAAAATTTATGACCTTTTTGTCAGAATATGTACCACAATTCTGCTTTTTAAGTGACCCCTCTTTGAAGTTCTCCTCTGAAGATTCCCTGTCAGACCCTGCAATTTAACTGAAAAACCCTATTCAGGATGAGGATTTCCCTTCTCCTCCACCCTACCTGCAAAAGGTGGGTGAATCACCCAAGGTTAGAGAGGAAACTCTTTTCTCTTCAATGAGACTGCTCCTGAGGACCAAGATTTCATTTTTCTCATCTTGCTCAGAAACTTGAAAAGCTCGGAGGATGAAAGATGTGAAATAAGGATTAACAACAAAAGAGGGAAATGTATATATTTTATTTCAAGAACTTTCATTGGGACATTAAAGGTATTTGCTTCATTGCAAATTGTTGTTATGTACAATATATAGATTTCTTTTAGACTCTTTTCTTTATTCTTTGCCTCAAAAAAAAAAAAGAGAAACATTAACAATGCTCTCAGCTATTAGGGAATCACTTTGTGGTGTCTGAAATTAATGTAAATTGAAATAAGCATTTCAGGTGCTGAGGTGAAGTTCTGAAGCTTTCTATAACATGAAGCAAAGAAAGAGCTGAAAAAGCACTAAGATACTCATCAAAATGGCCCATTTTAGCTGCACAGTTTTTCTATTTTCAAAAGGCAGCAGAGGTGAGATTATCACAGCAGTTAAGAGAAGAAACTGAAGTTTCAGTGAGCTGGCACATCTCGATAAACTGAACCCGCTTGTGAGATGTAAAAGAATAAAGAAGACAGCAGAGTAGTGGAGATGAGAGGGGTCCCTGCTCATCCTTTTGCCCCCAAATCCCCATCTGCTGCTGCAACAGGCAATGTCCAGGTGGAGGGATGCCTGGGCACCATGCTAGTATTTTGTGGCAGCTGGTGTTCTTCATTCTCCAGGAAAAGTCGTGATTCCAGGAATATTTACTGATGTTTTCCCCACCAAACAGTGCTGGGGTGGCAGGGGCTTGTCCTTCAGTATGCAGCAAAGATGTTAGTAAGAGTGAGAGCCCACTCCAGGAGCACCCTCCATCTACTTTAGATACTTAGCCTCCAAATTAATGCTAATAGTTTCATTCTGATCTGGAACGGCCTGTGTTACTTCCACGAGTCAGCTGCTGGTGTTCCTCAAAAACCCTCTGGCAGTGTGGCACTAGCTACCCTCCTTTTTTCCAGATGCTCACTGCATCCAAGGAAGTAAAAAATATAGATTAAAAGGTCACTTTTCCACATGGACAACTGCTATCCTTGCTAGGAGGGTGTTCCATCACCACAGATTAGGGAAAGCGAGAGAGGTGGCAAAGTATAAAGGATCCAAGTCCTCATTCCCACATTGATCTATGGGACCCAGGGCAATGCACATGTTTCTCTCTGCCTTGGTTTCCCATAGATACATTTAATTTAAATGCACCATGTGTTTGTGAAATGCAATGGTCCAAAAAAAATGCCAGGAGTTTAAATAGTGCAAATGTAACATTGGCTTTGGGGTCGGAGAAAAATAGATGGCAGCCTGAGTTTTCACAGATGAAAACAGGCATTTCCAGAGGATAATCTCTATTAGATTGGGGAGGAATGTTATGAGAAAATTGCCAGTGCTAGGCAATTTTCTGTTCTAAGGCATAGGAGGTTTATAACAGCCCCATGTGCTTTGGTTTAGATCATTTAGACTGTTTTGCTAGCAAATGTCACCATGTGCTGATAAGCTGAATTTCAGCAAACCTTGGTAGAATCAGCGGGGAGACACGTTTGTTCTGCGCTTTAACTTCATCAAAGCACATTCGTTCTTTCCTTTTTTCTTTTTTTTTTTACTTAAGTACTGCAAATACTTCTGATCCTAATCAGAATAAATAATCTTGCACAGCAAACACAGTCTGCAGTCCCCGCTACCTGCATTGCACCGTCCAGCGTCCCACTTGTCAGGTACTTTGGGGGAGTCATAATGACACATCAATCACTGCAAACTCCCTTTGTACCTCCTCAACATCTACATCAGTTCCTTGATGTACTGCACTCAGAGCAGTGCAAACCCAGAGCGATTATGCACCAGCTTTCCAAGCTGCAGCATCAGAGCCAGTTCTCATTCACTCCCATGTGCTGTAATTGGCCTTAGAAACCTGCACGTCTTAATTTCTGGGCCCCAGCCCAGCTCCTGGTGAAAGTTCACTGTGTGCCAAGGTCACTACAGCCCTCAGCAATCCAGTGCAGAGGAAAAAGCAGGAAAGGTTTCTTTTTCTGTGGATACAATTAAATTTCTGACACTTCCAAGTTATTCATTTGATTGGAACAGGGCAATTAAACCATCTGTGCTGGGTTTGTTATTTCAGGAGAGCCTCCTCCTCCTCCAGCAGAATTTTGGAGAGCCTGTGATCATCAGTGGATGCAACCCAAATCCCTGGGGTCTGACTCCTGCTCAGGATCCCACCCGGCCTCTGCAGACCCATCTCCCCTCAAAGAATTCAAACGAAAAATAGAGCATGGCCACACTGCACCTAATTGGTAGTAATGTTAAGAGACTGGATGCTAATTAAGGAAGACAGTTATTGTCTTTAATGGCAGACAGACCACGCTCATGCACATCTACTAAATAATGAGTAAATACTGAGGGTGCTGTCAGCGCTGGGAAAATAATCACGATAACAACGTGGTGTAAAATGTGCAGCTTCCTCTTGGTAAACATTTAACAGCAGTAAGAACTGCAACAAAGAAGAAAGGACTTTCTGTTCACAGTCCCAGAATTTAATTCATTTCTTTCTGTATAATTTACCATTGTTATAGTACTTAAAACCAGCAGTGAACAAGAGGCATGGATTTCTTAGGAGACCATCTACCTCTAAGTTATATGGGTAACTGGTACTTTTAAGATGCTTTTATAAAATGTCAGTCTCCTCCCACTAACAGCACCTAAAATTCTTTATTTTTAGTAAAAAAAAAAAAAGAAAAAAGCAAAAGAATATTTACTTTAGTGCCTTTAGTGTGAGTTAGGGTCAGCCCTCCTCTTATAGTACTGCCTAATGCTCCAACACCCAGTAAAATAAAAAGAAGACTGAGCTTCCATAAGTGAAAGCATAGGGACCACTTTTCTGCCCTTCTCTGTCTGGGCTGGGGACAGCCATGGCATCTATTGGGCAAATATAACATAAAAGAAGACCACAGCCTGCTGAACTCAGACTCAAGACAGAACATGAAACTACTGTCAGATGAAGTATTGGTTTTACAAATATCCTTCCCCAAAATTTACTGTTGTAAGATTTGTCTTGACTCTCATTTTTACTTCTGTCTATTCATCTTTCATCTATTGCTCCCTTTCTTAATAGTAGAAGAGAAAAGAAGGAGGAAAGAAATGTTCAAATTCCACTCTATAAAGGTTCTCACAATGTAATGAGTTCGAAAATCCATGAAATTGGCCATTGTCTTTCAGCTGCAAAATCAAAGTCACATGTCAAGTATGGCCACAGCAATAAAAACCTCTCCACCTTTATTGCCACAGAGCATACTGATTCATTGCAATATTTCCCAGGAACATTTGTATTTATGCATATGACTCTGTGAACATTGACCAGATAGGGTGGAAAATCTCCAAGCCACCTCTTTGTCCGAATGACATTTTCCAGCTGAATCATTGAGACTATACTTCGATTTTCAATGCTCATGCTGGCATATTTATGAAAGTGGCTTTGGCTTATTAAAAGACCATAGTGAAACTAGCTTGTTGTTTTTCTCCTCCTTTTATTCCCTCCATCACACCAAGGAACATTTACCACTTTTTTGATAAAATATGCACACCCCTCCCTTACGAGAGGGGGACTGAAGTAGGACGAGATGGCTCCTGCCTTTGTGCACTGTCTCCAGAGTAACCAGGGAAGGGCAGGAGCTGGAGTGTGATCACTCAATAAAGCAGCAAAATACAGGACTGAAGAAAAAAGCTTAGATTAAATAATTCTTCGATGTCCCTTATGTCTTCATCTGTTTCTCAAAAGGCATTATGCGCAAAGCAGAAAATGGTATTCCTTTTTGTATTAATAGAAGAGATGAATCATCTAATGCCAATCAACAGCTGGAATTAATATCAAGGTTCAGGTTTCACAGCTGGCTGCAAGCAAGACAGAAAAAAAAAGTTGCACAGATTAGAAGTTGTTCATGTTTTGGTAAAAATCTACACCCAGCCCCTTGGTCTATGGTTTCCACTGATCTCTAACTAGTAGTCGGAAATCAAAGCTCACTCTTTAAAGCCTTCAAACTTAATTTTTTCTCTCCTGAGCTCTAAACAGACAGATAGAGCCTTTTCAGTACATGCAAGGAGGGCAACGCAGATTTGCTGCCAAGTAGGCAGCCTCCAAAAGCCTGATAAAACCTTTGGAAGGATGATGACAGGGTTCTGGATGTTTAGAGCATCTCACTGGGCAGGCAGCAATGAAGGATGTAAGTGCCAGGTGATGTTCCAAGGATGCAGCCTAGCAGTATAACTTGTAGCAGGGGCTGGCCACCTCCCACAGCCCACTGGGACCTAGGGACCTGGCAGGGTCTCCATGCGACTCTCAGAGCTTTGAAGGAAGATCAAGGCAAAAGGTGGCTCTAGGGCAAGGCATGAGCATGTGCACTGATAATGTCAAATCACTTTTCCAAAGATCTACAATTTTTGGGATGTTCACTCAGGAGTGCAAGACTGAGGTGGCTCTTCTTTGTCAATTGTTCTCTTACATATCCTAGAGGCTGCCCAGCCTCCACTTCAATCTCTTGCACCACCAGTACTTGAATAACCACATGAAGTGGCAACAAATTGTTGGTACCAGTTTGTCCTGATAAAATAGACTAGAAAGCACAGCAAAGCAGGAGCTGTTTCATGCCTGGTTCAGCTGTTTCTTCTGGTGACAACCTAGGTACAAACTGCTACAGCTATCTGGGTTTCATCTACCTGCAGAACCAGTCAGCATGACTAAACATGAGAGGGGAAATAGAGGGAACAGCATGCATGAGAGTTATGAAAGGTACAGTCTCCAGTGTACGAGGAATTAGTTGCTTGCACCCTAATTCTTTGCAAGATGTGGAAGTCAGTGTAAGGGAAGGATGCCCATGTCTTGCAGAATGAAGGAATGTAAAGCCAGGGTCACCTTTCACAGCAAAACTTCATAGAAATTAGATGACAGCCCATCCGTGCTAAGAGTTTCTCCACATCAGAGATTTTGAATTGCAGCAGAATAATTCCAGCATCCATAATTAGCACTTCCATTAAATTCTCGTTGCTCTCATATTAATTTCCAGAATTTGGAACTGTCAGAAGCATTATTAAGGGATGCTATACTTGTCAGGAGCTGCAAATATAAGTTGAGCTCCCTATTAAAAGTTTAGGGCAGCCCTCATTATTTTCTGCATCAGAAGAGTAGTCTTTTTGGGTTGCCCTTTCAAGTCAATACTGTTTCATTACAGAGGGTCTCTAATTGTTTCTGCCTCGGAGCTATTTAATAAAAAGAGACAATTTTCTTTTCACACATTCCTCACTGAAGTCAAATACAAAAATTTCTACTTTTTTCTTCAGAGCCAGAAAGGTACAGTGACATTGTAAAGGTGCTGGAGGAGTCAGTGTTGAGTTTTCCAAATTACCTACAGACTGAACCAATGAAGGTACTGGGAGGTGTAAGTCCCACATGGATATTTAGCCTTCCTCGACCTCAGCAGCTGTCTGCACCGTCTCTCTTGCTTGTCATTTTGCTCTGCTTGTAGAGGCAACTCTATGCAGGCAACTCCTCCCACCACCCTTCCAGGTGCAGTTCAGTCTTATGGGAAATGGGGATTAACTGTCCCTGTCATTAAGTTCTCTACACAGGAGACACGTTTCCATGTGAACCAGTGTGAATGTTTTGGCTTCAAAAATATACCCAGGTTCCTGGTTCTGGATGTAGCCATGCCCTCAGTACCCCCCCCCAGCAATGAGGACCTGGGGATGAGGGGCTGTTAGTTTTGGACAGGGAACAGGCATCATGCAGCAAACCAGATATGGGAAATTTCTTATGCAAAAACCAGCCACTTTGCTCTACAAGGCTTCACAGTCTACATCTAGTCTACATGCATTGAAAAATAGGTATACAGGCTTAGACAGGGAGGCAGGCTGGTGCTGCTGCCTGAGTGTGGCTGCTCTGTGGCTAAAATCAGGGCTCAGGGCTGCTCATCACAGCAGCTGCAGGATTTTCAGCTAAATATTTGCCATGAAATAAAGATTCAGATGGATTTAACCTCATAGTAAACTCGTATCAAACTTGTGTTATTGTTTTCATTGGAAACTGAAGCTTGAAACATTAAGCAGTCACAAAATACCTTATTTTGGATTTAAAGCAAGATTTTACTCCAGAAGGATGTTTTGTTTTGTCTTTTATGCATTTGTTGTTAAATAAAAAATGAAAACATCTTTCAATTAAAATCTGGAGGGCTGAATAAGTTTACTGAATCTGTTTTTTCCTTATTTTTCATACATGCAGAGTGACAATTCACAGCAATTATCTTTCTCAGTTTGGGCAGTAAACAAAGAAACTGGCTATTAATCCAGTGAGCTGCCAAACGCTTTTTATTCTGTCTGATGCTGATCATCTCTGAAGACGAGTTCTGTATTCCCTTGGTTACTTTTTAATTACATTGCAATAAAATTGCAAGGAATCTAATTTTGCCAAACGAAGCCCAGGGACTCTGTGGAAGGTGATGGGGGTCCAGCTATTTTATACACTAATTACACTAGCACGGGCCCTGGAACACTGTGCTATTTTTATTCATTCATGAAAAATAAAGCCCTTTCATCTAGATCTGAGTGACTGCTATTTCATTCTCAAAAATAGTCAGTGCACTCTTCATTTCTCAAAAAAACTGCCCTCTTCTGTTTCCAGGGGATATTACCACCTCCTGAAATCCTAATGTGTGTGCTGTTGAAATCAAAACAAAATACCATCACTTCACCTGCCTCAAATCAACAAACCAATATCAATAAAGCACTGCTACCCTTCTTAAAACCTCTGAAAATGGGGCAATATTAAATAAGAGCTTGAAATATGGTTTTAAAGAGGCAAGTGTTTGGGATTTCTAAAAGTATGTCTGCAGTGCCATCAGGAGGTGTGATCACAGCATGCGAACGCTTGCCTGAGCCGAGGTTGAGCAGCTGAGTTAGGCAGTACAGCCACCAGGACAGACTGACACTGGCACGCGGATGCAGAGACGGGCATCCCACACATTTCTCTCAAGGGACCAACTGCCTCACGGCAGCTCCAGGCACCCATAAGAGTCAGTGCAAGGCACGGCCACCTCTGCCACCACCCCTCTGGCTGCTGCCGGGGCTTCACACCCAGCTGAAGACTGCTGGGACTTCTGCATCCTGCAGGCTCAAACACGTGAAAACACGTGGTCTTCTAAGGGACTACAAGATATTTTTAAAATATCACTTTTGATTTTTTGTTAGCTGATTAGGAAACCAAGGCCTGAATCTGCAACAGGTGTGAGGCTGCTTGGTGCTTACCAAGCAGCACATCACAACCCCCAGCAAAGCTGCTGAACCAGCAGGTAAGTGGGAAAAATGGAGTCCAGAGAGGTGGACACCAATCAATACGAGTTATTTCAGAATTATAAATGACTGTGACCCATTTCTTCCAAAACTAGTCTCAGTTCTCTATTGTTCTCTATTTTTTTTCAGTTACTACAGTCATTCCTCCAGAGAACAATGATCAAATACTTGTTAGAGTATTTCAGGAGGGTGACTTGTGATCTCACAACACGATTGTTCACTTGTCTCCTCTGCCCCATAAAATACATCAGAAAAACACCTGAGCTGCCCATTAGAAGCCCTCAGAAGAAGGATCAAGTGCCTCACTGCAGTTACATGAATATTCAGTACAGTCAGATTTGCCACTCATGTATTACATCTTGTATATTATTTATATCCTTATGAAATAGCAATGAATCCAGTCACTCCACACTTGCTCTTTCCCCAGAAGGACAGCCAAGGTTCCCTTGAGACAGATAAATGTCAGTGCTTCACCAAGGTCCCATTAAAGAAAAAGTGATGGCTTGAATAGATGAAAGCAGTCACTTCCTATTCTCTGCTCTGAAGGAAGGCTGGGCGTGAGGTTGCTGATTAAAACTGGCCTCTTGCTGTGTATGTGGAAATCTTTCCCAAGTAATAGCGCCTGCTTGGACTCAGGGCACCTGGTTTTGTATGTGGGTTGCAAATTAACAAAATTGACCCCTCGAAATTCTACATTTCATCACCAGATTAACTTCATAACAGGAACCTGATTTGGGTTTAAAAAAGGGAGTACCACAAGGGTAGGAAAAAAAAGGAGTGAAGCTAGGTGGACGTACCTCTGCTCAGCTATGCTCTGGACCAGCACAGCCCCAGCATCTCCCAGCTCCTGTTATGCTGTTCCTTCCACAGGCTTTCCACATGCATTGCTTGACTTCCAACGTTCCCTTGCAGTCTCAGCAACAGATTTCCATTCTTTGAGGGTGTAAAAGTGAAACTATTTGGAAACAGACTCAAAGCAGACGAAGAGCTAGCACAAATCCAGCCCTTCAAAAGCTTCATTTCTACAAGGTGAGAGTTTGCTTCAGTCATACTGCAGCTCCGTGGACACAAAACATTGCAGCCATGATTTTTCCACAGTGCTGCAGATGGCACCAGCTGTATTGGGTTAAGGGCAGCACTTCCAACATAGATAAGTCATTTCTAATAAACAGAAATTGGAAAAGCCTCCAGCATCAAAACAACACTAAAGACTGAATCCTTCTGGGAAAGACACGTGGTATTTGTCTGGCAAAATTGCTGCCAGCCATCCAGCACTATAATTGTAAAACATTAAGTTTTATCCCAAATGCCAAACATAAGTGATGCTCCTGTGTTATGTGACACAACTTCATTTCCTTCTGGAGGAAATCTAGATCATCTTCAGCAGCACCTGCTGAGCACAGGGTGACCTCAACCAGCCTCCAGGAAGACATTCCAATATTTATAATTTGTCTGTGACACTGCAGTGTTGAAATGACGGATTTCTATACAGAGCATGTAGCTTGAGCCTGGTAACCAGTGCTGCACCCTAAGAGAAACAGGGAACTGTAACCTTCAATTTTGACGTAGGCAGTTCAGGCAGCCCCAGCCCTCTGGAAGGAATTGTCCTGGAAAACTCTAGATAAGCTCAAAGGCAACAACTGCACCCACTGCAGTTGCACAAACACGTTAATGACTCTCTTTGCAGGGGAAAATTTTCTAAGAGACTAACTCACTGGGGTTTCTAAGCCTTGTTTTCAAAGAAGACTTGCAATTGGATTTACAAAAATGCTACAGCGATTTAAAATGCCTGCTGAGATTTATTAAAACACCCAAATAGATTAAGATGCCAAATGTTTTTAAGGGTTACCCGTGACCTATGCCTGTCTTGTGTCCAAGGGTTGGCAGGATCACCCAAAGGAACTTCAAATTTTCTGTGTCTGTTTCTGTTCTCATTTCTTACTTTTCCCTCTGAGATGTGTATATTATGTTCTCTTTCAAGTATTACAGCTTACAATCCAGACCCAAAGTATATCTTTGGGCCACATATTTTAGGCAGGCATGCTCTGATTCAGAAGATCTGTGCTATATTCCCTGTGGGAATATTATGCTGTATGCCAATGACAATAAATGCTGGCTGGCATTTGTAACCTGAAAGCTCTCTTGAACCATTTCAAAAAGCTTGGCTGCTCATCCATTTACCATGCAGTTTGTTAAGTGGGCAGACTGACAGTTGCAGTAACACAGCTTCACTTTCTCATAATAGCTTTAGGACACTGTTTCTTAAATCAAGATGATGCCTTTGAAGTTAGTGAGAGGAGAAGGCAACGGTGGCTTTGTTACTGCAATCAGAAATGCAAGTTATAAGTATGCATGCTAATTGGCAAGACTGTTGCCATAAAATTAGCATCTATAGTCTGTGCCCAAATTAAAACTCATTTGGAGGCTTATTATGTTCTAATATATACCCAGCACGTATATACATATAGCTGTGGTCTGATCCATCCTTGCATTTCTTAGCAGCTGTGAGAAGCTGTGTGAAGATCAATGTTCATCTGGATTAACAATGTGTTTCAGAAATCTATCCCCTGTATTAGACACTCAACAATGCACAGAAAGACTCCAGGCTGATGTAACTGTATCTCTACTGAGAAACCTGTTAAGAGGAGAGATACTGCTCCACACACCCACATCCACCCCGGACTTCTAAACTCTCCATGCTCTGTTCACCCACAACCTCTCGTGCTTCCTTCAAAGCTTCAGGTATGTGGCTACATTTTAAGTTTTAACAATTGCTGTCATGTTTTCTGTGCTGGTCTCAAGCTAACACAAAGCCCACCATAAGGACAAGGGCTTAACCTGGTCCTGCTGCATTTTGCCTTTGTGGGAAGAGAGTGCAGGGGAAGGCACAGTCTGTTTAGGCTGCACATAATGATTGATGAGCCTTCTGCACCCTGCCTGTTGTCCGGGACTGCAGCAGATCAACCTCAAGAGAAGGCCAATACAAATGGTCAGCAGTACAGCTCGGATTTTATCAGACATCATCTCAAGGATAGAATTACAAAGATGGCAGATGAACCACCCAGCACGTGTCTTAGGCTGGTACTATCCACTGCTGTCTCCTATTTCCTCCTCCTCAGTTTTGTGTGCCTGCAGTCACTGCAACCTTGAAACATCTGTCTTATTTTCAATTATATTCTTCTGTATTCTTCTATATTCTTTGCTTTGTATGTTCAATAACACTCATTAGAAATTACTTGGGGTTTGCATAATAAAAATCTGTGCTTCACACAAGTAAACAAACTTTATATCAAAGTCATTAAACAAACATTATGAAGGCTGTCTTATTAATTACATTTCTGTGACTGTGTGACAAAGTAAACCAAAGATAGATTAATCAAAGCCAGACTCCCAAAGACACAGTCACTGAAACCAGTCCTAAGAGGAGACATGGGAAGCATCCAGCTCACATGTTTGGGTATCTTGGTGCCAGATACCAGACAAACAGTAGGACATACAGCAGCCCATAATCCCACCTGACACAAATAAAGCAATACCTTGGAGATAATTTGCAGTGTTCCTCTGTCTGAATTTGGACCTGCTAATCCAAATATGCTCCGAGTATCACTGTTACATGAGTAGCAGGTGCTCACCAGCTTTTAGAAACAGAAGCTATTTGTCTATGACTCTCACGTATTCCATAGTTTGGTCCTGCCTCGCACCAAAGCCTCCACCCTTGGCTGAAACAATCCCTACCTATACAAGTTCACACAGAGCAAAAATGAGCCATTACCATAAACGAGATCTCAGTTAGCTCCCAAACTCTCGTTAGCTGCAAAGATTATTGGCATCATGCTGCTCTTCTTACAAGCCACTTCAGTCTGAACTACTTTTTACAGACTCCCCAAAATATCAGGTGTTAACCCATATGTCATCATCTCTTCTGGTGTGCAGGGATTTTGCCGTTTGATTTCTCACTTTTTTTTTTCATACCTACATTTCATCTTTTAAAATTCAGGGCAATACACAGGCTCACGTGGTGTTTTTCACACTATTGGCCTCATTGCATTTAGCTAAGTATATAGGCTGGCCTCTTCAGGTAAATAGTGCATTCCTGCATAAAAATGCACAGCCACACTGAATACAACATATGTAGTTTACTATGCAACTGTGTTCATTTATTCTTACCACCCTAAACCTCATTCTTTCATTCACAATACCTCTTTGTACCTTAATATTGAAAACCAAACCTTCGATTAATACTTTTCCAACATCTTTATATGTACTGCAAACACCTCCCAAAGACACTCTCTAGTCTCAGATAATATACTGTGGATAATCTTGCTATCTCTCTTTACGCTTGTGTAATTCCACTGACTTTAAATAGATCTGCTCCTGCTTCATGCAGCTAGAGAGGTGAAGCAAGCCTAGTGGAATAAGGCCAATTGAAAGTGTTTCATTCACTGAAGGATTAGGCCAACCAATTCTAGGTATTACCTGTTACAGCAGCTCATTACTATTCCAAAACAAGCAGCATTCCAACCAAATGCTTTAGGAGAACTAGAAGTAGGAATAGAGAATACTTCTGTGAAGTAGACATAAACGAACATAGAAGAGCATCCAGAACCTGCACTTTGCAAACACGCATCCTCTACAATCCTCCTAAAAGTTGTTTTTTTCCACCTCGCCATTAAGATTTAACAGCAGAAGCAATTTTGAGAGTTCTCTCTGCAAAGTTTCATTGTTTTTAAACCATGTCCTGAAGTCCATTTCCTAATTGGCATTGTAAAGCCATTACATAAACATAAAAATCAAACAATTATTAACCAAATTGCTTTCTAAAATCCAGTAATTTTCATCAGTCTGTGAACTGAGAGGCTGAACAGAGATGCTGCAGGGTCAGCAGCCTTGTATTTAAAGGCCTTGGGTTCAATCTTCCTTGTTAGCCACAGACTTCCTGGGTGAATCACTTTTTTTTTCCAGACTTTACTTCCTCAGCTGCAAAATGTTGCAAGACAACTAAATGGGATCCTTAAGACACCAGGCTAATTAAGAGAAGTGGAAAGCGGGCTACTTATGCTTTCAAATCATGCAATTAGTCTTAGATTTTCATCCATTTTTGCGTTATTTTATTTGCTGCCTAATTTAACAAAAACATGTGACTCTGAATTAGGCTGCTCAGATGTCTCTTCATGTCACTATGGTTTGGCCATACCAAATAGAATTAACATAGAATACAATTACCACATCAAGGCAGTGCTTTAACACCTTTTAATGGGGACACTGCTCTGTAGAGGTTTGTTCCTCTCTAGTTCCTAGAAAGACTTAAAGGAACTCAGCCTGCTTGGGCATAAGACAATGAAGGGCTGGGGTCAGATTTAACATTAAGCTCCACTTACAGGTCTTTATGACCCTATTTACTATAAATGAGAACACATAAAGCATCCTGCATTTCATTTTTAGCATAGAAGTCACCTAAGTGCTTAGGCAGCTCCCAGCCCAATAAATTGGTAAATTAGGGTAATTCTACCACAGGTTCACAATTCCCAGTAATGGCCCAGTGCCTTGAATAAGAGGACAGTGTAGTGCAGTCCCTGTTCACAGCTACTTCTACACGCAGAGCTGTGCCTCAGTAACAGTCACACAGCCTGGATGTCTTACACGTGCCACCAGGATACTGCCCTTGAGGTCAACAGCTCGCTGCACCAACAACACAGCTGCAGCACCAAGGAAGGGCAACATTTTTCTCTTACCTGAGTTGAGTCCAGCCCACCCCAGACTTTCTCTGCTATAAGGCTCCAGTTCAGAACATCCTTTCTGTTCGGAAAGTCGTTCATGCTGCATAAGCATATGCTCTTCTGGAGCCCTCATGCAGTGAAAGAGGGAAAAGAGCACAATGGCAAAAATGTGCAAATGTAAATATCAGGCTCAGCTTGCCCCCACCTTTTTACAGTTAGAGTTGAAAGTCAGTCCATGGTTAGCCTGGGGCTGACCAGAGCTTGTGATGTCTACTCAAGGAGAAAATAGAGCCAGAAACAGAGCCCTTCCTATACCTTCTGTTTCCCAACATGTCAGATGCTGAGCACTCCCAATCCCTCCTGAGATCAGAGGGAGAATTCAGCTGGCTTTTGGGAACATTTGAAAGTACTGAGACCCCTATAATCCTTTATCAGTGTATTAAAATATATTACTCATGTAACGGCACTCAAAGCTAGGCTAAAATCAATTCAGTCATGCATAGTCCAGCCATATCATGAGCAGTAGCAATACCAAACACTAAGGCTGTACAATGATAAGATGATTTATTACATACTGAAGAAGAAAACAAGAAAAAAGAAAAAAAAATCATTTTCATCAACTATTCCCTCATGAGGGTCAATACAATACAAAGAAAACAAGGACAAATGTACAAACCCAACCTGACAAGAAGGCTCTAGATGAAATATGTTCAAAGCACTTACAAATGATGTTGCTGGACAGATGCAGAAGAAAATTAAATCATGTCATTTTTGCCCCTGCAAAACACAGACTGCACAGACTGAAAACCTGATTTTATTTTTAAAAAACACAATCTTGCCTTTACCTGGAGATACTTCAGATAAAGATACAATTTTAATTGTGATGCATTTTTTGAAAGGAGAGATTCCCAGAACTACTGTTTGACCACATTTATTTGAGAGTGGATTTTATTTTTACTTCCCACTTTATTCAGATGGCAGAGAAGCCAGCCCAGTGCAAAACAATAGGAGCTTAGCCACTAATTTCAAAGAAACCAGGTCCATACTGCTCCATTTTCTGTTAATCCTTTGGCAACCATAGCATTTGTTTTTCCATAATCAGCTACAGATGTCCACCTCATCCAGAGCATCCTTGTATATATGGTTGTAAAATTAAAAAAATGAAAACCAAGCACAAATCAAAACACACATACATGAGAAAACATCAGCAGTATGAAATTCCTTAAGGGTTTCAAGGCTTGCTCCTACTCAACTAAAGTCAACATACTTCAGATTATTTTAGCTTGAGCAGAACCAAATCCTTACAGAACCAGATACAAATTCCTCACAAAGCAAAACCCCGAGACTATTGTAAGACAAACATAGGTGAAAGACAAATCTTAGCAATGTACCTTGCCTAGCCCTAGCCAAAATCACATATTTAGCTAGGGTATTCCATTTACTCCTGACTTCTGCAAGAGTCCCATTGGTTACAGCGAGAGTATTAATTAAGTAACGTAGCAAAAGGACATCATGCATTAATAAGCTAAAATATGAATCCGTGCTTATGACAGTAGCTTTCCCTTCTCAAAAAGGAAAAAAGACAAGAAGCTTTACAGAAAAAAAATCTGCATTTTGTTATATTGATGACCATCCTAAGCAACTCCACAGAATTTTTCAGGGTTTCTTTTGATGTACGTGAGGCAAAAAGTCAAAAATAGACCAATGTTAGGCAAGATTATAACACATTTACTCATTAGTGCAGAACATAAAATAACAGCTAATGATTAATACAAACAAAATAGTATCACTTTCATACTCCTCACAAATACACGGATTCCACATACTTAACTTCCTTGCCCTAAAAGAAATGCTTAAATGTAGTATGGATTTCATGTGCATCTGAAAACATAATCCCAAGTTACCAAAGGAACCATTGGAGGGAAAAAAAATAGAAACAGATATTTAAGACTGAATTACAAGGAAAACTCCATTTTGTTTGGCATAAAAATTAAAACAGAATATTCACTGGCTGGTTTTAAGGTTTTTTGCTTTTGTTTTGGGGTGGAGTTTGTTGTTTGGGGTTGGTTTATTTTGCGTCAGGGGAAAGAAAACAATACATATGTGAGAGGGGAAACATTTCCACAAATACAATAAATACTTGTCTGATCCAAAAGCAAAGTGCGATGTAGAGGTCTCTATTTAAACAAAAACAACCTACATAATGACTTAAATATTAACAAATTAACTAGTGGTCAGCACAGTATAATAAATATGAACACATTGATTTACATTTTGTTTCTAGCAGCAAAGGTCATTAACCTACTGGCCAATGTGTCAGCTTCAGAGAAGTCCTGTTTTTTGGGTTTGGTACATCAACATGAGAAAAAGATTCATTGGGTCTGGGAAACAGTACTGCAGCTGTTCAATATTCTCCCCAGCCCACCTATGTCAAATATGGATCATCCAGGACATGTTTTCAATATCTGCTTTGAACACTGATTCGGAGAACTGCTTTAACTGAAAAAATATAATCAGGATCCACCCAGTTTCTCATGCTAACAAATATCAGTTTGGATTGGCCTGAACCCTAATGATATTAGTGAGGTGGGGTGTTTTCTTTTTGTAGTCAACACTTTTCTGTGTGGGTGGGAGAGTGGGAAAATCACAAACCATGAAGCAATGCTGAAGAGGGAGAGGAAAGCTTTGGTCACCCATAGGGAAGGGCCACAATCGAGCACTGAGCCAAAGCGAGTCTCAGCTGCTTCCCCCAGCAAAAAATATCTTTCCTCCCATGTAGGAAACCTGTCCTACTCTTGTCGCTTGAGTCCCACTGTCTGTTTTATACCTGCTATATAACCCACCACTTTGAAATTCTCAGGATGATGACAATTCACTTGTACTCCCTGGAACAAAACCAAGCAGATACAGGCTTCTCTGTTCAGGGCAGACTCAAGCCATTTCTCAAAACCAGACTCAGCAGCATGCAGAGAGAAGCCCACAAAACAGACCCTGCACCTCCCTCGCACACACCCCCAAACACACCCGCACAGCAGCGTGTGGTCTGCACCAGCTGTTACCAGGAGGTAACGGCACACGGAACAAACTGAGTTTTAACATCTCCAGCAGCCACTAGAAATGTCAAATGAGCAGCAACCCAAGCAAAGTGGTGAACAGTTCATTTTTGGGACACATGACAGCAGACCTAAATGCCTTCTTGGACCTACAATAAGCTAGACAACGTCAGTACCTACAGCACCTCCAGCTTGTATTTCACAAAATGTTGGTTTTCTGCTACTAATTGCAGCCTGTGGGAAATGCCACAATTTAATTCACAGCAGGAGGGGTGTTTAACCATAATGCAGGGATCACTCTGGAAAGCACATCATAGTAAAACTCATCCAACTCCCTCTGCCCCTGCACAGTGGTGTCAAACCAACAAAACAAAAGACAGAACACAGAGAAAACCAGAGCCCTTCTTTGACTGCAAAAGATGAAGAGAAAAGGCTGATGAGATTTTTGCAAGGGGATGTACTTCAAGGCTGCACAGAGGGAGAATTAGGGGCAGGAAAGCACAAAAGAAACTTACTTACAGGCTGCCAAAACTGCTCCGTTAGTGCTTTGCAACTTGGGCATCTGTTGTGCTGCCATCTAACCTGCTCCAGTACACAAACCCTACTTAAATGGGCTTTGCACAAAGGAGAGGAGGGAATCCCATTCAAGAGGATATCCATTGTTCTGTCTGTATCTGCAGTGCAAGTATCAGCATGGAATGATGTAGGGGGTTGCTTTCAACTACTGTGCAAGAGCTAACCTTGCCTAGATTTAGGAAGGCCACATTAAGGTTGCATGGCTACCTGATGCTCAGGTAGCTAAAGATAACAATACTCTATTTCTGAGGAGCAACCAAGTGCAACAAACCTTTTTGGGTTAGAGTACAAAGATGAATAAAAACTACCCAGAGTTTTTTGTTAATTTACACATTGTCCATTTTTTAAGGCAAGCAGGAAGTCCTTCTGGAATGCAAGAGGCAAGATCAAAATGGCAAAAAAAGCCGGTAGCAGAACTACCTTCAACATTATGCACTAGGTAATATTTAACCCTGGTAAAATGCTTCTGAAACCAATGGAGCTGCACCTTTCAATCTACTGCCTACAGAGGAGTGAGAGACAAGCCGTGATCTTCCTTTGCCCCCTCTCTGCACCTGCCACTGAAGTCAAGGAAGCTGTACCAGAGCACAGCTGTAGCAGCGCAGTGGTGAACCAGGTCGCATGGGGGTTACCTTCATCCTGCACTTGCCATTGGAACCAATGTTTTAAGAAACACTGTGAACTGGATTCCAATCACAGCTCCTCATATCTACTCAAAAGAGCAGAAAAAAACCATCAGCCCTAATTCTGCTCTTTATCTTCTTTCTACTTTTGCTAAGAATTAAAAAAGACACACACCCTTTGGGTTTGTCTACACATAACGAAGTTGCTTAACAAGTTTCATGAATACTTCTGTGTAGCCAAAAAGCTGTTGCTCAAACAATCATTACCCCTGACATCGACATCCTACCTAACTTTGGATTTTTGATGGTCCCTAAAACAAGGAAGCTGACATCAAGGAATGGAATAAAAACCCATCTGAGATGGGAAAAAAAAGAGGGGGAAAAATCATCCAATACTGGTAGATCAAGTCAAAAGGAACATTCCACCTCTCCTCTATAACACCCATTGGGCTTTGTCCAGGGAATGGCACGGAACTGGGATACGCCAATATCTGTTCCTGAAGGTCCAGGGAGCCTGCCCTCTGAAAGCAATACAGCTGCAGGCCAGAGACCAACACTTGCTCCCTGCTATATCAGTATGCAAAGAAATTACAGCCGACAGCTCCTTCCAACCTATGCTCACCCTACTCAGTCTAAGGCAGAATCAGAGCAGTGCACGTCTAATCTGAGCAGGTTTGCTTTCCGTTTCACTTCATTAAGCCACTGAGACTCCCACAGGCTTTCTTCAGGGAGATGAGCGACACCCATGATGCATTAAGGTGTCCAGCCAACAACAATGAAAATCTTTTTTCATTGTTAACTGGTAGAAGAGAGTATTTCTGCATGGCGCTGCATCACAGAGGAAGCAGTAAGAGGCAAGACCCTCCGAGGAGGAGCGGTATGCACAGCATTTCTACAAGGATGGGAAGAACTTACTCTGGGCTGTAATGGGGGTCACAAGCAGCAATCTGTGAACAAGTGCACCACCCAATTCACACATTCACAGGCCTCATTCCTGCCTCTCTTTTACTGAGATTCAGCCTGCTGCAGGGAGGCATTCTGGAGCACTGCTCTGACGTGTGCAAAGATGGGAGTGGGCTTTGCACACGGTCCACCTGTGTGGTAGAACCACAGAAGTTCCCAGCACTTCTCGGACTTTGCATATTCATGCAGAAGGCTGAGGAGAAGACATAGTCCTCCCCGCCACTCAATACAATGAAAAGCCTTAGTTAATTAGCAAACAAACATCAAAAACACTTCATGTCCTGCACAGCATCATCCTGCCTACTATGACAGAAAAAAATCTAACCATACCATTAAGTTTGCAGGTGTTAAATGTATAGCTCAAGAGCATACTCCTATCAAATGGAGCACAAAGCAGGGCATGTGGCAAACAGCAGGCGAGAGAGAAGCTGCTCTATTTGCAAACTACTACCAAGGGTGGAGCATCATTGTACATAGCCAAGGTTCTCCATCTCATTCCTATACCGCTGTTCGGACACCTTGCTTTTATGCTGTTTGCTTTCTAAGTGTTGTCTGAACTCCATCTCCTCGCCAGCCCCAGCGTTGCACATGGAGCAGTAGAACTGACCACTGGGGGTGACACACATGGCCAGATCCCGAGGAATCCTCTGGCGTGAGCGGGGATTGAAGTAGGGACCTGAGGAGACAACAGAAAAGCCCATTTCATCTATAAGAAAGAAAAGCCTGAGGCAGCTCAGTGACAACTTTTACGTCCAACAAATGTTTAAAAAGAAGCCAAAGATTAGCTTTTTAACTGATGACAGTTTGAACCTTATTTTCTCTCATAACTTCTGCAATGACATCCAGATTTACAGGGGTGGAGCACACAGAGGAGCTGTACTTGTTATTCTCTAAAGCAGCAGAGTGGGCATAGAATCCCGGTCTTCTGAAGAACCAATAGGGCTTTGAAAACTAGGAGTGTGATCATTTAAGCGATGAGACAAGTCATCTTTTTTTTCCCTTAACCCTCCAATTCCAAAATTAGAACAGTACTTTCATTAGAATAAGCTGCCTCAGTTTAAAATTATCACAAAGTGATATTTAATAGAACTTTACAAGATTCACCTTTTCCATATGACAGTGGTTAGAATGACACGATTAAACCAAGCTTCACCAGGAATCATGGTTTCAGCTTACACGTGCTCGTAACACAACTCAAAATGAGAAAAAGAAACAGATGCTGGGATGGATACCATAAAACACACTTTAAACCATAATACAGAGACAAAGTTAGTATCCAGTACCTGAGGATGGACTCAACTCTATGAACAGATGGTCTTAGAGGGAGGCTAACATGCTCTCTCATTCTGGTCATGAGAATGCAAGTACAGGTTGATGTGCTACAGTAGGAGTCAAAGCACCTGGCCACTCGCCAAGAAAATAAAGCAGGAAAATTGTCACCGGTTAAAGCAGCCTTAGAGACAGGCAGATGGTAAATCAAGTTACAAACTGAGAAAGTGAGCTAACAAGCAGGCTCACAAAACAAAGCAACATCAGGAGCTGGGAAAAAGCATGCGGACGTGAAGGATCAGCAGAGGTAGGACCAGCTCCTTTAACAAACTGTCTCTGCTAAAACAGACCTCAGCAACAGAAAAAAAAAAACAAACTCTCTCTATTCCAACTCTAGAATAGATGCAAGCTCCCAGTTACCTGTGTTGTTTTGAACTGTATACACATTTCTTCTGTTCTGCATCATCTTATATTCATTCCCTTCTTTCCTTGCCCTTCGTTTGCCTAGTTCTGATGCATCCCTGAAGATTAAACAAATACGAACAGCTGCAATTCAGAGTTTTCTGAGAAAAAGACAGACAGAGACACTGCCACATGCTTTCAGCCTGAGCGTGAAGTTGAACAATACCTACGAGAATGAGTTATTCTGTGCTTCTGCAAGACGCAGCCGTTTGGCATGATTTTTCCCTTGGTAGTGAGCCTGTGCCACAGCCGGAGAACTAAATGAGGCATCACAAAGCTTGCAGTAATCATTCTCTGTTGCCAAGATCACTCGGCCACCTGGTTTACTGGATCCCATCTAGCAGCAAAGGGAGAGACAGCATGTGAAACACAGGAAGGTTAAATTGTTGAAATATTTGTGTCACAGAGACTGAAACCAGTATCATCTTCATCAGGCAACAAGATTGCTGAAATTAGAGCATATGGAACAGGACACTAAAGCACTCCCCAAACTGTTCTTACAAGAACTTCATTTTCCTTGTCTCAGCCTCTAGGAGAATCTGCAGATTCCTAGAGATCTAGGCAAATCCCCAGCCTCGGAAGGAGAGGAAAGCAATCTGAATAAACATCCTGCACCTCTAGTTGCAGAGGTCTCTTTATTTCACAGCAACAATTTAACTTCTCTGCTCTTGACTGCTGGGAGCTGATGAACACTGACTTTCACACTGAGGAAGACCCATTGAAAGATAAACGTGCTCCTCTCTCCTATTTACAGTGCACCTAATCTCTCCACAGAACCCTATATCTACACAGCTCCCTGAGATGAAAAAAAAAATAGCAAAGCTACCAAACTTTTGATCCTTACCCTTCAAATGGGAGGACAGCTGGATCAAGACTTCAGAGAAAGGACCCAGCCTCACAAGTGCAACTCCTGCCATATGAAAGATATCTTGTTTGTCTTGTCAGACCACACACTGATTGGGGAAGCAACCGTGCCTCCTCAGTGTGTATCATCCAAAGTGCCTTGTAAACAGTGCAGCAGCAGAGATTCATACAGCTGTGTCACTGTAGCACTTGCCAAGTCCAGGTTTTTTAAGTCTCCTTTGATACTGTTCAAGCTTTCACACACAATTCTGATTTCTATATTACAACATAAATCCTCACATGGTTCCAGATTGGTCTTTCGATGGCCATGGATCATTTTCTCTATTAAAAAATGCATCAGCTACTGTAGCAGATACAGAACCCATGTGTCATTACCTAGAACTGGACCCCATGCCCTCTCAGCTCAATTCTCTGAGCAGCAAAATCACACAGAACTGAGTCTCCTCTGGCGGTTCCAACAGCACAAATAACACACTGCCACTTACAGCAAATGCTCTTCGCTCTTCTACAAACAGAGGCTTATTTGGAAATAACAGGCAGAGCTTTGAGTTCTGCAGCCCAGCTGTGATTCCCTGCACAGTCATATGAAAGAGCCAGGTTAGCTGTTAAATCCCATGACAATGAGAAAGGAGAAAGCAAAAATCACCTCTTTTGCCTCTAATGTGCCTGAGACAGAACTAATCTGGATCGTGGAGGGACCCACCTATTCAACCTACAAGTAAGAATGAGCACTGCCAAAGCAGCAACAAAAGAGGAATTAGATAACAGCCCTGGGCAATGGGTGCAGGAGCACCTAAGCACTTTTTCCATGTAGGCTTCCCACACACAATAGAGGGATGACTGTGCAGAGTAGGTGTCAAACCCTAGTGTCCAAGTCCAGCTCCAAAAATGCTATTTTATACCTGTCCTTAAACAATCAAAATCAGCAGCACATAAGACTTACCTAGGAATCAAAGTATTTGCCATGCAGAAATAGAACATTTCAAGTCCAATATTCTGCTGCAAGGGCAGATCAATATCTGTCTTCAATGGAAAGCAAACAGCTCACAACAGGCCATTACCACCATCCTGCGCCATCAAAAGGAAAATTTTTTCCCAACTCCTGTGGTAATACTCAAAGCGTGAGATCGAGTTATCCCAGCTAGGGGTTAGGTGGCAAGTAACCAGCATGATCTCAGTCACCTTGCCATGCCTTACCTGAGTTGGAAGTGAGACAACCTGAGGTGGGGCAGGCTCAACTGAATTACTCATTCTGGCAGGTGCTGGGCAGCTATTGGCAGCATAGTAATTTCGGAGTTTCTTACTGTGGTTTTTACCCTGGAAAGAGAACCCAGATTAACTGCTGTCCTAATAAAAGAATCTTACACTGAAAGAAAAAAAGAACCAGAGACCAAAGTGAGAAAGTGATACCTCAATTAAAGGAGACATCATTCAGAAAATTACAGCTCTGAACTCGACAGATGCTGGCATCCCCCATTTTCTCCAAAATGCTCACCACCTACTATGACTGGGCCCCATTTCCAACTGATTTTCCCAAATCAGTAAGGTTCCAATTAGTTCTCCAAGCTGTTTCCATTTCACTTAAAACTAGCATTTTGTATTTTAAACATGAAACATTAACACACACTTCTTTTCATGAGTTAAAACATGACATTGAATCTAAAACACCCTGCTTTCATATTCTATTTTCTCTTGGAAAATTTATTTAACAGTTCTTTTTGGTGTTTTGTAAACCTGGAAGAATGACATAAGAGTATGTATATGCACTGTGGATATATAGTTAAGACATATGTATAAATGCAAGCTAGGTACTAAATGCACTTCTGTCCCATCATGGCATAAATATTGCAGAAATCAGATGTTAAAGTGTAACACTAGTTCAACCTGCCCCTTCACTGGCACAATACCACTTCTTCAGGGGCAACAGCAAATCTGAGATCTTGGTCTGGTCCTGAGGATATGGACAACTATCCTTTTGGATTTGCTAATGGAGAAAGTCACTACCTCCACATCTCACACAAATATAGCACTACGCAAAGAGAGTTCTAGTAAAATGAGCTAATGTAGACTATGACATATTTGATCTCTCAGCAAAGAAGCGTAAGTAAATAGCTCCTAACCTATTTAACGTATGTCGACCAGATCAGCTTGAACAAAACCACTTTGGTCTGAGCTGACCCAGCTGATGAGAGGGTTTGCATAAACGGCCCCACCAGATCAGTGGTGTACATAACCTCAGAAAGGAGGCACATGGCAGCAGCCCCTTTTCCTAATGGCACATCTGGATCTAGCAGAAACATCTGTCCAGGCCTTACAAAATCAAGTCTGTGGAATCAGAAGTTCAACTTTATTGGAGTAGCATAGACATGAAAAATGGGTCACATAAAATACAGGAAAAATCACGTGTCTGCTTTTTCATGCATGCCACCTTGGTATTATTTATCTGTCCACATGGACTAAGTTTTCACAGTGATGACACCTTAAACAAAAGCAATGCAGCATGTCTGGACAATCAGGGTGAAGACACGTCTGCAGAGCAGTTTCAGTCCATTAGATGGTACAGAGGTAGCTCCAGATGAGCTAACTCAAATGCTGATGATGATGTGCAGCCACCTCAACACAGCACTCAAAACTCCCTTGAGAACCTAAGTTAGTCCTCGTGAATTATCCCACACTTCACTCTGTGCTACCACAGCAACGCTCCTGGCAGCGCACGTGCTGGCACAGGTATGCCTGCAGCAGCCCTGAAAGCTGTGCCTCCTGCTTCTCTGCTTACCTGGTAATGAGCCTGGGCTTGCTGGGCTGAATTCAGAGTGACATTGCAAAGTTTACAGCACAGAGGCTTACATAGTTCCTCCAGCACAGGGTCCTGCTCCACCACCTTTGCAAGCTCTTCTTCTTGTGCGTGATGAATGGAAGGCCCCAATCCGTGAGATTTTGATGGGGACAGTGGTGAGCTGGCTCTCGGCCTTGTAGCCACTGACATAGGAAAAGATGAAGGCTTCTCAGGATGAGGAAGAAGTCCTGCTTGCTGTAGAAGAATCATTGGCCAGGAAGACTGTGGGCATGCTACTTCTGAAGGATGAGGATTCTTCTTCAGATCTAGACCAGAGAGACACAAATGCTGAAATAAGCAGCGCTAACAGGAACATCAACAATCCAGAAGACAACTTCTGTAACTTCACTTCATCTATTTTATGCATTTTCACAATGCCAAGCATGATAAAGCCAGTTTATAACACTTACCCTACAGCAACAGCAGCATCCTGGACAACCAGAGGCAGATTAAAAAAATCATAGAAAATAAGTGTATAAGAAGTGGATCGAAGTATATCGAAATATTACAAGTATTGCTGCCACTGATGACTTAAAAAGAAAAATAACCCAAATATTTCAAAGCAGATTTTATATAGGAGATATAAAATACGTATGTGCACATACACACACATCCCTCAAACACTCACACAGATTTTTAAGAGAAAAGATATTCTACTAACTTTTCTCAAGTAAGTCAACAAAAGCAGAAGAGTGGGAATCAACCTGAGCACTTCTTGCTGTACACAGTCAGCTCCCAAGGACTCTATTCCATGGCCTTGTTGAATCACCTTGAGCTAATTCTCAGGTTTCCTTTACTAACTACAATTGATGTAACATTTAAGGCTATATCTTCTGCAAAACAGAAAGCTTACCCCATATTAACCTTTATTCAATCATTGCTCAGTTAAGTCAACTTTTTAGAACTAACCCTACATTTCCAACAAGGGGTTCTGATAGGCTTATTTAATTACAATTTATAAATCACATCTAAAGCCTGGATGAACATCCCTAGAATAATGCAGAGCAGTGATAATATGAATCAAGGCGCAGCTACTTTTGTTAATGTCTTATTAGCTTCTTATGATAACAAATCCTGTTCACTGCCACACAGGGATCAAGAGAAGCATTATCTTGGCCTTTGCAGATCACTTCCAGCTAGGGATGCACTGGTAGCAACCATGTTTACACTATGAGCTTTGTTCATTTATTTAAGCAAATAGTGTGCCAAATCTATATTTTAAAAGAACATTTCTGGAAAATTAGGGAAAGGTAAATTAAATGCCACCTCAGAAGTTTGCTGATGAGTGGCTTTTGAATATAGAATTTCACTTCAAAGGCATTTAGGAACCTGGAGAAGCAGATAGCATTTATCTGGGATAACTTCTGGGATTTTCAACCCACTAAAATTAGCAGGAGACAAATACCTTGCTACATTCAAACCCTGGAAAATCCCAGCTGATGCCTGCATTTTTAGGTATTGTATTACATTTGAAAGTCTGGCTCAAGTGCTCAAGCGACAACAAGCATTTCCAAAATGTTTACCACTAAAAACCAGGTTTCAAAATAATACAAGACTAGAGACCATTTAGTTATGAGAGTAACTAAAGGTAAGGAAAAAATAAATGGGAAAAGGGAGAAAAAAAGAAAAAAGGAGCATGCATTGCCTTGGGAACAAGCTTTTAAGACAACCATAGAGCTGCTAGGAGTTCTGTTTTTAAATAGCCCTCTGTCAACAAGGCTCAGAGAAATTCCAAGAGAGCCATATCTAACATGATGCGATCATAAAAAAAACCAAACTCAAACCCACCATAATGAAATAATGAAAACTAACCGAAACAAGATAAAATGGAATCCACCACAAAGAAGGAAGACAAGACACAGGAATGGTGGTACTAGTCATCCATCAGCACTGTAAATGCTATAGTGTTACCTAACTTCTCTCCAACATTCAGCCTACGCCTTCCTGGTTAAGCAGAACTATGGAAAGAGACTTTGCTATCTTTAGTTCCCTCCACTAGCACTCTGTAGACAGTCTGATGGATTTCAGCAGGGCTACTAAAGGAACAAGTTCATACTTACGATGGTTAAATATACTATAATGTGGTCTATGAAGGCAATTCAAATCAACTATGTAAGCAGGTAAGCATGCCATCCAATTTCAGATTTTTATTTCACTGCCATAATGGGACTCTTACCTTAAAATGGAAGTAAATTACAGCTAAATATTGCACAGAGCAATAAAAAGAGATCTACAGTAAATGGAATGCTTAATTTTGCATGAATGCTTGTTGCATTAAGTCTTCCATAAGCAACTGTCATGGATGGGACAGGCTCATCGCTACAGACACCCTATCAAGGAGAAGGTAACAGGACAACTTTGACTCCTCCTTTCCCTTCACATGAGAAGCTGCAAAAGCTTTACACTAGAAGACAGCAAAGGAATGAGGAACCTCTGTCATCAAGTACTCCTGCGCATAACGGTACATCTGGAGAAAGGGCAAAGACCTGAAGTGCTCCAGGGTGAGCTGAGGACACATTCAGCCTCTCTCAGATCTCAGCCATGCCTCCTCCTCCATGTATGGGCTAGGACGTACTTCCACTCTGTGGCAGTTTTCCTCAGGTGTATGTAAGGGAGACAGGCATGCAGGCCTCCCCATACTTCAAGTTAGGGCATCCCAAGGGCAGCACTGAATGAGGAGACCCAGCCTCCATGCCCTGAGTACCACAGCCTGGCAGTACCCAGGCACAGATAACAGGGAGCAGCCTCCCCAGCTGTCAACAGTTTTGGGAAAATAACTGGTATAGCCTTAAATCTGAGTGCTATTTGATGGGGACAGCACATACAGAATGTGACCTTCCTTGGCCATAAACATAAATCAGAGTGAGACAGCTACATGCCAAGGTTTCCCACCAGAATTAGTTTTTAAGAGCAGCTGAGGCAACCAATAACAGTGATCAAAATCTATACAAATGATGCACAAGTTGTGAGCTTGCTGGTTTGTTTTTTTTTTTTTCCAAGACAGGAAACATTTCTTCTTAAGTCTACTTGCAACTCAAAACACAGACATCACTTAACCTAACTTTGCCAGAAAGTCTACCTTTGGCCACAGGCCAGGCCTATGGAACTCCATCCCAAAAGGCAGTGTCCTGTTATAATGCTAAAGGGATCAAAGGCAATGCACCAAAGCAAACACACATCGCACACAATTCTGCCTCAAGGTTGCTGGGCCTGGTAGCGCTGTGCATTTAGTGACCCAGAAACAGGGCATTTAGCATCTCCTACACCAAGAGGGTACCAGAAACCACACTGTCAATCACAGACTCATAGAACCACCTGGTTGGAAAAGACCTCTGAAATCACCGAATCCAACCATACCTGTCCACTTACAAAACCATGTCCCTGAGAAACTCAACTCTTTTAAACACCTCCAGGGATGGTGACTCAACCACATCCCTGGGCAGCCCCTGCCAGTTCCTGACCACCCTTTCACTGATCAAATTTTTCCTAAAGTCCAATCTGAACCTCCCCTGGCACAACTAACTAATCCCGACATCCCAGCAGGCATCTCTTGACAGGCTGCATGCCTTGCCGTCCTGGTGATGGAGCCCAAGGAAAGAAAAGCCCTGGTACCCACTACCTTGGGATAACTGCAGACTGAGCAGGAATTCCAGGCACCATCACACGGGTTTGGAAACGCAGATGTAAAACCAGCAGGAAAGAAAAGCAGACGCCGCCACCCCCCATCACCGACCCCCGAACACGGCGGGAACACTGCGGGAACACTGCGAGCACCGCACCGACACGCAACGCCGCCCCGCTCTGCCCGGCCAGGGCCGGGGCCCTGACGCACCTACCCGGCCGGCGGAGCTGCCCCCTCGCCGCGTCCCCGGCGCGTCCCCTCGGCGCAGCCGCAGCCGGGGCCGGGGCGGGCGCGGCCGCAGGAAGTGAGCGCAGCGCGGCGCGGCGCGGCGCGGCGGGGCGGGGCGGGGCGGGGCGGGGCGGGGCCTCCGCGCTGGGAGCGGCGGCGAGGGGCGGCCCCGGCACTCGGCGGCCCCGGCACTCCGCCTCGCCTGGCACCTGCCGCGCCGGCGGGCACTCCCGGTGTCGCCCCTGGCCCTGCGGGTCGGGCTTGGTCTGGAATAGCCTCACAGAATGACCCGGGTTGGAAGGGACCCACAAGGACCATCGAGTCCAACTCCTGTCGCCGCACAGGAGAACCCCAACGCTCACACCGAGTGTCTGAGGGCGCTGTACAAATGCTTCTGGAATACTGTCAGGTTTGGTGCCGTGACTGCTTCCCTGGGGAGTGAACTCCCCTGCTCAGTCAACTCTGAGTAACACAAGGTTATTTTCTCTCTTTTTGCACTGGTACTTTCTTGTTTTGACAGCAGAAACTGCAATTAACCTGAACTTGCATATCACAAAATCACAGCATTGTTTAGATTGGAAAAGACCTTTAAGGTCATCAAGTCCAACCATTAACATAACACTGCCAAGTCCACCACAAAACCATGTCCCTTAGCACCACATCTACACATCTTTTAAATACCTCCAGGGATGGTGACCCCACCTGTACACCCTGTGCAGCCTATTCCAATGCTAGGCAACCCTCTCTGCAAAGTAGTGTTTCCTAATATCCAGTCTAAACTTCCCCTGGCACAACTTAAGGGTGTTTCCTTTTGTCTTATTGCTTGTTACTCGGAAGAAGAGACTGACACCCACCTCACTATGACCTCCTTTCAGGTATTTGTAGAGAGCAATAAGGTCTCCCCTCAGCATCCTTATCTCCAGGCTAAACAAATCCTGTCCCCTCACCCGCTGCTCATAACATTTATGCTCCAGACCCTGCACCAGATTCATTGCCCCGATCTTGACATGCTCCAGCAGCTCAAGGTCTTTCTTGTAGTGAGGGGCCCAAAACTGAACATCTTTGGCTTATCCATGCTATTCGCAAGCAAAGGGAGTTAATTTCCCCTCAACTCAGCACAGACGGCAGCACAGGCCTCATGCTTATGGCTGGGCCACCCTGTTCCAAAGCACAGAGGGCTTCTGATGATTTTTTTCGCATTTTATTGGAAGAGGAAAGTGCTGAGAATTCAGTGCAAGCTGAAACCATCACCAAGACTTGATAGCAGCGATTAGCCAGCCCAGCTGGGAACCCATCAGTTAGCCCTCCTCATTGCTACTAATTTTTGTGAGATCTTAAAGGAATTCCCATTTCTCAGATACATCGCTACAGGTCTGAGTCACAAACCATGGTGACTTGCAACACAAGCAGCAAATGGGTGGTTTAGAGCCAGGCACGTTCCTGGGAACCATAGCTGCTGGGGAAAGCTGTGCCACAGCCTGCAAGGCTGGCACGCAAGCAATCACGTGTGGCAGCTCAGCCCAGCCTCAGCTGCGAACTGGGTCCTGTGCTGGGCCTGGGGCAACGTGTCAAGGAAGAGAATTCACTGACACCCTCATCACCTTCTCACTCGTCTCCAAAGCCTCCTTATGCCATCTTATGCCTCTTTATGCCATCTTATGCCTCCTTCTGCTGAGAGGATAAATATTGCTTGAAAAATAATGAGTGCTTAGCCAAGAGCCTGACTGATTAATCACCCAGGTTATCCCCGTTGTCACCTCCTTCCTGTCATCGTCTCGGTATTATCCTCACTTGTTGTGTCTTGTCAGCTCTAACTGAGCTGAACCAGCCCAGCACTCCCATTTCAGATCCCCAAACCCCAAAATGCTAAGGATTTATCTTGTGAACACCTTAAATGTTCTGTGTTCTTTTAGCACAATACCAGATTTGCACACAGCAATTTGCTCCCAGCAGCAGCTCACATTTTAAAGAACGCTTTAGATATTACTGGTGATCCAATGGGGAAAATGGACAGGAGTTTATAGGACCTGGTCAAGCCCATGCTTCCATGTACAGCATGGACTGTAACTGTGGATGCTGAGGCATGGTAACAAGTTTATGACAATAAAAGGGACTGAGGCACCAGCAGCTGGGCCCATGACCCAGCTCCAGCCTATCATTCCTGGCTTGCTTGGAGCAGGACGAGCCCATTATTTGCCTGGAAATTCGCTTCCAGTCTGGTTGCCTGCAGCCCCTGGTCCCGTCATGATACAAGAAGTACTTACTATTACAAAAAGTGGAATACTTTGATTTAAGCTAAAGTAAAATTTTATATAAGCAACTGTATTTTTTTTTGAAAGTTAGACAGAATGTCCCCCTGATAGCATATTTTCTTTATAGCATTTTTTTTAAATAGTGTTTTTTCAGACACCGTTCAAATGATAACATCTTGTGTTAAATATGATCTGTGCTGAACACACGTCTTTTTCTATAGTCACCTCTGCAGTCTTTCCCTATCTAAAATACAAGATCAGACAGAGCTGGCTCCAAAGCTCCCATTAGTAGAGATTTGGCTGTTGAGAAGTTCATAGTAACGTTAAAATCCGCCCTTGAAAAATAATAGAATATGCATAAGATTTCTGGGAAAATCTACACATACGCATGGCAGTGGGAAATACATCCTGTCCCCAGCTCTTGTCTCGTTACACATAATTGATGGAATCATTTCTTCATGCGCCCAGCTTAGAAATAAAGGACGGCGCTTTCTAAAACTCCAAAACAAGTCTTAAGAGAGTTAATTTGCCGGCATTATCGGTACCAGCACCGTGCGGTGCGGCCGACAGACCCGCAGCCCTGGGTGGTCGGGGACTTCATGGTTGGGGGCTCCCGGGCCGGCGGGAGGCGCAGGCAGAGCCGCGACCCCTCATGCAGCCGCAGCCGCAGCCGCCGCTCCGCGCGGTGACGTCACGCCGCGCCCCCCCACCCGCAGTTGCACTTCCGGCGGGCGGCGCCTTCCCCATCCGGGGTCAGCGCCCGCTCCCTTCCTGTTATTGCGGAGCGGGCGGTGGCTCGGGGAGCGGCGCGGGGGCTGCCGGCGCCTCCGCCAGCGCCCGGGGGCCATTGCGGTCACCCGCCCGGCGGCGCTGCGAGCGGGGGCTGCGGGGCGGCGAGCGGGGACCGCGAGCTGTGAGCGCGGCGGGGCGGCCGCGCGGTGAGGTGAGTGAGGCGGGGGCCGCACTCTCTGGGGCCTCCGGGCGGTGGCGAGGGCAGCGCCGGTTTCCGCTGGGCGCGGGGTGTCCCGCTCCTCTGCGGAGCAGGCGGAGGGGCACCTGTGTCCTCCTGGCACAGCGCTGTCCCGGGCTTCCTCCCCACGGCTGATAAGGCTCCAGGGCGTTCCGCCGCCTGGTCCCGGTTTGTGGGTCTCCCCTTGTAGGGATAGGATGAGGAAGAGGAGAACCCGTAGTGGCTCGTTGCTTTGAGCGTGAGCCACCCCCGAAATACAGCCGTTCGTTATAAGTAGGTTTGGACAATTCTTGTAACGGATGGAGCGCGCGTGGGCTCAAGGCGGGGCGCGGTAGTGGCCCTGGGAGCAGAGCCTCTTCCAGCCGGGTGGGTGTGTGGATCACTGGCACACAGCTGCGTGTGTCCAGGCTTCATAGTAGCAGCATCACCTCTGTGCTGCCTGTAAAAGCTTCTCTTATTTCCTGCTATCCAGGGACCTGGTTTTATTGATGTGAAATATGAAACTGCTGTTTCTTACCAGTAGGTGCGCATGTTAACTGAATGTTAACAAAACTTTGACCAAACTAATACAAACTGCGTGCTTGTCTGCTTTTGGGGTTTTTGTTGCCTTTTTCAGTATTCCTGAAGTTATTAAGAGTATCAGACTTGTCACATCTGCTGTAACTGGTTTGGTCTCTGTAACTGTTTTCTTCCTTTAAGTGTTCTATTAATGACTTTGAAAATGTGGTTGAGCAGGAGTTGTTTTATAAACATTTCATATTCAGAATGAGCTCAAGGAAAGAATAGCTGCAAACTGTATTCTAAATCTGGATTTTGAAGTACTTAATAGAAGAAATCTGGACTTTGTGTTGTTAGTTACTTGTACCTTCACATCCCAGCTTTTGGCTAAAGCAGACTTTCAAATTTATCACATTGGATAAAGTTAGAAACTTCCCATCATAACATGAGTCATTCTTGAATTTCTCTCACCTCACAATTGATTTATAAATATGTTCTCATACTCGTTGCTTCAGTTGCTTCCATGCTGTAATTCTATAAGGGAGTGTAATAATCCACCTCTTGTTGTGCATAAGCATTCTTAGTTCCTAGGAATATCCTGGCATTCAGGATGGTGGGCTTTAATGGTTTGTTTACTGTGGGGGAACTGACTAAATAAGGTGTTCAGAAACAAAACACTTTGTGAACTTAAAGTTTCACAATAAATATTCTCAAACAAAAACGTTGGCAAGCTTTTCTGTAGGGGTCAGTTATTTGGAAGCATATTTTAGCTACTGTCATCATATAGACAAACCACACATCAACCAAGCTATAGTGTTTATAGAGGAATTTTTGAAACTATACAAGTCTTCATGTGATCCGTGAAATATTCTGCTTTTCCATTAAGACAATCGTAGGACAATAAGTACGACAGCTTGAGAGATGTGACTGGAGTTTGACTGGAGGAGATGCCTTGCATTTCATAGGTGTTAACTTGATGCCATTCTTGGCAACCTGGAAACAGTGTTTTGTGTTTTTTTTTTTAAAGCAGGCTAAGGACAGCTGGCAAATCCACGTCAAGGTGCTCTAGCTGTTTGACTGCTTCAAATTGTCATTTTGTAATAACAGTAAATTTGTTTTGCCTCTTTTTTCAGTTTACTTGCATAAATATAAAAAGATGAGTTGTGGGTTTTTTGGATTTTTTTTGGGGGGTTGTGAGAAAGACTGTGTCTTTGAGCTGTTTACAAAGCAGTTGTGGTTTATTGAAAGTCATGAAGTAGTTGAATACTTAGCCCAATTGTCAGAGAAATTATTAACTCTTTCTGCTTTCTGGAAACAAATTGGGGATAGTTCTTCTTGGAGAATTCAGGTTTTTTCAAGTTGCTGGTAGCTTTACAATAGGAATTTCTACAACACACAAGGGTTTCACACCTCTCAATGATGCTCTTTCACAAGATAATAAAAGGTTTCCAGTTATTGGAGGAAAATCACACCTTAAAAGTTGTTACTGGCTGAAGAATGAACTTCCTGATCGCAGTTGTTCCTCAGAATCAGGTGTGTAGTGTGCTTCTTAATAACTTGGTCATGTGTAGTACAACTTTTAAAAAACCTTGATGATCGTCGTAGTTTTAACTTTTGTAAAGAGATTGTAGTTGTCTGTAATTTAGTCTGCAAAAGTGCTGCTTTCTTAAAAATTTTGTACATGAAAAATCAGTTAGGTATGTAGGTTCCTAGACTTCTGATGCAAATTCCGTAGGTACCAGGAATAGTCAAATATCTGAACACCTTGCAAATATTGGTCACTTCCAAGTAGAAAACTATTACTATGGCTTTCCTTGCCTGTTTCATAGTAAAAGAAATTAGGATGATAATAATTCCAAATCATGTAGGAAATGGTAACGTCTTGTATGTAGGTATCATATACAGGTTTGCTGTGCTTCCTTGAGTACGTTAATCAAACTTAACAAAGATTGTAGTCAATAAGACATTTGAAAGTTGTTGTGTTTGGCTGTGGGGAAGCTTGGATTTTTTTAGAACTTTGATACTGATGAGAAACCTGATTTTTTTTTTTTATGGCTTATAACTGGAGTAGCAAATAATTAGTCTTTCCAGTTTAGTCTTAAAATACCATTATAAAACTAAGTTGTGACTAACTACTTACTACTTTGTAATTACTGAAAAATGTGAAATCTAGTAAATCTCCCAGGTAAGGAAAATTTGTTATGTGTGCCTCTTATGCGCGTGTCATTGAGTTGGAGGGGAAACATTAGGGAAAGGATAAGAGTTTGCACTTTGGCTAATTGAAGAAATTACTCATGGCTTGTAGTGCTAAGCTAGTGTTTGTTGGGGGCTTGCACCTTTTTATACATTGCATTTCTTGCTCATAGGAGTTTTCTTATCCTTTTAAAAAGCCAGATATCCAGCTGCTCCAAGTGATGATACCTGTCTGAGATTGTAGCTACAGCTAGAAGAGGCCGCAAAAATATTCATGCTAAAACTGGATGGGGATTTTCTTTTGCCCTTTAAGTTGAATGTGTCATGGCAATTGTTACAAATGTCTCTTCGTAGTATCTTAATCAAAATGTGAGCAGTGGGGAAAGAAAATAAATTTGTTTTGCTTAACATACATTTGGAGTCTAAAGAAATGCGAATTGCTTTAAGAACAAAATTGGTCCAGATATCCAGAGATTCCTTCCAACTGAATTTATTCTCTATTATCTATTCTTTATTATCTATTTCTGAATGGTTAATGTAGTGTTAAATGAACCCAAAATAGTGCTCTGAAGTATTAACTGCTTTTGTTCCTGCAGAACAGCTGTAGTATTAACTTCAAAACAAATAAAACAAACTATACCCCCACCTCACAAACCCAAGCTCAACTACAGGTAAAGGGAATGAGAGTTAAAGAAAAGTATTTTTCTAGTTAATTCTGGATACAGATTGTATGAAAGGGTACTTGAGAAGCCTGTGTATTTCAAACAAGAATTGTGAGTGAACTTCATCTCTTTTTTCTTTTGTTAAAGTGGTAGAAGGGAATAGAAGCGCTTAACAGGCATAATTGGCCAAGTACACTCCCTAGGGATGTTTATAGTCTGTTTTTTTGAAAATTTGTGGTCAAATACCTGAACTCTAGACATGTAAAAATGAAATTCAAAGAAACCAGTTTACCTTTGTGAAACTGAGGGGGAGAGAATAATGGAGTACTGCTGAAGTTTTCATCTCACTGACACATTGCTAACTTGCAACAACAGAAGTAAATGACTACTAAAAGTTGGATTTAAGAACAGATGGGTCAAATGTACAACTCAAGGTTCAGTGATCTCATTTCACACCCTGTAGAAGGTTGGATGTACTTAGAGTGTGGGCTTGTTTTTTTGTGTGTTTGGGGTTGTTATTTTTTCTTTTGGTCTACACATTAAGACATTTCCTTAAATTTTCTTTGTGAATTTTTACATAGGAAAGCTTAGGCAGTCTTGCTTACATCTTCTGATTAAAGAAATGCTTGCAAATGTAGTTCTAAAAAATTGTGAACCACAGGGCATATTTGTTCGATACGGGAGACTTATTGACTGTACAATTTCCTGAAACTTTGAGAGAGCTGAGTCACATTGTTGGCTGTACATTATGACCCTCTTCTAAGGCAAAGAAACATGGGGAAACCATCTCTTGGGTGTTTTCTCTGAGTCCAAACAGAAAAGAAACAAAACTGGAAGGTTGCCCCCTAGATTGTACATGTCAAAAAACTTATCTGTCATTGAGACTTAACTGGTTTTTTTATTTCCATACTGATTAGTCAGACTTTTGCCAGTGCTTGATGTGACAGTTAATGGTGATGAATGACTCTTGCCCATTGTGTTCCAAGTCTGTTCCTGTTTTTTAACTCTTGCTGTCAACTTGCGTCATGGTCCTTGCAGAAGCGTGGATTTTCTGCTGAGATTGCGCGTGTTGTCTTGGAAAAGTGTCTTAATGTCAGCTGTTTAGCTGTGAATCCTTGCAGAGGACACTAAGTCTGTGAGCAAAAAACTAGTCTTTTTTTTTTAGCCATCAGTAGTCACCACAGAAACAAGTTCTTGAACATCCTCAAAATGCAAGAAGCCTGGAACAGTACTGAAAAAATATTTAAGATTCAGCATTTCATAAACAGAAATACCTGCTGTTCTGTGATCTGAATTGAATAAAAGAAATTCTATAATATTGAATGCTGACATCTGACTTAATAGAAAACTGAAAATGCTCATCTCTGCAAATGTATAGGCAAACTGAACACTTGAAAATACAAGCACAATAAAAGTAAGAATGAGCAGAGTGTTAAGACTGGTTTACTAAGCAAGCAGAGAGGAGGTGAATTGTTTCTCAAACTCGATAAATACGCTTTGTGTGATGAGATGTTGTTTTCCAGCTTCAGTGCTTGTGCCATTAAGTAACTTTGCATTAAGGCTGGAAAACACTAACTTCGCTCTTGACTACAGGCATAGTTTAGAAGATTAAAGTTAGTAGTACTAACTTAAGAGGAGAGTTTTGTAGGTAGAGCTAGCTCCCTTTGGGAAAAGGGAAGTAAAATATTCCATTCCAAATGCTTGCTGTGGTCATCAAACTGCTTAGATTATAAAGCATACCACTTATTCTTCTTTTTTTTTTGTTTATGTTCCCAGCTCTTTACAGAATAATCAGCAGATGTTGTGGCTAGATTATGAAAGTGGAACTGATACTATTAAAACAGAAAATTGTTCTCTGCTGCTTTTGTTTTTTTTAATGGATGTTGAACAACCAGATCCTTGTAACAGTTTATCAACTCAGTTTCCACTGATAGGAGGAAAGTGCAAAATATTGTATTTTATCTTCTTGCAATTTCATGCTGTCACCTCTGAATTCTCCTTCAGTTTTGATGTTAACTGCTGTAGAAGAGCACTTGTCCCAAGGAAACCTCTAGTGTCTCTAAGTGGAAGAGGTAATTTTTAAGCAATGTCCAGACATCTTGAATAGCTGTGGTTGCAGTATGTAACTGAGGATGTGGCCAGATAAGGTGCCTGTGAGTGCCACTTTTAGTCTATTGAGTTTATTCCAAAGATTGATTTAGAATATATTATGTTTTCTTTTTGGTGTAAGGTACTAATATGTGAAATGGAAATGTTGTCATTGTACATGATAAACTTAACCAGTTATGTGATTTTTTTTTTCTTTAAGTGGTCAATAGCTGAAAGAAAGTATGCAAAGTTGAGTTTAACATTTTAATTGGGAGATAAAGTTTGTTTCATGTTTAACTGCTTACCAAGGTTGTGGTTAGTGAAGTGCTAATAACTTGTCTTCAAATTGTGCTGAAAGAGAGGATAAAGCACTAATGTCATTATCGCTGCTCAGCAGCTCTCTCTTGATCTCAAATACTTCCAACGTGGAATGTTTTGACATGTAGGGGAAGATGGCATAACTCCCACTAAGAGAGAAAGGATGAAAGTGGAAGCTAATGAGCAATGAAATGGCAAAGTTGATACATGAAGAAAAGGATAGCAAAACCTATTCCTGACTGAAAACTCTGAAGTGTATTGTCAAGTTACTTGGTAATCCAGCTCTTCAACTCTTCTTTCAGAAATCACCTCTTTTCCAAGCCTTTCATTGTGTGTCAGCAGATAGGATAATATTGCAAGCAACTGCAAGGTGATACAAGTGTAACCATTATTATAGCCTCTAGTCTCTTGCTGTACCGGTATATGAGCAGGTTATTTGAAAAACAAAAAAAAAGGTGATTTGCAACATACTCGCTTTTCACTTCTTGGTGTTGCAATAGGTTGAAATTAAATCCAAAACACTTTTGTGGCCTTCTATTCTGTCCCAGGGTTAAACTTGACCAGGCTGAAAACTGCTTTCAGTCTTTTTTTTTAATATACAGACCTATAAAAACATTAATGAAAAGTTTCCACAGAACCACATATTCCTTGTTTGTGCAGATGTGTGAGGTTCTCTTAATAGTAGTGACTGACTACTGCCAGTATCTTTTTGCCTTTTTTAAATAAAGTTTGTTCTTTTTAACGTGTCCCTCTTACAGAGTTCTGATGGTTGTAGTAGGCAGCATGTGCCTTAGTCTCAAAGTGTTTAATCGGCATATGAAAGTGACTTTCCAAGCTTGGAAATTGAGAAATTTTCTAAACTATGGTGGAAATGTTGCTGGTATTCACTGTTTAAATACCTGTGAGCTTATGTCACTTTCTTCTTTGGAAGCTTCATGTTAGTTGCAAACATTTTGTGTTTAGGCAAATATTAGCCTTTTCTTCCACATATAGCAAACATAAATTGTTGGTACCCTGACCTTATTAGAGAAACAGTTTGGGTATCAGTTTGAAGTACAGGACAACAAGCTTAATGTCTCAGTAGCCCCACAGCTGAAATCATGCTTTAGTGTTTGCACAACATAGAGTTTGCAAAGCAGATGCTTCTAGCAGATACATTCAGAAATTATAAACATTGAGAACCATTTGTCACAGTTTGCCATAGCTGTTTTTTAAACTTCAGGCTGAGGCATGCAGGAACTAATGCCATACATAGTCACAATGACTCTTGTTTGTACTCCTTGAACACAGATGCAAACGTTACTGTCTCAAGAGTCATCATTGTTGCTTTGGGATTCAACCTGTAAATGAAGAGAAAAGTCCTATTCAGCCAGTCAGGAGCTAGAACAGGAAAAATCTACGCTCTTTGAGGTTTCAGAAAAACTTTGGTTTCTTTGTTGTTTATAAAAAGCAGTCAAATATGCCTTTCAGAATCAGTAATTCTGTCAACAGTCCTGCTTCACGTAGAAGGCCCAGTTTTCTGAAGGGCTTAGGTGCAATCTGAGTGATCTGTGTCCCTTAGGGAGATGAAGCCTGATGGTAAATGTGTAGTGGTGTGAAATACTTTGCAGCTTAACGTCATTGAACTGTGCCACTTGCATACCTGGTGGGTGAGGGTAAGTAGGACAGCATCGGTTTACTGCTGCAGTAAATAAAGGCCTGTTGATAAAGTTCTATGGAAAATGGATGGTGCTTACCTTTCAGCAGGGTTATATTCTGCAGAAAGTATTTAGTTAATCGCCATTGACTCCATATCACAAACACATCTAGGAAGGAGTAGTACTTTGTTATTTCTGACTCTTGAAAAGCCGTAGGATTTTCCTGTTGGGCTTGTAGCTCAGGTAGAAGCAGGCAACTACTTTCTCCACTGCTTTGCAAAGAACTCCATTTTTTGCTTGCTGTTTTGTGTCATATGTCTTTGTATATGACAGTTTACTAAGACTTGTGTTGATTTCAGCTGTTTATAGGGCAAGAGTATTTAGCTGTAGAATTGAAATTTGTCTTTAAAGTGACGGTGATCTGTTTTAACTGCCACAAAGTTCCTTCTCAACAAATGATTTTAACAAGGGAGTTAAATACCTTGATGGAGAATGTGTTGCTTTGTTTTTTTCAGTTGAAGAGCTTAAACAAAGGAAAAATCTCATACTTCCGTAGTGTTTGCTGAGGATACTCAGAAGTGCTCTGTCAAAAGTGAGGCTGCATCCCATCCTGTTTGCCAGCAAATAAAAGATAATAATTTTTGCTAATGGAGTTCGCTAAGTCCATGCAGACTAAACCCATACTTCTATAAATACCATTTGTCCACAGAAGTCAGTTAAGGTAAAATGGATCAAATGCTAATTTATATTTGGATTACAGAACAAACTTCTGTCTTCCAGTTCACTGTTTTGTGCTTAATAGTAAAAATTTGCAAAACTGCAAAGATATTGCTGTCCACTGCCACTCAAACACTTATTTTAGACGTTAGTTTCCTTCACAGACTGGAGTAATTAGGTATGGAAAAAAACCTTTCTCTATTTAAAGCTGCTGTCAAACTCCATCCTAAGAAACGTTATGTGGGAAGTACACAATATGCTGTAAGTCATTCTTTGATGGCTTTTTCAGCTGTTTCTTAGTAAAGGAAGGGCTCACAGGGTGGATCTTTTGAGTAGATACGGATGTAAGTTAATAAACAGGAGTGGACCTAATCTCAGTCAAATTTTCTTATTAACCCTCATATCTTTGTGTCTTGTATCCAGAGGAGCTGGTCAGATGAATGGTGTAGACTGAACCCTCATGATACTGTTGCTTACAGTAGGGAGGCAAGCCAGCAAGCCTAGGGGTGGGAGGACTGCAATACCTCCAGTGTTTAATTGCAGTTCTTTCCCTGCCCTTCTAGGCAGGGACTGTGGGAAAGGAAATCTTTCTTCTTTTTCAGTACAGCTGGAGGTTCATCTTGCTGCAGCAACAAGAATTGCTTCTAAAACCCAAGGTGATGTGCCTGGGGGAGGTCAGTGCTAGGAAAAGATCAGCATCTGAGTTACAGTTCTGCTACACAGCTGCTCACGTTAGGTGGAGATTCAGGGTAGACCAGAGCACAGAACACCTGGGTTTGCTCTGCGGCTGCTCCTTGTCCTTGTCTGTGTGCCAGTGCTTCCTGTTTTTAAAGATCCTGTTTACTGTCTGGGTTCCAAATATCCCAGGAAGTTGGGAGGATGGGAGGAAACATGGAAGGAAAAGTAAACAGCATTATTTCAGGTGGAGTCTTACATTTTGATACATATATTCAACATCTGTTGCCTATCTCATCTAGTTTTGTGAATGACATTGTCGAGTAGTCTTTTGTTGGCATCTCATGTATTAATTTCCAAAAGCAAAACATTTCGGCATGCAAAAACTAGCATTGACAGCCTTTGTGTTTGTAGCAAGGAGTTGAATATGGATTATGGTGTGCTTTTAAACGTCACCTACTTTCTGATGGTCACAGAAAAAATGTTTGTCTCCCATATAAAATAGAGTGTTAGAGAAAAATATGTAATCAGAAGAAAAACTTATATCTGTTGGTGCAAAATGACATGTTGCTCTGATTTTGTTGATGAACTTTAAGGCTTTTGATTTAAAGAGCTTGAAAGACTTTGTGTGCTGCTTGCTGAACTTGAGAGTACACATCCAGCTTTGGAGGAACAGCTCCAAACAGAACAGAGCCAGGTGGGAGAATAATTCTCATCCTGCTACATAGCAAGCCAAGCCTAATCATTGGAATAATGAATAAGCAGAAATGTCAAGTGTAAAGAGATGCATTTTGCTTTTCTAGTTCTTTGTTGTGCTTTGTGACTGCTAGTCTTCTATAAGTAGCAAAATCCTTTCCTTTGAGGTAAAGCTAGAAATGGAATTACTGAGTTATTTTGGACTAAAAAGGAAGATTTAATTTCAGGTTTTCCTTCGTTTAACAAAGATAAAAAAAATCTGCCTTTAACTGGAAGAAAATGTTCTAGGACAGACATTCTGCTTTTGATATGTCATGGGATCCCTAGGGAAAAAGCACAGTCGTAGTGGGAGTTGTAGAGGTCACCAGCAACTTGCAAATGTTTCTTTCTCGTGATCCTGTTTTCATGGCTCCCAGACAGTGAGTGAAGCTATAAACAATATGTCTGTGTGGATGGGGGAGGGCGAGCAAGGGGGTTTGAAATAAGAATTTACAAAGGTCTTTCGGTTTTCTTGGAGGAAAAAAAAAGGCTCTTGCAATAGTAAAACTTTTTAAACCGTTAATCTTGTTTTCATTTCAGCCATTTGATCCTCTGTTGTTTCAGTAACAGATAGCATATATATGTTACTTCTTGGGCAATACTTTATAGTGAGGCTTGGGTGTTTTTCAAGTGACCTCACCATTAATTCTCTTTGTGAGATCTAAAAGTCACTACAACCAGAATCCAAGCATATTGTATTCTGAAACAAAAAAAAAAATAAATCTGCATGTAAGATAACTTTAAACAAAACAACTTTGAAACATAGTCAACCCATGTTCTCATATCTATCTAAACTGAAGCTTGTTTTCACTAATTTCCAATGACATTTTGCATTCACAGGAAAGAGTGATCTTGTATTTCTGCTGTACCATTGTTCTACATATGCTACCAGTAACGTTCAGGTTATCAGCTCTGTCTAGAACAAGGCACAGGTACTCAGACTGTTTTTTGTAGTGGGAAGGTAGTAACTACAAGTAAAAATGGTAGTGTTTGGAAATACTTGCCTGTTTCAAAAGGAGACTAAATGCTAAGAAGATGTGTTTTTGATGTGTCAAGTCCTCCTGTTTGTTTGTTTCCCTTAAGCTGCTAGTTGTGATCAGATAAGCAATTCTGCGTATCAGTGCCTTTTCTGTGAAATAAGGGTGAAAGTAATACGTAAGAAATGTAAAAATGTAACTGCAGTACAACAGTCTCCTGCTTTCAATTCTAAACAAAGAGATATTGCTACTGTTTAAATCTTTGTGTAATAATGTTTTTGTAGAGGACAGTTTCAGACATCTTTGTGCTAGTCTTCCTGGACTTTGGGAAAAATGCCAACTTGGCAAGGAGGAAGAACAAAAGGACAGTACTGAAAATATCTAGTCTGAGGCAGTCTTACTGTCACCACACAGCAGGTTTCGACAGCAGCAAAATTAAACAGGCAAGTCTGCCCAGTTTTCTTTGTTTAGCACAATATTACAGCACAGTGCACTTATGCTTCTTGCTTCCCTATGTTCTTGCTAGTTTCTTGCTAGTTGGTGCATCATAGATGGAAGAATTTCCTTCTTGCAAAGCCTAAAGAGTAGTTGTAGGTGCTTGTGCTGATGACAGACAACCTTAACAGTAAGTCTTCAAAGTGAACAAAATTTTACCCCACCTCGACTGGCCTACAGACTTGCACAGAGTGTTTTCATCTGCTTCATCTGTAAGATGTATGTGTTAATGTTAGGTGGAGTTTCTCTCTTTGGAGAGTGTGTCCACAGATAATTTACAGAATAGGGAAAGCCTTTTTTATATTTATGCATGTGTATATCTTTATTGCCAAATATTGATAATCCGTGCGCAGTTAGCAGAATGTTTGTGAGTAATCCCTGCATCTGATCTGTAAACAGATAATCTGTAAAAATGAGCGTGCTCTTAGCAAGGAAGGGTTCTCCACCCTTTCTAACAGAAGAGCTCGCGGAAGGCTGTTTCTTGTTTGGTTGGGTTTTGTAACTTAGATTCCAGCTGTACTGAGGGGTTCACTTGTCTTAGCAAGATGCATAAAACTTAGATCAGTGAAATAATGCGCTTGAGTTTCTTCTGGCAAAATGTTAACGTACAAAAACACATTGGAAATAATACTATAATACTGGTAGGGAGTCTTGCTGAACTATAGATGCACAGGGCTTTTATGTATAAGAGTGTGGTGAAAATGGCTGCTGTAGCCTCATATATCTTTAGGGGGAAAATATAAGTGGGGTTTTGACCCAAGCTTAGTTTGCTTGAATTGTGAGCATAGAAAGTAATTCTTTAAGTGCTAATATTAGGAACCAATATTAGGTCTCCTGGGGTACCTTTCTTACTGAATTTCTTCCTCACTGAGCTCTGTTCCTCAGGGGGAAGGAATTGTTTTCAGAAAAAGTATCAGCAAACTTCATGATGGTCTAATGTAAATCTTCTCAGTGTTGGCATACTTGTAGGTCATCAAGAAGGCATTAGAAAAATAGTCGTAGGCTCTAACTTGTAATAAAAGATTCAATAGAATGAAATTGAGCTATCCATGCTGCCGTTCTGCTCCGAGGTGATAAAATTGTCATAGCTTACAACAACCAAATCTTCTAAACTTGGATCTCTTTTTCTAAGTGAGGGAGTATATCACCTGTATCAGACTAATTTCTGTCCTACAAGACAATAGTGTTAGTATGATAAGTGTATGTAAACAAGTAGGAATCAGTGTTTTGGGAGGTATGTGTTTATCATCTCTCTCCATCACTAACCTCACTGAGCACCAGCCTACAAGTGATCGAGTGTTGAAACTTCATTCAAAAGTAAGGATGAAGACAGAATGTGCTGAATGGATCAGGAAGGCTGTGTTGAGTTGAAAACAATGATTTTTTGAAACTACTGATTTGATCAGTAGTTGCATCTTTCTTTGAGTTTGGCCTTTCTGACCATCTGTGGTATTCCTAAGTTCTTGGCAGGGGAAAAAAGTTCGAGGTGTTTTGGAAGATCAGAGATTGCAGGTGTAATGTCATGTTCATTTGAAGTGTTTGCATGTATCCTCTGTTGGATTTAAATAACATCTCTAGAATTCTGTTAAAATTAGTCCTTTTACTGTCGAAGAACATAAATTGATTGTATTTATTCCAGGCACCCTTCCAGATTTGAAAGTGTAGACAGAAACACAAGCTGCCAACTATACTTCAATACTGTTTCTGTTTACATTTTTACTTTCCAAATCCAAACCCTGGAGGCGTGCTTACATGTGCAAGTAAAATGAATGTGCACACAGAATGACTATGTGCACCATTTCAGCAGATGGCTTTATCCCAGTTTAAAACAAAAGCTGCTGTTTTGGTGCAATGGCTCTAAAATGAGTGCAGATTTGAGGTGTCTGTTTTGGACCATTTGGAAGTCTTAAAAAAATGCATGTAGAAGGGTGTAGTATGTATGTGTGTCCCCCAGCCCTGCTTCTTTTTCTTTGTTAGCAGTAGTTGGTTGAGAGGGAGGAAAAACTTGCAGTGGAATGAATGACCATTCTTGAAGTTGAACTGTCTCAGCACTGCTGCAGTCATGCTCTCTCCCCTGTGTAGACCCTGGTATTCATCTGACTCCATGGTGATCTCAGGCAGGTGAAACAGCAGAAGTTAACCTAAGTAAGGAAAAGTGAGTAGTTCCCTGCCACTTTAATCCTTCTGACCTGTAACGAACTAGCACAGAGAGCACCAGTGCATGATGAATGAAAATGTACACCTTGGGCAGGGAGAAGGTGGGGTCTTGCAGCTGTCTGTTCAGAGGAGCCTCCACAAGATTGTGGAACTGAACTTGAAAGATTGCTGGTATAAACTCAGCCTGTGTTGCGGGTATTTAA
Source organism: Tapera naevia (assembly GCA_033556795.1). Classification (NCBI taxonomy): domain Eukaryota; kingdom Metazoa; phylum Chordata; class Aves; order Cuculiformes; family Neomorphidae; genus Tapera; species Tapera naevia. The sequence goes on from JAUMJJ010000352.1 coordinate 4,097,051, forward strand.
TTTGATTGTAGTTCCATCTGTATTTTGATTGGTTTTGTGATTGGATAGAAAAGTTCTTACAACTGCATGTGCTTGTTTTGAGGGTTTTTTAATGCTGGTATATGCCTTAACAGTAATGTGTTTCTGCTTGTGCTTGTAATTAATTAATCCAAGTAAACATGTGATTTACAGGTATGGAGAGAGGGAGTCTTGTTCGTGCTTTGCCTGATCCAAAAGATGCTATTTAACATTCTCTGTAGTTGTTCTTATCAGTAAACTGTGTTATCGGTAATACAGAATTCTCCAAGTTACTCTAAATGGTGTTCTTTGGGTTCCTTTGTAATGTTTTGTAAATGGTAAGCTTTCCAAGTTTGGCTCTTTAAATACACAGTGAGTGTACTTAGAACTTTCTGTTTCAGCATCCTCTCCCTGAATCTTAAAACAATGAGGAAAATAAAATAGCTTATTTAAGCTCTTTTTAAAAGAAGTCAGTTGCAAAGCCCTTCTAAATATGCATGAGGTGATGGTGGAAGAGCATTTTTCTAAACCTACAGTGGCACTTTAGTATTTTTGTTGATGTTTTTAAAAGCGCGAACTGCAACTACAAAGGAGGGATTTAAAAAAACAACCCTATTGCTACTCAGAGTTGCTTAGGAAGCAGTGGTTTTGGGAGAACATCGCTTTCGTTCTAATCCTTCTTTTTAAGAACTGAAGCGTGGTAAAAGCAGGTACTGGATGTACTTGGAAGGAAACTTTTTGGTAAATAAGTACCAAGGCATACAAGTGAAGAAATGAGGATATTTGGTGGGGTTTGTTTGTTTGTTTACATATGTATTTGTAACTTAATATATTACATATATAAAATATGTATACTTATGTATAAACATATTAAAAATAACTTGCTGCACAAAGGGAAAGCATAGCATTCATTGCTATTCTGCAGAGGTTGCTTTCAGAAAGCTGATGAAACAGAGGAGATATGGAGCTGTTGGTTTGAGGTTTTCCCTCGTTTCTGTTATTAAGGAAAGAAACTAAGCTAGAGGGGCAGTCCTAAGAGGGTTCTTGACTTAAGAGTTGACTAAGAATGGCTTTAGAATAGTAGCCTGGTTGTTACCATAGCCCTGTGCTTTCAGGACACATGGACAGTGGACTGCTCTTTAAGCATCCATTGATATTACCCTATATCACAATGTACGTGATGAAGTTAATGAAGCTATGGGCTAAGTGTAACCAGTGCACTATTTTGCCTTTGTGGTTACTTACTGTTCTGCAATGAGAGCTTAGGACTATGGTATGTAGTTCAATGAAAATCTCTTGCTACTCAGTCACAGTCAGAAAAACAACTTATTAGGAAAGCAACAGAAAATATTATGTCACAATGTAAATGTGTTCTCAGTTTGGACTTTGAATGGGGTGTGCAGCTATGGTTCTCCCTCTACTTTGCAAATAGGGTATAGTAAAGGTGGACAAGATACAGAGAAGGTGACAAGGATTAACAAAAATATAGAATAGCTTTTTGGCAGAAAAGGACTGAACAATGTAGGACTCGTGGAAAAGAATTAGTGGTGAGGGTTTGATGGATCTCTAATGAAGAGCAATGAATGCAAGGATAAGGAACTTGGTTTCATTAAAGAAATCTAGGCTATCAGGTGAAAGTAGCCGGCTTCAGAATAAAGAAAAGCAAGTATTTTGTAACATGGAATGTTCTTCACTTATCAAAGGATGGCAGCAGTTTGTGTATGAAAACTTCCTGGACAAACTCAGTAGTGATGGATTTGTCTCATAAATACATAGATACTGCTTCTGTTTGAGGAAATTAAAAATAGGTGGTGATTAAGTAGAGTTTATTGGTGAAATATCACTGTGTGCCTGCCTAGTTCTTCTGCTTTGTTTGGCATCTATTCTTGGCCAGTGGGCTGTAAGTCATCTCTGCTCTGTCCAGATGCAATTTCTCTTGTGCCTACTCTAAGCTAGCGTAAGGCAGCACTGCTGAAAGGTCAGGCATGTGTTCCACTCCTTTCCTTTGGCTTGGCAGACACATTTGTGTGGCTGCCAATGGGAACTAGAATGGGGACTTCATCCTAAATAAAACAAGCTCAACTAAGAAGTGTTAATGGAGCTCAGTTGTTTTGTCTCAGTCATAGAAAAAAAGGTTTGGTGGTGGTGAAAATGTCTTACAGTGATCTAAAAAAGTTAAGCATAAATTTTGTGTGTACATGGATTCTTAAAATCAAGTTCAGATATTTTAGTGAATACTTATAACTGTCATGTTAGTCATGTTTGAATGTTTAAGAGTTTTGGAATGATAAAGTGTTTTGGTTTTTTAAAAAAAAAAAAACAGAAGCATTTGTTTGGTGAAGCCGACTGGATCTAATGGTTTGTTTCTCATTCAAATGATAATAAATACTTCTCTTTCCCAATTAAAGAGAATAACTGGATTTGAAATTTGCTTAGAAGTTGCTGTAATAATAATTTGAATATTAGATATTTTCATCCCCCATGCTATTGTGTTCTAATAATAAATTACAAACTTCAGGTTAAAAAATTAATCCTGTTTTTTAAGACTGTATGTGTTTTGGCATTTTTTCCTCAAACTAATGTGATTCTGCTATTAACTGTTTTATTTGAGTAGATATTTAAATCACATACAAGTTCTTTGGATATCAGTTTCATCAAGTCTTTTCTGATTGTAAAATATAGCCATGAATATTCATCTACAATTACAAGTGGTGTTTGAACAATTTCATCTGAAATTCCTTGTGATATTTAAAATATTAATATTTGAATTTCTGATTTTTACTTAGGTTTACTTGTACAAATCACTGCTTGAAAAACTTCCAGCAGAAAGTTACCTAAGGACTTAAAAATGCCTCCACGGCCATCATCTGGTGAACTATGGGGCATCCACTTGATGCCACCGAGGATCCTTGTGGAATGTCTTCTCCCAAATGGAATGATAGTGACTCTAGAATGCCTCCGTGAGGCCACCTTATTAACTATTAAACATGAACTCTTTAAAGAAGCAAGGAAATACCCTCTCTATCAGCTTCTTCAAGATGAATCTTCTTACATTTTTGTAAGTGTTACCCAGGAAGCAGAAAGAGAAGAGTTTTTTGATGAAACACGGAGACTTTGTGACCTGCGACTTTTTCAGCCATTTCTAAAAGTCATTGAACCAGTAGGTAACAGAGAAGAAAAGATTCTTAATAGAGAAATAGGTGAGATGATCTTTATTTAAGCATAACTAATCTGTTTAACTGGCTTCTTCTCTTCAAAATTCAAAACAAAGAATTGATAGGGGTGTTTGTTGCCTGTATCTGTCAAGGTTTGCATTCCCTAACTACAAAAATACCCTCTCCCATTTAGTTCTTAAGAGATGTACGTTGTAGTGGTAGAGATTTGTCAACTGGAAATACTTGTTCTGGGGTGCTCCTAATTGTTAAGTTATTTAATTGTTATGAATGCATCATAAGTAAACTACTTCTGTTTTGTAAAGCTTAACCTGGTCAGGATTTGGGGAGAACAGTGGTTAGCTAACCATGCAACAGGACAATTGAAAGTTTTAATCTGAACATTCATGTGTAAATGATTATTTATGTGAGTATTCTCGTTAAAGTAAATAAAAGTAGGCTCTTAGCTTTTGGCACAGATTCATGTGATAAGTTCAGTATCTCTTTGAGAGCTTGACACATTTTTAAACAGTGTAGTTCATCAAAACAATTGAATAGCTGGTTTTCTGTTGTAAGCAGAGTTGATTATGGTTGTAAGAGCCACCCACAATCATACCGGGTTTTAGAAAAATTTGGACATCACAGTTCCTCTGGTCCCCTTAGAAAACTTTGTGGTGACTTCAAAGGAAGTTTTTTTTACTGGTCCTTTTCCTTCAGGGGAAGTGTTAGCTGTGAGTGGTGATTTAAGGCTTCCAGGATCCTCAGTCAATGTACACCTGTTTTCTAATCTTTGTTGTGACTTCTGACTGCACTTAACTTTAGAACCGATTTGTCCTTGCATGAAATGAAACAATTATGTGTACACATAGAAGCCAGTGGTTAACACAAATATATTAGGTTGGGTTTTGCTTAAAACATGCTTTTTCTGTCACTGATGGAAGGAATCTTTAGCTTTCACTATCAGTCAAAATTATTTCTGCATGTTTCTTCAATGCTGTAGGCTTTGCTATTGGCATGCCTGTCTGTGAATTTGACATGGTTAAGGATCCAGAAGTACAAGACTTCAGAAGAAATATTCTTAATGTTTGTAAAGAAGCCGTGGATCTTCGAGATGCCAATGCTCCACATAGTAGAGCATTGTATGTCTGTCCTCCAAATGTAGAGTCTTCACCTGAGCTACCCAAACACATATACAATAAACTAGATAAAGGTAAGATAAATATTTACGTAGAAACATAGTAGTTTTTTCAGTGATTGAAATCAAAGAGTACAGCTGGTGACTGGGGGTGAATCACTGTTTCGATTACTGTGTTTAGCGCACTCCAGCAATATCTGACACCATAAGTTATTCTGAATAACTTTCTTGATAGAGTGTAAATTCAAAAGGAAGACAACAGCATTTAATTACATTTTTTGCTATTGTAATAACGAAATCTTGCAGTATAACTTGGTAAATAGATGTGACTTTTAAATAAGCAGAAACAGCTTCTTGGATTTGCATTTATTTTTCTTTGACATTCAGAAATCTGGAATTAAATGGCGCTGAATCACTGAGTTATCTTACAGTCTTCAAATATGGAACAGCTACTGCTGTTTTCTTGAAGGCTAAAGATTTAGTAGTATTAGGTTCATAAAAATATTGTTAATCTTGAGGGACAAAAGTTTGAATTTACACTAGAGTCAAAAATAAATTTGAGCAAATGTAGTTCCCTACAGAAGTTATAAACCCTCTGTCAGTTTGGGCTATGAATCTTGTCTACGTCTTCTTTCAGTACTCCTGTAAGCAATTCTGTGTTGGAGGGATGGGAGTTCGGGGGTTTGTTTTTTGGTTTTTTTTGTTTAAATTATAGCTCTAACATTATTTTACATTTATTCTAGGGCAAATTATAGTGGTGATATGGGTAATAGTCTCACCAAACAATGATAAACAGAAATATACCTTAAAAATCAATCATGACTGCGTGCCTGAGCAAGTTATTGCTGAAGCAATTAGGAAGAAAACGCGAAGTATGTTGCTGTCATCTGAACAACTGAAACTTTGTGTCTTGGAGTACCAGGGCAAATATATTTTAAAAGTGTGTGGCTGTGATGAATACTTGTTAGAAAAATATCCGCTGAGCCAGTATAAGGTGAGTAACATGATGGATTTATTTTGATATACACTAAAATAATCCAAATTTGGGAGGGAGGAGACTAATCAGTTCTATGACTGGGTTGCCTTTTCATTAGATTATCAAAAACATAGGATATAAAGCATATGTGTCTTTTAAACTAATTGGCTGATGCATGAGCATAGTGTGCATATGTATCACTCTGTGCCATTCAAAAGCGAAGGGAAAATATTTTTTTTCTTCTTTGAATGAAGTAGTTTACCTCTAACATTAGTGGTAAGTTGGTGGTACTTTAAGATTTCTGATGGCAAGAGATGAGTTATGCTTGAATGGGATTGATATAATATAAAAGGAAACTCAATCACATGTTAAATTGAGGCAACCATGGCTACTATTGAATCTTGTCGCTTCCCCCTTTAGTGGTGGAAAAAATGAAAGCAAACTATTTTCCTGTAACTCTACATTTTTAATTCTTTTTATCTTAAAGGAATGATAAACTTCCAGTGCTACATAAATCGTTGTTAAATCTTCCTTTTGCCTGTCCATTCTTCACTGCATGGGTTTTGTTAGTGCTGTGAGCGTGAGACAGAACTGCTGACAGAACAGCATCTGAGCAGCCTTCTCTGCAGCAGACAACAATGTTACCCTGTAGATTTCCTGACAGACTGCTGCTGCTTCCTCTTTGAGGAATGTATTGTTCTAATAAACAGCTTCCATTCCTTCGTCTGAAATGGTTGCCCATTGATCTGGAGAGCAGTGGGTGAGAAGGGAGCTGGGGAATCCTGAATAATGGGAAAAGAAGCTCTTTTCCTTGGGAGCTGAGGAGCAAGTGCAGGCAGAGATTAATAATTTCGCACAGTCATCTTGAGATCAAACACTAGACCTATTTGATCTAGCGTGGTTTCTTCAGAAGTATCTGCCATGCCTTTACTGTGCCACAAAAGAGCTTGCTAATTATGCTCCAGGGCTGGGCCTGTCTTAACGCATTGCATTTTGTGGTACTGCTGCCAGAGTAAAGGCTCTCAGCCCTCCGTCCTGAATGGACACCATAGAAGCTTACAGCTGGAGTCTGTCGGGAGCAGTGCTGTGCGTAAGCACAACTGAACCAAAAATGTCTGTCTGCCATTTGTCTTGTGCTCTCTGCCTGTGACTGGGGGTACCAGTGTCCCCTGTGCTAGGCCTGCACAGCAGACTCATACAGCAGCATGCTGTGCAAAAGCAGCTCAGCTGCTTCCAGAAACAGCTCTAATCTGGAAGCAGTCTGCTTTGTTTGTGCTGCACTGTGCCGGAGCTAAGGGGCGTTGCAAGAAACCTGACCTGTTATTTTTGTCAGCTCTGTTCTGTCTCCAGTTCAGCCTTCCACCAGTGTAGACGGTGTTCCTATCTCAAAATCTATATGAAGCACTGCTGTGTGATCCAACCCAGCAACGTGTTCAAACTGTTGGATGTTATAACTGTAAACGTTGCAAAGGGTGTGCATACAGGGACAATGATAAGCTCTTTAAATACACTTTTACACTTACACTTTCCTGAATATCTTTAGGTATAGATTGCCAAGAGTACGCACTTTGAAAACATACTAAATTTTTGTTTTGTTCTATTGCAGTATATAAGAAGCTGTATAATGCTTGGTCGAATGCCCAATCTGATGCTCATGGCTAAGGAAAGCCTATATACCCAGCTACCACTGGACACCTTTACAATGCCATCTTATTCCAGGCGTATCTCTACAGCTACACCCTACATGAATGGAGAAGCTACAGCCAAATCCCTCTGGACTATAAATAGTGCTCTCAGAATAAGAATCCTCTGTGCAACCTATGTAAATGTGAACATTAGAGACATAGACAAAGTAAGGCAAATACTGAGAGACATTGTATATGGTTTTCAGCAGCTCGTGGTTTTCCTCCCAAGTTTTCTGTTCTGTGTTTACATTGGGAAAAGAGGTGTTATTTAACATGTTAGAAAATTAGAATGCTTCGTTATTTAAATTTAAGTACTCAATTCTAAAAAATACAGTTATGTTCTGGCATCTGAAAACTTTTGTGTACGACTTAAAAGGCATGAGTTGTGATATTTAGTTAAATATTCTGCTTGATAGGAGCAGAACTCAGTTTGCATAGTTCACTTCAGCTGAGTATGTAATGGATAGAAGAAGAAAACCCATGTTATTTAATATTATGTTTAAGTGTGCTGCTATCTTTCTTTTTAAAAAGAGAGGCAGGGGAAAATCAAGGAAAAAAGACAGAGTGCAGTCCCACGGAAGTCATAGTATAGGCCTTTCCAGTTTTCTTGAATTTGTTTGGTCTTTTCTTTCACTATATCTTGGCACAAGGAATTGAAAATAAATTCTGGATTTCTATAGAGTTTATTACTGTATTTTTAAGGATTACTTTTGCAATTAATGAGGAAAAAGACATAAATATTTTTTCTAGAAGGGTATGCTTATATGCTGTGCTTCACACCTTGCACAGGGAGTAGGGGACTGTTTTTTTTTTTTCACTTGACAGATTAAGGGGTTGTAATCATAGTGTATGTTTATAACAGTGAAAAAGAATTATGTATGTTAACATTTCAAAGATATGAGTACTAATATTAACATTGTTTTCAGATCTATGTTAGAACAGGTATCTACCATGGAGGGGAACCTTTGTGTGACAATGTGAATACTCAAAGGGTGCCTTGTTCTAATCCCAGGTAAGCCAAGTACTTGAACAACTATAGAGAACCTGACTTCCAGGGCAACACAAATTATAGCACTGAAGGAGTAAAGACTTGACTTAGCCATTGTTCAGATAGAGCTCCTTGCTGCTAATCCTATTTTTATAAATAGAATAAATTCATTCAGACATAAGTGTTTTGTCTTGTTACATATAATAGTGTAGTTTCTCTACTAAGCAGATCTGTTTTACATGTGGATTTGCAGTTGCCTCAAACTCCCAATAGAATTACTCATTAATATGAGTGAAATCAGCATAGCTCTGGGCTACTGAGCTCTGGTTTTGACTGTACATTAATAGCAAGTGTTCCAGTTGTGGGTTCAGATTTCACCTTCAGCATGAGGCAATGTGGTGTAGCCTGCAAATGTGTTTTGGTGAGGTTGCATAGTGTCTACTAAAGCAGAACCCCATGGGTATCATTTGCTAACATGGAAGTCACTGACAGCTCTAGGCTGGCTATTTTCAGGAGATTTGACCTACTACTAATATTATATGGAAAAATAATTCACATGATCTTTAAAGTGCCATTAGTGTGCAAAAAGAAGCTTTATATGAGCATATGTAAATGTATTGAGAAAAAGTATGTAAAAGTTGCTGAATTTCTGGCCATAGCTTTGACTAATGAGGAGGTGAGAAACTTCAGCATCTGCTACATTATAAGTTTAGAAGTAATTCTTCACTTGCATTTTGTGTCTGACTTCGTGTCTCTGAAAGTTTCAAATTGTATCTGTGAAGTTTCTATTAATGGGATTAGATGTTATAATTAGAGGGCCTAATGTACGCAGTTATTGGAAAAATAGCCTGTCCCTCTGAGCTTCCTCAAAGAAAGCTATACTTGGACTGATAGTTCAACTGCTTTAGAGTAAAAACCTTCCTGGAAAGGTGGTGAAGAGTGTGGCTTGAAAACATGGATGTAATCAGATCTGTATTATATGAAATGAACACATAGAAAAAGTGAGTTGAACTTTATCTGCCAGTCTCTTCGTTCTTAGAGAAGGGCTTGGACAGTTATTTCCTTGTACAACTGTTTTCAGTAGCCACAGACACGTTGAAAAATTAATGCTGTCCTTAGAAGCTGCTGGCTATTCCAACTGACAAAATTCAGCATCGCAATCCGTTTAGGAAAATAAACTGTATTCAGAAATTCCACTTCAAAAGCACAATTCTGCCAGTTGAGAGATAAAGTCCACTTAGAGAAGTTCATAAAAACAAAATATGTGTTCCTGTAGAATAAATCCTTGCTCTTATTACTATAGTGAATAGACTAATATCTGAGTTAGGAATATTGCTTTGGATTTCTGTTGTAGTCCCATCTTGCAGTTATCTTTTTATTTTGTAGCAGCTAAAAATCTAATTGAGTTCTGATAGCTGTGCCACACTTTTGTGTTTGCTTTTTTCCCTGAAGTGAAAAATATTTCACAAGCTGCATTTTACATTAGCATAGCTCATAAGTGAATCTGTTACCTTTAGGTTATACCTCTGCTGACAGTTGCAGTCAGTAGGTGCGCAGGAGTGCAAGTGAATGAACCTGTTAGTTTGCAGGAGTTAAACCTAGCATGACTTTTCAAACAGTGTTGATGCTAGAAGGCTAATTGGGGAGGTTTCTGTTCACAAAAGGAGTAGATGTGCTCAAATGCATGTAGGAGGGCCCTTCTTCAGTCAGAAAGTGTACTTTTTATGCACGTATACAGTTTAGGTAGGAATATTACAAATGCTTTTTTCATGTAACTGTTGATTGAATGCAGTTGGCTCATGCTGTCCTTCAACCTAGTTTCATTCTGCTTTTTAAATCTTACAGATGGAATGAATGGCTCTTGTATGACATGTACATTCCCGATCTTCCACGTGCTGCTCGGCTCTGCCTTTCTATCTGTTCTGTTAAGGGTCGAAAAGGTGCTAAAGAGGTAAAATGCTTCATGGCTTTAATACAGTAACAAGCAAAAGCTACTTAAATCAAGTTGGGGAAGATATTTGGTAAATGCTGTCCTGGCAATGAGTTTTAGTCCAATGTTTGATTTGAGTCTGATTAAAATAGAGGTTTTTCTTTTCTTGTATCTAAATCAGACTACCACTTTTTTGTAGTCAGAAATTAAATGTTTAACATGTAAAAAACCTTATCTGTTTAATGCTGTAAATAGTGTCTGTTCTGTACTGCCGAAGATCAGTGTTAGTCATTTGAGATGCAAATGCCTTTAAACTTACCTAAGTAACTTAAGGGTTTAAAAACTTATCTATTAGAAAAGGGCAGTATTTATACCTGAATTTGGAGCTGACTCTTAAAGTAAAGAAAACTTGTGCTGGTTTAGCATTTGATGCAAGATCCCAAATAGTAACCTTTAAGAATCTACATACGACAATCTACTTCCAGCCAGAGACATGGTTAAATTCTAAGTTCGAGTGTGTGTCACAGGTACTATGTAGTTTTTTGTCTACAATTAGGCTTACAAATCTAATAGAATCATAGAATGGCTTGGCTTGGGAAGGCCATCTAGTCCAACCCCTGTGCTGTGCGCAGGGACATCTTTTGCTAGATGAGGTTGCAAAGCCCCAGTCAACATGTCCTTGAACACTTCCAGTGATACAGCATCCACAGCTTCTGTGGGCAAAGTGTTGCAGTGCCTCACCACCTTCATCTTAAAAAGGAAAAAAAAATTCTTATATCCAATTTAAACCTGTTCTCTTTTAGTTTAAAACTGTTGCACTTTGTCCTGCAACTACAAACCTCGGTAGAAAGTCTCTATCTGTCAAAAAAGCAAAACAGATATTTTGATGTGGGGAAAATTGTTATGTGTGTTCAAGTATTTTAATGTAATTCTGCAAAATGACTGCTGTGACAGTCATTCCTAGAAAAAAATGGTACAGTTTCTGCAGTTTGCTTTCAGCTGATCTGGGACTGTCACAGCTTGCTCTGGGGGGAAAACATTATTTCTCCTGACTCAGTTTGCAGTGATTAACAGATATATAATCTTCTAATCCCTTCAAGGAGCACTGTCCATTGGCTTGGGGAAATATAAACATGTTTGATTACACAGACACTCTTGTATCTGGGAAGATGGCTTTGAATCTTTGGGCAGTACCTCATGGGCTGGAGGATTTGTTGAATCCTATTGGTGTTACTGGATCAAATCCAAATAAGGTAAGTATTTGTATAACAGTTTCCTCTTTAGGAGGAGTACGTTTTCAAAATTCCGTATTATAATTAGTATCATTCAACAGAAAAAGTAATTCATACTCTTTTTATACAGGAAACTCCATGTTTAGAGCTGGAATTTGATTGGTTTAGCAATCCTGTAAAGTTTCCAGATATGACAGTGATCGAAGAACATGCCAATTGGACTATATCACGTGAACTGGGATTTAACTACAGCTATGCAGGGCTGGTAAGGCAAGCTCCTCTTCCAACATCAGCTACAAAAGTATTATTTATTTTACTTGGTATATTAGCGATCAAAAAAACTTCTTAGTGTGTACCCTGATTTATTCTAAAAGCAAGAAATCATTTTATTTTGTTTTGTTTTGCAAAGTGTAATATTTTCTCATTTCTCTATTACCAGTGTTAATGCTTCACTGACCAGCCAAAGCACTTTAAAGAGAAACTGTCTTACTGTGCAAACTGTTAGGGCCTTTTGACATTTTTATATCGCTAATTCAGATGTCTGAACTACCTAGTTTACCTTTTCAAAAGTTGTAATTCTCCTTCAATGATACCGTTTGTTTTTGTTGCAATTTCATGTCTACAGGTAGGCTTTCTTTTGTAACTTAAAGGTGCTTACAACTCTTTGTTAGCTGTTTAATGGGTACTTATGACAATAAGTATAGGGAATTCTAAGGGAATTAATTGGCATACGTGTGAGTGTAGTCTTCTATCTCCTCTCTTCCATGAAGAAATCTGTGTGTTGACAAATTGGGTTTTTGGTGAGGTTTGGAGCTTCCTTAAAAGTACACTTTGGATGATTAAAAGGAGAAAGAAAAGGAAAGCAGTGAAGCTAAAAATGCTATGTGTTAAAGACAAGGCTGCAAAATTAGATGGTATGTTTCACATTTTCTTCTGGAGGCTGGTTCAAAGGCTTGAGAGTTTCCCCAAGAGAAATTTGTGGTGGAAAGTTTATACCACAGAGTGTGTAGGTGTAAATAAGCTTCTAGTTTGGGAATTCTGGTAGTCTTTGTAACAGTTCCATCTCAACATCTTGAACAAAGGGTTGTAGGCATTTGATTTCTCTTGATAATTTTCAGGAAGTCCAACACAGAGTGGTAGATCTGCTTATGATATGTATTGGGACTGAGCAGTGCTACAGGGCTCTTAAGTGTTTAAGAATCTAGCTTCTTGGTAAATACCATTCCTTAGCGATAACACAGCCTATTACGTGGGCTCATATATGCTCGATTCTCTATATGCTCAACTCGTTGCTTTGTTCCATCTGTAGGCAAAAATAGAAAATGGTGAGGAGAATAAGCTCTTGCTTCAGTGACAAAGTAATGATCAACTTTACACTTTGTGATTTGAAAAAAAAAAATCTGAGATAGACTGAGGTCTCATGGTCTTTTTTTTTGGTGATAATACTTAAAAATGATACCAGGTGGTTGTAGTGGTTACATATGGAGAAAGCTTATTTTATATTGAGGAGACAGGGAACAGACTGTATCTCACTGCTTTGGTCTATCGTTCTCATAATTCATGCTGCTTTCCTTTCAGCCATCCCTGTTGTCTGCAAAAATGCTCTTATCCTTTCTTCAATTATATTTCATTAAACACTTGGTAAATTTATGTGTCACTAGTAACTCTTAATATTTTATTTCTCCCCTTTATCTTTAAATGTGTGGTATCTTCAGGTCTGAAGCCCAACTCCTGTGTTTGGGTACTCTGCGTTTTTATAGCTGTTTATAATATTGACTACATTTAAGGAATTGAAAGGCAATGTGTTGTTACTCGTTCAAAAATCTGATACCGGATTACTGTGTAGCATTGGCCATTGGTAAAAAATGCTTGTCTGAAACAGTCAAAATAGCAAAGCAGTCACTGAGGTATAATTTCTATGTAGATGTGTTTTTTGCCATAGAAAGAGTGTAACTTTTTGTTTAACCTTGAAATGCATTACACTGCATTTAAAATCAATTAATACATACTTGTAAGAGATCATTTTTAGGTCCATTAGTATCTCAAATATGAAAGATTTCTCAAATATTAAATCTAATTTACTGTCCCACAATTCATAGAATTTCAAGTTTTTGGTGTTGACCGCAACAGGATAAATGCATTTTCCTTCTGGGCTTGACCTAAACTATGATCTTTCTGACCCACTATGCAGGTACATTTTATACTTTTTTGACTTTCACTTACTCTTTAGGATGGCTCTTTCAGAATCAAGATGAATATGTACAATTAATCACTTGTTCAGTATCAACTATTTGATCTTATGTCAGGAGTAGGGTGATTATAAAGTCATTCATTAATTAAATTCCTTACTGAATTCCTTACTTTGGCTTTGCTACTTGATCTGTATCTGTTACCATAATATTTAATGATGTGCTGTAGAAGTTTACCTGTACCACACAGTAGTCCTGAATAATTTCCCCCTAGTTCTAGGTGTTGGTGCACTAAGATATCACACTATTGCACTACTTATAGGGCAAGGTTCTAAAAATCCTGTGAGTTGGTTGAGTCATAACCTTAATATTGGTAGATGTAAGCTTGAGGGCAGAATGTTCTTGTCCCATTAATAGAAATGAACCTATCAATCATGGGAACATGTAACTTTTGTAATTAAAGGTAAATGTAAAGTTGAGAACCTCCAGTCTGAAGTAGATACCATGGTAAAACTTAACTATTTCTGTATTTGTACATATTCTTAGAAATAACATTGTTTCACCTTTTAAAGGGTGCCCTGATCTTTCTGAAATTTCAAATTGTTCTTTCTTCAGCTTTTTTTTTTTTTAGATAGATGCATTGACAGACTTTTGTAAAAGACGTGGATATTTCTGTTTTGAAGTACTAGTTCAACTAGTTGAAATTTCCATCAATAAAACTGGCAGGCAAACTCAGTTTAATGTGCTCAGTAGAAACTGCCTAGGGAAAGAACAGGAGGTCAGATGCTGTAGTTCTACAGTTAAAACAATTTTAACTTGGAAAAGAGTTGATCTTACTCTTTGTAGTCGTAGGTATCATACAGGTGTGACCATGTGAATTCACTTTAAAAACACTGTTGTTCAACTCTTGCAGAACTTTTGGTATAGCTTCATCTTAAGTCAACAAGTCAACCTTGTTTATTGCCGTTGCATTTTATAGTAAAGTCAATAACATAAGCTTCTTAAGATTTCTTTTTGCAGTGCAATTTATTATAGTTGAAACCTCAGATACTGCATGATTTCATATGTTGCTTTGCAAAAAACACTAAATGAACTAAGAAACCAAGTATAGGAGAAAAAAAAATTGAACTTGGCACATGAGCTGTGAAAAATCAAGTAATAACAGTTTCAATACCTCTGCCATTGGTCTAAAGTGGTTTTAATAAATGAAGTCCTAGATAAAACTAATTTTAGCGTGTACCAGTTCTGTTTTTTGTGATCTTGAATGAGGATTAGTATAAGTTATTCCCCAATGTTTTCCAATCTTCCTGTTACTCAGACTTTCCTACAATGTTCTACTTTTTATTTACTTAGCTTCATCCCCCATATTCTGCTTTTTCAGTTCTGATTTTCACTCCTTTTATAACTTCTCAGTGCTCTCAAAGCTGGAGATAGAAATGACCAATTTCATTTTGTGCTGCAGTTATGTTGTTCCTCAAATGTCCACTGCTGCTATTTCCGCACACAGCTCATATAGTTGAAATGTAGCTGTTCTTGTCCCAGTAATGACTATAAGCAGTTGTAGCAATCAAAGGCCTAGTCTTAAATATCTCTGTTTTTAAATTGTAAGTCTTCAGGTATAACAAAAGGAAACAACGAGATACTGTTGTATGAAATAGGCTGTAAGCGTTGCTATGTTGTTAAAATACTTTTCTTCATGTATGTTGTATGACAATAGAAGGAAATGTGTGGAGGGTTAATGGACCACTTTCTCTCTGCAGAGTAACAGGATAGCTAGAGATAATGAATTAAGAGAAAGTGACAAGGAGCAACTGCGAGCCATATGTACACGAGATCCTTTGTCTGAAATCACTGAGCAAGAGAAGGACTTTCTCTGGAGTCACAGGTATTGATAAACAAACCAAAGAAAAACTCTTGTCACAGTCAAACTTCATTCCATTTGCTCCAAATCTGTCATGGTTATGTTGGGTTTTGTTCCCTTTTTCTAAGCCCCAACAATACAGAATAAGGAAAAGCTTTAAAGCATTCTGCATTGTATGCTTTGGTGCATAAACCCATGGAAAAAAGTAAGTTGTTGAATTGGTTTAGGTTTTTCCCATGACTGCAGCCTTACCTTCATACTTGGTTCCCAACACCACCTTATGGTATCAATTAGGTTCTGCAGAGAGTAGAAGAAAGCACAAGGCAGAGGCAACACAGTTGTTGAAACAAAAATGACATTGTGTACATACAATTTTTTCTTTTTCACAGACACTATTGTGTGAATACTCCAGAAATTCTGCCCAAATTACTTTTGTCCGTTAAATGGAATTCTAGAGATGAAGTGGCTCAGGTAAGACATACCACTGAATTAATTTTAAGTTTTGAAGAAGCTTTAAAATATGCTATTTGAAAGAAAACTTCTGGAAGTTAAAAATATTATGTGTGCTTTATGCATTGAATAAAAACTTAGATGATTCAAGTTGCCAATATAATTAACTGATTAGTCTGATCTATAGTTTTTGTTCTCTAGCTTAATCTGAGTGTTAAGATTTCCTCTTGGTGGCATTACTTGATTCCTTGTTAGGTTGTTGATTTGTCAATTACAGTTAAATGCGAGGTTTTGTTTTCATTCTTTTTATAGTGGATAAAATAACAAAGTTGGCTTGTGACTAATATGAAATTGTTTGAAAGAGGACTGACAAGTAAACAACTTCTGTTCAAATGCAGTTTGTGCCTGATGATAACCTCCTAATGGCTGTGTATTACAACTTGTTCCTAATCAATGCAACTGTGTAACGCACTTGGACTTCTTGTCCACAGATGTACTGTTTGGTAAAAGATTGGCCTCCAATCAAGCCGGAGCAAGCAATGGAGCTTTTGGACTGTAATTATCCAGATCCAATGGTGCGAGCTTTTGCAGTTCGGTGTCTGGAGAAATACTTGACAGACGACAAATTGTCTCAATACTTAATCCAGCTGGTACAGGTACATAACATTTTGGTATACTTGGTGTGTTGTTGCTGATCAGAGGCTTGAAAACCAACAAATGTTATGATGTGAAAAAGGTCATCAAAAGTAACTGCTTACATTTCATCTCCTCCCACTAAATCTGCAATGTAGTTCATTTCTGTAGTGCTGTGGTTTTGACTGTTGATATTAAATGCCAGAATTTTGCAGAGATGCAGAACTGTTCTGCCAGTTGGAACAGGCAGCTATTTTGGCTGCCCTAACATATGGGAGAGTATGAGCAGAAGCATCTTCTGAAAATTTTGAGCAAGCTGAAGCTAAAATATTTGGTAACTGTAAAGGAATCATCAGATGGTCAATTTCTGAAATAGAGGCAGCCAATGCACTGTTATTATATTGTTAGAATCTCAGCACGTGCAAATATTAATACCAATATCAGTTATTTTACAAATTTTAATGTAAAACATAGCTTTTTATTTAGCTGCCTTTAATCTGTGTTTTCTTCATGGAAATAATAACTGCAGCTGATGTTTTCTTATGCTTAACTAGGTTCTGAAATATGAACAGTATTTGGATAATCAGCTTGTGAGATTTCTACTCAAGAAGGCGCTCACCAATCAAAGGATAGGACACTTCTTCTTTTGGCATTTAAAGTAAGCAAAATATGTTAAGGGGTGGTGGGATTCCTGTGAGTTGTAAGCAATTAGTTGTTCCAAACGCTTGACATACTAAACGCCCTTCTCTAGGAAAATAGTACCACTTAAAATAAAGTTTGCTTTATATTGGTTAGGAGTTTGAGCACAGATTGGTAACAAAAGCCATCGCTTGCAGTTTCAAAAGTTTGTTAGTAATAGATGCTTTAGTCTCGTACTTCTTTTTAACTAATGATCATTATTCTAAAAGCAGGGTAGACTGACCAAGATTGCTGGATGCCTCTTGTGTTGTTAGCTGTTTACAGCTTTGACAGATTTCTGCTCTTTGGACTTTATTTTGCACACCAGATACCCCACCAGTCCACTGGGGTGGGCTACATGAGACAAGGAGAAAATGAAACAGGTTAGCCTTGCTCTCAGAAAAGAAATCTGGAACTTGAATTGAAAGCTTTTGAGGTTTACTAGAGCTTCTCTCAAGCATGGGTTTTGAATAAAGGCCAGGGTTAAAAAAGGACAGGATGAAGCAAGAAAAGAAACAGGGAAAAAGCCTATAAACTCTGTGCTGAATTAGTTGTAAAGGGTACTGAAGTCTGATCAGTCCAGTCAAAATGAAATGAGTTTTGGGAGGTCAACACAAGTTATTTACCTGAAAAGAAGGATCCATAAGTAGCACTTGAAGATGTTACAGGTATAGCTTCATTTCTGGCACCTTTAAGTGGTCTTGTGTTTAAGCTGTAACTATTCTTCCTCTCTGTGTAGGTCTGAAATGCACAATAAAACTGTAAGTCAGAGGTTTGGTTTACTTCTGGAGTCCTATTGTCGAGCGTGTGGAATGTACCTAAAGCATCTGAGCAGGCAGGTGGAGGCTATGGAGAAGTTGATTAACCTCACAGATATTCTCAAGCAGGAAAAAAAAGATGAGACCCAGAAGGTATTACAAGCTGTCCACATACCAAAACTGTTGCTGTTGAGTCACGGGAATTACTTAGGACTGTGTTTAATTTTATTAACTAGAGAAGTATTAATGGTAACTTCAGTAGACAGGATGTTATCCTAGAGGCTGTGATATTTTCTGTGTGTATTGCCATTTTCTTAAGGCAATAGAACTAAAGTTAAGGGTTTCAGTTTGTGTAATATGTGGCAAAGAGGAGTTGCTTATGTGCAAAACCATACTTTAAAAGCAAAGCTAAAATCTGATACTTATCTTCATGTACATATAATTAGTGTTCTCAAAGTCTGAATGTGATTATTTATCAGGTACAGATGAAGTTTCTTGTTGAACAAATGAGACGGCCAGATTTTATGGATGCTTTACAAGGTTTTATCTCTCCTCTTAATCCTGCACATCAACTGGGAAATCTTCGGTAATGTCTTTGGCTTTTAAGTTTGTCCAGATATTTAAGTAAAATCTTAGTAATGTTCACGTGAACAATGTTAAGGTTAAATGTTGACATACTAAATGTTAATAACTTCAAAGTTAACTGAATATAATTTGTAGCAGAGTAATTTATAAAAGACTGAAGTAGTTTCAGTCTAACAGCTTAACAAATAAAGGAGCAACAGGACAGTTAGCTGTTCCTTTAAGGTGACAGGAACTGCGGTCCTTTTTCTTTTTTAGTTGTACGGAACACACACTGCTAAAGGACAATTATGATATAGCCAGATTTTTTGTTGTGCTTAGCAAATGGTTAACAGTGCACTTACTAAAGTTTTGAAGCTGAAAGTAAAAGTAGTTGATTGTCTGGTGGTAGTTTAATACTAGTTCAAACAGTTTGCAGAAAACAGAACTTAGTAGTATTACAGAAACATGGTATGGGTATCAAATTGTGCCTATTTCATAGAAGCTTTGTCTCTTTTATAGGCTTGAGGAGTGCAGGATAATGTCATCTGCAAAAAGGCCCCTGTGGTTGAACTGGGAAAACCCAGATATTATGTCTGAATTGTTATTTCAGAACAATGAGATAATCTTTAAGAATGGAGATGGTAAGGAAAAATAAGTGTTATCCAAAAGCTACATATCTTTGTTTTCATAACCTATTGTTTAGTATTTTTTCTAAGCATATGAAATAAATATATTGAAAAAAGTTAAAAATCATCTGAGCAAAGCAATCTTCTTTTCCAGAAACACTAAGCATGCACACGTGTCTGTCGTGTACAGATCTTGTATGTTCCAAGATGCTCAGTCTGAAGTGGAACAAGATAACATTTCATACTTCGGTTTTTTTACTTGGAAATGTCTTCAAGATATTACAGACTTCTAATCTGTAATTCCATTGTCATATATTTAGTGTATGTTTTTAAACAGCTCTGAAATCGCCACCCCAAACTTATCTTCATTCTCAGCTATTTAAAAAGCTGCTGTTCTCTGAGAGAACAAAACCTATACTCAACTACCCAATCCTCCTTTCCTTTAGACATGCTTTTGAGAGAAAAGTAAAATAAGATGTAACAAAGTGTTCTGGTGTTATGAAGTTTGCAGTCTCTGTTTTTGACTATTCCAGACTTGCGTCAGGACATGCTGACACTTCAGATAATTAGAATTATGGAAAACATCTGGCAAAATCAGGGTCTTGATCTTCGGTAAGCATTAGAGGACATTCTCAAGCAATTTGGGGTTTGCGCTCGTTTGTTGCCAGAGATTGCTTCTGTTCTCCCAAGGGTAATGAATGAAATGCTATAAATAGGCATGTTTGTACATGTTAGGGCAATTTTTTTTAATAATCTTCAGTTAACTAAACTACTGGATTCTGTAAAGATAAGATCATATTTGGAAAATACTTCAGTCACATTTAAGTGGGTATGAGGGTTGTACATACTAGGAGTGGCTCCAAGAGCTAACACGCACTGGCCACACACTGGTCTGCTGATGGGATCTGTACGATTTGCTTTGAACAAGCTGCCAAAGTTTTGATACTCCAGTGTTCCTAGAAGGCTGTTGTACTCTGTGGGTGTGACGCTTCAACTCAAAAAATGGAACCATAGGGGAGCAAAGGGCTGCCTTTTTAGGTACATGACCCTCTCTCCCAAATCTTTTAACAAGGATGTTGAACATGGTAATGGCCGTGTTCCTTTCTGTCCTTAGTTAAAATACTAGTTTTCACTTAGCTTTCTCAGTTAAACTGTTTTGAACGCAACAGAAGTAATACAGACTTTGGGGGAGGGCGAGGAAGGAGACCTGGAAGAGAGTGGCATAGGAATTGATTTCTACTACTTGTAAAGAGAAAAATGGGTTACTGAGATTATCCTTTGATTCTCATATACAGATTACAAAAAGTGATTTATGATGATCTTTTAAGAGTCTCTGATGAAAACATCTGTTTATAGTTCATTAACATCTGGATAAATTGTAATGTTGCTAACTATAGACGCCAGTTACAATTTTGTAATCTGTTCAGGTGCTATTCAGCAGCTCCCTTTGAAGATCCCATGCTGGTTTTAAATAAAAGTATTACCTGCTACTTGTTTACAGTAACCCATGAAATCATAACATTTGGTTTCTGAGTACTTAAGTTCTGTCTCTAGTACTTTGCTTTGAATATGGTTGAATAGATCTTGTTAAATCATGCTGAATGTCTTTTTAAGGGTTTTTTTCAGTGGATTCCCCAAGGCCTCCAAGAACGTGTTAATAAAATTTTGCCTTAACCTTTTGTCCTAATGCAAAAGGTGACATTGCTTTGTAGGCATGGTGGGACTTGATACTTGGTCTTTTTCAACCTTAATGATTCTGAGGTTCTTTGAGAACTGAAAAAATATTTTGGTGGATAAAGTGGGTGGCATTTTACTGTACTAATACCTGGTATGTTTTTTCCTAGACTAATAGTAATACACCTATAAAACATTAATATAGACTTTCAGATGACGCTTACCTGATAAGGGTTATCAAATGTGCCTCTTGCTTTGCTGTCTTAAAATTTAATTCTGTGAAAAACCCCAAACCCTTCATCTTTCAGGATGTTGCCTTATGGTTGTTTGTCTATTGGTGACTGTGTGGGACTCATCGAGGTAGTGAGGAGCTCTCATACGATCATGCAGATTCAGTGTAAAGGAGGCTTAAAAGGAGCGTTGCAGTTCAACAGCCATACATTGCATCAGTGGCTCAAGGACAAGAACAAAGGAGAAATGTGAGATTTCCTGTTGCTTGTTTTTCCTTGTTCATGAGCTCTTTTTGTTTGCCTTTTATTCCTGCCTGCAGGTCTTCTAATGAGTGGTCCTGTGACTTCTCACCAGTAAAGCTAAGTTGTGGGTAGGACTATGACAATATGGGTTAAGTCTGTATTTTAACAGCAGCTTATCAAAATGAAAACTGCTGCCCTCCAAACGAAGGGGCAGTCACTCTAATAGCTAGTTTACTATTCCATGATGTAACTGTAAGTGCTTCTGCTTTCAGAGTATGCTGAGTTTTTTTTTACTTTTGGTAAAGTCCAAGAACTCTGCTTCACTGAGAGATGATAGCAGAAGTTGACTCTTCCTTTATGGGGAGGGGAAAAAAAAAGCTACACTTTTGTATTAGTAGAATAACTGTAGCAAAATAATTCCTTTGTTTTCAATAGGTATGATGCAGCTATTGACTTGTTTACACGTTCTTGTGCTGGCTACTGTGTGGCTACTTTTATACTGGGCATTGGTGATCGCCACAATAGTAACATCATGGTAAAAGATGATGGACAGGTAAGATGTTGTAAGCACATAGCCTAATGTCATCTCTTGCTTTGATATGAGTTTGTTTGAAAAAAACTCCAAACATATGCACTATAAGTAAATGATCAGTGTTATTATGGCATCATTTAAACAAAGAATTAATAATTTTAAAGTACCTTTCTGTCTTTCCAAGCTGTTTCACATTGATTTTGGACACTTCCTCGATCACAAGAAGAAAAAATTTGGTTATAAAAGAGAACGTGTGCCATTTGTCTTAACGCAAGACTTCTTAATAGTGATTAGTAAAGGAGCTCAAGAATGTACCAAAACAAGGGAGTTTGAAAGGTGAGCCTTTTTTTAACTTCTGGAGTATTTTGTACCTAAAATGCACTTCACTACCGGTTGCCATTAATAATTGGACCTTTTCACTTAAATCCAGCTTTTTAATAGACTTGCAGTGGATATGTTTTAATTCTTCAGTTGAAGATCAGCCATCCACTTGTAAATCAGTAGGTGAGATTGGTTCTTACAGAGTCTTTGGTCCATGAAACTTCACTTTAGCTTTGCAGGGTCAGCACATGTGTATAAAGATAAATTTTTAAATATCTGACTTATTTTTATTTAACACTTGAAACAAAATCCCCATGGGATTGCATAACTGCAATAACTGAGAATTCTCAAATGTCAAGCGTAATACGCATCAGAGCGTTGCTGGTCACTCATCAATGTTTGTCTCCTATAACTGCCATGGTATCAGCTTTTCAGCTGGCCTGTGTGATTGTGTCATTCTACAGAACCCGCTAAGAAAGGCGTTCTTTAAATTCTGGGTTTTGTAGCCACTCCTAGTATCTGTCTTTCCAGAGAATACAGTCTTTGAGAGGTTTCAATTGTAATCTTAATTCATTATGTTGCAGGGGA
This sequence comes from Tapera naevia, assembly GCA_033556795.1. Taxonomy (NCBI): domain Eukaryota; kingdom Metazoa; phylum Chordata; class Aves; order Cuculiformes; family Neomorphidae; genus Tapera; species Tapera naevia. The sequence continues at coordinate 4,119,493 of JAUMJJ010000352.1, forward strand.
GGAAGGCAGATAGTGTCTGTCTGAATGCTGCAGTGGGGTTTTTTCAGTTTTTTCTTAACCTTGACTTAAATTAGCGATTTCAACATAAATAGGCATTTTTTTTCCCAGTGTTATCATAGAATCGTAGAATTATCTGGGTTGGAAGAGACCTCCAAGATCATCAAGTCCAACCCTTAATCCAACACTATCATGATTACTAGGTCATGGCACTAAGTGCCACATCCAGTCTTATTTTAAAAACCTCCAGGGATGGTGAATCCACCCCCTCTCTGGGCAGGCCATTCCAAGGCCTGATTACTCGCTCTGTGAAGAACTTTTTTCTGATATCCAGCCTAAACCTTCCCTGGCAGAGTTTAAGCTCGTGCCTCTTGTTCTGTTGCTGGTTGCCTGAATGCCCCTGTCTTCAATGCATTCTCCAGAGTATCTAAGGAGCAACAGCTCGTGCCCTCATAGAGCTACAGGAGAGAACTGCATCTCTGGTGATAATCATAGAAGCACTGTTTGCAGTAGTATATCAGGAAATGTGCTTTGAAATCTGAAATGTCAATAGCAATGACATAAATAAATTTCTGTGGAACACTTGCATGTATTGCAAATGAGGTTTAAGGCTAGATAGCTTGTCTTCAGGTTCATCTGACCACTACTGATTCTTACAGAAATGAAATAAGGATATTTTCTAAGCAACATGGTGTTCTTATTAGACTAAGACTGTGCTGTTATCTGAAAATTTTTCAGAGGTGAGAAGTAACATGCACCTAATGGGGAAATACACTATTTCTTTTCCCCATCTCTTCCAGGTTTCAGGAGATGTGTTATAAGGCTTACCTAGCAATCCGGCAGCATGCCAATCTCTTCATAAATCTTTTCTCCATGATGCTTGGCTCAGGAATGCCAGAACTGCAGTCCTTTGATGATATTGCATACATTCGAAAGACGCTTGCTTTGGACAAAACTGAGCAGGAGGCTCTTGAGTACTTCATGAAGCAAATGAATGATGCTCACCATGGCGGCTGGACAACAAAAATGGACTGGATCTTCCACACAATAAAGCAACATGCTTTGAACTGAAATGAAAGCAAAGAAAACAAGAACTGATAGCCCACTTTGTGGGTACTGCACTGTTAATACCTGTTAGCAGCAAAGACTGGTTGCATAGGAATTGCACAGACCACAAACAACATTAGAATTTATGGCAAGAAACTGTCAGAAAATAATGTAAAACAGGGTTTCAGATAGCACTAAAATTGTACACTTCAAAAATTAAGCTTTAGTATGATGTGTGACTTCATGTTATGCCTTAAGCCCAAAAAGGTTAACTTGGAAGAATGTTTCCTTTTTCATTTGATAGGAGAAATAAGAAGGAAAAAGAAAATAGTGCTAGCATGAACATAGAGTCCATCACATATTACCTTAGATCTGGTACAGCAGGTAGGGATTATGCTGGATCAAGAAGAGTGGAAGGACAATTCAGATGATAGCAACAATTAAAATGCAGCATAGTTTGAAGGGAAAGCAGTTTTAAGCTCAAAGATCTAAAAACAATAGTGAGAAGACAGTGCCTTTTAAATGTGCTCAGAGGCATTAACAGTTATGGGATTTAGATGACACTGATTTCTGGGTCAGTCACCTGCACAGTTTCTGAAAGCAGTGGGGAATAGGCCCGTTCAGTATGGTGTTTCTTCTGCTCAGTATTTCTAGGGGTGCAATTCACACCTTCACAAAGAAACTTCCCATCATCCCCAAAAACTGACTAAGCTGGAAATTGAATGGTCAGAATTGGGTTTAGTGCAACAGAGAGTTGTAGTGTTCATCTTAGGTTTGCTTTAATCTAACTTGAACTGAATAGATTTTTTTCATACATGTTTTCCAGAACCTAATGAAAGGTGAGTTATTAAAATTATTGAAAGATTATTTTTTTATAAAGGCTATTTATATAATAGGAACTATTATTAATATATATTCTTTATTTACATGATTTGTCCAATATTCACTCTTTTAATTTTGCAGCCCAGTTCTATCTGTCCAAGACTCACGTTTCCATTAATGTCACTGAAGGTGACCAGATATACTCCTAGGACCAAATTCAACCCTGGTGAAAGAGGACACAAGTACCACTGAAGTAGTGGGAGATGCACCCACTAATGCCAGAGGTGAACTTGGCCTAAGTCTCTTCAAAAAACTTTTGGGCATCGCTCTTCACATTACTGAAGAGAGATGCTGGCTATTCAAGGAACGTTCATTTAAACCCTCAGTCTCTGGGTCCACTGTTTCTAAATTTTTCTTCCTCCTTTGGAAGTGGTTGTTTAATCCAGTAACAAATACATCAGAAATAGCAATTTAGACTTTCAATATGATCAATAATAAGCAGTTCAACATACAGTGGATACATTGGCTAGCTCAAAGCATGTGGAGTTACCAAACATTTTATAGCTTTGTCTTTTGTGTGTGTGCGTGTAATATATATTTGTAAATCTAGCTGTTGTCCTCTAACACAATTACAATGTGTGCAATCAATTAAATTGGCACCACTTTTTAAAGCTGTTGAGAATACAGAGGATTTCAGATTGCCCTTATGCACAACTTCAGGTAGGACTGTTTTTCAAAATATTAAACACGTTTTTTAACTAGTGAAGCCCATGATTCTGAGGGTGATGTTCACCCTAATGTTTTAAACTTGTTAGATTGGCAGCACTTGGAGTGAATTCCAGAGGTCGGGGGCTTTCAGGGGTTCAGCTCATACACTTGCAAACACGCACCAAGGTGCCACTCAAAGTGCAATACCACATGTAATATAAAATATGCTGACAGCTGGTGTTAGAGTAGAATATAAGTATATAAATAAACTGTACTTTATGCAGGCTGTACTGATGAGGTAATGAGTGGTTGGCTTCATTTAGCAAAACTTAATATATAAAAAAAGTGCAATCAATTACATTGTGAAAGGCTTTGGGGATTGTAAAGCCAAAACTTTGGTTGTTCAAGATCCTTTCATAGTCAAGATCCTGCAGTCAATTACTGCACAGATGGATACTTGATCTTGGTGGGGGGGAAACCTGTTTTTGTGAAAACTGCAGAAGTTCCAGGAATAGTATGGGAAATGTGAAGTTTCATTTCCTTAATTCTAAATGTTTTGGAGTAGTTCAATAGACTTCCCACTACTCTTTTCATAGACTGTTACATTTTCTTTTTTGTTCATATGGGTATTTTAACTCTTGCTAACTTTGGTCATATACTTTCTAGAGCAAAATTACCCTTGTATATATTACTTTGCAGTCAACACACTAAGGCTTTAGCTCTTTCAAAACATGGCTTAGTTTTAGTTTTAATTTGGTTTGCAAAATCTGAAACCCTGTTGGCTGTAACTATTTAACTGAGTAAAACTTGCACAGATGCCACGTTAGGTGCTATATTATCCTTATTTATCTGGTATTGAAACAATGCTTTATCTTGATTATCTAAAAGATGGTCAGCCTTTTCCAGCCTGGCTGAAAAGATCAGCTCAAATTTATTGGATGTTACGAGCCTAATTTGTACTTTGCCCCTTCCTAGCCATTTACTTCTGTAAATATGAGTATAAATGTCTTTCAGTTCAAGCATGCAGTGCTCTATACCCTTTTTGCACAAACAGAAACGTATGAGAAATCAGGCTCTGTTTACAAAAGTTACTGCAACTAAATGCTGTGCATAAGCTGTAGAAGTTCTTATGAATGCTAAATAGTAAAAGGAAACTTCATAGATATGGCCATAATGTGGTTTGGGATAATTATAGACTTTAAATAAAAAAAAAGAAGTAGGAGAAACTCATGGGCTTTATGCAGTTGTTCTGACTATAACAGGGATGTGCATTTGAAACATTCTACTGGTGTTTCAGGAAAATGCTTTTTTAGGCTTCAGAGCATTCAACCCTAATTACCTTATCCTTTTGAGCTGATATAACTTCACTGAAAACTGTGGAGGTACTGTTCACTTATGCTGGTGTAGATGAGAGGATGTCATCTGTTGTCAGCATTAGAAATCAGATCTGCTCACAGACTGTGAAAGCACCTGTAACTGAGTGCTACATTTGTACAGAGATTGCTTGGAATCTTGTTTTTTTTGTTTAACTATTCCCACTTCATGGAGATTTTAAAATGTTCCTTTTATTCTGAGTCAGCTGCACAAACACTACATAGCTTATTTGGAGCCTGAATTGAATCTGAACACCTTGCTCCTGCAGAACTTTGTAGTAGGGCTACGAGAGTGAGGAGCCCAGGCCTGGGCCATATGTTTTATTGCAAAGCATTAGGAAATGGTAATTTAGTGAAATACAAATTTAAAACCAGTAACTTTTTCAACTGTGAAACTGTTTCATTTAATGACAGATCAGGCTGCTGCTGCTTAGTTTTTATTAAAAATATACTCTTTGCTTTCCTAAAGGTAGCAGAAAAAGCACCTGTGCTGACTTACATATGCACGCCTTTATGTTCTGAAGGGGTGCATTAGTGGTTTTTCATAGGTGAAACAATTTCAGTGTAATTTTTTTAAATAATTTTTAAAAGCATCTAAATAAAACCAAAATTGTTAGTGGTTTGGCATCTTGTGGAGATCATATAAGCCTGCATATTAAGGGCAATATAGAAATTACCAAGCTTGTAGAGAACTTCGTATATGATGACCCTGCTGTTGGTGGTTTGGAGGGTTGTTTTTGTTTGGGTTTTTTCAACTTTCCTTTTTATGTGAAATATTAAATGCCCTTTAGCAGTCAGTAGCCCATGTTTGTTGACAATTTGAAGGTATTTTCTTTGCTTTGTCATTTTATAACTGGCATGTTCCAATGTCTATTATTAATAATAATTGTGAATTCCTCCTGTTTTGCATGTCTGTACAGGTTGCAGATCTGGGCTGGACCCATTCAAAAAACAATTATCAAAAAAGCCACTTGAAATTACTATTGTTGATGTCTTTGACATCTTGAAAATGCTTCAAGTTAATGAAAATGGTGTGGTATTACAGAAAAAAGTGTAACTTGCTGCTTCTAAGATTTTTTTTTTTAAGCTTCTTTCTCTTGTTTTAGTTTTACTTGAATGGAAAAAGAACCACACCTGTTTGCGTTTTTTTAATACTAAATAGCTGTGGATGTTGTTGCAGATTGTTGAATCCCAGTTTAATTTTGCAATACATGTTTCATACAAATAATGAATTTGTATCTTTTTTTCATGCTGAAAGTTGTCTCAGTTTAAGTAAGGCTCTATCTGTCCAAAATGATGTGTGGCTCACCACCCCTGCAGCTGGGGTGGGTCTTTGGTTTGTGGTTTTTTTAGTTTCATTTTATTTTTTACATCTGGGCTAATGAAAGGAAACCAACTGGAAACCGGATATAGGAGTTCTGTCTGCATACGCCAACCAAGTCTGTAGGTGGTCTGGTCTTAGAGAAGTCCTGATGTCACTTCATGCTGATATAACACTGCCTTCAGCAGAATCTCTCTGGATTCACAACAGCACATGAAAACAGAATTCGACTAGATGTATATTAAACTCCCAGATTACTTATTCATATGATTCAATATGAAAGGTGTTCTCTTAGAGAGCAATGTTTACTAGCAGCCCAGTTAAACACTTCACAATTTTACTTTGAAATAGTGTTTATTAACTAGCTTTCTTAGCTCTCCAATTCACAACTACTGTAGTCTGGTCTACAGTACTTTCATTCTTGAAACTTCCAGGATTTTTATTGTTTTTATTGTTGTTATTGCTAATGTAAATGTTTCCTCTTTCTACTCTTTCATAGTGTAAAGACTTGTTGAACCCACACTCAGGAAAAGTAGTTGTTCTTAACTTGCAATGCAGTATTCATGACTTCTGAGCTTTATGGGACAGACTACTAAAAATATGAGGTCTTACCTGCGTTAGCACTCCTGCCCAGGTGGCCAAGAAGGCCAATGGCATCTTGGCCTGCATCAAAAACAGTGTGGCCAGCAGGACCAGGGCAGTGATTGTGCCCCTGTACTGGGCACTGGTGAGGCCACACCTCAAGTACTGTGTTCAGTTCTGGGCCCCTCACTACAACAAGGACATTGAGGTGTTGGAGCATGTCCAGAGAAGGGTGACAAGGCTGGGAAAGGGGCTGGAGAACAAGTCCTATGAGGAGCGGCTGAGGGAATTGGGGTTGTTTAGCTTGGAGAAGAGGAGGCTGAGGGGAGACCTTATCACTGTCTACAACTGCCTGAAAGGAGGCTGTGGCAGAGCGAGTGCTGATCTCTTCTCTTGACAGGTGATAGGGCAAGGGGAAATGGCCATAAGTTGCACCAGGGGAAGTTCAGATTGGATATTAGGAAGCATTTCTTTACCGAAAGAGCGGTCAGGCACTGGCACAGCTGCCCAGGGAGGTGGTTGAGTCACCATTCCTGGTGGTAATTAAAAAAATGTGTAGATGAGTTTTTGAGGGACATAGTTTAACGGAGGATGGATGCGGTTGGACTCTGATCTCAAAGGTCTTTTCCAACCAGAAGATTCTATGATTCTGTGACTCCTAAGCAGAGGTAGATCTTCTGTCCCCATCTCTTCCCTTTCCTCTTCAATACCCTCTCTCCCCAAAAAAAGGGATACACCCATAGCATAAGTACAACATAAAATATTTGTAAGAGAAGATCGATTCAAGCAATGCAGTGCCTGTACTTTAAAGCTATTGTCCCCATTGGTTTGTATAAATATCTTAAGTGTCCTTACTGTCACTTCTGTATGTGCTGCGATATTACTTCGGCATAAAGAATGCCCAAAATACACATATTCAATCTTCACTCTTTCTGAAAGTGTAGTGCCAGTTGCCCAGTAGCTATTAACCTGTTCAAGAACCATTTAGTTCAGTGTGAATGTATCAGTTTTGTTAGGAATTTGTTCCAGTGTTAAATTAATCACAGTTAAACCTGACCTAATTATACTGCTGAAGTTACAGAAAGCCTGATTCAAGCAGAAGCTGTTTATCCTAAGGATCTCATCTGCTGTAGTTTGGTTAATCCATAAGAGCCAAAACATGGATGTTCATAGCTGCAATCTAGAAGTCTCATTCTGTTGTGTTTCTTTGGTTTAAATCCATTTAATCTATTCCCAGGCTTTATTTGATAGTGTTCTATATACTGAACTACCAACTTAGCCATAGTTGTCTTACTGTTTCATTTGGTGCAGAGGAAAGAAGAGGAATGGAGAGAGGGATGAATTCTCTTCTTTCTTGACTTATAGCCATTGTAGTGCAAATTCATCTTTTTTTGTGAATTTTGTAAAGATAGATGTATATAATTCATAATTTGGAAGTATTCTCCTTTCCCCTTGCACCGCTGCAAGTTTTAACTGTGAATATTCAAATACACGATCAAAATCCACTTCCCTGCTGGAGAAAAGGATTTAAAATATGTATGGCTGCAGTCTCATGTCCTGGATTCTCAGGCTGTGCATTTTGGAAGTGGTGTTGTCATTATAACTGGCACCACAATTGCAAGAACTTTCACAGAATCGCACGGATTACTTGAGGTTGACAGAGACCTGTGGAGATCATCCGGTTGAGCCGGCCTGTTCGAAGCAGGGTCAGCTAGAGTAGGTTGCCCAGGACATCATCCAGTCAGGTTTAGAGCCTGTCCAAGAAAGAAGAGTCCACAGTAAAAATTTTTTTAATGTTTATATGAAATTTCTTCTATTTCATTGCCCAATGTAATTTCAGTGGGCAGCATTGTCAAGAGTCTTGCCCTGTTGTCTTTATACCTCTCCATCAAGTATTACACATAGACAAGATGCCCCTTGAGCTTTCTCTTCACCAGGCTAAACAATCCCGGCTCTCGGCCTCCTCTCCCATCCATCATCCTCACAGCTGTTTGCTGGACCCATTCCAACACATCCATGTCTGGCTCATACTGGGGAAGCCCAGCACTCCAGGTGTGGCATTACCAGTGCTGAGCAGAGGGGTAGGATGAAGCCTCACCTCCCGAGACTGCTGGCAATGCTCTTCTGAAGGCAGCCGAGCATCCTACTGGCATTTTGGATAAATAGAGCCCAGGAGGGTGTAATCTCTTGATGCTTGTATGTCTTTGTTGAAACTGGCAGCAGTTACATGTCTGCGTCAAAAGGCGAGTATAAGCACCTACCAGTCCTTGGAAAAGATCTTTTAAAAATGAGACAATTATCTTTGAAATAACCACTACCGGGAGTGGGAAGGATGTTGCTGTGTGTATGTCATTCTGTGATAAAGTTCCTGTGGTAAAGTAGTTAGAAAGCAAGACGTTTTTATTAATAATGGGCCAAAAAAAAGGTATTTATGATGCAGCAAGATGCATGTGTTGTCATCCTGAGAATAGTCTTGCAGTTCTTTTTTTTTTTTAAGAAAAGGCAACAAAACCCCAAAACCAAACAACCTTTCTTTCCTTTCTGCTGTGCTACTCAAGTAACAAAAGTCTGGCCTATGATACTTATTGTAGTTCATGTTCATGAGAAACTGTAAAAAGTCTGCCTTTTATTTATCTTTGCGGTCTGTATTACATACTGTTTATTAAAAAAACTACTTCTGTTTGTTTTTATCACACTTTTGAGTGTTACTGTATATACTAATAACTAAATTAAAATAATACGATTGGTACACTTGTGAGTTCTGAAGTGAGAACTGAAGGAATCTTCAGCCTTGGAGGTGTGGTTTGGTGTTGTAGCTCTGCTTTCGAGAAAGGCGGGAAGAAAGGAGATGAGAATTGCATGCATCAGGTAACTTGGGGGGAACAGAAATAGAATTTGGATTATTTATGGATGGAAAGTCCTAGATGCACGTGGCACTTGTTCTTATACACACTGATCCTCAAAATAACTTATCTGGGATGTGGGCTGGAGAAGTTGTGATAAGAGGGCAGATGTTATTGAAGTGTTTCAGCTGGTTGGTTTTAACCCCCTCCCTGCTAAATCAGTCTGGTTTGGTTTTGATAAATACCCTTCATGCTTTCATTACTGAAACTATATTCAAACAAACAACTGGGTGGTATTTTTGTATCCAGTACTGATTTTGGAAGAGTGAGAAACACTATTTAGGAAATTACTCATTGGCAAGTGTAAGAGCATGGGGCTGCAGTGGAATTGCTCCTGCAGACACTTTGGTTTACTCTGGGCTTCAGCTGCCAACAAACATCGTGGGAGGGTTTCAGGCTCTCTTCCCAAGAATTTCACTTTTTTGGAGGAATGAGGGAAGCGCTGGGGTTTTAATCACATCACTTCTATGCATCTTGGTCCCCTATAGGTTTAAAACTTCATATACTGGTCCATTCTGTTTCAGATCACCACTGCCTAGCTTTGAAAAGGGCTACATTCCTGCCCAGTCTGCACTGGATCAAACTCCATAATGAAAGGTGAGCATCAATATCCTTAGCTTTGTTTTGACGCTCAGGCTGGGCTCTAGTCTGGAGAGAGCAAACCCAAGCATGGCTAGTGATCTTGAAGTAGCTATTTCAGTAACCTGCACTAACGCTTTTAAACTTCTGTTTATTACTGTGAATTTTACTTTGAATGTTGAATGGTCACCCCTCGTTTTAAATGTCCAGGATGGTCCAGGGAAAGGGGATCATCAGTTTTTGTTCAAATGCAAATGTGTTAGACTTTACTGCCATCACCATGGTGTGATTTCTGTGGTAATCTCAATCTCTAAAGCATAAAAAATTATGGAAAACTTGCAGAATAATGCTGGTGCTAGAGAAGAATGATTTGCAATGTGGGCAATTTGCTGTAGCAAAGGAATCTCAATGAGCCTTCTTGATTTTATGCTCAGAAATCAGTCTGCATTGGAAAGACTTGATCCAAAATCTGAACTCATGTAACAAAAAAGCAGGAAAACTGATGCTGTCTTTGTAAACACAAACAAATCTGCCTTAGCTTATTATCATGGACCACTCTGCTTTCATTGAAAAAAAAAGCTTTACTCCATTCTTCTGTAAGGATACGTCCCTACTAATTGAAATGAGCATCATCTGTGGTGCCCATTTGAGTAATAAAGGACTTGGGCATTCCTATACTTGCAATTTGAAAGGGTTATGAGCGTTTAAAACCTGACCTTTAGAAAATGAGGCTCAGTTAGAGTTCTCTGTCTAAAGCATTGATGGCACTGTTTGATGCTGTGACTTTTAACTGGATCTCCATCTTCAAAGGGGATCCTCGGATGTTTTTCTTTCACTCCAAGTCTTTTTACCTGACATAGGTATTGTTGGGCTGTGCTGCTTTGTGTGGAGAGGAAATCAGTCAAGAGGTACAGAAGATGTTCTTCATCTGGAAGTGACTGGGTTCCCTCATTCTGTTTCACTGAGCAGGACCCAATTCAAAAGAAAGGGCTTTGTTTTGTTGCTGTTTTATATTCTCCCTTTTTCCCCTAGCAAATTACAGATTGTGAATTCCCATTACTGTCCTCCGCTGGGAACAAAAGGAAGGGTTTTTGTTTTTGGAGTATTTACATGGAAAACTTCTCGGTGAATAGAGGGTGAAACACGTGGACATCCATGCATTAGAGTGGCTATAGGCAGTTCATGAGAACTGTAACACAAGCTGTCCTGGATAAACAGCTCCTCTAGCTGGAATAACCAGCAGAGAACAAACTGAACTGGGGTGACAGAATCTTGTTTGGTTGGCAGTTCAGCTCAGGAAACAGCTACACCACATGCATTTAATTTCTAAGGGCACAGCAGTGTATCCTCAAAGTATGCCTTTCCTTACTTGTACGCTGCTACACATCTCCCTAAAGACATTTCCAACTTTCAGGACAGAGGCTAATGGTAGGATTTCATAAACAAAGTAGTTCCATATCAACCTCCAGCTCATGAATAAAACTGAAGCCAGATGCAGGGGGTAAATTTTTACTAATTGGAGCAACGACATTAGGGAAGTTGTGGATTCTCTGCTAATTTAAAGCTTGATTTTAATATTAGGTGACTTCAGGCTAAGCCAGAGCAAATAGCTCAGCGTATGAAATGCTTGGTAAAATCCCATGACCTGTTTTAAATCATCAAATTAAGTGGCCCTAATGGTCTCCTTTCTGTCTTCAAAAAATGAGTTAGCATTCTGAAAAATAAGATGCTATTTAAAGTCTTCTGCTTTGTGGGGAAATACAGCTTATTGCTCTTTACTGTGTCATAAAGAAAAATTAAGTGAGCAAAAAGAGGGGTTCTTTTGTGATTGTGATTGGGAAGTTGGCTTATTTTAATTCTCCAGCCCTGATTTTGTTATCTGTGCTCAGCTGGACCAGCTTACGGTGCTTGTACAAGGTTCTCATTCTCCTGGTGACCCCAAGCATCTGTATGGTGATGGCAGTGAGGGTAGCTGCTGCCAGATGCTTTATCAGCCCTGGACAAAGCCTCATTTTGAAATTTGTTCTTCAATTCTTAAGATTCCATAGAAAACCTCTTGGGTGTCAGTATTTTGTCCCCATTGTAATGTATCTGCAGTGTGTAACTGAAAGATGCAAGTAAGCAAAAGTATTACCAGTATTTGCAGTATAGAATCGGTTGGAAAAGACTTTCGAGATCAGCAACTCCACTACTGAACCAGATCCCTGAGCCCTTTCATCCACCTGTCTTTAAACACCTCTACGGAGAGTGACTCAGCTGCCTCCCTGGGCAACTGTTTCAGTGCCTGAGAACCTGTTTGGTTAAGTTATTTTTCCTGATGTCCAATCTGAACCTCCCTTGGCACAACTTGAGGCTGTTTCCTCATGTCCTATCGCCTGTCACTTGGGAGAAGAGACCAACACCCATCTCAATACAGGCTCCTTTCAGGCAGTTGTAGACAGTGATGAGGTCTCCCCTCAGCCTCCTTCTCTCCAGGCAAAACAACCCCAGTTCCCTCAGCTGCCCCTCATAGGACTTGTTCTCCAGCCCCCTCACCAGCTTCGTTGCCCTTCTCTGGATGTTCTCCAGCCCCTCAATGTCCTCCTTGTAGTGAGGGGCCCAAACCTGAACCCAGTATATGAGGTGCAGACTCACCCATGCCAAGGGCAGGGGCAGCATCACTGTCCTTGTCCTGCTGGCCACGCTGTTTCTGATGCAGGCCAAGGTGCCATTGGCCTTCTTGAGCACTTGGGCCACCGCTGGCTCCTGCTCAGCTGCTGCCAACAACATAACCCAGGGCTTGGCGTTTTTCTGTTTTTCATGGAAACGTGCTGGAGAGCTGCTCTGAGCGTTCCCTTTGTAGTTGTGAGACACCAGCATCGCCTGTAAACGCAGAGCTCGATCAGAAGGCGATTCCCTCCTCCACCGCGCTCGCGGAGGCGCCGGGAGGGCTCAGCAGGCGCCGGGGGCGCGCACAGGCGGCGCTGTGCGGAGGGGCCGCCAGGGGGCGCCGTGCGGGTAGCGTCGGGGCGGCTGCGCTGTGCGGGTGACGCGGCGCAGGGGGCGCTGTGCGGTCGGTGCGCGCGGCTCCGCCCCTTCCCCCGCGGGGCGCGGAGGCGGTGGCAGCGCGGAGCGCGAGGTGAGTCCCGGCGGCGCCGCCCGCAGCTGTCAGCGGCGCGGGGAGAGGCCGAGGCGAGGCGGACCCGCCTTTCCCCGAGCCGCCGAGAGGCGCCCGCGCCCCTTGGAGCTCCGTGAGGCGGTGCCGGAGCTGCGGGAAGGGATTAACGGGCCCGCCCGGGGCCGGCGCTTCCCCTGCAGTCGGGAAGAGGGATGGGGCGTTGGGTGCCTCTGGGCCGTGATGCGATGTTACAGAAGCTGCTTTGTTTCCGTGTTGTTCTGCCTTTAAAACGACGTTTCGGTTGAGGGAAGAGGCTGCCCGGGGAAGCTGTGGATGCCCCCTCCCTGGAAGCGCTCACGGGTTGGATGGGGCCTTGAGCAGCCTCCTCTGGTGGGAGGTGTCCCTGCCCACGGCAGGGATTGCAACTGGATGGGCTTTAAGGTCCCTTCCAACCCAAACCATTCTGTGGTTCCACCTCACAGGAACAGCATCTGCTGGGTGAGGAGCTTTCTGCCCTGCTTTCCTCTCTGGCTGGTGGCCCTGGTGTCACAGCAAACCCCTCGGGTGTTTCTGATGTGGTGTCCATCTGATTTCTATTGTCAGGAGCTGCCCAGTGCAGCCAAAGCCAACCTGTCTGGGGTAAAAGGAAAACAAATGCCCAATGCATCTACCTATCCCATAACCTAAATTAGAAAACAACATGAAATGTTTATATTAGCTTCTGTTTCCTTAGCAACATTCTTTGTAATACTTGTGCATCTGATTCTGTTTTGGTTGTGGTTTGTTTATTTTAAATTTGTGCTCAAGGTTTCATAGAATCACAGAATGGTTTGGATTGGAAGGAACCTTAAATATCATCCGGTTCCAACCCCCCTGCTATGGGCAGGGACACCTCCCATCAGACCAGGCTGCTCAAGGCCCCATCCAGCCTGGCCTTAAACCCCCCATTTAGAGGGGACATCCACAGCTTCCCTGGGCAACCTGTGCCAGGGCCTCACCACCCTCAGCATGAAGAATTTCTTCCTAATGTCTAATGTAAATCTCCCTCCTTCCAATTTAAAGCTATTCCTCCTTGTCCTGTCGCTATCTCCCTTGTAAAAAACCATTCCCCAGCTTTGCTGTAGCCCCTTCAGGTACTGGAAGGTTGCTGTGAATCTCCCTGGAGCTTTCTCTGGGCTGAACAAGCCTAGCTCTCTCAGCCTGTCCTCGTAGCAGAGGTGCTCCAGCCCTTTGATCATCTTTGTAGCCCTCCTCTGGCTCTGTTCCAACACTTCCATATGCTTCTTATGTTGTTAAAGTGATTTAAAATGCGGTTGCTTCCTAGATGAAAGTCTTCTCGAGCTGATGCATTCACTACATTTGGAAGCTGTACTGCTATCAGCTCTTTAGCTGCTCTGCTTGCTGGTGAAGAGTCTGGGATTTTGGTAAGAGCGCATGACTTTTGTTAGTATTTTCAACATTAAACCTTTATCTGAAGGACTCTGCCTCATAACATCTGATCTCGGACAAAAGGCAGCAATAGGGTGCTGGAGAGCTGCCTTGTAGGTTACACTGAGTGCTTGAGTGCCTGGAGTCCTGACTTCTCTGTCTTTGCAGGGATATGAACTGAGACTCTGGTATGGGTTTGCATTTAATGTGTTCTTAACTTTAACAAAATGGTCTGGGAGGTGTGAAAGGGCGTAGGAAAAAACCTCATGTGTTAATTGAATGTTTATATTGTTTCATAAGGTCATGCAAGATAAACTAGATACAGACAAGTCTAACTTTGAATGTTTCTACTTTACAATAATTTAGACTATTCAAAATGAATGAACATCCTAAAAAAAGGAAAAGGAAGACACTACATCCTTCTCGATATTCAGGTCAGTCTAAAGTGTGTGTTATGTATACTTGAGTAAGTTTATTTTTTCTTAGAATAATTGCTTTATGAGAAGGGACCACACGTTCTAATACATGGAAAATCAATATTGGGTACCTGCTCCATGCTCCATTCTTAAGCCACTTTCAGTCAATACGACTGAACAGTTTTGTTCTGTACTCCCTGCAAATGGGGAAGCTTGCTAAAGCTAAAAAGTGAAGGTGATTCTGATAACGCACAGGAATAAGAGTTTTGTGAAAGTTGGGTTGGGGTGTCCAGAAGTATTCAGTGCTGAACAAACTGTGTTCCTGCCATTGTCTCCAGCGCAAGCAGAGTTTGGTAAAGACTGTATCTGATACTCCACACATCAGGAGAGCAGCTGAAAGTGTTATCACAACAGGAATGTTACCAGGCCAGCACAGAATTTTCACAGCACAAGATGTAAAAATATGCAACTGGTGATGAAGATTTTGATGAACATGAATACATGTGTAGCTGCATCAGTGTGTTAGTTTAAAAACCTAACTTTTTTTTTGTTAGATTCTTCAGGTGCAACCAGATACATAGACAACAGTGGGATTTTTTCTGACCACTGCTATAGCGTCTGCTCTATGAAACAGCCAGATATAAAGTTTTCTGAAAACAGAGGTGAGAGTATATTCTGGGGTCTCGTTCTGTGATTCTTTGCAAAGTGTGTCATGCTCCTCTGCACAGAAGTAAATAGAATACAGAATATGTGGTGGGTGATTTCTGAGCATTGTTGTGTTCTGATGTGCTTTAGACTGGTGGAAGCCTGTGTGATCGCTGTAATTAAAAAAAATGGAAACGATGACAAAAAGATCCTCCGCTTTTACAGCATTTATAATCCTGACTAGAGTCATTTATCTTCATGTCGCTAATGTAAAGCTGATGTAAATAATCAAAGCGTTCAGAAGGAATTCACCAGCAATTGCATTGAACTGTACTTGGGAAAACAACTTATCATAGAATCTTCCGGTTGGAAAAGACCTTGGAGCTCATAGAGTCCAACCGTACCCATCTTCTGCTAAACCATGTCCTTCAAAATCTCATCTACCCACTTTTTTTAAACACCTCCAGGGATGGTGACTTGACCACCTCCCTGGGTAGCCTGTTCCAGTGCCTGACCACCCTTTTGGTAAAGAAATTCTTCCTAATATCTAGTCTGGACCTTTCCTGGCGCAACTTATAGCCATTTCCTCTTTTTTTTATAGAATATCTGCTAATGGATGTGAAGTTTAGCAGAGCAAATGTCAGGATGGATTTTTATTATGCTTATTTTTCTTTTCACTCCTGTAAATTAGCCAGCAAGTCTCCAGAAGTCTTATGAAGTATTAAATTTTAAAATATGATGCCCAGAAATATTTAAGAATATTTTGAAAATTGTCTTTCAAATATAAAATTTCATTTAAAGAGTTAAAGTTTTTCCCCAATGTCATCAATTTTACTATTTTTTGCTGACATTTTAAAGACAGAGTTTTCACCTTTTGAGTTCCTTCTGTCTTCTGTATGTGTGGAAATTGTTACTTTCTTTAATGTAGGTTATGCATTACGCACATAAAGTTATGTAATTAGAATAAGTAAATAACTTCTATGGTTAGAGAATCACGGTGATGCTGGTGTAGACAAATGATGACAAGAGAACCATTCTTTCATCTTTCAGGTAGATTTCACAGTCCTGTGCAGAGCTTAGACACAGATGATGATGGGAGTCCAGTGCATGCGGGGACGTCTCAGTGGAGTGGGTCACATTCAAACATGGTTGGGTTTCACTATACAGAGCCTAAAAAGAAGGATAAAGGTAAAGCTCAAGGTGTATTTGCAGCTTTGGTGCTGGGAAGCTGGGAAGCGTGGCTGCTGGCTTTTAATGTAACTTTTTGCTGTGGCAGAAGAGGTGAAGGATTTCTAGTTTACATCACTCATTTTTAGTTAAACATAAAACATAGTCTGGTTGGGGAGAAAGAACTTTTTGCATTTGTAAGCTGGTACAACAAACTGAAAAGTCAAACGTGTACCCAGGTGTTTTGCTGGTCTTTTTAACCTTTTCCTTTTATTATCTATTTTCTCCTGCAGATAAAGGTACTGATAATGGAATGTGCAGAGACTTATGTGATTCCCCTATATTCAGTGACAGCCCTACAGAAGAGGAGAAACCTCTGGATATTCAAACGGTAGAAATTTCTACAACAGAAGTGAACGCTGTCGAAGTTCACGATATAGAAACGCAGACGGTGTCACCTGAGAAGCTGGAAGCTGAGGACCTAGAAGAAATCCCTCTGGAAACCTGTAAGATCTTTGAGAAGAACCAGGCTTTGAATATCACAGCTCAGCAGAAATGGCCTTTGCTGAGAGCCAACAGCAGTGGCTTATACAAGTGTGAGCTCTGTGACTTTAATAGCAAGTACTTTTCGGATTTAAAGCAGCACGTGATCCTGAAGCATAAGACGTGTACAGACACTCATGTCTGTAAAGTTTGTAAAGAAAGCTTCTCTAGCAAAGTGCAGCTCATTGAACATGTGAAACTACACGAGGAGGATCCGTACATCTGTAAATATTGTGATTACAAAACAGTGATATTTGAGAACCTGAGTCAGCACATAGCAGACACTCACTTCAATGACCACCTTTATTGGTGTGAGCAGTGCGATATGCAGTTCTCCTCCAGCAGCGAGTTGTACCTGCACTTCCAGGAGCACAGCTGTGACGAGCAGTATCTGTGTCAGTTCTGTGAGCACGAAACAAATGATCCAGAAGATCTGCACAGCCACGTGGTGAACGAACACGCTTGTCGTCTGATCGAGCTAAGCGACAGCTATAATAACAAGGAGCGTGGACAGTACAGTCTCATAAACAAGATCAGTTTTGACAAATGCAAAAACTTCTTTGTATGCCAGGTGTGTGGCTTTAGGAGCAGGCTGCACACAAATGTCAACAGGCACGTAGCGATTGAACACACCAAAATATTCCCTCATGTTTGTGATGATTGTGGGAAGGGCTTTTCAGGTATGTTGGAATATTGCAAGCATTTAAGCTCTCATTTATCTGAAGGGATTTATTTGTGTCAATACTGTGAATATTCAACGGGACAGATTGAAGACCTGAAAACTCATCTGGATTTCAGGCATTCAGCAGACCTACCTCATAAATGTACTGATTGTTTAATGAGGTTTGGAAATGAGAAGGATCTTTTAAGTCATCTTCAGATACATGAGACAGCTTGATGACTTCCTTTTCAATTTGTTAGAATTGGAATTAATTTCCAATCACTGAACTGTGATATTAAAATACAATTTTAAAAGCAATTGTACAGTTCTAATGTTTTAATCTTTGTATCAGCAATGCATGTGTAACAGCTTCGTGTTGTGAATTTCCTTACTTAGGGGTTTCAGTAGGAAACATCACATTGACAGTGTGATGGATCACATTTTGGGGGGAGGGACAGTGGGAGTAGTTGCACGTTGTGACAGCAGTTCCGATGGTCATCCCGTACTTTCATATCTAACAAACAAGACCAGCTCTCTTGAATTTAAAAAAGGACAAAGAGAATCCAACAGCTAATTCCATGCTTAAGCAATATTATGGTGATCTCAACTGTATATCCAGCTCCTGGTACCCTCTGTGGCAGCCAGTCATTGTGCTGATGTCTGGCAAACTGCACCAGCCTGCCAAAGATAAGGCTGTTCCAAAAATTCCCAGGCATGGATGTCTCCAAACGCACACACCAGCCTGCATTTCCCACCTCATACTCTTCATGAGCTTTTAAAATCATCCTGTTTTGCTCTTGGGGTACCTAACCTCAGCAGTGTTCACTTTGTTTATTCAGTGTTCAATTTCAGCTCCTGTCTGTGCGACTGTACAACAACCCCCTCTTCCACACATTTACTACAGACTGCATGATTTTTTGTCTCCTTTATTTACCTCAGTTCTTATCTTTTAAAGCACCAAGGAGGCACATGTTGCTTGTGTGTAGATTGGGTCATGTTTTAAGGAGTAATTGTAAGGCAATTCGCAAAGTGATCCAGCTGAGAATGTACAGAGTGTGATTTTGATATCTAAAATCCTAATTTAGCTCTCACTGAAATCATGTATGTCACCAACCTCACTTAGAGCAAGCCTCTAGTAGTTATTATAATTCTGTATATTTATAATTAGCTTTCCACCATTAGTAATTTGAGGACAGTTATTTTAATTCTGTAAATCTTAAAACTTGTCCTACATGCTGGCTTAAAACACTGGTACAGTAGGAAGATTTTATTAACTTTGATCATTTTTAAATGATTTCACACATCTGTTCAGATTAGATAGCGCTGTCCTGCCATTACAATCTTTAGAAGTGAATTTATATAATTCATTCTGTATCTGTATTTCTGAGTGAGTAGTTAGATAAAAATAATAGTGAGACCATTTAGGTTGTGCTAGTTATGAGGGTGAAGTTACCCATAAATTAGTGGAGGTATTTACATTTCTTTCTGCATTGACTGTAAATTTGTAATGTAAGATTGTCTAATGTAAGCTTTGTATAGATACCATGTATAGAATATTTCTTGATTTGGTGTCACCAGCTTCAAGGCATGCAAGGGTCTTTGCATTCGATTTTTAAACTTAAGGGTAAAAATTGGCTGAATGTGGCCAGTTTATGGAAATTCTCATTTCTAGAGAAGTACTTCTGGAAAGTCTGCTATGAACCAGTTTCTATATATTTCTTTGTAGGAAGCAAGACCATTTTCATCATTTTGAAATGCTGATTTACTTCTAAATCATCTGTGTAGTGATTGAGAAGAGCAACCTAATGGTGTCCTGAGTGTGTTTTATTAGTCTGTTGTATAGAGAGTGACAATGTCTGTCATAGAATTGCTTATTTCCTATTTTGAGAAGATTCATCCTGGCTAGCTTGAAATAGTAGCAATAATACAGTTAACCAAACACTAATGAGAATCATTTTATTTGTGGAAAGTTGATTTTGTTCAAATGGGTATGACTGAGGGGGGGGAAGGAATGCTGGTTTTCTTAAGCTCATAGAATGGCCCAGTTGAGCTCTGGAGAGAAAGCAGCTCCAGGGGACAGTGACAAGAAGTGTAAAGAAGGCATTTTTTTAAAAAAAAACAAACCCCAAAAAAGTAAGTGGGTTTCAGAATTGCATAGCTTTGCATAGACCAGTGTTGTGTTCCGTACAGGAAAGGTGGTCTGAAAAGCACGGAACCCTGTGATTCCAAGAAAACTTGCTTGTTGACTCCTGAGTAACTTTGTCTGACTTTGTGTTGTGCTATTTCTAATCTCTAAACTGAAAATGTAAAGAACGCCCTACAGGAATGTTAGGAAGCCACATCGGTCCTAACTACAATGCGCCACACAGTGTCTCAGGGGGAAATACATTCAAGTTTGGTTTAGGTTGGATGTTATAAATAAGGAGCTCATGTTAGTATTTTTTTTAATATGTATCTGTCAGAAAGTAAATAGAAATCATAGAATGGTTTGGATTGGATGGGACCTTAAACCCCATCCAGTTCCAAGCTCCCTGCCAGGGGCAGGAACACTTCCCACCAGACCCGGCTGCTCAAAGCTCCATCCAACCTGGCCTTGAAGACTTCCAGGGAGGGGGCATCCACAGCTTCCCTGGGCAACCTGTGCCAGTGCCTCACCACCTTCAGTGTGAAGAATTTCTAAATCTTCCCCCTTCTAGTTTAAAGCTATTCCCCCTCATCCTATCACTACCTGCCCTTGTAAAAAGTCCCTCCCCAGCTTTCCTATAGCCCCTCCAAGTACTGGAAGGCCACTATGAGGTCTCTCTGGAATGTACAGGTGTGGCTGCTCTCAGTTTATCTGAGCAGGAACACAAGTAGGATATTGGCTTACAGATGAATAGCAATGCTGAAACACAAGAAAGATATTAAGTAGCAGGAAAGATAGGCAGTGAGTGGAGCCCCTCTGGAAGCCCAAAAGGAAGAAATGTTCATGCCAGGGACAGTACAGTATTCCCACTGAAAGCAAAACAAGCATTGGGATTTTTTTTTTTTTTTACACAAAGAGGTAGGTCAGAATGTGTAAATGCAGCTGTTCAGGTACTGCCAGAGCCTTTGTTGTCTTTAACCCCACAACATGAGCAATTTATACCCATCATGAATGAGAGTAATGAGCTGCAACCACGAGGACTGTGCCAGTGTTGTTTACCCCTCCGAGATACCCTGAGTGTGTCGCATTCAGTCATTGGTTACACCTGCCTCGGCACCAGGAGTGGTATTGGAATCACGGGATGGGTTTGGAAGCACATTGTATTTGGAAACAACTTGTATTTCACAATTTTTTTTTTTTTCAGAGCTTTGACCCTTCAGGTGTGTGTTGTGTGCTTCAGCTTCCTGGAGCATGTTATCATAGAATGACCTGAGAAAGGACACATTGGGATCATTGAGTCCAACTCCTATCCCTGCACAGGACAATCCCATCACTCATGCCAAGTGCCTGAGGGTGTTGTCCAAATGCTTCTGCAGTATTGTCACATTTGGTGCCAGAACTGCTTCCCTGGGGATCTGTTCCAGTGCTCCACCACCCTCTGGGTGAAGAACCTTTTCCTATTATCCAACCTAAATCTCCTTCCTGCTGTTCTCTCGAGTCCTATCACTGGTCACCAGAGAAGAGAGCTCAGCGTCTGCTCCTCTTCCTTCCCTTGTGAGGAAACTGTAAACTGGTATGAGGTTCCCCTCTCAGTCTCTTCCAGGCTCAACAGAGCAAGTGACTTCATCCTCTCCTCACATAGCTTCCCCTCTGGCCCCTTCACCAGCCTTGTGGCCCCCTCTGGGCACGCTCCAGTAGCCTCCCATCCCTTTTGTACTGCGGGCCCAAACCCACGCTTGAGGTGGGGCTGTACATCACCCCCCTTGCCCGGCTGGCGATGCCGCGCTCGGTGCGTCCGGGGACACGGTTGCCCTCTTGGCTGCCAGGGTACGCTGTGGGCTCAACTTCAACTTGCCGTTCTTGAACAAAAGAACGTTTTTAGATTAAAACCGGCTGAGTTAAAAGCAGAATGGCCATCCCTGTAGTTATTGCAACAGCTTAAAGCAAACGGGTAACTCGAAGTCTGATGCCACCTATCGCGGCGGCACAAGGTGCCGGTTGGGCTGTCTTGGGCAGTCCCAGCCGGTACCGCCCGGCTCCCTCCCACCCCCGGGCCCGGCTCCATTTCACGAGCCTCGCACCCCCCACCCCCCCTCTCCCCCCTCGCTGAAGATGGCGGCCGCCCCGCCCCCTGGGGTCTGCACTAAAAATGGCGGCGCCCTCACTAAAAATGGCGGCGACCGTCCCGCAGGCGGCGCCGGGCGCGGTGCGAGGTGGGGCGGAAGCGGAACCGGAACCGGAAGGGATGTCCGCCCCCGTCCCGGCGGCGGCGGGCCAGGAGGAGGAGGAGGCAGGGCGGGCCCCGGTGGCGGGCCAGGAGGCGGCGGTAGCTGGGGAGCGGTGGAGCAGATCGGGGCTCGGTAAGTGACCGGGGCGCTGGGTCTGCGGCCAGGCCCGCGCTGTCCCGGGGCCGCGCCGTCTCCTGGGCACCTCCTTCGAGGGCTCGCCTCGCCGGGCCGAGGGGCAGCGCCGACCTCTCGGTGGCGGGGAGGTCGTGAGGTGCCTTTGGTGGGGACAGCGCCTCGTGTGCCCAGGGCAGAGCTCGCCGGGCCGGTTAGAGCCCGTCCCGAGCTCCGTGAGCCGCTGCCGGTGCGTGTGGCGGGGGGCTTGTCACGCTGACAGAACCAGTGGGAGCCGCGCTTGCTGGTGTGCGCTGGGGTCTGCGGTTGGGTTGGGGTTAATGACGGGGTGAGAAGCCTTGCGTGTAGATTGAGAGCTTTGGTCACTGCTGTGTAACTTTCCTTGCAGTTGCACAATGGCAGAAGCCTCCGTCTCCCCGCTGAAGCACTTCGTGCTGGCTAAGAAAACAATTACTGCCATCTTCGACCAGCTGCTGGACTATGTCTCTGAGGGGGCAAACTTTGTGGAAGGTTGGCGTTTGTCTTAAACACACAGGCCTTGGCTTTTGCTTTGAATATGTTTGGCAGCAGCACAATGTATGTTACAACATACATGGCTGCAGTGTTTGTGGGGTCTCCTTTCCTGAAGGCGTTCGAAAAACACCTCGCGACATGGTTCAGTATGAATGGTGTTGTTGGGCTGACAGCTGGACTGGATGATCTTTTCCAACCTTAATGATTCTGTATACTGTCAGAAAGAGTCACCTTTTTAATTTGACATGGAGTTTTTCAGTTCAGGCTGGTAGGAATGTCTGGGATGGTTAGCTGTGTGAAACGATGGTTGCCTGACCTTCTTTCCATGACGGTGAAAGCTTAACCACTCCAGCATTTATAGTCTTGTTGTGGTTTCTTTTGCATAGAAGAAAAGGACAAACAGGTTCTCCCATTATTCAGTAGGAAAGTAAATCAACATGAGGTAATGCAGAGAACCACTGGTGTCACCCTTAAAAGTTTTAGCAACGTGGAGACACGTGTGTTGCCACATAAAGCTGTGAGCTGTGCAGGGAGAAGACAGCCTGGCCCAGCTGTACCCAAGAGAGACCCTGATTTTCTTGTCTGAAGGAGGCAGATGTCACAGAGAGTGGAGCAAATCTGCACAGCAGGCTGTGTACACAGGCTTAGGGAAGAGATTTATGCACATCCTGAGTTTTTTTTCTTCTGGTTGAATTATGATGGATTATAAATCCAATAGTTAGACTGTTGGATGCTCTGCAGTGCTTTATATCATGATTTCACAGGTGCTTGTGGTGAAGCTGTGAAATGCCAAGGGCTTAATGTCAGTGTCTGCAGTAGTAGTGGGGTTTTATTTTGTTTTCTTACTGCTGTAAAATTAAAATTTACGCAGATCTTTATTGGCATGTCACGTGCTGATAATCTTTGTCTTGCATCCTAATGCACGTACTCTCTATGTGATTGCTTTTTTGTTATTCTTTTTCCGTGTGTAGCAACATACAGGAACACAGAGCTTGAACATATAGCAACAGAAGATGAACTCGCAAAAATCCAGGCATATAAAAAGAAGTTGGCAGTCATTGGTGAGGTGCTTTCACGGAGACACATGAAAGTGGCATTTTTTGGCAGGTAATAAACGGAATAAACTCTGGCAATCTTCATTCTATTGAGAATATCATCTTTTAAATTGTTCTGAGTTGTCATTGCTGGCTGTGAGGAGGATTCCTGGGCAGCAATGCGTTAAAGTGTATCTGAAGGCAGTGGTACAGCACTGCTTCTTTGCACCTCGTCTCATCCCTTGGAAACTTTGTTGGAAGCAGTAGTTTCTTTCTTCCTGGTAAAGATGAGATGTTTCTTTGAAGATGGGTTAGGTTGCTGAGGTGGTTATTTCTTTAAGGAGTCACTGTTGATTGCCGCCATAGAGTGTGTTCCTTCCCTGCTTCTATCATACAGCGTTCTGCTCGTTATCTCCGTCATCATCCCTGAAATTCCTTTAGGTTGGCTGCGAGTGGGAATGCGGGATTATTGTCTCATCAGAACATAAACGTGGCATACACTTTCAATCAGTTCTTTTCTACAGGAATGCTGGTGCTGGGACAAAGGAAGGTGCAGGCTGCTACCTGACCTGAGACAGTGTACTGTGGTGTAGCCATTGTTTTAAGCTGATCTAAGACATCTTTTCATGCTAGGTGCCTTTTCTGGTGTAGCAAAGTCCAGGTAGTATCTTTTACAAATTCCTTGCTCAGACGGAGCGTGCTCACCCGTGCAGGGTGGGCTTGTTGAGCTGGCGTGTGTGCAAATAGAAATTGGGTTTCTTGGTTGAATGGGCATTGTTGATACCAAGAATTACTTTTCAGATGAACTTTTCTTGCGCTCTCTATTCTTTTCTGACTGGCTATGCTCTACTGTCTTCAAGCTCTATCACTCGGAACAGGTTGCAGTATGTGGGCTTGATGCAATTACGTGGGGGTGCGTTCAGTTTCAAACAAAGGAATGTGTAATGCTGCCGTACTGTGCTCAGAGTGCTTTTCTTTTCTTTCCTTCTAGAACAAGCAGTGGGAAAAGTTCGGTCATTAATGCCATGCTGTGGGATAAGGTACTTCCCAGTGGGATTGGCCATACAACTAACTGCTTTCTCAGCGTGGAAGGGACGGATGGAGATAAGGCTTACCTTATGACGGAAGGATCAGAAGAAAAGAAGAGTGTCAAGGTACGCTTCTTGATGGATTAATGGTACTTTTCACAGTAATCATTTCTCAAAAGATCTGTCTTTTAACAACGATTTCAAGTCTAACCAAAACATAAGGCTAACATTCTACGTTTTTGAGTTCTTAGTTCAGTAGTGAATAACTAACAAAATTTTCTACTTCACAGTTTTTCTTGGATATTTCAGAGAAACAAGTGATGTCTCTATGTAGTATAGCATATGTTGAATGATTTGGTTTTGTAGGACTGAGAGCAAGTTCTGTTATTTTTTAAGGATTTGGAATGTGCCTCTCATTGGGCCCTATGGTGCTTAGCTTATTGAGCTGCTTACATTGATCTATTAGACCCTGAGGCAAATCCACGGTAATGCTCAGTACCACGCGTTCTGGCCCTGTGGAGAACACTGCTTTGTTGCTCCAGAGAAACTCCTGTCCAGGTTTCGAGGCACAACTTGTTCTTTAGAGGCTGCTGAGTCTAAGAGCTCAAAAAAAAGATTGCAGAAATTCACCAGAAGGAAATACGAACTCTCTTATCCTGTTCCAGGTAGATCTTGTCCAGGTTTGCTTGAGAACTGAATTAGACCGGTTTACAGACTTGTTTGTGATGCATATTGATGTTTGTCTTCTCTTTATGCTAATTATAGACGGTCAATCAGCTTGCTCATGCACTTCACATGGATAAAGATTTGAAAGCTGGCTGCCTTGTCCATGTCTTTTGGCCCAAGTCAAAGTGTGCCCTACTGAGAGATGATTTGGTTTTAGTGGACAGGTATGTTTTCTGTTATGGTAAATGTTTTCTTAAATAAACTGGCTATTGTAGTGTTTAGAAAAGAGACTGGTTTACTGATCGATTTTGGTTTTGGTTATTTTGGTTGTTAGGTTGCAAAATTATCGAAAGGGTTTTTTTTTTGAGAGCAGAGAGTTTGTTCTTTTGCATATTCTGCTGCCTGCCATCACCCTGCTGGTTTTGCCCTTGTAACAGTTGGAACAGACAAGTGTCTTGTGATTGAGCTGAACGAGGGACTGGCTTTTGGCTGAGGATACTTCTGCTTTTAAAACAAAGTATGGAAGTGTGAATAGAGTAGTCATAGCAACAACCTTTTGCCCACCTCCTCAGACTGATCATATGAACTGTAATCAATCTGGACTTCATTTTTAAAAGCTTCTGATAAGAGTTGCAGTGCCTACATATCGAAGTAATGGGTGACCTCAAAATGTAATTGTGACTATGTCAGCGATGTGTGCTTTTATATATGGATGTCATTTCCCACACTTTCTGTATTTAAAGAATTTTGAAAGGT
The DNA here is from genome assembly GCA_033556795.1 of Tapera naevia. Classification (NCBI taxonomy): domain Eukaryota; kingdom Metazoa; phylum Chordata; class Aves; order Cuculiformes; family Neomorphidae; genus Tapera; species Tapera naevia. The sequence continues at coordinate 4,145,264 of JAUMJJ010000352.1, forward strand.
GTTGCTTTTTTTATGTCAAATGCCCATGTTCCTGGCCACTAAGGTAGGACTGGGTACTATTTTGGTTCAAAGTTTAGGTGATCTGTACCAAAGTGGGAATGAACATAGATTGGATTTGAGAGTATTTCTCTCAAGTATGAGCGAATTAAGTATGATTTCTTCATATCCAGCAAAATAACGTCCAGAGTGTACTCTAATAAATTGTAGTCCTTTTTTGTTGCATCTCTAATCTGGCAGTTTTGAAGTCATTGCGAATTTGTCATTATTTTCTTGAGTGCAAACTTGGGTCCTGTGTAAGTCACAGAGAAAGGCAGTCTGTCTGGCACAGAGAGCTGGCACAGCTTGAGGCACTTCTGGGCTTCCAAGCTGTGCCAGTTGTGCTGTCTTCTCGGGGACATGTGTGTAACACGAGTGTATTGGAAGCCCAGAAGGAGTCCTTGAATAGATAAGATGTAAGGCATGATTTCATCTGCATAGTCTTGATTTATAAAGGTGAAACATAAAGGGAAAAAAATCCCAGCCTGAAATCTGAGAGAATGGGCACTTGTAAAGAGAAAATAATCTTTTTACTGTTAAATAGAGCAAATTTGAACCAGCAATAATTGAGGTGTTGCAAACATGACCTAATGCTCATATTCAACTTGTTTTTTTTTTTTAAAAAAAAGATAGCACTGTAATTTTAACTTTATTTTAAGATCTTATGCTATGCAAGCTGTGCATAGATTTAGTATCATTTTAAGGTAGGCCTTTATTAATGGAAAAAAAATCATGAACAACTGTCATTTTTTATTAAAATCTAAAACTTGGGGTGCAGGGAGGGGGACCATTTAGTGAGACTGACTGGAATTCTGACAGACTGCCTGTCACTTCCCTTGGCAACTATGCTCTGCATATTTATTCATTAGAAACTGTGTTTTGGAATGAGTAGATATCCCAATGAAGGAATGACTGATATGTGTGAAGTGATAATTGGCTTTTGCTGCATTTGCATTAAGCTTGAATTAAGCATCAATCTAAAGAGATAAAGCTTTGTATCTTCTTACAAGGCCCTTGGACAATCCCACTCTGTTTTTATCAGTTTCTAAAAATTAAATACTCCTTTGCTGCATAAATACCAGTTTCTGTTTTTCCTCTCAACAGCCCAGGCACAGATGTCACTACAGAACTGGACAGCTGGATTGACAAGTTCTGCTTAGATGCTGATGTGTTTGTCTTGGTTGCCAATTCTGAATCAACTCTCATGAACACGGTATGGCTTGCAATGATTTTTATGTTACTTCTTTGTTTAAATACTCAGCAGTTCCATAACTGAAATGGCTCGTCTTAGACCTTTGCTGAAGCTCCCATGAATCACTCTCCTTAGAGCTTGTGGATAGGATTTGGGGGTAGGATGTATGTCTCATGGTAGGGAAGGGAGAACCAAGTTTCTCACCAGATTTGCTTACTCTGCCTTGAGCATCATGTTTGTCCTTTCTATCTCAGTTTCTTTTTTGATAAATGGATGATGTTGTTCTTCTCTGATAATTGTCGGCTGAAGACAAACAAATCAAACAAATATATTATGGAGTTTTTCATATCCAGAAGTTCAGTACAATACACAAAATAGGTGAGAGAAGTTGAATTTCTGTCTTGTTCCTCCTGTATTCTTGTCTTAGAAGATGGTGATTTCCCTTAATATGCCTTGTGTTGAGGACAAGTGCTTCAGGTTGCCCTCATTGGACTGTGTTTCTTCTGGAGCAGGTGCTAGCAATAAGCATTCACGTTGCGTGGTTCTGTGACACATAGAGAGCAGAAGATGTTTCAACACCTTTATTCTGTAAAATCTTGTTCTGAGAGAGAAGACTTCTATATATGTTGCAGCCTAAATATTGTATGATTTGTGTAAGGAGAGCGTGCAAGGTGGCCAAGGGAACTGTTCAAAGTATAAGGCCAGAGACTTGCTTTAATTTGGTAGTGATCTCCAGTTTTGACTAAACTAAGTACGGTTAATACAATCAATATCAATATAAGGTTTTTAAATTATTGGAAGGAAGACATCTTCTGAAATGAATCCACAAATACAAGAGAGATGTGATTTAAAAGAAAAAGAAGATGCCGGAAGCGTCCAAGGCAAAGAGCAGATTTAGTAAAACTATGGCTTTATCTTCTCCAGTATCTCACGTGAGGCACTCTTTTTGGCTCTTAGTGTGGAGGAAGTCTAGAAATTGTTTGCATTATGTACATACAATAGTGGGTTGGTTTTTTTGGTTAAGAAAAGAAGAAGAAAATAAGATTGGATTTTAGTGAACACCTCTTTACTGTATAGAAACAGGGAAACAACAGGGACCTGCATGCAAGATTTCAGTTTGGTTTAGTATAGTAACAGAGAGGAGGCCGAATTTGATTTGGTTCTCTCATTTGCTTGGAAGAAATGAGTGATTAAAACAAATCTGACCGAGATAGGGAATATGCAGAAGAGATGAACAAGCTGTACATCTCCTGGAAGATTCTGTTAATTTTGAATTTGTCCTGTCCTTAAATCCCAGTCACAGAAGTGCTACTCTGCTTTTTAATGTGATTTTGGGCCAGTCTTTGTTCCTTGTTGGGCATGGCTGAAAGCTACTAAATAGAAATAGGTTAATCTTGCGGTTTGTTTGAAGTGTTACAGCCTTGCTGATTTTTTTTGGTTGCCATGCCTATAAATCCCCACTTAACACTGAGCACCTTGTAATTATTAGAGTCTGGAAATAACCACTTTCTGGGGTGTATATTGGAGGGAAAGGAAGTAAGTCTTGGCTATGATTGAGGCTTTAGCTTGGCAAACAGCTCTTTTACTTTCTTCTTTTTAATGTTTTCAGCCTGGTGGACACAAATGAAGTTGTCCTTAACAGTTATGTAACTGCTCTAAGGCATTTGTGTTTTGTTTTGCATTATGGCTAATGGTAATTTCTTTCATCATCTACACAAGTTTATCCATTTATCCTTCAGGTAAAGAACGTGATAACTATGTTCTTACCCTCCTTAGGCGTTGTTTTTACCTATTACCATACAAGTTTGAGAATATTTGGCAGCTACTACACAACCATAGATCTTTTGCATGAACATAACTTCTCCCTCATAATTTTTCTTCAAGACAAGTTCTTATTTCTTCAGCAGTAACCTTCTTGGCATGTACTTACTCCAGGACTGATGGAGACTAATGTTATCACTAACATTGTGTCCAGAATATGTGGTCATGTCCTGCTGCAGATTCAAAAAGCTTATGGCAGCACAGAGATCTCTTCTGTTTGAGCTGTGCTGAGTCGGGATTCACTCCATCACGACTTGCCCATTATGACTGTGAAAATAGCAGTGAAGGCTGGTAGGTACAGGCAAGGGACCCAAATATGCTCTCAGGTACCTGCATGTCTTATTTTTTTAAATAAAACCCTTCATCAGTGGCTTTTTCCCTGTGGTTCAAGGCATATGTCATCGTGTAGGAAATGTAAGTTATCTGTAGATCAAGCTGAGGTTGCCTCCAGAATTTATCCAGAGGGTGTTTTTCTGGGAATACAAACCAGATTTGGCAAGATGAACAGAAGCATCTTGGTAGTTCAGGTGAGGAAGACTTCATTGTTTTAGACAACCATCTTATTTGAAAAACAAAATAAGCAGATTCAGTTGTGGTTTGGGTACATAATTTTCCTTCCTCTCTCCCCCAACAATATTTTGAGTGTCACACAGTTGCAAGTAAATTCAGTAGAGGACTAGGAGGATCAAAGGAGATGAAGTTTTGAGATAGTAAGAGTGAAAGAAGGAGGGGAAAAGACTGAATGATGTGATAGATTTATAGAAAATTGCTTTTTTGGTTTTGTTGTTTCCCCAGTTTTTTCTAAGCTACTTGTTTTGGAAGTTTTCTTAACTTGTATTTTTACCTGTTTTTGGAGAAGTGTGCAGCGTCTTTGACCTAACGTCAGCATCAGTTTTAAGTCATTTAATGACTAGTGCGCTGTCATAAGCCTTTCTTTGGTGTTGTATATGAGTAGTTTTAAATGCTAATGAACTCTTTTTCTTAAAGAAGTTTGTTCAACTTCAGAATTTGTTACAGAAGAATGCGTGACTGGTTTGGATGTCTGGAGAGTTTTCTGTTTGTGCTTTAATTCTTAGGAAAAACATTTCTTCCATAAAGTGAATGAACGACTTTCCAAGCCAAACATCTTCATCTTAAATAACAGATGGGATGCCTCCGCATCAGAACCAGAGTATATGGAAGATGTGAGTGACTTGATGGATTTAATTTGGGTTGATGTTTTTAAATAGAGGTATATATGTAAAGAAAAGGCCTGCACATTCATAAAAACATGCTACATTGCTTAGGCAATGCAGTTATTAATATGAAAACACCAACTTTGCCTTATTAATAAAAGCATAAGGTATTTGAATGGAAATAACGTGATCCTTGTTGAGAGCAAATAGCAACCTGCAATTCCAACTACAATGTATACAAGCAGGTAATACAATGGGAGGCTTGTTTAGAACCTTCTCCCTCCAGTTGTTTTGAATCTTCTTTGCGTTACTTTTGATTCCTGTAATGGTAATGCAGCCTGAGGCTACAGTTACACCTGTGTACAGGACTCTGTTAGGTGGTAACAGTTCACCGTGCTCTTCAGAGATTTTGGCAGCTGGCTTATTTTCTCTTATATGGGGGATGAAGGGGGGTTACTGAGGTGTCTGACTTGCATAAATACAGGAACATAAGAAAGTATGGTTCCTTCTGGAGCTGTTTAGATGACTTAAAGCAGCTGCTTCATGCATTGGTGGGATTAGAAGGCATCGGCTGTCTAAGGGGTGGTTCAGCATCTGTTTCGGACTCTGACTTTCTGATTTTGTGATGGTTCAATTTCTGTTTCTTTCCTCATGAGCTTTTTACCTTTTCTTTAGGTGCGCAGGCAGCACATGGAGCGCTGTCTGACTTTTCTAGTTGATGAGCTCAAAGTTATTGATCCTGTAGAAGCAAGGAATCGCATCTTTTTTGTTTCAGCAAAAGAGGTTCTGAGTGCGAGGAGACAGAAGGCCCAAGGAATGCCAGAGGGTGGTGTGTAGGAAATCTTGCTTTTCCTCAAATACAGAAAAATATCATAAAACCTGATAAAAATAAATATTTAAGATATTGTCACTGCTGTGAGAAATTGCTCTCTCCCTTATGGTCTGTTATGTTTCACAGGTGAAACACTTGCTGAAGGATTTCAGGCAAGATTCCAAGAATTTCAGCATTTTGAGCAGATATTTGAGGTATTTATGATGGGCTTTTTAGATGGTCTGTTTTTTAATATAAAGGTAGCTTTTGCTTATGCTGAGCTTAGTTTTACTGAACATAACCTGTGTTAAGAAGCGGAGGGGTGTAAGGTATTCAAACCATGTGACAATTTTGCCTTCTCTGTGCACTCTGTTCATCTCTTCTCACCTCGAATATCAGGTGGCTGTTAGAAATAAGTACTGTTCAGTGAGGGAAAGGACTAAAACCACACTTGTAGCTCATATTTTGAGATCTCAGTACCAATAATAGCCTATATAAGAAGAGACGATGCTCTCAGGAAGGATTGTATCACTTACAGTCATGAGCTGGTGAAATATTTGCTCTATACTGAGCCTGATTTTTCTCTGAAGTTGTAGCTTTGTAATTAATCATTGTAATTCAGGGCGCAAATAGTAAGAGATTTTGTTTCACTAATGTAAATCTAAATATTTACTTGCATATTTAAAGCCAGAGTTTTGAAATTATCAATGTTCTCTGTCTCTTAGCTCTGATACTCTGAACACTAACACGATTTTTGCATCCTTGTTGCTGTACAGAATCCATCCTTCACCCTCAATTTACCAGTATTCGTAGTTGGAGTTTGCAGTTTCTTCAGAAGTGGGACTGGTTAGAGAAACGAATGATTTCTTTGTCTCACTGAATTTGATAAATAATTAATTAAAGCCATTCTTGAATATCTTAAGGAGGGATTTTGGATATGCATTGATGGTTTTGTGTGGTATGTATTGGCATATCTCATGCAACATGGGCCTGAGTGATGGGACTGGAGTTTGTATACAGCAAATGCTAAGATTGCTCTTGTGTGCCTGAACCAGTAGCTCCTTGTTTGGTATACTTAAAAAAATCAGATTACCTCTGAGAAGTGTTTCTTCTCTTGTTACAATCAAGCCCATTTGACATTAGCAAAATCAAGTTATGTAATGATGTGTGTATACCAAAAAATTGTTAAAATAACAGCTTGGTTTTGTCTTGCATAAGCAAGAAAATGTCAAACTAAAATTTAAATTTAATCCTTATCCACACCCTTAGAATACACAGCTGAGTTGTTGGAGTGGTGGATTCGGAGTACTGGCAGGGCCTGAGTCTGATGGGTGAAATTTCTTGTTTGTGTCACTAGCAGTAGGTAAATATGAGGTTTTGTTTGTAATTTTTTCCTTAGAATTATAGTGGGAAACTTCTAAGCAGTCGGAAAAAATAGAAACAAAGCTAAATCAATTATTGTTTTGTAACAGATTTTGCCATGTGCTGTACCCAAAGCTTTTTTGACAAAATTTTATAATTATAGTTAAGCGCACAACACTTGTTATATTTCAAGGTTAAAAGGGACATATGACTTACTAAATGATGTGATGCTGTGCGTGATCATCTGTAAATCAGATGTCACTGTCTCGAGTTGGCCACCAAAATGAGCAGCATCTGTTACAAGGTCACAATCCTGAGAAGTTTCTTTGGCAGAAACAGGAGGAAAACCCAATTCTGTGATGGCACTGAATGGCCTTAAAACAACCTTATCCTTTCACTTTATCTGTTTCATTCACACCTTCTGACCCCAACAGTGCATGTGGATTCTGTTATGTTTTTCCCTGCTTGGCTGTGTTTCATCCTGAAATCATAATGAATGGCTTAAAATAGGAGTGTGATCGCATCACTTAAAAAGCATGACTACATGTGCTAAATTAAGATTGCCAAAGCAATTTAAATTTTGATTGTCTCACATTGCAGCACTTTCAGGTGTTGTGGTCAATTTCCAAAGTTATAATGACATTTTATTTGATTTTAAAGCAAGGCTGATACTGAATTGGTTCAGCAGGTCTGAAATCTTCAGAACTTGTACTCACATTACTGTCACTTGAGCTGCTAAAGAAACGAATGACAATAGTATGCTGGTGTCAGTTATGTTTACCAGCAGTAGGCTATACCAACCTATCTATTGAGGAAGAGTATTGTACATCAGATGGGATCTTCTGTGTTGAGTCTGGAAACAAAATCCTACTCGATACCATGCTTTGTGCATTGCTAGACCAAATTCAGATGCTATTTAGCTGTGAGTACACTGTGAGCACTTCTGGCTGAAGCGCTTTGCATTTGTTCCGTTTCCTGACAGAAGAGCTGCAAATCCCAAGACACTTGGATTACACTCCAGCTGTGAAAGGGAAGGGATGAGAGCACAGATGCTTCTGACTGTCCTCGTCAAACACTGACCTCTTCTTTGCTTCAGTCTGTCTGATCTTGCCTTTAGCTCCTTGTCCCTGTTCAGGTCCTCTGCTCAGACTTTCAGACATCTCCTAAACTCTTTTTACCCAGTTCATGTCTCTGTGCTGTCTCATCACCTCATTTATAAACCCATCCACACATTCCATGTTCCCACTGGCTATATCTACTGGTTCTGCTCCTCCTGGATTCTCTCATCCTGCTTTTGTCTTCACTAAAATTGAAAGGTTTCTTCTTTTCCGTGTGGACAGAGAAGAGGAACTGTTACTTCTCCAGTACTTCCACATTCCTGATTTTAGTATCAGTTCCCTGGTGGGAAAACCTGTTCATCCTGAGACTGATAGGAGCTCAGTGTAGCTGGAATCTTAAAACAAAAATTGAGAAACAATCCATCACTGCTAGTTTATTGGGATATGGGAAAAATTTGGCTCATTTCTGAAAGGTGTGTAACTATATATATGTAGACTTTTGTATGAGAGCAAAAGGCATTCCAAAAATAGATATAACGTATTCTGCTGCAAAGCACAGGGTGGTTAAAGTTGCTGAAAGGAGAACTGGTCAAGGCAGTGTCTTAGACTCGTAAGCAGTGGTGAAATTAAGGGTTTAGAGATTCAGGTAGTAGCCTTCAAAGGTGATGTTAGTATGTATGTCAGCTGTATTATAACAAAGGATATATACAATCTTAAATAACTTTTGGGTTGAGTTAGTGGATTAATTCTGAATTTTTATACCGTGGAATAACTGAAAGGAGTCTGTATCTACCTTGTGAAATTTAGTAGTGAGATGCATAGAAATGCCTTATTGAAACAGCAAAGAGGTGCATGCACAGTGCACTGTGGATGTTCTACATAAAACCAAACCTCTAGGCCTTTGACGTTAGTGTTTTCCAAGTTCCTTCAAAAAACTGGTAACAGGAATTGTGTGGAGCAGAGCGGCAAGGCGAAGTAGTGATTGTGGCTGTGAATTGGAGTGAATAACACAGCCTGAATTAGTACACTGCTGCAGAGTCCTTCCCTAACACTGCACGGGAGCATGGGAAGCTGTGTGCCTAAGACTGTCTTGTTATACTGGAACAGGGCTGGAAGGTAACTGGTTTTGGTTACGCTTTTGAAACATACCTTTTCTCTCTGTTTCAATAAATACATATTTACAGGCTAACAGCAAAACTGCTGCTGTCCCCCTCTTACCTTTCTCGGTTGTTTAACTAACCTTTTGTGTTTTTCCTAGTGCTCTAACTTGGATTTTCTGATTGTGTTATGAGTGATTGTCATCCTTTACTCCACCATGTACTAATGTTGGGAAGACTGTTTCCTCTGAGTCTAGTCTAGCTCTTACAATGTGCTGATATTTAGAAACTCTGGCCTTTCATTGCTGATTTCTAGATCTGCTTCATCGAGGAACAAGGAATAATATTTTACCCATTTTGTTTATTTTGTTTTGTTCTGTTATTTTTAGATAGCTGTGAAACGTGTTATTACAACGTATGCTAAGGTCATAGATGAGTCTTTTAAAAGCAGCCTAGACCTGTGTGTCCTGTGAAAGGTGCATTCATAGATTGAGAACAATTTAAAAACTCCATAGATCTGTTATAAGTCAACCAGCTGCTTGCTTCCTTCCCCTCAAGTACAGATGATGTTGCTGCTTTGTTGGGGACTTAGTGCAGGTTGAGCTCCAGCAGTGTTTAATTGGCTACGTAACTCAGGATGTGCAGTTAATTGAGAAAGATTGAAGTCTTCATTCCTGGCTTATCACGGTTGATTTGCTTTTGCCAAAGTATTTCACTTCAATCAGTGTCTTGTATTTTCTGAACCACTGTGAAATATTAAAGAGGGAAGATGTAGTAGAAGTCAAATCTTTAGAGCGTTCTCTGCTCATTCATTTAACACCTAATAATGTGCAAATGAGCTAATATTTTAAGGACTGCTTAGCAACTTTTATATCCTGTGAGAGAATCCTTGTTTCTTATTCCTAATTGTATATTTTGTTCCTGGATGGTCACTGTTGACATGAGCATGTCAAATTTATTGACAGAACTGGTTCTTGATACTAAGAATATTTATTACACCAAAAAAAACTCAAGCCACATGTTAGGCATTTGTAATTCCAAAGAGGTAGTTTGGAAATTTTTCTGAAGAGCTAGATTAATTTTATGTATTCACTTGAGTTTTCTTTTTTTCATTATTAATTTATTTTAAAAGGATAAAAACCTGTGCACATTACTGTGAATGAACATGAAGGTACAGATTTGCTGCTGTAGATTGATTTGAGATTTCTCTTTTGTTGTCTTTTAATTTCTATACTTTCTCCATTTTTATTTCCAATGGGTTTAAGTTCGTGGTAAAATTAGCAGCACGTGCTTTCTGACAGTGAAATTCCTGAATGTGTTGGCATGGAATTGCAGTAATGTGTTGTGGCTTGGGCCCCTCGCAGGAGTGTATCTCGCAGTCAGCTGTGAAAACCAAGTTTGAACAGCACACTATCAGAGCTAAACAGATAATAGATACTGTGAAAAACATTATGGACGACATAAACGTAGCAGCAGCAGAGAAAAGGTAGGTTGGTTGGAGGGCTGGTTGGCTTCGGTTTATCCAGGTCCTTGAAGGAGTCATTTCCATGTTGGTGATTTTCTTGGGCCATTAAAGACATAAAAATTCCATTTTCTCACTTGGTAAGAAATAGAGAATTTCTCTGGTGCTTCAGTCTTGCTGCTGTTCACTTGCACTGCTCTGCCTTGTCCTTGATGTGTGACTTCTGTATAGGGATCTTGGATTATTTTGTTATTCTCCATTATTGATTTACAGTTACAAAGGCAGTCTGTGGGTTTTATGTTTTTTTTTCAAAACTGCTTGAAACTTTTAGTTTTTGTAGCTGTATCCAGCATTTCAGAAGGGATGTTTGGGCCTGTTTTACGTAAGGTTTTTTTGCTAACAGTAGCACTGAGAAAATCAGCGGGAGGGTGAAGGTTTTTCAAGTGGTTAGAATGCTGTATGGGATGAGAAGAGCCCAAGCTAACAGAAGCTTGGCCTCTAGCCCTTTCCAGGTTGTATCCTTAAAAATATTTATTCTCTCTTTGCTCATGTAGTCCTTGTAGTGCTGATGATAACAGCTCATCTTCTCACAGTTTCATATATTCTTGGAGGTTTGCATATGTATGGGGGTTTTTCTTCACTTTTGCTGCTGCCTTTTGTCTCTCCTGCACACTGTGAACTTGCTGTCCCGTTTGATCCTTTCCATCCAGCTCCTCTGTATGTTTCAGCAGACTCCACTGTGCCCATCAGACACACTTATCCTCAATATATCAGCTTTTACACACTGCGTGTTTATGTACTCACAGCTCACCTCGTCAGATCCTATGAAAACACGCTGTGAAATCTGAAAATATTCTGATACTCCACCTCTTTCTGTCAGTCAACCTGCCAAAACCTGCATAGTGACCTCACTTAATCTGATTTGCTGTTTGATGTTTCTGCTGGTCCTACAACTGCTTTAGATTTTAGGCAATTTTTACTTAAATGATAGGTCAAGGACTTCTGCAGAGAGTTGTTTGTGACAAGGTTAGTTTCTGCTGCCTCCCTTTTGTTTTGCAAACAGGTGTCGCTGTTAAGGAGTAGTTGAGTGGTGCTGGTGAGCAGCAGTAGGGCAGTTTGATCCAATTTGTCCTCCTTCTATTTTTAGTTTTTTAAATTGAAATAGAGTTAAGTGTTAAAGGCCCCTGATTCCCCCCACCTTTCTCAGTCGTAATTATGTACGACGGTAACAAGTCAAACTCCAAATGCTATTCTTGTAAATCTATCAAACCCCAGCAATCTGAGATGCGTTTGATCAGTGCAGCCTTTAAATGCACCTGTAAATTTAAGATCTACTTTAGTTACTCTGAAGCAGCGCCTCTGCTTTGTTCAGGCAGTGTCACTTCAGATTCTTTTTTGGCTGCTCAGTAAACCATCAGCTTGGTGGCCCACACCTGATTGTGCGGCTTGTTCCATTACTGGGAGAATACTTGTTGGTGATGGTGATTTCTCTTCTGCTGTATTAGAGTCCATTCAATGGAGGAGCGAGAAGATCAGAAGGATAGACTGGACTTTGTTCGAAATCAGCTGAACATTTTGACAGAAGATACTAAGGAAAAAATCAAACGCGTTACTGAGGAAGTAGAAAATAAAGTAAGTAATGGCAGGGTGGAAATTCTCTCAGAGTCAAGTGCTGTCTCTTCTCTAAGGTGGCTCCTTCAGGTGCCCACCCACCCTATGAAGTCCTTTTGGAATATCTGCAATGTACCTTCTCTAATATAAAAAACAAAATCAAACTGGCAGCCCTTCCTGACTGTCAGGTAATTGAATCATTTGTTGTAGCAGTTAATGCAGTGATCTGTTGTCATTTTGGCCGGAAAAGGTGAGAAAAACATTTCATGTAATTACCGTGTTCTTCCAGGTCTCCTCTGCCATGACCGATGAGATTTGCCGACTTTCGGTTTTAGTTGATGAGTTTTATTCAGATTTTCACCCTTCTCCTCAAGTATTGAAGAACTATAAGACAGTAAGTTTTCTTGCGTGGTTTGAAGCCAGGGTCTTTGTCTTTCCTTTAATTTCTATTTCTTTATTTTTATAATTTGTGTAGCATTTTATGTGACACTCTAAAGTATTGCAAGATTATTACTTTCTGACATACACATATCTCTGTCTGTCTGAACTGGAAGAGGTTGAAAATATTTTCTGCTTTGTTTTTGAAAATAAATTAGTTGTTGTTTTAACCGTCTTTTTGCTAGAGTGGTTACTGAGACTTTAATTCACTGATGTCCTGATTTGTAGTCTTCACTTCTAGTAAGTAAAGACCTTGCATAATCAATTTTCAGTACTCTTAAAATGAAGTAGATCCAAAAATAAAATGAGCTTGCAAATACCCAACATTTTATGGGGTTTTTCAAATTTTTATTTTTGAAGAAAAAAAGGCAATTTTTATTGAACTTCTATGAATTCCTCCTCACGTTTAGTACTTTAAAGGATTGTGCACTTGTGTTTGAATTGTATGCTCAGACTTTACTGCTGGATGGCTGTGACTCTCACCTGTTTCAGCCTTGCTGATCAGCGTTTTCAGGACAGTCTGTCCCACCCTGGTTCTGCAGTGTCCAGAGAGGAACTCCGTGGGAAGTGGTGGGGTTGGTTTATCTTTGTGCAGAGCATTGAAATTGGCTTCTGTCAAATGATGGCAGTAAAGGCTTTGTGGGGCACTATAGTAGTGGTATGCTTGTCAGTGTCACAGTTCAGTGAAAATACAGACTTTTCCATATGCCTTTCAATGATTACAGTTCTAGGGAAATCCTTCACTCTAATTAGGTGTTCAGTCACTGTGTGCAGTTTAAAAGCCTGGTATTTCCATGGTATCGTTCTTTTCTTACCACTGTAAGTAGTAATGCTTAGTGTTTAACATTGCTCTGTATAATGAATTGATTAGCTAAATATAAATGGATAAGCCTATGTTTTTACAAAAATTCAGGAACTGAACAAACACATAGAAGATGGTTTGGGAAGGAACCTGGCTGATCGTTGCTCCAGTGAAGTCAATCAGTCGATGCATCAGTCACAGCAGGAGATGATTGGTAAGAGAAGGGAGGAGGAATGTTAAGACTTTTTTAAGAAAGGCAATTTAAGAAAAATTTCTTTTAAAAATAATTTCTTTCTGATCATGATTTAATGTTAACACTGTAAAATGGTAAAGGAAAAGCCATCCTAGATTGAGACTGAGTGTCTGTTCGGCTTAGTAGTCTCTCTCTGATACTAATCAGTAACAGATGCTTGGGGAGAAGAGTAAAGAACTTGGGGAAACATCGTGATCCATCCCCATTTTAGGGATTTCTGAGCCAGGACACTGCATCTGGATTAATGGCTTAAGCAAGCAGTAATTGGCCTGCCCTTGCTGAACTTGTCTAATCCTTTTATAAACCCATTTAAACTTTTGGCTTCTAAAACAGAGATATGAAATACACTAATTGTTTGATAACGTTTCTGCAGTATGATCTTCTCCCTCAGTCTCTCCAGATTCTAAGTGCAAACCAAGATAGTTTCACCAAGTGTTTCTGCGCTCCATTTTTTCTCTCCTTTCTTTTTTTTTTTTTTCACTAAGTAGTATCTTTATTGGGTGTCTATATCTGTCCTCTGAAATGGTTTTGGTAAAAAATGATGCAGAAGAACGCAAATCCTTCTGTCACCTTTGCAACATGTTGTCTTTTCTCTATGGCACCGCAGAACTGCTGGGTAAACCAACTTTTTCGTGGTCCATCCCTGTCTTTTGACTGTAGAGATCTTTAGTTAATTTGACTTTTTTCCAGTAGTGATTTCACTCTGTATTGATTTTGCGTGTCTGTTTTCTTTTATCAGAGCAATAAATTCCCCAATCAATACTTAAAAATAAATAAATTAAATAATTGATCAGTTTAGATTCTGCAAGGATGCTACTTGTAAATATGCTGTAAAGCTTTTAGTGTTAACTCATCTTTACTGTTCCATTTCATTTCTAGAAAATCTGAAACCATTGTTGCCTTCTGCTGCTCATGATCAGCTCCACTTGCTAATTCCATGCAGGAAGTTTGACCTCAGCTATGATCTGAACTGTCATAGCCTGTGTGCAGATTTTCAGGAAGATATCATGTTCCACTTTTCCTTGGGATGGACTTCACTTGTAAACCGTTTCTTGGGTCCTAAACAAGCTCAGCGAGTGCTGTTGGGATTGGCAGATCCAAACTTGCAAGTGAGTGCTTCAGAGATGAGGCTGGCATTTTAAGTGCCTTGTTTTACCTTGATGAGAATAATTTGATTTTTACTGTATTTGCCTTTCTGTTTATAAGCTCATTGCTACTTTCCCCTCGTCCCCTTGTGTGAAATATTTTTAGTGAGGGTTGTTTTTATTGGATTATATTCAGGGTTAGAATGGACAAAACTTTCCTAAAGTTCCTGCAGCTATTACCTGGGTTTTGTTTTCCTTTGGATTGAACCCTTTCGGTAACCTTTTCGTTTGTAACTTTTTGATCCTTATGTCTTACATAGAAATCTTTTTCTAACCCAGTTCCCTTTTAAGCAAGGAACTGTCAAAACCTCCAGTGCTTACCAGGTGCGTTGTTCATATTTCTATGCTGAAGAGTTTCCTTTAAATAAGTCAAACCCTGAATATATGAAAATAAAATAAAACTAGTCTGCTGTGTAGTTCCTTAATGCTTTTTACTCAGGCTGCCGTATTCCACTCTTCTAGATCCCTCGTCCTTTAGCTACCACCCCATCTGCTGCCAGCCTTCCTGCATTAACGCCAGAGAACATCTCACATGATGATTTTATGGTTCCTTTGGTAATGAGTTTAGCTTCACTGACATCACGGACCTCTATGAGCATCATCGTCGTTGGTGGAGTGGCAAGTAGTATTAGCAACGTTCACAGTACTAGAAGTGATGGAAAAGATTAAGCTGGTCTTTCCTGTTTGGGGTGCAACCTGAAGCATGTGATGGACTTTATAACACTAGGCTAGAGGAGCGTGTGTAATACTCTGGATAACTTGCTGCCAGTTTGTAGTGAGAAAATTAGTCTAATTGCTCTAAGGGTAGCTGGACATGTTCTTTATACCGTGTGTGTGTTCAGTTTCTGAATGATGATTTGATGGGCCCTTGTTCAGTTTGGATTTATCAGGAGCTTTGCTTTCTCCTTCATAAAAAAGCAGTGAGGCCTCTGTAACCTGCGTGTTCTCTGTGCCACTGGGATACAAGCTCACTTGAACACAGCTGTGTTGCTCTGCAATAATAATATGGAAATGATATATTTTCTCAGACTAGTCTGGTGGAAGGGCCGTGAAGATGATTAAAAAAGTGGGTGGAATTAGATTTTATTCTATAGGATAACTTACTTGAGCTAATGAAGAATCCTCTTTTTCAGATCTGGAGAACAGTAGGTTGGAAACTCATCTCTCTGTCCCTAAGTATGTATGGGTTGTTATATCTCTATGAGAGACTAACGTGGACCACGAGAGCAAAAGAGAGAGCCTTCAAACAGCAGTTTGTAAACTATGCTACTGAAAAGCTGCAGATGATTGTCAGTCTTACCAGTGCTAACTGCAGCCATCAGGTGCAACAGTAAGTGTCACAGTGGCATTTGCTTACCCTGGGACGCAGATCCGTGTCGGTGCAGTGCTGTGGTGTCCTGGGAGTGGGGAGTGACTGTGCATCACAGGGAGGGCAGCTTTAGTGCCTCTTGGCATTTATTGCGAGGGAGTTTTAAAAGAGGTTGAAGTTGCTACCTCAAAAGACCAATATGTACATGTGTGTGTGTGAGAGTCAGTGTTAAGTTGTAGCCTGTCCAGTACCTGACTGTGAAGGTGGGAGTTGGCTCAGTTCGAGCAGAGGCTGAACAGCCCTGCTTTTAGCTGTGAATTGGCTCCGGTCACTAACGGCGAGTGTTTGTTCTGGCCCACAGGTCAGGTGGGCTGGTTCTAAGCAGCCAGTCCTGGCTCTTCTGCACTGCAGAAGGGGAACTAAAGAGCCTTCGTGAACTGTTCCTTCTTTTGTGTCTCTTTCCCAAATACTTTTCCACCTGTCTTTCCAAAGTAATGTTTGGGTGATTGTCTCCCGGAGCCTCTCCTGTTTAAACAGTTTGTTCTGATTAAATTACTATTTCAGAAAATTAGGCCTGCTAAATGAGACTTCTAACCAGCAGGGTGCAGAACACCTCTCCTGTGTAGCCCAGGGAATACTTTACTAATACAAAGCTCAGCTTCAGCAGAGGAAAGAGAATCATCCCTGTGTCCAGCAGCTGTGTGTCTCTGTGAGGACATGGAAGAGCTGGACTCAAACCAGTGCTCCAGTGAGGTGAAGTAGAGAGGAGAGATCTCCTCTCCTGTGGGAGAGCCTGGTTGCTGGCCTGGGGTGGTAGCTGGGTTTTTTTCTCTTTGTGTAAGGATGAGCCTTGGAACTGGAGGTTGAGAGCACGTGGCTGAGGCAGCAGCTGGGGTCGTGTGCCTCAGCCAGTCTGGGGCGCTCCTCACCCTGCAAAGAGCTCATGTTCCTGTGGGCAGGGCCCTGCACAGGGAGCATTCAGCTGCTTCAGCACGTGTTACCACCAGAGTCTTCATCTCAGCCTTGTCCCTGCTGATGTGCAATCAAAAATTGCCAGACATAATATTGGCATAGGCAGGGGTGCATTTTGTATGATTAAGGTTTCTTTTTTTTAATTTAAAAAACACGTGATTCTCTGGCTTTCTGCTGTTCTGTAATCCTTTGACAGCTGGAGAGTTTGATGGCTGGGTTCTGCTGCACTCTGCGATGCTGGGTGGGGGTTATATGGGTGTCATTTTTTCTTAATTTTATTTTTTTTTATTACAAACCTGTTTTCCCTTTAGGGAAATGGCCACTACCTTTGCTCGGCTCTGTCAGCAGGTGGATATAACCCAGAAGAACCTGGAAGAAGAAATTGCTAGGCTTTCCAAAGAAATAGATCAGCTGGAGAACATACAGAGCAGCTCCAGGGAGCTAAGGTAGGAGCCAGTTCCTAGCCTTGCAGACTTCAGTGAGACTGGTGCTTGTGCTTGCTGTTACTTTCAAGCTGAAATGAAGTAGGCAGAGGTGCAGAAGGGTCTGCAGCAACGCCTGTTTTACTTGTAACAGCTGTGGCTAAGTTAAATACTGGATGCTTCTACCTAAGTGAATGAGTGGAGCTCCAAAAATAGTCTTTCTTATATCATCTTTACCTTTATCTCCCTTTAATGTATAGGAGAGATGGCTTTCTTAAGACTATTGATCTTTTGTAGGTAGATCAGGGAGTCACCTTCCCCAGGAACCCTCCCCATAGGAGAACACAGCTGTTCTGTGTTGAGTCAGTCACTGCAGTGGTGTTTTTCTTTTAGCACCAGTAGTAGGTGTTTACAGAGGAGAAACTTCCAGCAGTCGATGGTTGAGGGACTTGGAAGCAGCCTCAGCCAGTTTCATGTTCTCTTTCCTGGCCGTGGCTGCCGCCTGCTTTCGGCCGTTCAAGGCCATGATTGGCTGAGCACCTCGGCCAGAGCGCGCAGCCCGTGGCGTGGCGATGCTGCACGGACGGCCTGCGAGGGACTGCACTGTGTGCCCTGCTCACCACTGCAGAGCCTCTCCCCAGTCAGACACTGAAAGGGAAGTCCTGGATAGACCTGGCACAGCCCCTGGGGAGAAGGGAATGTGTGGCAGGCAGCTGGCAGCCTCCTGCTGCCTAATCAGGCTCTGTGCTCACAGAGTCCGAGGGTCAGGCCAGAGCACATGTTTAGGTTTTCTTGGTGCTGTGGGGTTCAGGAATAGAGCAGAAATTAAGCACTGCTGTTGATTCTGCCTTCTCTGTCATGTTCCTGCACTGAAATAAATCTGCTGCTTTTCTTTTTTTTTGCAGAAATAAAGCCATTCACCTTGAGAATGAACTAGATCGCTTTACAAAGTATTTTCTTCAAAAGAGTAAATGAAACGGCTTTGCTCACTTTCCTGGGGATCCTTTGTAGGACAAAGTAGAAATTTTGCAGATTACACTTCTCCTCTGTGGAGTCACATGAAATGATTTCTATTTTAAATGTTACTTTGATTACACTTGTTAATTATTGTAAAACTTGCTTTGGAGTTGGATGGTGAACCAAACGGAAGAGCTGTGGTACTCTGTTATGTTTGTTTTGCTGATTTTGAGTTAAAAGTTACCTTTAAACACTAAATTTCTTCAGGCACTTGACAATAAAAACCCAAATCCTTATTGGTTTTCAGTAGTGTTTAGCAGTGGCAAGTCTTGCTTCCTGGCATCCAGGAGTTTCTGCAGGGAGAGAGAGGTTATCTGTTAGTGCTGTCTCCTGTTTCCGGTTGCTGAGGAGTTGGTCAGGGATGGAAGATGCTGCTGCTTTTTGTGTGGTGGTGTTTAAGGAAGGGAAGTGTAAGCTCCAGCATGGGAAAAGGACTCTCAGCTTTTTGAAAGCAACAGAGGTTGTGCTGGGCAGCAGTTCCTCTTCCTCAAATGGAAGTGAAAGAGAACTGAACTGTGGAGCAGTCACTGATGAGATGCAGCAGGCTCCAGTTTCCCCTCTGGCTACCCCAGCGAGACATGATGGCACTGCTGAACTAAAAATAACCCTCTTTCAACATGTTTGTCAGGTGTCTCATGGTTCGTAACGTGGTGGAATGGTCATTTGCCCAGGAGAACATGGATAGAACCCACTCTGGGGAGCTGCAGGTGAGGGGGTCACTGCCACCAGGCAAATGGGAGTTGGCTGAGTAGATGGGCTTGATTCAATTTTGGGTGTTGGGTGGGGAAGCTCAGGGTCTCAGGCTTGACCTTGAGCTCCTGCCGCTGGATCTGGAGGGCCAGGAGAGGCTGCTGGTTTTACTCAGGTGAAGTCCTGAGCAGCCCCTTGGATCTGGGGTAGAACAGGTCTCTTCCAGGGGTGGTTTAGGGCAGCTGTGTCACCATAGCCCCCCGCTGTGTGCTCCTCCAAGGAGGCAAAGCCTCTCAGAACAAACACTTTTTTGCTGTTACCCTCTGCAATCATTTCACACTTACTTATACTTTTCTAACGAGACTTTTAAAAAATAAGGTTATTTTAAAAGATAAAGCCTTTTCAGAATATACATATATTTTTATGGAAGTGTTAATGTGACTAAATGAAATACTTAACAGTAAGTAAGGGCTATCATATTTTAGGAAACAGATGTAAAATCTAATGCTAGAGGCGGTTTAAGTATGTCAAGACAAAGAAAAAACCACTGTTTTTACTACAGTGTGTTTTGGTGTTTGTTCCTGACTCTGCTGGCCCTGGCACGGCTCTCTCGGGAGTTCCATTAGCAGTGTTGAAGCTTTTGAGGGAAACTGAGATCCAAACCCTAGTCAACAGCCCAGCCTTGTTGCACGAGGTTACTGATGTGTATTGATGCTGTCCTTCAGGAGTGTCTTCATGGATGTGTATCAAGATACAACTTCCCATGCATGTGTTCTACAGTTATTTATTAAAAAAAAATCTTCCCTCTTTGTTGTAGTCAGTCATTCGGCATTGGAGCGGAGGTGGAAGCCTCACCCGGGTGCTCCCGAGTGCGCTCTGTATCCAGTAGCAGACAGATGCTGAGGTGGAATTGAACTAAGCTGCTTCCCTAGCAGCCAGGCAAGCCGGGCGCTCCGCACGGCCCTGACCGAGCAACCACAGGGCTTGGGTTTGGGGAGGAAAACACTGCAGACTTGGTAAAGAAAAGGGGGCCTGCCCTGGGGGAGTGCGGATTGTGTAACAGGAATCCTGATGTTAAGAACAAGCAAGGGTTCCAAGACTGATTTTTTCCTGGCCAGGACTGGTGCCAAGCTCCCAGTAACACACCTCCCCCAGGCAGGAGCCACACACAGACTGCACGGGGGGAAATAACCTGAATTACTTCTTCCTAAGGGCAGTTTACTTCTAATAATCTTGCTGTTTAACACACACACACGCAGCAGAGCTGTTCATGGTCACAAGAAAACCTGAGGCAAAAAATTAATGGTGTAGGTGTTGCTCA
The DNA here is from genome assembly GCA_033556795.1 of Tapera naevia. Taxonomy (NCBI): domain Eukaryota; kingdom Metazoa; phylum Chordata; class Aves; order Cuculiformes; family Neomorphidae; genus Tapera; species Tapera naevia. The sequence continues at coordinate 4,165,258 of JAUMJJ010000352.1, forward strand.
TCCTGATCTTTAAGGCAGGGGACGCTTATTCCCACAGCACAAAGCATTCACCAGTGAGAGGGTCTGGTTAAAAGCACTTGTTTATTGGTTACAATATCAACTCATGGCAACATCTTTCACTGAGCCACTGTACAAATACAAAGAAAAGATCCATCGTGGAAAAAAAAGCTATAAACAAGAGTTCATAGCAAGTGATTTTTTTTTTCACAGGGAAGTCTTTTTACAACAGCACTATTAAAGAACAAATGGCACAAGTCCCTGGTTTTTTTAATAGCTTAAATAAAAGCTTTAAGACTGTTTCTGAATACATACACAATCCAAAGGCAGTGCAGAATCACTTCATAATTGGTAACATGACCGAAGTTTTCCAAAGTAGTCAGCAACAAGTCAAAAAAACCCAAAGAAAGGCATGAGAAATGCTGGAACTAAAGGCAAATTAAACCCAAGCATGTTTAGAAGCATTTTGGTTTGGACTCCTTTGGACGTAATTATGTACTACAAGTGTTCCGATGCTTTTATTTTTAAAAAAGGAGAAAAACACAAAGAGAGCACCATTGTGTAAGTAAAACAAAGGCTTGAAATACCTAAGACTATTCCACCGAAGTCCATGTTAGTTAAACCTAAACATACTGTGTGGTATAAGAATGTCAGGCACATGTAATCTGTTATCAGTTATATCAATTAGTAACACTGTTCACACATTTACCATAACAACACTGCATTAACATTCTGCATGTATTTTACATAACCAGCAATTGGATAAAAAGGCTTGTGGTGCCTCTGAAGTGTAGGAAGTAGTTTTACCAGCATGCATGCCAGGTTACTGTATACAAAGTGCACCATCAACCCATGCTTAATTACTTTTACAGGAAATGCTATCTCAAAAAATCAGTCATTCTGCTACACAACCATTTATACCAACGAGCTGAATTAGCCAATACTCTCACCAACATCTTAAAGCACAGCACTAAACCTAGTGGAGGTGACAGTGTCCTCAGAGAGGACCAACTAAGCACTCTTGGAATGTTTTCACAATGTTTTCATTCCACCGTAAAGTAACGTGAACTTCATTGTGGGACAAGCGGTTACACTAACTGAATTAAAGATTTAACTATTTCCACCCCATGCATTACAGTAAGCACACTGGGACCAGCTGGAACATCAGTTCAGCTCTGCCAAGGCAAGGTCAGGCCCTCTCCTTCGGCAGGGGAAAAAGCCTATTTAATCCAGGTTCCATCTCAGATGGCGTATGGTGTTGTCATACACTGGCCTACCAGTTCTGCCAGGAACTGCGACGTGTCTGCAACTCAGCAAGGCAGAGGACAGCGATGTTTGGAAGAAAAGAGGTCTGGAGGCAGATGGGAACGGGCCCACGTTACCGGAGCAAGCAAGGGTCCATCAGCAAGGTGCCACGCGCAGCAGCACTTTGTGGCTTCCAGAATCCCAAACAATGAACGGATATGCGAGCACACACAGGCACGAGCCCAGACTGGGCGCTTGCCTGGTGACTATTTCTCTATTGCAAAGTTAAATCAACATTAGGAAATGCTGACAAAAACTGTACCTGAAGAAGACAGACCTGGTTACATGAAGTACACAGTCCCACTTTCCAAGCCATAACCAGAAGAGAGGCTGGGGAAGAGCTGCCTTGCCACAGCTGTGGCACAGAGTTCTCAGTTACCATTTCATAGTTGCAGCAGTTATCTGAAACTCAGATAGTGATGTAGTTTGGCACCAAACTTTTAAAGGCAGGTTAGGATGCACCCGCTCGTGCTGCAAAACCTGCTGCGTGATCAGGGTGTCTGCTCTCACGGTGCACAGGGAGAAGGCGCACAAGCTGCACACCTGAGCCTACACTGAAATGTAGGCACGTACTGAGAGTCACAGCTGGCAATAAACCCTTCTAGGTAAATCCTAACAAAGGGTCATTTTATAACCTTGCTCATGTCTGAAGGAGTTTGAGCTTTCACCAGTAAAATTGCATCCATTTCAGTAAGGGCACTGATCTGGAAAGGTCACCGATAGCCGTTTAAAAGCAGGAATACCACAGCCTGGGCAAGTTCATTAGTTGGCCTCATACAATAACAATGTGATACCTTACATACAGTAATTAACAGCAACCATCACCGTGGCAGGATCTATCACAAGCTTCCTACCAGTTCCCAAGAAGTACCAGACGCTGTTTCCCCAGCTGTGCTCAGGCTTCTTCCAGGTTTCCTTGTGCATCAATGCCAAGGGAGGGACCTCAAGACCTGCAGTGCTACAAACCCCCGTTAACCCAGCAGGAGAAGCTGGCCAAGAGCTGAGTGATGCTGTTGGCAACCTCATCAGCAAGCAGCTGCCATTCATTACTACTCATTTTAAAAGCAGCTGTATCCAACAGAGATCCTGAACAGTGATAGTGACATTGACATTATTCACACCAATACCTGTCCGAGAGCCATGCCCATGTCCACAGCCTACCTCAACTTAAAAGGAAAGGTATCTACATTTGTAAAATTGCTTTTGGAGTTTTGCAAGTAGAAACCAGCTTTGATACCAGAATGTAAAAATGGCACTTGTCTTTGCAACAGTGTTGACTAGGAAATAATTGGTTCAAAACACACTTCTATGGAAAAAAAAGTTTTAGAAAAAGAATATCTTCTCAAAATTCCTTACTAACAAATTTCCAGAATGATTCACTCGAGGCAGCTGTGAGTTAAAAAAAAATGATCAAGTGCACCACTAAAATCATAAACCAAGATCCCAAAGAGCAGCTCATTTCAGAGAGTAACAAGAATTCCACAATAGTTCTGTTAATGCAGGCTGATCACAAAGCAAAATGCTGAGGAATTCCAGTGACAACACAGTGCAACTTTGGTCCTGCACCGCAGCCCACTGCCAGTAAAAACACACTGCTCCAGCAAAGGATGCACCTTTTTCATTAAAAGTGAATTTACTGTGATTGATCGGCACCTTCATCATGACAGACATGGCACGTTTCCAGGCACAGTCTGGAAGTACTGAAATTTAGGATTACAAACATCAGAAACTTGACAAATCATCATCTCGGCCACCGATCTGGTTTGGTGTGTTAAAACATACTGGGCACTTATATTTACTACCTGACCCAGAGATACCCATTCTCCCCATAATGAGGGCAGATTAACATTCTCTTCTGACCTGATTATTTAAAATTTGCATATATTTAAAATAAGTCACTGAAGAGAAGCCAATACACTTAATTCCCCCTTCCAAAAACACCACAGACGTTTCAATTCCCAAGAGAACATCCATTGGAAGCACAGGCAGGCTGCCAGGCACCAAAACGTTCAGTGATCTTCCTGTAGTTTCAAATGGGCATCAGTCACTCGGTTTTCCTCTGTCTACACTCAACTGTACGTGATCAGAACCTACTATCTGTAAGCAACTGACACAAAAAGTGGAATAAAATCAGGAGCAGGGGAGGAAATGGCTTATTTACAGTGTCAGAGCTGCAGAAGAATTAGCATCTAAATATGCCACCATGGCACAGACCTCTGTGAGTGCAGGAGAACAAGCAAGCTGCTATGTTTATGGTGTGAAGGTTTAAAGGGTCACACAAGTAAGTAAGGTTATTTGGTTCCTTGTGAGTTACACAATTCTTTTTATAATTCACACTGCACATAACTGACAACAAGCGCTTTTGGCTGTGGTGGGCTTTGGCAAGCCCCTGCTTCGGAGGGGGATTACAGGTGATTAACTGCACATTTAAATCTTTAGGAATTTAAGCAAAGCCCCCCTGAATTTCTCAGCTGATTGTGGTAATTGATGGCGCTTTCTGCGCTCTGAGCATCACGGCAAATCATTTCGTTAGTGCAAATCAGCTGGATGGGCCAAAACTACCTCATCTCCTTAGAGCTGAACTGTTGAAAGGAAAAGCACTTGGCCACTGACCCCACCAGCACAGGTCACTTGGCTTCCCTCCCCGAGGGCTGCGTGGAATAACTGATGCGGAAAGCTGCAGTAAGGGAGCCGATACTTCTGGAACCCAATTGTTGAAAATCATTTTTACTTTATTTATTATTTTTGCTGTTGTTGCAAGTCCCTTGGTGTTTGGAGGCCGTGACTGCCAATGGATGAACCAGGAGCCACTGGCTTGAAGGAAGAACCCCCATGATTAAAAATAGGCAAGCAGGTCAAGAAGTGAGTGAATAAGGCGGTAGGTATTAACTGGGAGTCACCAGGGCCTTTAAAAAAATTTCAGTGCCTTCCATTATAAAAACACACACATACCATTGGCTCCAGTTTATCTACAGTAAATTCACAAAAACATTTAAAACAGCAATCTAATTCATCCACTACAAAACTCAGAAGTGACATCTCGGGTTAAAAGCAAAGCTATAAATGTAGTTCCTTAAAAAATGCAAACATATTTCTTTACATACAGACAAATGTTACGTGATTGGCTGCTATAATGTGTATATTCTGTTATGTACAAAAAAAAGTACAGGATTAGCAGACTGAGCACAAGGAAAAACCCTTCAAGGACAATCTAACCAAACCACCAAAATCAAAAAGACTGGCTCTTAGTTTGTCGGTCACCATGATTATGTGTGCTGGCCCCTTTTAAAAAGTCAGTGATTTCTTCCCCCCTCCCCTATTTCTTCACTTGAGTTTTTTTCTAGTTTACAGAAAGCCTTTTTGTGTAATAATCAGTGAATAGAAAAACTTCACCTGCAAATACAAGGTAGAAATGTTATTTCACAGCTATAGGCTGCAGCATTGATCTCTCCAGGTCTCAAATGGAGAATGTACATGTTTGGCTCCCAGTTAATTCCAGATTCTGAGAAAACTGTCCCAAGACCCTGTAGCTACAGCCATGCCATCATCAGTAACACCTAAACAGCTGACACGGTTGTCATGGCCAGCAAGGACACCTGCAAAAAAAAAAGCAATGCCAGTTAATATTCATGGGATGTCAAGGACTTCAGCTTTTCCTCTGCTCTTCCCTGGTAAGTCTTCAAATTTGCTAAAAAATGTAATGCAAGATCCAATCATCCTTTTCATCTTCACCCTGAAGAATTATATAGACCTCACCAGCCACATCAAGAAACTCAACGATGAGGTTTTTCAAAGCAGATGTACACAATACAGTCTCCATTTTTCTCTCTGCCCTTACGACTTCCCCTTCTTTCTGCCTCAAAGACCTCCTCATCCCTAAATCAGGCTCTCTGCTGTTTTTTTGCCCACTTTCCAGTAATGCTGCCCACAACTTCAGCCACTGAGTACTTCCAAAATCAAATACGATGTCTTCTGACAGTGCCCTGCATACAAGGAACTAACCTTGAGTCTCCCATGATTTGCAAACCCCATGTATTGGGCCCGACTATTAGAAAAGCAGCACCGTACCCTGCCTCTTCCCTCTTTGTTTTTGCTCTCCTTCTACCCATTCTTGAAACTGTCCACTCTTCCAAGACAGCATATTCAGGTCTACTAGAACACAGCCTTAAGGAAAAGGATGTGCTTTTCTTCTGCACAGCAGAACTGAACCAGGTCCCAGCATTTAAATTACTGTATGAAGCAAGAAACCTGTAGCTGTGCTATAAACATGCTACCATAAAATTGTACTTCAAGGGGGCTGACAGGAAACCTGGGAAGCGGCTCTTTATCACGGAATGTAACTTAAGCTGAAAGATGGGAGATGTAGATTGATATTAGGAAGACTTTTTTTACTGTTAGGGTGGCAAGGCACTGGCACAAGTTGCCCAGAGAGGTGGTAGATGACTCATCCCTGGACGTGTTCAAGGCCAGGTCTCGAAGGGACTTTAAGAAACCTGATGCAGTGGAAGATGTCCCTGCCTGACAAAGGTGATGAATTCAAGGACTAGAGTGTACACTTCCCCTCTCTCCCAAGAGGCCAAAATTATAGTCCCCAAAGCAAAGACTTACTCTTATCTGAATTACTTCCTCTGATGGGTGCAAAAGGCAGTGCAAATGTGTAATTTCATATCACTTAATTTCAAAGTTTCTGTAGACGTAACTTATTTTGGAGGTTGTTCCTTAGCCTCAAGAGCTGGTGTCTGCCAGCACCCAGATACAGCACAGCCAATGCCCAAGAACAGGGGCGTTTCACTGACTGGAGCATTGACTCCAGACACCACAGAGACGAAACTGTAACGCAATGTCACAACTGGAGGATACAACCAAATGCACTCAAGTAAAAGGATGCCATTACAAAAGAAAACACTGTTAAAAGGAAACAAGTAGATTCCATAACACCAGCAATGGCATTGGTAAGGAACTGGCTCTGCGTTGTGAATAGATTTTGAAAACCCATCTTCTGCTAAGGAAATGGAAAGCCCCAGCTCACTGCAGTTCGTGTACTCACCCGCTCTCTCCCCTTTCAGAGTGTCCCACACGTTGCAGTTGAAGTCATCATAACCTGCCAGCAAGAGGCGACCGCTCTTCGAGAAGGCTACAGAAGTGATCCCACAGATGATATTGTCGTGCGAATACATCATTAATTCCTGATCTGCACGCAGGTCAAAGAGTCGGCAAGTGGCATCGTCAGATCCAGTGGCAAACGCATGTCCGTTAGGGAAAAACTGGAAGTTTTAATTAAGAGACAGGAGTTTTACACCAGAAAAATACATTGTTTGTGCATTTATTTCAAAAATATCACAGGACTGTTTTGCCAGGGGATCAGACAAAGGCAGAATGATTTATTTTTTAAGAAAATCTCCATGCTAAAAAAAAATCCCATACACACCGCTAAGCAATGTCACACTTCTCCAATAGCACTGGTAACACAAAAGTGACTGGAATTTCACCCAGGCATTTCTTGCATGCAGTACAGCAGGAGGCAAGCGGGATGCAACCAAGTCCCACAAAAGGAAGCAAGATGCCATTAGGCACATCCTGGCTGTGGCTCAGGAAGACCTGGGTGAAGTGGTACGCAATGTTCTGCCCTGAGCTGGTCAGATGGCTTGGCTCGGCCAAGAGACTGCTTGCTTGCAAAAAATCAACTTCAAACCACAGCCATTCTTGCAACAGCCATATTGATTGAAATGAGAATGAAAGAGCTCAACACATCTCAGGATTCAGCTCTAAGTATAGGAACCGCATTCTTCTATGGGTCATGCGTTTGGTATTTTCTCAGCCTAAATTTTTCATGTTTATCAAAAACAGATGCAGCTTAGACTTAAATTTCATTCCCTATTTATCAGAGCTTCTATCTTGCCGATCAGAACACAGTGTTACTATGACAGAGAGGAAACATAATCCAGTTTATAAATATTACAAAATTATTCCAGGGATGAATATTCAACATAAGTACTGACTTTAACCTTGCTTTCCAGAATATTTTGCTGAGAACCCTTTTCAACAGTAAATATCAAGTACACATTTGTTTCAACAAAAAAGTTTAAGGTGAGGATGCTTGACTGTTTTGCTCCCTCTCAGTATATCACAGTCATCTACAATTTTCAGTTTTTAATGCATTGCCACATCACAAAAAGTCTCCCTCCTCCATTCTTTGCTTCTTAAAAATAGTAAAGTGTCAGCTGCTGAACAAAAACATAACTGAAACTATCCAAGAACACTTCAATGCATCACAGATAACAGTAAAAATAATTCAGTTACAAACTAGACCATAAGTTATTACACAACCTTCTTCATTACATACAATTTAACAGGTTCCACCCTAACAAAGTAACTGATTCTAAATAAAAGTAACCCAGTAGATTGTAAGCTGAATTCATGCAACAATAGCTTTTACCCTCCCCCTTTCTTCCCATGTGGAAATACAAATGATTACTTACACAAACTGCATTAATATCTGACACATGCCCTGTGAATGACTGCCTGCACATTCCATCTCGAATATCCCAAAGCTTTGAGGAGGCATCACAGGCACCCGAAACAAAAGTCCTCATATCTGGACTTAGAGAAAGACTCATCACATCGCCAGTATGCCCAGTGAATGTGGTGGTCTGTTGACCAGTTTCAATATCCCACAAAGCGCTGCAGATAAAGCAACAACATTAACCCAATGTATGCAGTTATTGGAGAGTTTAAGTTTTAAATACAAATCAAGGCACTGGAGAGAAAAAAAAAGGCAAAAAAAAAAAAGGAAAACAAAAAAAAACCAACAGAGCTCAAAAACTTACCAAGTGGTGTCTCCTGAGCTAGTGACAATTTGGTTGTCATCGAGAAAACGACAACAGGACAAGTATCCTAAAATCAAAACAGTTACATCAGTTTCTGACTCAGAAGCAAACAAGTGAAGTTTAAAATCCAAGACCAGATTAAAGTTCTCCCAGCCAGTCTGTAACCAACAAAACTATTTCACAGTTCACAATGCACCCTGGAGCAAGATTGTTTCACTTGGTGCAATAAAATACAAAGCTGAAGCAAGAATGTGGCTGACCTGTATGCCCTGGCAGCTCTCGGCTCACTCTCACATTGCCCTCTCTGGTTTTTAAGTTGTATATGGAACAGATGTTGTCCAATCCACCACAGGCAACGTAGTTTCCAGAGGGTGCGTAGGCACAAGTCATCACCCAGGAGGATCTCAGAGGAATGGCGTGCATCTTTGGGAAGACAGAGCTCATGAATGCTACGTCACACATTAGCTTTCACTTTGCACTGAGGTCATTCATATCAGTTAATGAATTAAAGAAGATTAAACACACTGAGCAGACCGTGTATCACAATTTTCAGTATTTTGGTTTCACAGCATATTACAACCCATCTCATTTATACACACTAGGATAAAAAGTACCAGCAGTCTCTAGGGTATATACAGAACTACAGTAGAGCATTATTTAATAGCAAAGCTATTCTAAACTTAAACATTTACAACATTTGTTTATTCTACTCAGCTTTCTTCGTCCAATTCTTCTACATCTCTGAACTATAGGGTATAAAATGGGATGGTTGCACCCATGGAGACTGGACAGTTTACAGAAGCAGATCCCACTCCACACTCTACCTACATTTTCCTAATTTAAAAGCTTTCTTGTTGTTTTTTTTCCTCCCTCATCTGTTCTCTGCCCTCAAAAGCAAAGCACTCTTGTAAATTCGGAGTTTCTGCATTTCTATAATTTAAAACCAAACCACTTTCAGTAGCAACACCACGCAGCCAGAGAGCAACAGCTACAAGCTACTGCAACAGCAAATTGGAACGAAAATGTTACATATTACCTACAGCTATTGCTTCCAAGATACAACCTATAACCCATCACCACCAATCAGCTAGTCATGAAAGAAGAAAAAATAAAGATTATCTGAATTAGAAAAAGATTGCTTCTCATTTTTGCCTTGTAACCACAGCAAAAGACGTAAGCCCCCTCAAACACAAAAATTATGCATGAATTATTGATATGAATTATAAATAACTCTACCTTATTTGTTGTGTAACTATCCCAAATAATTAATTTTCCATCTTGAGAAGCACTGACTAGTAGCCTAAACAGAAACACAAAATAAAATGTTAATATAAAAGAACCGAAAATATCCCGAAATAGACATACTTCATGCATGATTAGGAAGTGACTCAGAAATTTCATTATGTCTTTATTACCCTCTGCTTTTTTGGGGGAGGGGTGGGGGGCAGATTTGTTGGAAAAAATCTGCAAAGATCTATAGATTACCTGACCGAAGAACCTTGTGATCACAGGGGCTCATGATTAAAAACGGACAAACCCAAACACTGAAAACACATCTGATGAACTCCCACCACAGCTGCTTTTATGTTTCATACACTAATACTTTAACTATACAGCTACACAGAAATAAACAAGAAATTTAGGGGTAAATAAATTTACAACCACGAGGCACTGTAAATATCTGACCTTCAGCTGCTGTAAAGGCAGTGTAACAAAACTCCTTCCAAGAAGCAAAGTAACTTTTCACACTAAGACAAAAGGGTCTTTTTCTCAATGAAATAAATTTTGTCTGTAAAGTTTTTCAATCTCTGTCATCACAGAGGTATGTAATTGTTCAACACCTTGGAAAACACAATACCCATCATTCCAAAAATACACCTCACCACATACCCTCCTCTTGCTTAAATAAACTCAAGGAACTTCATTAAAACTAAAAGAAAGAAAATGCAAATTGCTTATGGTAAGAACAAGCCAAGTACCTCTTCTTTCAATCACAGCTACTCTATTACCACTATGCAATCCTCTGGTTTTAAAAAGGCAAAATGTAACTAAAGACAAAACCCCACCACAGTCACGGTCTGTGATTCCCCTGCAAGGGCACCAACACCACACTACGTGGCTCTCAAAACCTGGCATTAATTCTGAAGTCAACAATCGGATTTCTAACCCTTAAACCACAGGTTTAAGGATCACCTGTACAAACCTTGAGTCAGATCCCCAGTGCATAGCATAGATTTTGGCTAAGTGACCTCTAAGCGTACGTCTCGTTCGCATTTGGATTCGACCCACTGAGTCCAGACTTGTTGTGATCTAAACATAAATAAAACAAACTCCTGAGATACTGAGAACTATTTTTACTATACAAGATAACTGAATACATTTGAACTATGATAGAAAACTATCTTGGTACGCAACACTAAAAAAAAAAAGATACTAGTATACATTGCAGGATTAGGTCAACGCAACACTGAAGAAAATAGATTGTACAGAAGACACACTGACACACTTCACAATGGCTGAAACTTCAGAAAGCTTTTTTAAAACAATATTATGTAACACTGAGGCTATTCCAGATTATCAAATCTGGAAGTTTTCCGTCAAAGTCAATGGAAGAAACACCCCCCCAATATTTACTGCATTGTTACTTCTTAAAGCATGGCAGAACTTCAAACATGAAATACATTTGTTTTCAAAATAAAGCTAGAAGACATTTATTTAAGTCTTTCTAAATATACTAAACACAACAAACACATTCTATTTAAAAGGTACACTGGAAGTAGGACCCATTAAGATGGTGGAGGTTTTTTTCTGACTGGTCAGGGTTTTTTTTTGCTTTGTTTATTTGTTTGGGTTTTTTGTTGCATTGTTTTATTTTGTTTTAAATAACTGTATAAATACACAGTACATTTCAAAAGGCTCCTTTCACTTCATTCTTTTAGTTTTTAAACAGGAACATGCTACAGTCAAACTGTAGGGATTTTTTAAATATATATAAAGTAACGGCCTATATACAGAATTTAAAACATACCTGAGCAAGAGTTGTGTCACTACATGCTTTCCTTGCATCCTGAAATAAAAGAATGGAACAACTTGAATCTAAAAGGCAACACTGAGCATCAACTGAGAGAAAGTGTCTAAAGGAAAAACAACTCCTAAGTTAGGCTTCACCACACTCAAAAACCTACAAGTCAAGAACAACTTACACACCAATATGCCTTCTGCCACCCTAATGTTTTACTGTCCAAGGAATCTAAAGCACGGGCACACAAGCTAGGGATAGTGGAGGAAGAGGGACTTCAGAAGGGCCATGCCCCAGCAACCTTTGAGTCTCTCTTTCTACAGAATGAGATTCAAAGGCATTTGGAGCCATCCTGAAGTCCCAGCGCCTACCCTCTTCCCTGATTCCTTCCCCGGTGTGGGCGTGCTCACTCAGGGTGTGCTGAGCACCAAGGGAAGAACTGATCCACCTGAAAAAGCAACCACATATTATACACAATTAGCAAGCTTTGTGCTATGTGGGGCTCTTGCATTAACCCCCCTGCCATGCAGGTGTGGTGATGAGAGGCAGGGTGAAAATGTACAGGCAAGATCTGGAGAGCAGGACACAGAGCAAGCTTAGTAAAGCTTAGGCTACTGATGCTCTTCATGCAAAATGAAGGAAAAAACACCCAGCCAACTAACACCCTCCTTCATTTCATGGAATGGATAGTGCTCAGGTCTCTGCTCAGCTACTCCTTCTTTTACTCGTTATTTCAGACTCTATGGGCATATGACTGACTTTCTGCAGATTATTCAACCCTACCTAGAAAACAGATTTCACTTTCATTTGTGCAGTCAGAATAAGAGCCTGGACACCTGACACAGGCAAGCACAGCTGAGCCCAGTTTGCAACACGCCCATTTTGCACAAGCTGGTTTCAGTTACAAGTGGGACTGCACCACACTCCTGCATCTCAGGCTCCCCTCTTTGAAAAACAAAAACAGGCACACAGCAACCACTTCTGAGAAGCACAGTTTAAAACAATAGGTTTAAAATTAGACAAGAACTCTCCAGCACAAGTTAAAGATAAACCTCCCAGCAGCAGTATCGAAGGGTCAGCCACAAGACCCTCCCCAACCCCCTGCAATTTCTCCAAGTACCTTCCACCTGCTGTAACAGATGAAGCAGGCACCCCACAACCAATGGATGGCTGCCTGCACCACTAGTGTGTGTGTGTGTCCCCTCCCTGAGAAAGTGTTCAATCTGTGCACTAATGGCAACATCCTCTTCCAGAGGTTGAATGGAAACATTTACTCACACATTTTGGAACTTAATCAACACATTCAGAACAGGATCTTAAAAATTTTTCGAGTCCTTGCCTGAGAGTTACTTGACATCGCAACTTAATTTTTTTAGTATCTGTTTATTTTGATCACCATTTAGCGCCTTCCTCTCAAGAGAGCAAATCTGAATGTGGATTAAGTCACTGCAACTGATTTTTAAAATGTCTGAACTGTAGAAATATTTATAAAATGTTGACGTCTGGAATCAGGAGGGGTTTAAAATACCAGAGCAGCAAATCTTCTAGCACTCAGGACTTATTTTATCCACAGGAAGAAACACACTGGATTTTAAACAACTTTGATTGTTTAGTTTAGCTGAAACACTGAAAGATGTTCAACATAAAATTAATTCTGAATGCACTCTGAATGAAACAAAGCAATTTTTCTTAAAGAAAGAGCTATTAGCAACATTATTCTTGAGGCTATCTAATCCTTGCCATACGATTGGCAGAGTTGCAGGAAAAGCAAAGTTTCAACAGGATATTTTAATTCTTACATTTTAACTGTCAATTCTACATATGCATCATCGTAACGGAATCATTAATGTCATAACATAAAAAAGCTCCTCCACAGAGCTGTAGATTTTCTCAGTTCATGCAGTAGATTTCTTCTCACAAATTCTGCGTTGTCTATCTGCTCGATCCACGTGCAGCCCCCACAGTTTCCTAGCACACACACTTAAGATTTTTTTTTCTCCCAAACTATATGTAGTTTTTAAAATACAGTGTCTTATTTGCTCAAAATGTCATTCAGCTTCAAATAACACCATGCCAAGTATGCAACACTTCCAAAAATGATATCCTGAATTTCAATTCTTAAAGTGAGGACATGCATCACATGGGGACTTCATTATAGACAGATCCAGGAATCAACTTAAACCATAAAGCCATCCTGCTACTTAACTGTTCATCATTCACTCATGGTTCAAACTCCCTGCACTAAAAATTCATGCAGTCTTGGACTATGCTGAAGGGATAAAATATCCGTGTATGGAACAGAGCTACAGCTCTAGTAACTGCATGGGGAGGCAAAGGTAGCCAACAGCCCATAGGTATCATAAAGAAAAAGTCATTAAACATTTCTAGACCACTGAGGACAACAAAAGGTCTACCGGGAAGTTGACAGGTACCCATAACAGTTTATTCGAGTCTAGGAAGCTGCTAGGTACAATCTTAGCTGGAACTCACAAACACAAAGTTGATTTTTTGTGATTACATTCTTAGAGAAAATATCAGCCAAAATCAAAGAGCTGTAAACAACTAAGACAGCAAACATATATAAAACAAGCACTGTTAGTGACCTTGCCTCATTTTAGGAGTGTACCAAAAATAATTCCTGAAAATTACCAGCCCACTAGATATTGTAGACACCTAAAAAAAACCCCTTAGGTTTTTAGCTCCTATTCTATCCTTTTACCCATCCAAGCAAAACACTTATTTAGAAAGAAAAGCGAATGGTCACCTATACAAATATGAAACTCCATTATTTGGTCAGAAATTTTCTAAGATATCAGGAGCATTTTTAGTTGTATATTAATCTGAAGTTGAAATAAAGCATGAGGTATCCAACCTCACAATTGGATCCAAAAGGCAAACTCTAATTGCCAATGCTGAGTCAAAAGACTCCAATGGCAACAGCCACAGTTAATCAGCTACATCCATGCAGATTCCATTTCAGGTTTGGGTGACAGAGCTACAAGGGAAATGCTGAAATGACCAAAAGTCACAACATGGAGTCCTTATACAAAGGGCCAGCAGATTTTTATGCTTTGAAATTAAAAAAAGCAAACATTCCTGTGACATGTAGCTGTTACTTGCCTGCTATTTCTTTCTTCACACAACAGCATTTTGCATAACACCAGACTGACGGATTACTGAGACTGAATTGAAGACTGACTGGCTCACCCCAAAATGATCTAATGAGAAAGTCTTTACACATCAGGCTGAGGAAGAACTGAAAAACTCTGTATATTTTTCATTTGTGCAAAGCCATAATACAGCTTAAAATTACACATATTTTAAACTAAAATTTATTTGCATTACTCTATGGGCAGGGCTACCCAATGCCACAACACTGCTCAACCCCTGCTTTGTCTTTACACTGGTATATCAAGTGAAAATGATAGGGCTCAGAACTCTCCTTGAATGATACTGAATGAGCATCAGTGAAAGCAACATTTGCCCCCAACACACACACTGACACACGCAGCGTGTTTATCACATGGCTGAGACTAATTAGCAGCCAAAGGTCCACTGCATGAAGCAGCAGAACACCATAAAACAAAGCTGCCAGTGTACATCAGCCTAAAAATGTCAGCATGCATGCAAGACATCCTAAGGAACCTGTAGTCTGAGCTGATAGTAATGATTGTAAATGAGGCATTGCCATTCAAATCAGATTTATGGATGCTTCATGCTTAGAAAAAGGAAATTTTGATGAAGAAGAAACAGACTTTGAAGATGCTGATTATGCTTTGTACTTTTTTCTCTACTGAAAACTGCAGCAGTGAAATATATAGGTGTATTGCAGCAGATTCCTGATAAACTGACTTTGGGCATGGCAGCTTGTTTATGTTCAATGAGTAATTTCAACAAAAAAATACGACATTTGAGGGGATCCATATTTTCAAAAAAAAGAAATTCAACAGTAAGCAAAGAAAGAGGGCCTGTAGCAATGACATCCACCCTGGAAGGTTCTCTCACACTCCATGCTTTGACCTGCACGATTATCAAGAGAAGTAACAAAACACAGCAATAGCTATAGAAAACAAAACATTTTGTTCAAGAAATGCTATGAATGCATTTCACAACACCAGCGGCTTACTTTTATGATTTTTAAACAAATATCCTGAAAATACTTTAAGCAATGTGATCTTTGCACTTTACTCCTTTAAAGGAGGAACTTTATTATGAAAAATAAGCAATTAGCAATTCTTACTCTGATTTGATTTCGCAGCTGCTCTGCCTCCTGCCGTAACTGTTCCAGCTCACTCATCTTCTTCAGTCTCTATTTCTCACACTCCACTGGCGAAGAAAACCTGCCAAAAAAAGGGAAGAAAACTAAGTTTCAGTAGCACTTTCTCCTCTTTAAGAAACGTAACACCACCCCCCACGAATCTATATATTCTGCCTTTAGAATATATAATATATTTTGAATATAGAAGCAACTGTTAGAGCCACCCACTGCACTTTACAAACCTGTCGGTGAAAGCATGAGCAGTGCCGCTCTCCTCACCCACCACAAACATCAGGAGCCTTCACTCCAAAATGGCAACAGAGAGCAAAGATGGCAGTGGTCGCCTGAAATATGTACCTTTGAGCTCAACAATGCCACAAGACAAACACCTTTGCACATGACATCCAAGGCAGTTCCTGTTTTAACTAAAGATGAGAATTTTGAATCTTGACTGCAGCCAAAACAGAAGGTTTTCTATACGCTTTTCCATATATTCCCTGGGCATCACACAATGATGCTTTCATCTCAAAAGCTCCCAAGTGGTGAGAAGGGATAGCAAAGACTGAACTATCCCTAAAAAGCTTCTTCATGCTGCAAGAACCCACAGCAGCCTAAGGCAGCTCCCATCTGAATAAGGACTCAAAGCAACCTTAATAAAAAGATCAATCAACAGCAAGAGCACAAGCAAACACACTTTCAGGTTTGTAATTTTTTTCAATCAGCTTTTGCATCTCATTTTTTCAGTGTTGAGCAGTTTCCTCTAAACGATTTTCCTCTTTATTCCCAGTACAGCCAAACAGCACTACGGACCTCTTAAGTCTATTCACACATGTTTAGACTTCAATATCCTTGTAATGAAAGGAAAATAAGCGAGCAGCTTGCTCAGCAACAAGCCAGGTACTAGTCTGTGGGGTTTTTTTCATGATAGAAAAAGCACACCAGAAAAGCGGTGGTGGTCCCACTACATTATCTAAAAAATCCAAACCACTCATGGAAAAAAGATGGAAGTCAGAATATACTCTCAAAATTAAAATTTAAGGAGGAAGGAACATAAGCAGGGAGAATTAGGTATTCAAAACATTATCCTAAGCATTTCAATTAAACTCAAGAGACAATACAATAGCCTCCACCCAATTTAGTTCACTGAAAAGTGGCCAAAACCCAGAGGAAGAATGGTCACAGTGTGGATGGTAAGGTGTAGATCTCTAGGGAAACCTCTTTATTTGGTCTAGCTACTGAATCTTTGTAGTTCAGTAGTGATGTGCTCCAAAAGACAGACTTGGAAAGCTTTTTTCCATTATGGAACACAAAACCTTATAGGTACAAAGAGTGAAAGTTATTGGTTCAAAGTAACTTAATAAAATAATCACACTTGGACTAACCCTTATACAAGTGTTTTAGAGCTACAAAACCTCTCACTCAAGAAGAAAAGTATATTCATCAATTATCCACTTCTCCTTTCTTTCTATCTGAACGTCAATTCCTTCTGCAGATATCACTGCTAAGCTCATTTCAGAATAAACCCACCTCCAAATCAAAACACATCCGAACTGGTAAGAGCACACTGATTGACTTGGAATGTCTAAATAACATTTTCAGCTATACACAAGTCAACTATGAAGTTCACACCTTTCCCTTCCTTAAACCTATGCTCTGTGCAACTACAGAGACATTATAATCCATATGTAAGCATTCTAAGAGACAATTTTATTTACCATCGTCTTCCTATTTCAGAAGCCCAGACTGTTAACATTGTTTAGTGCACCACAGGCATAAAATAGTAGTGATCAACACTAATGACCAATTCCAAAAATCAAGCATTAAAAACTGTAATCACTTGAGCATGCATGCTAATCACACGCCTTTATAGTCTTTGAAGTTTAATTACATCCTTAATATACTTGATTGGAAAACTATAGCTCTATGAATTATAGCCCCACTTTCAGTTCCGACAGTGTCAAATTATCCTTTTTAAAACGTCTTCCTTTTCTTGTTCTAGAACCTACACGAAGGTAACACAGACAAAACAATGGACTTCAGTGTCTAAAGCAAGCCAGTCATGAAGATCTGCCAACATTTCAGCAGTCTTGCATGCTATTTTTAACAGAAGATAAAGACTCCTAACAGAGAAGTTGATCTATCTCTGCTTTTCTGAGAAGTGAAGTGAGCTTTTGCTCTGTGATGTGCCACACACTCCAGTGCTCTGTAAACAGTAATTTCAACACAGAGAATAATTGATCATAAAGAAAGCGACATTACTATTCAACTGGAAGCATGCATGGCTGGTCATGAGTGCCTAAAGTCAGGGCATTTTTTTAATTGATAGCTAAAGCTACAAGCATATTAGAAAATCAGCTGTAGCACTGCACTGGCACTCAAAGACCATCAATGACCATCTGCACTTCAATCATGAAGTCAGTGTTAATGACTTTAATGTCCTTCGTATCAGCACTGTGCATCATTAATGCCATTTCTGTATCAAGCTGCACCAGCAGCTAAACAGCTGTTAAATGTAACAGCTCTAAATCATGGTATACCTGTAAAAGTTCATACATGGACATAATGCAGCTTCTGAAGCCTTCTCGCCCACTCATCTTCAGCTTAAAAATCAATTCATAAGCAAAATAAAGGACACTGACATTTCATACCTTTTTGAAATAGATTATTTTTTTGTCAAAAAGTTCTAGCAACATCAGTACACCCTAACTTCACAAGGTCACTAGCACCACTGCTCAGCAGAAACGTATCAGTGCTTCAAGGTCAAGCTATACAGCAACAAATACAGCAGCCTTCCAGCCAGCATGCATTTCTACAAAATCTAGATTCACTTTACAACTGCATTATTCTAGCTTTAAGTACTATAGTTCCTGCACAGAGCAGCAGCTGAGCAGCAAACCCAGAGACAATTCTTAAGCTATATACAAACACTGGGATACTACAACAAACAAAGTAAGTGTACAGTTTAACCATTAAACTGAAGAGAATGCAACGCTCTCTGTCACTGGCTGGCTGCAGTTCGCATGTTCAGATGATCTTCTACCATAAAGTATTCAGCACAACCATCAACAAGATGTTTCCACTCTGAATTTTGAATGGTTTTTTTTTAAGCACGATTCAAGATGCCCACAGGAAATTACAGAAATGAGTGGGTAGAGAACAAGCTCTTATGCATGCTCCTCCAGATTTACATTAACTCTGCAAGCAGCATCTCTGAGCTCCTGTCAAGCTACTATGTGAACACCTCACTGATGCCATACTCCTGACAGCAACGCAAGAAGATAACCACATGCTTGGAACTTCGGCACACAGAAGCATCTGTGCCCGTTCTAATGCTTCTGATACCACAGTGATAGTTAAAAGAGAGGAAGCCATAGTTAAGAAGCAGTTATGTGTGTAGACCATTATCTAGACCAGACTTACTTGTTGTAATATTGCTTGTAAGTGTATTGCTGAGTTGAGCATTGAAGCACAGCAAGAATACAGAACAGAGAAGGCTGGCAGCAATGGCAAAGCAGAGGCTGCATCCTATAAACCTACCCTCAGTGCAGGGAAGCAGGTCATCACAACAGCCTTCAAAAGTGCTATTTCCCAACGCTACCAGTCATCAGATAAAAAACAACTTGTTTTTTATCAGATTAAATCTTGGAACTGCTTTCACAGGGCTTTCAGGGACTGCAAAGAATAGAGGTGATCCCTGTATTGCAAATTTTTCATACAACAAATTACTGAAAACTTCAATGGCTTCAACTCCAACCTGTGCCAGGCTAAAAGGACACATGCTTGTTCATTCTTCCTTCCAGAGAAACCAAAATACTACACCCAGGAAGGAACACTGCTCCAAAGCCTGAAAAATCCTTGATTTCAAGCATGAACTTCACCAGCAGCCCAGCTGTACCATACTCACGCAGCAAAGTTATCAGCTCTTGGACCTCTATGGGCAGAAAGAGAGTCAGGACCCCTTCTGCCACCTCAAGAAACTGAAGGTAACAATTTCACCTCCCTGACTTATTAGTATTTTTAATAAATGTTTGCTCAGATAAAAAAACACATTCAGAGCTACCTCAGATGAAGGACATTAGTGGTACCTGCTTGTCAACACCCACAGGTAGAAATACTGATGAAAAGGCCAGATGCTTCTTCTCTTCAGATGCAATTCATGATGTACCATGCATAAAACCATCAGCTAGGGCAAAGAAGCCTTGAGGGGATGAGCAATGGGAAGGGGAAAAAGTTTTTAATACCGTTGGCAGCCAGAGGCTGTACCACTGCAGGACACCCGAGTGATTAGGAAACACGGTCAAGGACACAAGGTGCTTCCTATCAGAGGCAACAATACAGGGAGCTTGCTGTGAGCAGTACCCATTGTGAAACCAAGGTGGCAAGTCTTTGCCCTCATAAAAATGATGTCACTTGTAGGCTGAACTGTACCTCAGTGCAATTCTTCCTCAGTGGACTGGCACAAGTGAATTTATTGATATCAAAATAAAGTGACGTAAAATAATTAACTAAGTCAGTTTGCACAGCATATCTAGTGTCAAGAAAGCCACTGGCAGGCTCAAGTGCTCCACAGATAAATTACCCCTTATATTACTCCTGATTCAGTAACAGCATCATTTGCTAGGAGTTTAATTCTTCATTACATGGGCAGGCAGTGATAAATTACAACAGGTTTTTCTCTTGAAAGTACTTTTTCTGCAACATGTGGACTCCAACGTTGGGGGTGTGGAAACACCCTTTTCTCTGCAAAAACTCATTCCAAACACCCTTGCAGATGCACCGTAAGAAGATTCACTGAGCCCAGGATACCAGCTGCACCCTGGCCAGCAGCAGGGCAGGACACAGCGCCTACACGAGCGGGGATACATGGAGGCCATCAGACAGGGACCCACCGATTTTGTCACATGGAGTGGGAGGCTGGTGCAGGGTCTGACAGCGAATACAGCTCTGGAAAGTGAGGAAATGGGCTGATATTTCCAGATTGCTCAAAGCAGAATAGTTAGACATACAGTGATAGCATCCTTCAGTTCTGCAAAACAGAGCTAGTTCTGACTCTCCAAAGATTACAGTCTACAGACTAGGATGCTAAGCAATTTGATTTCTTTGAGGGAAAAAAAAAGACATTTTCACTTGCCTCAGCAAGCTTAGCTTATTCCCAGGTAAAAATCACCATATAGACAGGAGGAAAAAAAATGACTATAGAAGTGTAAATACGCCCTTCCCCAGAACAAAGCATTGCTATTTTTGTGCCAAATAAATAGAGACTAAAGGGGTTGCAAAAAGAACAGTCTGGCTGGCTGGATTCTGAAGAGATATCAACTGAAGAATTATTCAGGCATGAATTTTATTACTCAGTCCTTTAGAGTTTAAAAAGTGCTTACCTACACACATCAAACTCAGTGTTTGATCTTGTATGCAGTAAGATCTCACAAGCGATGAACACGCAGCAGCAGAAAGTAAGAGAGGAGGTTTCATATAGCTTTCATGTGTTCATCCCTACCAGTGAATGCACAGGTGGCTAAACATAAGGAATGCTAACTATAGTGCTTTACTAATTATAGGAAGAAGACACCCAAGAAATACTCCAGATCTCTCTCAAGCGAGCTATCTTGGTAACTCACAGAGTCAGGCTTCAGTTTACAAAACCTTTACGTGCTGAAGTCGCTTCTGTGAAGTTACCTGCTTGTCTTCTGCAGCTGCTGATGGTGTATGCAGGCTTTGCTGTCTCAACAGAGGTGGACAGTAGGGTCTGCTCTGAAGCTGAGCTCCAGCATCACACAAAAACACTTATTCAAGGATGTGCCAAAGAAGATTTTGATGAAACATTTCCTCAATTAGTGACATTAGTCCAGACTTTGGCAGCTTTGCGCACTCATTTATATCTCCCCAAAGCCATGAACAGTAAAGAAAAACAGACAGAGGATTTATTTCTTACAGCCTAAAGGGAATGGATTTGACATATTCAAGAATGGTTCAAAATCTGTAAACTTTCACACAGTGGACAAAGCCTTACATAAAGTGAAATCTCTATCAGCGTAATAGATGTTTAAAACAAATGCATTAATGCTATACTGTAGTTACACACCTTCATATACAAAAAGTAATTTAGTTGCAATTTTACATAATGTATTTACTACAGTAGAGTTGTTCGAGGACCACACACGCACTCAGTTCTCCACTGCGGAAACAAAAACTCAATGCCTTTTTTTACTGTATCTTGGCCCTACGTTTTGACTCCTGTGTTTCTCTGAGAACTTACTAGTTACTCATTTTCCCAAGAATTCTTTTTTCTGATTTGTAGCTGTACTGCATCAATAAACAAAGACAACAAAAAAGCAAAGAGCTTTTATATTGATCAAATAATGCTTAAATCTGAGCAGAGCAAGGTGTATGTTGAAATAACAGTATACAAGGGCTGTAATTGTGCCATTGTGTACCTTGCTCGCTCTTTCTCTCTCCTCTCAAACCCCTTCAGTGTATCTCCTTCCCTTCAGTAGTTTTGCAGTATACTTTTGAGAGGTGCATTAGCTGCAGAACATCTTAAGACATTTCAGTAAAGAAAGAGAATAGTTGTTAATTTAAAATAAATGGTTACAATTTAGAAAACAACCTTGGAAATCCTAACTGAATCTTTTCCTTAAGATTTTTAAATTTTCATTCTGTAAGACAGAACAAATTGTTGCTCTGATTTCTGAGGCCCCAGGCAGACATAACGGAGAGAGTTCTCCCATATTCAGGGCCTCCGGTCTCCCCAAGAAGAAAACAGGAAGCAGCCTGGGTGTGACCTTGCTCACTGAGGTCAGTGCTATTGTTGCACTTCTGCACATTTTGGAAGTGTTTTAAAGTTATATGTCTCCATTATAGCTTTGGTACAAAAACAGGAAATAATCAACCAACGCCTCTCGAGAGGAAGGGTATTAGCAGAACTTATTTAAACACCCACTTCTCTACCAGATCCCATCCCCAGTTTTAGGAACCGATGAACGTATGTGCCCAAAATCGCATGTGCAGCTGGAAAGGAGGGGTTGCAAAAGAGACCTGTGAGCAAACACCGAATGGGTGGGATACAAAAGCATGCTTGCCTCTTCATGTACCAACCAGCCCCCATGCAGTTACATCATGAACACAACCCCACCCACGAGCTGTGTGGCAGAGGCAGTTTCAAGCCAACAATATTGCTTCTTCCTTCCTCCTCCAAAGCAGCTCATAACCCTATTCATCAGAACAAACAGAAATGTGCAACTTCATACACACAGTTACTTAGCTTCTGATTTTAGAATAACTTTGAAATACAGCCTGCCACATAAAAAATATTTGTATCTACCGCAATAACTACTTGGAGGTATTGACAGAAGGAATATGAATCAGACAAGTATAAGTATCTTGTGTTCACCTTCAGGCTTCAGCACTGTAAGTGGTCACCAGCAGTGCTTCTCACTCCCAGAGGAGAGCAGAGGACACAGCAGCCCTGCAGATGTGCTGTGGGGTTCACAAGTCTGTGCCGTTGTCCCAGCGCTGCCACCACCGCGCATGCACAGCTTGTGAGCGAGAGAAAACACCCGCCCGGTGATCACCCGTACCACATCACTACACGTCTCCGCGTTTGATCACTGGTTTGATTATGGTTTCCATGGAAGACAAACAGACCAACAAACACTGACCTTCTTAACACTAGTCACAAAACAGACAAAAGGAAATCACCATTTAGAAACTGTAGTGAAATAATTCTTACTAAGTTTACTGGTAAAAAATGATCAATGATTTTAGACTTTCATCCTTCTTTAAAGAATAAATTGATAGTTCACTAGACTGGTGTCTTAAGCTCAGAGATATGAGAGTTTATTTCTAAAACCCAACTGAAAGTCTAAGCCAAGTACATTCATAAAACACATACAAGAAAGCCCCTGCTCTTCTTTGCCCACACACACTACATTCTAGGAAAAAAACCCAAGAAATTCACTGTTAAGCACAAGGCTGAAAAAAGCACAGGAAGGAAGGAATTTTTAGCAGTCATGAATATTTTGTAAGTCCAAAAGAGTGATTTTCCCAAAAGTAACATTCTTGCATCTTATATTCATCGTGTTTGTTTCCAGGTCAAAATGTTTCGGTACGTAAGCACAGGCTTATTTTTAACACACTCCCTGAAAAGAGAACTTCATGTGAAATTCAAGTTATAATAATGATTCTCCAGTGAAAACTGTGGTTCACTGACCACAGTAAACGCCAGCACTGAACAAATTACTGGGTGTGCAATTCAGAACACATAAGAAAGACCTTAATGAAGCAAAAAGATATAACTGTAAGTAACAGAACAGACAGAGATGGCTCCAGTCTCACTCCTTGGGGACAGACAGGTGGACACACACACACGCAGAGTGAGCTGACGCACTACATTATTTGCCTTTTCAAATACCCAGCTATAGCCAAAAGCTATTCTAGCAAGGTTTGCTATGAAAAGTGTACTGAGTAACTATTCAAAGTCATTTTTAAACACCACTTACATTTAAATCCATCTCTAAAGAATTTTGAGGGCAGATTTTTCAAAGGGACTCATACATTGATAATTACTGAAGTGGCACTTTGCAGGGCCAAGCAGTGTGATGCACACAAACTCTGGTCTGGCACCCACATGCACAAAGGGTTACTTCAGCAGCCTCCTGTTTTCTGAGAGCATGCAGACTGCAGGATATGCAAAAA
Source organism: Tapera naevia (assembly GCA_033556795.1). Taxonomy (NCBI): domain Eukaryota; kingdom Metazoa; phylum Chordata; class Aves; order Cuculiformes; family Neomorphidae; genus Tapera; species Tapera naevia. The sequence goes on from JAUMJJ010000352.1 coordinate 4,189,358, forward strand.
AGGCACTAAGTACACAGAATATTTTAGTTTTAAAGTCAGTGGAGAAGATACACATTAAGAGAAACTAATAATGTCTATAGGAAAAGTGCCTGGATTCAGCTAAGATGACTGTTCATTTGACTGGAATAATTCCTGGCTGGCAGTTTTTCAAAGTGGAGCATTCTCACACACTTCAGGAGCAGACAGCCCGGCAGTACCAGTTACACATAAACATTGCATCCTTTCAAAAGTATCACCAGCTTGAGGAAAAAAATGCATTTGATCTATACATAGCCTTCAGCACCCTTCCCTCCTCCTCACCATTCAGCACCGCACACACGCTCCCTTGGTACCAAAGCTACAGCGAGGCATTATGCAGTTCGCATCATTATGCAGCTGTAATACTTAGCATACAGCTGTACTCTTTCATAAGAAAACAGGGGAATATAAACATTTGCTTTTTTACACTGAGCAGATAAAACTACTGCCCTTAGGTCTAATTTAAATTTTGCTTTTGGTTCGCAATATGTTCCTGGTCAATTATTTGTGATACTAAGCCACAAAAATTAAGTCTTCTTCCAGACTACAGTTCAAGCTACTATGCTAGGGTTTTCTAGATACATGTATATATATATTTTGAGATAGATATTATCACAGGCCTTTAAAAAAAATCTATCAAAAACCTCATTTTATGGAGAACCACTAAATGAGTAGAAATCCTATACTAGAAAGTGAAAAGCCTAAGTACTGCTTTTCACCCCTCCTAATGCAAGTATGGGATTAGAAGGATACAGGCTGTGTAACTACTTCAGGTACCACTTTTGATGAGATGGATTGCTTTTGATGTTTCTTATATGGTATTGCCTGTTTCCAAATAGTCACTTATTTAAAAAAAAAAAACCACATCAAATAATAAAGGAAGACATATTAAAGCAGTATGTATCACTGTGCTTAGTTCTTCACACTTGTAGGGTTCTCAAAATAAAGGCTGTTCTTATAGTAGGGGTATTTTTAACATACTGATTATATCTACCAAAAAGGTAAGTTACAAACCTTTCTTATTAAAAAAACTACCTAGATAAAGCTGGCGTTATTTAAAAGGAAATTGTAAATTAAACTTATGATTCATTATTTTTCATGCCTTTACAATGCACTAAAACCAAAACGTAGAGTCCAGAGCCCAAAATAAAAAAAAAAAAGAAAAAGAAAGAAGAAGAAAAAAGAAGAAAAAAAGAAGAAAAAAGGAAGAAAAATGAAGAAAAAAGGAAAAAAAAAGAAAAATAAGAAGAGATATGGAGGTCACACAAGCATACAGACTACAGTGGCCAAAAGTCAGAAACTACCTACCTGGCTATTGGAAAGAAAATGGCTATTCATGAATTTTCCAAGAGAAGAGGACAGAGGAGAAACAAAACACCAAAGGAAAGTAGTACAACATTCCCACTAGAAGCATTCTGCCCCAGAGTGCCACTTTTCTATGAAAACGTGCTCCTCACCAGGTTATAAACAACAGAGTTCCCTGCTGGAGACCAAGCCTATGGCTATAGACAGGAATGTATCTGCCAGGGCCCATGGCCACTGGAGCTCATAGCTCCACAGCCTGCTTTGCTGGAGGTTATCTTTCCAACCCACTGAAACTTCCCTTCTTGTAAACACTCCCTATGTACCTCAGGCAAAGTGAACTCGGTCAACAGCAGCTGAGTCATCTACCCGTTTCTGCTCCCAGCCTTCAGCAAGGAGCAGATGTCATTCTGCTAAGTCTTCTCAGCAATTGTGACTGAAAGATGAGTAAAAATGGTGAAGTGTTCTTAAATTCCTGCTTTCAGAATCTAAGTGCAAGGCAAAACAGTATCTGACTGAAAGAAAAAGCAAACATTAGCCATACTGATGAAATTCTCCAGCAACTTAGCTGTTTGCTTAGAATGTTGGCCTTACAGCTGCTGTCTTCTGAAAGTTTGCTACGAAGGTCTACGATTCAGGGCCACAAGACTTCTGTAGAGACTGAGAACACAGAAGATTGCTCAAGCTTCTGAAGCAACATGACTAGGAAAAGTCAGTTTTCTCTTCCTCATCTCATGCCTGTTCAAAACGTATGTTTGGTTTTTGATGCCCATCTATCTGCAGTTGTAACAGACCATAAGAGAGGAGGTGGGAAAAAAGCCTTAATGTCTTCACATCTCCAGCTACCTGACCTTCCCGATTCACTGCTTTCCTGAAGTCTGGGGGACAGCAACAAGACACTGATATCCTTACATACTTATTTCTTTTGGACTTGTACTTTTTTATCCTGCTATACAAAAAAAATCCCAAATTCCAGCTCCTTCTTTCGGGCTGCTTCTAAGACAGAAAAGAAGTTTCCCTTCTCTGCTGCAGACCTTGGAGATGAAGGCTGTGTTTGTAGTACCCAGAACAGTGGTTTTACTTCCTGCCATCTCACTCTCCATACTTTGGATTGTTTTTTATTTAGATACCTTGCATCCAAACTACGAGAAAGAGCACCCACAATGAAGACGTTCCTTGCCCCACGTGTGTCAACAAGATTAAAAAGAGTCATTGAATATCCTAGAAAATGCTGCAAAAGCGCCTGTAGCCCATTGCTCTTGTCGCCTACACGATCAGGAGCACCCAAAATCCCTGCTATGCCCTTCCCACAGACGCAATGGAAGGAAAATGGTACTAACATCACTATTGGTGTCTTGAAATCCTAGGGCATCTGGACTTAAAGTCTTCTTGCTGTGTCACTTTCTGAAATGTGCCTACTGCATCTAACGCTGAGATTGCTACAAAACCTCCTTAGCTCTTCTACTGCCTTTCCTTCCCATCATTAATGTGTATGTGGAAAGGAAAGGACTCCAGTTCACATTTTTACATAGCAACACAAGATAAATACATTTGCTTAAACCTAATTTATGATTTTAGGGTGGGGAAGATTTTATTCATAGAATAAGTCCACCTAAAATCTAATATACCTCAGATTTATTAATTTTTTAGTACTCTTGCACTGTCAAAATATTTGTCAAATCACCAAAACTGATCAAAGCCACTAGATAAACACCGAGGCTCTAAATTTACAGTTTGTTAAATCAGATTTTGACAAGCATAGCATCTAAGCTCAATTTACATCAAGAATCCAAAGGAAGGAAAACATCTTCTTCCAAACTAGGAATAAAATTGGTTTACATGAACAATCACTTAAAGCAATCAGTCATGACAAGAAGGGTCATGAGAAAAATATTCAGATCAAATATTTTTTTTAATAAGAACAATTTTAAATACTACGTGTTTTAACAAAATATTGTGAATAAGAATATTTAATTTTAATGCAAGACTTTCAATGTGTACAAATACCATGGAAATTGCATTTTAATATGTAAATAGAAAATTACAAAAGTGCAATTTACATTAGAAATAATTACTACAGTAAAAAAATCTACAGAGAGCAGCAAAAAATTTATACAAAAATTAACCCAACAAGAATCAAATCATCAAGTCATCCTGAAACCGCTTGGGTGCTCTGTACTACACTAGATGCTGGCCTCTTGAATTAAGAACTGCACTATGGAAACCAAATGGGTCCACAAGTTCCCACTGCTGACTGCAAGGAGGTCATTTGTTGTTGTCAAAGATGCCAAGCCTGTCATCAGGAGCAGCTCCAAGATCTTCAATCTCACTTAAACACATTCAATCCTGAGATTGATTTTTTTATTTTGTTCCCCTCCCTGCCATTTGAAAATTAAAATCTTATAAAATAATTCTAATCTTAACATTACTCAGCTCTTTTGATGTTTCAAAACTAGGATTCACAATGACTCAAACACTTGGCTTACACTGAAAATCCATATGATTAATATTTGTCTGAGACCTTACGCAAGGAGGGGAAAATTACAGTTTCTGCAAATTAGCAAATCTATTTTACCTCCAAACATTTGATTTTATGTAATAAATGGAATCTGAATGTGCCTTTTGCTCTACATTATACTTCTCTCTTTCCCCTCTTTCCAGTTATAGTCCTTTGAGAAAGCAACAGACTGCAAGAGTTACAGTAACCAAATCAGAATTTGTTTTACTGTATCTCAGCATTTTTGGGATACTTCTGGAAGCAGAGATGAATTAACAGAAATTAAACTGTATTCACTGCATAGCATAACTATTTGCTACTTGATGTCCCTCTATATTTGTTTAAATTCTGTTTTTTTATAAACTTCCAGTTCAGTTCTCATTCATCTTCTCATTATGGCCTTTCCCCACACGGGCTGTATCAATTCAAACCAGAGCATCGAGCATCACTGATGGCATCCAAACTAACGCGCATTCAAAACATAAAGAAGTTCACCTCTTGGTCTTTTGTTTCGGGCTCTCTGCAAAGATGGACTGTTTCATGGTTCACACACTTGCTGGACACATTAACATAACCTAAACAGTACAGAATTTTTTTAAGTTAAAGCTGCAGTTTTGTATGGCCCTGCCTTGTGTCATCTAGAAAACTCTCTGAAGCTGCCTGCCTTGGTATCAGATACCAAACCACAACCATAAGCGAAGAGCACGCGTCCGTGTTTTTCGTGATCATTTGCTTTAGTTCTGTTTAGCATCTTTCACATAAATTCTATTACAAAACACTGGGTTGCAAAACACAGAACTTTCATACAAGAACAAAACAATAACAACTAAGTTTAATTACACACTTCAGAAGATGAAATAAGTGACAGGTCTGCACCCAATTAAAGGGCAGAAAAAAATTGGTGGAACTTAAAAAATATTGTCTTGATTAACAATACTGTGCATACTTTCTAAAAAGCAAGTTCCAGACACTAGGGAATTGCATTAATCTGATCATTGATTCTCTCAGACAGTATCAAGTACAAAGCACAGTCACAGCATTATCGTTATTCCCAAGTATTTACATTCCATGAGCACGCAGTGCATATCAAGTTCAGAGATTCTGAATTTTCTACTAGTTTGATGAGACTTTTTGAAGTGACTCCTGAGATAAAATGCAATAAATCAAATAACCCTGTCTTCAGTCACACGGCAGTCTTAATTTATGACTCTGGCAGAGCAGACAGTAACTGAAGAAGATTTACAATGCACTGGTCTTTTTCATTATATCTTACTTCACCTTCAAAATCAAATCTTATATTCATAAATTTTGTGGCATTTTTAAAAGTTGCACAATGTTCTAGGAGAGAACTATGCAAAGGACTCTATTCAAAAATATTTTTGCAATGTTTTCTAATGAGGTTCTTAGTCCCAGGTTTTTCTTTAGAAACTGTTTGAAAAACTAAAATACATGGACAAAGCAAACATTATCCAACATAAATATAACAGATGACATTTGAAGACATTCATTTTCTACTTAAGATTTCAGTGACCTGAGCCATCTGTCGAGACCAACTCCTCAAGCACTCGGGGAAGGGCTAAACAAGACAGAGCACCAGCCCCTTGTTGTACCACTTTAACAATACCGAATACAGAAAAAAAGTCATCCCTGTAACCTGAAACTCACATTTTTCAAGATTAACAGATGAAAACATTATTACAACCTTGGTTCTCAACATATTAAATTCATATAACTCACATTATCCACTGTAAAAAATGCTGATTTTAAAGAAATAATACACCATTCAGTAGTGCCTATATTTTGCTGTATTTGATACGTAACAGACATCCATATATTTATGATCTCCCCCTTTTCGCTAGCCCACTTCTTCCAAGATAAAATCAGTCTGTTCTCTGGAAGCATAAATTAACTTCAACACAGTTATCTTGCTTAAGAATCACACACAAACACTGCAAAACCCCCATGAAGATTTCCAGCCCATTAAAAGATACTTAGGATAGTAAGGATTTGTCATGTGGTTTGTTTCATTTTAATTTGTTGATGTAGTTATTATGTCTCAACATTACTCCAGACTTTCCCCAGCTCTAACCACTACTTCTATCTACTGTGTCTGTCACTTAATGGTCAATTAGCAACCCTCCCTTACACCACTTCCAGTATTTCCAGAGGCAGTCAGAAAGTGAGCGACTTTGCAGGCTCATGTCCCCTAGAATTCCCACTACAACCCCAACAGCCACTTACTCCCCACAAAAACTTAAAAAATCTCTGGATCCTCTATTTATAACTGGGGAAGTACAGGAAATTCTGGGAAGCACTTCAAACGCTGCTGCGGATAACTCTGTAGGTGAAGCACGGCAGCTCCTACGAACCAGCTTGAGCTGACAACTGGCAAAGAGAAGCAGCACCCAGCTGCCAGCAGGGAACCGCCTCTCAGGGAGCTGTTGTTCTCATCTACCGCTTCAGATCCTCTGTAGAACACGGATACAACATTTTTCAAAGCAGAGACCACACGAGAACACAGAACCCCACTGAACAGGCAAAACCTCACCAGACTGAAAAGAATTACAGTTTTCATCTCTCCTAATGCTTTACAGGGGGGGTTAGAAGCTGGTTACCTGTCTCCTCTCTCTAGACAATTCTGCCATTCCTTTCCCTTCCTTCCCTAACGCCGTTACCCAGCAGAGAACAGCTACTATTCTGTTGTTCCACAAACTGATTATATGTAACGAAATCAAACTCTAAGTAATTTTTTTCCTCAGCTCATACTTAACTTTGAGAGTTACCATGCTCCTATTTCAGAACTGAAAACATTCTGGAAAATCAAGTATTTTCCAAGTGACAATAATCAGTCAAATAAAAGACATGTCTATTCTCAAACTGTGTAATTAAGAGGAGGGAATAGACAGAAGGCTTATTTTGCATTAGTTTGGATAATGTTACAGGATAAACCAAAGTTGTCCACCAGACACAAGCAATTTGGATACTCTTCATTAGTTTCCACCGGGAGCCAAACCAAAAATTTAAGCAGTTGGTAACTTCAGCAATAAATACAAATAAACAAAAAAAGGGAGGAGATTTTGCAAAAGAATCTGGATGTCAGAACCAGCAATACTGATGGAGCACGGTACAAAAAGCATCTAATGACTTTGCAGTTTTCCTACAGACAGGGATGCCTTCAGGTTTACCCTCGTCACGACAACACGCAAGGCACGTCAGTCACAGCCCCTTACCACAAGACGAATTTGGAGGATGCAGAACCCGAAACAAGTTTAGGTAAGCACGGGAGCAGAAGAGAGAACAGTGTTCCCACGCACTCCATACGCCTGGAACTGCCTGGTGCTGCTCCTCGCTCCGGGTGCCCGCGTCCCCACCCCGCTGCTGCTCCCACGGCGCCGACCCCGCGGCGGAGCTGCCCGGTGTGTGCGCGGACACGGCGGGGCAGGCGGCCTCTCCGCGCTGCGGGCCCCGCTCGCCGCACCCGCGCGGCCCCTCCCTCCCCACCCCCCGGCCCTTCCTGCGGAGCTGGCGCCGCGCTCGGGGGAACCGGACGGGACGGGAAGCGACGCCGCCCAGCCCAGCCCTGCTGGATCCTGCCGCCTCGGGCCGGGACAGCGCCCCTCACTGCCCGCCGCTCCCGGGGAGCGCGGCGCCGCGGCGGGGCTTCACCTGCCGCCGGGCGGGGGTCGCTGCTGGCGGCGACGCTGGCGGCCGCCCCCCACCCCAGCGCTGCGGTGGTGCCGCCCATGCTCCCCCCGCGGGATAGGGCGACCCGCGCGGGGCGGGGCGGGGGCGCTGCGGGGAGCCCCGCGGAGCGGCTCCGCCCGCACGCTCCGAGCTCCGGGGCGGCGGGGCCGAGCCCGCTCCGCGACCGCGCCGGGCGAGGACCACGCCGAAGCCTCCCGCCCGCAGCCCCGCTCCTCCGCCCCGGGGCGCGGGCGCTGCCGCCGGGCCAGGACGCGAGGCCCGCGCCCACCCCCAGCCCGGCCGGGGCTCCCCAGCGCCGAGGGGCACCGCCCGCCGCCCCGGGGCCAACCCGCCGAGCCGCGGGGTCGCTGCGAGCCTCCCGCCGGCCGGGGGCGCGACCCTCGAGGCTGGCTCCGCGGGCTCCCCCGGGCGGGCAGTACCTGCCGGCTGGCGCCGCCGGGGCCGGTCCGCGCGCTGTCACCGAGCCGCCGCCTCCATGGCGCTCGGTCGCGGCGGGCGGAGCTCCTCCCCCTCCCGCATAGGCCCGGCCGACGTGACGGGCCGTTGCCATGGCAGCGGCCCGTGACGTCAGAGCGCTTAAAGCGGCCGCGCCGGGCCCGGGCGGGGGCGCAGCGTGTGGGGCCGCGGGAGCCGCGTGGAGCACGGCCGGGCGGCTGCTTCGGCTCGGCGGGCCCGGCCCGTACGCGGAGCCGAGGGGAGCGCACGTTCCCCAGAGCCCCCGGCTGTCGGTGCCGCCGTTCCTTGCTCCCCGGAGCGGCCTGGGGAGAGAGAGATAGGGCCTGGCCAGGGCGGCAGGGACCCTGCGGGTGCGGGAAGGGCTGCGGGTGGGTCCCCACGCTCCGCGTTCCCCGGTGACCTCGTGGGCCCTATCAGTAACCTCCCCGTCTCGCCCAAGGGGTGACTCCACTGAACTTTGCCGATCAGGAACAAGGTAGAAGTTATTCGTGTGAGCGGATGCTCGGTCTCATGCATTCCTCACAAAGCTGCCATCCTGCATCCCCTAACGGTGCCTTTGTACCAGCATGCAGAAACAGAAAGGCTATCAGACACTGCCAAGGGTTTATCGGTCTCGGTGTGGATCTCCCTGCCCTTCCACGTCCAATGCTCATATCACGATCAATTTGCCAATCTACAGCCAACGTGAGACCAGAGAATGTACAGAATGGGTACTTTGTGGGACGTTGCCACAGCTTCTCTTCCACTGACCTCAGGGCCGCCTCTGTAGAAGTCATTGGCGCAGCACAAACAATGTCAGGGAGCCCTGGTCAAGACTCTAAAGATGGGAGATTTGCACCACCCATCTTCTCAGCAGGGGTCTGCCACACCATCAGCACCATCATGTCTCCAGGTTCCTGTAGATATTTCACATGATGACTGTAGGTAAAGCCATTTCTGAGCTCTTAGGGTATTCCTGATCAATGCCCAGAGTTAATGGCAGTATGGACTGGAACATACAGTACATACTGTAATAAGACAGCTCCCTTAAATCAGTTTTAAAAAACATTTATGCACTTTTCTTAACTGACTCAAGCCTATAATTCTAATAGCTTTGTTCTGGTTGCACAGTCTACATTGTGCTTTCCTGCACTGTTATATATCGGTCCTCCATTTCTCCCAAGGACAGATGTCATTCAGGAATATGTTTGCTTTGCATTTAATGAGTGATCCCAGAGCAAAAACCAACATGAAATATGATAGATTTTGACGGACCGTACTTGAAGAGGGAAAAACCTTTCTCACAGCATCACTGTAGAAATTGCTTAACTTTTTATAAAAGGGAGAAACTGGCACAAGGACAGTTCTAGCATAAACTGTGCTTGCTCCATTACATTTTTCTTTATTCAGTACTCTGGTCTCTGAGTAGTCATTACTGATAAGATATGGTCCCAGAATGAGCACATCATTTCTTATCTTCCGTTTTGAAACAGCTCTGGAAAATAACGGGCAATAAGCAAGGCCCCAGAAAGGTTCAGATGTTTTTAGGTGGCTACATATTATGAAATTACCCATCTTTGTTCCTCCAGTGGAGCAAATTAAAACATATTATAAAAATTACATAATTTATCCTCATGACTCATTTGGGAGACGGGGCTGTTTCTTCAGTTGCAAACTGGGAAAATGAAGCACACAGGACATAGTTCTCAGCAGGGGAACTCATCTTGCAGGGGTGGCATTGCTCCAGCTGTGGCAATCCAAGGCAAAGCAACGTTTGCAGGAAAGAGTATCTTTTCTTAGACCAACCAACCCAAATAAAAGGAATTGCCTCTCCTTATAAAACTCATCTTACCTATTGTGCAGTCTATTTAGTCATTTACATTACATATTTATTATACGAAGGAGTTACGAATTTGTAATGAAACAGAAATCCCCAGTCCTGTTACTGGCAATATTTTACAACCAGTTTTTATCCAATTCTGATCACTGGTTTTGTATGCCAAACTCTACTCTGCAAAATCAGAGCTACCCCTAATGAAGCTCTTCTTATGCCAGTTCAACAATATGCTTCGTATTACTTTAGAGTTTATATAAGGAATCAATTTGTTCTGCACTGAAAGAGAAATGTTGAGATACAGTGCCAGGTGAGTTTTTAAAATCAATACCTAGATCAGTTTCTCTAACATGTTCTTTTTGAATTATGGGCTACTACAGCCAGCACTGCAACTTTGGTTTCTGATTGATTAAATGCTACTGGAGGCCCCCAGTGCTTGGATTTCTGCCCAGTGAGTCTGAAACATGTCCAAAGGTAAAGTAGAGGAAGAGAACCCGTTTGGAGATTGTGCTGATTGAGCTGTAACTGAAAACCTCAGCCAGGATAGCTCCAGCAGCACCCTAAACACCAATATGATGGAAACTATGTGAAACACTTCATGTTAGTACAGGGAACGGGCACTAGGAAGCAATGACATATTTTCTAAAAAACTCCCCAGCCTTGGCAGGGCCTGAGTCCAAAAGGCATAAAGATGGGCAGGCACATGTATAATCTAAACAGCTAAAAATACCACTAAAGTCTATGCTTGTCTTCTCTTGGTTCCAGAGGAAGGCAGAGTTCATTGTCAGCCTGGTATTTTCAGTGTTCCAGAAAGCCCTCACATTTCGTGAGCCCATTATTTAATTCCTTCCCAAAACACTTCAGGATATAAGTGAAACAATCATGCCTGTTCAGGAGACAAGTTAAAGCAAAAAAAACCCAAACACCAAAAAGCAACAGACCCCAGATAACTGAGAGACAAAGATCCAGAGGGAATCCCCTCCCTTGGTGTGACTGAATCACACCACCCCTTTGACTGACTTTAGGAACACAGAATAAAAAATAAATTGCTACTTTGGTCTTCAGGATTAATTTATCCATGTGGCAATCCACTTTCTTGACACCTCTATAATGGCAACGCTGGTTTCCTTTCATCATTGCTTTTTCCATTGGTTAAATCAGGCCTCTCCCGCAGTCTGTACACTTTCCTTTTGCTTTGTCCTCATTCTTTATGTCTGACGGCATTTTTGCTACTGTAATCGATGCAGCTATTCAGGTGAGATGCTGATCTACATCCTTCCCTTTTACATTTCTATTTTTCTCTTCAGATCTAAAATAAAAATAATTAAGCCCTTACTTATAAAGTAAGCAATCTCATGTCATTCTTTACTCAAGCCTTATGAAAAGCCAGACTTAAAAGTTCATTTAATTTGCTGATATAGTTTAATTAGTCATTAAGCAGGATTACAGACGTTGTCTTTATGTTCTATAGACATGACAGGAAAAATGCACGTTCAGATATCCCTTCCTCAATTTATTTATTTCTGAATATGAAAACAAATGTTTTATTGTTTCACCTTCAATCTCTTTTTTTTATTCTTACTGAAGTCTACCATTCATTCATTCAAGAACCTTCCACTTGCTCGGCTGCACAACTGAAGCACAACAGATCATCTTTTGTTATTCTGTCAGTGGTTCTGCTCACATATGAGTGACCTTTCACAGCACCCAGGAGCAGCGATCTCTCTGCACACCAGCTGATGCTCTACATGAAGTGCATCTGAGGTGGCAGTTTAGTTCACATGCTGTATGCGTCTCTCTAGAAGTCCAAGAATGAATGTGTATGGTGACTGCACAAGCTGCTGCTGCTCACCACTGGCCCTGGTCTTTGGCTACTGTTTAACTGGGCACGTGGAGGGGACTATCCTTGCTGCGTTTTACCAGTGTCCTTGTGCTACCAAGGAACAGTGAACTTCAGTTTCTAAGGCTGCCAATCCAAAATAATTTAGTTCCTTTTATACCCACATGCTTATTCTCTAATAATTCAAATAAAAAATCAAGGAAGAAGACTGCAAGGAGAAACAGTAATGATATATTTCTTGTTATTTAAGAGACTGACAAAACCATGGATGTCAGAGAATGCATTTATGTTTTGAGGTCCAGTAAAACCACCGATCAAGCTACACAGTTGCATTCTTGTGTAGTTACAGTTTTGAGTCTAGATTCCTGACTCCAGAGTGAGCCTGGTGATTCATCCTTTAAAGAGAACTGAACCATCACCGAACACTATTTAAATAGAAGATATAGATGCATAGATGCTTTATGTATGCATGTATTTATGTATAATATATAGTAATAATTCTTTCAGACAAAATTATGAAGGATATCCAAAGAACTATTGAAAGCAGTCATCATAAAACAACAGAAACAAAAATCAAATGGGCTGTAAAATCCATTTGATTTGTGCTGCTCCCTTCTAAGACCAGTAGCAACACTGAGAGATCAGTAGCAGGTTTCACGTGCATACTGCAATTTGCAAGTGTTTCACCAATGTTTAAGATCACTAAGTGAGGCAAAAGACAATGCTCATATTAATCACTGTGCTTCTGCACGTGCTCTGATTCTGCAGTCCAACCCACTTGCAATAATGGCATGTGAGGGTTGAGAAAATGCCACGGCATGTTTCGGAAATTCTTTTCATTTATTCTGGAGGGGGAGAGAAGTAGGCAAGCAGAGGAAGGGGAATCTGTATTTAAAACCTACATAGAAAAATTTATGAGTCTGCCTACAAATCCCAGACTCAGGGGATGAAGCCTCATGTCAGCTGTAACTCCCTGGCAGCAACTTTGCTGGAAATGGCCAGGGAGAGGGCTCCTTTCTACAAGGGTGTGGAATTGTAATAGACGCTTCATAAACTGCTGTCTGCTCAAATGTCATGATGTTGGCTTTCTGCCCCATTTTCAGCTGCAGAGAACAGCAGATGGGAGGGGCAGAAACAATGAAGATCCCTTTTTAACTCTCAGTTTTAAAAACCTCCCAACCCTTTTCAGCCAAATAGCTCTTCTCCTGGCTGTTATGAATGGTATTTTCTACGTCCTGCTTTGGAAATCACAGTTACTTTATTGTATAGCTAACGTAATCCTAAACTCAGAGATTTTTACAGTGTGTGCAACAGGAAGCAAACAAGGACTAGTTAATTGCACATAGAACAGCAAGGGATCACTTTTGGTGAGTTTTCATTTACTTTTTCAACAAACAAGGAGCATAATGTACATTAAAGTTGTGTTCCAGGTATTAAGCGTAATGAGTGGAGTTTGTTCTGAGCTTGTTTGGCCCGTTCATGGAACAAGACAGGAAGCCAACTGAAGAAGCATGATCATGTCCACTATTAGCTTTAGAAATTCCTAGAAATATGAGTTAGTTTCCAATCACAACAAAATGAAACCACTTTTCACATTTTTAATTATTCTTGCATTCCAATGCTACGTAATATCTTAGAAAATAACAGGTGTAATATTTTTTGGTATATGTTTTGGCACGGTGGCACCAACAAATAAAGGCATTTACACAGGAAGACTCCACTGTATATAAACACAGGACTGTCCCATTGAACATAGCTCAAGGTTGCTAACTGCAGGCTGCAGAATGCCAGGCTATTCGCTGTCACACTGGCAAACGCTTTGGTGATGATCAGTAAATGAATGCAGAATTTAAGTCAGTGACTTGAAATTGCATTATCGTAAATATGGCAAAGGTTGTTTATTCTTCAGTTTGGAAATCCAAGATAACTTCCAGGTGCAGTGTAGCAAGGATTTTTCACTACAGTGAAGCGATGCATATCAGACAAATTACAGATATATTTCACTTTCCCCTGAACTTTGAGTCTGAGCTGACATTGAGTTGTCAGGAATATGACTCAAGCTTGTAATTTTTAAGTTTTGCTGTTTAACTTATAGAGTTTTTGGTACCTGAAGAGTTTTATGGTCATGAATGAGGACATCTGATACAAGAGGCTGTGTTTCCAAGTCTGCAGAGAGACAGAGACCGCTTTTAGTAAGCTCTTCAGCATACTGCTGCTACTGACTATTAACCTGCATCTGCATCATTGTTGTTGCTATGACCCCAGCCATTCCAGGGAAAAGGGTTTAATCTATAGTGAATTAATTATACTGGAAAAGGCACCACAGCTGAGGCAGAGAAACAACGCTATTGCCATTGTTACTTGCAACAGTTGTAAAAGTTGTAAGTAACATAATATTATACAGCAACGGTGCCCATAATAAACTACTGTGCCCTGCTGGTGGACACTATCCAAATTAAATTGAGGGGAGGAAATAGAGAGGACATTGAAGTTTAGGGAGATAGCAATACCTATTCTCTACAGTGTTGGTTCAGTACCGAAGCTGTGTTTCACTAGCTACTAGGATTTGCTACTTGCACATCACATCTGTTAAATGGGCTGAAGAATCTAGAATGTTTCAGGTTTTTTACATTTCAAATGCTAAGATGTCTGTAGTGGTTTGGATGTGTACATCAATGATGACTCAACATTTAAACCTAATTCATGAAAGGAAAATAAAACCCAGAGGTTTATTTGGCTTAATCAACTCATACAAACTTTAAGGGACACATGGATTAAAATACTTGGTTTCATTTGTTTTCCTTCAGTAAATAGCACTGATACATGTACCATTCTTTTTTTGTCAAAGATTTTAAACTGTTCTTCAAAGATTAGTCTCTTTCTGCGGGAAAGTAAGACACAGAGTGGTGTAAACAGCTTGCCAAGCAACCAGTGGCAGAGCCAAAATCAGAATTCAGATTGTCTGCCCACCTGCCTTCCTTCTACCCTTGCTACCGAGTAAGTTACCCAATATGAGAGCTTTTCAGATGGAAGAACAAACCAGCAAACAAAGGAGTGACATTAAATCCAAGCATATTGAAAATGACCAGCAAGATAAATGCAAAAAAGAAATAGTAAAATCATTATAAAATTAGAGATTACAATAAAGAAGTAATTTCCATTTTAATGCATGACTGCTAATGGTATGTTAATGATTTGCCTCATATACACAGGGCTTCGGTCCAAAACTCTGAATGAAACCATTCATGATCTTCCATGTATCTTCTCCCAGAGGACATCAGTGCTCCTTTAGCTAAGGTGCTCCTTATTTTTGTTCATTTTGCTTGCCTGTTTTCACTGTGGGTCATTTCGATACTGAGGAAAGCATCAGCTTGACAGCCTAGCAGGCTCATGGTCTCTCTTTGCAGAGAGGGGAAGGATGTGTGGCAGCAGAGGAAACTTGCTACAACAGCACTGAGCTGCATGCCTTGGCTCTGCTCTACCTCGAATGAATCCACTGGCACAGCTCTGTCCCCCTTTGCTTGCGAGAGAGTCAGTTAGGGACAAGGGCAATGCTGGTTTCTCTGATATTTTTTTCTGCTAGAAACTGGACTCAGGCACAGTTCACGTCATCCATCAGAGTGTGTTAAGGTGGTAACAGTTTCCAGTCACTAATGACCTGGGCTGGACATCTGACTGAGCAACAGGCCATAAACAAGAAAGCCTCCCTAAACCATTACCAGCTCCTCTGAACCATTCAAACATCTGTAATGCTGGCAAAACGAAAAAAAAATAAAAAAAGAAAAAAGAGGCACTTTAAAAATAAAGCTTCTCACAACTGACAGAGAAGCAGTCGCCCCCGCACACACCTTATTCACTCACTGTTCTGAACTGGCATTCCTTCAAGAGCTGGGAAGGGCCCAGAGCTGCTCATTCAAAGACATTTGGAATAAGAACTCAAAAATCGAAGGCTTTTGTTCCTTTCTGGCTTCTTGCTTCTTTCCTTGGACTGCTCTGCCTGCCCATGCTGAATGTCAATCAGCAGAGCAAGAGCACCTTTGCAAAGAAGTCCCCTGAGTATCTTGGCAAACACATTAACAAGTGTGTGAAAAAACGCAAGGTTTCCACAACTCCAAAGAAGAAAAGGCTCGTTTAGAGTGGTGGAAGCTGAGTGACTTATGGGACAAAGGGTCAGGAATCAATAAAGTCATACAATCCTATCTAAACTATAGCAGACACAGAAGTGTCTTTTTTCAGAAAAGAATTCTAAATAATCCACACAGTGTGTCCACAGCTTATTTTCAGAGACATTTGCTTACATCAAATACCCCTGGAAAAAGGAAATTGCCAGAATCAGTTGCTATCTGCACTTGCAGAGAATTGCATCTTACGTCAAAATGGTTGCAATAAATCCAAAGCTTTTCTCAAAAAAGGCAGTTGCATTTTTATTCAGGTCTCTGCCACCTTATAATTGACAGCTATCTGATGTTCAGTGCCATCTTGGAATGAGTAACAGCTCAAAAGTTCATTATGAATTTCTCATGAACCTGTGGTTAGGACCAGCCTAAGTGAGCAAGCAAGAAAAAAAATATTTAATTCAACAAATTTAAGTCTCTCTCTTTGATGTCCTGATGAATCTGGATGATCTTGCTCTTTTATAACTACTGAATAGCTGGGAATCTGTTTCTTTTGCAACCTGTCAGTTTGACAGCTACATTTAAAAAATGATCTGTTTTGCTAATGATACCATATGAACCTCTAAGTGACTGAGCATTTCATCTTTCCATTTAACCAAGCAAATGTTGTATTTACTATGTTTAATGACATTTTCAAGGTCAATGTGACAGGTTGTTCCCTACAATTTTTTAAAATATTAATATAACATTTGAATCTTAAAAATAAACACAATAGTTTCAAGATGGCTGGTCAAATTCTGCAGCTACATTGATTAAAATCCTAAACAATTCTGTTCATGAAATTCATTGCAGTTTCAAGAACCTATAACAAGGAAGAGAATTTACCTTTACTTTTTCACATTGCTAAAACAGAAGGAGAAAACAAGAACACTCAGTAGTGCTCATAAGAAACTTAACATTGACTCCATTGTGATGAAGCATTCTGTAATCAAAAGGTATTTAATCTTTTAAGGATAAACCACGTTCAACTATCCCTGTTACACAGGTAGGGTAGGCTTCTCAGAGCAAGTATGAGAAGAGGTTTGGCCGTTCTTTGGATTTCTTGAAGTTTCTTGGTAGATCCCACTACAACAGGAAACTGGGGAGCTGAGCAATAGACCTGGCACAATAACCTCATTGATCTCTCAATTATTTCTGCTAAAAGAAAGAAAAATAAGATAGCAAAAGGAATTGGAGAAGTCAGGATATGCTGGCTTATGTATGTTTTGTAGAAATGATTAGCTGAGGTAGAGAAAGAATACCAAATGGGATAATGTCCCTGCATGATTATCTTCAGACTACTCTGATTAGTGACAAATAGTAGAGAGCTGGAGATCTATACAAATGTCATTAGACCAAGGGTCATAATATGATTTAGTGATGTGTCTACAGTGATAGCTGGTTCCCTTGACAGAGCAAAACAAATGGCATTTTAGCATTGTTGGTTCAGTACTGTGCTAAAAAGGAAGCATTCAACATAAATGTTTGTCAGGCAAGCAAGAGGTTGATGCTTATTTGCATCACTGTTTGTTAAACTCATTACTTAAATTGGCATAAGGAGAGTCAGATCCTAAGACAAAATGTACTGCAAAACACTGCAAAAGTGCAATGTGTTTTGATCTTTCCAGCACACCAAATAAAGATTAATTCCTTTCCCACTCTTCCCCTACTTGTTTTTCTCTCATTCCCACCCTCCTTGCTTTGTCTTCAGCTCTCGCAGACCAAGCTGTCACTGGCGTCTTTAGGTGGCACTTGATGGGGGATGCTTTCTGCTGCACAGTTGTGTTTCAGGGGATCACCAGTCATAGTTATGCTGGCTGGGCTCCAGCTGTCCAGGCTAGTTCTCCAATTGCTTTTTCTGGCTATCTGTTGGGCAGCCCTTATCCCATAACAGGGCAATTTTTTAACTCTTAAGGGAAGCAACAAGAAACAAACTTTGTTTGGAATCATGAGAAATAATGCTCCTTGCAACCCCATAAAACTTTGGGGGTTGTTTTTGTAATTTTAATTATACCCTGGTTAATGTAACCCAGTTGTCTCTGTGATAGAGGAGCATCCCACCTACTTTAGAGCATCATACCCGGAAAACCAGAAAATCGTCTATAGGAAACTGCCTCAGTCCTTTGATACTCTTCAGCCAATTAAGAAAGACAGAGACCCTCTTCAATGACTGGAGCAGAGGAGCTTGGGTATGGTCAGTGCATCAGTCTAAATGCATTCATAAACAAATGGATTTTTGTTATTAATAACAAAAATGTTATGAGGTAAATTTTGTTATTAATAACAAAAATGTAATGATACGGTTCTATGAATAACTGAATCTTAGTGTAATAATACTCAGTCAACTTTCATATATCAACAAAATAACCACAAAAAAGACATTTTAGTGACTATATAGGATAGAATGAAGTTAACTATTTCAAATCTTGGTTGTCAAATTCATATTGGTGATTATATTCTGCAGCAGATCTTTTTTGGCATCTGCCAGTATATCTGTCATCAGCAATCTACACAACATATGAATACAATTTTCTGGTTTACTACCTTGATTTGATTTCATTTGTAAGCACTAGGTAACAAATCTAGCAGTGTTGTGCAACTGATGATAAAGGTCCTGAAACACAGTGCACAAAAACATATTCCCTCTAACTACCCTCTGTCTTCTGGAGGACATAATGCAGTTACTGTTCGCCTTCTTTCACGGTCATATTGTTCATACCAGCGGGAGGATGCTCCCTCATGACGTATGACTGGCAAAACATCAGCGTGCATTGAAAACAGACACTCTGCAACAGTCTTCAGACACTCTGCATCTCAGCAGAGATGAATGGAATGAAAATATTCTCAGCCTAAGATAGGAAATGGAAGACATGGTTCATAGGCTTCAGCACTTCCTTGATGGCCTTCACGACAGAATTAATAAATTATGTATCTGATACACTTGAACTTAGTGACAAAGCCAGGAATGAAGCCCTTGGCACTAGTGTGGAACAATCATTTAACAAAACGCTATTTCTGTGATAATTTTGATTTTCTGCAATATTTGTAAACTCAGAGGGGAAGGAGTGAGCTTGTGCACAGAAGACAATACTGTGCTTTCTGTTTATTCTGGACACAAAGTAATACCCAGAGTTTCCTCTAAAAGCCTGCTGAGAACATAGACTAAAAGAAAGCCTCCAAGAGGAAGTACTGAGAAGTAAATAGGCACTGCAGGCAATGCTGCTGCGATGCACTGCAGAAAGTCAGTCAGTGTGTCAGAGAGTTTTGGTAAGTACCCTGAACGTAAGCCTGGGAGACAGAAATTGCTATATAATTCTTTCTGCAACATATAATTACATTCTTAACCTCTTTGTCTTTTTTTTCCTTTTTGATAAAGAGGAAATAATTCATTTCCAGGAATATAAGTGGCTTTAATTCAGTTGGATCAAGCCCTGGTTTTTTTTTCCTTTTTTTTTTTTCAGTGCCTGACTCAGAACCATCATTCTTATTGCTTCTGTCAGGCTTTTCCACATTTCCCAGTGGTTTTCACTACTGCAGTTTGGAAGCACTCTTTGTTCTTATAGTCCCAGTGCCTACCAAGGCTTTTCTTTTCATGTTCTTTGACGTTTATTCCTTAGGAGCCAGATTCCTTGTGTCCAAACATGTGAGCCAATTCTCCCAATTAATTTGTAAACATGCAGGATCAGCAACTTAGAAAGTTTATTTGTTTTCCATGGTTCTGTGTTCACAGGAAAAAGGACGCCTATAGGCAAACACTGTATCACTAGGTTTCATCTTCACAAAAAGGAAGCTTAAAGAGGAAGGAAGGCTCAAGAGTGCAAAGTCAATGACTGAAAAATAAACTCCAGCCTTCTCAAGGTTTTTTTCCAGAGAGGTTGGTGGTTATGGATACAGTTACAGAATTCTGAGCTTACGTGTTTCTTGAAATACATCAAAAGATTCCTTCACTGCATTGGCACAGTGTCAGCAATAACAGCTGATTCCAGAGTGTTGTGCTATCAGACTAATACATATATTTTGATTTATTTTTGAGACATATTTCAACTTGGATATCTGTACTACATTTACATTCAGGCACCCGAAATTTCTAATGGCCAAACACCTTAGGCTGGAAAATACTGCCTGCTCTCGTTTACTTCAGCTTTGGTATCTGCGTCAAAGAAGGCTGGCCTGGCGTACTGGAAGATGTAATGTATTCAATTTATGTCCTACATAAAAGTTAAGATCAGCATCAGTGACTAGATCCAATCTGCAGCTTTAATTCAAACAAGCAGCACTGCTGACAACACTATTTCTATGGATAAGGACTTTCTCTCACAAACTTACATATTAGAAAATCTTCAAATTTCACCTTAATGCAGATGTCCTCCTTCCAATGTCAGAAATTTTATGGCAGATAGTCTTGGTGATGAGCCAAGACTTGACACAATCTAACTAACTGTGTGAAAACTGTTGATGAGAGAGTGCCATTAATATCCTCTTCTGCGGCAGAATGAAAACCTTTTCTAGTTTTCTGTCTGCTCTGCACATACAGGACAGAGCTACTGCAATAGGCTCACATATTTTCCAGAGATTATTCTAATCTTTTAGTCTGACATTTTACAGCAACAGAGTCAATTGTATTCCCTAAGTAGTTCCTACATCGGATCCTTTAACTTGTTGATGTTAATTCGGATTGCACGTGTATAGTCTTATGTAGACAAACACCCAATTTATGATAGACAAACCTTCAATTTACTGTGCATGTGAAATACCACATTTCTTGTTTAGATATGCTAATGTTTAATGACCTACACTAATAGACACATAAGCTTCATTTCTTGCTATTGGATCTAAATACATTCCAGGCATATATTTTGTTGAATTCTCCATCATCTCAGCATGATCTAACTTGAGATATGTAAAACTGATAAATATATACTTCCACAGATGTTTTACAGAGACTTTTACCCTAATTTTATTGATTACTTTGGTCTACAATCCTTAAACTTTCTACTAAAAGCAGGTAGATCCATGCACACTTATTTATACAGTTCAGTTTTCTATATTGTTTCTATTTAAAATGAGATAATTCCCTACATGGCAGGTCCATTTGCACACAAAAAGCATAGTACAAGGATTTGAATGCTCAGCTAAAGTGAGACCTAAGGCTCAGGTAGTTCTACATTTTGCTGCGAGTGTTTTGTACACTTCTTTGTGTAACCTTGAAAACAGAACATGCAAGATACAGTGCTATTACCTATAGATGATGCAATGTGTATGCTACAGCAGCACTATTTTGCCAGTATTCCAACAGGAAATTATATTTTATAGAGGATATTTTATTGTATTGGCATTATCATCAGTGTCAAGGCTATCAGTGAAAGCATTGAGCAGACAAAAAGTCTCCTAGAAGATACCAGTTGTTTGTGCTACTGCCTGTGCCTTTATCCCTGTCAGTATCCCCCAAATCAAGAGAGAAAAATCTTTTTATGAATAAATTACTTTAAATTCAGATAAGTGCAAGCAGTGAGATGCTCTGGAATACTGACACAGCTTGTGAATGGGAAAATCATTTACTACTACAAAATAAGGGCGCTGCTGCATTGCCTGCAGGAGATAGCAACATTCAGCCTTCTGGGGAATACAGGAAGAAAAATTTAATGCAGCAGGAAATATTTCTAAACAAGAAGTCAACCACCTGCTAAAAAAAGCATTTTATGTTGTAAAAACTTTCCTGTATTTCTGTATCTTATTATCATTTGCTTTCAGATGCTACTTCTTCGGGTAGTTTTAAGGAGTCACTTAAAAATAGTCCTCTTCCTAAGAAAAAAAAAATCTCAGAAACCCATGCAAAGAGGATAAATTATTTCATATAGGCTTATTATTGTTATTATTATAAGTATTATATTGCCCACCATTGAATACAGAATTTCTTCCATACTTTTTTTTGTGTGCCTGTTTTGCAAACTGACAAAAATGACTGTAAATCAGTTTGCATCCAAAACACCACACTTGCAACAAAAAGGACATTAAAATAAGGACAATAAAATACCATTAAAATAAGATTCAGTATAATGGTAAAAATTTTGTGACTGACAGAGAAGCACCTTTGAGTCATAAATTCTCATTTTTAAAGGACAAAAGGGACTATGACAATCACTGTCTGAATTCCTACATAGCAGAGACAATGTAATTTCACACAATAATTCCTACGTCAGTCCCCTGCCTTTTGATCTGTAACAGCAAGAGAAACTTCTACATTACATGTCACACCCTGCAAGCAAAAGACCTAGGGATTTTCAGTTTTATCCACAATTATCACACACATTTACCAAAAAATCATTATCAGCAACAAGGCAGAATTAAATCCTGGCTCTAAAGAATCCTGAACATAGATGAATCAGCACGAGGAAATAATGATAGGATAGGAATATCTTTTAGAGACATCATCTTTTACAGATGAACACTGGGTAAAATCAAACTATTTTATACTTCACAAAGTTCCTGTAATTGGGTGTTGGAAAATGGATAAATACTGCTTCATTAGCACGCACTCTGATAACAGGCACTACAACATCCATCAAGCTCTTCATTCCCTCTGGGGAAGGCTGCTGCAAGTGTTTGGCAGAGACATGAGTCAAGCTCTGCAGGATCAGCAGACTTGTGGTTTTAGCCTGTGTACTGGCTGCTAACTGGGGACCAGGCAGTTTGGGGCCAGGGTGCAAAAGCTGGATTGTTGTTCTCCCTGATAAGGGGACCAGTGCTAGTTACATGTGATTTCTGATGCTTTTGAATAACCATGAAGCTGTTGTAGGTGACTCTGAGCAGGTGAGAATATTATGCTTTGACAAAGGGAGTTTCAGGCCCATGGGGTCGTATTTGTAACTTGGAATGAGGATTTCTCGTGTTTGTCACAGCTTCATATTTCTACCCCTCCCTACCTTTTGACAGTAGGTTCAAGAACTACAGAAAAGACTTTTGAGTAGTTCAGGTTAGAAAATCTTCTAATAGCACTGATAGGCCTAGTTTAACATTTCTGTCCATGGCCTAATTATTATAAAAACCCACAAGATTTTCAGACGCTGTGAAACACCCAGTCCTATGTTAATCTTACCTTTCACGTTACATTGCTTATGTATTCATATGCGTTTTCTTTATTAGGTCAGGTTTCATTTGGAGCAGTTTAGTATCTGAAACACCTTGCTAGCCCACAGAAATACTAAAAACAAGTCTACATTACAACATTGGAATTAAGTTAAAGTCTGAAAATGGGACCTTTGCCTTCAAGCCTGTCTTAGCTCGCAGATCTGTAATCAAGGCCTATGGGTCTTAAGTGGTGTCAAAAAAACTTGCCCCTTACAGCTCCCAAACAAATGCTGAGCAGGATACTTTCCTGAACATGGAGACTGGAGGCACCATTTACGCCTGCATGTAGTTTTTTCTGTACATTATTTCTTTACCTTTGAACACTATATTTTAAAATAGGAATATTGCTTTGTGTTTTATTTTTGAAAGAACAGTGATTATACTGGCAGTAACACTGACATCATTCTTATGCTCCAAATCCCACAGCTGCACTTACATTAGGAAATGCAAAACACAGATTACTCAGATCAGATAACCTAACCAGTGGGAAATAAACACAAAAAGCTCACTTACCATGACAGTTCTGGAATTGCACCAGGGATGCACTTGTCTCTGGGCTCTCCCAGTTCACAGGTCCTAAAGCATCATCTGCAACATTTGCTAGGACTGCAGTCCAACCTTGTTGCCCTTGCATTTAAAGAAAAAGCCCCTCAGCTGAGCTCTATCTCTTTACCTTCCCATTCACTAGCGGTTTAAACAGACGTTAGATCTTTCTATTCTGTGTTTGCTGTAGCTGTTTTTAGCAGCTAATAACTGACACCCTGGGGAGCATGATGTCATCACACTTTGCACTTACGGAGCTCTCGAAAGTCAAAACCAGACAGCAGCGGCTGTCATCACGGTGAGCTGGCTCATTAGGCAAGGGTAAGGGAGTGACACCACCAGAGCTGAGTTCAAAAGACCAGACGGGATGAAGTTCAGTCAGCTCTCAAATAAAGAACAGTTCTTTACTTTGTACATAATTTGCAGCCAAGATTTGAAAAAAAAGGCATGCACTTTTTAAGGCTGTTGAATACTTTTTACAGTACTAACAAAAATACAATCTTATGTAACCCTTGTGTTATATGTCCACAAGTTTTGTGGACTTCAACACTGTGGAATCAGTTCATATTCAACAGTTGTGGATCAACACTGGTCAACTACCCACATCACAAAAGAAAATTACTGAACAGGCAGTAATTGGTGACTTTGTTAGTGATCTCAGCAGAGAGGCTAAGGACTAAATGATCACTGACACTAAACCTATCCATTTATCAGTTTTTTCTCCCAGTATATTTAATGATTCATCACCCTAGAAACCTCCATTTGTTTGAGTAAATGAGGTGTTTCTAATTTCCCTTCATAAGATGGAGCTTCATTCCCTTGCTCATCTTTGCACCTCTCATAGTTTATTTGTCTGAAAATAGTTAAACACAACTCTAGAAATACTCAAAAGGAGTTAGCACTTCTTGAAAGATGGTACCAATATTCCCATCTCTCTGTTAAAAAGCTTTCACCTTCTATCCTTCCACTGAAAAGTACACACAGATTTGTTTCCATCTCTGATACTTCCCGTTCATAAACCATCAGGTTTCAGAGGAATTTATTGCTGAACCCAAATGTAAGGGTACCCAAATGTACAGTATGCTACTTACTTACACGGTACTACCAGCAAGCTAGTAAAATAAACTATTTCTTTTTTGAATAATAACCCAGTATTTTCCAGCACTGGCAGCACTCCCAACTTTGTCTCATCTAGGAATTTCACCTCAACACACCGGTAAGTACATTAAATACAACAGAGATAAATAACCGGTAAGTACATTAAATAACCCCAGAGAAACAACACTTGTAACCTTTATCCAGCCTTGTCACTGTCTTTTGAGTATTACCTTTAGCTAGAACTTTAGCCAGCTCATAATTCTTGTGTTCACCACCATGATTTCCGAATCCAAGAACCATTTTCTGTGGGATTCAGTTATTGGAGTCAAAGTTGATGAAGCCCACTTTTATTATTCCTACAAAATCAATTATCATATTGGAAGATATTGAGCATTATGATTTACCTTTGATAAAACAACGTTATAATCTATCCCAACACAGGTCCACACTTGCTTCCAGTCACAGGGGAAAACCCCCCAACAAACATTCACACCCCCCCAAACAAAACAAAACAACAAAACCAGACTTGCTACAAACTCACATTACAGCAATTTCTTCAGCATTCTGAAAATTATCTGCATCACCTGAATTTGTTTTACCAGTAAGCTTTGCTTCCACATCAGCAGGTGTAATTTCTAATGCATTATCATAATCTGCACGATAGAATTATCACTACTCTCATCAACTACACTGGTAACGGAGGCTGAACATTCATTTGATATGTGGGTCACAGCTACCAAACCGTTAACTGAACCTTGGCCTTGTATGAGGCGTCCCGCTTCCTTCTTGTTCTATACGAAATATAGATTTTATATGCAGCACAATACACTTTGTGTTGTACACGCAAACAAGCTGTAACAGTTGCTTCTGCAAGTGACAAGTATCAGTACAGTTACCTAGCCTGGAATACCAGATACTGAAGAAATCGGGTGTGATATTCAGGAATTTCCCCTCATTAACGGTTTTCCTTTTTGTCTCTCAATGCACTTGACACCTTGAGCCCCTGGAATCTCATGCATGTGGCTGAAATTCATGTGAAATATTTTTTTTTCTCTATGAACAATTAAACACTTAAAATTGACCTTGGATTTTGTTCACTCTTACCAGACAGTAATCTCCTGAGGCAAAAATCTAAACCAGGATGTTCTATATCTCCTCAGCATGTTGGGTGCCCCAGATGAAAAGGTCCCTTTCAAGTATTCTCCCCTAGAGAATCATGCTGTGCTGCTTTTGCCCATTGCTTTGAAAGTCTCTACCAGGAAACCTCTCGTTCTCAGTCACGTGGACAATACCAACTAGTCCCCAAAGCTGAGCTGACGTCAAAGAGGAACATTTAAAGGATCTGTCTAAATGCTTGTTATAAGCCACAGTGTAGGAGCACCCACATCAGACAAGTAGAGAGGAATTGCTGGCAGCAGAAATAACAGGATGAACAGTAGCAGGCCTGGGGACATGGAAGCACACAGCTCACTGAGAGTTTTTTCTAGAGAAGAACTTGTTTGTAACTACGATTGGTTATTTTCTCCTCACAGTCAAAAAGTACATCAAAAAGAAGACTGAAAATAATAGTAAATCTTAACAGTGGTGGAATGAGTAGATTTGTACGTGTGTCTATTTCCTTTGGCACTAGAAAAGTTTATCACCAACACATAGGTTGCCTGCATTTTAAGGGCACGGATTAATTCATTATTTAGGAATATGTACATATCAGGGAAAGAGAAATTTTTCTCTCCATAAAATAAGCATCCATGAACAATAATAGCATATTTTTCCATGGAATTCACGACATTTCTCAATCCCAGAGCTGAAGATATTTTGTGTCTCTTTGTATAACTTTCCAAAGTCATCTATTAAAGCAGTTACATTTAGATGTTAAAGTCTACTTGCTAGAATTTTAAAATGCATTTCCCTTTAGCTGTCTTTCCTACCACTTTGCTCACTTTTTACAGAAGTTTGAGTGGTTCACTGAACAAGTCTTGCTTTATACATTTATACCATTTTTTGTTTGGCCTTGTGCACCTTCCCCTCAGATTTTTTTTAGTCGGATTGTTTTTACACATTTACCCTTATTTACACATGCAAGAAAATAATCATCAGATTCCTAAATAAAAAATTGGCTTCATCCTTTCGTCATCTCAAAGCCTGACTCACAATACTGCATAAACATCTGTTTCCTTGCTCAATTCCAAATTTTTCAGTCTGAGGGGAATATACCCACTATGAATTTGCAATTACATACTAAGTATGAGGGATTTAATTTCCTAATTTTCTGGCTAAGGACACCTCTGCTCAATGTTTTTATTTTTATTTTAACTGAAATTATTTCTCTCTCCTCTGTATTACGGAGCACTGTAGGACCACAGGTCGTCTGATTAATCAACTGACCTTACAACCAAAACCGACACAAAAAAGGACCTGTTCACACAAAAACTAAACATCAAATCCAACAATTAAAAAAAATACAGGAAAGAATGAATACATACCTATTTCATCCTTTGGCTAATGTGAAATTGTTCCATAACATATATTATGTAATATTTTCTGTCCAGGCCTTC
This sequence comes from Tapera naevia, assembly GCA_033556795.1. Classification (NCBI taxonomy): domain Eukaryota; kingdom Metazoa; phylum Chordata; class Aves; order Cuculiformes; family Neomorphidae; genus Tapera; species Tapera naevia. The sequence goes on from JAUMJJ010000352.1 coordinate 4,216,467, forward strand.
CACTAAGGCATTTTGAGAGTCAGTCCAGCAATAGGGTTTCACAGAATCACAGAATCTTTTGGGTTGGAAAAGACGTTTAATGTCATTGAGTGTAATCATTAACTTAACACTGCCAGCTCCACAACTAAACCATGTTGGAAGTGCCACATCTACACATCTTTTAAACACCTCCAGGGATGGTGACACCAGCACCTCCCTGGGCACCCTATTCCAATGCTTGACAACCATTTCCGTGAAGTGATTTTTCTTAATACCCAGTCTGAACCTCCCCTGGTGCAACCTGAGGTCTTTTGCTCTCATCCTACCACTTGTCTCTTGGGAGAAGAGACCGACGCCCACCTTGCTACAACCTCCTTTCAGGCAGTTGTAGAGAATGACGAGGTCTCCCCTCAGCCTCCTCTTCTCCAGACCAACCCACCCCAGCTCCCTCAGCTGCTCTTCATAAGGCTCGTGCTGCAGGCCCTTCATCAGCTTTGTTGCTCTAAATTTCAGAACGGTTTTGTGAGATGCAGCACACAAAATTCCTTTTCGGATTTCCTCCCATAACTCCTAAATCTAACACTGATCATGTAGCAGTAAAATCTCTAACTGATGAGCCTGTCCTTAATTCTGCCACAGGACCAACCTGAAACCGATAATATCATTACCGTGGCAATGTCCCATTTTTTTCTCCTGCAGCAGTATTTACACTGTCAAACTAATTTTAAATATTGCACACACTTCCTGATGACATTATCAGCTGACTTTGATCTTCTCTGTATAAAAGGCCACTTTAAGGAGCAGGAAATTTCCTCTTTTTACTTTATTTAGGTATGGTGAATGCTTATGCAAAAATTAGTGATGAATATCAGTCAAAAGAAAGAAATCTTTCTAGAAACAAGAAACTTATGAACATCATTGTCCCCTCCTTCATTTAGGTTAAAAATAAATCAGAATAGACATTTTTATGGTGATATATACAGGAAAAAAAGAAGCTGCTGCTTATATTTATGAGTCCCAATTGCAGCAGTAAGTAAAACATACACTGAGTATCAGGATCAAATCGTAGCATCTGTCTGTAAAGATTTGTTGGTATAGAGCTGTCACACATAGGGCTTCTTGTTTTGCATTAAACAAGACAAGTGCAACAGAGAAACAGGAAAAGTGTTAATAGTGCTGCAAGTCAGATGCAAGGAACAGAGATTTCGACAGATCATTTACAGCTAGGGCTTGGATACAAAATTTTCAGTAATGACATTTGAAAACAGTATTTTTAACAATTAATTAAAAATCCTAATAATTTTAGAGGGTTTTTTCATCCATTTTAATAAAAGACAGATTTTACTTATATTCCAGTAAATAGTGCCTTCTTATTAAATAAGATACAGCACAAAAACTATTGTTCAATTTGATTATGAACTTTTCTCTGTTTTTCGGAGATCTTGTTGAACTAAACAGCACAATTTATGATTTTGCCAGGGACTCTTAAAAAAGCCAGTCCTGATTAGAGAAATAACCTCCCATCTCTTTGAAGGAATATAGAATAGGAAAGTCTTTGAGTCTCCCTGACTTGGGATTCAGTTACAAATGCAATGCACATATCATTGGTGCTCTCTTCCTGACTTCCTTTGTCTTTCAGACAAACTATTTGGCTTCTGCACATGAGATCTGAATGTCATATAAAGAACAGAAAGAGAAGTCGGAGGGGAAAATGAAACTTTCCCAAGGTGAAGGCATACAAGGAAAGAAAATTATTGATATTAGGTTTGTAGTCTCAGGTATGAAGTTGCTTTTGCAGTGACCCTACATGGACTGTTTGTACCACTGCTAGGGTTTAATACCAAACTCAGGGGCTTTAGTTAGTTTACTTAAGTCTCCTACATAATCAGGGAAGAGTGTCAGGGTTCTCTAGGGGTGCTTCAGAGCAGAAGCCATACTTGTGGATTCTGAATTACTTTCTGAAAGAATGTTCTCTGCATTTAATCTCTCAATAGGCCAGGAAAAATTGTCTTCCTCCTTTAGGTACCTATGTTAGCCATATAAAGATAGGCAACAGGAATTGCCTTACACATCTCTTTCCCTCTGTTTCTGCACTCCATTTCTATTATTTCAGATATGTTCAGAAGCCAGAAGAAGCAGATTTTATCAACGCGTTAACTGGTTCAACCACACTCTTTCCTGCTCTGATATTTCTGGTTGTTTGCGTGTCTAAACAGCATCTCAGTCTTTGCTTCACTCTAGGGAGCATGTGCTCTTCAATCTGACTACTTTTAATACTTTATCTAAGACCATCTTCTCTGAGATGAAAGAGGAAATAATTCTTTACCAAGAGGGTTGTCAAGCACTGGAACAGGCTACCCAGGGAAGTGGTGGAGTCACCATCCCTAGATGTATTCAAAAGACATGCAGATGTGGTACTTAGGGACATGGTTTAGTAGTGAGCTTGGCAGCGTTAGGTTTATAGTTAAGACTCAATCTTAAATGTCTTTTACTACCTAAACAATGCTGTGATTTTATGATGCTATGTCCCTATCTATATAACGTGGGATGATGATGCCTACATAGGTTTATGAACTGCTTACATACTGATATGTGAAAATCACTATACAGGCATAGCATATTGTATTTTTATAATTAATCAGATGTGCAGTATGGCTGTTACAGTCACCCATATTTTGCCAGAATGCCAATTTATTTACTTCTTGTAATTTGTCACGCTTCAATAAAATCAATTTGCCATTTCTGAGAAGACAGCATACTGATTAATAAAAACTCTAGTCTACTACATGTCCTCCCTCCTGTGTTTTGTGGGCATGCAAAACACTAATACATTTCCTTTTCCGAGCACAAAAAAATCTGTAACACCAAGTGACATGAAAAAGAAGTCTTTTTTGAAGCAGAAAAATTATAATAGAATTCTTATGGAAGAGTCAGTACACTAAGCAAGTGATTCCCTGCTGCTGGAAACAGTCCATGTAGACTATACAGACAGGCAGTGAAGAGCTGAGACCACAACTGCAGTCGCTGTTTGGGATCAGACAGAAGGGTCCAGCAGCTTGGTTCCATCTCTCTCAGAGACCCTGTGGGACTCATTGGGTCTGGATCCAGCCTGTGGGTTATAGTAAGGACCACTACCAAGTCTTTTAAAAGTGACTTAGTCAAAATAGCTGGTAGTTACCCAGAGGAGGAAAAGCCAGAAGGAAAACCAGGCTCACTTTGTTACAGAGCAGATGTCAGTATCTCTCAAGGAGGTCACGGAGATGTAAACGGCTGCAAAAAACGTATTCCCAGCTCCATAGAGGTCATTTTACAAAGGGAAAATGTGAAATCTGTCAAGATAATCATATACGGAAGGGTGAAGATGCGCAATATACAGCAGAATGCCACATATTCAGGAATATTAATCTCAGTCCCTCTAGAGACAAAATGAAGAATTTGCATGGTACTGAGCAGGTCTTAGGAGGCTGCACATGAAACCCTGGGGGTATTCTATCCACCCATTCTCCTTAGCAGGATATGAATGCCTCATGCTTCTGGGACACAAGTCTATCTGGAAATTTAGACAGGAATTTTGAAGGAACCACGAGGCAGGAAAATATGAGCCTGGATATTGTTTGGTTTTGGTTTTTGAATTTCCTTTCTGGATTAGATCACCACCATCTGAAACACTATTATAAATTCAAGTCCAAGCCATGATGAAGCTGGTTACACACGCACAGATGAAAGTATGAATACTGCTTTGGTTTGATTGATGGGAGAATGCGAGACCTGGATCTGGGTTACAAGATTTAGGTCTGTTCCTAGGTCTGTTACCAAGCTGTTCCTTAATCTGAGGTACTCGCTTCCTTTTTCTCTGCTTCAATTTCTGTAAAATAAGGCCATGACATTGACCTTCATTATAAAGCGCTTTGAGATCTGTGGATGAAAGCTACTAAATAAGAACTAATAATTATCATCAGCTTGGATCCAGAAACAAAAGTCATCAGTTTTCTAGTTCAGTCTTCCTTGTGACTATAATTATAATTTCATCAGAACAGTTTGGCCTGAAATGGCAGAAATCTCCTAAGGGTAACTCAGATAATTTTAGTGCTGTTCTATTAGAAACCCCATCTTTACTTGAAACTCAGGTCTCAAAGTCTAGCCTTATCTAAGCCTCATCACCTGTGTGTCACCATAATTCTTCATAGCTGCATTTTGCTATTTAAGAGTTAGAATGCCTGAAAATAGAATTACTGTTTGCTCTCAAAACAGTTGTTTTCCTCTTTACTACAAACTGAATGAAAACAAAGCAGATAAAAATGGACAACTATAATTTCAAGCTGATTAAATTGTATAAATCCATTCAGAAAATTATTTAAAGTATATCTAGCATTTCTGTAAGACCAAAAATATTACTCTCAATTCCATAAGATTTCAGCTTTTTCTCGACAACCCCACTGCTCCTTCTGAATGGTTTTTAGTCTTTTTATAAACCTCTTTAATAGGCAACCTGAATCCTGCCTCCTCACAGCATACCAATATACCTAAACCAAGAAAGTATATGTGCTGGATGCTTCTTTTGCTACAAGCTTCAGTTCAAGCCTTTGATGAGGAAAACCACATTCTTTTTCTAAAGGTGAAAACACTTCAGCAATACATTGGTGCAATACATCTGCTTTATTATAAAGAAAATCCCCTTTAAGAAAGGGTTCTGAATTCAAATTCCCAATCCAAACTGCGTATCACAGTCTGAATTTCCTAGTCTGATAGCACTTCTAAAATGCCTCCTAGAGAGTAAATTCAGGCTTAGTTCAGATTTATCTGGCCAGTAGAGAATTAAGGAAACCCCAGAGCAGAGCCTAATGTCTCTAACAGCTTCTATGGTAAATCCCACATTCTCTCCACATAGAAAGTAGCCACGCAAAGTATTCCTCAATAACAAATGTTTAAGAGGAAAATGAAAGACTCCCCACCCAAAGTGGGCAATTCAGAAGTAGTCCAGATCTAGACAGTATCTCCTTTTAGCTGCAATTGAAGATTAATGATTATAACTCTAAATTTCTAGCTTGTTTTATGATGTTCTTACTAAATTACATCACGCTATCCTCTGTATAAAAACAATGAAAGCCTCTAATTTTAGCTGTTATAAGAATAAATGGCAGCAGAAGCTTTCACTTATAAGAGCAGGATTTTAGGTAGCTACAGAAAAACTTATTTTTTTCTATATGTGAACAAATGCTCAACGATTTAAACAAAATTTCAGAAACTGTTGTGTGTGCTTAGGAGTTAATGGTGAAGGTGTCACTATGCTCAGAAATAGAGCCAACTTTTCCATATCACATTCAGCTTATTAATAACCCAATTATTTCTGTCGCAATGGCACATACTTCTCTGCTTTTTCTTATTGTTATGCATCTAGAATAGCTTTCAGAATCACTTTTGGCTAAGCTTGAACAGGTAAACTATAAAAATTCATCTAAAACCAAGTTTTGTGCTGAAATGCTACTAAAATTCAATAAATGAATGCTGAGTGACACAGAGTACGCAATTATGCAAGAAGACTGTTTGCAACAAGCCATCTTGGAAGTACTTCCATTTGTGAGAGAATTTTTTTCTTATTCTGTATCTGAATACATTAAAAAGCCTGTAATCAGTTAATAGAGTCAAATGTGCAATTCTTAATTCTGAATATCTTCTGTAAAAAGATAAGCTTCTCAACTACAAGAAGCTGGTTCAGAAAAATAAATGCAGGGAATCATTGCCAGTTTTCTCATAAATATTTCTGCCTTAGAAACCACTGAAAGTTACACTCTCTTTATCTTGTGTTGTATAGGGTTATATGCAATTACAGCACTTCCTACATAAAATAATACAGATGTGAGTAAGATCTTGCATAAATGGATTTAAAAAATTATATGCAACGTCCTGGCAATTTGCCAAAGTGGCCCTTGTGCTTACAAAATAGTGAATCAATCTAATCTCATCTCCACGTGTACACTTGTGTGACAACATTGCCACAAAGCTGCTTTGTTTAGCTGTGCATTTTCATGACATTGAAGCTCAGGATAATGTATTTTTTATTCTATTCAGTATTTTCACACAAGGATATCTACAGTCATTATAAAAAAATCTCCAGTCGGAGGAGTGGGGAAAAAAAGGGACTTCAACTGCTCAGTTTCTAAATTAAGCTACATCTGTAGTTAAAAATAGCCCTTCTGCCTGAAGATGCTATGCTGCCTGAATTTAAATAGCCTGTTTCTTTTCCTGACAGATAACATTTATCGTGCTCTCTGCTGCAAAAAAAAATTGCCTTCTATAAGGAGGCTACCTTTTCTTTTTCAGTCCAATTTACTCCTTCTAAGATGATCAAATTAAATAAAGTGAGTCAGTGTTCCAGCCAGGATGTATATCAATTCTCCCATAGATATATTTCTCAAATTTTAATAAACAGACCTAAAAAAATGCATGCATATATGTGTGACTTTTCCTAGCTCTTTCTGCACATTTTTCCAGGAAGATCTATAGTAAGACTATATTGCCTGAAATGCAATCTGATTTCTACCATACATGTCCTAAAAGTGCTTGTGCCTATCCCTACCAGCCTCTTTTGTTTTCATTTACTTTCATATATTTGTATTTCTCGGTGGTTCATTTCATTCTATATAAAAGGACTATTAAATGTGATTACATGCACTATATGTGAAATGGTTTACTCACTGTTTTTACCCGAAGCACCGAATGGAAAGGAGTAAAAACTGTATCCCATTTCCCTCTGGGCCTAACAATGTCAGCATAAGGATATATATTCTAAGCATATTACTACTGTGATCAGAGCCTTCTTGGGCTACTCATATAGAGTAACTCAGTCACTGTCTTACATTGCCTGCAGATTAGAAAGATAAAAATTCTTTAAAGCCATCTATCCCCTTCTCGCCAAAACAGGTGAGTTCTTTTTGTCAAAATTTCTAGCATTCAAACCAGACTGGTTTTATAGTTTCAAGCACTGTATCCATGCTGGCCCTGGGAAGCTGTTAATTTTCCACAATATTCATTCTAAATTTACTGTGCCTTAATTCCATGATTTTATGAGAATTAAAATTAATCAGATTCACTTCTACATTTTAGGCAAGAAAATCCAAAAGGCATACTTCCAATGTGCCAAAATGAAACTTGCATCTTGCTATATTGATTCAACCCTACTTTCTCTCTCTTTGTTAGAATGCATATTTCATATGAGCACTCTCAAAGGAACAGCACAGACAGATTCAGGAATAAGTAAATGAAAGATGAGATGATCTAAGTACTTCTCTTACCCCCGAGCAAGACTTTCACATTGCAGTCAATATGCAGACTAAAAGCCTGAAAGATCCCTGAAAGCTCCATAAGCATCATTAATATTTGCAGTGATGTAAGCCAAAGTCAATGATCTAAATTCTGCAGTCCCTAACTGAATAAAACACCCATTGAAGCCAACAGGAATTTCACTTCATTAAGTTGTACAGTATTTCAGGTCTGTAGCATTTAACGTATTGTTACTACATAGCACCTATGAGTATTTTTGTTTGCACAGGGCAAGCCTCTGTGAAAGCAGACAGGACTGGAGCACCCATCTGTAGTTTACTGTGTAGTTTCAGTTGAACCGAACCACTGCCTTCAATCAACAGGATGTCCATTCACTTATGTAGGTGAAGCTACAAGGCTGCTTTGATTTGTAGGGGTGAGGCAGCAAGGTCAGTTATGTTATAGGGGGGCTGAATTTGACTCAAATTTTAGATAAAAACGGGAGTAAAATCACATCCCTGTGAAATTTGATGCACATATCCACAGTCCAAAATACCCATCATCAGAGTAATATAACTTGTCTAAACCTGTTAACCCAAGCTATAGTCTCAGCTGTTAAACACTTACAAATAAACAGGTATATGTGTTGCACAGACCTGCCATGTCACAGGATAGGTTATACAAGGTAAAGTTGTGTGAGGACTGAGAAGATCCTGGGAGTTCAGCATTTGTTAGAGTCCTCTTACACCCGTTCCTCAGCTTTATTACCAGGCATGTGCAATGACAGCCACATGTGTTGCCATTGAGGAACTGGAGAGATGAGAGTTAGTAAGTAGCACTGGCACTGTGGATGGTTTGGTATCACTTCTGCTTCTGGGGATGACGTGATCATGGCTGGCAGAAACTATTCACATTGTGCTGTCAGAGAGCTTCACAAAAGCATGTTATAATGCATGTAATGAGTCTCCAGCATCACGTTTGTGAGGTCTGGAGAATGTTTCTTTTTCCAAATGTGAACTACTGAGTCATCCTGTCCATGTGAGACAGACTGCATTCTCTTCCCAGAGAGCTCCTTTGAATCACTGTTACTACCAGATAACAGATATTGTTCTCCAGAAAGTTTTTTTGTACAAGCTCTTATAATCATATGGATTTTTTCATACTTGACCTTGTAATTACAACAGATAACCAAGATGAACTGAGGGATCTCAGAGGACTGCGGGCTGTAGTAATTTGTGTATCTCAGCAACTAGGCCATAAACAACACGACTACTCAAAACGTCACACAAAGAATAACAGATAATGTCCATAGTCTTATAAGGCAAATACTACTTTTTGCCAGCTTAGGAACAAGCAAGCCCTAAAGTGTTAAATGGACTTGTCCAACATCATGCAGTAAATATGTAACAATTCAGGAATAAGTGATCCAATGTTCAAGAGCATCTAAGTGTCTTTGAAACTTGGAGCCTACAGACGTGCAATGAAACTCAAATCATTCGAAAATAGGACTAAAAGTATAAATTGGAAGCTTTTAGTAAAATACTTTAAAATGCCGATCATCTGACAACTGCTTCTGTTTTAAATCACAAGATGCTTTCTCTCTAATTACTTGTTTAAAGTGAACCTGAACATGCACTTTAAAAGAGATGTTGAAAAGTACTGTAATATGTACTACATTTCAGACTTTCCTAGATACATATGGTTCCGGTCAAATAACAGTAACTTTCCTTCCACATGCCTTTAGTATGTTCCTGGATTGCCACTTTGGATGACAGAGCACATTTTCACCAATCTTTTTCAAAAATGCTGTTTAAATGGTGATTTAAAATCAGACATTGATATTGTAACTATTCCTGTGCCTTCTGGTGCCACTTTAACTGAGACCATGCAATTAAATTATTTCTCTAACGCCCTGAATACATGCATTTGATGATTTAACACCAGAGTTTTGGAGTTACGTCACCAGATCCCAGAAGTAATAGAGCTGTACTTATTCATAGCAGTGGACATTCAGGCCCAGGTAATGCAGTAACAGCTTGGATTCCAAACAACAGCAACAAAATACAGAACCACGGGGCTTTGGTTAGATAAAAATGAATTAGTGAATTTTTCATCAGAAGGTCTCATTAACCACTACAGTCAAGAACTACAATTCACAGTATTCCTTTAAGAGAGACAATGTTCATTTAAAAACAATCAAACAAAAAATGTAACACCAGATCAGATGGCAATGATGCCTATCAGATAAAATAATATATCAGGTCTTGGGAGAATTAACCTCCAATAGCAAAGGCCACAGTTTAGGCTGAGCTATCCAGTGCTGTGATAATTCTAATACTGTTATCAATAATGATCTGCTTTGTCATACACTATGTTTCGAAATTATTGTTCACTCTATGATTATTCACCTTCATTTATTTTTTGCCTTCTGTTTCCCAATGGATGAGGAGTTTGGGCTACTGAATATTTTTGCACTTATCCAGTATGTCTCAATCTTTTTAGGATATGTACTGCTTCTCTTTTGTCATCCTAACTTGTCCTCCCATTCATGAGTATCATCTCCTGGTTTTCCAGCCTGTGCCATACTTTTCCATCCTGGTTTAAAGCCTGTCTTTTCATCAATTGGTGTTGTTAATTCTTCCTCTTCTTTCCCAAGTATTCAAAAGTAAAAGATAAAGAAACAACTGGAATTCACCAGTCCAAAGTTTCCAGCAATAGACATGGCATTAAATGTGTTAAATTGCTCAACAGCACTTACGCTGTGTCATGGGTAAATACTGTATCCCCAACTTTAGTGCCTGTCTCTGTCCAACCTATCACCCCCAGCTTACCACTCCAAACTCTGCATACCAACTTCATTGAGATGCTCCAGGAATCTTTGTAGCCTGCTCCTTGGAGGTCTCTGCTACTTGGTTAGTTTACTGCATCCCCAGCATGAGCACCGCTACAACAACTTGGTTCCACCCAACCGTACAGCCTTCCTTCATTACTCCCAGACTGTTTGCCTCCTGATTCCTCAGACTTCTTGCTATCTCTTGCATCACTCCTCAGGGCCACAAATACCTCACCCTGTCTGTTGACAGACATTATACTGTGAATAACTCACAATGCAGACTACTTTCCCTTTTCCTCCTTTCAGCTTCTACCTTTCTGTCCCACTGTCTGAAAGTAAATGCTGTTTTCTTTATAATACAGACACAGAGCATTTTCCAGTTGGGAAGACAGGAAAATAGATAGGAAAAAGGTGAACAGAATGACAGAGACTGAGGCTTGCTACCCACCATCTTCTCCAGAAAGGTTTACCTCTGAATCTCTCACTTGAAAACCTACTTTACTAATTAACATGCCTTATCTAGTTGCCATCATGTTATTTTTCTGCCATAACACACCACCTACAAGAATACAAAGTGATATTTTTGTGGTTTTGTTTCCCAGATTTCTAAAAATGGTGGAATCATCTGGAATACTGATACACTAGGAACATTAAATAACAGTAAATTTTCTATGAGCTTACTGATTTTTTTCTAGTGTAACCATTTAACTATTATGCATATTTTAAGCTGCTTAAAAGTGATATTCAGAACAGAGATGTTAAAGAAAAAGTAACAATTCTTAGAAGGAGGAAACAGGTCTACTTTCTGAACAAACATATTTTCTCAGCAGGCAGATAAAAAGATCATTTTCACCTCAGAATAAAATTGTCACTTTCAATTTTCTTCTCTCTCCTATATACACATCCAGACTCACTGCTGTGCTCCAGTTGTTTTGATAATGCACAGCTATTATAAAAACATCTGAATACATGTAACATCTAAAACTTAGCAACTGGAATTCACCATGCCAAATTAAATGCCCTAAATATACATTTCCACTGGGGAAAAGTGTCAAACTCATGCTCTGCATGTATTTGCAATAAGCAGGAAATACAGTGAAATAAATATATGTCCTTTATTCTAGTTTATATATGTCATGCCCACCACTACATGTAAGATTGCCAGGATGTGAAGCAATGGATGTGACGTGTACATGCAAACATATTAAGCAGCAAGTAGTAATTTTGATGAGACAGTTCCTTTTTTGAAATTTGATATCTTAGCAATTCTACAGAAAAACAATACAATAACGTCTTCCAGTGTCCCTTTCTCACAGGAAACTGGCACACAAACAGGGGACTGTTCCAACAAGCATGTTCTTGACTCAAAATAATTCCAATGTAGCTCACTTAAAATAACACACACATCCCCCCCCCCAAAGCAACCACTTCAGTCTCATGTGTACACAGGAATACTTCATAGAAACTTCTGAGGTCATTGAGAACTTCTGGATGGATTTTTTTTTGCCTTCTTTCCTGTGCATTATTTACATGCCTTCACATGCAAAAGAACAATATTTGAGCCCATTCTGCAAGGCACTTGTCACCACCAGGATCAGTTCCAGAAATAAATTTTGCAGCCTGGAGGCTGTATTTTCTTATTGCCCACAGGTGAGCAAGGTGTTAGCCCCTGAGTCTGCATGCATCTATTTAACAGACAAGATTTAAAACCAGCAGGAGTTCAATGTTTTACAGGACAAGGTTCAAATCTGGATTTTCACAGATGATGTGGCCTGTTAGATACATACAGTACAATGAAGATTATTCAGAACTTCCTGTTTGCCTTGGGGGCAACCAGAGTTAACGCTCAGTAATCTGCATCACAACACACTTTGGGTGTTTTTCATTAATTCTTCGGGAAATATTTTTTAGGATGAGTGGATGTATATGGTGAATGTAGTGTGAGAAAGGCTTACAAAGAGAACAAAATTCTGACCTACAGTATATGCAGCACTACTTAAATTTCATTGTTTAAAGTAGGCAAAATCTCTCTGCTATTGATAATTTCAAGGTCAGCTAACACAGTGAAAAAAAAAAATATGGTAGCAATGCTCAGTACTTTGAATAAATCCAGACAGAGCTGTTAATAAAATAGAAAAGAAAAATCCCCACTTACCTCACTAGTTGTAAGCTGTTATTTCATATTCTGCAAACTTTCACTCCTTACTAACTAAACAAAACTTCTGCAATCTTGATGCTAGAATAGCTGTCGAATACATACTGCAGAATACCAAAAAAGAAAAAGCCTATGTTGTCCTTACTAGCAGGCATCTCTCCAGGGATGATTGGTCATTACCCTGGCAACCCTCACAAATGGCAAATGACGTAAAGAGAGTGGGAAAAAAGCCACTGAGAGCAGAAAGCACTATATGCATTATAGATAGTTCTGAGAATCCATGCTCATATATGCATTAAATGGCTTCAGAGGAGCACAAGGGACCTTCCATTTTGCACAGATGCCTGCTGAAGTGAATAAGAAACTTTCTAATTTTTTTCTTAATCAAAGCATTGGGAGCATCTTTAAGTCTTTAATTGAAGCAAATTGGTTTCTCATGATTTTAATAATTCAGACACTTTTTTTATTCTTTTTTTTACAATTCTGTTAAAATTTCCCATTGAAATAGCTCAGTGGAATTCAGAAAGGAGTAGATGTATTTTTCATTATTCTTTTTAATTTTATTTATTTTTACATAAAGTTACTTTTATATTTATTCATGTTAGCTCCCACACCTTAATTTTTCCCTAACAATGCTACAAGATGCACGAGAGTTCTTTGTTTGTCACCAGAAATAAACACATTAGCAGGTGTATTTAGCATTACTGGTTACTATTCTCTGCCTAAAGACAACATGAATCTAGCCAAACATCATAGAACAAATTAAAAAGCATTTTGTTATTTTTGCACAGCATGGTCACATAAATTTGAGAAATTTGGGTATGGTTAATTCTTCACAATTAGATTGAAAAAAATCAGAAGATAAAAAGGAAATCTGCTTTGAGATCCTTTAGCATCTACTTACTATTGAGTAAAACTGAAGGAATTCTGGTACAAAATCCAAGAAAAGCATCTTTCACTCCCGTTTGCACATGTTACCAATTACAATTCAGGATCAGGCATCCTTTTACTTGCTCTTCTTTGGACCTCAGAATTTCTGGGTTCCTAAATGCACATAAGCCAACTTCCAAAGAGCGTACTGGAAAGCATTACCACTCAGATAATTGCATGACCTAAAGGAAAGGGCACAGTTCTCAGAGATGAAATAAGAAGAGCTGATGAAATAAGTGAACTGAGGTAACTGCTCTTTCCACTCAGCTATTATGTAAAAGTTGGATGGGAATGTCTCTACCATGACAACTGAGTTATGTGCTGAACTCCTGATGAAAACACATTGGATGTATTTGAACTCTGCCCCACTTCAAACCTGCAATGAAAGAGAAGTAACCAGCAGCCGCAGCTAGGATATTTCTGTACCTAGCTGACTAAATTCAAGTCGGTAGAACTTTTTGTGAGTAAAATTTAGCCCTCGTTTACAGGATTAGAATTTAGGTGTCCTTGAAGAAGGGGACAGACAGGCTTTAGATGCCCAGCTTGTTCATACAAGAATAAAGGCAACAAAGTTTGCCAACATCTAAGTCAAAAAATTATATCCAGGTCCTTCAAGAGCAAACAAACTACAAAGGTAGGAAGAATCAACACATTAAGTACTGGGTATACATTTCTACCAAAGAAATCCTGTTAAAAATATGAATCTCTGATTTTAACAGAAGGAAGACTCTGAACTGGTAATTGTACAGAGAAGTACATGCACTGCTTCACCAAATAACAAAGTTGATGTAGAAGAAAAATTTTTATCAGAACAGTTGCTCTGGAAGTGAGATTTCCTTATGGACATAGCAACATTTACAGCCTTGGGTTTCAAGGTATGGCAAAGCCATGACACTGCTGCACTGTTGCTCTGCACCTGGAAGGAACCTACTGAAACTGAGTGTGAATTAGCCTCACCTTCTGGTACCTGTTAGCCAGACTGGAGATTTGACTGAATCTTGTCCAGTCCCACAACTTGAAAGCAGAGTAACAAGAGGGAAGATAAGTATCTTCACTTGTTCTTTTTCCACTTGTTTCCAGTCAGTGTTAGACCTATAAAGAATCACCATCTACCTGAGAGAAATGTAAATAGATCAGCAGCAGGACTCCTGATTGTCCTCAGGACTAGGACAGTGAGCTGAGATTTAAGGAAACTCGGGTTAAATTCTCAGCTATACTACTAGCTTGTACGCTGAGTTCTCAACAAATGTTTCCCCAGTTGTACAATGCGAATAAAGATTCTAACTCCTTTAAAAAGTGATTTCAGTGAGGTTTATATAGGAAAGGGTTTAACTTTTATGGTTTTCAGAATCTACTATGCCCTTGACATAAGGAAGAGGGCAGTGCTCTTGCGCCATGACAGTTTTCCAAAAAGCTGAACGAGCCATTGCAAGTGACTGAATTTTATGACAAAACAAATAATGAATAGAAAGAATATTCAAAAGATAATGCTCCATTAGGTGTACTTCATTTATTTGCTGAAGACAACTAATCTTTAATTATTTAAACTCTGGCAACATCATACCAGCAAATGTTCTGCTGGGTTATAATTGACATCTTGATCCAAGTGAAGTGAAACCTCAGTATAACATTACCACTGATATGACATTTTTCCTGACAGGAGGATAGCAAGCACTATTTTGTGTTTAGAAACCAAAGAAGACAAAGTTCACCAATATGCAGATGGCCAATGCATGCTCTATGCTTCCCACGGATCTTATCTTTGAACATAAGCTTCTACAAATTTTCCACTTATCTTCCAGTTATTAGCACAACTGAACAAAAACTTTACCATCAGTGTTCCCACACTTGCTTTTTTAATGACACATGTGGTTTGTCATGGGCATTTTCTGTATGAAATATAATTAGATGTAAGAACAAAAATAAACTTTTAAGATACAAACTTTCCATGTTTTTCCAAATAGATGGTATTAACAAAACCTTTGTCTTCTTTTATCATATCCAACCCTATCAACCAGCTTTTGATTCAGCACGTGAGACTGACTCACTTGAACATTCCGCACAACAGCGACAAATCCAGTCAATAGATGGGAAGAAAGGGAAGACACTGGTGCAGAGGTGCAGTCAGGGAATAAGGCTTCTAACGGAGCCTTAGGAAGATGCACAATTATAGACCTTGCACCCATTTTGTGATGTTGCGTGCCAGCCACGTTGCTGAGTCTACCACTTGTAGTGCCTGACAGACAATTGGACTGCCAATCCTAAAGAATCCTTTGCATACACTGATTACATTTGTCAATACATTAGAAAATTAAATTAAAAACTTGTCAGTACATGAAAAAAAAAGACTGGAGACAGAAATAAAAAAAAAAAAAGACTGGAGACAGAAATAATCAGATAAGTAGGTTATTACTGGTTTTATTCTAAGTGATTCATCCCAGGAAAGGATCAGCTCACTCAAGTCAAAAGGAGTTAAAAGTCTTCTGGATCGACCACTTAAATGCTTGTGAAATGCATCGTGTTGCAGAATGCAGCCACTTAAAAATGCCCATAGTCACCTGGTGTAAAAGACAGACACAGAGGGCCTTCTCCATACTTTTCAAGTTCTGCCCTTCCTCTTATATATGTCTACTCCAGTCTGCGTTTTAGCTGGAGAAAATTAGCTCAGGCTTTAGCTGGCCCAATACACTATATGCTAGAGAGTTACAGAAAATAAAACCACCCTGTCAGAACATATTGTTTCTGTAAAGGCCCTTATGCTGTCATGTCACATACACATCAGAAATGAGTGAATGATGAATGTGATTCTGAACAATACACTGTTAAGTAAGCAAAATAATTTTTTTTTTGTCTGTCCTTCTAGAGGACAGGCGTGTGCCTTGTAGATGGTTCCAAACCCATTATTAGTGTCCTTGCACTTTTCCATTAGTGATATTGCAGCTAGACTAGCTGATGTCAAGGATGTCCGTGCTGAAAGATAACAACATTCCTTAGGAGGAGAAACCACAGGCTTTCAGCATTTTCTGGCTCCCCCATGATTTGGCTTTAACTGGGAACATTATTACAATGAAATTCAAGGAGATAAACTAAGGAATAGAATGTACTAACATTCAGAAAAGGCAAACATCTGAATACGAACACACTGCTGTTAGTATCCTTTAATATTTTAATAATTTTAATCAAATTTACAGGCACAGTCTGCTCTTTAACACAGATGCATCCAAAACCAGTAATTCATTTATCTCGCTCCCTCTCTTTTCCAGTTCCAGTATTTATCATGTAGCACCTTCGTAACCCAGAACAGTCCCTCCTAACCCCATAAACTATGTGCCAAAATATTCCAGTAGGTGACAACCACCTTAGCTGGGGACCCTGGGGCAGGAAAATTTGAGTAGTTGTGACAAGAGAGGACAGTGGTAAGTCCAACCATTCCAACACAAGACAGGGCAAGGTCGTACAGGCCACCAATGATGGTGACACCGGCAGCAGCTGCTGACTTACTTTCAGAACTGGTAGTTCAGATTAACCAAGTCACTGAACCACACTTTCAGTACATAACACAGCCTCATGATCCATATAGCACTAGAACTTTTAGTAAGCAACATATCTGTTAAGTGTCTAGGACTGGCTGTCCCTGTGCTAGCACCAGCCAGCATCAAAGCACAGTGTTTGCAACTTTTTTTAAGTTAGATCTAAAAAAAGCCATTCAAAATAAGCAGCTTTTGAGCAATATAGCTTAAAAGGCTTGGTGTCCTCCAGTTGTGTTTCATGTTTGGATTCCTTTGTGTGTCTCAAAAAGCAAAAATTTCTGACGAAACCTTTGATATTCATGCAGTCTGTGTTCTAGATGGATTGTCTGTTGTCAACTAATATAATACAGCTTATGCTGCAACTTTATCATCTCTGGAAGAAATAAAAAATGTAGCATAAGCCCAGTTTCCTGGAAGTGCTAATTAGCCCACTGTAGTTCTCCCCTACCATAAGCATCCAAGAGTGCTAATTAGCTTTCTATCTGTATTTTTCTTGATTGTTCAAAGAAAAAAAGTATCATGACTGATAATAAAACTCTCGCCCCTAAAAGACTTCTATAGTTAAAAGATTCAATAAATTAATAAATGCAAAATACCAAGACTGTTGTAGTGTTGTGCTCTTTATATATTGTTTATTTCCTGTGAGAAATAACATCCGCGATCACCCTCTTAGCCAGTATTCCCTATGCCATAACTAATTTTCATATAAAGGAGTAAATAATGAAGACTACCCACACACATAAGTTGACATCAGGACTCAAGGAAAGCTCATCATCTGCACATCTGGCGAAGTTTTGCACTGTACCACATCTTTTCCTGGCAATACTCGGACATACTGATTCCTCTCAGTTTCACTTGTAAGAAGATGTCTTGGACCTGATGCACTTCTTGGCTACGATTCTGCTGCACTGAAATAAAAGACATTGTGCCAGCGTAAAAGTGGTGAGAGAGAAGAATCAGACTCCAACTATAATCACATAAGTGGAAGAAAAAAGGATTACAAATTTGTACACGATAGAAGAAATCAGAATTCTTACAATAATTAAAAATGCCATGAACTTCTGTTACAGCAATTTCAGTGATCATCAGATAATGCAAAGATCTTATCTAGCACCAAACCACTTTTTAAAATGGAGCAGATACAGATGTGTGCTGATGCTGTAATTTAGCAGCTGACACTTGCACAGTCGTAGCATGACTGCCCTAGAATACAGATTTTCTGTGAATAAATATCCAGATAAAGCACTGCAATCTTAACCTTCCCAATACAAATCAGTGTTTCCTGAAAAAAAGCACACTCTCTTCTACATCAGACTTCTTGTTGCATTACACTACTTACTCATTTTGGATGACAAAATACATACTTGCCACAGTAATGAACTGAATTAATTAAAAAAAAAGCAACAGTTATTTTTCAAACATGATCATCCAGCAAACAAACTATTATTTTTCCTCACTGACCTACCGTTTAATAATTAAGTTTATAATATTCTTATTTTGTGATACAATAATACATACATTTAGAAAATAAAGTCAGTATATTGTTTTTTTGAAACCCAGTAGAAACAATGCTACTCTAATTTATATTCTAAAGCCTGCTACATTGATGTAATTTGCAATGTCTCTGCCCCTGCTTTGCCTATGCCCTCTCCCGGTGGCAGAACAAAGGTTGCACAGAATAGACATTAAACCAAAACCTCCCCTTCACAAAAAACATTTCCAGATGTGTAAACCGCTTTCTATGTAAAACAGGCCAAGATTTCAGGCCTAATGGGCCTCCAAAAAAGTAACATAACAAGTGTAATGGCTCCTGTAAGATCATTGCCTAATGAGGTTCCAGAAGGGTAACATAAAAAGGTTATAACTCCTGTGTGATCATTGATCAGCACACCCTTGCAGCTGTACTCCGGAGACTGCCTCATTTCACTGAATTAAGAATGCAAATGCAGAAATAGGGACTTGGGGCTTTTCTCTCTCAGAGAAATAGGTTAATCAGCAAGCTCTCCTTTTGGATTCCTTATCTCTGGCTGCACAGAGCTGTAATTCTCAGCAGCATGGTCTGACAATTTGGAACTGCTGGTGTAGCAACAGAGCACCCGCCTGGAAAGCTGGGAATAGGAATTTGAACCTTGTGAGTCCGAAGACAGAGCATCTGACCAAGAAACAGGAGATCTGTACTCCATGCTACCTGCTCAGCTATTACAGCCAGATTTCCATTCTAGTAGAGGGGAAGCGCAGGGAATCAAAATGCTTTGTATAATGGTAAGGCTCAGCTGACACAAAGATCTTCTGTTTATCAGGCTAAGCTGGCTTCCCAACTGTAAGTAGCTTTGTTTCTACAGATGAGAAGTATGAGCCAGGCCAGGTTTGGACCAGCTGCCAAGCTAATAAGCCCTGCAGGAATCCAAAGTGACTACAGACCAAGTACTAAGCCTGAAGCAGTAAGTGCTGCCAGGTCTGAGCCAAATGAGACATATGTACACAAGAGACTCATTTGAGAAGGGCAATACAGACACACTTAAGTTCTGGCCAGGGCTCGCTTAGCCCAGCAGACCTAATATCTCAGAACCAGTTCCAGGCAAATGTTGCTGTACCACCTGCACATTTAATCTCGCTCTGTGAGCTAAACAAGGAAAGAAGTCCAGAGTCCTCCAGTGTGGTTTCATAGGAATCACTTATGGTTCAGCACTAATGCGTTTTTTGCCCCATTCTCCAGTGTATCCTAGCTGCTATTATTCCTGCCTGTCAGCTAGAATCTCAGCGTGCATTCCTTTTTTTCTTTACCCTCTCTAAAAATTAGTCAGGCCATCTACTGGTGACGGAAGTTGACTGTACATTAATGGCAAACACTATCACCTCTTCCATCAACCCTGTTTTAAAATAAGAGTGATTCATGGGCCTTTTACAAAAGGACAAGCTAAACACACTAGCTCCAAAAGAAGGTTCTGGAACATATATGCCTGTGACTGCCTTGCTCAAGTCACAGATAGATTTCAGACATATCTCCTCAGCATTTTCAACCGCTAAGCCCAAACAAATTCAATTTTAAGTCGCCTATCTTTAGTACATTTCATACGAAACTTAGTGCTTGGATTCCAGTCTGAGGTAAGAACCTCAGGTCAAGTGTGGCAATGTTGAGGCTCCTTAGAGAGGTTTAGCATTTTGTTTATGTTCTAGCTCTTTCTTTGCAGAAGGAGGATGATAGCATATTTATTCTCACAACCTCCCTGTAAGGAAGCAAAGTATTAAAGCTGACAAAGTAGCCAAGTACTTTAGCAAAGAAAGTGGAAAGTTGAGAGGTCATACAAAGTTCTTGAGTGAATGAGCATTAATGACTGCTTTGCTTTTTCATTTCAAGATGGTTTCTTAGTACTCATAAACATTTAATACCTCTTCTGAAAATAAGAAAAACAAAACCTTTAATGTGCATTTTGCAATCAGGAAACAAGAGGGACATTAAGAAACATAGACATTAAGAATAACCCAATGTCACAGCCAGTCTGCTGTCACACCTAAAGCTGCCACTGCAATGTGGGAGATTGATTTGCAGTTGTACAGCACTGTTCAAAAGCATTAGGACAGCAGCAACCCAATGGGGAAGTGCAGCTTGTTGAGATACAAAACAACATTCTGTTCAGTTTTGGCTTGACATACATATCACTTTCTACACTGCTTTATATTACCAGAAAGGTGAACACACTTGCTTGAAACCATTACATCCTAATGAAGTTTTTAAAAAAATCAAAGCAATAATCAGGAAACTTCAGATTCTCCAGACTACCACTGATGAAATTAACTTTCACTTACAAGTAAGCATCTTCATTCGGAGTCTTGATTTGTGCCTCACTTTTAAAATTATTTTTTGATTTATTCCTGTGGACAATTTATGTTAGTGCTTGACTCTAGAGTGCTTGTATACAATGTCACATACAGTAAATCAGTATGTGATATTCCCATGAAAAGCACATTGTTTGCATTATACCCACACCTGTAACTCTTGCCAAAATACTATGGCCATTTGTACCAATATAGAACCCTAGAAAAAATACATTCATTCTTTCTATCTACTTCAACTCTATAACCTTTCTTCTGAGGAACTAAGTAAAAATCCTTTAAAAAACAGTGTACTTGTACATTATGGACATTGGTTGCAAAACTCCAGATTTCACCTGTCTTTTCGCAAACAGAGGAAAACATGCACGAATTCACTGAAAAAAATGTCTTTAAGCATTGTTAGACTGCTGAAAAAAAAGATGCCTGGAGACTATTTCTCTCCTGCACTGAACTTCACAGCAGTGAGGATATCCCTACAAAGCAGTCACCGTAAAATGTTACCATACCGGTGATGATGTTCTACACACTTTCCACTGATGTAAATTCCTATAAAACTGCAAGGCAAAGTAAGACCTAGACAGTTATCAGTCTAAATTTCCTTCCCCATACCCTCCAGGCTTCCTGAGAATTACATAGATTTGTCTTTATTGCCCTATGCTTGTCAGATTCTGAGGTTTCTAGAAATCAGCATGATTTCCAGTGCACATTACCTTGCAGTTCTTACTATCAGTCAGGATCAGCCACTGGAGCAATAAAGATGAGTCAAGCACAGGCACGCCCTCTCTCCATGCCTCACACAGGCACAAGCCTCTCTACTGTGGCACACATTTTCTGATGGCATCACCGGGAATTCTTCTGTGTTGAAGAAATACGGGGAAAAAATAAAGCAGCAGAATGCTGTGAGTTTTTCTGGCTTGCAGATCAATCATAAGCACCTCCTGTGTGAAGAGCAGGATCTGGTTCAAAGTGTCAATTATCATATTAACACAATGAGCCATTACTACAAAATAAGCAGGAGCTAAATTAAGATCCCTGGCATTGTAATTCCAAATTTTCTGAACAAATTTTCCCATCTGCACTTAATTTCTCCTCCTCAAACAACTCTACCTTGGGTATTAGTGGCACATACTGGAAATCGTTGTAACACATTAGCTTTAAAAGATTTCATAATACAAAATAGAGGTGCACTGACTTTATGAGGTATAGTTAGTGAAACAGCAGTATTTATCTTCCTAATGATAGCATTGGTAGTAGTATTTTACTGTTTTTCCTACATTTTGATTCCGGATGAGACTTAAAGGTGCACTGTTGGTCACCATCCTAATATTACCTGCAGCATCTTGGGAGCTGTAGTCAAAAATCACACATCTAGGCTTCACTAGCATAAAGTTTGCTGAAATCTGTAATAATTTGTTCTATTCACACCAGTTTTACAAACTTCCTGACTAAAACTACTGGGTAGACCAAATGTAAATTTCTTCTCTCTTCTTACCTCACTAATTAAATCCCATGTAAATAAGGAGGTATAACTGAAACTTAAGTCAGATCTTAAAAAAACCAAGCTTTGTACAAAGTTCTAAACTCTCTATGAAAATAAGACAAAGTGAAACTCACAGCACTAGTTTTTATCTTATGACAATAATATAAGAAACACGTTATTTACAGTCCAATAATTAATTGCAACTAAGATCACTCACGATGCTATGTAACACTTTATAGGTAAATGTGATAAATAAAATGTCCATTCTACTATGTTATCTAAATCTAATCACTTGGAGATTCTTACTGCAGTATTACAGAAATAAGCTCTACATCTATGTCAACTTGAAAATTCATTATAGTAGGTACTATAAAAAAAAAAATACAACAAAACCCACAAAGCCAGCCCTCCATCCTCTCCCAAATAAAAAAATCTCATATAGGGATTCAAAAAGGTGCACACCATGAACGCTTGCACTTTAAGCCAATTCTCCTATTTTCCCCTATTCTGGACGAATGCCAGGTTTGGCTGAGAACACTGACGCCCAACGAGGTGGACCAAGAACCCCTCATGACAAGCTGAACTGCTGCACGGGCAGCGGCTCTGGCAGACCAGAACCGCCCGGCTGCCCGCACGGGCCCACCTTGGGCACCAAGCTCTGCATGCTGAAGAAGCGCCCCGGGCCAGGAGGGAACAACACGAGACTGGGTATCAAGGTGTACTTTAAACACGTTTTACTTTCACTCGAAGAGCCCGAAGGAGCCCTGACAGGAGCAGAGGAAGGGCTCAACCGCAAACCCTCTCTGCCCGGGACTCCTCACTCCTCCGCATTGTCTCGCGCGGCACCAAGCCCACCACACGAGCTCTCAGCACCCGCAACCAACCTACCCCTCCCCAACCCCCCGGCCTCTCTAGCCCGCCCCGCCCCGCTCCCCGTACCTGCTCCCGCCCCGCCCCCCCCACTCCGCCCCCCGCCCCGGCCCGCCTCACCGCTCTCCTCGCGCCGCCTCACACCGCCCCGCCCGCCTCGCCTCACCGCCCCCGCCCGCCTTTCCTCTGCGTCCTGCCTCGGGATTGGCTGTCCGCGGCGCAGCCCCGCCACCCGCCGGCCGCGATTGGCCCCCGCCCGCGAGCAGCTAGTGGGCGGGAACGCGGCAGCGGCGCTGCCATTGGCGGGAAGACGGCGGCCCGCAGGCCAGATTCAGCCGCCGGCGGAAAAGAGGGGGCGAAGGCGCTATTGTTGCTGAGTAGAGGAGGGCGGCGGACACCGGGGCCGGCGGGCGGCGCGGTGCGAGCCCAGCAACAGCCATGAGCGGCGGCGTGTATGGGGGAGGTGAGTTCGGCACCGCCTCGCTTGCCCTCTCCCCCCTACCCCGCCCCGCGGTCGCTGAGCGCGGCGCCGTCCCGTGAGGCGGCGCGTGCGCGGCCGCCCCGCGCGCTTCCCGCCCTCCCGCCGCCCCCTCCGGGCCCTGCGCGCTCCTTCGGGCCCCGAGGCGGAGCCGGGGCCCGCCTGGCCCCTCCGCTCCTTGGGTGCCAGCACGCGTGAAGAAGAGCAGGCGGCCGCGGGCCCTGTCCGTGCCCCTCCGGCGCAGGCGATGCTTCCCCGGGAGAGTGGCTGAGCCGTGGCCGCGGGCAGAAGCAGCTGCTCGGGTACCGGGCCGCCCTGGGAGACCCTGCTCTTTGGGAACTGGGGTGTCACAGAATCATAGAATCGCCTGGTTAGAGAAGAACTTTGAAATCATCGAGTCTGTACCTGTCCACTACTAAACCAGATCCCTGAGAATCTCCTCTCTGCCCGTCCTTTGAACACCTCCAGGGATGGTGACTCAGCCACCTCCCTGGGCAGCTGTGCCAATGCCTGACCACTCTTTCAGTGAAGCAATCTGTCCTAATGCCCAACCTGAACCTCCCCTGGTGCATCTTGAGGCCATTTCCTCTCATCCTGTCACTTGTCACTTGGGAGGAGAGACCAGCACTCACCTTGCTACAACCTCCTTTCAGGCAGTTGTAGGCAATGATGAGGTCTCCCCTCAGCCTCCTCTTCCTCCCAGAACACTTCTGCTTGCCCCTTCATGAGTAATAAAGTCCAGGGATTTTGTTCCCAACTTTGGTTTTCTTGAGAGTGTGCAGAGCACCTCTGTAGGGATCAGGGCTGCAGGGATGAGGGTGCTTCTTGGTGTAGCAGCCTTCGCTTACAGAATTGGTGTTTTCAGGCCCACCTTTTTAATTCTGATGAAACCCTGGAAGTCTCACCTTTGCGTGGTTGTTAATGTTAAAGGCTTTTGAAAGCTTTCTGTTGTAATCTGTTTAGATGAAACTATATTCTCCATCTTGTGTTAAAATTCCTCTTATGTTGAAGGAGAGTATTGCAGTGTTCCAGCTGAAGCCTGTATGCAGGCTTCTAATTGCTCTCTGATCAATTGGAGTTCTGAATAGAGACATTTCTCCTTATCTTGGAAAGGTGCTCTTCTTTAGTTAGCAAACCAGACAGGCAACAGGGAAATGATTGTAGTAGACTGTAATAACCATTCACCACCTCTTTCTTAACAATTATTTCAGATGAAGTCGGGGCTCTTGTTTTTGACATTGGCTCGTATACAGTGAGAGCAGGCTATGCAGGCGAGGACTGTCCAAAGGTGAGAATCAGTGTAACTAAATGGAAATGCAACATGAATTTGTGCCTTAGAGCTTGTTTGTTAGTTACGTGATTTTAGAATATGCTGGGGTTTGTTCTGATTGTATTGTATAAGGAAAGCTTTGAATTTATTAGGAAAAAACCACCCCAAACCATTAATAATTCTCATATATTACTTTTTGCCTTACAGGTTGATTTTCCAACAGCCATTGGTGTGGTCCTAGAACGGGACAATGGCAGCACTCTGATGGAGATTGATGGTGACAAAGGCAAACAAGGGGGCCCCACTTACTACATAGACACCAATGCCCTGAGAGTTCCAAGGGAGAATATGGAGGCCATTTCACCTTTAAAAAATGGAATGAGTATGGTGCTCTGCCTTTTTCTAACTGTTTCTAAAATAACATTGCTAGGCTGCAGAAAATCAACTTTTTCATGTAAATAGATGCTATGTATGGCAACAGAGGGTGTAAGAAC
This sequence comes from Tapera naevia, assembly GCA_033556795.1. Taxonomy (NCBI): domain Eukaryota; kingdom Metazoa; phylum Chordata; class Aves; order Cuculiformes; family Neomorphidae; genus Tapera; species Tapera naevia. The sequence goes on from JAUMJJ010000352.1 coordinate 4,241,580, forward strand.
AAATTGCATGAAGTGTAGTTGTTTTATAATGTTAGTGGGCTTTAGGCATAATTCTTGAAATGTTATGATCATGATGACAGAGGAAGAGAATTCTGCAAAGCAATTAAAGGAGGTGTATATCTGCTGAGGATAGCTTTTGACTAAAGACCTCAACACAAAAAAAAGGATTGGAAAATATGAATTTATGAAACTGAACAAAACTTAGAGGTAACTAATCTGCTTGTTTCAATGTTGTTACAGTTGAAGATTGGGATAGTTTCCAGGCAATTTTGGATCACACTTACAAGATGCATATTAAATCTGAAGCAAGTTTGCATCCTGTCCTTATGTCTGAAGCACCAGTGAGTAAAAGCAGCTTTGCATTTTGAGAAGTCTTAATTGCATCTTCTTGCTGACTCTACAGACTTTAGTCTTGAATGTCTGACATTGGCTTATAGGTTATGAGTGTTAAAACCTTGGCTACAGAAATAACAGTTTTCAAATACTTCGCCCAGTTCTGGAGGATAATCTGTTTAAGACAAATTTCTAAAAAAGAAAACAGTTTGAAACAGTTTTTGTGAGTTTCATTAGAAAGTATTTACAATTTGCTATTGTTTTTCACTTACCAATAAGAAGACAAAATTATAAAAGAGCACATCTCACTTTACTGCTTAGAATAAAAGCAAAAAGATATTTGGATATCTTATTAATTTACACTTAACAAAATACCATTGAAAATCTGTCTAAATTTTATTTAGCCTTACAAGGGATATTACATGACAGAGAATAATGGTGGAGAAGTTTTAATTGTTCTGTCTTCATTTCTATAAATGGCCTGTAAGGTGATGGAAGTAGATGTATACAAATTTCTTGGAAAATATGTGAACATTTTTCATTTAATGTGCTCGGTATATAAAGGGCAGATCTTAAAGTCAGAATACAAAAGGTAGGCATACTGTACAAAAGTTATGCTTTTATTTAAAAATAATCTTATGAAAAGGATTTTCTTTTTCATTATTCCTTTGTGTTGAATTATAGCTTGCACAGTATGGATGAATTTGCAATGGTTATTTCATGTTTAAGGGCTCAGTAGGTGTCTGAATATTCTCCTTGCAGTACTAATCTGACTTTATACTGGCTTGGAAAAAACTTCAAGTTTTCAGTAATGTTTAGGATATTTGATATATACATAGTGGTTTAGTCACAAGTGTGGTAGAACTGTAGGAAGATGCCTTGGAAACAGGAAAATCTGGATTTATTTTCCTTTCAACTAGGCAAGTTATTTCATGTATCTTTCCCCTTTTTAAAATGGGGATGTTACGTGTTTTAGAGAGTTCTTTGTGCGAAAGGTGCTGGAAGAGCTGTAGAAGTATAAAGAAATCTCCATTGTAACAGTAGAAGTGTATATTGCTTTTAATTCTGTGTTATAGATAAGCATGAATGTATTGTAGCAGACCTGTAATAGAAAAGGATCTAAAGAAGTAAATTACTAGAAATCTATCTGTATAGAATATTGATATGATTTGAAACAGCCTGCTCTAATGATACTCAAGATAAGCATAGCTTTCCTTTTGATCATTTATTTGTGATTTGTTTTGTTTTTTCTTCTAGTGGAATACTAGAGCAAAACGTGAAAAACTGACAGAATTGATGTTTGAACACTACAACATCCCTGCTTTTTTCTTGTGTAAAACTGCTGTTCTAACAGCGTATCCTTTGGAATGCTTCTCCACCTATGTGTGTGTCTGTGTCCCCAGAAATTATGCTAAACATATTCTAGGCAATTCCTAGTATGACAGCACATGTGACTTCTTTCAAATTAACTTTTCTGTAAACATTTAAGGAGGAACTAAACAGATTCCATTTCTGAACTTTTTGAGTGTTGGGGCATAGTTTTGAACTTCTCCCAGTCTGACTGTTTTCCTTGGAGGTTGTGTCTTCCCACCCCACCTTTAACTTTTTTTCCCATTGTATACCACAGGTAAGAATATTATAGGATTAATATAAAGTCTCACTTTTGTACGTCCAAAGCTGAAGCTGGTTCACAGATAGAAGTTAAATGCCATATCTCTACGAGATTGTGCACTTCATGGGAAGATGATACGCACTGGTAAATGGCAAATCCTTTTGTAGAGCCAAGAAATAACACATAGGAGTCCTCATTCCTAGTTATGCTAATTATATTTCCCTTAATTGTTGTGGCTAGTTTTGCTAATGGCAGATCTACAGGTCTCATTTTGGATAGTGGAGCAACACACACCACTGCTATTCCAGTGCATGATGGATATGTACTTCAGCAAGGTAAAAATTTTCATGGGTAACAGCATTGTGATATCAAGGTACCATTAGTTTTATTTCTGCTTTTACAGTTATTATTTTAAAATCTGTCTATCCCCTTAAATATGGGAAGAAATGCTAGTGGTGTTCAGTGACAGTTTGTTGGGAGAGTTTATTCATTATTTCAGTGCTTTCCAGGTTACTGGGTTTTTTTGGTTCTCTTTTTGTCTTCTAGGCATTGTAAAATCACCACTTGCGGGAGACTTTATTACTATGCAGTGTCGGGAGTTGTTTCAGGAAATGAACATAGAGATAATTCCTCCGTATATGATTGCTTCAAAGGTGGGAAAGTAATTTTATTTAGTTCAGTGTTTTCTCGGGGAAGCACTTAAATGGTTAACTGATGATGCTATTTCCTACACTCTCAGGAGGCAGTTCGTGAGGGGTCGCCAGCAAATTGGAAGAGAAAAGAGAAGTTACCCCAGGTCACTAGGTCTTGGCACAACTACATGTGTAATGTAAGTGGGTAATTTGTCCCATTCTCAAACTCCCCCAGACGCCCCTTAAAGAAATTTCGTTCATGAGTATATCAGGTTTTCCTCTTGAAGAACTAGAAAATCTTTTTAAAAAATCAATATCAGTTCTATAAATTCTGGTAAATTGAAGACTTAAATTCTTCTGTTTTATTTTTAACTCCATAGTGTGTCATTCAGGACTTCCAAGCTTCTGTCCTCCAAGTGTCAGATTCAACCTATGATGAACAGTACGTCACTGTGTTTTCCTTCTTGTAAAGTTAATTATCAGTTATGCATGGGGTGCTTAGCCTCTTATTGCTGTTGGCTGGATTTATTACAGAAGTTTTTAGATAAAATCTGTTTATTTCTGAAAGTAGAAGTACAGTTTATATCCAGGTGATAGTTTTTTATTATGATCTTGTGCATCTTGGAGTTAATATTAGCAGAAGTGTAGGTCATATCAATCACAATACTCCAGTTGAAATCTTGCTGTGTAGTGCTACTGTGATAATGTAACATCCTGTTTACATTGCATTTTATAATATTTTGCTTTCTGACGAATGCTCTAGGGTAGCTGCACAGATGCCAACAGTTCATTATGAGTTCCCCAACGGCTATAACTGTGACTTTGGTGCTGAGCGCCTGAAAATTCCTGAGGGATTGTTTGACCCTTCTAATGTAAAGGTAAACCAACTGCGATATGTAGTAGTTGGAAGGTTTTAAATTACTGAATTATCACATGGCTTCCGTTTGTATGATGTTTTTAATTTTGTGGTTTGTATGTGTGTATTTACACTGTGTGGTTCTCTTGGGGGTACAATTTGCCTGTGTTGTTGTAGGGCTGGGCTAGCTGTGGACAAAATGTAATTCAAAATGGGTGGTAATGAGCTGAATGGGAAAATAGGATTTTTTTTTTTTTCCTTCCCTAAAAAATGCTAAGCTCCCTCTCTAGTAATATTTGTAAATTCAACTCATTCAGGGCTTCTGTGTGCCTTGCTCTCTTAAAGCGGTGATGTGTAGATTACTAATTTTAATTCTAGGGTTTATCTGGTAACACGATGTTGGGTGTGAGCCACGTTGTCACAACAAGCGTTGGAATGTGTGATATAGACATCAGGCCGGTAAGTGTTAGTCAGACATGGATTATTTTAAGACATAGATATTTTTGTACTGATACAATTTTTTGGGACTAGAACACTGTTGATGAAGAAATGTGGATTTCCTAGGATAATGATAAACACAGTAGAATAATTCCTTAAGTGTTAGTATTTGTATATGGAAATACATGCAATTACTGCTTTGTCTTACAAATGCTAAATGAGGATTTTTTACTTTTTCTCAGTGTTTCTACCTATACATAAAGAGCTAACGTCACTGTGTTAATGTGCATTGGATTGGCTTTGAATGAGCATTTTCTGTTCATAACTTGGAGTGTTATCTTCAGATTTTTGGGTGTGGCAAATAGATTTTCAAGGTATAACCAATTACATAGAACTTCTGTAGAGAGTGAAAAGGAGAAAAGAGGTTTTACAGGAAAACTTACTCTTTTAAAACTATTTTCTAACTTCCTCATGTGTCAGTTTGAAAATATTCAAGTTTGATGTGGGCTGCGTGATGTGGACTGTTTCAAACATTTTTGCTCTTAACTGACATGTCAGACTGGCTGAGCTGACCAGGCCATGACTTGTGTTCACCAGCTGCAGTATTAGTGAGATGGAAAACTGTTGCGGTGCTGTGGGGTTTTCCTTTGTGATTGGAACATCCAGCTGTAAGGAAACCAACAATTTGGATACACGAGATAACCTGTAGGTGTAGGTTTCTCTAGCAGATTATGTGTGAAATCATTTAAAATCATTAATCACATAGCTTCAGGTCTTCCTTGTGTAGTTTATATTAAGATGCCTTGAAATATTTTTCCAGCGATTAAAAAATTAATTGGCATGGTATGGGTAGTATTGTTGGCATTAAGTGATGTGTTGTTGCTGTTGATTATAGGTACTTGTGTGCTATTCCTCTCTGTTCTGTGAAACAGTTGTTTTCAGAATGATTTCAGAGTTAATATTGTAGGGTGATTTTTCTTTTTTTTAGGGCCTCTATGGCAGTGTGATTGTAGCAGGAGGAAACACTCTGATACAGAGTTTCACAGACAGATTGAACAGAGAGCTGTCTCAGAAAACTCCACCGGTAAAAAAGCTCTTTCAATTATTGCCTTGAGTTACTTACCATTTTGTTTTTCTGCCACATAAATACACAAGCATGTATCATAGCTCTGACTTCGTTAAGAACCTGGCAACTGAAGAGATATCTGTGGGGTAAGAAGTCTCCTCCTCCCCTAAAGAAAAGAATGAAGTCTTGAAATGTTCTTATATGGAATGAATTCCAGCAGATATTATAACTGCTTTCTGAATGTTTTACTTCTCCATTCCTGCTTTCAGGAAAGTTCTGTAGTTGTCCCTAAGCAACAGTCACTGTTTCCCTTGATGGCCTCTCTTTTGGAGTGTTGCCGACTAACTTGACGCACATTCAGTCATTCTGCCTGAGGTCTTGTCACTTTGTCATGGGAATTGTTCTTCCTGGATTCTACAGACAACTCAACCTGTTCATAGATAAAACCTGGTGATTTGACATCCTTGTATTTTTGTTTTAATCACTTAATGTCAAAGAAATTATTAATACCTTACACCTGTGTTCTTGAGAGCACTTACAATTTGTGATAATTTCTTGAATATTCATACTCAAGAAAAAATGTTCTACTTGTAGCAACTCTGAAATCGTGAATGTTCCGAGAAACTGAGATGTCATTACTTGCTGCTTCTTACAATAGCTGAGCAGGAACCCACTGAAATACAAAGATTTTGTTGCTACAAGGCATTATGAAAGCAAAAAGAATCAGAATAATTAAGTTCAGCCATGTTAGATGTTTTAAGCCTAGGATGCACTTTAAGTAGCCCAGTGTTAGAGATGACAATATATACTGTGAGTATTATTGCTCTTTGGCTGCCCCACTTCTAGCCTGCTGGTCCCTACTGGGAGACAAGATAAAAGCTGCACGTTCTGTTCCACCATGGCTGTTCTTGAATTCTAAGTACAGGGCAGATGAGAATTATTGCAAGTTTAATAAAGTTGACATCTTTCACCTATGTGTTGATATATACACCAAGTTCCTTGTGCTGTCCTTTCCTTGTCCCCAGAGGTCCCCAGCCTACAATTTGTCTGATTGCTCTTTTGTTTTACCTCCTTTTCTCCTCAGAGCATGCGCCTGAAGTTGATAGCAAACAACACAACAGTGGAGCGGAGGTTCAGCTCATGGATTGGTGGTTCGATTTTGGCTTCTTTGGTTAGTGAACGTGTGTTGTTATGTTGCTATGCTAAGCAGCACTGTTACCCAAAACTAATTCTGCCTGACTGCACTTAGCCAAGTTAGAGCTACCATAGCAATCATCATCTGGTGAAATGAATCTATTTGAAAAACAAGATGTGACCATTTCCAATCAAAAAATAACTTGCCACTTCCTCTATTTTTAATGGCAAAGTGCAGGCATGAAATACAGTATCTAGAAATTACAAGTGGCAAACCTGTTTCTACATCACATTCCTGAGCCTAGTTCTACAAATTACTAAGTACTGAAATGGTTTCTGGGGATTAATTTAGCAGTATGGAAAAGGGAGACCAAAATCAGCTTTTGGTACTGCAGCTTCCTGTGTTCAATTGCTAGCAATATAAAACTGAAAGTAAAAGACAGTTAGGCAGATCAGGTCCTCTTACCTCATTTAATATAGACTTGATTGTATTTCCTCTTAGGAAAAGCTAATCATGTGTTTTGTTGTTTTGGGTTTTTTTGTAGGGTACTTTTCAACAGATGTGGATTTCCAAACAAGAATATGAAGAAGGAGGGAAGCAGTGCGTAGAAAGAAAATGTCCTTAAACCTCTCACTGTGAAAACTGCTGCCTGCTCAGCGCTCCTTCTGTTTTATAGCTTTAGCATACTCAGGAATGGGATGGACCGTTTTGTAGAAAGTTTATATTGGATTTTTTGCATAATTCCAAGTTCCATTTTAACAAGCCTTTTTTTCTTCTTTTTAGAAAATTTGGGAGACTTAATTGGTACTGTCATAGAAAAAGGATGTTTGCATCCCTTGTAAAGCAATAATTCACGTAACAAGCATTTTATAATTTTGTATAAATGTCTATTTTCTGTAGTATCTTTTCCTGGGAACAGCTTTACAGGTTAGCTAATTGATAGAGATATAACCTTGCAAATGCCTGTGCAAATTTATTAAAAATCTCATGTCTACTTTCATATATTAGTCTTCCTTGCTGATACTTTGGCCTTAAATTTGCTCTTATTTCTCTCTTAAAAAATAAAATTTCATCTTCTATATTTGAGCAACTTTGTGAGTACTTGGAGAGAAAGTTCCTCTTCTGTGTTAAAAATGGGAAGTTTGTGTTTAGTGAACTACTCTAGGTGACTTGTTTCAGTGTAAACTTTTACAGTCTAGTGAAAGGGTTACACTCCATATAGTGAATGTTTATATGAAGCACTGGTTTGCTAATTTTCTATTATGGAGCAATTTCATTTTGGTAAACAATCAGTGCTTTTGACCTGATTTTTAAGAATGTATATAATGCTTTTATGATGTAGGTGAGAAGCAAAAATTTTTCAAGTCAGGAAAGTTACGGCAAAGAATTGTCTCTACAAGACGACGAGAAAAGTCATAGGCAGTCTCGGGCTGTGGCGTGATGTTTCCCAGGGAGCTGCAGTTCATGAGGATATTCACTGCTGGTAGGGCTCCCTCCGTGGACTCACTGCAGCAGCACTAAGTGCCTGCATTTTGTGTGGGGAGCATGCACTCAGGGGAAGAGGGAGGGGATGTTGTTTTTCAGCAGGAACCGGCTATCAAGGTGCAGGTCTGTGTTGCTGTTAAGCTTTCTTTAATTGACAACTGTGCCACCTTCTGTATTAGGACACAATGACATTTTGCTCTTTATCTTAAAAGCTGTGGAAAACTAAATAGCATTTAGCTCATTTAAAAACAAAAAATGAAAATATACTGCTGCGTTTTTTGTGTCCTGAAAGACATTTTGGGTAAATAATGATGAGGCCTCTAGCTGAAAATGAGTTTCACATTACCTCCAAACAATAAAGTAATTTATCAAAACAGCCTGCTTTTGTTGTATAACCATGGGTTTGCTCTTGAGACAAAGTTGCTTACTCCAGATTTCCAAAGCTACTGACAAACTACACTTCCCTTTCCAAATGTGGCCAATGTAAGCCAGCTACAACAGGTGCTGCAGGTCACCAGCTGTTGTCATACTTAAGAAATGCATTCAGGTGGAGTGTGTAGTGTCAGTTGGGCTTGTGTCTTGGAACACTGCAATGAGGAATGCTTTAAAGTGCCTGTGGCATCGGTGAAGTACCAAGACTGATGAGACAGCTTGTAGCTGTAGGTGAAGATAGAGAGTAGGGTTATTAGTTTCTCTTCATTAATTGAGTACACATTTTGGGCTTAGGCTTTGTTACATCTAATCTAATTTTATCTTATCTTCTATGTCCCTTCTTAAAAAAGAATGTATGATGGTAGTACCTGTAAGTGTTCCAGCACCATACGGAAAGCAAAACTTTGGGAAGAAGTTTCTCTTTTAAGAAGTGGGTATTTTGTGAGATGCAGAGGAGCAGCTGAAGGTCAAGACAATGGAGACATATCTATCTATTATCTACAGCTTTGGCTCCCCTGGAATTTCCCCTGGTTTATCAGATTATAGGGCATAGCACACTTCCTTCCTGAAAGAGTAGTATTTGTAACTTTATCCTAAATTTCTACACAACCTCACCTGAAGGTAAAAAGCTGTCTTGAAGTGTTTACCATCAACTGAGAACAACAGCAGTACCTTTCTGCTTCAGTTTAACAAGTTGTTACCAGTCTGCCTACAGACATCTCGCATACTGCGAAAATAAAAAAAGCACTGCTAACACTTTAGCCAAATTCAAACATTTGCAAACTTCACCAGCTAAATACTTCAAAATTTGTAACAACCAAGACTTAAACCAGGGTAAAAAGTTCCTTGTAGCAGACTGAAGAGTGTATTTTCCCTTGCTTTTATGTAGAAAGTGCATGTAAGTGAGGTGACGTACCAGTAACTAAGATGGTCAGGAAACAAAGGGAAGTACAGGAGTTTGAGGCACCCATATTTCTGTCTGGGTTTAATGTGTACATGTTAAACTCAACCAGGTATATATTATCCCTGGACTTCATACCTCCATCTGGCAGGCATGGAAGTTGCTGCCTTTCCTCATGTATGATGTGTGTCTCATTTTTATAATAGCTGCTCAATATGTCATTTTTCAAATGTTTCTAAAAACAACTGTTAGGATTGAGTTATACACCAAATGCTTAATTCCAGACCAAAAGTTTAATTTGGGTCATATATGGGATTTAAAAAAAAAAAGAGACAGAGACTCTCAGGAATGCTCAGTCGAGTTGTTGGCTGTTTTCAGAACTTGCTGGTGGTCCAGTCACAAAGATACTCGACCAACTGCTTGCAGTTCTCTTCCAGCATATTACTGGCTCTGAGATTTTACAGCAAGGTGAGGGAACTTCCTTTGCAAGACCTTCTGCCTCGTCCTCTCTAAGTTTCGCCTCCTGGCCCTTGTAAGCAGAGACTTTTCAAGTCTGAGTCTGAAATAAAAAAAGTCATTGTGGTCAGCTTCTAGATAGCTTGTAACAATCTTAATGAGCTCAGCCTCTTAATCAATTAGAGGTTCCCAGTGATTAGCAACTTCAGTATTAGTTTGCTTTTGATAAACAAAAATGCCTGCAAAGCAAACTTTTTTTTTCCTTCTGCTATTGAATTCTACAGAAATTCAGCCCCTGGGAGGATCCTGGGTACTCTGCTTGTAAAATGACTTTTACAGTGCAACTTCATAGATAACCAAATCTCTTCATAACTAAGATCGGAACAGCAAAAAAAAATACAGCTTGCTCTGTTTAAAAGCCTTTTTTTCAGTGTACTAGCTGTAAAAAGAACAAGTTTATTACTATTTCTTCCTTGCAAAGTGGAATAAGGACTAAGGAATGGATCAGAAAATAACTTTCAATATAAAAAAATCTTTTTACCTGATGAAGTGATTCACATGAGGTAAGTAATAGAATCTCCTCTTTTTGTACTTTTTGTTCAAGTACCATGGTATTGGCCATTCCTTGAAGGTGTACCTGTTCAAGACGGAGAAAAGCGATTGTAGTTCACATACTTTTGAACTTGTTCTTGGTTTCTACCAACGGGTGATAAAATGATCTGACAGTAGATTGCAAAATTTATATGTATTTACATTCAGCTCTGTTGCTGGCTTTTTGTAACTACATCTCGTATGTTGCTGGCATCTTTCTGGAGGAAGTGGTCTTGCTTTACAAACTATAGATGTTTGAAGAGAGGGCCCAATATAGATTCTTTGCTCTTAACATTTTCACTCTTTCACAAGAAAATTTTCAAAACTTGATGTGAACAAAATGCGTGAAGAGTTGTTTCTGATTTTCTTCTAAATGCCAGCATTGGGAGTGTCACATCAGGAGCAAATCTGCCTGAATGTAAGCCTTTCCCCTACATATAGACTGTTACCGTTTAGGGTTCTTCCACATATGGGCTGCACAGATGGCTGTGCAGACTTACCGACAGTGTATCCTGACTGTGTCAGACCTGCTACTCTGCATACATCAGTTTCTGCACCTCTTAAGACTATTTACTGTTGGTTGCCCTCTTCCCCCTGCTGCAGCTGGGGACTGGACTTCCAAACATATGAGCACACCCTTCTTTGTGGACAATGTTTCCAAGCAGAGAGATACATGGAAGCCTTATCCCTAGAGATGTAAATCAGCAGGGTACTAGTAAATGTACTAGCCACTAGATTTACAAGTAATGGATAAACAAATGGATAACAACTGAAGATACACCATTATTATAATGTGTGACCTTCTGTTATCTACCCTGTTACTGCAGAGCTGAATACTGCAATTAGTGCTTCAAATACCAGTATGACATGGTAAAATACTGGTTAATGAAATAGCTGACACTGCCTGAGCCTTCAGCTCAGTCATCACCTGGCATTTCAATAAATTATTGAAACTATCTGGACAATAAATAATTCTAAGGGTAGAAGCTTCTAAGTTAAATATCTGCCAAAACTAGCAGGGAACTCCAACGCATGTTTACGTGGTCTCATGCAGTACTTCGGGTGGATGTCCCCTAACGTGTGGATTTTGCACTATAACTAGGGAAGTGCAGTGGTTCAATTTGAACAGTGCTGCCTGCTTCATTCCTGTGTTACAGCAACAGTGATAGTAACAGGTGTCCTCGGAGTACAGAAATCATATTATTTAGCTCCAATTATAACCACATTAAAAAAAAACAACAAAACTCATGAAGCACCTGAATGCTGACCCTAAAACACATTTCTTTCTATACAGTGTAGAATCCTTCCTTGATTAGGTAAGAGTTTTCTGGTAAAGAGACGTGCTACAAGAAAAATTCATACACAAGAAGAAGAACTTTTCCATACCAGTATGTCCGTCCCAGGAAGTCATGTCTCCACTCGCCAGGTGCTGGCTTTTCATGGCCAGTCTGTAAAAGCCTCAAGGCAATTTCTCTTTCTCGGACAACCAAGTCTATATTTTTCATAGACTTTTCTACCTGGAAATAGGGAACAGTTTCAGGATGAGTCAACAAGACACAATGTCGACAATTCAAAAGATCTCAAATGAAGATTTAAGACAGAATTTAAAGGGAAAGCAAAGATAAAACACACTAGGAGTCCCATCATGAGTAATCTCACAGTTGTGGTATGAGTCAAACAGCTGAATTGGTCCCGACTAATAGAACAGAACAGAATGGGTGCTTAAAAACCTAACTTACAAGCAGAACAAATAGGAAACAATTGACTGCCTGATATTCCATTAAAGACTTTCCACCTAACCTATAAAGCCAGACCTAATGCTGATGCTAGAAGTACAGAAAGGTCTGAGAAAGAGGCAGGAAAGAAGCAGAAGCAAGCAGAAGATATGCTGTATGTAGTTCTGTCAGCTGGTTTCTACTGGCTGTTTGTTATTCTAGTTTTTGCTTCGGAGTCTGGTCACAGCCTCAGTAACGCCCTGTCACTGATTACAAAGCTGCCTTGACCAAACCGTGACACTTCAGTTGAAGGGTTTTTGGCCAAGTCTGTCTGGTATTACTGTAACACATTACATACGGCAACATATTAAGGCTCTGGGAAGCTGCTAGAGCTGATTTTAATAGGCAGATTGCTGTATTTTGTCTCAGTGGGATCACAGTAGGTAACTGATGCTTGTCTTCGCTTTTCTTGGGCTTCAGCCAAAACCAAAGAGGCAACTGGCAAGACTAAACTTCTGAAGTGCTGGGGACACTTACTTAACAAGTTACCTCCCAAAACATTTTCTACTTTGATTCATAGCTGCTGAATATGGATGTGTGGCTGGGACTAAGCAGAAGATACTGCTCAGAACGGGAATTATCCATCAAAGTTGGGAAACAGTATTACAATAAATTAGAAAAAAGATACACTTGGAGATCCAGACAAATGGTTTATATTGGATCTTCCCTAATTTGTAAGTACAATGATGAAATGACAAGAGTAGGAGACCAAATAAATCCATGTCTGACACAAAAAACGGAGATCATAATGTAGCTGCACGTGTATGTGGTGGCAGCTAGCAGTTAAATGATTAACCATACAAAGAAGTTCGGAGGAACCTTGTAAAGGTTCCTCTTTTTCCAAATTAATTTTGATAAACTGAGGGGTGTCTGAATATCTCTCAGGTCAAACAGCTGGATTATTTAACTGGCCAGTGAAGGCGTAGATTTCCATCTGTGAGCCATAAGCACAGAGATGGCAGTTGATTAATAAGTAAAGTAGGTTTTCAATGGTAAAGATATTGCGAAAAGAATCTAATAAATTAGTGGCACAATCACAACAATGCAAAAGAAGCAGGGGATGACAAAAGTGAGGACAGGGATGAATCAGAGACACAAGTCTGGAGATGACAATGTCAGGCAAGAAGTAGGAAACAGTTAAGAGAAATCAGGAACTTTTTAGGAATCCTCTAGTGCAGTTTAAAGGCATGAAGATGGCACGATATTTCTTAACATTACATAATGGGCAGAAGGGCCTTTCCCACTGTATTGCTTGAGCACAGTGTGTGTGCTTATACTAAAACCAGGGCAATAATTTCTAAAATGGTCTTTAACAAGTTTACAGCACTTCACCTTTCACTAAGCAATTTTGCTTACAAGTTATACTTTTAGCCAATATGAAAAGTTACCTTTTCTAATCGTTCTGGACTTGGCATGGGCTTGAGTTGTCGTTTCGATTCTTGTTCTAAAGTTAAAAGCATGTTTCTTTCTTTCAGTAGGACATACCTAGATCAGAAAGCACATGACTTCAAAAATATTGCCTCAATGCACCCGCAACTACTCAGTCACTCATTCCCCTGCTGGACAGAGAACAGTCCAACCTATTCTCCCACATCCTGGACCTGCTAGCTTCACATCAGGAAGAAAATCCATACCAACCAACTGGTGAAGGCCCAGTAGACAAGCGGAGAGCTAGTGTACAGGGACACACAAGGAGAGGCTGAGGGAGACAGATTTACCTAACTCGGAATAAAGCAGGCTAAGGAGGGAAGAGTTTAACATTAGTTTTCTACTACCTGACAAAGACAGAGCCACACTCTTCTTATAGGTGCAGAAAAAGACAAGATATAGCAAGGAAAGAAACTATTCACAATAATTAAGTACAAGTTTAGTCCTGGCACAGGTTGTACAGAGTAGCAATGCGATCTCCCGCATTGGAAACTTTCAAAACCTGAATGGAGACAGCCCTTATCTGATATAGCTGTTATACCCATCAGAGGTCCCCTAGAATGAAGCCTGTCCTGCAGCTCAAACAACCCCCAAAGAGGCCAACTCCACCTCCTCATGCCAAACCTGAACACTTTGTACTAGACACAACTACAACACAATCACCTGCAGTACTGCTTCTGTATTCTGAGCAGGACCAGAACAGAGGCTACTCCAAACCCAGTGCAGGCTTAAGCACCAGAGCTGTATGCACTGCCTGCGTTTTAATAAAACATGCAGAGCTGCTTTGAAAGAAGAGAAGCTGCTCCACTAAAACTTACTTACCAAAGTTTGTGCAAGTCTTCACTGCTCTTGCCCCTTAGCTGCTTTATATTCCATGCATCCCCTGTAAAAAAAAAAATTTTTTTTTTTTTTTAATCAATTTAACAGAACAAAGTTCTCTTATTCTGGAAAAAAAAAAGTTCTCCTGTTAGCAGGCTCAGCTGACTCAACAGAACAAGGATCACTTCTTCAAAAAACCTTCCTCTTGGAAAGCCAGCCTGTGGATATTCAGTGTTACTTTGAACAAATACATACAGAAATGCAATAATGCTTACTGTTTGTGTTTGTAAAAAGCTGAGAACAGGAAAAGCTCTAAGATGAAGTCTTCACATTGAAATACTTTTCTTCCATGGTACTGTAAATGTCACCAAAGAATATCTCTTCTACAATACACTCTTAAGAGCAAGGCAGAGGACTTAGAGCAAAATATTTTGTGCATAATAGCCATTTGCTTTCTTTGCTTTTCACAGAATACACACAGAAAAGATAAAATTAACTGACATAAAGAAGTACATGTGTGTACACACACACATAAGTTTTATGCAGCTATGAGTAGTTTCTACCATGCAAATAGGTCAGACTTCAGCTGCGCAGAAGTGCCTCAAAGAGCACTGTCAGATACATTAAATACAACTCACCAGACTTTACTTTTTTTTCTCCCCAGTTTTGTGGATCATCAAAAAACTCCTCCAGACCCTTCCGAGACAAAGTAGTGTGCAGAAACTTCAATGGATGGAGGGGCTCAACTTGTGCTAGGCTCTTGTGGAACAGATTCAGTGTCAATCTGCAAAAATTAGAAGGAAAACTTATATATGATAACAAAAATAACACTCAGCTAAACAGGGCTGTATCTTCCATCCCTAAATGCACAGGTTCCATAGGTGACTATGGTAGCCTGGTGGCAAAGGATGCAAGTTGTCACCTCACCGCTGCTCTCCCCTCTACCCTGTCTCATCTTTCTACATTTACCTACACTCAGGGATAAAGAGAATCATGGAATGGTTTGGGTTCAAAGAGACCTTAAACCTCATCCAGTTCCAACCGTCCAGGCATGGGCGGGGACTCTTCCCACCAGACCAGGCTGCTCAAGGCCCCAAACAACCCGGCCCTGAACACTTCCAGGGAAGGGGCATCAACAGCTTCCCTGGGCAACCTATGCCAGTGTCTCACCACCCTCACAGTGAAAAATTTCTTCCTATGTCTAATCTAAATCTTCTCCCTTCCAATTTAAAGCCATTCCCCCTCATCCTATCACTACCTGCCTTTGTAAAAAGCCCCTCCCCAGCTTTCCTGTAGCCCCTTCGGTAAGGTCTGCCCGGAGTCTTCTCTTGTCCAACAAGCCCAACTCTCTCAGCCTGTCCTCATAGAAGAGGGGCTCCAGCCCTCTGATTATCTTCGTAGCCTCCTCTGGACTCGTTCCAACAGTCCCACATCTTCCTTATGCTGGGGATTCCAGAGCCGAACACAGGACTCCAGGTGGGTGAACATTAAAAGGAAGAGCCAAGCCCGAGGAACACTGAAGGCGATCCCGGCCTCCCGCGCTGTTCCCCCCGCAGGGCCATAGCGCCACACGCACGGTGCCGGTGCCACCCCCGTGCCAGGGGCAGAGCAGCAGGGCGGCGCTCGGGGCTGCCTTCACAGGACAGTTATAACGCGACCCTCCCCCCCCCCGCAGCCCTGGGCAGGAAAGGCCGGTACAGCCAAGGGCAACCCTTCTTGCCTCGGCAACCGCGCCGCGCCCCTTGCCCCGACCGCTGCCCCAGCGACACCGCCCCGGTGCCCACCCGGCAGTCACCGAGCCCGGCCGTGCCCCCGGCAGCCGCAGCACACCCGGTAGGCGCCGGCACAGCGCGGCCGCGGCCACCGCGGCCGCCATCATCCCCCGACTCCCACAGTGCCCCGCGGCAGCCGTGAGCCCTCCCCGACTCCCACAATGCCCCGCGGCCACCCTGTTCCCCCCAGTCCCACAATGCCCCGCGGCCATCATGACGCCATTCCCCCCACAATGCCCCGAGGTGCGGACGGCGCCCCACGAGAGCGAGGGAAGGACCTGCCCTTTTCCAAGATGGCGGCGTGCTAGCTTCACCCCGCCGCGGACAGCGGCGCCGCCGGCCCCGCCCCCTTGCCAGTTCCAGCGATGGCGGCCATGAGCCTAGTTCTGCGCGCGGCGGCGGCTTGGGGCGCGCGGCGGGCGGCGATTGGCGCTCCCTTCTCCCGGCTCCCCGGGGCCGCCCGCCTCCCCGGCACCGGCGGTAGGAGCTCCGCGGCGGGAGGGGGCTAGCGAGGGACGGGGGCGCCGGGGGCGGGGTGACCTTGGGGAGCGGAGGAGAAGGGCCCTGCTGAGGAGTTATGGAATGGTTTGGGCTGCAAGGGGCCTTAAAGCCCATCCAGCTTCACCCCCCTGCCACGGGCAGAGACACCTCCCACTGGATCAGGGTGCGCAAAGCCCCATCCAGCCTGGCCTTGAACCTCACGTATAGCTTCCCTGGGCAACCTCTGCCAGTTCCTCACCAGCCTCAGCGTGAAGAATTTCTTCTATGTCTAATCTCAATCTTTCCCCTTTCAATTTAAAGCCATTCCCCCTTGTCCTGTCATTACCTGCCCTTGTAAAAAGCCCCTCCCCAGCTTTCCTGTAGCCCTCTTCAGGTACTGGAAGGCCACTGAGGTCTGCCTGGAGCCTTCTCCAGGCTGAACAAGCCCAGCTCTCTCAGCCTGTCCTCATAGCAAAGGTGCTCCAGCCCTCTGATCGTCTTCATAGCCCTCCTCTGGAACTGTTCCAACAGTTCTATATCCTTCTTATGCTGGGGACTCCAGCATTGGACACAAGTTTCCAGGTGGTGGAGAAGCAAGGGAGAATCACCTCGCTTGACCTGCTGGCCATGCTGCTTTGGATGCAGTCTGGGACAGGGTTGGCTTTCTAGGCTGCGAGCACCCAGCCTGCCTGGGCAAAGGGGCCACCACCTTGGGCAAGGGGGGTCAGCTGGTACCGGCGGCTAAGGCTTTTCTTGGGCTCAGGTGTGGGAAACCCGTTCATGGCACAGAAACATCAGCGTGTATCAGCATTCGTCTGAGAAGCTACAGTTCTGGGGAATAAGGTGGATCAGAATTGGCAGCAGGCCATACCTATCCCAGTGATTGATTTGTTGGCACTCATAGGTAGAAATACATCTAAAGTTAGGAATAAAAAGGTTCATTCTAGCAAAATAGGAAATTGGTTCCTGCAGGAACTTTGGTATCCTCCAGCAAACCAGCTCATAACTGCTCAGCCACTACTCTGAGCTGCTTTCCCTGTACCCCTTCCCCGCCTTCCCTGCCCCCAGACATATGTCCTGAACCTTATCCTGACACCATCACCAAAGGGAGAGAAAAGCATAATCCTTTGGTTCCATTTTCAGCTCCTGTACGACATAGCAGCGGCCATGGGAAGAAAATGTTTATTATCAAGGCAACAAGTTTTTATGACAATCGGTTTCTGAACTTGTTGGTGAGTTAAACCCAAATTTATTGCATTCAGTATAACACATCCCTTGCAAACAGTGTAAGAGTGTCTAAAATACAATTTTCTCTATTGTTTATGTGACATCACCTAAAATGCAATTAGCATTATTCAGATAAACAAGAATTTGCAGTTGTCCTCCTCAGGAATTTTTTGTCACATGTTGTAAAATCAGGGCCCAATGAAGTAAAAAGACACAAGATCAGCTGAACAGCAAAGATTGTGATGGGTGCTTAAATTAATGCTGTAGTAGCATTCTGAAATTATGTCTGTGTTCGTATATGCGTAACCTGCAAATGCTTTCCACTCCATCCTCCTTTTTAAAACATGTTTGGTTACTTTTCTGCAGAGTTTGCCTTCAGTTACCTAAACCACTAACACAGGAGATTTAGACTTAGGAAGCCTGACCTTAGTTCAACCCCTAAAAAGCTAGGCTTGAGGTAAAGCCTATTATGACGGGTAACAGCAAATCTGATGCAACTCCCTTTCTGTGATCAGGCTTCCTTTCTCTGTCCTCCACAATTACCAAAGCCAGCAGTGGCTGTCTTTATGTTGGAGGATATTGGATTGGTGTTAGTGTCCCATTACAGTGAATGCTGAAGCCGGTCATCACAAGATGCTGAGACAAGCGTTCAGGGAAAGCATTACTGTCTGCTTCTGCAGAGGCTGACTGCTTTGGGAGATAGAAAGCTCAACAAAATAGGCTCAGGGATTGAGACAGCATTGCTGTTTTGGTGTTCTAGTTTGTTGATTAACTCATTTTAAGCAGCATTATGTCTATATATAACATTCCTGTCTAACGTATGGATGCAAATCCAAGAATTGTTAGCTGTTACACTATTTTCAGATGAAATTCACTTGAATTTTGTTAGGATTTCCCATATCTTCTTTTCCTTTTGATCCCCTATACAGAGATTCTATATATTTCTGACGGGCATACCAGCGGCACTGTTCATAACATATGTCAACATCTTCATTGGTGAGTGCTCTTGTCATGACTAACCTGAGTACACAGTCAGAATTGCTTAAATGGATAAATGACAATTGAGCATGTTCGATAGAAAAGAGAGATCTTTTAAGGCTTGCTCTCTGGAAGACCACAGGCCCAACAGTTACGGTAATGCTGTGTAAGTACATAGAAGATGTTCCCAGTATTTTTCTGTATTGTTGATTGTTTTAAAAGCTTTCCATGTTTCTAAAAATGGAAATATTCCATCTTTTGACAGTATTTCAAACATCAAAGAGGTTCAGTAAACAATTCCTCTGTATTCAAGTGAGAAACTGTATTCCCTTGGTTTAATTTACATACTGCTTTAAGAAGGCTGCATACTCTGCAGCTGTTGCTTTTATCTAGCAAAAAAAGCCAAAATTCTGCTTGGCAATACATGTTTTAAATCTACTACTGTAACAATGCAGATTTAATTTAATAGAGAAAACAGGCAGGATCCATGCTTTCAGCTCTTATATGAGCAGCAGTTAATTTCTGCTGTTAATTTAACTTTGTTGTGTGGTTTAGAATCTAGGAGCTAGATACATGCAGTGTGAAGTGACTGGAAAAATCACAAGTCTGAGTTTTCTGACAAGAGCTCATATTGAGGGATTAAATACTCTCTACGTGAAATAATTATCTCTTCTTTACGTGAAAGGCAGAATATAAGGTACTTATACCAAATACTTAAATTAAATGTTCCTCCCCTTCTTTCCTTTTCAGGTGAGGCTGAACTTGCAGAGATTCCCGAAGGCTATATACCAGACTACTGGGAATACTACAAAGTGAGTGTAAAAGGGCAGCATGTTATGGACAGCCTTCCTCTCAATACTAGTTTTGGGAGTAGGACATGTGGGGAATGATACTGAGGAGGGCAATATCCCTGCCACTGGGTACCAATGTAGTGAGACTCGAATTGTGCAATTATGGTTTTGGTAAACTTGCTTTTTTTCAGCTTAATGGAAAATGTGTGTTGCTGTAGGAAATCTGTTTATTGATACAAGTAAATGCAAATGATCTCTAACTTCATGCAAGTAAACTGCTGAAGCTCTATGCTAAATTTTTTAATATTCCTAACCAGTAAGAACAGTCTTCTGTTCTCTTTATTCTTAGCATACAGTTTTTGCCTTTGTTTCTTGCTCTGGAACTTCAGCATCTTAAGATATTGGAGTTTAAAGTGACATTACTTGCTTTTGAATTGTTTGGTAGCATTGTTTCGAAGTCTAACATCACACATGCTTTTATTTCTAGAATTGAAGATTTTTACCGTCAGAAACTCAAGGTTATACTTTGTTCATTTCATTACATTTTCTTAAAAGTGGTCCCTGGCTTCTTTCTGCAAGCATTTTTTTGGTTTTGATAGGAAGTAATTGAATTCACCAATACCATGTTTCAACTCATTTAGACATTTGTTCCTAATGAAATGACCTCTATGAAAGCAAAACTTTAAAATGTTACTGATTACAGTAGGAGGCTTGGAGTCCGTTTCTGTGATTATACTGGCAGTTTAAGGAACTTCACTTCAACAGAAAGAAAATCTTCCATTAATTTTTATTTTTGCTACAGAATAGTTATCTGCAGGTTATCTTAGCATTAAAAATGACAACCCCCCCCCCCCATCTTTTTAGGGTACTGATCTTACAAAATGTTTTATCTTTACAATTATGGCTTGAATGGCAGCATCCGTGTTGATGACATGTTTTTAGGACTGGGAACATGAAATATGATTTAGTTATGATGACATTTCTACTTGGAAATTGCATTAAAAATCTCTGCTTTTATATTCTCTAGCACCCTATAAGTCGCTGGATAGCTCGTTACCTCCTTGACCCCCCTGAAAAGGAGTATGAGAAAGAGATGGCTTTGCTTGATATTGAAGCAAAGAAAACTGAACTGAGGTATGTTACATAGTTAAGTTTTAAAATACCAATACATACTGTACTTGATTGTTTCATTTTGGTTAATGTAGGGTGTTGGATGCTGACATAACATCCTTAGTCACTTATCACTTGACCCTGAGTGCTTGCTGCACTGGATGGTGTCAAAGCAGAAGTTACAGTATCTGTAGTCCTTGCCTTCTCATCTCAGTACTGAGATTACCAGAGCTGGAGAGATCCACAGGCAGTTTTGTAAAACAACAGAGTCTCTTCAAAACAGTTTGTTTTTATAAGAGTAGCTGTGTCTTCCCAAGTCAGGAAATGGACAGCTCATTTTGCCTCTGCTAATGCTCATAGCTTAAACGAGTAGCTAAATAACAGTTTACAGGACTGGTTGTATTCCTTGTTGCTGCTGAAAATATTGTGGACAGCAACAACATCCTTCCATGGAGCTTATTCTACATATGCTTCAAGTTAACTGTGGTGGTAGAAGAAAGTCTGACTTCCATAAACTGTTGTTATTGGGACCAAGATAGCATAGCTCTTTCTACCATCACATTTCCTTCTGATTTTCTTACTTCTGTTAATTTTCTTGCTTCTTGCTTTCTGTTAATTTTTAGTTTGAAAACTGTAACAAAACTGTGTACCTCTTACTAAGCAAGAATCTGTGATAGAACTCTTGCGAGTATTTCTATTACTTTTTTGTCAGATGACTTACTGAAAAAAAATTGAAATAGAAGGATGTAATAGTTCATGTTTTAGTTGAACCCTTCATATTTTGGTATTATGTATGTTTTGGTAGTGTTTATAAACCATAGATGCTAAACTTATTGCTGTTGTCAGTAGTACCCTGATGTTAAACATTGACACATGTATGAACAAAAATAGTAAACTGCATGTTGAGTGTGTCTGTTGCTTTTTTTTTTTAGGCTGATGGAGATGGAGGCACGCAGACTGATGAGACACAGGGGAGATGGACCTTGGTATCATTATGAAACACCTGATAAAAATCTTGTTGACAATTCTATGAAATCCACACCTGACAATTAAACAATTTTAAGACAGTATGCATGGTCTTAAATGCAGACTGAAAAATTGTGCCTGAGCTATGTAATATATATCCTGCTGTTCACTGACAGAAATGAATAAAAATGAACAATGTTTATGTTGATTCTGATAATTTGAACGAAACTGTGGCAGTTAAGCTCATATAAGTGTTCAGGTTGATAATCAGAGAAAATGCCTCATTTCAATTGCCAACAATTATTCCTTTTCTCCAAAGTGTCAATGTAGAGTGGGCTTTGTGACCTAATGCACTGGAAACAAGTTGGCAATATTAGTCTTCATTGTGTGATTTGTAGTATTTAAAATTGTAAATAAAAGGTACAGGAAACTGTAAGAGTTTTTTCTTTCACAATGCCTTGTGACAGATAATTTGTGGAAGATGAACTAAGCAAGAAAAATACCTTCAAATCTTTGGACTATTAGGATATCTACTACTTTAGACAAATACTTTCTTTCTCATTACTTGAGGTTAAACTCATCTTTCACTATTTTTTCCCAACTTGCATATTGTTCAACATCTGCTGTCATTTTCTCTGCATTATCCAAAAAGTTTATCTCTTTAGGTATCTGTTAATACTCGGCATCTGTGATCATGTCAGTCATGCTGCTTCCTCATTAGTTTTGTTGCCAGTTTTAAAATCTTTCCTCCAAATTATTCTTTCCTGCTCTTTCCTTTTTTCCAGCCTCACCTCCTATACAGTCTGTGTCTGGAAAAGACTTCTTAAAGACAATCTTAAATAAAAAATATCCCAAAACAGAACCAATGCCACCTCTCCCCAAAAATCCCCAAAGATGACCGACAGAGTTCTGTGCCTCTTTCAGAACTGGACACTTCTCAGTGTATATCAT
This sequence comes from Tapera naevia, assembly GCA_033556795.1. Lineage (NCBI taxonomy): Eukaryota > Metazoa > Chordata > Aves > Cuculiformes > Neomorphidae > Tapera > Tapera naevia. The sequence continues at coordinate 4,263,814 of JAUMJJ010000352.1, forward strand.
CCAAATAGTCATCTTTCCAGAACATTTTTGTACATTGTTCTGGTTATTTTTTATTTGGTTGGATTGTTTTTTAATGATCTGGGTTTAGATGAGTTTTAAAAGCATAAAAGGTACTTTTGCTCTGATATATGCTTCTTGTATATAGTTAATAGATCTAAAACAACCACACATTCCCTTTGTGGCAGAAAGAATCATCATTGATGAAAACAGTGGAATATTACTAATAATGTGTTAATATTTCAGAAAACTCTTACTGAGGGGTACCCATCATTGTCAAATAATTTTCATATTTTAAATAACTCACTAGTGACATGGAGAACTGCACGCCAAGTAGTTGTGGGGAGGGCAGTCTTTGGAATTAATTTTAACAAGGCTTTGGGTTTTTTACCTTAAGTATTTCATACGTTTTTAGAAGACAGAATTAAAGACAGAAATTCTTCCCTAAACTTACGACTGTCTGCACTGTCAGAAGTAAAAAGCAAGGGAAAAGTTCTGGTGCCTATAAATTCAAGTTTTAGTGATTTTCAGGAGTTTTTAAAGTGTAGGTCTTTCATGTAGTCTTAAAATACCTCCACAGTTCTGGCTGAAGTTAGGCTGAAGTCCATGCTCTGTCAAGTAAAATTTCTCAGAAGAAGGAAGAATGTAAGTGGACAAATGTTAAACTAAGTATTTTCCTAGTAACTGCTGTATATCTAACATTTTTAGCAATATATTCAAATTATTGATCTTGTTAGAGAGCTTTCTGCTCCCTGAAACAGGTTTAGTAAGACGAACAAAGGAGAAACGGGGAACTGAGGTTGTAACAAAAGGATGGCTAGATGTCTGAATGTTGACACTAGTTAATGGGATTTATGGATCATCACAGCTGGGTGAACAGATACTTCTGCCCCGTGATTACACAACTTCGAGTACATAAATATGCAAGTCCTGACAGCAGAATCTCAAGATGAAAGCTTCAGACTTTATGCTCCCAATGTGTTTAGCATAGAGAGGCCACAGAAGTGATTTTGGAAATGAGAAGGGTAAACCTTTCTGGTACCATTGAGGGTAACTCAGAGGCTTCTTTTCCAAGGTAAACTGGAATTAAAAGAGCAAAACAGAAGAATTAATACAACAAGTGGAAATGTGCTATCCAACTTTAATTAACCAAGAACAAATTAAGAATTATGTACGGTAAATAAGGCAAGTCGCACCTGAGGACACCCATACGCAGACCTGCCAGGTGTTTTCAGGACCGTGGAGCTGTTGACACCACTTCTGATGAATGGAACAGAGGCTTCTCTCTCTGGCACCCTTTACCACTAGAGGGATGTATTTCCTCGGGTTCTACCGGCCATGGTACTCTGGTTTTAATTCCCACAAGAGTGATGGGAAGTGCGTCCTACTGTTTGTGATCCTAAAATATCTGTCCCTATGCAACATTCCCACTTTTTTTTCTAAGGAAATAAGCCCAAGTCTATTAATAACCCCGATCAGCTTGTGGTTTCAAACTGTTAAAACACATACGTCTATTTCCTAGCCCTGCCAAACGTTAGAGAGCCTCTGATTGATTTTGTATCAGTACTTTGACTTGTCCTTTTTGCTCGAGTCCATCTTTCAGGTTAGTTGGCTTGTATCTCAGCCTGTGGCTCTCACTGTTCATAAATTCTGAGTTAATCATAAGAGAAGCTCTTAAAAAAGCATGAAGCCTTCTCAGGCGGGCCCTGGCGCCCCCTGGCGGCCGCGGGCGGGAATCCCCTCCCGCGCGGCCCCGCGGGCACCTCCCGCCCCGCCCCGCCCTCGCCGGGACCCCCGCGCGCGCCGCCGCCGCCGCCGCAGCTGGCGCTGCCCCCGCTGCCATTGGATTAAAAATAGCATCTCCCCTCCCCGCCCCTCCCCCGGGCCCGGCTCCCGCCGCCTCGCCCCGGCCCCGCTGCCCTCCGCCCGCGTCCCCGGCCGGAGCGGCGAGCATGCAGCGCGCCGCGCTGCTGGGCGCTGGCGGCGAGCGGATGGGGGACCTGGGCGAGCTGCTCGTGCCATACGTGCCCACGATCCGGGTGCCCAAGTCAGGGGACCGGGTCTACAAGACGGAGTGCGCCTTCTCCTACGACTCGCCCGTGAGTGCAGCGCAGCCCCCGCCCTGCGGCAAACCCGCCCCCCCGACCACCGCCCCAGGCAGCCCTCAGCCCCCTCCCCGGACCGCTGCATCCCCCTCTGCATCCCCCAGCATCCCATCCCATCCCATCCCATCCCTGCCCGCTCGCCGCCACCTGCCGCGCCCCCCGCCCCTCACCGCTCTGCCTTCCTGGGTCTGTTCGTTCCTCTCTTAGGGCGCTCTGAAGCGGTTGATTTGGCGCTGGGGTTCGGGAGAGGCTCCTGCCAGCTGGGAGATGGGCTCTGCCTGTCCCAGGTCTTCCTGCTCCCCCAGGAGCCCTCGGTTTTGCTTCCACGCCGAGGGAGTGAAAAGGGGCAGCGGCTGCCCTTCTCGTCTGCTCGTTTTGGCTGGCGGATGCCAAGCGTTTTCCTTTCCTGCTGTCTTGGTGCTCGTTCTCCTTTTTAACATCTTCAGAGAAAGCTTCGAAAGTAAAACCCTGAGAACCAGTGAAAGTCCTCCTGAAACACTTTCTCTCTCAGGGATTCAGCTACATCGCTGAACTTAAATGAACTTGTGTTTCCTCTCTAGCTCGTTCAGTTTGCTGTTAATTGAGTGTTTGATGTGCAGCAAACTTCCTGCGGCGTTACAGCTGTCCTGGAAAATATCCACAAACTCCATGGATTGCATGTGTTCCATGGCAGATTGGGGCCTAACTCCTTTTTAACTTCATTGATAATACTGGAAGACTTCCTAAATGGTAATGGTTGATGCCTTGTAAGAAACAGGTGCTTAGAAATTACAATTTTTAAATGGAACTGAAATTCTGTTGAATTAAGTTGCTTCTCTACATAAATGTGAGGCTTCCCAGAAGTGACTTGAGCTCTCTGTATTGACATTAGCGTCAGTGGCAGCAATCAAAAGGAAGGTCAGGGTTTACATTACAGAGTATTTGATGAAAAGATACATTTCAGACAGATTTTTGAATCCTTTCTCCCCCTGTCTTTCGTAATTCCTTCTAATACAGAAAATCAAAATTTGGTTGAAAGGTGACTCAGCTGTCTGGTGTTCATCATGTCTTGTTGAACAGAGGTTATTTTTACCCGCGCTCTTCAGATCTCAAGTGTCACCCAGCAGCCCTGACTGTACTGGGAGGCGGTCTGATTGAAACTGCCAAAGCAGACTCTACTGCAGAGGTGCTAATTGCATTATATACTTAATAAGGGATTTTTTTGGGGAAAACCAACTTACCACAATATTTCCATCAAATTTCTGTTCGAAAGAACATGTGGTTGATGTTTTTAGTAATACATTCACACTTCTTCTTATGGTTTATAAAAGTTTCTGTTAACCCTTAAGCAGGGATATTAAATACTGCTACAAATTAAAAACAAACAATTGCCACACCCCTTCCAACAACCCTCAGGGAAACACAGCTAAAGCATAAAACATTTGAGCAAAACTTAACAGAAAACACATATAAAAGTAGCAAAAGGAGCTGGAATTGTCATGTGTGGGTTTTTTTTTTCCAAAACGTTTCATTCTTTATTGGGAAGAAATTTCAGATTTTGGAAAATGTTGCACTCTGTTATTAAAGTGTTGCTTTTTTTTTTTAAATTACATTATAGGTATCCACTGGGCAGACAGCTTGACTGAACCTAGGCAGTACCAGTAGAAATAAAACTAGTGTCAGTTTCTATTTTTTTCCATGGCTTTTCAGCCCATACCTCTTCTCCGCTTAGATGGGCAAAAAAAGTTGTCTCCGGTTTTACTTCTTATTCCCATATAATCTGACAGGAACTTGGACATTATTTCTAGGGTGACAATTTTAAAGGGCAAACGTGGGATTTCTTGGGCAAAATACTGTCATTTACAAATTGAAAATAGCAAAGCTATGTTTTTATAGTCTTTCATTCAGATGGAAAGTGAAGCGATACAGGCAGGTTGTTGCCTTGGCTGAAGGGAGATGTTTATATCTGTGTGCTTTTTATTAGGTTGATTTAGTGACTTATTTTCTTAGGTTAGCTCTGTGTAAGCTAATTGAGCCTCTTGCTTTTGCGCTGTCTGACTCTTTTTGAAAGAACATACACAGGTTGTTTTGTTCTAATATTAAAGCAAGTGATCAATGGTAAAAAACATGATTTTGGTTTTATTACCCATGGTAAAACTCGGGATTATGAATTTGTTGGGGGAGGAAATACTGAGAAATACTTATTTCTCAGTATTTCCTCACGTCTTCTCATTTTACCATTTTAAATGTGCTCCTTGTTACAGTTCTGACTTCAACATGTCTCTCTTTTGAGTCAATTCAATGCAAGATATTTCGTTCTGTCACTTTTCTTCAAGATTTCTACCAGATCTTATTTCAGTATTTTCTTTCATTAACACCATAAGACAGTCTCCCAAGTTTTACCCTTAATATTTTTTTATTTTCCAAAGAAGTGAATTTCATAAAATCCTAGAATGGTTTGGGTTTGATGGGACCTTAATGATCATCCATTTCCAGTCTCCCTGAGTATTTGTCTGTATCTCTTAAAGTTACATACGCAGTCACACAGCAGCTCTAAGCTCAGGATTCTTTAGCTATGCTAATTGTATGTTACTACTTTCTCTGTAAGGAAGTGTTGTGAACTCTAAACTGCACTAAAACCTATCAGGCCTGTGAGTATTAGGGTGTAAAGTATTATTAATACAGAGAAAGATTCCACAGCATTTTTGAAAAGGACCGAGAAGGGTGGGATGGTCAAACCCAGAGCTTCTTATGTCAGGGGATGCCAAAGAAAATGAGGCACTGGGTGTGAGTGGCTCAATGTTTCATTTCCAGTTGTGCAAAGTTTAATGTGAGACTTGGCTCTTTTGCATACCTGTTTGTCACTCTGTCAGTTGTGCCCTCTTGTCTGGATTTGGGTGGTGTAGTGACACTGAAGATCCATGTTCTAGTGGTTACAGGCAGCTTCACTGATTGTTCTGAGAACTGGTTGACTCTCTGTTCCCTTCACCTGAGTTTTAAACCTAACTTCTCTGGGTGCAGATCTGAAAACAATGGCACCTTTGTGCTACAAGGAGTGTCATTAGTTGAGAGATTTCAGAAGTGTGAGCATAGGAGAGGTACCAGTGGATATTCAGTGTATTTTTTCCAAGTTGATTAACCATAGCACAATGATCTTGTCAGAAAGTTAGTATTCTTACAAAAAACACTAAACAGATGAGAAATTAATCATTAGATTTGTCCTGTTTCCATCAGAACATACTAGGGTTAATTTCCAGAATAATGTCAGAAACAAGAGGCAAATTATGTGTACTTAAGAGACCTAGTCACACTTTTCAGTTTTCTTGTCTCATAAGATTAGAAAATATGCCTTTTTATGACTTTCATTACTTTCTGAGGTTTTTTTGTTGGTTTCTAGGAAAACTTTTTCCCTAATGAGGGCTCCTGCTCCAGTTGGCGATTTGTTTCTTTACATGGTAGTTGAAAAGGGAGAGAAGGCAGCCTGCCAAACAGAACTGCCTCCTGTTGAGTACCACTCCCTCCAGTGACTGTCCCAGCTGTGATGTTGGCCAGCTGCTTCCCTGCGGTTTGAGTGGTGATGAAGTCCTGTACCTCTCCTTATTCAGATCTGATGCATAGTCCCTCCTGGTCACTGCTTTTATGTGTCTGTGCCACTGTGATGAAGGTTTCTTCTCTCTTGTTTTATCTGCTGGGACCTCTCTTCCTCTTTTGACAGATGAACTTGACTTTATTCAGTCAAACACAGTAGGCAAAAAGATTCCATTTGTATAGTTTTTTGCCCTCTTATTTACAAAGGGTGATTGGTCATTGGAATGTGCTGCCCAGGGAGGTGGTGGAGTCGCCGACCCTGGAGGTGTTTAAGGGGAGACTGGATGAGGCACTGAGTGCCATGGTTTAGGTGATGGGTTGGTGTTAGTGTTGGTATTAGTGTAGGGTTATAGGTTGGACTTGATGATCTCAGAGGTCCTTTCCAACCTTGTGATACTGTGATACTGTGTGATACATAGAAGTATAGTACTCAGCTGGGAATTCCACCTTTTAGTGGGATCCTTGTCTCAAAGACCTCTGATTTTGATGAGACACATCCAAGGGAGATGTAACTGCTCAAAGGGATACAAACTGGAGTATAAGAGGAACTTACATGCAGGGTATGCCTGTTGTAGATCCATGTGCTCTGAAGCCTTTCCCATGAAAGGCCTTAGTTGCAATGACATGATACAGACAAGACCAAGCAGTTTGTTTCTGTAGATTGCAGAGCTGTGTTTGAGCAACTTAAATTTAGGTTTCAGTCAGCATGGGAACCTTGCTGCTGACAACATCTTCCTTTGAGAATCTTGCTGACTTCATTTTTGTGGTTTGGGGACTCTGTAATGGTTACGTTAGGACAATTCCCAAAGGCTAAACTGTGCTGATGCCCAGTGTTTATTAGACAGTACAGTTAAGACTGAAATCCTTGAGAGTTTGGAGTGTGTAATGGATATCAGTGACTGCTCTGCATAAAACTTTCTAGAAATGTCTCCTATCTGGACGCTTCTTTGGTCAATATTCTTTGAAGAAAATTAGAAAGTCACGGGGGCCGCTGTCTGGGAGGAATAGGCTGGTATCTTGTTTCTATTGATGGGACAGGAGCAGCAATGAGGAAACAAATAAGAGGATTGAATATATGAAGATAAATTGAATACTTCAGACAAGAGATTTTAGCCTAACTTCAAAATGAGATAATAAGTTGCTTGCTGGTGGATGATCACCTGAAAAATCAGAGCAGTGTTGTACTGCTGCATCACAGAGAGATATCAAAACTGTGTCATGGGCAAGTGTTTTGCTGGCTAGGAGTACACCAAGACACTGAGGTTAACTAAGTGGTCTTCCAAAGTTGGAGAAAGGTGAAATCAGTAAGAGTTTTGCCTACAGTGGCTCGCAAATGAGAAATAACTATGCAGGTCTGAAGAACAACCAGTGTGTATGTGCATTGTGCATTTCTGTGGATTTGATCTAAATTTGGATCTTGCTAGCCTTTCCCTTCATATCCACAACGGACAAAATTTCAGTTATCCTGTTGTCCAGAGTAGTCACAGAATCATAGAATGGTTTGTGTAGGAAAGGACTTTAATAATCATCCAGTTCCATCCCCTCTGCCCCATGTCAGGGACACTTCCCACTGGAGCAGGTTGCTGAAAACCTCATCCAGCTCGGCCTTGAACACCTCCAGGGATGGGGCATCTGTGACTTCTGTAGGCAACCTGTGCCTTACCACTTTCACAGTAAAGAATTTCCTATCTAAATCTCACTTCTTTGAGCATAAAACTGTTCCCCTCCTCCTGTCACTACACTCCCTGATAAAGAGCCCCTCACCAGCTTTCATGTAATGATGGGCTGAAATACTTTGAGTAGTAGAGACTTTGATTGTAAGGAACCTGGAGTGCCAGAGGATAAATACAGAATTGCAAAGAGACAACCCTGGACCTCTGCTGAATCGTTGTGGAACCATTAGGTTTCCTCTCAACTCTTAGCCCCAGATTTTCTGTTCTAGAAGCATGGTGTTGTCTTTGTGACCAACAGAGTTGTATGGCTAGGGCTCTGCTCAAAGCAAAAATTATCAGACTTTTTCTAAATCTAAGCCACTATGGAAGTGTTACAGGTGGCACTGCTTGCTGCTTTAGTTGGGAAGTAAGCTGTGATGGGTCCGAACCATCTCTATCAGTGGCCCATGCAATCTACACCTGGATGCTCTGACCCAATGGTGTTGATTGATGGATGGAAGTTCTGCATTGCTGGTTGCAGGTTATAAGTACTCATGAGCTAATGTTAGTTTTGCCATTTTATCTGCTCACTTGTCTTGAAGTGAATGTGACTTGTACAAGATACTGCTTCAGAATTATGTATGCCTTGCTCTGGAGTCTGTGTGTGACTTATGCATGTGAGTAAGCAGTCGAGTCCACATGCCCATCTAGAAGCTGCAACAGAGATACTGGAAGCTTTTTTTAAGCAATCATGAAATAATCTGCTAGTAGGGAAATGTCCAGTGCCATCTCTAGTAGTTGGCATTTGGCCCAGAACTTGGAGGATTTTAAACCTTTCAAAACTAATGTATTTGCTGTTATAACTTTATCTGGTTGTCCACATAACATCAGAACCCTAGAGTCCCTAGGTAAGTTTTTGATTTCAGTGACTTTCTTAAAACTGTTCAGTATTTTACATATTACTGTCACAAAGTGTGGTAAAACAGTAAATTGTTACTTTGCTGTTTGGTTCTCGCTTGCCTTTTTTCTTCTTAGGGTAGGGCAGGGGGGAGGATTTCTTTTGCACTTGAAGCCAACAGTCCAGTTATTAGAAGCCTTGTCCTTTATTTCCTGCTGCCAGATCATTTGTCCTTTTTTTTCTGCCTGACCCAGTTTTTCTTTTCCCATCTCTCTCATCTTTCACCAGTTCAGTAGTACATGGCTTCTCTTTGCTGGTTGTGTGTATTTTCGCATCAATGCTTGTGTATGTCTGTGCCGTTCTGCTCCGTTTTCTGATTCTGTTGGTTTTACCTCTCCTCCTCTTTACTAGATGCCCAATTTTGCCCTCTTATTATTCCTTTTCTGCTTTCCTTTTGTCACCATTGCTTTCTTGTCACCTTTGGGTGACAGAGGACAGCTGCCTAATGGCAGAATTATGTCAGTGTTCATACCCCAAATTCTGTTTGAATGTGGCTGGATATATTCCTGGCCCTCAGCACATATTTTTTGGTTTGATTCCCACCCTCTCCTCCCTCCAGCCCCCTATTTCCCAAAGTTACCATATTTATTGCAGTGGAAACTAGAAAGTGAACTTTTTGTGTTGCTGGAGCCATATCTATGCTGTTGTGTTTGGTTGGTTAGCTCTGGTTTGGTTTTGTGGGATTTATTTTTAATATTGCTTCAGTATAGGTGCTATTGGTGCGTTGCAGAGACAGGCTGTCATTTTGTTCCTCATTTTAAATTACTGTGTGTCATTGAGATGACTATTAAGTGCTGAAACCTCAGTTATTCTTTTTAAACCTGTCCTGAAATAAACTATCTGTCTTTTAGCTACACTACTGTGGGATTCAGAGCAATGTGTACGTGTTAGGGATATTCCTGTAACTTTCACAAATGTATCATTAAATTGTAGTTCTACAAGTGTCTTGTGACCACGGCTAGATTAATTGTGGTGATTCCTGGTGAACCTGTAAAAGTTCCATATGGCTATGGTTTTGGTAGGGAAATGCTCTCATGGAAACCATGGCAGAATGCACAGGGGAGCCAGTGTCCCTCTGTTGTAACTGGCACTTTTGACTTTATATGTGACAGGATGAACAGAATTTCCATTTTTTACATTTGAGTACGGAGACTTTTGGCAACTTGAGGTGCCATTTTACTCTCTCCTCTGATACCCAAATAAGCAAATTTTACCATTTTTCTAGTGGAGTTAAAGCAAACACCTGTATAGTAGACATTGCACCCAAGTCTGTAACTGCTTGCCATGTTAGTGGATCACCACAGCAATTGTGTTCTTATAAATTCATTATTGTCTGAGCCAGCTCAAGAGTTGAAATTGCTAAAGCCTGGATTTTCTTGAGGGGTCTAAATGGTTAGAAGGGGGTGTTGGTAAGAGGGTACAGGTCATTAGTTCATATCCTGGTCAGGTTAGTAGTGTCTGAAAGCTACTGGTGTCTGGTGCTGTGAGTATCTGTGAAGTGACCTGGTGATCTCTCTGTTTCCTTGTGGGCTGCTGTTTGCGTTTGCCAGGCCTCTAATCCACCAGTTTCCTTGCTCTGTTTTTCAGGTGTGGGAGAGAGTAATTCTGTCATGTTTTATCTCTCTTTCACTGTGAATTCCCTGTCCCTTTCCTTCCACATCGTACCTCTGTGAAACATGAATTATTATCTGATTAAGTATGAAGAGGGTCTTTTTTTAAGACTTTTCTCCCTGCTGTTGACAGTATGTCCCTGTCAATAAAGCACCTGGCATCCTGTGACCATCTTAGCAGTTAAGGACAGGAAAATACAGTGAAGAGCAATCACTTTTCCTTCTGTTCAGTGGGTGAGATCACTAGTGTGCTCCCAAGTGGCCTTCTAGGTGGTGATCAAGATCTGAGCAGCAAGTGCAAGCTTCTGCCCCAGCAATGTCTTTAGATTGGGCTGATAAGGGAAGACAATAATTATACATTATTTTATCCTAAACTTCACACGACATGTTCATTGCTTGCTAAGAACTAGTGTAAGGGGAAAAAAACCTGCTAAAATTTCTGGGTTTGTCTCTCAGTACAAGCTCTGTTTTTTCTGGTGTAAAATAGTGTCTTCAGTAGTTTAGGTATGTTGTGTTCCTCCAGCAAAACCTTTAGTGCTCATCTGAAATAATCGTTGATTACAAAGACTTAAATGCTTATGTAAAATACCATTCCTTCAGAACTGGTTGTTTGCTCACTAGGGTTAAATTCACCAGCACAAAGCCTGACTTAGATCACAGTTGAGTGTTCTTTGAGCACCTAACAGGGGCCTAATCCTTTATACCGCCTTTTTCAAAGGTGGCTTTTTCACACATGCCCCTATTTTGCTGTGACCTTTTAGGCTTTTTAACAGTCTTACCACTTCTTTCCAAGTTGTGTTGAGAGACTGGTCTGTCTGTGTTCTCCAGGAGTTATAACTGTTTTGTTAGTAACCACAACCAACTTACTCAGATGCTACATTTAGCTCATATACTAAAAGTGTCAGATTGTTGTCATAGGCTGCTTATCAGAGACAGTTCAGTGGTCTCTTGGATTCCCTCCAGAAGGAGAGAAAATGATCTCCAAAAAAACAAATTTATCAACAAAGTTCTTGAGACCCTAGAGTGACAACACTATGCATTTTTATTTAGGCTGGGTACCTATAGAATCTTCTTGTAGAGGACACATACGTGACTTTTTTATAAAAGGAGATAATGCAAAAGGATTTGGAATAGAGGATAGAAGAGTAGACAGCAAAGGTATATTGGGTCTTGAAGTATAGAAGTCTGGGAAGGAATGACGGAAATTAAAATAAAAATAATACATCTTAAATACAATTGTATTTTATGAATATTTTGAATACCAGATGTGGATTTTTCTTTTAACTACTTTATTAGTTTTGAGCACAATTGTAGATAGCAACCCTGTTCTCAAGACTGAATATTTCAAAATCAAAGATGCTGTGGGTTTATTTGTTTGTTTTAATAGGATCTTGGATAGAGGTTATGTGGTTCAGAAATGAGACGGCTAAATACTATTTACTCTGCAGAGACAGTCATTGTGGTATCTAGATGCTGAAAGACTGACTTCATGGTATATGTTAAGTGTGAATGGCAGATGGTCTAAACCCTTGCTTTAAACTCCATATTTGAATCCCAGAATTCTCAAAACAATTTTTTTCCCTTTGAAGTAGGTAAAGCAACAGCTGGATGGTTCATTACTTGTTCATATTTCAGCTAAATCTGAAAAACTGAAGCTTGTATGAGTTGATTCGCATTAAGAAAAGGAGAAGAGATGAGTGTTTCCTAAAGTCTTGGGGTAATACCTAATTCTCTGGTTTCTTTTTGTGTTCTGTTCCTCAGCTCTATGACTCTGCTGGCTACTGTGGAACTACCAGTATTTACTGGTGCTTGAGGCCATTCTTCACTTCTGGTTTTAGTTATATTGATAAAAACGAACATGAGTGAGGTGTGGGTGAGGGCGGTAGGTAAGCTGGATTTTCAGATTTCTTCAAGTCCTACAGAAATACTCAGTGACAGCATTTGAAACAGGTTAGGGAGAATTAGCTGGGTTTGGAGTTGTACATTCAAGTCTGAGGCGGTGGTGGAGGGGAGAGACTTGTCAGGCCCTGGCTGCTCTCTACTAGCTATCAAATGAGCAATGAGAGCTCTACACTGTTAGCCATTCAGCTTCAATTTATGAAGAGAATAAGATGTATTAACATATTGCTGGTTAGGAAAAGAACTGGAGATCAGTTATGATTTCTGTCAGACTTGCCCTCTGCTATTTGTTCCAGTTCACAGGACTGGAGAGAGCCTAACTTGTGCCACAGCTGGTGCAGTGGGGTGGGCAGCTCTGTACTCGCTCTGAGAGAGGGGCTGGGCTGGGCTCAGAGGCAGAGCCGGGCTTCCTGCTTGGCAGAGCCTTGGAGAGGTAGACAAGGAGGGAGAGGACTTACTGTATTGAATATGTTTCAGATGTGTCACTATCAGGTAGTATCCTGTCAGAGCAGTTGTTGTATTGGTTCTCATCACATGTATGGACCTAATGTGACTTGTTTGTGGACATAATGATTTTCAGTTATCTTTTTAAAATTTTTTTTCTAAGGTGCCTATGGATGAGTTGAGTCCATGTTGTTATTTGGGGAATTTGACTTGAGACCTTCTGTACTATCCAGTGGCACAAACACATTCACAATAGAAGGAAGGTCACAGTGCTTCTGAAAGGCTCAATCTTTGTTATGCACCACCTATTCAAAACAATACATGCTAGAGAGGGTTTAAAAAAATGGATACAACACCAGTGAGCCAGTTGACTGCAAGTCCTCCTGACAGTCTGAATGATGTAGGAGAGATTTGGAGCAGGCCTAAAGTGGAGCAAGACCCTGATAACAGCCAGCATCAATACCCAGCTTTTGGGAGAGTAGAAAGTGATGGGACTCCTACCAGGTTATGTTACTGAATGTCAGCATTTGTGATCAGTACCAGGAATATGCCTTGTATTTCCTTTGCAGTGCTTTGCAAGCACTCTATTGCATGAATAGAGAGACTCCCTGATAGATAATGAAGAACGCTCACAAAACACTTTCCAATTTTCTTCTTAGCCTGTTGTAAGATCACTTGGGATCTATTTTTCTCAGACAAGATTGTGATCAACCATACGTGTGCCTGGACCATTGGCTTTGCCATGCTTCCGATTTGGAATGTTGTTCTTGCAATCAAATGGCCAAGAAAAGTTCTGTAATTTCAAACAAATGCTGTGCTTCGTTGTTTCTATGCATTACAGGTTTATTCACCTACAAATCTCTGTGAATTGGGCACTCAAGCACAATTTTTCATTACTATCTTCTAGACCTCCAATTTGGGCACTTGTTAATTTTTGGTTGTGAAGTAACCTGTTTCAATGAGTTTCTGTAGACTGTGATTCGATGTCTAAGTTTCGTAGAGAACTGATAATGTAAACAACATCATGTGCTATGAAAGCTGAATTTTAAGTGCTTGCTTGATAAAAGAAAGGGTCTGCAGTTTTTTGGGGTTTTTTGTTTGCTGAGTCCTTTCTGTTCAGTTATTTCTGTACTGTAACTATTTGTGTCATTCCTTCTAGGATTCAGAAGGAGGTCTCTATATGTGCATGAACACGTTTCTGGGATTTGGAAGGGAACACGTTGAAAGGCATTACCGGAAAACAGGACAGTGTGTATATTTGCATCTGAAACGACGTGTGACCCAGGTGAGACTTGTGGCTTCCCAACTGACTACACCAGCAGTTCTTGAGTCTCTTGCGCTCATTTAGGCAACACATTTCAAGCATAGACCAAATCTTGAATGGATATGTTCAGATTTGGGGCTGGATATCAGATCAGGTGCTTGGATTCCAACTAATCCCATTGCTTCAGTTCTGAGATGAATTAAAAGCCCTAAAGAGTCGGATCTCAAAGGCAGCTTGTTGCCTTACTTCCAGTGCTCTTTTTCACTACTTGCTTCTGTGTATCACATACATATTGTCAACATATTATATGCATACTGTAGGTAACTAAATACTTTTTGAAAGCTGCCTTTAAAGTGTAGAATTACTGGGTTTGCCTCAGATCTGGCTGGAAGCTTCTGAGATTTTTTTATTTTGACATGAGGTTTCATTTCAGAGCAACAGGATGACTTTTCATCATGAGATTTCCGTGCAGTTAAATCATAAACCCTAATCCTGACCTGGCCTGGGATCTGAAGTTAAGCTTAAATTGTTGATTCTAGAACCACACATTGATCTCATTCAGTCTTACACTTCCTCCTCCCCCTGTCCATGGATGTGTACATACAGAACTCATGTTCACTGTTCTTCCGTAATATCACTGCTTATCAACAGTAATTTATAACCTGTGCTTTTTATAACAGCTCTTTGAGTGTGGTTTGTCTGGTGTCTTTAAAGGGCTGTTAATGACTTCTGACCTGAGCTGTGTGGAAGGCACTGTGTTTGCTCATAGCGCACGCTCCTATAAGCTCCATCTTTTTTGCCAAGTTAGAGGGCCAAAAATAACTGCTTGGAGCAGGACAGAATACTTCATGTTTCTCATTCTATAGCAATGTTTCCCCTGGGTGATGAAGACTCCAAGTTATGTAAAGTGCCCTGACCGCTTATTTTATTTCCAGTAGATGACTACTCATATTTTATCAGAGTTATAGTGAGGAGGATTGCATGTCTCCCAGATTGAGATTGTTAATGATGCTTACTATACTTGAGAATTGTCTTTCCTTGTAAGAGTGATAGCAACATTTTCCTTCACACTGTAAACCGAATTTTTGGAGAGTCTAGTCTAGTTTTAGCAACGGTTCTTCTGAGTGAACTTAACACTCCTGAAAGATGATATCTAGGACTAGAAACAGGTGGGCAGAAATCCTGTCAGCGTTCCTTGTGTATAACTATTTTAACATGTGACCTGGGAATTTTCAATATTAAGGTAAATTGAGGCCTCAAAGATTCCTTTTTTGGATCAATATTAGACTGAAGGCTCCAAAAGTGAGAAACAAATATAGCAAACGTTGATTGGTGTTGTGTACCACTTTAATGGAACTAGTTCGGTGATTCCTGTTTTTCTCCTCGTGAATCCTAATGTAACAGAGGAGCCTGGCATCTGTGTTTGATGGTGGTGATACAGTGGTGCTCTGGGTCATGTGGTAGGAAACATTTTGACTATATAGTACAGGTGATGATTGTGTCCTCTAACGTGGCTCATAGATAGAATTCCTCATACATTAACTATGGATTTTGTTTACCACAACTTTTATGTGCTATCCATGTTTTCTTTTGAGCAATGTGAAACATCAGGCCTTCCCTGGAACAGTCTTATGAATTGTCTGGCACATGCTGCATTGTGGTTTTGTTTTTTTAAGCCAAGCTTTTGATACAGTAAAGCCAAAGGCATTGGATACGCTATCTTAAGGTTCTTTTAGTGAGGCTGCTATTCCTACTTGTGGTTCTCTTGGCATCATCCTTGCAGAATGCACTGCATTGCTGCAGAAATCCCTGTTTGCTTCCGGAGGTGTTTGGAATAAGTATCCATCGTGTATCTTGTCACAATTCAATTAGAAAGTAAGGGTCAGATCTTCATCCTGTTGGCTTGAGTAGAGCTAGAGTATCTGCCAGTGGCCAGTCAGCACCAGAGGCATCTGCTGAATCATCAGAAATGTTCATGAGTATAATTCTGGAGTACCCTCTGAGAAAATTCTTAGCTATAACAAGAAAAGTGGTTGGGTTTTTTTCCCCTGAATTTCACTCTTTGGAATTTTTAAATTAGCCACTTTTCCTGTCATGTATGACTGTTGCATACAACTGCCTGGGTACTATTCAGCCCCAGACAGAGCTTTAGCTTGGTGCTGCATTGGTAGCTCAGCCCAGTTGAAAACACTGGGCAGGGAAGCATGAAATTTCCTACAGTAATGGGTTCCTGGATGCTATTTGGTGATGGCCCTGTTATAAAAAATGTGGCTATGGTGCAGTAAAAGGGAATGTAGAATAGGCTACCCTGGCACTTTGTATGAGAAGCATCACAAATGGAATTTCATGCCACTACTTATGCATTGTGTGGGCTGTCGTTTGATGGGCATGTGATATTAGAAGCCAAAATTGTTTTGTTGAGTAAGTAACATCTTCAGTAATTTCTGACAGGTGGACAAACAAGGTAAAATAATGTGAGATTCTGGGTTTTTCAGGAGTATTGAGCATCTGCAATTCCATTTCAGATATATGCAGCAGTTTGAAAAATCAAGATGAAATGTTTAATGTCAGGCTGGCAATGATAAACACTCCATGTGAATTCTTCCTCTTTGAAATCTGAACTCTTAATGACTTGCACAGTGTCAAAATCAGTGACATCAGAATTCAACCAGAGCTTCCTAGTGTTGGAAACAATTTCTTTTTTGGTTCCAAAGCTATAATCCTGGGAGTATGTGTAATTTATTTGTAATGTATTTGTAATTGAATTATTCTGTATTTTGATCCTTGGTTACTTCCTTTCCACTTGTTAAAACCGTTCTGCTTGTTATTTTCACTTTCTTGAGGTTTTGATTTTTTTGTTTTTTTTTTGTAAATGATGGAGTTGTAACCCTGGCTCCCTTTCTCTAAGAGTCGTATATATGGATAATAAGTTCTGTTCTGCCAAGGACTGTTAGTTGGCATCTGCTCTTTCTAAGAATGGAAAACTTGCCTATGATGTATAAGATCTCGCTGATGATTTAAGCAGTCTGCTTTGGCCACAGCTTTATTTACATGTTGAAGGGAACCACCCAAAATATGTGACCCTTTCACTTACCCAAGGGGCAGAGGCAAGCATGAACTTTCCCTAGGCTGACAGGTTCTTGGCTGGTTTCTCTCCACCTGTTGTATCCCAGTGTTATTATTTTTAAAAAAGTTGCCTAACAACCTTGCCAGTTATGCTAACGTTATGCAGTACATAATGCATCATGTTGGCATTATAGCCACAGAGGCTTATTTGATTTAACTTGATTTGATTTAATGGTGCCTGTTAATAAGCAGCTTAAGAAGCAAGTGCATTGACTTTTACATTTCCTCAACTACTAGTGTTTTCCCTAATAGTCTGAAGTATTTTGAACTGAGAAAGTAGTTCTTCAAACTGAATGTCATTTGGAAGGTACTGTTCTCTGCTGTGGAGTTTAGATTAAAAAATAAAATATAATCCCTTCTAAACAATTTCTTGGCTATTGTTCATTTCCTTCAGACTCTCTAATATTAAGGAAGTATGGTGGTAACTTGGATTGATCTTAGTGGAAATAGGCATGGATCGTGATGGAAAGGGCATTTTTTTCTGGGCAGAAGAAAGTTAGCTGACCTAATAGAACACAGCAAACTGGTCATACAGGAATTAGTTATGAAGGACCGAATCTTTTACGCAGGTAATATCCTTTTCTTCCTCTCTAATTCAGCTTTAGTCATCAGGAAATACTGTGGGGGATTTAGTGTGGAGAGGTCTGAGTGATGCTACATGTCACTGTCTTTTTGATAGAACAGCAGTCACCCATGGTCACCATGAGATGTGCTCTGCTTAATTGCTAACAGAGCAGAGTGTGAAGGATTCAGGTGGTGGCTTTCTCACACCATGAGGCTCGTAAACAATGGTGAATTGAGTCCCATTGTCAGAGGTGAGTGGAGGTGATTTATGTTCATGCTCAGCAAGGACCTTGATTTAATAGAAGGACCATGAACAGATAGATATGTATCAGAAATGGTGATGTTATGGGATTATTGATGACTTACTGTTGTCTCACTTGTTGGATTTTTAATTGTTTCTTTTTCTTTTTCCAGAAGGTACCAGGGGCATCTGGTGGAGCTTTACCAAAAAGGAGGAATGCAAAACTATTTTTAGGTATGGTGAACAGCTGTTTTCACATAGTCCTTTTCTGACCCTATCTGCATGTGTACTTGGATTCTATCCACCATTGTGTCTGGTTTTGAGCTCCCTTGTGGATTTTCTTTTTCTATTTCTTTTTGTTTTGTTTGGATTTTTTTGTTTGTTTATTTTTGTGTTTTTCCTTTTTTTAAACTTTTGGTTCTAATTTTAAAAGGTGATCCAGACAAATAAGTAATTCTTAGCTATTTTGGTGCATATTCAGAGATACTTGTGTGTATATATGAAACATTTTAATCTAAACTAGCCCCTCAATCATTCTCAGGCAGCCTAGGGTTTGACAGGCATTTTGTGGCTAGTTCTGTCACTTCTCTCTATTTGTGATATCCACAAAGCACTCTTTTAATAAAATGTTTATCTATACTTAATGTTTAGATATAAAAGGGCCTTAGAGTGGCACTATTCTAATTGGCAACTGGTTGTAGGAAAGGTTGTTACTGTTTCAAAGTTATTACACACGTAAATATTCTTAAGCAATGTTGTTGTCTCTCCTGTGATGAATGCAACAGTATGAGCATCTCACCAATGTTTATTCTGTAAAGTCCACTATTATATCCCCTTGCTTCATGGAAAACAGTTTTCTTACCATGTCTATTTCATTCAATATCTATTGAATAAAATTACTCAGAAAACTTGAGGGGAATTTGATGCAGTGCCTATATTCTTCCTCCTCCCACCCCTTGTGGTATTTCTCTGATTAATCTATTATTTATTCTCTCTGTATTAATAGCAAATAGCGAATTTTTCTTCTAGTAATGAAGAGGTTAAATGTTTTCTTTACAATTGCTAGCTTCTTATGGCTAAGGGAAAACAATAGCATAGTCTCCCTTTGGAAATGCTTTGATCTGTGGAATGTGTCCCTAAGAAGCCTTTGCAGATTGTGATCGATTAAATTATTGTTGTTAATGTCTGGAGCAAGTTTTGCGAGGAAGGCTTACAGAGAAATGAAGTATTAAGAAGAGTCATGAAGAAATGAAACTTCTTTTGTAGGAAGAGACTGTTACGTCACAGATGTTGGTCTAAATGCCATTTGCTATTATTTTACACTGAAAATAATGTTTGTCACTGGGTGCTTAGAAAGTATTTGGTTCAGAAACAAAGCTGGTTGCAATGCAGCAGTGCTTGTACAGTGTTAGCAAGGTGGGTGTAAACAAGAAGCACAAAAGCACAGTCAGATTTTGTTCTTGCTGATTTACTTCATACCTTTTGAGGCTGCTGTTGGTATGGTGTGCTGGCACACGGTGTACGTTGCATAGTGTCTCTGGTGTGCCAGGCTGGAGTTCTCGAATTCCATCCTTGCACATGAGCATTTTGTTCCCACTGAGCAGATCTGGTGCAGCAGTTCCAAGAGTCCTGGTCCCAGTGAACTTCTGAAGGCAGTGCATTTGTGCTGGGGTGGATTTAGCACATAGAACTGTCCCCATTGAATATAATGCACTTTGAAAGTTTATCTCATCTGGTCTGTTTTTCTACCACAGTCCTTTTTTCAGCCCCTGCTGGCTGTGGGTAAAATGATATCAGCTCTCCCCTCTGATCCTTGAGATGGTACTTCCATGCATCCAAGTGCTTTGTATCTGTTTCTTTGGCTCAGCAGATTTTATTATTTTTTGGCCATGCTTAAAGAAAATAAAGAAGAATTATTCCTGTTCTTGTTCATTGCAGAGGAAATGAAAGCACAGAGAGATCAGCTGTTGTGACAATTTTGCATGTGACAGCAGCAGGGATGGTTAGCAAAATTTGCCATCTTATGTCTTAATCCAATGTCTTCCTCATCGGTTTGGGGCTGTTGGACTTCTCAGATTAAGAGGTCATTTTAGTTCTGTCTTTGTCAGTGTGACCTTGTGCACTTGTCATAGAAGTTTACACCAAACCAGCTTTTATCAGCTCATATTAATTGGCCATTGGAATGCGCTGCCCAGGGAGGTGGTGGAGTCGCAGACCCTCAAAGTGTTTAAGGGGAGATTGGATGAGGCACTGAGTGCCATGGTTTAGATGATAGGTTGGTGTTAGTGTGGGTGTTAGTGTTAGGTTATAGGTTGGACTCGATGATCTCAGAGGTCCTTTCCAACCTTATGATACTGTGATACTGTGATATATGTAGCCTATGGTTTGGGGCTTACCCTGTCAGACAAGAATAGACAGTGATCAATGGGTAACTCTAACATCACTGTGTTTCTAGGTGTCTTTGAATAATTCCCTGAAGGCCCAGAGATTTAAATGTTGTGTACCAAGTCAATCCAGTTTGGCCATTTATTACATTGCTTCTTATAATCCTCTTTGGTGTAAAGCTATTAAAGGTACTAAACCCATTTCAATCTCCTTAGTATTAGGAAGACATCTTTTGAATGCTCACTGACTACTTTCTAGTGCTGTTGCTATCCAGTAAATGCCATAGAAACACAGACTGATTGTGTGCATCAACTGGAAGCTTTACCTTTCCTTAAACATTAAGAGATCCATGTCGAAGTGTGTGTGCATGTGCATCCATGCATTAGGTTTTGGGCTCATTTTGTTTTGTTTTTCTTTTGGAGAAGTCTGGAGGTTGTTAACTAGGAGTGTTCTATTTAATTGGGAAGCTTAATAGTGTTGTGCATTGAAATGTGTGAACTGCCTTTAATCTAGATTATTTAGCTGTTGCTGGCAGTGTGGAAAAGGTAACTTCAGTTCAGAATGTGGAAGCTTTCAGCGGATTTGGGGTGATATTTAAAGCAGGTGGCATCGCAATGCACGGAGTAGTATTCCTACTACATTGTTATTTGGGCTAGCGAGTCTGAAGATACTTTGTGCTGTTCAATATGTGTGGCTACCTTACAAAGAGGTTTTAGATCCAGTCTGTAAAGTGGAAAGAAATTAATTGATGGGACAAGTTGATGGCTCCCCATGACTTCACAAGCCTTTCAGGTGAGAAACAACTGCACTGCTGTCTTTGGTGTACAACTTCTTGCTTAAATCAGCAACAGTATGGGAAATGGGATAATAGTTTTGGAAAAAAAAATGGAACAGGAGTAGTATAATCACTAAAATTAATCTTCACATTGTCCCATCTGGAAGGAAAAGAATGGATCAGAATTGATAGAGAGTTGTGTAAATATGACAGAAAATACCTTGTGAATTTTCCAAAGTGAAGTGATGGTTCTGGGTCTGCCAGACACTCCAGGACTGTGCGTAGTAGTCCCCCTGTGTATTCAGTGACCATGCGAAGAAAAGCAATTCAATTATCAGGATGTGATCTTCCTTACAAGATCCTGATCAAAAGGGGTAGTAGAATAAGGGAAGATCCTTGTATTGAAGGGGTTGGAGGCCCAGTTCTTACAATAGAAGGTTACCAGCAGAGTCCCCCTGGACCTGTTACCCCCTTGAGTTATCAGCAGAGTCCTTCTTAATGTTCTAATTATGAAAAACTAATGTGATCATCAGTGGTCTGGAAAGGGATTGAAAAATGAGGATATAGACTTTGCTGGTTGATTTAACATTATCTAAGAGATTAAATCTATAAGTGATTTTTAATGGGTTACTGAGTAACTAAACAATAGATGAAGTAAATGCTGAAAAATGCAAAGAGGACAAAAGAAGTGATTTAACTGTGTGTGCACTGTGATAATTAGCTATTACTGTTCAGAAGGGTAGTTCTGAGAGAGAGATGGTGAGAATTGTTCTCTGAAAATGTCAGCTCAGTTGTTGGCAGCAGTGAAAGAATCAAGAGGAACATCAGCAGAGCAGCATTTTATATTTTATTATTTGGCTTATAAGTAAGACTTGAACCTCTCTTTCGAATAGAGAAACCATAGCTGTATGCAGTATCTCCCTGTGTCTCTTTCTCCAAAACCAGACAAACATACACCCACCTGTGCCCCCATACACCTACCCACCTCCCAACAAACAAAAATCCCAGGTAGGTATCTGGAAGCTAGGAGGGATAAACTGAAGGAAGAATTGCCACATTTTTGGCTTGTTCTTGTACCCTCTTCCTGGACATCTCTTGGTCCATGGCAGAGCCTGGACTCTAGGCTACATAAAGCTAGTAGAGTGGATGTCATAAGACTTGCCTGTAGATAGATATCCTCCTCTAGACAAGTTACCATAGCAGGATCTGCCACTGCAGCAAGTTGTGTGAACTCTGGTTTGAGCAAAGTCAGGGGTAACGTAGACCATCAATTAAAAGTGTTTTGAAGTACTCAAATGAATAGCTCTGTCAGCAGATCTGTGAGGATGGTAATTGCTGGTGAGAGGAGTGTCAGTGAGAAACAGTATCCATGACACACAGCTGGTCTCAGAGAAGGCCCTGGAAAGGAAGAGAAAACTTCCACTTAGACAGTCTGGGAGAATGTGTAAACTTGCTGAGCTTTTCCTGGATGGAGCATGCCTGCCTACGACAGTGAAGGCACTTACAGCTACTGTTTCCAAGTGTCAAGGCCATTCATAGGAGTGGCTGCACTGCATTTGACCACAGCTTCACTTAGCTCTCCAGCTATCCTAGATCTCATAGCAGCTGGTGGCAGAGCCCTGTTTGCAGTAAGGATGTTTTTGTTGGGTAAGCTTCTGAAGAAGTGGTTTGAGTGGCTTAGGTTTATATTTATGTAAGTAAGCACATATAGAATATATATCTATGAATGGAAAAGTTGTGATTTAGCAGAATTTCAGTGGTTTTGAATTTTAGCCCAGTAAAGATGTGCACGCTCCCCAACAGTAGCAGTGGAACTGATTAGACCACAAGTGAACATGTTTCTTTCTGGCATTGCCATCTAAGCTTGAGTTGAATATAGAATGATGAGCAGGTACCTTACACACACCAGGGGTGTCATTGTCACGGCCCTCCACCTTGTTTTATCCAGCCCAGCACCTTGTTTCTACCCGTTGGTAGCTCCGAGCTCCTTGCCCTTCTGCTCCTGCCAGCGCTGGGCACGTGTGCAGCGTGTGACGTGCGTTACGCTGCGGGAGCAGGAGAACAGCAGGAGCCGTGAGTTTGACAGCCCTGCCTTACACTAATAGAGTCTTAATAGTTTGCTGGTTTAGGTAGAACTGAGCAAATTAGGCTAGATTAACGAAGTCTAATGTTGCTAGCAAAACAGATAAGAATTTGAATTTTGGTCGTTTAACTTTGCTTGTTTAACACATTTAACACGTGACTGTGCCAGAAACCCAAGGAGTGAGGTCTATAGCTAGCAGTAAGAACAGCATATTGACTCTTTGGAGATGCATCAAGCAATTTGAATGTTATTTTACAAGTAGTGAATTATATAAGTGATCCTAGTGGAAAGTTTTCTTTCCCTTTGCCACAAAGACAAACATTATGACTACAAAATGAATTATTATTTTTTTTAATTTCTTCTTTTTATAACTCATTTGATGAGGTCAAAGTTTCAAATGTGCCTGAAGGCAAATGAACTTGAATAGTTTATATTTTCCAGGAGTGCTGCTGTAATTCATTATTTTTTAAGGGCTTCAGGAAGAAATGATTTGGTTTGAAGACTCAGTCTTCCACTTCCAGGTCAATACAAATTTGTCCATTGCTTTCGGTGAGAGCAGGATCAAACCCAGATTCCCAAAATATTTTTCTAGGGTTTCAGACTTAGTTTTATGCTCACTAGTCAACATTGTCACTCGATTTTCGTGTTTGTATTCCCTTTCGTACGCACACAGGCACATCCATATGCACAGGAAATCCTGTTTGAAGGTCCTCCCTGGAGTCTCCCTATGCCACTATTATTAGTGCAGTCAGTTGGTAACTTGTCTAAATCTGATCTGGGCAGGTCCACTCCTTTTCTTCCCCTCAGATGGGTTGGTTTACAGTACTCCATCTTCCATTTCCAGCTGCTGTTTTCAGTCAGTTTGGCAGTGATGCATTTCTCATCATCACTGAAGTGATGCCTGTGAACTGGAGTAAATTTATTCTACTGAGCACTTGCCCAAAATACCAACGTCAGTCAAGCCTATGTTTTAAGGTGCCTGTTATCTTGCTTTGCCTGTTATCCTGGCCTTCCAACACAACACTTATGGCCTCCAGACATTTTATTTTAGTGGCAGTGGTGTTTAACTGGGGCTCCGAGGAGGCACCGTAAAGCTGTTATTCAAGGGGAACATTGTCAAGGGGGCATTCACCACTGAGCTGTCAGCTCTTTTAAAAGATGAGACTGCTTGGTTATCTTGTGGCTCAGTCTCAGAACCAAGTAAACCCTTTTTTGCCCAGAGATTCTTCTACTCACAGTGCATCTGGGAAGAACATCAACATCCAACAAATAGCTCTATATGAAGTATAGTGCTTGAAAGTTCGTATTTTTCAGTGCCTTTAGTGTTACAGTAATTTTTAATCAAATATGCTCCATTTGGAAGTAGATTTCCCGTGCCCCTCTTTCATATAGTTACATTTGTTCCTCTCAAATGCTGCACAAGTTTGAAATCCAAGTTTGAAACTGCCTGCAGACTACATGTGATGCCCAGTTGCTACAGGTTCAACCTCTGCCCTCATTTAGTGTTGGCTCCATTGCCTTCTAAAGTAAGTAATTTGTTTTTATTATATTGATGCTCATGCTTAACTGTGTTGGCCCTTGCACAGGCACAGAAAACGTGCAGGTAGAACTTCTTACTGAACTTAGCAAATATGGCTCTTGGCACATACAAGCCAAGATTTAAAAATGAGTAGTGATTTGGGGGTTTTCAACTGGACATCATTAAGGGGCCTATCTGACAGTCAACATAAGGGATTAGTTTATATGGTCATCTGCTCTATCAAGTGATTTCAGTCAGTGACCTTCAAGTTCTTTCTGCTCTTATGAACTGTATCTGAGCCCTGAGAAACTGTCTTCAGAGTGACAATTGCCAAAACCCACTGATGGTCCTTTTAACTCCTATTCAGAGGGATCAGGTGTGTGGAGTGGAATTGTACCAGCTTTGCATGGTCCCCTTCAATAGCAGAATTGCCAATTAAATTCTCAACTTTGGTTTGTTTTTTTTTTTTTCCTGGAACTGATATGAAGCTGCCTGTATCTTTCTTTAAAATAAGTGTGATGCTGCCATATCAGAGCGTCAGACATCCAGAATTCTGTGCTGACAGGACATAATTTTCTGCTTTTCTGGTAAAGTGAGTGGTGTGAAGCCTGAGAAGGTGAAAAGGAACTTTCTTTCCCTACCCATTGCACACAAAAGGCTGATGCTCCTAAGTATGTGAAGTCCTTAGATGGCAGCAGATGATTGCTAATTGGATACTAAGTCTTTCATCCCTGGATCTCCAGTTCAAATGCAGGTCAGGTCAGCAGCAGTAAAGTTGCTACTAACTGGCTGTTTTGTCTGGCTTGTGAGATGAGCTGCAGTGTGTGTCTGAATTTTGAACCCTGGCAACAATGTTATTGCTGTTTCTATATAACAGATTGTAAATACTATAAACTTAATGTTGTATCATAAGGAAATGGAAATAACATCTGCAGATTACTGTGGCTGATACAAGCTGTACTCAGGTTCCCTCTGCTGGCTGAGCGAACTATGTGACTGCAGACTCTGCAAGAGGCATTTGCTGCCTTTAAAGCTGTCTGAATGCACACTGATTTTTTTATCCTCTTGGAGGAACCTTTGTCATATTTAGGAGATGGTCAGTACTTTTGGTTTTGCTGTGCTGGTCACCATCAAATTTCTGGGCATTAAGTGAAGATTGTGATGTGTTACCATGCGTATCATCAGCTTGGAGATCTTCAGTTTCTTTGCTTCATGGAGCAGACTGCATCTGTTGAGATTCGCTCCTTTATCAAAACACAGGATGGTAATCCAAGCTGTGAAAGAAGCTCGGAATAAAGTGAGGTCATGAGTGGTCTCTATTTTGCTGCAGTACGGGAAGGGATCATTATGAAAATAGTGTGATTTGGGGATTTAATAATGAGTTAATATTTTCTTTAAAATGCCATGCTTTCAGTATAAGGAAAAGTTCTTGCTTTTGTGTCTATTTGACTGATGAGAAGGGGCTTTTTTTGGGTGCCACTGAGAAAGCGGTCATGCTGCTGGAAGTCACTAACAGTGGGTGTTGTCACCCTTCAGGACTGGATGGTGCAACAGATGAGGCAAGAAATGAATGGAAACTGGATTACGTTCCTCTCAAAAAGTGTTCTTTCCAGGTCAAGTTAAATTATCTTTTGATACTCATTTTATCACTTAGGCTGTTCAGGCTGTTACTGCCCACTGAGTAAATGAAGAGCTTAGTTTTATGAATCTGGCCTCTGTCATCCTCACCTCTCTCCCAGATATACATTTGAAATTTCAGGCATTCCCAGGGTGTGGTGGTTGCTGCCAATGCTCATTTAGTATTGACTCATTAAGCATAAGCCTGTACTCCGAGTTAAAATAAGAGCTAGCTTTAGCTACTGCTAATGCATCTTCTTTCTTGGTTGAACCTTATTCTGTCAGTGACTCTTTGGTACATCAGAATACAGGAGGTACAGCATGTCCAGATGGGAGAAGGACCTCGGGTAAAAGGCACAGCAGTATTACATCCTGATTTTGTTCAAAATGAGAAGAATTTTGTTAGCTGCTTCCTAGAATGCCATATCTGCAACTGAGACCAAATCAACTGTGACTGTGGATCAGATTAAGATGGAAATTCAGGTCCTCAGAACATCTTCATGTAGGATGGTCAGATTTCAGTTTATATCAGGATTTACCAAAACATTTATAGGCAGAAGAAACTACTAAGGTTGTCAGCTTGCTGATGCCAGGCAAGCAATTCTTCATATCCGTACCCTGCCACAATTTAGGAACCTTGATCTTGGGACAATCTCCTAACATTCCCCATCTTGTTTTCCAGATCTAGAGTCAAACAGTGATCTCAACAGTGATGACTTTGAATATGAAGATGAGGCGAAACTTGTTATTTTTCCTGATCACTATGAAATCTCATTACCCAATATAGAAGAGTTACCAGCACTGGTTAGTGAGTGTGTGCAAGTGGTGACAGGAATAGATTCCTGCTTCAGTTTTTATTAAGATGGTGCTTTGTTTTCTTGTGCATGGTGCTTGTTTACATAAAGATCTTTCTTAACCAACTGTAACAGAATCGGCCTTTTTTAAAAAATCTGCTTTGTCATTGTTTCTTGGATTTCCTTTTACCTCCTGTAGTCCTTCCCTTATTGTGATGCCAGCTTGTCTGAGAAGCTTGTATAGTAGGTGTGCTAACATTCCTACTAAAATAATAACTGGAATCTGGAAGAATGCATGCATATTTAAGTATATAAATAGTCTTACTGATATCAAGCTCTGTATGTGGTTAGCAATGGACTGAATGCCAAGTTCTGTCCAGTCACTGAATCATGTTAAGTTTTGATTGCCATACCTTTGCCTTCCAGGTGACGATAGCTTGTGATGCAATCCTCAGTGCAAAATCTCCTTACAGGAAGCAGGAACCTGACTCCTGGGAAGAAGAGCTACAGGCATCTAAACATGCCAAAACACTTGTACAGTTAGACAACGGTGTTAGAATTCCCCCCAGGTGAGAGTAGTAAGATTTGTACAGTCCCAAGTAGAAACCAAAACCAGCAACTCAGCCAACAATTCTCTTGCATGACTCTAGGCTGAGTGTGTATGTTTGGTTTGATCTACCATAGCTGGAAATACAGGGCTGTTTCTTGCCTTAAGTATTTCTGTTGTTTCTTCCTGTTTTCTCTTGCAGTGGCTGGAAATGCTCAAAATGTGACCTGCGGGAGAATCTGTGGCTAAACCTGACAGATGGATCTGTGCTGTGTGGGAAGTGGTTCTTTGATGGCAGTGGGGGGAATGGTCATGCAATGGAGCACTACAAGGAGACGGGTTATCCCCTGGCAGTGAAGTTGGGAACCATCACACCTGATGGAGCAGGTCAGCCACCTGGCAGGTTCTGAGATGGGGTATCTTTTGTGCATGAGACTGTGTATATCTATTACCAAAAGTGGATTTGTGCTTCTGGTGCAAATCTTTGAAAGACTGATATGGAAAGAAAACCCTATGAGTCTCTGAATCTTGATCTGGGATGGGGGAAATGACACACACTCTGTTCAGAGAAAGCCCTTACCTTTTTTTTATCTGCTCTTCTGTTTTATATTTGATGTAAATAGTTTTTTTGGGTTTGTATGAAAGTATAATAGAAGCATGGTGTCATTTTGAAACAGCAGAATCTGAAGAAGTGGTCTTTTTGAGTTCTGCTGTGTTTTCTAGGACAAATGATTCAATTTTATGTAGCATAGAAACATAACAGAGTAATGATTTTTAGAGTCAGAAAAATCCATTCTTATCAACATGTATGTTTTCTTTATTGTGCTGGAAACTGCTATTTTTTCCTTTTGTTTGGTAACATTTTGTTCAGTCTGATGAACACTTATCTTCATGAGGCTGCTGTGATACTCATTTGTAAAATGCCTGATGATTTTGAGAGGGGAAGAAAGCTATAGATATGTCCTTGTTTGCATATTCTCCAAGTATGAGGTTCTGCGGTGTTGCTGTATAGAGGATTATGGTGTGTGAGAATTAGATGGAGTAAAAACATCAAAAGCTGAAAAAGTTGTAAGAGCTCCTTTGCTGCAGCTGGAAGAAGAAATAATACAAAAAAGAAACATAGCATGATTATATTTTGGTTTTAGTGATTATGACCATATAGATAAAAAATAACTTTTTAGAGCAGCCCTTTTTTTAACACATATCAGTTGAGAGTTTGTCATCTCTTCAGTGTTCAGGAAAGTAGATTGTAGTCAGATTCAGCCATCTGTGGCACACAAACACTGGGCAAAATTCATTTTTTTGTTTCCCAGGTGGAATATTGTTTCCTTGCCTGAGGCTATTCTTGAATGATTTCTATCCAAATCTTTCAGTCAATGAAGGTGTTTAGGGTTTGCCCAGCTGTGTTTCCACTGCATCTGCAAAATACACAGAATATACTGTTTTTTTTCAATTTTTTGTTCTCATCTTTAGCAGCAGCAGTATTTGTTTCCTTATGGCTGCTGCCCCTCTGCCTCCCACTGATCAGCCGCTTTCTCTCTTCTGTGGCATTTGGGATAACAAAGGACAGGCTGTCATCCTTCCCTCGAGTGAGCGGCAGCAGCTGTTCTCCACAGACCTTTGTTCTTCTGGATGACGTTTACTTGCTTTTCCTATATATAAAATACTCCCCTTGCCCAACACTCCTTGTTTCCTTTCCAGTAATTATTCTCTCTGATCTATTTTGCAGTGGTGATCATAATCTCTTGATAGGACTGGATGACAGATGAGCTTCAGGAAAGAGGCTCCCTGGCTGATTTTGAGACATAGTGTATCTGGTTTCTGCTTCCCTGGGCTGAAGGTGAAGAGGTGATGGTAGAGGAGTAATAAGCATTATTCCCTCTGCTGACATGACATTCCTTTTTCACACCAGTAAGAAGGAGGTGGTGCCAGTATTCCACTTGTGCTTAAACCTTACATATAGAGAGGGAGCAGAGGAGAGCTCCTTGTCTTTTCTTGAGAAATATGTGTTGAATGCATTATGAAGATTTCTGGGGCATTAGCCTCATTTTGTACCATTCTGTCAACAAACAGATCTGGGATCAGGGCAGAAATTGAACCAAATTTCTGTTTTCCACTCTTGGATCTTGGACAGGAAGCAGGAGAGAGAGAAGTTGCTTGCTTCAGTAGGTTGAGTATTACTCAGGAGACTGGGCTACCTGCTGCCTCTCTTCACAATGCCATTAGATTTCATTTCAAGCCATCGTGTGGTTGGATGTTTGAAACTGGTTTGAGGAATGGAATGGGTCCTTAGGAGCAGGAAGCTCTTTCTGACAGGTATTTGAATGAGTTGCTTTGTGGATGCCAGTTTCAGTCTCTGTCAGCTACTACTTCAGGGGTTCCTGTGCAACTTGTTTCTTCAGGGACAGTGTTGCCATTGCCTGTTACCCTTTAAGTAGAAAGGAGTGATGTCTACACAGCCAGAACAAGTGTAAATTTTGAGCTGTGGAAGAAAAGGAAACACAGTTACACAGTAATTTTTATTCTCTTAACACAATATGAATAATAATGATTTTTCTCTGCTGAATAATATTCTGTCTTGTCTATCTCAGAATTTTCTGGATATTTTTGGAGTTTTTTTCCCTTATATTCCTTCCTTCTTCTCTTTTCTCACTTTAGTGATGCCAGCTTTTGCGTGTCACATTTGCTGCCTTGTCTACATTCTTTTTCTGCCAGAGTTTGTATGACAGCACTACAGGCCTGTGTCTGGGGGCTCTCATCTTCTTTCTTTGATTTGCTACTCTTTGATTTTTATGAAATAAGTGAATTCCATCTCTCTTTCTCATGAATTGGGTTGACAACACAATAGAAAGTACTAAAGAACATGGCATCAGCTGAGCTTGAACAAAAGATTAATCTATCTTGTGTTCCATTTCTGCTGCTCTGGGTCAGTAGTCCCAGATGGCTGCTCTCTCCCTTTCGTGCCAGAGCTGAGGAAAACCAAAGAGCTTCCACACTGAAAGTGGTCAACCAAGATCAGTTGAATCTCACTCCGTTAGGTGTCTGAACTTTACAGGATCTTTTGGCTGCACTGTGACCTCACCAGAAGTATATGGGAATGTTGTGATCTCTTGTGTGTGGGTGAACAGTCATGTCTTCCACTATATAGTGGAATTGCAGCAGATGGGCAGCTATTGCCACATGCACAACAGAGGAGTCGTCAGGACCTATGTTAATAGGGGATCTGATGGCTGCTCAGCAGCTGGCAGCACAACTCAAAAGCACAATCCCCTGGTTTGAGAGAGTTAATGTTTTTCATAGGGCTGGTAAATTTTAAAAGTTGCATTGGTTCTTTGAAGTCTTGGCTAATCTTCAACCTGTAATTTCGGTGTGGGTTTGGTACCAGCAGCCTTCAAGGACACTGACTTTTTGTTAAAATCATATGTAGGTGATGGGCTGAGTTGGAGCCAGGGTCTGTAGTTGCCAGGAGAGGGCAGGGTAAGGACCTTTCAGAAGAGGAGTTTGTTCTGTGAAGAGCCTTTACCTGGGTTCCTGCTCTCTTCTTCTGAGATTTTCATCTTTCTCCTAGCTCGGTTTTTTCTGTCAGCCTAGATCTGGTCATACAGGGCAAAACTACTGGGCATGAAGGAAACTTGGCTGAGAGAAGTGCAGGCAGACTGGCAGAGGGGTTCTGGATTTTAGTATGAGTGGAGACCAAAGCAGGGAAGTAGTTGTTCGCTACAGAGGAAGAGATTAGAGGAGATGAAAGGTAGAAGGCCTGTTCAAGTCTTGCTAGTGCATGTCTTCCAACTCATATCCTTTTGTGATGCCTGCAGCTTTACTGGTATTTGCTCAAGTAGGTGAAACCTGTTCTGGACTTGGATTTGTTACAGGATTTGCTTGGTAAACTCTAAAAATGTATTTCTTCTCTCTCAACCATTTTGTCCGTCTGTTGGATTTAATAAACTTACTTTCATAGTGAAAATATCATCACCAGACATATTGCTTCCATCCAGAGTTTGAACTTTGCCCTGCCAAAATGTTTACGGGCTTTTACTTAAGGATGTAAAGACCTATCATAGAGCTAGAACTGATATCTAGATCTCTTGTACAATAAAGCAAGACACCACAAGTCATGAAATCGGCATTTCTCCCTACCACAAGAGTAATCTTCCAAGACCAATCCAATGGTGTCCAATAAACACTCTTTATTTCTAATAATTTCTTAGTTCTCCCTGTGTTTCTGTGGGAAAAGGGCGTAAGTGGATTCCTTAAACTGTTCTAGAAGTTAAAATACCATTGGCAATAGTTATCCTCATATACTTACAGTTTTAATGTGTCTGCTGAATCGAGTAGCTTCACAAAATCTCAGAATCTCCAGTTGCCATGTTCAAAATGTGGACTGGCCACATATCTGAGAATCTTGCACACCCCCATTCTTTGTTTTCCCTACACATTTATTATTTGGGGCAGGGAATGGAAATGATGATCTATGATGACTATAAATGTTCTTAGGTTTTAATCCTGTGAGGGCATGTTACTTCTCTTTGGAAGAGTAGTTGAGGTGATTGTGTTGAGAACATTTAAGATATTTACTGAGCCACGTGGATGTCTGTGCATTTTTCTGTTGGTTGTAATTAAATTTGGAGAATGTAAATACGGCATCTTGTAAAGGCAGTCCTGTACTGAGAATGCAGTGTTGGTAAACACAGAGAAGAGGTAACATTTGATACTGCAGCTCATCTGTTTCTCTCTGCTTTTGTAGATGTCTATTCTTTTGATGAAGAGGAGCCGGTTTTAGATCCACATATAGCAAAACATTTGGCACACTTTGGAATTGATATGCTGCAGATGCAAGTGGTAGGAAATCCATCTTTTACTTAGTTTGTTGTTTCCTTTGTATTTGTTTAGTTGGAGGTGGGAGAGAAACAGGAGAGGAATGATACTTGTAGCTTATACTTTTGTAATTCCTTCAGGCTGTATTTAGTTTTGTAAAGATCAGCCAGCCAGGTTGTGTTTTATTTTCTGTGATCTGAGACAAGTGAATCGTTACTCTCAAACCTGAAAGTTGCTTTGCAAAAGAGTTCCGTTGTAGTCTTTAGTTTACATGTCTCACTTGTGTGTTATGTACCCTTGTCCTTCAAGATGAAAAACCTCATTTGATTAGAATGGAATATGGTTGCAAAGACAGGAGGGAGTTTTTGTTGTGTTTTATGGTTTGTTTGGGTTTTTTTAACTCAAACACATAGCCTGAGAACCTGAACCTGAAAACTGTTAAAAATGAACAAACCTGATACTGGTTTAGTGTATTTCATTGTCCAAGTGGAGAGAAAACTAGAAATAATTCTAGAATTATAGAGAGCAGTTAAACTGCAGTTTCAAAAGCCTTCATGGTATTAATAATGTTTTTGATATTTCCTTGCCAATATCTTGAATAAAAATTCTCTTTTATCCTGCAGCCTTTCTGGAAAGCTTGTTTTACTTGGCAAATTTGAAAATTTAGTCTCAGCTGTTGCAAAGGTTTTGCCTCCAGTCTTCAGACCAGTTTGAAAAATTCTTAGTGAAGTGGTAGAGCAGTGCTAGCAGTAAATGACAGTGGAGTGACCTGTACCTATAAGCTGTGAACAAACTATGTACCTACAAACTGAAAGCTGGGCTGTAAAGGCGAGGAATTTCAGCATTGCAAATCCTGTCTTTTCCCATTTGAAAGAAGGGAAGAGTTATTTGATCTGCAGCTTTTTATCTGGCTTGTTTGCTAGGACCAGTTTCTACAGCAGCAGCTGTTCCTGGCTGTTACAAATGGAATATGAATCCTGAAAAAATGCCTTGTTTTGATGTTGAGGCTTGAGGTCACAGCCCTGAGAGAAGTGAAGTTCCCAGCTGGGACTGAGGTCACAAATATGAACACTCAAAGAGCCAGTGGTCTGTGGTAAAGAGAGAAGAGGTATATTAAAAGAAGAAACTGCTATTTTTCTGACCCTGATCTTCTCCTCTACATGTGGGATTTACCTCCTCTTGCCCATTGGTTTGACTCTTCTTTTCTGGAGTATAGATGATGATAGCAGCAGCATAATTCTTGCAGAAGTTAAACAGATTAAATAAAAATCTTATTGCTTTCAGACAGAGAATGGGCTAACAGATAATGATATAAAACCAAGAGTGTCTGAATGGGAAGTGATTCAGGAAGCTGGTGTGAAACTCAAGCCCATGTATGGCCCAGGGTACACCGGTATGAAGAACCTGGGAAATAGCTGCTACCTCAATGCTGTCATGCAAGCCATTTTCAGCATCCCAGAGTTCCAGCGAGCGTAAGTAGCTTCAAACTAGTTCTTGTCACTAGCTGCTGCATTCCTTAATTTCTTGTTTTTCGAAGCAAAATGGTATTTTAATTTTTTTCTCAGCTGCAAACAGGTCTTTCTAAGTCAGTTCAGTGGCAGCTTAGAGGATTTAGTGATTGCATTGCTGTGTTACGGAAAAGGTTGGAACACAAAACCCAATCTGTCTTTAAAATCAGAACTTAACTCACTTGTCTTCAGTGGTGGGAAATCATATGCCACCTTGTAAATTTGATTGCTCCGTCTCTGCTTTTTATGTACATACATACATATCTCTGTATCATCAGGATCATATTAGGGTTTTTTTTTGTATTGGCACATGCCTTCCTGTAGCTACTGGTTTTATTGCATTGCTCCAGTGTCATTTGTGAAAAAAATCTGTATTGGCACAAACATGTTAATATTGATCCATGCTAGTGAAAAGCAATGCATCTTTTGCATGCAAGTATGGCTAAGAGGGAAACAATCAGAGGAAGTTTTTTATTAAAATTCTTATTAAAAAACCCCTCATTTCATGGAAAGTGTAGTATAAGCATATTCTTCCACTAAGTAATGAAGGGAGTAAAAGGACAAAAGCATGATAGAAGAAGGCTATGAAATATTCTTGACTGATCAAAACTGAACACGTCACTCCAAGGAGAGAAGCCTTTTTATGAAGGACAATTTATGGTTTGCAATAAAGTTCAGAGTGCTCATTCCACAGCAGTGGCAGTGTGTGTGCTGGAAGCAAGGCTTTTAAATTTTGGAAAGCCTCCCAGGTTTTTATGTAGCAATTGCCTTCTTGGAGAAAGAAGAGGGAGAAAACTTAGGTTTTTTTAGTTGGTTAGCCATGTCGACTACTGTCTGTAGATTCATTAAGTGCCAGCTTTTCTACTTCCATTTTCACAAAATATCAAAATGGACTTTAGTAAGGGAGGTCCTTGGAGTTCCCTTGAGCACTTGGTATCAACAAAGTAGTTAAGAACTTTGAAGAAAGAGGGACTCGGCTGAAATTACAAGTGTTCTTTAAACATGGCCATACCTACCTAGCCTGTTTTTTCTTGTGCTTGAGGGAAGCAATGCTCAAATAGTGTGCTCCCAAACACTTCACTTTCCAACAAACTGGCTAGAACAATGTATACAATATATATTGTACACTCCAGTGTTAATCATCAGGAGTTAGCATTTGTTTCTCTGAAGACACTTAATAGAAGCATTTGTTTTATGTGTTTTGGTCCTAGTACAAATTTGGAATTTATTAGGCGTTGTTGATTAGGAGTAGAAAATATGTTGGTTTTCAGCCCAGCTCTTTGGTTTTGAGCAACACCATCCTGCAGCTGTTTCAAGACCAAGGAAATATTTAAATTTCAAATGAGTAACAGCACCCTATTATTTATAGCTAGAAGCTTCTAAGCAATACTTAAGTGTTCACTTCCTCATTTATTTACTATTATTTCTCTATGATAGAAACACTGACCAGGGATAGATTAAGTCACTGCTACGATGCAAAATTCGACTTCTTAGCACAGAGAAAACTTGCTGATGTATCACTGCTGAGGGCTGAGGATATCCTTGAGTACATCTTGCTGCAATGTTTGAATAGTTCTGCTTTGTTCTTGATGTCCAGGTATGTGGGAAATCTTCCACGAATATTTGACTACTCTCCTCTTGATCCCACGCAAGATTTCAACACTCAGATGTAAGTGACACTTCTCAATGATTTACATGGTCAGGTTAAATAGAATCTGAATAATGTAATGGCAGGGCAAAAGAGCAACTCTGCGTGGGCTTGAAAATGAGATCTGGCATGGCACAAGGTAAAATGGGAAGGTTTGTCTGCTTAATTGCAGGTACTGATGTATCATCAGGGCATCAAAGACTGTAAATATCTTTTTTTGCTTGGAATAAAAATCTTTGTCTTCTCTGTTTTTCTCACGTGTTTGTTTCCACCCCACCACTTTTTTCCCTACAGGGCTAAACTGGGACATGGCCTCCTTTCAGGCCAGTACTCTAAGCCACCCATGAAATCTGAGCTTATTGAGCAGGTGATGAAAGAAGAACACAAGGTATTTGACTGAGTTTGTGCAGCCTGGTAACTAGGTAAAAGTGATATCCTGAGAAAAGGGAACAGGTGCTGGGCATTGAACAACACGTGTGGGTCCAGAATGGGATGCTTAGCAAAGTGGAATGTATAGGATTCTAGTCAGGAGTGTATTAGTCAGGAGCTATTTGTGCAAAGCATTAAAGCAACACTTGGTTCTCCTAATAAAATATTCTGCTACTCCAGTGATGAGTGCAAACCTTCGTAAAACTTGCAACTTATGTTTATCTTCTCCAAGGAACAAAAAAAACAGTTATCTAGAGAGTCCTGAGTATTTGGAAAAAAACTTCTAAACCCTCTTTAAATTTCAGAAAGAAGCATAAAGAGCTAAGGAGTTGTTTCCAGGAAGTGTCTGACATTCTACCTGATTTCAGGAGAAGCCATATAGCTAATGCAAGATAAGTGGTGTTGGAGGCTTTCGTGTAGATGAAGGAGGGGCCATGCAGACCCATGACCACTGGGGGTTTGTTCAAGTATTTCAGGGTACGGAAATCATGCTATAAGCATGCCTGTGCCAGTGGGATCTATCCTGGAAACACATTATTATATGTGGTTTTGGTTATAAAGCAAAATTCTAATTGCTGAGCAACCTGGGGAGAGCAATGTATGTATCCTGGTTTATAATAATTCACAAAAGAAAAAACATTGACATTAGCTTTCTCAGAATAGGCAATATCAAAAAAATGTGTACTGTGGGGCAAATTCTGTGTAGCTGCCATGGTGGACACAAAGGAGAGAGGGACTGGAGGATGAAATACACTTCCTCCCCCTCATATTTATGTAATATAGAATTTTATTTCTCTGTCATAGTGAGTGTTACCACTGGGAGACTGACATTTTATTTTTACTGTAATTTACAGTAATTTTGCAACAAATCAGGTATTTAGCTCACAATATCTAGCTGGCATCTAGCTTTGAGAACTCCAGTGTTGGTTCTTTATTCTTCATATTGCCCTTTTGTTATTCTGCAATGTGAAATTTGCTTGGTTTTTTTTGTGCTGCAAGTGTTGTTAAGACATGTGCTGGCATTATAACATCCATGGGCCTGTGTCTTCATCTGTCTGTGATTTTTCCTCATCCTGTAATGAATACATTCACTTTCACAGTCATCAGAAAAACCTCTTTGTATTCTTTGTCCAATGTTTTCTTTGTTTTAGCAGTAAGTGTAATTTTTGACGAAGATCTGACGGATGTATTTATATTAACAAGGTTCATGGATGCTACCTGATTCATTTATATTTTTACTTGGTTTTGCTTGCTTTTGTGAAGAACTGCTGTCAGTAGCTTAATAGTGAGATGAAAAAAATTACTTCTCTTTTTATAAGTTGGTTTAAATTTCTCTCAGCTTTTGGATAGTGAGAAGATTAGTTCACGTTTTGCCTTTCTGCTCAAACTCTGCTGCTTTTGGAATTGCCTTTGTTTTCCCTAGAGTCAATCAATTAACGATTGTCTTAAGCAAAATGTTAGTTATTGGAACAATGTTATCTACCTAAGCAAATCTGTTATTTTAGGTTTGGTTTACTATTCAAACCATCTACCTTGAATTATCTTGTTTAGAGTGGTGCTGGGAAAACTGAACCTGTGTCCCTGCCAGCCACCTTTACTGTGACCCCAAGCAGCATGTGGAGTGAAACCACAGACTTCACAGATGTGATATTTAGAAATGAAAGGTCAACTAATAACCAATACTGAAAATATGTACCTATACAAAAGAGCTATCTTTTGGAGAAGAGAGAAGAATCTCTGATACTGTTGTGGTTTTATGAACAGTAGAAGTCATGCATGCTGATAGAAGCATGGTGATAGTTTCCTTGGAAACAGGTATTTTCCTGTATCTTCCTCTATGAGTTATTGATAAAGGAATTTCTCCTTCTGAAATCAGAATGCCAGGGCGGTTTTGAACAAAGATAGAGCATCTGGTACAGAGTAGTTTGCATGATCTGAAAGTCTTACATCTCTTGAGCAACTAAGTTGTACAGTAGCTAATAATTGTTTTGGAACAAGCAGTGACTGCTGTTTGTTTCCTTTAAATAAAGTTTAAAACACATTAACGCATCGCTATGAGGAAAGAATAGTGGAATTCATTTCAACAGACTCCTCACATTATGTGTACTGACAGACCTGCTTTCTTAAACTCATACAGGATACGAATGAAGAATAACGTGCTGGAAGCTGAGGGACTTGAACCCTTTGAATAAAGCCATATCTCTGTGTTTAGCCCAGCAGCCACTGTTAGCTGTGAGATATCGAGAACTTTTTAATGACATATGATTTAAAACTGTCAGGTAGTAGTAGCCATCTACTGGTATTTAACAACACTTGTGATGTTCATAAGTTCAATTTAATACATACATCAGATGATTTCCTTATCAAGCAATTCATAGCATGTATTAGGATTTGAAACAGCTTTTGTTCATTGTTGTAGAGAAGATTTATTTAGGAAAAAAACCCGCAAATATAGATATTTTCTCCATTCCTTCATGTTTTGTCAGCTTGGGGGTGCTTTTCTTTTGTTTGGTGTCTTCCCGTCCCCCCCACTAATACTGGTGTGCATACAGATAGCATTTTGTCATCCCAGGAGTTGTACTGACATTTATAATAAATATAATTGCAGAGGATTTTACACCTTCAAGAATTTTCAAGTACTTCTACTTTGTATCTATAAAATAATTGTTCTTTTTTTTTTAATCCCTTTACTTTTTTTCACTCTCCTGCATGCAAAGAAATTCTCTAACTTTCTGGGTCTTTGGAATTCATCCAAAGTTTTGGGAGTTGATGCCCGTAAAAGCATTCATATGAAATCAGCAGTGGTCCAGCACAGTCTATATTTAGCTCAACTGTTTTGTGACTGTTGATAGGGAAAGTATGCTCGGTATTCTATAAATATTCGTGATACTGTCGAGCTAAATTTTTTTCACCACAGCAGCAGTTTTATTGGACCCACTTTAAACAATAAAAACAGGCTGAAAGCCTAAAGGATCATCAGCTAGGACCTGATTTGCTGTTTAGAGCTTTGCTATTTCTTCTGGTATTTTACTTGTCCTTGAAGTGGAAAGGGTTTAGAGGGCAAGATCCAATCACCTTCTATAGACTGTTACACACATGGCATGTTTCTCTTCTCCCTGCTCAAACATCTGAGTAAAAAGTGTATTGATAGAAGCGAGGCTTAATTCCAAACTCATTGCATTATGTATCAGGGCAAATGTATCACCTTGCCATATTCTTACTTCTGACATAGAAAGAAGCCTGGTATATAGTAATTTGAGCTGCTTTATGCATTTCTCTCCCCAGTCCTAGCTTTGATGAAAGGTAGCTGAGGACACTGAAGTAATATGCAACCCAGGATTCAGAAATCTCTAGAGCATCTCTTTGTTCAGACAATACTGAGACTCTGTCTCTTTACAACAGCCTTTAAAGAGCATCTTAACCTAACGTGGTTGCTGGTATACTGCCAGAAATCGAAAAAGCATTAAGAATCTGCTTATGATTTCAGGAATACCTTACCCTGGTGAAACCAAGAATAAAATATTGCTTTATAATGTTTTATGTGCCTTGCATTTCATGCTGCTTTCTCTATTTTTCTATTGGTATGGTAGTGCGACTGTAGTAAAGATGGAGATTGGCTGTGTATTTAACAGCCTCTGGCACAACCTAAAGGCTACACTTTTGCTTAGATTGTCTTGATTATTTGGTCTCATGGAGGATGAGGGCAAATCTGAGTAAAAGATTCTGACTCTTTCAGAAGTGTTATTTAAAAGGGATAATAGTGTTGTCTTGAGGATGCGCTTTGGGGTGGTTGGGAAGGCTTCTTGAAGTGGTATAGAGGAAGTCAGAGCTAGGACACTGGTGGAAACTAGAGGATTTCTAATTTGGGGTAGTTTCCTATGGATGTAACTGAATGGCTAAAGGCAGTAGATTATGGTCCTTCAACATGACCCATACCTGCAAATTGCAAATTCATTTCTATTCTTAACAACCCATCTGGGATCGTGTGTTGCACACATCACTTTTCTGTGCTTGATTCTGTAGATAACTCTGGAAAGGTTTTGTCCTGAATAAAGCTGCCAGCTGATACACTGAAGTGCTTCAATGCCCACATACTTTTAGGGGGGGCAGGGGTCTGAAAGTAATGTCAAATGTTAGAAAACAGTGTAGGCTTTTAGCCTTTCTGAAAGCTACTGACCTTTAGCAAACCTTCAGTTATCTCTTTTAACTTGCAAATGCCACAGAAAAATCATATAAAGTGAACACTGTAGGAATGATGTCATAAAACATATTCTAAAATCCCCAGATCATGTTTCACTACCCTTTCCATTTTTATTAAAATTGAATACCAGCTGAAACTGTCTTTTCTTCAGTGGCAGAAATGGGCCATAGATAGATCTAGTGGAGTGACTTTGGGATACTTGTTCCAGGAATTAATAAAAACCTTTCTTTTAAAACATTTCTGTTTCTTTTATTTAGCCTCAACACAATGGAATATCTCCCAGAATGTTTAAGGCTTTTATAAGTAAAGGCCACCCAGAATTTTCCTCCAATAGACAACAAGATGCACAGGAATTTTTCCTACATCTTATAAATCTAGTAGAGGTGAGAAAATCTGAATTACTGCTTCTTTTCCTTGCTTCTATTAGACAATGGGGCCAGAGCTGCTATATGAGCATTTTTCATTTTTTGAGTATGCTCTTTTTAGCCTTGGATGTGTAGAA
Organism: Tapera naevia; assembly: GCA_033556795.1. Classification (NCBI taxonomy): domain Eukaryota; kingdom Metazoa; phylum Chordata; class Aves; order Cuculiformes; family Neomorphidae; genus Tapera; species Tapera naevia. The sequence continues at coordinate 4,304,064 of JAUMJJ010000352.1, forward strand.
TATGGCACTAATTTAAATATATTTCTGTTTATAAACATTTGCTTCTTTACTTCTCCCTTCTCTTTACTTCAAACTCTTGCATGGCCACACAGAGGGCCAATGCTGCTGATAATAACTGCAAGAGATATAGAGAGGTCAAGAATCACTGTACAGACTATAAAGCTTTTAAATATGTCTGCCTGTCCTGTTAATGTGCTGTTTGTTTTGCTATTACATGCTATTCATTTGTTTACCATATTGAAGTCAGTCTTAGAATATTAATGAATTGGGTGTTCTGATTATTATTATCATTCAGAATTTGCATCGTCATTGGGAGCCAACTAATTACCATGTCCAGTTCTTTTACCCATCCCAGCTGTACGTCATTGAGTCATTATGGGAGGAAGGACTTCCCTGCTGAAAGCAAAGTGGTTGTTTTAGTTGAGTATTTCTGTATAAAATGTAGTTTCACTGAGATCCAGCTCAATGCTGTGTGTAAAAGAAATCAGTACTGTGAATTTTAATGCTGTCTTCCTGAAAAGGAAATTTACAAATACTTGCGTTTTTGATTTAAATTATTTTTCCCCACTCTTCCTCCTAGTCTCTCCTAATTTCCCAAGAATCAAGGGTGTTTATTCATATATTACAGTCTAGATGAAGTTATTCAAATTTGCATGCATTATGTTCCACGTCCCAGAACACGTGTACTGATTATAGGGTGGCTAAAGACGTTCTTCTGTTTTTTGCCTGATAACAGACATTATCATGAACAATAAAGAGGAGGTATATTATTTTGTGACATTCCTATCTGGATAATGAGCTACAAGTTGCTTGTTCTGTTTCAGTGCGGATTTGGAATAATTCTGTTTGCTGAAAGGATGCTCCATGTTATTTACAGGAGCTTTCTGCCTTTATTGTAACCTGCCACATTCCTACTTTCTTCTGTTTGCCTAGACTCAGTCAGGTTCATCAGGAGCATACTTTGCATGTTACTGTGTGTAGGAAGATACTGCTGTGTGTATGGACATTGTGGACATCAGAGGGGGTTTCTGTAGGTGTTTGAGTTCTGCATGCAATAAAATGCAAACTGAGCTGCTGGATCTGGGTCCAGGATTGGTATCTCTGGGTTTGTGGTAAAACAACTGGCAGCCTTTGGGTTTTCTGATCATTTTAATGATTGTCACTTAAATGATTTGATATAATGTTCTTCTCAGAGGAACCCTGTAGGTTCAGAAAACCCTAGTGATGTTTTCCGGTTCCTGGTGGAAGAACGCACGCAATGCTGCCAGTCCAGAAGGGTCCGCTACACAGAGAGAGTGGACTATGTCATGCAGTTACCTGTTGCCATGGAGGCAGCAACAAATAAAGGTAAAGAAAAAACCTGGTCCATTGGCTGACCTTCTGGTGACTCTCTCAACCAGGGAAAGAAGTTCTCACCCCGATGTGGTCTCTCTATGTGGATAGAATGGTTGAAGACCATGTGGCAAATCAAACCAACGAACTGATCAGGAGAGAGTTGCTTGGTTTGGCTTTCTTTAAAGGAGATTTTAAACACACATCTGTTACTGGCTTTACTGTCCTGTCTTATATTTTTAGGGAATAAGGATTCTACCTGATTACTCTTGGCAAGTTTTCAGACAGATTTCTTCTCAGACTGTGGGACCACTTTTAAGTGTTGCCGCTCAGCAGTGTATCACCAAGAATGACAGCAGTTCGTATCATAAAGATGTCAGACATTTGAGTTAAAACCCAAAGATCCCCATTAGCATTGGCTTTCCTTTGTCCTGGACAATGAAACTGTACGTGAAAACCTTTGAATTTGAAAAAGGAACTGAACGTGCTAATTAATTAATATCTTGTAAAAACACACTCTCAAAAATTAAATAATTTTAAAAAAGCAACCAAAGAATTAGAGCGGCTTTGTGTTCACTATCAGCAGATTATAAGATCCTACATGATAAATAGAAAATAGAGATATAAGATAGTTTGTCATCTATAAAGCCAAAATACACCGTTTTGATATCCTGGGCTTTAGGAGAGAGAGGAGGGAAGGAGGAGACTTCCATTTGAAAATCATGGACATTGATCTTAATATACAGGAGTGTGTTTTTTCATGCCTGTGAGCTGCCTGAGAAAGCCTACTTGCTTTTAAAGAAGAGAATTTATCAGGAGGTTGGAAAAATTGGAAGCAGGAGAGAGGTACTGACAAATCTTGGTTGCCCTTGCAATCAGTGGTGAAGGGTCTTGCAGACTAAGATAAGTGTATGCTTGAGGTGGAAGTGAAGGTGCTGGCACAGGAACACTAGAAGGGGAGGTGCCTGGGGTTTCCTTCATAATTTCAGAATTTAAAATATTTTAAAGCCAGAAGGAAATATTCTGATCATTTGATCAGATCCTTTGAAATAGTACAAGACAGAGAATTCCACCTACTGCTTTTCACTTAGCCCACAACTCCTTGAACTTGATGATATATTTTAAAAACACCATTTGATTTGAAAATTTAAGTTTTGGAGAACTTTGCGTTCTTTGTTCATCAGTTTCAGTGATGATTCTGTTGCTTTTAAAAGAGCATGTCATTTCCAAGTAGTGGCTCAGGAGATATATTAGTTTATGAATTTACCATGTGGCACTGCTCAGCTTGATGATGTTTGGACTCTTTCTAGATCATACCTAATCCTGTCCTGTCTAGAAAGGTAGGTAACACAGATAGACAGCAATCATTTTCCAAGTCATATTGAGATGATGAAGTGTGTAGTTGGCATTGCTGTTAACAGAGGATTCTGGCTGTCATAGCAAGGCTTTAATAGCCTGTTGCCCAGTATGTCCATTTCTGTGTTTCCACCGTGAACAGAAACCTTTAACATAGATTTTTGCTTGTAAGTATAATTCCTGACCCCAATGCAGATAAGAAGATCTGAAGTCTAATTAGAGCCATGTGAAAGTTTTATTGTTAAGTAGTTTTTTGCATTTCTAAAATTTGCAAAAAATAGGACAGGTGAGGGACATCATAACTACAACAATGTTCATTTAGCCTCTGTTGTCACGTGTATTTCTCAGATGAATTAATTGCCTATGAATTGAAGAGGCGAGAAGCAGAAGCTGCAAGGAGACCTCCACCAGAGCTTGTCCGTGCCAAGATTCCATTTAGTGCATGTCTGCAGGCCTTTTCAGAACCAAGCAACGTAGAGGATTTCTGGAGCAGTGCCCTTCAAGCAAAATCTGCAGGAGTTAAGTAAGTATTTGTCTGACTGCCTATTAAAAACCTGTAGGGCACTGCTCTGTACTTATCTTGCTACTTGGACAAGGTGCAGAGAGAAACAGAAAAAAGTGTATCAGACTTTGGTGCATTAGTGTTGAGGCTTGTAAATGTAATGTGAGTTGTAATGAGCTTCATGAGAGTTGTAATGACCAATTGTGCAGGAAATCAATTGTTCTCAACTGTAAAACTCCAAGAGGAGGAGCAGTCTGGTTGTTAAGATCTTGGATTTTAAATGCTTGTAGCTTAATTGACTGCACATTTTAAAATTGGATACCATGATAGGAATTTGTATGGTGTGGTAGGAGGTAATACTTTGGATCTCTGTGCTTAGTTTCTTGATGTCCTCATTTGACTAAAAATGATGAAGGGGATTGTGTGGCAACCAAACAGCATGAAGTAAATGAAGATGATGTTTCTTGTGGTAAAGTTCTTTAGATGGATGGGAATTTTTGCATTTATAGAATCATAGTATCGCTTGGTTGGAAAAGACCTTTGAGATACGAAGTGCTATGCTGAAAGCTTTGTTTTTATTATATTATGGCTTATGTTTTTATTGTTTATGTTTGGATTTCAACCCATCAACTTTGTATGCTACAGTGTTTGATTGCATCTGTGAAGTTTGCTGTCACTTGCATGAGGTGGTGATACAAGGTGGGCATATAAAAGAAGGAACTCATCTTGTGTGTTTATAGTCAGGTATTCTTGGTAAAAGAACCAAGAACATCTTTGGCTTACAAAAGCATTAGGAAGAAATAGGACAGCAGGTAGAGATCAGTGCGGTTTTCAGGGGCACTGTTTCTTGCTGAGAGCAGGAGTTGGTCTCTTATCCAGTTCCATTTTTATGTCAGCAGTAAGGAGTTGTTGAAAATTTGGCTCTGCATCTGTTTTGCTGGGGCTAGGTACCTTCTATTTTTAGATTGCTTAGCATATCAATGACTCATTGCCGTCGGTATACAATTTCACTGACATTGTCTTGAAAGCGGGGAGACAAGTGCACATGGGAAGGAAAAATGCAGCAGAAATCTAAGCGTTTTTTGTATTAACTATGAACGTGTTGGAATAACGTTTTAGTCTTTAGGTAGATCTGGAGTTAATTTGTAATTTAGCTGGTCCTCATCCTATAGGTCCTTAAAAGCGTTGGAAGGTGAAGAATAACTTGCTGTTTGAAATTCAGAAGTTTCATGCTGCAAATGATAGTTACTAATATTGCAAGGTGGTGCTAACAAGAATTTAGAAAGTAGTTATTTGTAGTATGGTAGGAGGGCCGTATTTTTATGATGCATTTACTCTATTTTACCCAGAGTTAGGAGAATTAAAAGAGAGGATGACATGAGTGAATGGAAGATAAAGAAAGGATACAGGAGACTCAATGTGGGAAAAATGGGAGCATAGAGGGAGAGAATGCTGTGCATAAAACATTACATTGTGATCAGGATTAAATGTCTTCTTTTCGATAAGTGGGCAAATACCAGGAATTCCCTTAAGTTCAACAGTCATGCTCTTCACTAAATGTCATAGTAGCTCAATAACAATATCATGTATTTTTTTTTTGTAATACTTTCATGTGAAAAACTACAAATGACAGGGGATTTTTTATCTTTGCTTAATAAATGCTTTATAGGTGGATTGGTACCTCACAGACAATGCTACTGTTACTAGAAACGGAGTGGAAAAAAAAGCAGATTTCATTGTTGCTCCATTCTCTCTGAGGTGTTTTTTTTAAGCCTGTGTCCTGAAGCTCTAGCCAATATGTCATTCAAAATTTATTTCCTAATGTTCAGCTTCAGAACAACTTGAGTAAGCAAGTTGAGTATTACTTGTAGTTGATTCTATAATCTTCCTGCAAGCTGAGTTTTCTGCAAGGGTTTGGCCTGACATTCAGGGTATGAATGCATTGAAAACTACTACCCTACTTCTCCACTGTACTTGAAAACTTTTTTATGACATTTATGTTTATAAAATCCTTCACTATTTGTCTTGCTCAGGGCTAAAGTTATTCATCTTGTTGTGCATGAGACACCAAAATCTATGCTGCTTGTGATCTTCTTGCCTTGTTTCATTGAATTGTATTTCTTGTTCTTCCCAGGACTTCTCGTTTTGCTTCATTTCCTGAGTACTTAGTGGTGCAGATAAAGAAATTCACCTTTGGCCTTGATTGGATACCAAAAAAGCTTGGTATGTGCCTGTCATATTTACCTTTTTCCCGCTTTGGTCTATAATGAGAACCGGGCTTGAGTCTCAGATTTATACAGTGAAGAACCTAGTTGAATATTCTTTTCTTTTATGACAAATTAAACTAATCCTTCAGGTTTGTGGAGTTAAAATACAGTTTCACATAGTCTGACCTCCTTGTTAAATTGTGTTTTAGTGTTCCAAATTTTTCAAATAACTGTTTTCGGGAGGAGAATTCTGTCTGGGTTTGTAGATGGAGTACCAGAGTTCCCTCTCTGAAGGGGTAGGTTGCATCATGAGGTCGTTTTGCTGGTTTCTTAAGCTTAGTCTGTTTCTATACTTTTGTAGATGTTTCTATAGACATGCCGGATTTCCTAGATATCAGCCACCTTCGGGCCAGGGGTCTCCAGCCAGGAGAAGAAGAACTTCCAGACATTGCTCCTCCCATTGTTATTCCTGATGACCCAAAAGGTATTTATTGGTGACTTCTCTCCTAGTTTTCTCCTGTGTTCCTCTTTCAATCTAGCACATACTGATTCTCCTTAAGCTTTGCCTTTTGAAGCAATGGACAAAAAAAGTAGTTCTGTACGTCTGTAACTGAAGACACCCCACAGCCATTTTTTTCCTCCCTACTGGACAACCCTAGTTCTTCCAGCCTTTCTGTTTTGATGTTTTGAGGGTTTAGGATTGATGCTGTTGCTCCAAATAATATTTTTATGAAATTGCTGTACCCAAAAATAGACATCAGATTTTGTGAAATAGTTTATTTCACTTTACTGACTATAGTCTCTTACTTACCCGGCTGTGTGCTGATTGTCTCTTTTGCAATGGTAGAGTGCTGCTCAGTGAAGCTGCTTGTGCTATGTTTTGATCTCTTCATCTTTACTAGCAGAATTGTTCCCTGTCTCCCATGTGCATGGTTGATCATGCTTACTCAAGGATGAATTCCTTGTGCTCATCTTTATTGAATGTTGATTGGTATCTAGGACTTAGCTGGATAGGGAAGTGTGTGAAGACTGCTACATTTATGAAAACCGGCTACCTGCCGAGACCAGCTTCTGTCCATTTATTGACCTTCAGTGTATGGTCATGTCTCACTTTCAGTAAAGTCACTGTGCACTGCCCAGGGCCTAGTGCAAAGGACTTGGTCTCACACCTCTACACTGAGTCTTATGATAGGTGTCAGGAGTGGAGTGGAGCATTAATCCACTTATTTCGTACATTTGCATAGGAGGTATTACAAAATTGCTGTTATCTTTAGAGGACTTACGTACTGAATTTTTTCTAAAACCTGGTGGTTAAGTAAGCTGGGTTGTACTGCACCTAAATCAATCTCTTGGTCCTTGTACTCTCACTTGTGAACAGTGTATAGTCTGTCCTGATCAGAAGGAGTTTTAAAATCTGTAGGATTTCAGTGTTACAGTCCTGACCACCTGGCCTTCTGTCCAGTTGCAGAGTTTAGTTGGATAACTTGAAACACTTTGGTTAAGATGGAACAATAAACCCACTATGTTTGTGGAATTGATTCATTCACAGTGCAACAATACTTAATACATAAAAGATTACAATTTAAGAAAGCAGCTTTTCAGGCATAAATTAAGATTCAAAATCTTATTCCTTTTAGAAGTACGAGAGCTATTAGGTTGCAGTAGGCCCTAGCAGCTGTGCATACATGCATAGCCTGCTTCTCTGGATGTAAGTGGGCTTTACGGCCCATTAAAAAAAGGAGCTGATGTGCATCAGAGCAAGGGTTATGACAAAATTCAGTTCTGTAAAGGTGTTAATTTTATCCCTTATTTGTAGGCTCCTTACCAAGGCCTGTTCTTTTTTATCCTCTTACTTGATGAACTGATTCGGTTTTAGTGTAAGTGTACTTAGAAAGAAAAATGAATTCTTGCTTAAGTTGCTCTAGTGCAGCCATCAGCTATATTTCCTACTGTTTATAGTACCTGTGACACTTTGCTCTCAGCTGAGTTAGGGAAATTACTGGACAGAAACATTCCTGGTCAAATCAAAAAATCAGGAATGGAAGAATGAATATACCTTGCCTGTATGAGGTCAAATGTTTCTGTGACTTTAAAAACACGGAATTATTTTTCCCATATAAATCTACTTAGCCTTCATATAAGTCCTTTACCTGTTTTTTTTCCTCTCTCAATTTTAGATCGTCTGACGAACAATTTCATGGAATGTACGTATTTGAGACTGGTATTTCATGTGCTTAAAGTATTGTCATGCTTTTGCTCAGCTAATACCTTGTCTGTCGGCATAGAGATCCATGGAGTATTGCCCTGCTTGCTTCTAAATAGATGATGTTTTTTGCTTGTTCAGTGTTTAATTGCATATGTGTGGGGGACTTCAGCATAGGCACAGCCAGAATATGAGCTGCTCCTCTATCTGCTGCTCACCAGCAGGATCTTGCAATTCTCGGGGTCAAAGCTGCTTGATCCTCGGTCCTTCTGGACCCAGATCTCAGCTGAAGCTGTTGGGCTGTGTCATTCAGAGATGAAATTCAAATGGAGACTGCTAGACCCAGCAGCTCTTGTTTCTGTCACCTGCAAGATCCTGCCTTTAAGAGGTGTGATTGCTTTTGGCTGTCATCTCTAGCAAAGCTCAGCACATAACTTCTTCACTACTTGAAATGCAGTGGTGAATTTTTTTAATAGATTAACTTCTTTAGGAATTCATCAAGGTTTAAGGATCTCTGTAGATTACTGAGACAAAAGATTACCAGTGAGTCCATAATGAACTATAATGCTTTGTACAAGGCTATTTTCTAATGGATGTGGGTTTATTGAAGTACTAAAAAAAATCCAAGAAATATGTATTGTAATATGTGGCACCGTGCATAACGATAAGAAATACTGTACAATAGATTAAATTAGACTTCTATATTTTATACAATCCTTTCCTGTAGCTCTAGATATTGATGAGTCTTCAGTTATGCAGCTGGCAGAGATGGGGTTTCCTTTGGAAGCGTGTCGGAAAGCTGTGTACTATACAGGCAACCTGGGTGCTGAAGTTGCTTTCAACTGGATCATTGCACACATGGAAGAACCAGGTCAGTGACTGGAAGGTTTAAGTTAACTCAACTCCTGGTTACGTGTTTTGGTAGTCAGTAGAAATTTTGTAATATGTGTCAGAGAAACAACAGCCCCCTTGCCCACCCCAGGAAACCTGGAAGTGTGAGTGAATTTTCCTAAGCTGCTCCTGGGATATGCAAATCTTGACCATTATGTGGCATCCTCTGCCTAGAAGATGACAACAAACCTAAGTTACACCTCTCCTGTCCTCACTGATGGTGTGGGCCAGCTCTGTTTTCCACCCTTTGGCTAGGTCTGTGCTACTAAGGGAAAAGCCGACCTGTGATCAACTGTAAGTACGAAGAACCCTGTGTTCCAGATGCTTTTCTTCCATGTCAGGCTTCTCTAGCTCAGGCTAGAGCATTCATGCTGTATTTAGAACATGGGCTATCTACTGATGGACAGGGCTGTTAGACATTCTCCACTTTCTGTGTTTCATCCATGAAAAGTTTGGACCCAAGATTTAGCACTGAGTATGCCTGAGCACTCCCTTGCCAGGAAACTCCAGATTTGGTTGAGTTCACAATTCACCTTGGGTTTTGTGTTGCTTGTATAAATGGGGAATGAATTTCACTTGGGCTTAACTGACATTTCTCAGCTAAGGAATCAGTTCATTTCAGATATATATGTGTATCAGCTATTCTGGTGTCATCATTGCTTCCATACCAATCTGTGCTACTTTCCTGCAGTAGTTTAACTTCTGTGATATGCCAAGTTGTTCCAGCCTCCTCAGTATGAGTTTGTCCACCTAGATATTTTTTAATGTGCATGTTCATCTTGTTGTTTTTAAGGCTTTCTGCACATCTAAATCCTAACTGGGCCAGTGAAAAGAAGTTATGTTGATTTCAGGAGTGCTTTTGAGGTCCTGTTTGTTGGTTGTTTGTGTTTGGTTTTAACTTTCCAGTACAGAGGGGCAAATAAATGAACTGATGAATGTTTGTTTGTTCCAGACTTTGCTGAACCTTTGGTCATATCTGCATTTGGAGAAGCTGCTCCAAGTGGAGCAGCTGCGTTTGGAGCTGTTGGGCTAGATAACCAACCTCCTGAAGAGATTGTTGCAATTATTGTTTCCATGGGCTTCCAAAGGAATTTAGCAATTCAAGCACTGAAGGCAACAGTGAGTTCCATGAGTTATTGGTAGTACTTGGGGTTTGTTTCATCTTAGGTACTTTGTACACATGCATGCTCAGATGCCTTTGAAACAAACGTGTATGAAAACCAGTTAGTGGATGGTGCACATAGAACTAGTTTGGCAAAGTGTGGGGTGCCTGACTTCTCTGTTAGAGTTGGGAATGTGGTGTGTGGTTCACATGAATGTTTAAAGTGTGGAGGAAAGTGAGGAAAACTTAGCTTCTTTTATCATCTGTTGAGAGACAACCTGGATGCCTAAACACTATGCATCTTCAAAATGAGAATCTGGGGGCCATGAGAATTAGTTGTGGGAAGATTTCTGTCTGTCAAGCTTCTGCAGACTGTTGAATACTGTTTTCCATGGAGGGAGAGTATGTGTATCACAAATTTTAAGTGCTGTCAAACAGAATCCTTACTCTGTTCAAAGACTGATGAGTGGTAGCATGATTTTAGAGAATGTGCTAAAGGCTGCTCTTTTGCTTGTTTGACTCACAGAACAATAATTTGGAGCGTGCACTGGAATGGATCTTCAGTCACTCTGAGCTTGAGGAAGAAAGTGAGCCTGCTTTGGACATGATGGTTTTGGAGAACAATGCTAATGCCAATATCCTTGCAGAGACAGGGTCAGAGGGACCCAGGATCAAAGATGGTTCTGGAAGTAAGTTGTCCTCCAGCTTAGAACTGACTGTAATGTTGTGTTATACCTACACTGTTCATAGAACTCCTTTCTGTTTTGAAAGTAGTTATTGTGTTTTTTTTGGACATGATCCAGACAATCTTGCTTCTGGGGCTGAGTCAAATTCTGTGGGGCTGCTAAGTACTGTGAGCTGTGTTTGCTAAGAAAACTCTTTCCCTGGGCTGATTGAATAGTCTGAGTTTCTTGTTGCCAAAGCATGTAAGTCTATCCTGACATAGCTTTACTTTGATTTTTTTTGCTATAAGATCAAAACACAAGTAAAAGCCAGAATATGTAAATCTTCAGAGGCTAAGCATCCTAAATATAGTGCTGCTCTTATAGACCACCTGAGTTTCTGTCCTGTGGTCTGATGGGAAATTTGATAATCCCTTCAACCAACTTCCTTATCCTAAATATGACAGGTATGATTGGTACCCTGCATGTACTGCTTTGTTATTTTCTTTTGTGTTTTTTTTTTCTTTGAGATCCTCAGTCATACTACTGCTAAATGAACCACAAGATGGGGCTAATGTACAGCAGTCAATGTTGTGAAGTAGGCAAATAACCTATTTTAAGTTGTGAAAGAACTAGAGTACAAAAGCTCAGCAGTTGTTCTAACATAAGGGTACCACATAATGTTTTTTGAAGGGTCTTTGGTGACCAAGTCTAATAACTGCAGTTTGTTCTGAACTTGTACCTCTGACTTTGACTGTAGTGATTGTATAAAAAAATGATTAACAGCCACATTGTTTTTTTGCTTCTGTGATTGCTGTTATTCTATAACATTCATTTTTTTGTTTCTAAAATTATAAAGACCAATCTTAAGTCTCTTGGAGACATGGGAAACATTGATTATCATTAGGTTAAAAAAATATTTGGAATAATTTCTTTTTGTGGTACTTAGCCTTTATAGACTGAGACCATTTACTGAGTGCCTGAAATCCTGATAACCAACATGATACTGTAAAATGGCTCCAGAAAGCCCTCTCCACCAAAAATCCAGCCCCTGTTCTTATGCAATATCCTGAAAGAAGGTACCCTTTTACTTTTGGTGGTAATTTGGGTGAATGGCATGAATGGGTGGGGAGCAAGAACCAGTGCTGAGTTCTCCAGAGACTTTAAGCACAAAAATCGTCCTCGTAGTAAAGGAAGAGGTTTCTTTCCTGTCCTCTATTTTATGGGCTGCTGAAAATATAAACTTCTGGTTTTTGTATGATTTATAGGGGATCTGTGACCACACTTACAGACATGACTAATTTGTGTGTGGAATGAACTCTGTATCTGGCACTTTCTGTGGTGCTCTCTGTGAACTGGGAGTAAATCTGGTGTTTTCTCTTTCCTAGTAAGGGCTGTGATCACAGCCCTGCTGTGTGTGCACAGTTCTATGTGGGTTTGATTTGGATTGGTTTGATGTATGACTGTGAATCCGACTGGTAGTTAAAATGAGAAAAGGCTGCGATCTTAACAGAAACTGTGTTTGGGGATGCAGAGTCTGAGTTAGGAATGCTTAGCTGCTTCTCCAGTGTTAGAAAGGAAGTTTCCCCTAGAGTCATATTGCAATGTTAGCAATAAAAGACTTATATTCTCATTTGTGTGTCTTAAAACAGGATATGAGCTGTTTGGGTTCATCAGCCACATGGGAACATCCACAATGAGTGGCCACTATGTTTGTCATCTCAAAAAAGAAGGAAGGTGAGTAGAATTTGGAGAGACACACAAGAACATGCAAATGTGTTCTTTTAAGCATTCTTCTGTACAGAGCAAGGTGTGTAGTTCTGGCAGACAACACATGCATGTCATTACCATGTATACTTTTCCCACCAAATAGATTTATATTATTACAGATCGTAAGTGATTTAACTCAGTCCTGATTCCACTGAGGTTTATGCTGAAACACACCATTGTCCTTCCTCTGCTTGATGTTCCAAATCTCTCCATTTTGTGGCATCATTTTTGCATCTGACTTTGTTTATCTGAGCTTCCCTTATCTTCCTTTCATTTCCCATCAATAGAAACCCACCAAAATGTGGGCTGATACTACTATTGCTAGTGCTGGGATGCTGACGCCGGCTGTGGTTGTGATATGCTCCTATTATTTGCCATTGGGAATCCCTGATTTTCCTTCTTTTAAAGATGTAACTACACGTTCCTCTGCACATCCCTCTTCGTTTTCAGTTCCTGGCTCTGCCAATAAACCTGCTTCAGCTGTTTCTCTCATCTTTTGTCCTTGTTGTGGTGACTAATTTCAGATTCTAAGCTCCTTAAAGTTTGGTTCTGAGAAGCCCCTGATAAACTTGTCATGATTTTTATACACTTGGAATGTAATCAATCTTGTTTTCATTTCAGATGGGTGATCTACAATGACCTTAGAGTCTGTGCCTCAGAACGACCTCCCAAAGACCTGGGCTACATTTATTTTTACCACAGAATACCAAGTTAGACCTCAAATCTATCACCTGGCCTTAAGAAGCCATAAGCCTTTTTAAGCTGCCCCAAAAAAGTGTACAATAAAAAGGAAAATCTAAAACCAACAAAAGACCTCTCTCTAACCCTTGGACTGCCAAAAAGCAAAGGAAAACATGCGATGTTTATAGTTTACTTAAAACCAGTCATTTGATGCCGCCTTAAGTGTTAGAGGGAAAATTTCTATTAGATAATGTATAGTTCATTGTTTTAAATTTATACACCTTAAAGGATACCTTAAAACCATGCAGATTACTGATGGAGTTTGCAGCTAGTATATGGAAAAAACAGCAATTTCAGAGCTGAACAAGTATAGCCCAGTTCAGCCCAGCTCCTGCCTCTTCTGTCCACGTATCTGTTGAAGACAACAGAGAAATATTTGCATCTTTGGTAACTGGGAGCCAGGTTTTTCAGCCAGAGTCCAGACCAATTAGAGAAATCATATTGCATATAAAGTTGGAGGGAGGGGGTGAGTGAATGCTCTTCAAAACAGAGTGAGAGAAGCCAACTAAAGTTATGTCTGTTGGAATTCAGTTTTGTAGTATTTTGGTTTGCCTTTTTGATGCATAAACCTTCAAAATTAATGATGATGGAAGCAATCTTCTGTCAGTGCTCTGTACATTTTCTACCAAAGAGAAATAGTAATTTTATTTTTGCAGGCATAGGTTTCTTCAATTTCTCTTGTATGTTTTGCAGGTTCTTCCAGGAAGTTCAGGATTATAGATGGCTGAGAGAAGCAGACTTTTTGACTCTAAAATTAAATGCATATCCTCAGGAAAGGCAAAGCTATTATTTAATTCTTTTTTATGAAAGTAGGTAAAGAAGGGGTTAATGGTCCATTGTATTTCTTTCAGGGAAGTTTCAATCTATACCGCTCACATTCCAGCTGAAATTGACTCCCTAACAAAGTACTCCTGGTGTAATTCTGCTTTCTACCAAAGATTACTTACATATTTAATTCTATCCATGAGTGGGGGAAATTGCTTCGTAAAACTGCTGATTTACAGATTCCCCCTCTCTCCTCCCTCCTTTAAAAAAAAACAACCAAAAAAACAACAACAAAAAGTAAACCCAAGAACTATCACCTTGAAATATTTTGGCTTTTTTAAAGCTTGCGAACACATCAATCTGATCTCTTCAACAGATACCTTCTGAAGGTTTTTTGTATCTCTGGCAGGGATGAAGAGGTGGATAGGCAGGGGCTGGCCTTTCTTATCTCTCTTTTGGGATGTTATTTCAGCTTATGTCACAGACAAGAATATATATGTGGTTTTTTAAATTGTATTTGAAAACACTAATTCTATAAAAAATACAATGGTGTGATAACTTTCATGATTCTGAAAAATCCCCGAAGGTTCACAGTGTTGGACACTGCTTAGAGGCTGTTGCTGGAGTTGCTTCATATAATCTTACTGAGTCCTCAAAATAAATTATAACAGTTAAAAAAAAATCCTCTTTACAGAATGCAGGAGAGGCAGGGAGGTGTAATTATGTTTTCTTTGCTGTCAGTGCCTGCAAATTTAGTAGCAAAATTCAGGCAGCTACACAGTACAGAAGAGAACCCGAATCAAAAATCTGATTACGAGTAGGGCATTTTATTTTTTCCATCATCTTGAGGAAAAAATGGTTCTCCCTCTGGTCATATAGCCTCATGCAGAGCCAAAAAATACTACTGATTTTTTTTTTAATCAGTTTTTGATCTCCAAAAATTATGAGAGAGTGCAATAATTCTATAGAATGTAAATGGTGCCTAATTGCTGGGAAAGCTTCCTGCACTTAGTGCTCTTATTGACACAAATGAACAGTGTCCTAGCACATTAGTAAGTGGCTCCTGTGAGATTCATCTACCTTGTAATTATTGAACCATCAGTTCTAGACAAAATAAGAGCTGCCAATATTTTTTTCTTCTTCTAGGTTTTCAGTATTAGTGTATTTCACCAAAAAAATGCCCAATTTGAAAATGGGATCAGCAAATTATGCAGTGATACACCTTCTATTTAAAGGGAAAGAACAAAATTTCCGTATATCTATGTTTGTGCTTTTTCATTCTGGCAGTATTAAAATGACAAAAGACCCCTCTCTCTTTTTTTCTTTTAATCTTTTTGAATTCCTATTTATATTCCAAGGAAGGTCAACACAACAGCTTTCCTCTTGCCTCATCAACTTAAAGGGCTATTTGTAAACTAACAAGATCTGGTGGCTGCTGTGTTTTTATTTAGAAACCTGAAGTAAATAAAGGCCAACAGAGTTCTTCCCATGTTTGATACTGAACTGGAAACATGGCTGATCTCATGGGATTAAAGATGGAGCTTGAACTCTTGCAAACCATTTGTCTGGTACATCTTAAAGCTGGAATGACTGTGGGACTGGTTGCTCTCAGTTACCAGGAGGCCTGCTTAAAAAGCTGGCAGGTGATAACTGGAAATGGTAAATGAAAGGGGAGAGCCATTCGCTGGCTGTGATGGATGAACTGTAGCAGCTTGGCTTCTGAAACCCTTTTTATTTCCTCTCTCTTGTGTACTGCCTGCCTGACTACCAAGTGGGTCAGAAGTGCAGGGAGCAGTTTGGGGGAAAGGCTTATGGATCTTCTAAAATTTATCACTTGAAAATATGTTGAAGTTCTTCAGCTGTTTGAGGAATTATTTTATCATCTCCCAAAGCGGTGGCTTCCCTCCTTTTACAAAAGGTCAGTTAAGTCATCTCACTTTTGCTATGGGATATGGGTGAAGAACATCATGAATCTGGAGGAGCAGGATGTAAACTCCTAACTCTTCAGCGTAATGTGGGGAAGAGGAGTTTGTTGTGTTTGTTCGTTTTGAACTTCAGCATGCAGAAGCCACAAACAAACAGGCTGTACGGAATAAATGACTAATTTATAAGGCTAAAATTTGTGTGTACTTAATTGTGCTGGGCCAGACCTAGACAGTGGCTGGTGGGGTACTCCATGTGTCTGGGTACTGTAGTAGCTGCTGGGAGATTAGGTGTCCTGAGAGCTTCTTGGCAAAAAAAGGATGGAGGAAGAAAAATCACTGTGAGCAGATTGAGACAATCTAACCTGAGAATTATGGCAAGCCAGGACTTGCCAGCAAATAATGCTCTTATTTCGCAACTGATTTTTACTATTTTGTATGATACATTTAGGTTGGGAGAGTGGAAGGAAGAAAACTCACCAACTTTTCCTTGTTTCTTTTCTCCTCTCATTCCTAGCAGCATGCTGGATCCAGTAGACCCCTCATTCTAAGTCACAATCTCCAGTCTCCAAAACACATATGGACACAAACTCCTATTTAATATTTCTAACTAAAATATAATTAGGATAAAAAATTACTTTATTAAAAGCTAAAAACAGCTCTAGATATTTCTGGGCTACTATCACTTGTTATTCTGCTGGGTTGAGTGGCATTGCTTTTGACTGACTTTGGTGTAACTGAAACCAGCATCAGTCCAGTTTCGTTGATTCAAGCAGCCTCCAATGGGTCATAGTGCACATCCTGAATATAGATGCAGCCAGAGCTTGTTAGATTGTTCTAGAAATATCTCAAATTCATTCCTTTTGTTCTCCATCCTGGCAACAGCCATTATCTTTGCTGTTATCATGCATTGAAAGACTATGCAAAATATGTAACTGGACATAACTTTTTATTCTTTTTCCTATTGCCCTATTCCTACCTTAAGAGCTGAGATCAATTTCTAATTTCTGTTCACTCCTCAGTGGTTTTACTGTTGTATCCTGGAAGTGTCTGTACTGGTTTACTTTGCACCACTCAGAGTTGTTTGCTTGAAGCACTGTTAACATTTTGGAGAGTATTTGAGATGAGAAAGGTTGTGAATGACATTGTTGCAACTGTTTTAAATTAAAAAGAAATATTCTCACATCTTGTAACTGTGTGGATTCTTGCTTTTTTTCCTGTCTGAGCTGAAGAGGATTGGACTGTGTATGTTTGATGGTGCCTCTTTTCTCCCTCTTTGTGATGCTTTACTTAAAAAATCTCCATAGAGAAAAAAGAAATTTGTGAGAGTCTTGATTTCTTGTGACTCATGACACTTCTATGGATTGGAAAAAGCCCCGAGTGGATATAAAACATGGCAAAAATAGAACCTAATTTTTTTTTAAACTTGTACACAAGTTTTTAAACTTGTACACAGGTTAACAATGTTCATGTGGAAGAGTGTTGTCATTTCACCCCCAAATTCCTGCTTTGTTTTGATCTGTAATTCCTCATTTTAATTTGGAAATTTGACTTGCTGTTTAGTAAAGACGACTGTTTTACTTATATGTAAGGACTTTACATAGCAGTGTGACCACTGGGACTCTGACAGATGCAAGAATAGGCCCAAAAAGAAGGCTGTGGAATGGCAACACTTTGATCTTTTTATAGGACCATGGGACTCGGAACTGGAGGAGAGCTAAGAGGTAAACCTACTGGACTGTGTGACACTTCCTGGCATGGAAGTAGAACCACGTGAAGTGTTGAATGATATGATAGCTGAAGATGGTTCAGCTCCTCAAGTCCAAAGTTAATGACCTCTTTTGTTTCTTTCTATCACAGATGTCCTTTGTGCCCAGCGCAGGTCACGCTGTACTGTGTTCGCACCACTTGTAGCAACTGGAAGCAGTGGAGAACATGAATCCTCGTGTAAGCTAAAGGGCCCTGCTCAGTCTATAGAAGAATTTTCTGTGTATGATTCATGCCTGCTGACTTTTGTGGACTGCTTGTGGAAGGCAGTATTAGATAACTCACAAGTTAATGCCACCCCTGGTCTCTGCTCCCCATCACTACAAGGGGAAGTAAAACCTCTGTCTCTCTGGTCTGCTACAAGCATAACACGAATAAGGGAGGCACTAACACATGTGGTGAAAGACAATTGCCATGGAAATCTTGAAGATAATGCATGGCTGACAGCTGGTGTCGAGTGAGTGATTATGTTTTTTGACTTCTCTACCAGAATCTTCTTAGTGATTTTTTTTTTGAGGCAGTTTTGTATGTAGGATTTGGCACTAATGCTTCTCTCCCAACTTCTATGTTTGGCTTCAGGTCTGCAGTGCAAGTTCCTGGTTTGTTTGCTATAGAACATGTAACTAATGGGCATTCCTGCTGCTGCTTTGTTGATACATTTGAGCAGCAAGAACCAAACTAGCCTTAACATCTCCAGGCAAAACACACCTGTGTCAAGAGCTCACATGGCTTCCATACAGGTGTTAACATGTTTTTAGTGTCTCTTCTCTTTTCTTCTTTAGTAGAAGGTTCTGGTTAAAACCATAGGCAGCTGGTTGGCTTTTCTGACAGATCTTACTTTCTTCATGCAAACTGTGGCTGTACCTTCCAGGTTTGTTTCTGGAGTAACCCACACATCCATTGAGAGTGTCAGCCTTCAGATCCATGCCAGCTGTGTCCTGCTTTGTCAGTAGCCCTCAGCTGTACCACAGCTCCCTTGCTTTTGTCATCTTTTCTGTCCACAACAGTGTACGGAATTTTATGTCCCGCTTGTGTCTGTGCTTATGTTAATGTCCCATAGCAAAAAGCAGACATAAGATGTTGTTTCTACTCAGCCAGTTCTTTAGCCTCATCACATGAAAGTCAAAACTGAAAACCACCATTAATCAGCTCTTGCTGCAGGATGCTGCTTGAGTAACAATTTGAATCACTGAAAGTTGTTTTTTTCAGAAAGATGATATTGTAATATTATTACTTCTGCTTTAATTTTGAGTTGTGCAGTTGCATGATCTTCAGGAAAAATTCTGACCTACTTTTTTCCCCTTTTTCTTCATATGGAGTGTATGTGCAAAATGCTTTGGGCCAGACCTTGGCTAGTATAAACTGCAGTTGTAAGTATAATTGATCAACATGTTGAAATAAAAATAAATTATAAAAATAACTACCTCAGAGTAATGATAAATTTATGAAACATGTTTAGTAATGGAAAAATCTCTTCTGGGTTTAATTTTTAAGCAAAGAAGTGTGTTCACATCATAAACAATAGGGTAGAAGATCTCATTTAAAAAAATCCTTTATTTCACATGAAGAAGTAGGTCCCTCCTTTCTGTTCAAGTAATTATAATCCAGACCATTTTCAACTTGAAAAGAGATTTTTAAATATTTGAAGCCACAGACAAAGTTTTATTTTTAAAACATATTTAAAAATTGCACAGTTATAAATACAGGTAAATAAATACAATTTAATATGTGGAAAAGAACCCAAGGAAGGCATGCTTCCATTACAGTACAAAAATACTACAATAAATGTGGTGCTCTGCAAATAGTAATCTATGACCTTGATAAATTTAACACATCCAATATGCACATCATTCATTTTTGAGGAAATAAATAGTTTTAAAGAGCAGTGCAAGGAAACATCAAATTATAGCATCAGTAAACTACAGGTCTGTGTTTAGTATTATACACAGCTGATAATGCACTAAGTATACAGAGGCAAAGTAATAAGAAACTATTCTTTTACTCCATATGTACTTACAGACTCAGATTCTCAATCTGGGTCGATATGAACCTTTGCAATGGAATGTAAACATTCAGGTGTAGGGCTGCGCTCCCACCTCTGCATCCAGCGCCCACCTCACTGCTAAGCCTTGCACCTACACTTAACTATAGACACAAAAGGTTAAGTGAGCAATGTAAGTCTTGGCAGCAGCAGGGCTCTCCAGATAGCCCAGGTGAAAGGATCTGCCAACCCTAAAATCTTTCTTGTATGTTGGCTTAAAAATAAAGCCAAAAGAACTGATGGGAGATTGCAAAGGTTTTCAAACAGTTTACAGCGTATAGAAGAAGCTGCACAGAATGCCTCCCAAAATGATAGAGTTTTATTTTAGTCTAGATATTTTATACTCTGATATATAAAATATATTTATAAATGCTTTAAATTTTCTGAATTTATAATAGGCTACTGATATTAAAAACGCTATTCAAATTAAAGTTTTAGCCAATGTTGATGGCATTCTGTAAATGTGGAAGGAGAAAAAAGATCAAAGCACATTAAGTCTTGACCATGCAAACTTGCTCAATGGGCTGTCACATATGCAAGCATTTGTAAAGTTACAGCTTAATTTAGGAAACTTTAGATTCCTTCTGTCTCTTTCCTATGCCTAATTCCTATTGCTTTGTGGGCTGAGGCTCTGAAACTTTCTGTGGATTCTCTGACATGGTTGTTTTTGCCTAAGTGTGTTCAAAATGTCAGCGACCTCTTCATGCCTAGCACTCCTTTTCTCTGATTTATTTCACCAGTTCAAAAATAGTAGAACTTTAATGAAGGAATCTGATTTCTAGCCTAGATGAGGTTTGAATAGTAGATAATACTGTATTGCATACCCACCATTAATTTCACAACGTGCAGTGCATTTTATCTATTACTTTTATCTATGGATACTCAGTATTGGTATTTTATAGACATTTATTACATGAACTCACTGTACAGACTGCTAAGCTGACGACACTGGTGATCAGGAATCTCAGGTTTTCAACTGTGCAAGTTATTGATGTGAAGTAACCAGTATGTCTCATTTTGTAGATGCATGTTCAGAAGAGATATCTACAACCAATTTATGTTTCATTCCTGGCTCCAAAAGGCAATTATTTAGGCCTCAGGCTTTGCCTCTGTAGCGAAGCCAGTAATGTTGTTATTATTTCTTTCTGGCTTTTGTGTTATGGAGGCCCATGCTCTGTGGATATTCATAGGATCACCTGGCTGACCTGCTGGTGGTGTCAGGGCCCTCCTTTTCATTTGACAGACAGGCTCAAGTTTTCTGAATTGGCTTATTAGCTCTCATGATTAACTTGATATGATGAGGTTTCAGCTGAGTTAAGTGTCTGCAGCTGAAATCAGTAATTGCAATGGATACACAGATCCTGTGAAGTTTTACATCTGCATGTTTCAAGGAGGACAGTCAGACACTGAGCTGCCTTCAGAGCTGGTGAGCAAGTCTGAAAAGCCTGGCCTGTGGTAAGTAAGTGTAGACTGAGACAATAGTTATTTGACTGGTTCTGGGAATCTTTTTCTCTGGTTTGGTGCAATCTGGTTTTGTCTAGAGAAGAAAATATGAAAATCCAAACAACCAGTGTCACTTTGAAAACTTGCACACATTTAGTTTTTTTAATTCTTAAGAGGATACTAAAACATGTGCAAAAGCTGTTAGTCCAGATGTCTGTTGTTAATTAAGCACTTGAAGCAAACATGAAATGCACAACACAAAATGATTTCTATGGCAATTTCTTTAAAAAGGGCTCTGTGTTTGGTCTAAGCTGTTCCAATTAATGTGAACAACTCTGTTTCAAGTTTGTCAGATGCAAAGTACTTTTAAAATATCCCATAGAACATACCAATCAATAGTTTAAAAATACCCTATATGTGGGCCTTCTGCATGCATTCTGTAAACACATACTCAAGTAGCATTACTGCATGCTTTGTGTTAATGTTTCATTGCAATTATTTGCTAAGGTAATTGCATGCAATATTATCATGTGAGGTTTTATGTCGTTTGAACCTCCTCATTTTTTTTAAAAGTACTGTGATTTATCAGATCATATGAAAATAACACTAGATACAGATATGTATATGTGTTTACTTAAAGGTCAAATCAATTCTTCAAAGTGGCATAAGCCAGTCTATTGCAGCAAGGTTTCTAGAGTCATTGCAGTTTAAAGAGATCAGCAAGAAATGAGCCTATTGCCTTCATCACAAATCCTCACTCCATAAATAATCACTTTGATTTCAGTGCCTGTTCAGCATATGCAGTGGTATCAGGGGTCAGCTCTCCTCTGGTAACTGAATATGTGCACATGAGCTGATCATGCAAAGAGCTGAGCACTCCTGTGAAGAATACAGACTTTCAGTGTTCAGCAGCTTGATGGATCAGACTTACAAGTTATAAATATTCATAAAGCTTTGCAGAGGAGAGGGAGAGTCACAAGCTGGGGTTAGGAAAGCACTTTTTTAATTGCATGAAATATGAAGTAGAACAAAGACTCAAAAACTTGGAATCAGTTACCTGGCAGTGATAGAATGTCTCTGGAGAGAGAGTGGGATATGGGTGGGAGATAATGATAAACCATTGTAGCACTCTAATTTGGCAACACCCCATAGATGCTGTGCAATTGTAGTCCTGAAATGTCTTGGAGTCTCTTCTCTGCTGAAATTGCTAGTCCTTATGCAAAACTGCTTCCTTACTTACACCTGAGCAACCTTGTGTTTGTGTGTTGCCTTTTGATTTACACACGTGGACCTCACCCATGCAGTCCCTGAGACAGTGGCACTCCCCTGCTCTCAGGTAGTGTCATCACATGCAATGGGTGTTATTTGCCCATCTTCCTTCCTTGCATACCTGGGCAAGTCAGGGATGACAGGAGGTTTTGACTTGGTTGAGCTCACAGGGAGCACTTAAAACGGGACCCAGATTTTCTGTCTCTCACTTTCAGGCTCAATCTGCTACTGTTCAGCAACCGCCTTATTTATCCTACCTCATTCTTGGTTAGAAATACGAATAGATGAATTTCCTCTTCAGTGTGTTAGTATGCTGCAGCTTCCTCACACGTTTCCTTTTGCTGTTTAAGGCAAATATACGTTTGCCACTGAATATTTAACAAAAACCATGAGGAGGTCAGATCAAAGCTGTATCTAATCCTGTCTTCTGCACTGACAGTGCTTGGCAGTGAGGCTAAAGAACCATAAAGCCCAGGATATTGAAGAAGTCCCCAGCAGTACTAAGAGGGACTAAGTCTGCCTGTTAAGAGTGAGGTGAGTTCGGTCATCGGCCGCTCTCCTGCACAGACCAGGCCAGAACTGATGTCTGGTATGAGATGTGCTACCATCCTCTGTAAATCTATCTGTTTTAGGCTTTCCCTCATGCAGTGTCTTGGTCAGTGGTACATGGTTAACTGGCCATAGGCTATCTAAAACAGGAGGGAACAGTTGGAACAATCTCAAGAGGGTGCCCAGTCTCTTTTGGTAGGCTTTGTAGCCTGTCCCCCATAGAGAACAGCAGTGCTTGTGGTGAACTGAGGGGCCTGAGTTTCCCCTTGGGAGGCAGTGTTCAGCCCTGGTGCTTTGTCTTTAGGTTTACACAGACAACTTTTCTTGTCTCAGTCACATGGCTGTGGACATATCTCAGCAGATGAGTGTGGTTTTGAGGAGTATATCTCAGGATAAATTAAAAGCTACCTACTTTGTTCTTTTTGGGAAGGCTAGGGGTTGCATTAGGTTTTCCTAGCAGACTGCTGCTTGTCCACGTGCTAGTGGAGAAGACATTTTGTGAACTGCTGTCAGGATGAAATACCTGTTGTCATCCTGACTCTAAGAAGTGAAGCAGTGAAGTTGTGGTTGGTTTGCGGGGATTTTTGTGGTTTTGGGTTGTTTTTTTTTTTTTTTTAATGTGAAGGGTGTAAAAATAAAGCTCCTGGATAGCTAATTCCTCTGGATTAGCACTGATTACTCTACACCACAGCACCAAGGATATTCTAGAAGAACTTGTGTGATGGCAGGGCATCAAGCAAAATCCAAACACATACGCCTTTGCTTTATAGGCTCTTCTTAAAGCTGCCTTCCTTCCCTTTTATCACTTTCCAGATTCAATAGCACTGCACCTTCTGCTCTGCCTTATCAATAAAGAGCTCTCATCACACATCGCTGTCAAAGCAAAAGAGCAAACTGTGGTCAGCAGATATGCTACAGCAGCCCACTTAGCAAAAATGACATTCCCAGTCAGTCCTTGATAACCAGTCCTTAGAGAAATTTGCATAGAGGAATTGGTTATTAAATGCTTGATAGGTAAATAGGAATATATGTAAACAACAAATTAATAAAGCACTGTTAAAAATATATCCTGTAGCTGTTTCAGCAACTCCGTTCTGTGGGAGAAAGTGATGGGTAAGCCTTTTATTTTTTAATGAGAATTGATTATTTTTATTTAAAAAACTATACTTCGTGATTAGATGCAATGATTACATTGTCTTACATGGAATTTTCTTTTAAGTGGTTGCTCAAAATAACAGACAGCTGCAAGAAACTTTAGATTTGTACTGGTGAAACTGTCCAATTCCCACAGAGCTTCTTTCTCTGTGATCTTCACAGTTGGGTTTTTTTAATCCAGCTACTTGAGCTGGATTTTTCTTTTAATGTTGTTTATAGGAAATGTATTTGTCCCATTTTAACACATTCCAATATCTACCCTGTACATTGAATTCCTGAGCACAGATCAACATAGTAGACATTTATTTACACTTTTTATCTTTCACTATTTAGGAAAAATATTTAAAAACATCAACAACTTGAAAATTACCTCTCTAAAGATTTCCATTCCTGTCTTTGATGATACATTCACCTTGAACTAAATGTTTGACTGTAGTCAAATGAATCCATTCATCATGTGGCAGTGTACCACCCCCAGTACTGTTCCCCATTCATCCAACCAGGGGTAATTAAGATGGTTTGTATCTATAAATTTTTAAGTAGCTACAAATACTGACGTTTTGTAAGGATTTAGTCTGCTACCAGGTCACTGAGACTTTTGCTACTGCTTGCAGTAACAGCAGGATCAAATCTTAGTCTCAATCTTACAAGCATTATATAGACCTACTATTTCAGGGATTACATTCCCTTAAGCATAGTCATTAATTCCTTTGAAGGCTTTTCTTTATTTGCAATACAGATCTGTGGCTTATTATGTTCTGCAATGACATAATTCACATACAACATGTATGTGCATGCACATGCATGTATGTGTGTAGTACCTGATGAATGCATAATAGAATAATCTTTCTAATAAATATTGCAGTTTGTACTGTGTTTGCATCTTTTAAACATAAAAATATTGAAAACCCTCTCATCACCTTCCAGCAAAAGATATTTGGTCCTTTATGCCAACAAGGCTATCCTGTACATTCTGTCATTAGGAACTAAAATACAAGCATTAGCACTATTTTACAAAAAGAAAGATTAAAGTGCATAAGTACATAGATAGGTGCAGATTCTGCTATGCGCTCGTTCAAAGCAGGTATACTCTGTTCAAGATCAGGGATAGCTGGTTTAAAAAGCAACCGTTCCAGTGCAAATTACCACTTCTGCTGGCCAACACTTGGCCTTCCCATACGTACATGGCCTAATCCTACAGACCTACATGTACAATGTTCCTCTTAACATTGTATGTGGTTTACAACTCTGTAAGCCTGCAGAGTTGGGCCTGAATTAATCAAGCTATCTTTGGAAGAAAAATGTTCTTGACTGCCAACTAATAAATACATTCAAACGAAAATACATCCATGTTACACGCATCTCATTTCAGAGCTATGTTAGAAATGGACCTTGAAAAGATTTTTCAACAAAGAAACTAAAGAATAGGTAATCCACGTTGTAGGGCAAAGTGATGTCAGCATAGTGCAATGAGCTACTAAGCAGGTTCCTTGGATGCA
The DNA here is from genome assembly GCA_033556795.1 of Tapera naevia. Classification (NCBI taxonomy): domain Eukaryota; kingdom Metazoa; phylum Chordata; class Aves; order Cuculiformes; family Neomorphidae; genus Tapera; species Tapera naevia. The sequence continues at coordinate 4,329,240 of JAUMJJ010000352.1, forward strand.
TCAGTTGTCATTTTAATGTGCAATAACAATTAAGATAATTGTTTGTTGATAAACAATGTATTTTTCTTTGTATAGTTCTGTATATAGAGCTTGCATGAGATGAAGATTCTTCAGAAATGGCTATTTCACCTAGTTCAGGGCTTTGTCAGATTAGCTGCAGCTCATTTCAGTTCTTTGAGTTTCAATTTATTTACAACATATTTTGTGCTTTTGAACTTTTCCTTTTTGAATAATGTCTGAGAGAATATCCCTACTGATCTACTGCCATGATATTTTGGAAAATGTGGTCATTTTAAGATGAGTAATAAAAAAGTTCTCTGTTTTCTATTACAATTTAATCAGCTTGTGGATACTTTTTTATTACGGCTCTAGATTAAAAGCTCTTAACAGAATGTCTAGATCACCCACGTTGGCAGCTTGAAATAGTTCTGGCTGGTCCATCATAGACAGAGCAATTCGAAGTGCTGCCCAAATATTGCCTGATAGAGCAGGATGGGGAACCTGTTGTTGATTCCTGCTCTTTCTTTGCAAACTGAGAGCAGTGAGAAAATTGCTGACAGCCTCTCTGTAGGGGAGAAGAAAAAAAGAAACAGACAATATAATTTACTTAACAACTGAAGTAAAACTTTCTGAAGTTCTATGCTAGCCTCAAGTATATTATTTTACAATGCAGTTCGTCAGTCTCTGTGTTATTCTTGCTTGATTATCTTTAATCAAGTGGACAAGGCTTCTAGTAATGCAGAGCTCAGTCTATTCGTACATCTGGAGATATTCATTGCTGTGTAGCTCCCCTTCATCTTAACTCTGTTAAGCTGGCAGTTGGGACCCTGGAACGTCACCCTTGTATTTGAACAGTGTACCAGAAGTATTTCGATAGCATTAAATACTCAAAGTAGTTTAAATGTAGTATCCCTACTTAAGACAAACTTTTATATTTGAGTTATTAAAGCTCTTAAACACAGGACTAAGTTTAACTGAGAACTATCACACTGGTTATAGTAAGAGTATTGGACTTAGAGATAAAAAAATGCTTAAGCAGCTTGCTGAATGAGTGATTTATTTTCTTCTGATAGACGTTCAGTAGTTCTGTTATGTAGAATATTAGGAATAAGAAAAGTATCATTGCTTTGTTAGTACTTCGTAGAAAATAACTACAAAATTTTACAATAGCTGAGATTATGTAGCTATGTTAGAAAAATAGTTTTTACACCACAGTTAGGATACCTAATTTTTTTTGTTTGCACATTTTTGTAACTTACCTGTATGCTCCTAGGTTTATGCAGCTTATCCCTAAATTGTATCTGGACCTAATGAAGCCAGGTTGGATTTCTAAAGCACGTGTATAGGCCTCAACAGCTTCTTCACTTCTATCCCCATTTGCCAAGGTGGCTCCAAGACGGTTCCATAATGTATAGTCCTGGTGAGAAAATGAGTTTTCTACTGCAGGTGTCAAAGAAGGACAAAATACCTCATTTTTGCTTGCAAAGTAAGGAGGACTGCAGAAAATAACAGTATCGTGTCTTCTCTAATTGACACAGAATGTGAGGTTCTGACTCATGATTATAGGCAGCTTTATATAACTAGTACAATTAATCAACACACAGCTAGAAATTGGACATATATAAATCTGCTTCTAAATAGGACTGTCTTGTAATTAACATTTCTATTTCAGGTATTAAAATTTTAATGGCTCAAGTGACATCTCATTAATATTAGCCTGTTCAAAAGAGGAGAAACAAAATGGCCTGTAAAGCTAAATTCTTTAAAATGTAAAAGCATAAAATGTACCTCTGGCCGAACAGTCAAAGCAGCACTAAAGGCATCTATTGCTCTGTTAAATTCTCCATTCAGGTGGAAAAGGACTCCAAGTCCCGTCTGCAAGTCAGGGTCTATCATATCACCATTCTGGTGAGCAGCCTCCAGGTACAAATCCTTTACTTCTTCAAGTAATGAGCTAGACAAGGGTGAAAAATAACTTAAAGTTCCATCTTACACTTCTTGAAAAATATTGCAATATTGACTGCATAGCCAGAAATTAGAATCCTTGTAGTGATGTATCAGGAGTGACATAATACTAAAATTTGACAACAAACTTCTTCAGCTTCATCATGGCAAAGATTTACTTCCAGGTGCTGTTGTTAACTCATGTCTGGAATAAAAAGCTTCACCTGTATAATGAAGAGCACAAGTGTTATGAGGAGCAGCTGAGGGAACTGGATCTGCTTGGAGAACAGGAGGCTGAGGGGAGACCTAATCACTGCCTGCAACTGCCTGAAAGGAGGTTGCAGTGAGGTGGGTGCTGGTCTCTTCTCCCAAGTGACAGGTGATAGGACAAGAGGAAATGGCCTCACGCTGTGCCTGGCGAAGTTTAGACTGGGTATTAGGAAATATTACTTCACTGAAAGGGTTCTCAGGCAGTGGCACAGCTGCCCAGGGAGGTGGTTGAGTCACCATCCCTGAAGGTGTTTAAAAGACAGGTAGAAGAGGTACTTAGGGTCATGGTTTGTTGGTTGGCTTGGCAGTGCTAGGTTAACAGTTGGACTCTAGGATCCTAAAGGCATTTTTCCAACCTAAACACTTTTAGGAAGTCAAAGTGCAGCTATGAACCCAAGTGAGATAACAGGAAGGTTTATTAAAATTGGATGCATTTCTCAGACATGAAATGAGACTGGCAAAAATAGTAGTCATTCTTAAAAGGAATAGATTGAGTAAATAGCCAAGACCCCTGAAGTAAGGTGCCAAAATTTAAGACTTCTGTACCCACTGTAGGCTTCATAAAACCTTTGCACTGACAACACCAGATGTCAGCGGGATGAGGCCCAAGTAGAATAACACACTTAGTAATTAAGCATTTTATATTTTTTGCTTATACTTGTTAGTGATAAGGGTAAAACATAAGGCTTGTCTTCAAAATGACAAGCAGTGAGATAGCCCTACTCTTTTAATTCTATAATTCCTGTTTATGCCTTTAATGTCTTTATCATGCATCTTGCATTTCAGAGATGCTTATTTATGGACTTCATGAAATCACGAGGGGCTTCCAGCTCATGACTTCTTTTGTTATTTAAAATGACTGCAAGCTCCCATTACAGTGTGCAAGGCTGAAATCAGATAAAAAGTCAACACTGTCTCTTCAGTTAGGACCAGAATGGCTCGTAAACAAGCAGATGCTACCTCCCAGTATTCTCAGTGAACTGAAGCCATGCCCCACTGTCATTCCTGGATTTGAGTGGCTTGGTGGGGTTATAGGAAATATGATAAAGGTTAGGAAGTACACACACATGCAGAGCAGGGTACAGGCCTGGTATGAACTTGAAAACAACTGAAGAATGAGGATGCTGAATGTGGGAATACGGAGATAGCATACAGGGACAGAGGAAAGTGATGGGAGTTGAGAGAAAGCATCTCTTTTTAGCTGTTCTGATTTTTTAACTTCCAGAGATGGTATAAGGTACAGCCTTCAGTCGCTAAACCAAATGTCCTTGTGTTGATTTCCTTCTCCTGCCACTAGGGACACTGAGTCTTTCATCATAGGGAACAGGCTGGATTTCTACAGAGTAAGGGGGCAGGGTATGGGCCATCGTTTCTAGTGATGTGATTAAAATTTCCACCATTGGAATTTACATTGTATTTACCTTTCATCTGATGTCTTTGACATTCTCCTGGTAAGTGCTGGGGACCCTTTTTTGCTTTTCGCTATGTACTTGTATTTTGGATTTTGCTTTATCCAGTTTCTTAGAGCTTGATAGGCTTCTTGTTGATGGCCAGTGTTAGTATAACTTACAGCCAGGGCCATCAGAGCTTTTAAGTTGTTTGGCTGTAGTTCCAAGCACCTAGGCAGAAAACAAATACATAGAGAGACCTTTTTTTTTAGCAAAACACAATTACTGAATTCTTCCAAAATAATCAATGTAAAAAAAATCACACAAGGAAGATCTATTCAATTATACTTTTTAAGAAGAAATTTTGTCTTCTTCTTCTGTGCTAACTGCATTATGCATATATATACACACATAAGTGCATATATATACACACATAAGCATGCACATCTGTACATAAACATATGCATGTAAGTTTTGTTTTCATCCTTCTGGTTATGAGTAAATGTAGGTAGATTCATTTTTATAGCATCTGTCTATTAAATAAAGAGAAACTATATAAATTAAAGCAAACAATTCAATAGTTCACAGCTATAAAAAGTAAGGAAGATGCTGTTACTTTGGAACTGACATTTTACATTTAAGCATACCGTGATATTGACATCTTTATCAACTTAAAAAATTTTCAGCAGCTGAAAAATATTTAGCAGCTGAAGGGTGCTCATTCAAAAAAATTTAAGAATTCCAAAATAAAGAAACCCTCTTAATTAAAGGACAGACTGAAGAAAATGTGCCAACTGACTAGCCTACCAAAAAGGGACTTTGTCTGCATTATCTAATTCATATTTATCAGGTCATGTAAATTTTCTGTCTCTCTCTACTTAGATTACTATATTAAATATTGCACTTTATTATTAGAACAGAAATATTAATCACCAGTCATCCCTCTGAAGTCACTGGCAAGATTTCTATATCTATGTCAATGCTTTATTAGTTAAATAAATGTTCCATATTACAAGGTAGGCACATTAAGTATACATAGGCTGCCATGACCTAGTAGTCATCAGACCACTTATTTAGCAATTATCTTCATCTACCTTTGGAGGGCGACAATGGCTGCCTGCTCATTTTCATTCTCTGCCTGTGTTATACCCAGGAACTGCCAGGCCTGCAAAAATAATCATCATTGTGTTATTTTTATTATATGTACCCAACTGCAAGCAGAGCTATAACTAATATCACAGTGAATAAAAATAGCAGATCCATCCAGCACTTAATTGCAGATTTTCCCATGGTGTGCATACCAACAGTATAAATCATTGCAGTTTTGAATATCTTTGGGCCTGATAATATTTATAACCAATGAACACAAAGGTATTCTGTCAGTGTATGATCACATGCTGGTTTATTGAATTTGAGTTACTGTACATTTAAAATGTTGCTAGAATTTTATGGAAAATGGTGAAGAACAATTAAGTTGTGCAGGTTTAGGGTATTCTAGAGGATGTGGGGATTCTCTCTGCTTTTCAAAATACTGCTACTTAATTTAAAGTAACAGATTCAAAGAGATCTAGATACTTGCCCTGTAACTATTTTTCATATATAACATAAACCAGACCTTAAAATATATACTCATTGAAAACATCAGTATTGCAAAATTGATATGACTTTAAAAAAAATTGTCAACATTCTTGTTACATCAGAAGCATTCATCTTTTCAAGACCAGTGTTTGCAAGCATCAGGAAAGGAAGGAAAGGTTTGAAAAATTGTCTTTTTGAATGCTTTTAAGTGATGATATTATAATTCCAAAACCAGATTCTCGTCTTACGAAGAGCTCTCCTTTACCTATTTCAAGTCATACACTATTCCAAAACCACTGTTAGTGTTCAATCTGTTTCAGTCAGTCCTGACTAGCAAAGGTTTGAGCCTTGAAATCATTCCATCATTGCATGCTAAAGCGAGTCCCCTTTTCCTTTATCAGTAAAAGGCACGAGTGAATACCTCTGCATCATTGGGTTCTTGTAGAATAGCAGCTTCCAGGAATAAGATTGTGACTGGGAGGTCACCTTCTTTCATTTTTTTCAGTCCTTCCTCAAAAGCACCAGGCCAGTCTTTGAAGGGATTCTCAGTATGGAAATAATACCCCTGGAGAAGGGAGATAATGGACCCATGATGAAGCACAGTAGCAAGGAATGGCAACTCTATCAAATTAAATGACTTGCTGTTTTCCAACTGGATGTAAACACCCTTTGTTCTGTGAAAATGGTATGAGCTCCCCCACGAAATTTCAAGGACAAAAGCTATAAAAAGTCAGCATCAGAAGACATTTTTATTTCTGCTCTCTTTATTTTTACTTTACCTCTGAAGTTATACTTACTGGTACTTATGTTGGGTTCTCCTGCTCCCATCAAAGATAATGGCAACAACTCACACTGACTGGAATAAAAGCAGAACTGAACCTAGCACGAGCCCAGGACATGCAATTTATTGGTAAAGAGAACATCAAGCAGTTGACTCCCTGCAGTGCTTGTAACCTGTTGTCTGTTCAGTTAATACAGGGAAATCTTCAATTAACCTTCAAGATACAGAACAGTGTTGCAAGCACCTGAGTTTATTTTAGGATTTCTTTAAATTTTGCTTTTTGACTTCTTGCCACTGCAGGGTAAAGGGTATATGCTAATATCAGCTACATACATTAATCAAATTAAAACATACAGTGGAGGCAATGAAGAAGAGAGGCAGAATCTCTATTATTTCTATCCTCAACAGTGTTTGAATGTGCTAGCCCAGACTTTTTTATTTGGTGCCCTTCCTTAAGCACCCATCTTCAAAAGTGCCTATTCAGCAGTTTCCTTCAGTCAAATTTAGGTGGTGTGCAAGTCTGAATATATTCTTGCTGTGGTAAGGTCTTTTAAATCTACCCTGCTCACAGACACTTTAAGAAGATGGGCTCTTTTGGGTAAAATTAGCTTTCATGTCCAAAGAGTTTTCTTGAGTTCCCTTGAATAGCTGAGGCTCGTCTCAAAGTTGCCCACGAAGATAGCACTGCATTAAAAACTTTGTGTTACCTTCTCAATGGTTGAGATGGTGACTTGCCCTGGTGTTTCCTGATTTTCTGAAATCCAGTTTCTGCGAGCCATTTCTTCCCATTCTGCTTGCATTTTATCCCAAAACTCTGTGTCTGACTAGAAGACAAAGAGGGGGGGGAAAAAGAAGAAAATGAACGCCAATTTTTAAAATGTAAGGTTTTAATTTCTTCCTACCGCTGGTCTGAATCTGGCAATTTTTCAGAACAGTATTATAATCATACTGACTGAAATAACACAGCTCAATTTTGGAATTGCATCTAATTACATTTCATTCCTTATATTGGAATGCAGTTTGTCATTAGAAAATTCTGTATCAGAGACAATGTCCTGCTTGAAACAGGATTTGCAGCAGCTCACACAGCTTCTTGTGGATGGTAGCAGCAAATTGTTACATAAAATTTATAGGAAATGAGTGCTGCTGTTCCCTGGCCAAAAAAAAAAGAAAAAAACCCAGCAAAGCAAACATGCTAAAGGATAACAACAGAAAAAAGCTTTAAAAGAGATCAAGCATCAGACTTTGGTATATTCACCATCATTTTCAACTGTGTAGAAGAATAATGGTAAAGCTTAGACAGAGATTTTTGTGCAAGAGAATCAATACAAATGGGGCTTTTTGACATAGTGGAGAAATCCTTGTATTATAGCATATACTGTGCTGCTGAGAGGAATCTATAGGAAAGTGTAAAATTGTACAGTAATATTAAAATTCATCTCAAAGACAGGAGGGAAAATGCAAGAGAAACATAGATTACAGAAAAAGAATTAGATTTACAATGTGTAACAACCAGAGTGAGGGAACTGCTGTGGCTACTAGAAAATGATGCCAAGAAACAGAAATAGGATTTAAAAAAAAAGGAGGAGAATCCAAGAATCTAAGTGCTACTTTTTTGAGCTTCCACACATTAGTCACAGGCTTTGAAACGCAGTTCCACAGCAGAATATACATTCAGCACTACAAGCTTTTGAAAAGTTTTCCAGTTCCTGCAATGTCATGGATGGAACTTCAGTGAAGTGACACTACTGAGGGCACAGTTTCTTGGGTATTCATGTCAAAGACAGCAGCACAAGTAATTCTATTGAGGTTTAGGCAGAACTATTTGAGATTGTGGTGCTAATCAAAATTAATTGGAGGTATTATACACTGGTCTAGATAGTTTTGTCTGATTCTTTGTTACAAGACTGCCTTGCTACTGCTCCACAGCCAGGCATGATTTGCAAAAACAAAGCTCAGCCCACGATTGCATGACTTGCTATGATCCTTGTTTTTAGGCACCTGGAGAAAGGAAAGTGCAGTCTATTAACATATCTACAATGAGTCAGCAATGAAATATTTGAGATGCAAAGGATTAAGAGGGCTTGCACTGTCTAACAGTGGGTGTTGTTGCTGTAAATCACAAGGCTCTTCAAAAATGGCAAGGTGAATTCCCTGTCTACAAATCTAACAGGCATTTCCCTTTGGCTCTTACTGTAGTTTGTGCCTCCTGATATCCAACACTTTCTCCCAGGAGACTCAGGATTGTTTGAGTCGTGCAGTTATTGGATCTGTGATGGTACCTTCTATGTTTCTCTGTGTAGTAGGAAACAAACTTGAATCATTCCCTCTTGGAGAGGAGAATTCCTGCTTTGTAATACAAGTGAACAGAACATGGCAACTCTGGTACAAAAATTCCAAGGTTTCAAAATTTTGCTTTCATTCCAAATTTGATGGAAATACAGTCTTTTAAATACTTGTGAAACTGTGCTGAAATGTCCATTTAGGGCTTGAAAAGGCTAGGATAATGAATCAGATCGCTTCCTCTTTTACTCTTATCAGCCATGACCAGAGGCACTTGAATCCTGTTCAACAGATGTCTCTATAAACTATTTTGCATTCAGTTCAAATCTGCACTGCATTGAAGAAAAATTATTTGACCATGTTTTACTAGCATTAATTTTGAGGTTTAGGCTGAGGTGAAGAAGTGGAAATTTCCCTTTCCTACAGATTAATATTAATAAAGCTACTGAAAAGTAATTGCTAATGCCTTTTCAAACAGACTAACATCTAGAATTAATTATAGATAGATACATATATATACACATATGAGTTTATATTAGAATTTTTGCTTGTATTTTTCCCACAAAAATCCCTTATGAATCAATGGTTTGGAAACATTTCACATTTCTGCAGATTGTAAGCAAGCCTCTGAGTAGTTTCAGGTCTTAAGTTCATTTTTTTTCTGCTTAATTACATGCTTATTTCACACAGAAGCTCACTGTGTGCATACTCCAATTAAAAAGTTAATTAATTACTTTGCATTCAAGTAGCCATGCTTAATGTCTATCTATAGTGAGTCAAAGGTGGAGGAAAAATCTAATGGGGACAAGACCTGCTTTGCTACGGTCTCTCAACACATCATATGCTACTTGGACACAAACCAGGACATAACAATTATTTTGCAACTACAAGCAAAGATTTACTTGTTTGGGCCAAATGGATTTAAGTCCCTCCTACAGCTTATTAAGCACATCCAGAATGTGGGGTTGCTGAAACTGGTACGGCAAAGCTGCACTGAGCAACTGGATCATGCACAATTATGGCACCTGAGAAAAAGCTATAATATTGCTGTGACAAATGCCAATGTAAATAGCAGAGCAGTTTAATGCCCTTGAGGAAGAGTACCATGCATTAGAGTCTTTATTAAAGGCCACTCGTTTATAGCAGTTTTTCATGGACTTCGGTGGTATGAGGGTTAAATTATTTTTGAGTGTTTCTGAAAATCTGGCTTTGGATCAAGACTCTGAGATCTAATTTTAACTATTTGCTGTGTGACTGGTGCCAACTACTTCATTTCGATTTTTTTTTTCTAACTTAGTGCTGGTGAATTACTTTTGGAAGTACCAAAAGTTTTCAGATCAGCTGAACACATTTAACACATTCTCAGATCATCTGCAGCAGTTAAGTAGAATGACAACCAGGAAAGAAGTTCACACCATCTGACTGCTTCTGAGCAGAAAAGACTGTATTTAGTTAAATAAACTATATTTACTCTTAGTATTTGAAAATATGCTGAAGCAGCTAAACAAATAGGAGGCAAAATACTTCCAGGTTCTTAACTTCCTATGTTACAGTGAAGAGGGATGGGGTGTACTTTCTGAATATTGCTGGCTAATTTTTAAACTTACATAATTTCGTAACTTTAAGAGTGAAATTTTGCCTGTCCTGTACTGCTAAAATTTAATTTGCAATGCTCTTTCTTGACCAGTGCATAAGAAAGAAAGGTTCTGGTTGTTTCTTTGAATTAAAGCATTAATGTACTCTTCATCATGGAAGACACAGTAGTTACTCATGTGCTAACTACAGAAGAATTTCTTAGTTAATATCTTCTCAAACCAGAACTTGAAGTTTACCTTTTTACTAAAAATTTAGAGATAAAAAAATGTATATCAAAGCAAAGATTTGAGAGAGTACCAAATATAATGCATCTGAAAGGCTAAAGCTCCTAAATCTCATTTTAAAATGCGGTTTAGGCAGTCTTAGGCAAATGCAAAACCGATGTTGAAGTAGTTAGACAGGAATACCATAGGTACAGAAGGGATTCTAACAAGTATTCATGGGAACCACAAAGTTGATTCTGGACTATATTTTCCTATTTTCCTAGGCTAGAATAAATTAATTCCATCTCCTTCCTACAGTTGTCACATTTTAACTGTAATATGTTATGATGCTTTATAACAGTATATTATACAGCAGATAGCTCATGTGACATGGTGATGTAAATAAAATGATGCTGAGAAGGACAGCTCAAAATGTCTTCTGCATAAACTCACAAAACAGTGTGGCATCTGCAGTTTAATCTCTATATCAGGGAGCTGTGGAATAAAAAAAATATCAAAATTGCTTTTTTTCCCATCTCTGAGCCATTTCTCAGTTTGAAGTTTTTGCACTCTTGGTTTCATTTTTATTTATTCTAACTCATTACCAGTAGTTTGGTGGATGATAAAACAATCTTTTTAACAGACTATAGGTACAAGATGGATCTGAATCCCCATGCTGGCACTTTTTAAAAGTTCAAAAGTACCAATTTTCGGTAGAACAGAGCTACTTATTAGAAAAGATCATGTTAAAAAAAATTTGCTATGTCACTTGGAAATCATGAAGACTTTGGGCTATTTGTGCTTGCCTTGTGTGCATAGCAAAGGGATGAGGCAAAAATCAAATCCAATTTCCAGAATGGCAGGAAAAGTAGCCAAGTCTGTAAGTACCCAATGCAAGTGAATCTGGACCCTCTGCAGTGAAAAATCTAATTTACTTATCTCTTTATTCTTAAAAGATCCCCCAATGGCACAGAGACCTTTAAACCTTCTTAAGAAAGAATTACCTCACAGATCTTCATTAATCTCAAAGTCTGACATCTTAAAACCATTCCTAAAGCTCTAAAGTGAATACTGGGTGGAGGATAAAGTTTGGTGTCTTCATTTTCTGAACTGTTAATTAATTCCTTTCAAACTAGGCCACAAAGAACCTGAGATTTGCTTCCTTTACTTGATCAGTTTTCTGGCTAATCTTGCCACTTGGAGCTTCCCTAGTTGAAGAATATTACAGAAACATCGAAAGCCTAAAAGATGAATTTTTGAACTGTATCTGTTCTCTCCTTAAGAAAGCAATAATCTTTCTGAGATGGGCTGCAATTTATTTCAATCACTCTGGTGTTATTACCACTTCATTTTAGCTAGGATGAAAATTCAACTCTTTTCACATGCAAATGGAAATAACTGCTCCATAAGGCCTTGAAGAATGTTTCCCTTTACATTTTAACTACCTCGTCCAAGTTTCTATTTTAAGCAGGAAGAATAACATAAGACTGCTAAGTACACAGTTAGGGAAACATTTAATTAAATTCTTTTTTATAGCTATTTTTTGAGACTACATTAAAACATTTTGAAAACCTGTCTTTGTTGCCTCATATTCAGACAGCTGGCTGAACATGAGCCAGCAGTGGCCCAAGTGATCAAGAAGGCCAATGGCATCTTGGCCTGTATCAGAAACAGCGTGGCCAGTAGGACAAGGACAGTGATTGTGCCCCTGCACTTGGCATTGGTGAGTCTGCACCTGAAATAATGGGTTCAGGTTTGGGCCCCTCACTACAAGGAGGACATTGAGGGGCTGGAGAACATCCAGAGAAGGGCAACGAAGCTGGTGAGGGGGCTGGAGAACAAGTCTTATGAGGGGCAGCTGAGGGAACTGGGGTTGTTTTGCCTGGAGAGAAGGAGGCTGAGGGGGAGACCCTCATCACTGTCTACAACTGCCTGAAAGGAGCTTGTATTGAGATGGATGTTGGTCTCTTCTCCCAAGTGACAGGCGATAGGACATGAGGAAACAACCTCAAGTTGCGCCAAGGGAGGTTCAGATTGGATATCAGGAAAAATTTCTTCACTGAAAGGGTTCTCAGGCACTGGAACAGTTGCCCAGGGAGGTGGTTGAGTCGCCATCCCTGTAGGTGTTTAAAAGACGGGTGGATAAAATGCTCAGGGATCTGGTTTAGTAGTGGACAGGTATGTTTGGACTTGATGATCTTAAAGGTCTTTTCCAACCAAATGATTCTATGATTCTAAAATTGCCTTTAAATGTGTAGGATTTCCTTACAATATATTTTCCTCCTTACTTTACTCTGTAAAGTAATTCAATAACATCTCGTAACCTGTTGCTGATCTAAACTCATTTTTCTTCCTGCTGAATGTCTGGGAACTCCTTATCACACACGCTTTCTGGTGATTTCAAGAGTACTGACATCATTTTCTTAACCACTAACCCTAATGCAGGGATGTTAATAATCAGATTCCCTGTGTTGCCATCATAGATTACAGCACAACATGTCTCACTCTAAGGATCAGTCTGCAGTGCAATTAGGAACATCTTGAGTGTTTTTAGCAGTAGCGATTTAAAAGCAAGTCTTTCCGGCCTGGAGCGAATGTGTGTGATGTGTGACATCAGAAAACTTATTGTGCTTCACCAACAGTTGTTTATAAAGAATCTATTTGATTAGGAAAAAACCAGGCACTCAGAAAATACAAGAAAAATTCATTCAATTTGTATTTCATAAAACAACTAACTTACCAACGATGTCCATTTCAGCTTTGTATGCTGAGACAAAAATTTTTTTTGAGCAATAAGATCCTAATAAACCATGGTAGAAACCATGCAGTCTTACCTTAGCATATCATTAAACCTCCTCTACAAATAAAATTAATGTCTTTAATAAGAATTCTGTTTCAAGCTAGAAGCCAACATATGATTTCAGCCCAGTTTGGTTTGTAATCAAGAAATATTGATCAAGAATAGTTCAACTGCCAACACTGGAATTACGGTGGTGCACAATGTAAGTTTGAAGAGTATTAAAATACAGACACTAAAAGTTAAATCTAAACCCTGAGGTGATCTGGATGTTGGAGAAAAATGAGTCTGCAGTTAAAGCTAAAAATAATCTGTTTTGAGGAATTGTGTTTACAATCTCATACTTTCTATCCTAGAAACTCATTTCAGTGACTCTCACATAATTCAGCCTGAACTTTTGTCCTTGGTGGGAAGCAACTGTCTTGGTTTTTGTGGCAATGGGATTTTGAAGCTTTATCAATTGCACCCTGAGAAGATAAGATGCTGAAGATCAATGCTTGCATCTGTTTTTTTATTGGATTCTGCTAAAAAAAAAACTGTATCAGGATCAGGAGTTCAATTGCTATAGAACAACACTTGAGGGATTTCTGTGTTGGAAAAGTGGTAGTAGTTAGTGGAAAGAAACAGATGTGCAATAGAACTATCCACACACCTGCACCCGTTCAACTAAATTGATTTATGAGGAAAGAAGAGTTCTTCTGTGTTTAAGATTCTGTCACTAATTATAAAAATGCATTGGTGCATGCTTACTGCTATACGAGCAGTTTCACTGTGGAGAACTGGTTTCTGTCTGAGCTTAAATAACTGCACCCATTCAGTTGCTGGGGAAAATATATTTCACTCTTACACTTTTTTGGGAAATACATTTTTAGGGAAGATTTCTTGACCCACTTACTATTGGAATACAAAATTGAGCTTGAAAAGTTGCTTCTGTCTAACCTTCATTTATAGTTAAGGTTATTTTTTTTTTTAAAGAGATAAATTGCTATTTTAAATTAGTAATTCCAGGAGACGTATATTTTCTCTGCTTTCAATGTTCCAGCTTTCTCCTGTACTTGCTCTGCAAGTTGAATAAGAAATCTGTAGAACATTAGCTGCAAATGAAAACAGTAAATGAAGTAATACCTCAACAGCTGCCTTTGCTCTTTCAAATTCCTCCTCCAAGGAGTGATTTCTGGAGAGAAGAGGCCCTCCCCAACGCTGTTCCTTCATTGATCGTGCCTAAAAAAATAAAAGAATAAATCAGAAAGGGATGATATATTCTCTGCCGCATTTCTGAGTTATTTCCTTAATTGCCTAAAGCCTCAAATGGCCTTTTTCTTGGACTCGTGTCCCTGCATGAACTCCTCTGAATTCTCTTACACTGTAGCAAAGATCATTCCTCTTGGGAAGTAGAATAATTTAGCTTTTCCAGAGTTTTCATTTCAATCAAGATGCATGAAAGATAGAAACATCCAAGAAAAGACAATGCAAGAGTTGGGCTAAAAAAGGAAGAGCTGGCTATTTTCTAGAAGGCTTTCGCCCTAATTGTTCCTTCTCCTGGATTATGACTGTGACAGCACAATCCACTCAGCTATGATCCAGGAGGAAAACATGTCAGTTCCCCTCTACTTTTTTTGGTTTTCTTTCAGGTCCTGCTTTGGGATTGTATTGGAGGGCCAGGTATGCTACAGATTTCATTGGAAGGACAAATCCTTTTCACAAGCAGTTCTCTCTTCTGTGCCTTACTCTTAGTCAACCCCATTGGAAGGACATAACAAGTTCTTTTATTAAAAACATTTTTTTTTCTCACAAAAGGCACAATACAAAACCAAACAGTATTCAACGATGACACAGAAAAGTACAATGTGGCCTAATCTTGCTAAACATGGCTCTGAGTGCTAATCCCTTCCCTTGTGTTTGTTAGAGGTTAAACTCATTAGCCATTTGCCTGACCACAGTCCCAATTGCATTAATTTATGTTATTATATTTCTGATGACTGTACTTGCAATATTTAATTGCTATGAGCCACATTGCTAAAAGATTTGCTCACTTCAGGCTCATTGGGCTGTATTTGCAAGCATTGGAAAGTGCACAGCTGGGCTGCAACACCCAAAACATTCCTGGGTGTTCACATAAGTGATGTGCAAAGCATGGTCAAACACATATGTCCGTGTGTGTACACACATGGGTTTTTTACCTAAAAGGTGGCATTGTTTTGTCAATCTAACCCTAAAGTTTCTGTGTTGTTCCCGGCACTTTCGTCTCTCAGGTAGAGATTGATGAGTGAAACGTGTGCTTGGTTGGTGATACACATACAGTTAGAAAAGAACAATACAACACAGTTTCTGAGAGAATTGTGTGGTGTGCGTTGTTCTGTATTGGCTTCTGGACATCACTGCAAGTGACAGGAAGCACAGACCGTGAAGGAAGATCTACAAGATCTACACTGAGTGTTTACATCTTCTGCTTTCATGTCTACCACCTCTGGTCCATGTTGTTTAGCAAATATATTTTTCTTTGTTGAGGCCAGGAAGAGATGTCAGGTTGTCACTGAAAACACACCAAACCAATCCTATATATAAAACAGTTACTTTACTGATTAATATAATTTAGGGTAAAAGAGATAATCAGTCCAAATGGTCCAGTTGTCTGTGTATCACAAGATAGTATTTGTCACTTAACACCCACAGAAAGAAACTGATGTTCCACAGAGACTAAATTGACGTTGTCTGGAATATATGTCTTTGAGGAAGAGGCTTGGATTTAATTTAAACAATCAAGATACCTTTTGTCACTTACTTTGCAAATTTATTTAATCATCTTCCTTATTTCTCTTATTAATTTTAATTTCAGTTTTCAACTATGATTTTTTAATCTTTTTCCAGCAGTTTAAAATTCTTTTTAGTATCCCTAGTTTTATCTGTGGAAAGATATTGATTACTTTAATTAGGTTTTAATTGTATTTTTTAAATGATGTAAAGAGACTGAGATCTTAAAATATCTCCTTATGAGGCATTTTATTCAGATTTGAAACTTTTTTGTCTCTCACTCCCCCTCTTTATTTTTTATAGCTTTATTTTTTTTTGTAGCCATACGGAAAACCAAAGTGAACCCAGTATTCCAGTACCCATCTTACTGCTTCTCTATATAGAAAATCAGGTGATCTTCTATCTCCCACTAATTTTGTCTACTTCTACGCACTCTTCTTGCCACAGTGCTACACAGGGAGCACTCATGTTGGCATCCTTGTACATTCTGAGCCATAGATTCTTTTCAAATTGCCTTCCAGCATATTATTGTAAGTAGAGCCTGCATTCCTGTTCTGAAATGTATAATTTTTCAAGTGACTGAATGTGAATACATATTTATCCAGGTGTCTTGGTCACCAGCTCATTTTTATGACTTTTTTTTTTCTCTTCTCATTTTACTGTTGTATCATATACAAATTTTATCTGGAATGGCTTGCATATTTATTTTCAGATCAAGAATATTGAAGACCGTGGTTTCTCTTTGGAATAACAGAAGATCCCCTGTGTGATTACAATTCCTAATAAATAACCACTGTTTTTGAGATCTTAGGTTAGTCAGTTTATATTTGTTTAACAGCTGCTTTATTCTTATTGAATGGTGCTAATTTTAAAATCAGAATATGGTATGTTATTTCAAACATCTCGCAGAATATTACACAGCAACATTTATCAACCTGACCTGTAATCCGACCGAAAAACTAGATTTGGTTTTCTTGACACAAAACTCTGTTGGTAGACATTAATTATCTTCCTAGCCTTTTCATTATTTATGAGTTGGCTCTTGCAAACTGCTCGATTACTTCTGCTTTTTAATCTTTTGTTTCCAGTGACTGCAATTTCCTTAGGTCAAGGACAATACTGTAAATGTTCAGATTGAGTCGTTCTGCAGAAAGGGAGAGTGAGCTTGTTGGGGCAGTAGAGAGGCAAGGGAGAAAGAGGACAAGAAGCACAGAAGTCTCCTCTTCTTCCACATGTCAACGTGTACGCATTGTCCTCACATAATCCCCACAGAAATACACTTTCCCTATTAAACACACAGCCAGAGGGAAAAATAACAACCCACATAAGTTGCTTTTGCATATAGACAATGCAGAGTCATATTCTGGGTTGTGATACCCAGAAATGGAAGATTCCACATCTAAACAACATGCTGCCTTTTGCTAGCACAGGAAGAGAGGGGATGGGAACGGAGTGCTGGAGGACTTCTCATTGCCAGCTGGTGATGGGGTGGGACTCTGCAAGTGCCACCCTTAAGGGAAGTCCAGGTGGGGCATGGGGCAGAGTGGAATAGGTATGTTCGAGGCAGGGATACACTGTGTTTTTATGTGCTCACCACTCTAAGTGGAGGTGCTGTAGCTGATCACTGGCTGCTCTCTTCAGGGACAAAATCTTCCAGTCCCACACGTTTGCACACGCTTTCCTGCTTTTGTAGTCTGCTTATGTGCTGTTGGACCTTAACTGTTGGTGAGAGTCTTAGATTATAGTCTTGACTTTTGAGCAGTCTTCAAATAACGAACTAAATCTGTCCCTTGTAACTCTTCAATTTGTTGTGTAACTGGCATATTCGAGGACAGTTAGGGCCATTAGTCTCACTGTAACTGTTGAGGAGAAGTGGGGAATACATTTTGCACTGTAAATATCGTTGCTCCAGCCTGTGCATTTCTGAGATTTACAGGCTTTATGCTATATCTTTGCCTAAGAGTATGAACATACGAGAACTAAGTGCAGTTTTTTACCATGTCAGTGTTTTTTTTTTGTGTGCATTCTGTGTGACCAATAAAATACCTAAAATGCCCAGGCAAGCATTTGGAGAGTTAAAACCTGAGCAGACTTTATGCATATACAATTGAATGTATTATCTCCCTCTGCAGTTTGTAAGTTTATAAGAGGAAAATTAAACCTTCAAAAAACCCCAAACACTGTAGGATATCTCAGTATTAGTAAAAGCATATAAAGGAACTTTCCAGAATGGCAGATAAAAGAAAGACCAAAGGTTGGGGCCAATGCAGTTTAAGAGTTAATAATAAATAACCTATGATATGACTGGAATACTGAAAGCAAGATGGCCACATCCAATGACAGCCACCATGCTGTTGCCTGTTCCAGCCTTCAAATATATTTCTTCTTTATTAATTCAGATCTTGCCTTTGTGATTTTGTATTGACATATGTGCTGGTTAACATGGGATTTTGTTAAGAAGATTGCATAATTTTAATGAAAATATGACCTAGTTAGTTGGTATTTCATGTTGAAGAAGTAAATGTAACCTGTCAAAGATAAGTGATGAAGGTCATCATCTGAGAAATTACTGATGGAAAACTGCAGCAAGTTTGACAAGATGAAGTCTTTAGGGTATGGCACAATCTGTTGCATATGCAAAGGTTACCCTTAAATGAGATAGAGAAAATCTATAAAGGACAAAGTACGGAAAACATATGTTCTGATAAAAGCTATAATGTGATTTCTTTTACAAGTAGATTAAGAACTCAGTCAAGACAGATGAGCCTGTTCGTTGAGAACTGACAACTTTGACAATCCAAGTACAAGCACAGGACGAAGCAGGCAGTGAATAGAAATACTAACTTTCTAAGTGACTATCTATAATAAAACAATCTCACTTGAGGTGGTTTCTTATCAGTTTAACAGTATTTCAAGGACCACAAGTTAGAATAAAGCAACTTGTTATAAAACAAAACAAGACATGAAATATCCCAGAACAACAAATAAGAATTTTATACCCTGCTTCTTTTTCAATTTGGCTGACTTGACCTCTCATTTTTTTTTCTTTTGAAGTAACAGCCGTTTTACAAAATAGTATGGAGTCTCAGCTGGCTGAACTCATATTGAATTAAAAATATGGGGTGTTCCTTCTCTGGTTATTGTAGCAGATACAGGAAATAGACCCTATAAAGTAGACTTTGTATACTAAATTTTGTAACTGCTTTGACAGAAAGACACAGCATAGTCCATTCTGTGATTGTCTACTTGATTTACACACATCTCAGTAGAGCACAAACTTCCTGCCATTTAGATCTATTAAGCTAAAGAACAGCCTCCTAAAATGGGTTTAGAGATACTTGAAGATAAGCTGAACAATGCGTGTGAAAACACACTGTCCCTCTCAAGTGGATGATGTTATGCAATAGAGCTTTTCCATTAGTAAGTTGTATAAATCTGTTGCACAGAAAGGCAAGATATCATGTATTACAAGTACAATTAGGCTTTCCAAAGGCGAAAAAACCCTCATGTTTGTAATGTAGAGATGACAGGGAAGTAAAAGGGTTTTTTTTCATAACCAATACACAGGAATAGATCCTGATAACTGGGTTCTATTTCTATTTTCTGCAAAAACTGCAGCGTAATCGGAGGAAAGACATTTGGCATTTTGGTGTCTCATTTTTCCATTTTCAAAGGAGGCTATTATTTTCCATTAATTTTCTATCTGACAGAAAGGTTTTGAAGTCCAGACCTAAAAATAGCTGTGGAAGAGGAGAAAATCATTTTCAACTAGAAGTTAATCCACCCAACAGCTCTCTTATGCCCCTGCCAGTGGCATTGCCTGAACTTGAATTTTTTTCTGTTAAAAATAAGAAGCAGGAAAGAAGGTGCATAAGTGACCTGGTCTATGTGAACTCATACATAAATGTATGTTTGTACACATATATGGATACATACATGTCTAAAACCATACACCTCTAAGTAACCATTTCTACAAGGTCCTGTCCAATATGCAACATGACAGTGGAATTGGGCAAATCTACAAACCTTCAGCCCAGAGCCCTCCGTATTAGAGTTCCTTTTCCAGCAGGAAAAAGTCCTTTGACCACACTGCTCTCCCACCTGTGGAGATAAACTGCTAATGAACATTGGTCTAATGATTCCTTCCTGTATTCCTTAGCCATTTCCCAGTTCTGGGGAGTCTTGGTTGACCAAGAGACCTTGAGAACAGATAGATTACAGGGACAGGGAACCATTAGAATTTTTAATTTCAGAACCAGAGAAATGGAAAAAAGATGACACTGTAAATTGTAGTTTGAAGTCTTTCTCTCTTGTACAGGAAGGTCCCAGTTCACTACAGTATTGAACTCAGAATTTTTCAGATGTTGATGTTGTTAAGTTATTAAAATAACATATTAATTTGGAAACTGTGTGAAGATTCAGCTGTATGAATCTTTGAACTGATGATCTTGAAAATATCCCTTAAGCAGTTCTTCCAGAACACGAACAGTTAGCCAGTGGAACAATTCCTACTTGCCTTTTTATTGTTACTAAATCTACCAGATCCTCTTACCTGTGTTGCAAGTTCTAATTCTGATGCTGAATCAGAATCCAAGGCACTCTTGACATTAGTCAGCTCAGACTGTGATCTGTTTTCTGTGGACCTAGAAATAATGCATTTACATACTCAGCACTGCATACTAAGACATGCTGCATAAGACATGCTCTCTTTCAAATTCATAAGCACATAGTGATTAATTGTGTTGTGTTTTTTTAACCAAATTTTTTAACTTGCAGTTACCAAAAGTGCCTGGACCCTTCTCAGTGTTCCCACTCATGCTTTTCAGTTGGCTACAGACCATAGTTAATGCAACAGAACAGAGTCAAGCTCGATTCACCAGTAGAGCCCTGGGTATATACTGGCATGAAAGTAAGTATAACGAACAAAGGCTTCACTTCTACCATTAGGCTTCTCTTTCATAGCCAGGCAAAACGAAGTTATGTAGTGAAACAAGACTGTACCTGCAGTCTGCCTAAGAATCATCCACCACATTACAAGACTTCACCTTGACATATGTGCCTTTTTATGCCACAATATCCTAATATTCTTTCTTCCTACAAAACAAAACCCTGAAGACCAAAATCAAGTTAACTGAGCAAAACTTGTATAAAGCTCTAAGTTAATGAAACACACATATTAAGATACGAGATAAGCATCAGTTGGTCAGAAAACTGCTTCTAGTGTATGAAAATGATAATTATGGTGATGCATAATGTAGTGAATGAATGTTGCTTACATACCAAGAAGGTAGCAGAATTAATCTACATGAACTGTTCCCAAAGGCACAGTCCAATTCTTTCCTTATTTACATTCCCTGCAATTTTAATTGAACTACATGGAAGAAGTAATACTTGGCTTGGATATTTTATCTTGCCTCTCCCAGTTATACATACAAATTCTACCATCTCATTAGGAAAACCGAAATATACTGGATATCCAGTGACTGTCAAATCACTGCCAAGCATCCTTTTTCAGTTATTTTACTCACATGTTTTTAATTGGTTTTAGATCACTGCACATCTCTTTAAAAGTCTCACAACCATTTATTCAGTAATTGTACCTGCTACTTTTCACAACATTAAAAATTGACGGCAAAATGTCATTTTACAGTGTATTTGCTTATGATACATTGTCCAAAATGACTCTTTGAACACATTTAATGTAATCATAACAGTTTTAATAATACGACTTGTCATCAAACAAGCATTTTTCTGAATTAAGAAAGCTAGACTGGAAATATTTTTGCAAGGGAAGGAAAATGTTGTACCATAAAAGCTCTTTTGATGGAGCTCTAGATGATGATGTTCGCTCTGCAGAAGGGTGGACCTTGCTACTCCTGTCTCCATGAAAATTGACATCATCCCATTTCTCTAGCTGTGTTTGAATATCAACTGAAAAATAAGAAAAGAATATATGAATTTTTTGAAGAAACTACTTGAGAAAATTTTGTCTCCTCTGTTAAATGTAGGTTATAGAGAAAATGATGTCACCAAAGACTATGTTTTAGTTAAATGTTATGCACCTTTCCAGATGATATTCTGTGAATATATTTAGGAATTTACAAGATTTTTCTAAATCTATTAACATTCATGACCAGAATGTTGGTAGAACTCTTAATTTAAAATATGTGATTTTTATGTAAAGATCTGTTGATAATATTACATTATTTGATAGCCTGATATTTTTAATTTCTTAAATGTAGTCAAATAGTAAAAATAAAACTTTTGTTAGTGACTACCATTTAAAAATGACTGTGTAGGCAATGGATATATGGCAGTGATATGTTGCACATGCTTTGCAGAAATCAGATATTCAGGTCCTGTTTGAAGATAAAGTTCTCTAAAAGAATTTCTGTGCTGATGAATGGAAAATTTGCTACCTTGGTATAAATTACATTTACCTTGCAAATATCTCAGTTGCAGTGTAAGTAATTTAGTTTTGATGGAACTAAATTAAATTCACCTTTTCCAAAGCTCATCTATAGATCATGCTTGGCAGGATATTGAGTAGTGTTTGGGAATTTTTTTTTCATTCTGTATAAATATAGATCTTTGTCAAGAATAGATTTTTATTTTGTTTTATTCTCATATGCATAGGTAAAGCCGTATTTATAAATATAATGGGTATTTTTGACACCTGCAATTCTGAAAAGGACATCCAGTATGGGCTACCTCTGATTTGGGTCCTTCACCTATTTCTTATGATACCACTATAGATTTTTCTGCCATTTCACTCACCCTGACTAAATTATTTT
The DNA here is from genome assembly GCA_033556795.1 of Tapera naevia. Taxonomy (NCBI): domain Eukaryota; kingdom Metazoa; phylum Chordata; class Aves; order Cuculiformes; family Neomorphidae; genus Tapera; species Tapera naevia. The sequence goes on from JAUMJJ010000352.1 coordinate 4,351,625, forward strand.
ATTTGCACATTTAGTGACAACTTAATAATTCTAATGGCAAAGACAAAGGGAAAATGTGTTCACAATGTTTCAAGTTTAGCGTTTCAAGTAGTTAATGATGTGGAACAAAGGTTACACTCACTGCTAACATGCAGTGCAGCAAAAGTTCTGGTGTTGCTCATTATTTTGTGATAGTAGCAAGGAGAATCTTGTGCTAAGTGAGGCCATGGAGCACTGATGAGATAGCTACACTCTTACCTAAATCTAGTGAAGACTTGTCTGAAATTCTGACAGCCTGGACTTTCTGCTCTGTATCCACACTGATAAGGTCAGAATTGTCTGTCTTCTTTCTGTGGGCTGAAGCTTTTAAGCCTTCACTTCTTGATGAATTCTCTGATTTCTTTGCTTTGTTTTGGGTTTGTAAGACAGGTTCACTAAGATCCAAGAGATCCAGACCTGTTGATAATACTTACAGACAAAATGTTAGAATTCAATATTGTTTTCATTCAAATAGCTCACTTTTTGAAATTGGATTTAATTGGAAAAAATACTATTCAGTTGTTTGCATTTGACTAGAGTTGACACATCTTTCCTGGCTAAAGATGATGATCAGCATATTCAAATATGACTAGGGATTTCAGGTGCTTAACTGGAAGCAGTTTTAAAAAAGCTGGATTTGCCTAAAAAGTCTTTTCCTCTGAAAAAACTTAAAGTTGTCTTAGGTCTTGAGTCCTCACTCCATGGATATTCTTATGTTGTGAATGCTCCCTGTACAACTAAACTTTTAGATAAGATTTGGTTTAGTCTCATGAATTACCAAGTACTGGTAGCTGCTGCTTAGGGCACTCCTGTTGTGCTACATGCCACTATGGGAAAAGCTAAAGTGTAGACAGCTTCTTGAGTGGACTTCTTGGGTCATAAAGTGGTTTTGTATGTTTAATGATGGTTTCTACTGTTGTTGCTGTTTGTCTTTTGGAAAAAAAATATTGAATACTGTTATAAATTCTATTAAGGACTATATCAGTATAGTTCAGTCTCAGTTCTTCATTGAAAAGTTGCTTGAAGAGCATTCCTGTATCACATAAAATTCTCTATCACATAAAAGCTAGAAAAACTCCCTCTTTATCATTGTTTTACCATTCAGGGGCTTCTGATAGATCATTGCAGTGCTTTATCTCTTTTGGTAAATCACTGAATTTCATCAGTCTTTGTAGAATAATATTTTTTTATTTTGTTATTAACTAAATCTAATTACCACCCCCAAACCCCCAATCTGATAGGTGTGCCAGGTAGATATAGGATCTACAGATACTTACTTTTTTACAACAAACACCACTCTTAAACAACATGAAATATTTCTATTCATCCCTGTAATATCTTTAGCTACTTATTGAAGGAAAAAATATTATTTACAATTGTTATTTAATTCAATGTTCCAGTTTTTGTGATTAGAACTTGCCTATTGCTTTTGACATATTAATTAGATGTGAAGATAATCACCCAGCTGTCAATTATTCACTTAATAATTTGCACTATATAGATTTTAATTAAATGGCTTCTAACAAGCCAAGTAATTTTATGACTTATCAACAGAACATAGTAGTGCTATGCTGAATTTAGTGTATCTCAGTTGATCTGCTCAACTGCTTTGATTACTTTTGCACAAATACCAAATAGGAGGACTCAAATTTCTAAAAATTTTTCCAAAGGACAATATGCTTCAAATGGGACTCAATATAATTCAAAAGTCTTTCAAGATTCACCCATTTTTATTATCTGTTCTAGTATCTCACCACACCACAAAGGAGTTAAGAAGTTTGCTACACCCTTTCACTAATTCAGTGTCCAAACTCAGCCTGCCTAAACTGTTTTAATATCTCTTCTCTGACATACCATCCAAGGTTTATTAAAGAAAATCTTTATAGAGTAAGGAATTAAGACTTTACTAAATGTGGCTTTCCCATAGGTTAAACTTTTGCAGAACAAAGATTGAGAATTGGCCAAAAAGATATGTACATCCTGTTGAACTTGATCAAGTTCTATTTAATTCAGCCTGAGAGATCTTCTAGAATACATGTGATTTGGATCTCATCAGATTTGTCCTCAAGTGTAATGAATGAATATTTTTATACTAACAGATCAAGAAATTATAATTTAATACCAGCTTGTAATTTCATGTAAACATAACAAATCAAGAAGTCACTTGAAAAAAACATACTGTAATTAAGACAAAATCAGAATTATTTCTTTCTAGAGAGGGATAGCAAAATATTTCGTTTACCTGCAGTATTTGATGTTACAGGCCTTGCAACAGCTTCGGGTTTAGTTTCACAGAGGAAGTCATCAATGGAGGGGCTCAGGAGGGGTCTGCTTTCTTGTTGCTCATTCACCAGCTAGCAACGAATAAACCAGGGTCACCGGGTGTTGTTGGGATGTAGAATTTAAATAAAACATATTCTCACAGTATCATGTGCTTTATTTTTGATTGTGAGAGAGTAAGTATTGCTATTTGAATACACACAAATAGCTCTAAACTTCAAATTAAAAACTTCAGTTGCTCTTTCAGGGCAAAATTATATTCTGGTTTTAAAAATTGCACAAAAATAAAGCAGCAAGGTGATTTTCTGTAGCAATTATTGCATACTATTGCTTATAGGGCTAAAATATACAAGGGTGATGTATCTCCCTTCAGATCAATGGGTGAAGTTGCCCTTCTCTGTCACCAGGAGATTAAGCAGGGTTTTTTTAGTATTTGGAAGTGGTCATATTTTTTAACCAGTAACATGCCTCCCCACAGAACCTGTACAATGACATTTTATCTAGCAAATTTGCTTTAGCCCATTAAACAATAACCTGCTGAGACAGAAAACACTTCTCTGCAATACAAAGACACATGAATGAGCATGGATGGAGCCTGGTGAATGTATGAACTTCCTGCATGAGTTCGTCTGTGTGAAGAGTAGGAATACAGTATTTATTGATTAATAGTTTTTCTTTTTTATTGTAATTACATGAATGCATCAGTTTTCTCCTACCTACAATAAATCTCTGCATTACAGACTATTTAATGTATTTGGGATTAAAAAGATGAAACTGAAACAGTTTCATAAACAAAAGTCTCCTCTCTGCAATCTATTTCTGATTGGAGGGCTTAAGCTGAGCTGGGTGGATGTCTGATGGTGTGGCTTGCATTTACTTCCTCTTTAATAATGTGAAAACATGTTTTCCCTCTGCCTATTACTTTCAGCTAGAGCTATTTCACTTTAATTTTATCCTCTCTGCTCTCCTTCTCTGTTCTGTTCTCACTCTTTTTCCAATGTTGAATTTTCAAAACTTTCTCTCATATGTATTTGAACTTTTAAGTTTAGGATACTAATGTGGACTAAAGCTGGCAAAAAAAAAGGTATTTACTCATCCTCATTTTATATTTGGTAAATACTGGCATTTAGTTACTCCAGTAGCAGAATTGTGTCTAAAGTTATTACAGCAAAACAGCCTCAATTCACTGTTGTTTGGTGCTTGGTTTTTTTTAATTGCAAAGTTGCCATAAAATACTGGAGCTATTAAAATAAGAAGTCCATTATTTTGATCCATCAACTATTTAAGATGAGACCTAATACTGAGTAGATAATATGTGTGCTTATTAATCTGCCCAGGACCTTAAAGTTTTGTACTGAAATACCAATTTACATGAGTAACAGGAAAGACAGATGAGTGATTGCTTGCCCAATTTTGTGTAGCGGAATGTGCAAATATGGGCACTTAATTTAGAGACTTGACATGATACTGTCCCAAACTTATTCTGGGTATGCTAAACCCAGACTGCAGGTACGCCTTACAGGTGACTGGATCATGTGGCTTTTTAGCACTCTGATTTGATTGTCCAGGTTGTTGTCCCTTTCAAGACACAGAAGTTACTTGCTTAGTTTGGTATATCTCAACATTGATTCAAAATTGTGTTTATACCAGCTGCATACCTTTGCTTTCCATTAAAGGTGGCGCTACAGTAACTACATTATCTCCAGGTATATACTTTTACCTAACAGTGATATTTAAGATTTAGGATGACCTTATTTTTATGTTTATGATTTGATGTCAGTCCTTACTCATTTCTATTGGTGAAAAAAATGAAGGTGGATGCTGAGTTAATTCTTATTCAAATTACTTCTAATATTTTAAAAGTTCCTTTATGTCCAGATATCACCAAAAATTGCTTGAATACACTTTTAGCATTTACACATCTCATTATAGCAATTAGCATCAGCAACAGCTACTGCACGTTTGCAACAAGTTGCATATTCTAGTGAACATAGCATCCAGCAGAAAGATTGTCAAAGCCTCTGGATCAGCTGGATCTTCAATCATCTACTCTATGATACACTAAAAGCACAAAGAAAAGTCCTGCACCATTTGGAAGGGGGAAGGAGGGAAGAAGATGTTCTATAGGTATCACTGTATATGTAAAAAGTTAATAGGAAATACTCTGTACGTATAAGAGTATATCACTAGGGAACATTATTGCACAGGATTTGGTTACTTATCAAGATTCCCATTATATTCCATGGAAAATGTCTTTAATAGGAAAGACGGGAGAGGGAGGGAATGAAAGAGGCCTATGAGAACAAAGACAGCCAAGATCACTCACTGGATACAGTGAAGAACGGAAAATCTGAAGATCAACTTGGAAGGCAATTTATTGCCCAATAAGAAGAGTAAGAGTTGTAAGAAGATAAACTGTGGGAAGAGCAGCAGTAATGCTGAAAGTCAGAACCATGGAGGGGAAGGAGATGGGAATCTACAGAAATTCAAATTCTCCAGGGTTCAAGTGAAGTATGAAGTAGCAGATGTCTGGCAAATACTTTTTCCTTCCAAAGCTGGTTATTACTTCTCGAGAAATTTCTTTATTGTGTTTGTTTGTATAAGGAAGACCTGCTCAGCAATGGGCCTTCATTAGTTTGATATCACCAATATATTCTTCAAAGTCCCTTGACAAAATTCTACCGTCAAACTGAAAGCAGATTGCTGGTAACATCCACTTCATCTATTTTGCCAGCAAACACTAATATTTAACTTTTACTAAGTTATATCTTTTTTTTTTTGCATTTGCAGTATTTTTGTTTAACTAGAAAAAAAATAGGTTCCCCTTCTCTGACTCTCTTACTTTGGGAATATGGGCACTAAATTCACCAGATGATGAGAGTAATAATGAACACATCTTACAGCAAGAATAAGTCTTACTTGCTTAGGCTAACAAAATGAAGGTTGAGTAGGAATACAATTATTCTTCATGTACACATAAAGGAAGAGTGGTTAGCTGACACTGGAGGAAGAAAGTTATTTCAGCTGTTGAGAAAGGGTGGCATGACAACAGAGAAGCCTACACCAAACACGAATAGATCTGGCCTGGGAATTAAGAGAATCTTTATAACTTTCACAGCAGTGAAGTGAATGAACAGTATTTTTTTAGGGTAGAGGGACAAAGGCTAACTATTTAAAACGGCTTTTGACAAGCTTTCTACATGTCTGTTTATTATATGGTTGTTTTTGGAAGTAGACTGTGGCCCAGAGGATCCCTCCTAGTCCTGTGTCCTATGCTCCCATGACTAAGGACTGGAAGCTGTAGGAATGTCTTATTAAAAGGATTGCTCCTGTGAAAAATAATCTGATTTCAACAGAAATAGCTTGGTCAAAACAGATAGCAAATTCTTGATGAAGTCTACTAATTCTTAATAAAGACAAACTACATGAATAGAACATATTAGAAAAACATTTTTGTCGTGAAGCCGACATTTCATGATGAATCAAACATAATGTTAAAAAGTGCCATCAGCTGATATTTTTGCTATAGATAAGTGGGCACTGGGGCAGGTTTCTGACATATATGCAATGCCTCTTGGAAAGCCCTCAGTCCCACACTTTTAATTTCTTGTTGCTGCTTCATATATTGTACTAAATTTATCCCTAGTTTAACTCTGCTGAAGTTATTAGAGATATATCAGGCATTAGTTCAGAGTAATGCTATAAAACATTCATGAGATGAAAACTATTATCTATAGTAAAGTAATAATTTATGGTTCTCAAGCACCTTTCTCAATGCTTACAACAGTCATGAATCAAGCTTAGGACAGCCACAGAGATGAGAAGTATTATCTTGAAGTTGCAGGCAAGAAGAGCAAAGTGAAATTAAGAAAGCCACCTAACATCAGACATAGCTGGAGGAAGTGGCCTTGGAGCAGAAGCCAGCAGCTTGTGCTGCATTGCTGCACAGTATTTATGTGTGCAATGTTTGTACCCATGTCAAGCAACGCAGACTCAGCCTGTGAAACGGATGATTTCTGAGTATTAATTTAGACAGCAAGTGCCATAATTTCTCACAATGTCTCTAAAAAACTTAATTTTCTTTTATAAAATCCATTTTAATTAAAGAAAAAAACACTCTCCTTCAACTGAAGATCTAAAATCCTTGGAGGGTGATACTTCCTATTACTAATACATGTGAAGAGACTCTTAGTAGTATTAAATACTAAATTCAAATGATTTTTCTGTGCCTGGCTTCTGCTGTTGGACAGCACCACAGAAAACAGTGCTTTTTCTCACTCCAGTACTTCTACTGGACTTCTTTGTTCCAAAAAGCATATATAGAGAGGGGTTTTTGTGCTTTGGGAGAGATGCTAGGAGAGTCAAAAGTATTATCTGATGGCTCTTATCAGCCTCCCTGTTTAAATATACTAAAAGTGTGCTATTTAGCAGATATTCGAGACAGTGCAGAAGCTGGGTCTAGCAGTGGTAGAGCCCTGCAGTCGCTCTGAATCCTTCCAGGCCTTATTTTCTCCTCTTGCCCCACAGGAGTGCCCTGCCTGGTAAAATGCCTTCCTGGAGCTTTGGCCCCAGGGCCTCTCCTTGGCGCTGCTGTCCTATAAAAACGTGTTTTCTGTTTATCTTTAGAGCCTTTGGCTTATGGTTTTAATGCAGATGCTTCTTGTGATGCTGGTGTTAGTGATGGTGTGTTTCAATGTGCTAGAGACCATGCGAGATTATGTGTATTTACAGCAACTGCTATGGCTTTGGTTTTGCTTTGCTCCTAGTCTACATCTTGAGTTGTAGCAAGCGAGTTGTGAAATACCTAAGGAGTAGACTGATTTAAAATTGAAAATAGAAGAAAAAGAAGGGGTAGGCAGTTGACAGGTCTCTGTTGTGAAACACAGCAGCTTAGTTGGCCTTAAGATAGAGGGAGCTGGAGGGCACCTCGTGCTCAAGAGAATAGCTGAGAGAACTAGCTTCTTACTTAGTGTCACATTTGCAGCTGATAAGGTTCACCTGCACAACTTGACCTGCTCATGGCTACAAGTGCTTTGTCTGCTTTCTTTTTTCACTGCACTGGGCTTATGCTGTGGGAGTACTGGAGCACACCGAGGCCATTAGTAAGGTATGGTCCTGACGGCCTATTTCATGTGCTATCTTACTATATTCCTGATCATGATCTGTTTGCAGTGCACAATGCATGCTGTTTTGTTTCCTTTTTTAATGTTAGTAGGGCATAACATAATGCTAGTCTTTAAGATAAATTACTTTGCAACTAAATTGGGGGGTTCCAGTCAGGCATAGGCAGCTAATTAGTACCTATGTTTTGAGCACAGGGTGAACTAGTTCTCTTAAATTAAGTGCCTAATTCCCTCCATGTTCAACAGGGAGAGGGAAATGCCTAGAAAAGTAACTCCAGAGGGAGGTTCTGCCTAATTTAGGCTGTCCCTCAGGAGGCTCTCAAAGGCACCTAGCTTTCCCACCAGCTATATATGGAACTTATTTAAGAAGGGCTGGTTCAACAAGCACGTAAAACTTGGATGTAATTAGCTACCCAAGTTGTTGGATTGCATTCTACCAATTTCGTCACCTGGGGCTGACTGAATTACTCAAGACACTAATTTAGGAAGCCCCAAACTACCAATGGGTGATCCTCTGCACACTTCAGCAGCAAAGCTGCTCCAGCTCCTGGGCACTTACAGCTTTTCCTGTACTGCCCATTCAGTATGCTGGTGAGAGGGTGGCTGCTGACTGCATTAGTGGAATGGTCTGACCTAGAAAGCTTAGGGTGTGGTAACGAGCATGGGAGAAAGCAGGAACCTTTTAACTCAGATTTTCTGTTGAAGATAGTGTATTTTTGACATTTGAGAAACTTTTCTTCTACTTGAGTGAAACTGGACAAATACGTGAGTGAATTAGATTAATCTGAGTAGTTTGTAAGTGTAACACTACTCTTTTAACTTAACCAGAGGCATCCATTAAGGCATGGACTTCAGTCACTAATTAATTTGTATGATACAGAGCAATAGTTTCTTGATAGGTTGTCTTCACCTATCTGGCACATTGTCATTTTTGGTGGCATGCAGTAGGGTAAGACCAAACAAGTGAACTAATTTCCACTAACTATTTCTAAAAACTGGTAATTGGAAACCACAACTAGAAATTGAGGTTATAAATATTTCACAATCAAAATAACCACTTCATTCACTTTATTTACTATAGTTTAGTAAGTGTGATCACTATTTGACTTTTTGCATCATCTTTGTGTCAGGTTCTACTCATCTTTTATCTATCACTTTAGTGTGAATTTATGTCCCAACAAAACTGGTAAGCCAGCCAAATATTTGGTTTTCACTGGAACAGAGAATCAATTCACAGGGCATGCAGTATAACTGACTTCCACCTGATGTGAGTTGTAAGAAGCCCTAAAACTGAGACAAACTCATCTCCCTCCTGCAAAGGTGTTGCTGCCTCTCTGAAGAGTAGTCTTGCTCAGTAGGTGATAACGAGTACTCTAGTGCTTAAGCAGTAGGAAGGGTGTGGAGTGGCCTGTGAATCAGAGGTGTGACAGCATCTTAACTGAAATCACACAAGCCAAGGGACACCCTGGGCTTGATGCAAACAACTGGCAGAGGGCTTGTGTGAAGTCAGAGAAAGCAGCTGCATTGCTTGATCACTGTGACACAGTAGCATCCTAAGTGCTGTCCTATACAAGTTCTGGTTTACTGTTTCAAGGTAGAAATATCTCACAATTTACTCTCTCCTTCCATTTGTTCCTCTTGCTCTGGCTAAAGAAAACCAAACATGAGAGTTGCATTTGTATCTGGCTCCTGCATTTTGGCCTGACTCCAGCAAAGCACTTAGGCCTGTCCTGCAAAACTCAAGGTTAAGCGCTCGCTGATCCAGTCTTGCTGGATCAGAGCCACGGAGGAAGAGCAGAAAAGTTGTGCTTGTCATATTTTGACTGTGACTGACAATCTGGTCTTTACTAGTCATATAAAAATGTGATTTACTATAAATCTGTCTGTTGCATTAATATCTTTATGCTCTATGCCCTTTATAAGTAAAGCAAGCTTTTTACTAAAATAAAGTGTTTCCCTTTCCTGGGTACTAGATCATTGTATTCATTTATTTATTTATTTTCCCTCACTTGGTTATGCATTGTCACTGCGGTGTTACCCTGTGATTCGTGTTTCAGCCTCTCCCATTCCCCATATTGCTATCTAAACTGGAGAACTGCTCTACAACAGTGATCACAGACAAAGTTAACTCACCATAATAGATGCTTAGGGATCCTTACAGTAGTATTGTTGTTAAGAAATTTCAGAATGTTCCTTTAAAGAAATGATTTAGTTTATGGAAATACGTAGCCTATACTCATAAAATGGTGCACTAGTTAACTGATGGATTAATAAATCTGACACGTAAACTGAGTAAATGCAGGTCAGGAAGGTCTTGCAGAATAAGAAGGGTACAGAATCCAAAACTACCTTTGGGAAAGCCCGGAGGAAACCTATGTTGTGGGAGAAGGCAAAAGTGATACTACCTACAGGGACAAAATGGTAATTCAGGATGCTAGATTTTTGGTTTTATATCATTCGTTGAAATTACTTTTTGTGTGGCAAAACCAGCTGAAGAGGAAGTCTGGCTTTGAGAACCACACTTCACAAATGTTCTGAATAAGGTACAGATGATAGAAAGCAGAGGATTCCTGTTTCACTCATAATGCAGGTATTATATTTATACTCCTGTAGCATCTCTGGGGCAAATATGAAGATTTGTAACAAAATATTAGGAAATTATTTAATGTTTGTTTTTGGATATGGAACTGAGATGCAAACAAATTGTTTGTGAACCACCACTGATGCATAGCTAAGTTCAGCAGTATTGAATTATATGCAGCCTCATGCACTGTTCTGAATATAGTGCATAATCAAATGTCAATTTAGATGAAAGTTACACAACTTCTGCTTTTAAAGACCAAATCTTTACAGCATGAATACTGTAAAGATAAAGGTGAGAGAATGAACAATGTCAAATATATTATGGTTTATCACAGAATTTAATTTTTGTAAAGATTATGTTATTCTTACTGATCTTCAGCTGTGGTGAAAATGCCCTTTGTTCATTTTCCACAAAGCAAAACTCAGCTTTTACTGTACCCTCGCTGTACCTTTGCCTATAGGCTGTAACTAATTTGAAATAACACATTTCTTTTTCCTTTCTGTGGATTTTCTTTTAAAACAAAGTTGTGTAGCACATCTAGAATAAGGCTGTGGGTTTGGGTGTATTGTTGTGGGCAGTCACAGGTAGCAAGTCATAATTTCTTGTTAAGTTATACAGTCTTTCTCCATAGGGATCTATCATGGCACATGTGCTTGCTTTGAAATGTTTTTTGCGGATTCAAAAACTTGAAACTCAAAAGCTGTTTGTGATTTTTTTTGGACTTGCAATTCAGTAGAACAGTTTCACTGTTCAAACAGCAAGTTCCTGAATGTAGAACGTGGCTTGCAACAGGATAATAGATTTTTGCTTAGAGTATTCATGAATGAAGAACCAACAAATATCTGAGAATTAATTCATACTCATACATAATTCATGTAAAAAACAGGGTTAAATGGGTATAATCTATTATTAACAAAAAATGTTTGTCAAAATCTTGCTGTGCTTATGGAAGGGTAAGGCATTTTAAAATGTATGAAACAGCATAGTTATTTTTTTTATTTTATGAAAAAATTACACCGTCAATTGCCACGGCAATTTCAAATTAAAGCTGTTATTTCATGGACAAATATACTTAATTTATGTGACAGAGAAATCTGTATAACTTTAGGCAAGCAGCCAATTTATGACTTTTAAGTATATTGTCAAGGCAGCTTTACTATCCTCATGAGAATATTTCTACTGAAATTATGCATACTGCCCTAAAAGCAATAATAGTTTAAGCAATATTTAACTTAGAGGTAAAGAACCAATTAATATTTGTACTGCTAAGCATGCATTGAGGCTTTTTGTATTTTCTTTTTTTACTCTTCTTGTACTTACCCTGTTTTACTAATAGATGAAAAAAGCTTATCAGTAGGACTTAAGAAGTATCCTCTGCTAAACTGCTCAAAACTTTTATAGTTAATCAAATAAGACAGATTGGAGATGTATGAAAAATACTGCTAATGAATTTATCATGAATATTTTAAAAAGCATATAAAAAGTTGATCTCAGGTCTAGACCTCTGAAGATCGGTGAGGAAGTTGCCACTGTTCTTAGAGGGCAGATTGGAATGTACAGTGAATTATTGTAGTCCAAATTTAATTATCTAAAACTGGCATAATTTTTGCCTTTTTTTTTACATTAATGTATATCCATGAGTTAAAATTGAGTTAATTCTGGTTTAGATTGTTATAAAAGAGAACCATAGCTAATTAAATTAATCTAACTTTCTGCTATTTTATTTAGTAAACAGTTATGGGGTGGGCTGTAAGTCAATGGAAGTCTAATGGTAAGAATGAGTATGATTGATTCAAATGAGACTGTTAACTTTTACAAAGAAAACTGTGATTATGCAATCAAATTCATGTAGCAAGTCCTTGATAAACATCAGAAAATCTACTAAGAGCACTGGGAGCTGATTATTCACTATCTTTACTCTGTTTCATTTATAAAGTTGAAAGAAAACACCCCCCCCAAACCACCAAACAAACCATAACAAACAAACAAAATATAACCCTAAAAAAGAAAAAACAAACCCAAAAATCAAAACTCAAGGAAGAAAAAAAATGAGTGGAAGTTAGGCAGTGAAAGTATTTGAGTGTTTTGCTCATAAGCACTTGAGGAAATATAAGCATACTTGAATCAACAAACAGCATGCAAATGAAGTTCACTTTAAAAAAATAAAAAATGTTCCTACTCTGAATGCTAACTCATTGAGAGACTATAGAAAAGCCTTAAGAATCCGTTGGAGTTAATTGGGGTGTAGCCATGAAATATCTCTGTCTTTTTTGACTTGTGTGTTTTAGCCTGACTTTTTCAGGGGACAGGTTAACTTTTTAAACTTTAAAATATCTAAATTGTACTCTGAGCAATGTCTGTGTAGTTCATTTAAATTCTAAGTAGGCAGCTCCCATCTTTTTCAGTTGCACACAAAAGTGTCGACAGCTTTCAATATACATATTGCATCTCTTTTTTGCTCTTGGTGTATTCTTCATGGACTCCTATTTCTGTTCTGTATAACACCAGAGTATATTTGCCACAGGACCATCATGAACATGAATCACCTCCTGCAGGTCTTAGTCCTTGCTCTTGTCTTAATAGGGATCCTACCATCAGTAGCTTTCCGAGTTCTATACCCTGGTGAAGAATCTAACTTAGGTGTGATGAATCTGGGGCATATAACTCCTGTGACAGTGAAATTTGTTTAAAATCTGGCTGGCAACACATTTAAGTAGGCATTTTTTTACTGTTCATAAAGTAGTTAATCATATTTTAAAGTATAAGTGTGGATTGAAGTACTTTATTGAATCAGATCTTTTGATGTTCACTGACCTGTAGTAAATTGGAAATTTCACAGCTGACTGTACAATTAAACTTTGACTCCAGGAGATATTTACGTTTAAATTTCTCATTAGCAAAAAATTCTTAAGTTAGTTTCTTATTTCTCTCCTGACAAATGCAAAGAAGCTGTGATGTGGTTAAACAAAAATTTTATTTTGAAATTCAGATTAAAATTTTATGCATGACTTTTCTTGTTCATTTCCCTGCTTCAGTCAGAAGTTTATCTGGCTGTAGCTTAACTCCCAGTTAATCTTTGAATATTCAGCAAACTTTCTTTCACCTTTTCAAGATTCTATTCATATAAAAATACATTTTCCCATTTGTTCCAGTTTCTTCTGAATTATCTTTAAAAAGATAAAGTGAGACAGCAACACAGAACAGATTTCAGTTATACAAAATTTCAATAGTACTGAAAGCTCACTCTCTGTTCATGCTTGAAGTATTAAATTTGGCAACAACTGAACGCTTTCTCACACAAATTAAACGACTTTCATTGAAAATACTTGAGATGGAATCACAAAAACCAGATACTGAAAGCTCTGCTCAATTACCAACAACATCTCTCTGTTTCTTGCATTATAGTCTTTACTGCTGGAATGATGGTCAAGATTTCCAGCTACCATGTATTGGCATAGCCTCACTGGAATCTGCACTACTTTTGATTCAATTTAAGGATTTTTCTCCAGTCTTGTTGATATGAAATAATACCTGATGGTATAAAACAATCTGTGAATTGGAAATGTCATAAAAATTTAATTCACGGTGACTATCTATGTCAACAAAGAGGTGTTACATTTTACAAGCAGGGCTTTGCTAGGGGCTTAACAACAAAATGTGAACATGTATCTGACTTGGTCTTGGTTTCACTAACTATTTCTCTCAAAACAAGGATTTGGATATCTTCTTTGAGTATCAGGTTTCATTTATGCTTTCCGTGAAATCTGCTTCCATGGTCAGACATGACTAATCCTCCATTCATCAAGGATTTTGGAAGGAGACTTCCCCCCCTTTGTTTTTTTTCCTTTAACTTTAAGAAAAAACAGTATTCCTTTATCTAATCTTGATTCTTGCCTTTTACTTCCAGGTTTCTTGCTTAGTTAGTTGTAGGGATGGAGCAACTGAGATACCTAATACAAATAATCACTCCGTAAGATATACACGTGCTCGTACTGCATTTGGTGGTGGTTTATAACTTTGGAAAGACCAAGCCTTATTCTCTTTACCCAAGTTAATCTGGCTTGGGAAGTTTGGAGCCAATTTGGATCTTGTGTGTTTCACCCTGTGAGCAGCAACCACATCCATCTGTTTCATCATGTAAAGAGGAGAGACAAACATTTTGATGGTGATGGCTCAACGTACACCACAATACAGTGGAACATTATTCTGAATGAATGGTCTGAATGAGAGGTTTACGTGGACACACTAAAGAGACAGCATCTCAAAACAACATTACAGCCAGACAATTAGAATACAAATGATGTATGGAATATGGTCATATAACTGCACATCACAAATACATGATGCAGAGATGGCTATGGAAAATACTCACTTTTTCACTTGATTCTGCTTCCTTTTGGCTTCTGCACCCCTTTGGTGCATAGCAGGGAAGTAGGTATTTGTGTTTAGTGGAAGAAATTACACTGACTAACAAACACAAGCATTTTACTCATAAACTTATCATAGACTGTTGTTGAGTAGACTGACAGACAGGCACTACAAATGGTGCATTAAACATTGAATTGAACCCAGGCTGAACTCCTGGCCCTGTTGAAGCCAATGGAAGTTTTGCACCTTTTTTTTGGGGGGGGGGGGCGGGGAGAGAGAGGGAGGGCAGAAGGGGTAGAGAAGAGGGGACAGCATTTTATGTTAATTTCTAATAGTTTGTTAATCACTTGGTAGAAAATTAGAACAGATGCCTTAAAGACAGCATCCTTTCCCTTTGTGCAGTTACTTCATAGACATTAGCGTTCACCACAAGCAAAATATGGTGTTTGACAGGGGATGAGGAGGACGTCATTAGATCTGGTTTCCAAAGTAGATGATGATATTTCTACATTGTGTATGTATTAGTGCAGCACATCTGTAATGCTCTGCAAGAGAACTGTGTACTGGCCTTACTTGCATCTTAAATACTTTCAAAAAGTCCAGTAGACATCATCCTAAAATGTGAAAGGAATATAACAGTATCGTGGATTTTGTTGAAGGCTCTCACAGAAGGACAACTATGTGGTACAATTACTTCCATTAAACCTCCTGTTACGTAGGAATAACTTGTGTGCACTAAATTCACTTACTTGGGAGCAGATTCATGTATGTAAGCAACAGGAGGGAATAAAATCCACTCTTGTAGTGAGATGGAAGTGTTGTGTTTTATGGTAGTGTTCAGACACTGCCTTCAATAAAGCAGAGAAACCGTCTCAGGCTCAATGTGTGCTCCAAGGAGTACGGTTTAGAGTGATGGTGTTACTTCCTTCCTCCAAATGAAGTTGTAGAGATAAAAGCAATGGGGCGTGCAAAGGAACAGATTCTGAATTGTACCAGGAGCAGAATCCCAGCAAGAGCTTAGGGATGGGTTCTGAGATATTGAAAATGATACTACAGGGAAGTCATTTCTTATTTTACATATGCAATGAAAATTTGTGTGTGAATTTTGATGGCATGAATTATAATTGACATTATAAGTTGATTTTAAAGATCTTCCTGGTAACTGATATATAATATGCTTTCTATAAATTCCTTTATTTGGGAAAAACACATTTTTGTTTAAATATTCATGTCAAAACATCTAAAGCCCCAAGCCATTACATAATTTACCCCTTGTTATTTTCCCCATGTCAGTGAGGAAATATGGTGACACTGGTGTGAGATCCTCTAGCAGTTGAGTTCCATGAGCTCCACTAAAGCTGAAATTGTGCCAAGGGAAAGCTAAGGAACAGGTGAGGTTTCCCCCCGGCCTGTGTGCGCTGCGTTTTTTGGGCAGCCTTTTGTATGCGGCAGGTGACTCGCGCTATGTCCTCACAGCCCCGCGCTCCGCCCACCTGTGATGTCATAGTAAGGAGGGGCTTTTCTTCTGCAGACTCCTCCCTCGGAATTTCCTTCATCACCATGGCAACAGCCTTATCTGCCGCCCTAGAGCCTTTCCCCTACAACAGTGAAATCAACAATGGCGCGAGTCAGCAGCGAGCCGGGCAGAAACCACTTCCCAAAAGCACACCCCAGAACCATCCAGTCATTAAACTGACGGTGTTTACAGCTGGAAGCAAAGCTTGGTTGCAAGTAGAATACACAAACATTTTTTAAAAATAATAATAATAACAACTACTTATCTGTGAACCTGTTAGTTAACAACGTAGTTGGTGAGCCGTAGTCTTGTGACCAATTAGAGTTGCCCCATTGAAGCCAACGGGAACACGGCACCGCCTTGCTGGGGCAAGGCTGGCTGGAAATACTCCAGTGTGAACAGAAGGATTCAGACCTTTTGCAGGATAGAATCTCCACAGGTCTAAAATCTGCAGGAACAGCCCCTTGATTTAATTTTAATTATCCAGAAGTTGCAATCTGAAATACCTGGGTTATGCTTAAAAATAGCATCAAGCTGATTTTGCAAATAAAGCAGGTCACTGAGGCAAACTCTCCTTGAAATTTGAAAGTATAACCTGTAGGGCTGGGCCTGCAGTGTTTATAGCTTTAGTAAAATTTTAAAAAGCAATTTACGCCATATAAACAGTCTGGTTTGTGCTAACAGAATATACAGAGCCAAATTCTGCCATTGCAGTCATTGCTACAGTTCTACTCAAAAATATCATTTTTGTTGAATTTACTGTAAGGATTTTTTTAAACTCCGCTTTTCTTAAAACTCACTTAATATGTTGTAAGTATTTAAAGCTAAGTTAAATTTTTAAACAATATTTACTGTTAATATTTTAGCCAAATGAGTAAATGCACCAACATTAGGTGCCATACTTGCATTGAAGCCATACTCTTTATTTAAAAAGGGTATGTATCTTCTTGAATTCAGATAGGTACCTGTATTTTGATTTCTCATGTTCTTGGAAGAAACAGAGAAAGTCTGAGATGCACTTCAAGAATAGCAGCAGAACTGTACTGTGCTGGTGACCTTGGGCATGTCCTTACTGTTATGTTTATAAAGCTGCCATTCATTTCTGTGCAAAGACTGCAGGATCTGGCTCCATAAAAGCAGCACTTTACACTAGACTTAAATATATTCATATACTTTATAGTCTCTTAAACAGAAAGTGCTCTTTACTAACACATCATATACTAGAATTACTTTCACTAGTACTGTATTCTATGTCCAATAAAAACCCCAACTCTATTGCTTATACTACAGGTTGTTCCAGAAACATTTCATCAATTGCAGTTAGAAACATTACATTCTATTGCAGTTTTTGAACAGATTTGATTAATCGTCCCATCAATGTTAGTGATAGCTTGCTTGTGCAACACATCTACAGTTACCCTGCAGAGAGTTCTTTGCATGCTGCAAGAAATTCTCAGAGCAGAAGTGTCATAAATGATAAGCATGCTGGATTTGTGATGCCTTTGATATCCAAAGAACTGCAAAATCATTGTAAATTTAAATATATATAATTCAATGACAGTTACTTCGAATTAGTAAACATATCAAAGGTTCTTGGCCAATTACGTATTAACTCTGTTCATGATGCATATGACATATTTCCGGTCTATGAAGCTTGTTTCTAGTATGACACATGGAGCTATTGTTAGCTAGCACTAGTAACATGCTATTTGATCTTTATAAAATTTAGTTCTTTTGTGCCGAGTGCTAGAACAAAATAGTTTATCAGCTAAAAGAAGATGCATAGGAAAGCATGCAGTGCTTTTTATTTCTTGCAGAGTAAAAACCCACCAAAGCAAAGGTCAGGTCACTTTTTTGAAGACAGAGCCACTTTTTCTTCAAGGTTTCACCTACTGCCTGAAAAGAGTTATGATACTCATATTAGTGCCAGCTGTTAACCTTTCATAAACATAACTGCAAAGCCGTGGCAGTGGCTGATACCATATACAAAGTCTGTCTCATCAGTTTAAAGTGGCTATAGTACAATGTGGAACAGTAACCTGATGAATACCTCTGTGCTATTTTTTTGTGAGCAGACTTTGGATATTTGCTGGACAAAGTAAGTGATTTTGACTTTTTTTATTAGGTCTTTATTTTAGCTTTCCTAACAGACTACATGTTAAGTCAGGCTGATTTATTTCTGGCTACTCTGTAGGTATGAAAAGCATTATTCTGAAGCTAGAAGTTAGCAGGGAACTTCCTGGACACCAAAGAGAAAGACACTGCGGTGAAATATCTTAAACTTTCAGATTGTGGTGGGGAGATACACATGTGACCAATTAATTGGAAAATCCAGGTTTTTATTTTGGTGACTGGAAATGGATTTTGTTGTCCAATGCAAGGTATGTAATCTTGAAAATTTTGGCCTCTGTATTTGCTGCAATGATTACTATATATGCAATCATTGCCCATGAAGAGATTAGTCAGAAGAACTGAAGAAGAATAAAACCGATTTTTCTATGACCAGGACAACCTTGTTACTGTTGTAAACTGCAGCTGAAATGATAATATCTAGCACATTGCTTAGAATAATCCTTCAATGGTTCTTGTTTGTAGTTTTTCTTTAAAATTAAAAGTGCTTTTTACTTTGCCTCCTTCAAAATTAAGTGTTGTTTCTCAGCATTTCAGCTTGCAGTATGTATTTATCTTTAACAGTAGCTTATTGCTCAAACCTTGAAGCTCTGTAACAACTGATTTTAGACTCGCCAAGTCTTTAAAATGAAGTTTGTTGATAGTGCAGATTTGCAAGGTAAGTTGTTTTCACATGTAAACAATAGTTTAATAATTCAGTAAATAAATCTCATCTTTCTCTGTTTGTCTACAGTATATAGATGGAAACAATTCTGATGCAGGGCATGACAACTGGTGTAAAAATCAAGACAAACATGTATTGATGAAGGAAAAGTTTATTATTTGTTTTCATGGAACATACTCCTTAAGAAAAACTGTGAAGCATGCCAGTATTTAAGCATTTGATGTACTTAAAATGGAACAGTTCCTTTAGATGGTGTCTCCAGAGCAAATTAAGGAGTAGAGTCCAGACACTTCCATGATGCTAAATATTTATAACAGAATTGGGTCCAAAACTTAATCATTTCCCCAAGTTTATCCTTTGAGGTCAGATAATGGATAATGACCGCCATTTCTAAGGGAATATGCTGATTTGGCAGGATTTTGAAAGGAAATACTCTTTTTGCAGCTGGTGTTTCTGAATAGTTCTAAATAAAATTTTGTACAAGTCACACTATTTGGATGTGGTACTTAGTAGTGAGTATTTAATTAAGCCTCTATAAGAGCATATTACTGTAAATTTCTAGGATAGCATACAGTTTTTTGGGTTTTTTTAGATCAGTGTTGCATGCAGCTTTAGAATCTTGCTTGTGTACGATAAAGCATAATACATGGGACCAATACATCACATTCAATTCACAATGGGCACATCAGTTAGAATGAATACATGGTCATACTTGAAACACTACTGTTTGGTGAAATACTATGTGATTCTGTAATTACTTTCTTCATTGCAGTTGTTTGCAAATTTGTTCATATATATGAAAAGCGAATGGTCACTGCCTTGTCAATATTTAATATTTTGATAGCAGTATTTAAACTATAATGGTTAATCACAGATATTGTCATCTTCTGTGCAGCAAGAGGATATTATCTAAATCTGTAACATAATTAGAAGTTTGCTTTTGACAAATATTTAATCTACTTGAGTCATAAATTAACCTTTCAGGAGTCTTTATAGCACTGATTCTTGTGAGAAAGTGAACAAAAAGAAATGGAGTCATCAGATTTGATTTTTTTTTTTTAGATATACATGGAGAAAGAAATTCTGCCTTTATAGAAACATATGTTGTACCTTTCATTTTCCAATGATTCTAACAAACAACATCGGCTTTCCTTGACACACTACAATGCATAGTTATTCACTGACATATTGGAAATCCTCTCAACACGGGCATGTCTAAATGTAAGCTTTTGTAAAATAAAAAATTTAACACAGCTTCCCTTGAAAAGAAATTTGATAGGAAAAAAGTGATATGCAGACAGTGCTGATACATGTATGATATGATTTCATGTGGCATCTCTCCTTTCTAGTTGAGGAGAAACAGAATAACAACTTCCTGTATTTATGAATATACTGCCAAAAGATGTGACCAGCTATCCTAACTTTTCATAGCAGTTTATTGAAGTGTGTTTAAACAAAAATAATTAAAAACTCACATGTTCTTTTCAGTCCAGAACATCTTGAATTACTGATCTGCTTCTTTAACAGCTTGGGGAAGGATTTTATAAAGCCAACTTTATGGAAGATATATTAGTGCTAACTTTAAGCTATGGTAGCTGCGGTCCTTTCATGTTAGGTGAAAGAACAGACAGAGCTACTGAATGTGTTGAACTTGGGATGCTTGGCTGCTGTCCAGATCCCCAGGCAGATGATATATTAGACTTACAGGACCAATTAAGCAGCCTATTTGAAATGGCTTTATGCACCACAAATCTTTGTGTTTTGTGCAATTTAAAAATAAATATGAAGGGACAGGCTTGGCTTTGCTGTTTAAAATTATGCAGTGTTGACTTTTTAACTTTCAAAATGAGCACACACAATATACAATGGTAGCAGGAGAGTTCCAGTGTCCACAATAAGACTGTGAACTCTTAATTTTACATAGAATCTCTGTTTATTACTTTGCATTTTTCCCTTTTCAAGCTTTTCTGTTCATGTTTTCTCAATGTCTTTTTTTTCCATCATCTATGTTTTTCTACTGTTTTCTAGTTCTGTTAACCTTGCATATATCATTAAAAATAATGAGAAACCATATGATGAGGCAGTTTCATGAACCAGTACAAGATGAATATTTAAATAGAAAATTCTGTTTCATCAGAGATCCTGATAGTTTTTTATTGTGAGCTTAACAAAGTGAGGTGTATATCTAAGATAAATGGGGACATAATTCTTTTGGGCAGTGCTCAGTTGACTGTGTTATGGAGATACGTGAACAAGCTATATGTCCTGCACTGGAAGGAGTATTGTCAAGGTAGAGCAGCTTCAGGACCTGAGCTAGTATGTCCATTTTGTACTTACATCCTTTAGAACCTCTTACCAAGATTTTTATTAGTGATGGTCCAACCTCTTTTCACTCACAACCTTTAGTAGTCTATTTGTATGAGGTATGATGAGATACATATTGTGTTGGTTACAGAGAAGGAAACAGGTATAGGTAGGCTTACTTAAGAAGTAATTTAAAGTAAAGCAGTGGCTGAGTTCAAAGTATACAACTCTTTTCATTCCTTTTTTCATTCTTATGTTGTTGGAATAGGAGATTTCAATACTAATATGGGAAGAATTTTCCTTTACTACATACAAGAAAATTGGCAAAGAAAGAGATAATGGCTGAGAAAAGGTAATCAGCACAAACATTCACATTTACCTTCACTAGGTTGTTCCTTACATCCATTTAAATGTCAGTACTGTGGTTAAATTGCATTCTAGTGTAAGAAGTATTTGCATTGAAATGGCATTTTTAGGTTTTCTGTTTACTTATCACCAGTAAGTGCCGCATTACACATACTCCCTTTAGAAGTTGTCTCGTTCTGTTGCCTATAAATTCAGTCTGAAAGACAAGCTGCTTCCAAAGCATCTCCCATAAAGGCTCTGCAAGACCGCTTTTGTTCTCAAGAACTTACGCAAATGATTGTATTTAATGCATCTGAACATGTTATGACTGTAAATTAATAAACAATTGTGGCAAATCTAACTCACTCTCTATAGCTGGTGACTCTTGCAGGTTAGTAGGAAGAAGATGCAGTGAAACCAGGGTTGGTTTTTTTACCCTCAAGACAAAGAGTTTTATTTGGAATATAGGTAGGAAGTGTATCTCTTAAGCAAGGTAACAGTAAATCCCCCCTGGAGTTTAGAGCAAGGCTGGCAAGAAGAGAGGTCTAGGACAGAACTCGCTGTTTAAAGGTTGTTTAAGGTTCTGGTCCTTTTATGAACGAGTTATATAATATAGCTGCTTGTGACAGCAGGATTGGATGAGATGTTTTGTAGTCCTTTCTTTTCATGTAAGTCTCATCTTTTAATAAGGCCATTGTGAATATGTAGAAACTATTTTTTAATACTTATTTGATTGACTTCTTGATAATTTGGAACTGTGTTATCAAAGGGCTGAGTGTTTGACTGCACAATGGTATTTGACTTCAAAAATGTCAGGGAATAGCTATAGAATTTCTTTCCTCTGCTTAGGTTGTGTGAAGGAACATTGTGAAATCAGTGGATTTAGCAACTGGCAATTTCAATTTGTTTGGTAGTCTTCAGTAGAGAATTACTACTGAAGTATCTTCTCTTTCTCAATTGAGGTTCATTTTATGTTGACTTTGAGGATCATTAGCCCCAATCATAATGTACACGTAACAACAAAAGAATTAGTTTATTGCTATGGTAATGCGTGTTCTGAATTACAATGAAACATTTCTCTAGTACAAGTCCAGGTGAAATTCAAGGAGCTCAGATCACTTTCAAAATGAACAGACTAGTACCATCCATTGTTCTAATGTGTGTTTGCCACACATATGATGTGTAAAATATATATTTTGCTCTCTCACTTCCTCCCAGCACAAAATGTGTTGTTCTTTAAACCGGCAGGGGTTGCTCACTACTGAAAGCTGATACATAATTTTTAATGCTTTTTTTTTTTCATGAAATGTTGAAAGAACTCAGACTATCTGTCTGAGTGGCAAACATAGGAAGATTAAAGGCTATACAATAAGTCGGTCTTACTACTTTGATAACTCATAATATTACTGATGAAACAAATTCTCCTGATTTGACTTTCAATTTTGTGGAGTTCTTTGCCTATTTAATGGAGTTTCCCAGGATGCAGATTATGTTGAATGAAGGGCTGGAGAAACGGCAGCCACTAATGATAAAGTTAGCACAGAGAGCTCCAGGAGAAAATATCTGGCAGACAGGATCTGCCAACATATGCGTGTATGTAATGTAGAGCTTGATTTATGGCGCAGGAGTGAAGAGTAATATAATTACAGTGATGTTTATTCATACATACAAACAGTTGGGCATTACGTGTTATCTGTTATTTTCAAATGATAATTTAAATTCCACTTCCTGATAAAGAAACAGTACTGCCCGACTTATGTGTGCGTGTTGGAACTGCGGTGGTTTGTCAAAAAATTGCATTATAGAGAAAGCAGTGAAATCTGTGCCTTAAAGCATTTGCTGCACATACATTCTGTTCAATAATCACCAATATTTCAGCATATAAGAAACTTGGCAGGAGACAATTTGGAATAATCTTCCATGCTTGTCTTTAGATGGGAGATGGGGAACACACTGTAGCAAATTTTCCTTATATTTTTCTTCTGGTTCACAAACCCAGATGTGAATCTAGAATTTGTTGAGAGAAAGTTGAAATTATATTTCAATTCTTTTACCTTGTTCTGGTTTTGGCTGGGATAGAGTAATTTTTTTTTCTCAGTAGCTGCTATGTTTCTGAATCCCTCCCACACAGGAGATGTTAATCCAGAATGATGAGTAAAACATTTAATACAGCTGAAATCATTTTGGATTATAAGTAATTCGTGGACATGTAGAACTTTTGTTTTAGTGATAATGCTGTTCCAGATGTAATGTCACAGGTAGGCTAAACACTGTGGTGGTAAGCTGAGGAAACAGGACAGTTAGAAAATATACACGCATTTTTTAAAAAGAAATGTTTAGGAAAAACAATGAAAATAAACTTAGAGGTGGTATTTTTATATGTGGAAAAATTAGAGGCTTATCAAAGAGGAGGAATATAGAATAGGCTTCATAGTAAATTCAGAATATAGAACATTGTTTTGAGCTAACTGAGCTTACAAGACTGGTTTTGAGGTTGTCTTGTAGAAAATGTTTTATAGGTGTAGTGGTAGGGTAACCCTCGGTGACGTTAACAGTTGTTCTTATTTAACCTCATACAATGGCTTGAGCTATAATGCTTGAGACAAGCATTTAAGTTTTTGGATACTTGTCACAAATATTTATAGATGTTGGGAATCTTGACTTTGACGGGTTTGCTTGGATCTGCTTTTGTCTTATCTCTGCCTTTAACTACGTTGCTGTTAAGGGCTCCCATGTTCTCAGGCGTGGTATCCTCATAATCAAAACATGAATTTGTTGATAATATTGATTATATTATTAATAAAATAGCAAAGGCAGTGTTGACCAGAGCAAAGTGTGGAGTGAGTCATGGCATACCTTAAATATTCCTGTTATTTTTTTTAAAAAAAGGCAGACTCAGCTGTTCCAAGAAACTTCTGTGTCTTTACTCTTATGTCTTGATATCACTAATATTTCTCCATTAAAAAATGCACCCAGGTATGGCAACATAGACTATTTTGGCCTCATGTGAAAGGCAATGTCCGAGTACCTAGTATCAGTCTGTCTTCAGTCTCGGAAGCCAGATTTTGCAGAGAGATCTCTGGCGATAGATCAGTCTATGGGTTGATTCTCTTTTATATTACTTCTTCACTTGGGACTAACAAGACTCTGAAAAGTTGATGACAGTATGTTTAATTATGCATAAAAGGCAACTAGAAGTACAACTGTGCCTGGAATATGATGCAAGTTCTTTTTAAAAAAAAAGCGAAGAAGGTTTTGATGTTAAAATTGTATAATCTGTGCTCTTTCTGCCTGGAACACAGAAGAAATGTGTATTCTTTTTCCAGGGTTTGCAAGCTTGACTATTTGTTCTTCTTTTTCCAGATGTCATTTTAAAACCATTCACTTCACAGGTGTATGTCTGTGTAGCCAAAAAATGGAATTAGATCACATTAGCCCAATCCTCTTGTTTGAAGATTCTTTCTCTAGATTGGGTTGAGTGAGAAAGGGATGTAAACGTAACAGAGAAGAAAAAAAAACCTCTCAGAGCTAAAAGAATGCTTTGCATCTGACCACATCCTATAGTCACAGTTCTGCGAGAGTCTTAAGATCGTTTAAGTCCTGAAACTGGTTTTCTGCGCAGAAAAGAATGGACACACCCATAGAGACCAGAACAGAAATTTTTATCAAAACTTCTGAGTGGACGTGGCAGATGTCTGTTGCTTCCTCTAGCTTTTAAATTACCCGATTAAAAGAGTCTATGTTGTTTATTGTCACTGTAGGGATGATTTTACCCTTCTTTTGAAAGTCCTTAAAGAAGATGGTATTATTTACAAAAGATGGAATAATGTCAAATAAGGGCAACTGTTCAGATGCCTGGTTACTTCAGAGTTAGATAAAATTCTATAAACTGTTTTGAATAATAAGATATTTATTAAAATAAATGAATTAGTGCAAATCTCTTGGTAGATGGTTAAATTCAGAACCATTTTAAACTTGTATTACTTCTAAAATAACTTGTTTGTTCTGATTTTGCTTGTGAAGGAAGCTTGGACACAGAAGGCAGTTTGCAGTGTATTCTAATCAGTATTAACTTTTATTGGAGATTAGGATGAAAATCTCAGGATTTGAATTCTATAAATCTGTGGTAAACATTCTGTGATCAAAATCCTTTCCTTCAGTTTAATTCTTTCATATCGATTCTTGTGTTATTTGAGTACAATAATTACAGGAAAAGATTTAATTCTGTTTAGGATTTTTGTTGTTCTTTGCCTTTGTTGTTAAATGCCTTGCTCGAATGCTATGCAAAAAGAATGGAAATTTTCCTTAGCATGAAATGCTAAAATATATTTAATCCACATATAATATATGCGATTCTACTACATAAAAGGGTAGACAGAGAACGATGAGGCAGAGAATGATGAGGCAAAGAACGAATTGAACAAAAAAGTACAAATAAGTAGATGTTAGACAGAGGGCTATGATCCGGATTTGTTTTGAAGCAGATTGTTGTTACTTTCTCATCAGATGACAGGTGATCAGACCTGTACATACTATATAATGAAAATACATCATACTAGATGGCAGATTTTTGAAAACAACAGATCAGGATATTTTACGATGAAAAATAATTTAAAGGTTTTATTTATTTTCTTGACCTATTTGAGTCCTCTCCAGCCACTATTCTGAACGCTGCCAGGGAATATTTAGCACTTTGCATAATGTAAATATTTCATTCCAACCGTAACACAAACATTTGATATCCTTGAATTTATTATGTCATTTTTCTTCTGCAACATTAAGATTTGAATTCATTCTATGGTGAATGGAGACTAAACTAGAACTCTAGCACTTTGTTAATGAAGGGATTTATGCTGTATCCTTGACCCAGAATTCATTCTGTCTCTTGTATTGTGTGTTCTTGGTAACAAAGGTTTCTGAATCTTAGTGCACTTACTTGCTGGAATAAAACTCTGGGTTTAACACAGTATAGTAAAATATGTTTACCCTCTTTATTCCCTAAAAATAGCAGGTTGCCATTTATCAGCCAAAAGCAACAACAGATGAGGCAACGGAATAATAGTATGGCTGCAAAACAACTTCATGTCCCTGACCTGGAGTTGGCCTCTGCACACAGTTTCAGCTTTGAAATGATCTCATCTGAAGTACTGAAGTACGCTAATGCTGCAAAAGCAGCATTAACAGCACTGTATAAGCCCATTTAGAGAGGATTATGCTGCTGTCCCTTCATTTAGCCCCTTATTTGTCACACAGTTTGGAAACCTTCAGGATGAAAGCTCTTAAAATTGAGGTATTATGAATTTACTCTTAGAAAATAATCCTAATTCTTTGATGTGTATTATTACTGTGGAAAATGGACTTTTCTACTCTAATACTGCAAAAATGTTGTAATTACAAAAGTAAAAAAATGTAGGTGCACTAGTAGACGGTTAATTCTAGACATAATCAGAAGTTCAGTTGTCTTGAACACTTAACAGCTCATTCTTCTAACTTTTGTGTTCAAGATGACTTTTTCGCATAATGGGCCACATCAGTTACATTTATATGAATATGCTCCTTTCCACATATTTTCAAATATTTTGTATTCTTTTTGGCTTCAATGGATTTAAATTCATTTTACATCAATGACAGTGACTACCATTTGACCTGTTCTACAAGGACCTGAACACATACCTCTATTTCTAACAGCCAGCACATCACTGATATCAGATACAATATATATTGTTCTGTTTAAAGTGGCATTCACCATCTCTTATATCGTTAGTGTAATGTAATCAAAAGCACAATTTTTCATAAATTTATCTTTTACCTCCTGTGCTCATTTTTGCACACTTATAAAATAACTAGCATCTATTAAAGAAAAAAAGGAAAGATATTATTCACTCAGTTTCACACGCTTTTAAAATGTATACTTTGTATAAAGTACACTGGTTTGCAGTACACACGTGCTTAAGTTGTCATGTTCCTCATCAGAGAATAAGGTCTCTCTTTTTCCTGTAATTCAATGGCATTTCAAAATTCCAGTATTTACTATCAGTTTGGAGGTGTCTGCAGTATAACTAAGAAGTGGGGAGTTGACCCTTCTTACATCAACTATTTAAAACAGCTTAGTTTGGCTAATAGAGTAGTCATTGTGCTTACTTAAAACTCTGTGAGTGTCTATAGCATATCTATGACCAGGTAGTAAAAGAAATCTAGTAGTGGTAAAGGGCTCTTACAGAGGTTTTGATCCTCAAAACATCTTAATCAAGATTTTGTATGCAAAGATTTGTTAAATCAATTAATACTTGCTGTGAAGCTTCTTTAGCACTTACTTTCTTGGGATGTAAATGATACTGCTTGTATTTCAGAATTGTCTTCTGGTACACAGAAAATCCCTTGGATGTGCTGTCACACTAATTAGTGGATTCTGCTTTTTCGGCCGGGGTGTCAAATCTAGTGCCAGACTGTCCTGTAGTTAAAGCTAAACTAAACCTTCCCTGTAGTTCAGGACATAGTAACTTACGCTGTGGAGGTTGAGTTGCTTGACAATAGTGTAACAGCTATTGTCAGAAATATTTCTCCTCAGAGGTTCTACACAATATAAATCTGTGTTAATCTTGTAGAATAGTGCTATATGCTGCTTGTGTCCCTCTCCACAAGAACAAATTTGTTTAGCACAGACTGTTCTTGAACATAAAAATAAGTTTTGATCAAGTGAAAGAGATAAGGACGAGTTAAGTACTTTCTGAATCACTTGGAGACAGACTCAGCACATGTGCTTATTCTCAGAGAGTTAAAATGCTAGTATCTGAGGGAAAGAGATGCAGCAGCTTGCTCATGCCTGCCATTTGTACAGAGTAATAGATGAGGATGTAGCTGACACACGTGGAGTATTTCTGGCACCTTGGCATGAGTGATATATGGTTTAGGCCTGACTGTAAATGATAGGCAATGGAGTTTCAAATATATGTATATATAGATGTATCTTGACTTTGCTTTCTACTCACTGGGAAGGCAATTGAGCCAGGACTGGAGAAGAAATTCTAGTTTGCTGTTGTAGTCCAACAGTAATTTACTATATTGTCTCCTGGTGGGTTAAGGAAGACAGTAGAATAGCCTTAGCTTCTCTAGTGACAATGCTCTGATTGTCTGAAATTAGTCTGTCAGGCAGCACTCTGAATTTTGTGCTCACTGAGACACACTGCTGCTCCATTTTAATCTGAAAAACTTGTTAATAAGGAAGCCTTAATCCAAACTCGACTCTTTCCAATTAAGCTCCAGATATTTCATGCTAATGATAGCCCAGCGAAGTGATGTGAAAGATGGCATTGTCAACTCAAATCAGTAAAAGTTACTTAAATAAATAGGTAAGCATATGCTTAGACTGGCAAGGACTAGAAGATTTCTTTTCAGTCTGGATAGTATGAGCATAATTGAGGAAAAAAGAAGCTGTCGCAGATGGTGATAGCAGTGAGAGGCCCAGTGACAGGTGCTTCAACCCAAAGTTTACTACAGGGGTGTTACTGAGGTAGAATAATCTACCCAAGCAAATGCCAAATTCTCAAGCTCTAAAAAGAATGCCTATTAACTAATTAAACTTGCATATTTGTAAAGAGACTGAATTGAATTGTTCCTTCTTATGGGGAGTTGTTCATCAGTACAAAAGTGAACTGAGAAATGTGTCTTTGTCCCAAGGGATAAGTGCCAGAGAGCATCCGGCAGAGATGAGGGAATGAGGATTTCCAGGAGTGAGGCAACCTGTGGTATTGGCATGGTGTAGCTACTGCATGGTCAGGGTGAGAAAGAATTACCTATATTTATGTAAAATGCCTGGAAGAATCGGAAAACACCAGTGTTTTCCTGTAAGGGGGATCTTACTTGGGCCATTTATGAGCTTCCTTGTTTGAAAACCTGCCAAGATGTGGTTGAACTATAAAGGCTGAGCTCAGAGTGTTTCACAGCCTGGCCAGGATTTTCTTTTTCCTCTTGCTGTTCACACCTTAATATAAAGTGCCCTCAGTCATTAGCAGCCAATAAAAAATTCAAGCTGTTGATCCATGGTCAGTGAAGTGGAAAGGCTAACTTGGAGCTATTTTTCACACACTCCTTTCTGAACTGTACTTCTTTACACTTGAGTTTTTCCACATTTTTTTTTTTCTCATTTCATTAATAGAATAAGTTTCTTTGATCAGTAGCAGTACCAATGACTGAAGACAGTTTGGTTATGGTAGACTGAGAATTTGTTCTTGTTTCCTAGTATGTGAAAGGTTATCTCCTTTCAAACGTTATTCTGGAAGTGTTGAAAACCCCCACTATTTCTTATGTGCTCCTGTGATCTCACAAGTAGAAGAGTAACTCTTTGTATGCCTGCTGAGGCTGTTGCTATTTTATCCAAAGGGATTTTTTTCAGTGATGGCATTTATGTCAAAACCTGACCTCTTATTTTGTCATTACCCATGACAATATAGTTTAGATTTTACTCTTCAAGAGGGAGAATTCAACAATAACTGTGAGTAATTTTGACATTGTGTTTAACCGTGTATTATTTCTAGACTCTGTAAGCATCCTGACAATACCAGAGGCTGTAAGCGAGTTTTAAGGAACTCTTTTCAAGATCTGCTTGTAAATGCTAAAAAAAATGCATGTTTGATTTCCAGCTACCTATATATATGGAAACTGTTATTAAAAATAAGATATTGTCTTCTGTACAAAGGTGAGATTTTTGAGAATAGATGTAGATTGGGCATGTGCAGTGAATAAAAGCAAATTCTTGTACTTTTGCTACATTTTGAAATTTCAGTCAGAAGTTGCCTTGTTTATTTGTGAATCAAAAGTCATGTGCACAATCACTTTCCTGTGCACAACAGAAGGATCAAGAACAAAATCCAGGCTTCTGTTTGCCTTGTAGTTGCCTATTTTAGAACTCCACTACCAAGCACGACATTTTTATGACTATTTCAAGTTATCTATTTAAATTTAATGAGAAGTATTGCAAATTATACATAGGATGACTCTTTCTTTGCAAGGTTTGGCAGTAAGTTTTTTTTAAGAAAATAGCTCTAAATTTCTTGGCTGTTATACAATGTGATGTAATAACTCCTAGTACTTCATAGCTTTTAAGTAAGGTCATAATATTCCATATGTTCACCTTAGCTGACCCCATATGTAACATATATTAAAAAAAATATTTTTGTACATCACTCATATCTCATAGGGAACATTCTCAAAAATATACATACGTATTTTTGTAATGAAATAGTCATTTAATGGAATTTGTAATGTTTTGCCTATGAAGTTCTCCAGTGCTGCTCTTAAGTGAGAGGAGCAGGTTTGTTGACTACCTGACCTTTTGGCTCAGAGAAAAAGCAAGCTCAGATTAAGATATGCATCCATGCAACCATTCTGCTATTCACTTCATCATGTCTGTGTTTCCCTTCTCCAGCGGGAGCAAATGCTGAAGAATGCTCCCACAGCAGGGACTTCAGCTGCCTGTTCCAGTGGCATTACTTGATGTGAAGGGGAGAGTTTTTCTTTTAGAAAGTTGCTATTTTTTTTTCTCCTGGGTCCACCCTTCAGGTCAGGTGTGATGTTGTGCACAGAGGATTTCATGAATTTTCAGTTTTGCTCTGCACACCCCTTCATTGGCTTTAGGATTCTCTGCTGGCCTTCCTCTTTTTTTGCTGCGACTTTCCTCCTCTTTAGAGTACAGCCCAAAATGTGGCAGAGAGCCTGCTATCACAAAAGCGTTCTATAACTGTTGTGTGTTTTATAAGTTCAGATATTAATTTGTTATCTATTTAAAGCTATGACTTCTATAAACCTTCCTAGGAAATAATTATAAAATAGCAATGAAGGCTAGCTTTTGACCCTTGATTTTACTTTACAATAAACATGTCAACACTTGAAATTCATCCTCTGAGGATTACACGTTCAGTGAGTCAGAAACACTGTTATGGAATTAAAATTAGATATTTCTGTTTCACGTTTTGACCATCAGGATGTTCGTCCTGATGTATGTTGCCCACTACTCTGTTTTTTATACTGAATATCATTCCTTGAAACAATGGGAACTGTTTGTAAAGAAGGATGTGAAATACTCTCTAATGAAACTTCCAAGTTAGAATTACACTTTGGACTAATAAAGCACAACTGTGACTTCTCAGGAATGCATATTATATTGCAGTAGTTATTACAAAATGTTGATGTTTCTCCTAATTTGTTTATGTATTGATTTAATATCACTATCTAGAAAAAGATAGGTGAATTGTCTGGAATACAGCTCAACTCACATGATGATCTGAATAATGCAACATCCAGGGATAGAATTAGCAGGAGAACTGCTGAGACATCTGCTCAGTTAGCACCAGCAGCAGTGTACATGCTGTGGGAATACCCTTGTAAATGTTCTGTTCATATCCAGATTGCTTCTGCCTCTTCTGGTGTGTGAGCAGTTGTCTTTGTTTCTTTGGCTGACTGGAAAAATCAATAGATAATTTCTTGTTCTTTGACCCACAACTCAAGTGACTGTCAATGTCAAAATTAAGAAAATATTTACCTTTGAATCAAGCGGAAAGTCTATTAAGTCTTAATCTTCTATATAATTACTGAGGTGACAGAAAAAAATATGTGTAGTAAGAAAATCTGTAACTGAATATCTGGGACTGATATCTCCAAATATTTTTCTTTGAAAGCTAGGGATGATAATAAGCAAGACTTGAAGGCCACGTTAACATAGAGGCTTGTCAGAATAATGGAACTAGGATGAAAGGTCTTTCTAACAACAAGGAACTTCTGCTGTCATCTGGGAGTCTATCATTTGGAAAAAATCAATAAGAAAAAGCACCAATCAACCATAGATCTGCCGCAAGCTGCTAATATTGTGCAGCTGTGAATCGATCATGTGTACTTCAGTTCAAGTCAGGAGATGTTTCAAACACTTCTACGTGGTCATCTAAATACCATAGCAGTCACATTTGAGATGGGTTGAATGACACCAAAAGGTGCACGAAAAGGTCAATTTGGAAGATTTTATTCAAGAAGAAGTTCTATTTTTAGCAGAATAAAAGAAGGATAGTGAGCAGACCTGGGTTAGAAATAAAAGTTTTCTGAAGCTGTGTAAAAGAAGAGTCCATGTTCCTGGGTTTCTAGCTTTATTTTTAACACAAATTCTTGTCAGTTTTTAACAGAATGCCACTTCAAAATGAGGGTCCAAAATTATTAACAAATTTTGAAACAGAGAAGCGTAGTTATTATTTATTGGATAAATATACCATTCTGACTCTTTTTTTCAGTGAATGTAGTATTGACTAAGAAATTCTGTCTCAGCTTTAGTTCTGCATTTTTTATCTCTCAGCAGGGTGCTTGCATGTTGTAAAACCAGCAGGCTTCTACATTTAGGAATCTTACTGATTCATTTTCTAAATATTTCCACGACATAATTTTGATGTTAAAAAAATACAGAAATGTGCTTCACGGCACGTATGAATCATGTGACAAAACATTTTTTGGCAAACTAATACAACGGCTGTCTCAAGGTGATGGTGTTTGTGTTTCAGTGAAACTCACCACAGTAGATAAATGCACCCTGAGAGATTGCCTGTTCCTTGAGTAAAGTGCTGATGTTTCTAACACTATCTCTCCCTTTTATAAAATCTGGACACAGGAGTAACAAAGCTACGTTAGTTCCTTTGGCAGAGAAAAATATTTATTCAGACAGAAAATGTTGTTATTATTATTATTACTATTATTACTCCTCAGGCCCTAGTCTGTGATTCAGTTGTGCAAGTTATGAAACTCAGTCTTCAGTGCTGAGCTATACCTGAACTTATAATGTTAATAAATAGGGATCTCTCTAAACAAGATGGCTAGGCAGGCCTGACCCTATCCAAACTTTTACCCTTTTTGCACATTATCTGATGTGTACTGCAGACATTACTAGCCAACCAGTCCATAGCTGCTGTATTTTTCCTGAAAAATCTATGTTCCTTAAATGTTCATCAAAATTGCATGCAACTGTCAGTCATATCACTTAATTCCATTTATTGAGAAGAAATGTGGACATTTAAAACCAACTTTTATAAGTTCAATCAGCAGGATTTTGGTTTGTTTTGTTAGGTTTTATTTACAGGGCTAATTCCAAAGGAAAAAGAAGTCCTATCTCCTTTCTCAATTGTTCATTTTGTAAGAACTACCTAGTGTTATCAGTAAGTGGAATAAAACCAGCAGGACTAGAGGGATGTAAAGGAATTTCTGAATTTTATGGCAAGGCTCAGTGCTTGACAGGAAATCTTTGCAAGGTGGTTGTCATCTCTACAGTAGAACAGAGCAACATCTGATAGTTTGATGTTTTCCTCCCTGGGGTCCTGGTGGGTGGGTGGATGTGAGAAAATGCTTCTATAAAGGAGATTTTACTTCTTAAAAGTTGTTCAGAATTGTAAACTATGGCTAGAGGACATATAGCATGATGCTGGCTAAGAGGATACCAGTGTAAAAGAGAAATTGAAAGAAATATAGGAATGTAGCATGAAGGGTAATGAGTAAGTACAGCTCTCTCACACCACTTCAAAAACAATTTATTTCCACAGCCCACTCACAGTTCAGTTCTCTAAACTAATTTTAGCTACTAATGGGAAATCAAAGATGAAACTGTACTAAATCTTCTTGCAGTAATAATGTCTGTAGACTTTTACTTCTCTCATCTATAAAACTTTTGAAATAAGAGTGAGAAGCAACAAAATAACACAGGTGTTTTGGCCCACCTAGGTTGTTGGAAATTTAAGCTGCAAGATAAGCTATTGGAAAATAATGCCTTTCTTGCACAGATAAATCCAGAACAGTTACTAGTACAGATAAATCCGGAACAGTTACTAGCTTTTTACTGCAAAACTGGCAATTATCAAAATGGCTAGAAACCAGTTTAAAATACTACAAATAATCCCATTGTAAGGTTTTGCACCACTGCCCATCCATGTTGATATTGCATGAATTCAGCGTGTTCTGTAAGTATTTCTTAAAGCCAATCTGCTGGTAGCCCAGGGGTTTTGCATATCCCCTCCACTTTTATTAAGATCTGAGCAATACAATTATAAAAACAGAAACTATATCCTGGGTTCTATTTGTAGCTATTTGTGACAATTGTATAAAGATAAAAGCTTGTCTAAGATCTAAACATAGCTATCTATTTTAACATGTATAAAGACTAAGTCTCACACATTTAGATACATGCCCAGTCTGTGGTTAGTGATGTCGTACAGGCAAGCACTTGTTATGTGCCCTCAGAGCATTAACCTGGTGGAATTTAGACAGCAGTTACGGCCTGACCTTGTAAGATGTTAAATGCTCACAATCCCATTGCCTTCTACAGCTATAAGGGGTACTCAGTAAATCCCATAAGCAGGAATTACATTTAGCAATATAAGTCCTCCTTCTCTTGTTCTAATCAGTTGAGTTCCTGAATTAGTGGAAGCATTCAGAATCTATTAAAAATAAACATTGAGAACCAGCTGGAAGTTTACATTCAGTCAGCACAAAACCATGTCTGATTTGAAACGTCTAACTTTAGACTAAGCTTGGTGCTAAGTAGCAAATGAACTCATAATTGTACTGTATATATGGTAGAGAATTACAATCATGAAACATTTTGGGTATTTAGAAATGGGAGAGGATGGACATAGCCCCAGTCAGTGTGTACAGCCACAGGCAAGCCCCACAACTCCTGGATGTTAAATACTTCTCATCAGTTATTCTTTGCATGGATTTAAAAGAAAAAAATATTGTCGACAAAATACACTATTTTGTTATCAGTTTCACCATATCTCCCTGTTCCAAATATCATCAGGGATTACGTATACTCATAGAGAAATACTGGTTTTGGGAGAACAGAGACAGCAGTTGAGGTGAAAGTGCTGAGGTCAGACAGAAGAATAAACATGGGTAATGAAAAATGTCAGAAGTAAATAGAAGGAAAAGACTGATGAGATCATCAGCTCTCACACACCCTTGGCTGAGCTCATCCTGTGGCATACTTCATGAGAGGCAAAGCTGTTAGACATGATGAAGTGAGATTATAAATACACACCATACATTCAAATTTTTTCGGCTTATACACTTACATATCTGAAGCACTGAATTATTTTGGAGCGTATTTGTAATTAAAGGCTCAGGGGAATAAACAGCTCTCCAATAGACTTTGACAGCATAATCTTTCTAGAAAGAAATCTTTCTAGAACTTGTAGCATAGAGCTTGAAATGCATGTGAGCAATCAAGGCCTAAAGCATGTGATGCTCAGGTACTGTATCTGAGTTATAAGTAATCCATCATGGCAGTGCATTTTCACTATTGTTTTTCACTTCCACTCAAGTAATAGCAGTGTCACAGCAGCTGAAACCCATACACCAGCACAGTACGTTGCTCGAACTGTACCACCTTATGCCTGCAACTTCTACTATGTATTTATTTTGAGAGAAGGTGAAATAGAGCTTGCTGGCTTTGGAGTTATCATGTGTGCCGCTGGCATCACTGACCCTGTTTCTCTGGTGTGGTTTGGTTTTTAATAATGTATTTAAAATAAGTAAGAATTCTATAGAACCAGGCATGTAACTGACACAGTTGTGCAATTTACATTTTATCCCCCAGTCTTTGTGTTATCTTTTGTAGTCATTCTTATATTTTTTTTTTGTAATTGTTTTGTTGGGCCTTCAGAGTTGCAGCTCCTTTATGCTTGACAGGCTTATGAG
Organism: Tapera naevia; assembly: GCA_033556795.1. Classification (NCBI taxonomy): domain Eukaryota; kingdom Metazoa; phylum Chordata; class Aves; order Cuculiformes; family Neomorphidae; genus Tapera; species Tapera naevia. The sequence goes on from JAUMJJ010000352.1 coordinate 4,387,675, forward strand.
ACATATGCCACTATATGAAATTGTGCTATATAGGACCAAGTTCCCTAGACATTTTCACATGGAAGGAAGGATGGTCTCTGTTCAGGACTATACAAGAATTTTAATGGTTAAAGGTGTCTTTGCAAGTTCTTCTTTCAATAGAAGCTTTGCTGAGATTTGCTGAAACTCAAAACCATCTTGCGTCCAGTCTTTCACAGTTTGTGAACTACAAATGAACCTGGATGTCCTATTGAGATATGAAGTTCAAGTTGGTAGTAAATAGTGAAAGATGTTTATCTTAAACTCCAAGAATATATTGTACAAATATGACCTGCAGCAATCCTCTAGCCCTGCGTCTCCATGTGCTGCATGTGCTTAGAAAATACTGCCTGCAGCTGCTGCCTGCGAAAGGCATTGTGTTCTGAGGCATAACATTTCTGCAGGGACACATCAGCTGAACTTACTTGTACCCTGTTAAAAGTCATATCCTAGAGAATTAAGGTTTTAAATGTGTGTGATCTACCATGTGTAATGAACTTCAATTACTGCCGAAGTCAGTGAAAGGAGCTGGTGAAGTGAGACATTTAATTTTTCTACAGTGAAATGTTTTTAAAAGGAAGAAGATTCAGCAACTGTAGAAATGTGAACATGGCAGCTTCTAACTATTGGATGGTGAAATATTAACAGCATGTGCTCATTTGTGATTCATAATGTTATCCATCACGCTTTCCTAAATCTACGAAAAGATGTAAATAAGAACAAAGATTTCAATTGAAAGGTTGCATTAGACACAATTTTTTATGGGATCCATCCTGCTATGTTATTTTACGCATTGTGTATGTAAAATATCAAACAGTGATAAATTCCATGGAGCACACAACCTTTCTTTTTGAAACTAAAGATCTATCACATAATCACAGAAGTAAAACTTCCAGTAAAAACGTAAAATTCCAGTAAAAACTGGAAGTCATTAACCTAGAGTATAAAATCAGCCTTAAAAGTAGCCTGTGGAATTCAGCATCTACAATCCTCTTCTTACAGTAGATTTCCAGCTCCCAATGTGCAATCTGGCAGCAGTAAGTATACTGTGACTGGGAATGGCTGTTTATGATGGTATCTCACAGTTGAAAAACCCCAAAGGAGAATGCCAAAAGCCTGAAGTTTTAAAATATACTGTAAGAACCTTTTTCTCTCTCTTCCCCTAGAGGACAGCTTCTTGACAAAGATTAAAGTTAACTTCAGTAGAAAATAAAAAGAAAATGTAATGACTTCAACCTTTTTTTTTTCTTCTCCATATCTATGCACCTTCTGAAACCAGCTGGCTGCCTTGGCACAACATATTGTGTATTACCAGCTGCCCAGTACAGATTTTGGGTACAGCAGTAGCCTTGTTTACTGTATATCCTTCCTGGAGCAGCTGAGTTAGGAATGCTCCAGGTACCAATGCAAGCAAGAGGCATACAAATAATCTGTTTTTACTGTCCTTCTGTCCAAACCCACTTTATGTAACTATTATCTGCCTGCTAATACTGTGATTCAGGCTTTGTGTTAAATGGAGGAAGTAAAGGGCACCACAGCGTGGTGCTGGAATTGAGTCGTTGGAAGTGCTACTTATAAGACTGTAGTGACTTCTCTAACTTCCTTAAGAGCTTACTTTAAAGGAGTTATTAAATCTGCTTTGCCATAGAGGTTGCTTTGGGATAATTTCACCTTTTTTTAAAAATTTTGCACTTGGTGTGTATCTGCAGAAAATGCAGCTTAAGAGGTGGCCTAGACAGCTCTATCAGGGTCAGTTTTACACAGGGTTCCTTTGGAAATATTTTAATCAATTTTATGAACACTGCTGATGGTGTAATAGCTACGGTTTGCAGGCTGAAATTACAAAAATTATTGGTAGTTAACTCAAGTGCTATAATCTGATCCTAATCTCTGTTTTGAACATAGTTTAATTCACATGCTTTAGAAGGAATAGATGATCTGGACCGTACTCGGCATTTGATCTTTATATTCTGCTTATCGAGTTCATAGTATTTAATTAAAAAAATGGCAGTGTATATTGTTAGATACAGCAAAATTCTTACAGTAAGTGATAGAGTTATTGTTTTTTCAAAACCAGATTGTCCATCTCTTTGTATTTTGACTTTGCTGTATTGCTGTTATTAAAATAATTCTAAACCAGTTTTCTTTTTAATAGAATACTAATAAATTTCACACAGCATCAGAAAGCCCATTGATCCTCTTGTCAGTGGGTCCCACAATATGGGCTGATTGTAATTTTCTTTTCATGTTAGAGATTGTATTTCAGTGGAAACACTCCAAACTTAACTAACTTCAGAGTTTTAATTAAATCTTTTGCATTTGGGCTGCTGTCTGTGTGGAAGAGGAGATGATGCAGCTTTTTTGTGACTTTAGCTGTGCTATGGTGTCACCCTCTTTGCCTTCTGCAAGAAGGAAGACAAAGAAAGGTGCTTGTTCTTTTATTGTAACTGTTCATTCCTTCTGTCTGTGGGATGTGGGGGACTTAGACAACATGTGAGGTGGGAAATAATTTGTATTTGGGAAAACTGTTGTTAATCTTTATCAGGAGAGCCTGAAAGCACTTCCCAGTTAAAGCCTATGATTAAGTCAGCCACTGGATATATAAAGAACAAAGGTTGTAATTTCTGTTTGCATTTGTTACATGTTCAATTATTTTGTATGTCCTATGAAGGATATTACAGTATGGGACTCTGTATAAGATTATTTTCTGCAGATACATAGACTATTTTCGTGTTATATAAACAGCTTTGCTGTGGGGCAAAAGGGGTTGCATCAGATGATCTTCAGAGGCCTACTCCAAACTAATTTTTATATGATTCTTTTCTCTTATCCTGAATTTAATATTCGCTTCCTTTAAAAAAAAATTTTAAATTTTTAATAGCAAACGTCAGGTGAGGAAGCACAGAGCCACCAGTGGTACCTTTCTGCCTGTTAATCACTCAGTGCCTAGGTAAGAGCTGAGGGACAGTGTTTATGAAGTTGGACACAGTTCTTGTTCTGTGGATACCATCTGGCAAATGACGTTATTACAAATGGTGGGAGTATTTCATCTCCAGTATGTCATATAAAGTGTGCACTATGTGATAATCCTGAAAAAGCAAACTGACTGAGTCCTGACTCACGGAAAAGCAGCTGTGAAGGAATGTGAACAAGCTGGTAATATGAAAACACTCAAACTGTTAAAAAGAGTAATTAGGTAACTGAAAGTGAAGCGTGTAATAAACTCATCTCTTCTACTGCAAGAGCGGAATCCATTCAACACAGGGAGGTGCAAACCCCAGCATTCTGTCATGCTTGGCCCCTCTTCTTGCTTACTCACCTGCTCTGGTGAGGGCTTTTTGGTCTGGAGCAGGAAGATGACCTCCCAGTAACAGGCAGCAGCCTCACGATATGTTCTGTCTAATTGTTGATTGTGTAACTTTGCTGTTTGATCTGTTCCTCTTCCTGTGTCTGCCAGAGTTACATCCTATGTTCGTTAAACAGGGCAATCTTTTTTAAAATTATGAAGTATTTGTTACAGTATTAAGAGAAAATGACTCGGTTTAATAACAGGTTTCCACCAATATTGCCATTAAAAAGGGGAATATCTCCCTCTGTTCTCTAAAGGGTAAAATATGTTGTTATGATAATGAGGAGTATGTTGAAGAGAAACATGGGACTTTTTTTTTTCTGGAAAGGTACTAAGCTGGTAAAAATGTAAATGCCTGACCTTTAGATCTGTGTTGGGAGTTTTGAGTGTGTGCCTCTGTTTTGAAAAGAGAAATTCTTACATGATTTGTGATGGAGTCAATAGATAACATAGCTTTAAAAACTAAAGCATGCAATCTGGCTGCGGAAATAGGAAGGTTACTGAAGAAATACATATTGCTACTATGGTATGTCAGGAGACTATAAACAAGGAATAATTGTAAATTGTATTGGTCCCTCTCCAATAATTTCACTTTAACAGCCTTTCAGAAGCTGTAGAAAAGCTCCAATTATCCTCCCTTCAGAAAACAGGTAAACTCAGAATTCTTCCTGTAAAACAATCAAATCCTACAGAGTTGCTGAATGTGTTCAGGAGAATGATTCTCCTGAAGGTTATTGCCTCCTAGGAGATAACGATCATCTTCATCTTCCCCCTTCTAGAAAATTCTTAGTACCTTACAGAATCATTGAACTAAGAAATCAATTTTGAATAACTGTATGAAAACAAAACGTCTCCAGATTCCCTGTTTCCAAGTAGCTCTTTGAGTACTGATGCCTACATCAACTTGATTTTTCACGTGTAACATTCTAACAAGAAAAATGACCGCTCACTTCCACTTCTTTATCTCATCTCTTCCTGTGTTGTAGTTGTTTGTAGACAGTAAACTATGTATTGGTGCACATCACTTGGTCATCACATGCATCTTCTGACAAATTCATGCTCACTGAATTTTCTTGCTATTACATAACACTAATCAGTTCCTGTGTACCTGAAGCAGACAGGCTCTGTCTCTTCTGCTGAACAACATGTTCTTTCCAATCGTATTAACTGTGATATAGGCACTGGGCTCTATTTGCATTCTTGCTTGAAATCGATGATTAAGTATAATCTAAAACTAACCAGTGTTCAGTGTTAAGCTGAAAATTTTGGGTAATCTTTTTACTTATTAGGGAGTTACCCACATAACCACAGAGCTAAAACAAATTCTCAAAAGAAAGCAAGCAACGTCTAAGAGGTTAACAACTTGGAGTGTAAATCTTTTTCTCCAGTGAGCATTAGGTGTAAATAATGAATCATATACTAATTTATAAATGGCAATAGAGAGAGATGGGTTGAGTAGTCAGCTCTTTCTTCTAGTTGAGAAATCACATTTCATTATCAGTTGCAGGCTTTTTATTCAGAATTACTGGACGAATTCTCATGTAAGCCTATTTAAGTCTACTGAAGGATTAAAGATGTATTTTTGATACTCAGCTTCTGTGTGATTTGCTACTTTGAGGATGTGGTATTGATGCTCTCTGTTCCTTGGTTGGATGAATGCAGCTCTACTTGAGAAATATAACCAGAGCTAAAATTTTTTTTTTAAGTTGATAAAGGAAGGTTGGCTGAGCAAGGGACATTTACAATTCTGTTCTGGATTTCTTGAGCTGGACCTTGCTAGAGTCATTTTTACAAGGATTAAATATTCTGTATAATATTTGATCTGGTGAATCTTAAAGCATATGTATGTGTATGCATTTCTGAGTCAGAACTTAAGCCTCAGGCATTGTGAGCATTTCTTCAAGCCCTTCTGTTAAATCCATTAAGCCTTAGCCTCTGCAGAGCTAGCTGTGTTCATCATCACAAAATTTTGTTAGCTAAATGTGATAATATATGAACGAGGAAAGAATTTCTCAAGCAAATAAACTTAACTCCATGGATATAATTTGCATATCAAGTCAGAGATATTGCCATTGTTCTGGTTCTGTCTATGCCATAAACTTTGGATATTGATGTTACCTTATTTTGTCTTGAGACAAAATACTGGGAATAGAGAAAAGATAGCAAAATAAGATATGGTTGATCATTTTGCCACAGTTTGAGAGAAAGACTTGAGTTAGCTGTAATAGACTGAAGCTTTGGCAGAGCTGTTAAGCATAAGATCAGCTATTTCCTTGAAGACTTTCAGGAATGTTATTTTACTCATAGCCAGGTTGTGCAGAATTCTTCTAAAAACATTTCTACTGGAAATCAGATACAGACACTTCTCAAAAAAACTTATAAGCAACTAATAAATGTTCTTTAAATTAAATTCTTTATACATGCTCTTCCTAGTAAAGATGCTTGAACTTTACGCCTACAAACCTATTGCGAAGGAATTGCTATATTGGTTGCTGAAATGTAGCAGAATCTGAAACGCAGTTTGGATTAGGAATTGCGTGAAGATACAAACGTTACTAAGTGGATCAACATTCAAACAATTTGTAGCAATTTACTCGGGAACTTTTCAACCTTATTCCTTTGAAGTCTTTTAATCAGAGAAGTTCTTGAGTTCCAGATGCATTAAAATTTTGAGAAAATGAATAGGCAAACATTTCAATATGAGTGTCGATTGACCATATTTGCAGCTTTTATGTGTGCATTTTCTTTTTGTATATGTAATGGTAAAAGCAGTCGTGCTTTTAGCAGGCAAAACAAGACCTATCTAACCTAAATGATAAAATGTTGTGTCATCTCCTTGAAAATGACAGAATTGTCTATCAAAGCTGTGAAAGTTTGCAGGTGCTTCATTTCAAGTTTTGTATTACTTTCTGCTTTTACAGACTTTTTATATTCTTCCTGTTTTTCTTCTGAGAAAATCGTGTTATTTCAAGATTTGTCATCCCAGAGAAGACAGCATATATTATGTGATTTGGAATAGAACTGGAAAGTAATAGTGTTGTCCAAGATGTAGAGATCATTTTCTGAGAAATTTATCAGTTATAGGGCATATTGTTTTCAAAAATAAACCTCAGAAACTCTTCACTACAGAGGACGTGTATCATACTACTTCAGAAGATGTATTTCATACCACTTCAGAAATGTAGCTCCCAAGCAAAAGAGGAAATGACATTATTTCAGAAGGCTTTATATAACTTAATATGACATATCGCAGGACTTTATTTTATGGATTTGAATGTTTTTAATTTTGTTTGCATATTTTATGTAATATCGCTCACGTACTTTCGAGTAAATCAAGATAATCCTTAGTGAGGTTTTATACGGTTTCTGAAGATGTTTTAGGAGTGAAGTTATTTTTGTTATCACCTTTCTGTTATTCATCATTGCAGTATCTGAATGCTTCACAAGTATTTATCTGTGCATTCCCTTACCAGATCTGTCTGCTGACAGAGACAGTACCAACCCTGCCTGTTTCAGCATGCGGGTGCTGGTATTGGAAGTTATCCTATCTCTGCACTGCGAAACATGCAGCTTCCATTTTTCAGTGGTCTGGGATAAAATATGTAACACCTTCTCTGGAACCCAGAGTGGTTTGTTCAGAGATGAACTTCTGATTTCACAGTATAGCCAAGAGACAAAGAGATGCTGCACAAAGAGGTTAAGACAAATATTTTAAAGCCTTTAGCAGCCTGGAATGATTCAATGAGTAGCTGCATTTCTGAAGCATCTATATTGAACAAAGCCCTCAGAATGCTCAGCACTGTTGGTAAAGCTTTACAAAATATTTGTAACGTGTTACATCTACAAGCTCAACTTATTTTTAAAGTAATTTCATTTTTAATTATTGTGCACTTGGTAGATGTATGTTTCATCTTGGACGTAAGGGACAGAATCCTTGGTTGTTACTAGATGTAATGACTCCATTAGCGACAGCTTGTGATTTTTACTCCATTTTGATACTGACAGGTAAGGTAGGTAGAGCTTTTGACACTTTGTTTATCAGCATTTCTGCTGGAGGAGGAAATGGATAGTATCCCAAAAATGGCTGTGGAGTACTGTTTAAAATACTGGAAGCTTTGACCATCTTTGAACTTATAAGTAGTTATGGGAGGTATTTTAATGTCATTCTTCAGTATCTAGAAACCAACAAATTCCCATATAAGTACTTTCTTCTTTGCAAGTACAAAATGAAATCTCTTTTATCCTGTGACTGAGCATATACCGAATCATTTTAAGGTACGATTTTTCTCTTGCCTCCTGTAGAGTCTTTGGTTTAATAGAAGAGTTTGAGCAGTGAAATGCAAAGGGATGGATTTTATCTTGAGCTTAATCTCATATATGACAGCTGAGGGTTACTTTTGGCTTTTGTTTTTCATATTTTTCTCACAAAAACCTTTCATTTATTCATAGCTTTCTCACAAATGACTACACAGTTGACTGGGTGCTGTTCCTAATATTCCTTCTTCCACAGTGTGGTAAAGCCAGTTAATCCACTGATAATTGCAGGTAGCTTATGAATGTTTTGGAAATAATTGAATTGGCAGCTGTTCTTCTGTCTAGTGACAGCTGTTGACAATAATGGATTTGAGGTGCACACCTTTAATGCTGTTCTCACAAGGAACTGAAGAGATAAGGATGTGCACGCCCTGTTTTGGAAGTAGAGACTTGGGAACAATGTGATTGATCTGCTAAGGATCACATAAATGCATTGCAGAGCAGAAGTTACAATATTTTTCTCCAGTGCATAAGCTTGTTTTCTAATGAACAAATTGTTCTTTCTCTCCTGGGTGGGAAGAGTGGGTACTATTTTTGAATGTTTTTCACTTCTAGACCCTTGCGCTATTCCAGTGGAGGTATGAATCTCTACAGAGAGAATTTAGACTTACCAACTGTGACATTGCTTCTGTTAATTACACTTCTCATCTCCCTAGATATTATCCATGAATTTTCCTTAATTGTGAATTTTCCTTGCATGTGGTTTACAGGTGGAAAACCACTGGTGTGGTAACGGTAGTATTTCTGTCTCTGTTTTGTATTTGACTGCTGCCACCTGGACGTTCTGGATCAGATTTTGGCCCTGATTCATTTGTTTCTTTGCAATGAATTTTACTTAAAACTCAGCTTTTACTACCCTAACAGTAAAATTTAATCCCTTTATCCAGTTTGTTATCTAAATTTGACCCCTACTGTACGGCACAAAATGAGATGAGGTCTTCTTCAGTAAATCACCTGTCTTTTGAGAGCCAGCTCAGAAACCATACTGCTTCCTCTAACTTCACACTTATCTGTCTTTGCAGAATCATTTCACTGAAAGCTGGCACTAGAATTTTGGGTAGTTTAAACCAGTAATAGAGAAGATACCTTAGGATCTGTTTAGATTGCATAAGATGGAGGTGTGCAACAGCTGCCTGTCTTGCATACAAGAATTTCCACCAATTCACTGCTTCAAGGCCTGTCCTCCGTACTGTTTCAGGTGTTTCGCTTGATCTGCACTTCCCAGCTGGAACCATATTATCTCAGCACCAAGCAAGTCAAAACCAAAGCACATGTCTCCTGCTTTGCTGCCCACTCTCTTCTGATTGCTACTTCTGTCAGCCTCCTACTATGGCTTGTGTTAGACTTGTGACCCAGACATAAAATTTAGTATGAGAAAGATGAGGAAGAAGGGCAGAGTTAGTGCAAATTAGCAGCAAGGAGTCCTAAGGTAAAGTACAAATGTTATTTCAATCAAAACCAACTTGTCCTTTATTTATAATGGGAGTGGATATATATATATAAACTCCTTCTGCCTAACTGTCGTGTATCTTCAGCGAGTCTACCAAAACTTAGTTCTCAAAGGAATACTTAAATCAACACAGTTTGGTTCAGCTCCTGGCTCAACTACGATTTTTTGGTGACACTTTGCCTAGATTCTTAATGTTTCCAATTGTCACCTCTAAAGGGTCAGTGATGACTAGTTGCCTGTTTACAAAGAAAGAATAAACGTATCAAAATCTCATTTTTTTTAGGAGCTGAGAATTTCATGTAAAATGTGGTCTGTGATACATTTTTTGATTGCCAGAAGGTGCAGACAGAGGTCCAGTGGTATTTTCAAAGTACCTACAAAGACTAGGCTACTGATCCTAATGGAAATTGGGGACATAGTCTGCTTGGTGACTCTGTAAATCCTGCAGAGTGTCATCTTTAGGCGCTTAGTGAACTGGGACTAAGGACCAGACACAAATAAACTACTTCAGCTGTAGGAAAGTAGTGTGTATCTGCCTGTCTACTGCAGGGATCAATACTGGACCAAATACTGTTAAATACCTTTACTAATGATCTGGTTGATGGTCCACAGTGCACCCAGCAAGACTGCAGACACAGAACTGGTAGGAGTGAGTGGTTCACTAACTGGTTGTGCTTCCATTGAGAGGGACTTACAGAGGCTGGAAAAATAGGCTGACATGAATTTCTTAAGTTCAACAAAGGGACCTACAAAGCCCTGGACTGGGGGAGGAATAACCTCCTGCACCAGTACAGGCTCAAGGCCAACTGGATAGAAAGCAGCTTAGCAGAAAAAGACCTGGAGGTTCCTAGTGGACACCAAATTGAACACGAGCCAGCAATGTGCCCTCGTGGCAAAGAATTCCAAAGGCCTTCTGTGCTGCATTAGGAAAATCATATCCAGCAAACTGATGAAGAAATTTCTTTCTCTTTACTTAGCCCTGATTACACCCCATCTGGAATGCTGCATCACTCCTGGGCTCCCCAGTATGAGAGAGATATAAATGTTCAGGAGTGAGATCAGTGAAGGACAATTATGATGACGATGAGACTGGAGCATCATAAATATAAAGGATGATCTGAGAGAGCTGGGATTGTTTAGTCTGGAATTCTATCAATGTGTATAAATCCCTGTTAGGGAAAGTAAAGAAGACTCAGCCAGGCTGTTCTTGGTTGTTCTTAGTGAAAGGACAAGAGGCAATAGGCACAAATTGAAATACAGGAAATTTCCTCTAAATATGAGGAACATTTTTGGTAAAAGGGTGATTGAACACTGGGACGCATTGGCTAGAGAGGCTGTGGACTCTTCATGCTTGCATCACAAAATCACAGCAGACGTGGCCCTTGGCACCTTCTTCTATTTAATTCTTCTCTGAGCAGAGATATCTAGATGATCTCTAGGGGTTCCTGCCAACATCAACAAATATGTGATTCTGTGAAATCAATGAGGAATGGATAAAGTTACTTGACTTGGTTTGCATTTGGTGCAGGCTAGGAGAGAAAATCCTTGTTGCCTAGTGGGTTAACTAACTCATGACTCATTAAGGATTTCATGTATCTAATCCTGTATTGTCCTTACATTTTGATAAATTTAGGTAAAGTCTGTGAGCTGCTTGCATTGCCCCCCCGCCTCCCATCTGTGGGGAATATGGCTTTGAACCCTCCCTGAAATGTGAGTTGAAATATCCCCTGCGTTCTCAGATCTTATTGTCATTAGCAGGTCAAAATCTTAATATATTCTTATGCTTATTTTGAAAATGTGTGTGTTAGCATTTAAAAAATGAAAGGTCTATTTTGTATGTACAGAGCTAGCGTATTTGTGTGTGAACAGTGGCAGACATGCAGAGCTCAGTGTGTAAGCGTGACCTCTCGGTTCTTCTTCTCTCACATTTTGCAGATCGCTTCTCTCTGTTGGAATGCTTAATCCAGTTATGTTTGCAAAAGTGAATTCAGAGGCTCAGATAAAAGGTGAAACCAAGGTGCAAAGTACTACAGTTACATGATACTTATGCTTAAGCTGAAGTGCTCTGAACAGAAGAACCCAGGGGATCTTTTTTTATGATGAAAATAACATTTCATTCTAGGTCTTTCACTAGTCTTAATCATTTGATATCTGAACATTTTGCAGGCCTTGCTGTTATAATTGCATCTGCAGATGATGAAAAGAAACAACTTTTCCTGTTGAGAATATCATAAACAGATGCTGAATTTGCAGTAGATTACAATGCACTGAGCCTTTGCAGTTTTTCCCAAAGAGAACAAGAAATTGCTGAGATTACACATAATTATTTTGGAGAAAGCATAGCAGGAACAGTTATATTTCACTGCTGTGGAGTCTATTTTCCTAAGCCATTTGAAGTAAACATACTGAAATACATTTGCTCCTCTAAAATTAATATAAATAATACACCACCTTTTCTAATTTTAATTAATTTTCAGCTAAATTAGGTTAATTTATATAGTGCAGACTTCAGTTATACAGAATTGTCCATGAGGACTTATGTTGGTGGAGTTGTTGGGTGAATAGTTTGGCCCCAAAAGACAAAATGTGCAAATTTCAAATCTGAATTAAAGCTGTCTATTCACCTCAAATTGGTATAAAAGAGCTTGGCTCTTTTCCATTCACATTAAAACTGGCTATTGATTTCAGCAAAGTCCTAGATAAGAACAAAAAAACAGTGCTAAAGATGTCTGCTGTACACCTGCTCGTGTTCAGAGCTGGTTAGGATTTCAAGCAGGGTAGAGGGTTGAAGATTTGGGTCTTGGTTGCAGGAGCAGGGTCAGGAAAGCGTAGATTGAAGCTGGAAGTTAGGAGGTGATTAGGAGAAGACACTCTGAAGACTGAAAATGTTGAAAAAGAAATATGCAATAGCCATACTGCTTTAGCTGTACTAATAGAAACTCTGAGTGCAAACTCTGAACATACGTGCTTCCTGTATTACATAAATCTGATACAACTTTTCATGGCGTGGTAATTTGTGTTTATTGGCATTCCTGTCTCCTTGAGCAGGGGCTGCCTTGTTTTATGTACCTATCAGAAGAAAGAGATGAAAAGAATTTTCTAGATTAAAGCCCAGTGTGAATTAGCAAGCTCAAAGAAACCAGAAGTCACCTGCTTCCTGCAGCTTTCAATAAGAAGCAGATCCCTCTTTAGAATGCAGATTTGGTAACAGCTAATTAGTTTATGTAGCTAATCTTTTACACAGTCTTTCAGGTTATGAAGATAAACTAAACAGGATGAATAAGAAAAAACATCTACAGCACACTAACAATAATCTATCCCTGGATATTTCTCTACCTTAATGTATATTGAGACATCTTTCAAAGTCAAACACTGTTGGAACAGCTAAGAGAACTGCAGAAAAGCCTAGAACAGTGATGCACATCCGACTGCTTTTGAGTTAGGTACAGAAGGACTGCTTACTGTAAGATGCTTTTTAACATTGGAATTAGGGGTTAGAAGAGATCACGGGAAAAAATGAATCCAGGCAGTTCTGGGGAGTAAAGAAGCAATCTGATTGAGCTTTCCTGTGGTGTCATGGCAAGAATGAAATAGGGTGCTGTAGGTGTATTTAATGATATGGAGGCAAATGTCAATTGAGTGAGATGTGGATGTGGAAGAACCTATCTTACAGTGAAAGGATCAGAAGGGATTTTTTTTCAGCTCACCGTTACTTAGATTTACATGGTACCAGTCAGGCTTTATTGACTGTTCTTATCATCAAAATATTTTATTGCTTTAATAAATCTCTCTTCAGTTATGAAGTTTAAAGATATTTGAATCTTTGATTTTAAAAGAAAATAAGTTCTGTTTTTTCCGTGTGCTGTCTATAGTTCCAAGTGCAGTCAAATCAAATCAATTTAAATATGACTGATTTTTTTTTTTACTAAAACGGTACTTTTTTAATATCTACTTCAGCATTCTAGGAGTATGTATACAATTTACTTTGCACAAACAAGTATTTTCAATCCTAGGGATTATATACCTTCAAATTCTTGAACTTTTCCTATTTGCAGGTCTATGCTTCTGAAAATTTGCTCTCTGAAGAGAAAATTTCATGCCTTAGATTCAGTGTTGTCCTAATGTGGATCTGAAAGTCAAGAATTACTGAATCCTTTAAGGAAATATGAGTCAATCTATTAAAAACAATGAGAGAATAAAGACAAAATTGGCAATTACTTTACTTGCTTTCTGGCTTGTTAAGTCTTTACATTTTAAAATTTCTCTCAACAACCATAAAATCTATAAACACTTTTCTGAAATAAGGAGAGCTTTAGATGTAATCATGTAACTCTGGGGACTAGCTATTTAAAAAAGAGCAGAATGAGACTGAAAAGCAAATTGCTCAAAATGCAAAATGATGCAATAACAATAAGAGAAATATATGGAAGAAAGCTCATTTTTGTGGTACACAGTTGCTCAGATTGAAGTCAACTGGAATTCATTGTACAAGGTTATTTTATTTATTAAGCTAGCAGACTGTGTACCAGGAAGGGCCAACAACTTGCATGCAATTTATGTTTTACTGAATGTTGTCAATAGACTGTTTGGTGAATGGCAGAGCATTTGTCTATTTTAACATAATTAAATTCTCACTGATTTGCATCTCGGATGTGTTCTCTTGATAATAAGCTGTTCTGTGGACATGACATCATCTATTGAAACTGTTTAGAACATTGCACAATTATTAATAATTACTAAATGGATAGTGAATGATTTTCCGAATCATAAATTGAGATACGATTATTTTACAATAGAAAGGATGTAAAATAGCTAATTACTTGTTCTGAATTGCCTAAGTGATTTTATTCTGCACTTTATATTTTAAACATTGACAAATGAGGGCAATTAATACTGTAGTAAAGAGTTCAGAGTGTACAAGGTATAGCACAGAGTGATTTCCTTCTCCCTGATACAGCTGTATTTCACAGTTAATCTTGGCCTTTAGCACCCACCTGTTACATTTCCAGGTTAGACCCCAACAACTGATATGTTACCATAGTTTTTTGTTGCTGTACTTGCCCGTACGTATTGCAGGTGTCATATATCATGTAACACATGGGGTTTGTGCTAGGAAACTGTAGAATTATTTTATTGTTAACTGCAGGTGAAAAAGATCTAGCCTTGAGGAGAAGTGAGGAACAGGTCTAGGAAGATTCTGAGTGCTTGCAAGACCTTCTTCCCAGTTGCAAGGCAATACGGTAAGACGGTCCACATTACATAGTCTCAAACATTGAGTCAAAAGACAGATTATTTTCCATATTTGTTAAATAGTAATTATATATTATATATTGTATACATGTCCTCTTCTATGCATTGCCTTTCTCTTGTTGTGATGATTTCCTTTAGGTAGGTAGAATTTAGAAAAAAAATTCTACTCTAGGCACATAAGTGCTAAATTTAATTTGCCTAGTCAAATGCTGTCTTGCCCAAAAGGCTTCCCAATGAAGAAAAACGTCTCCGTGTGGTTTTGAGTTTGTTATTTTTTTTTCGTTGGGGGCAGGGGTCCATGTGTTTCTCACCTACTTTAAGTTTTGCTTCTGGACATCTCCATCTTGACAGTACTGAACTGTCTTATCCTGCATCTTTAAGATTCATGAAATAAGTTCTCAGGTCTATTTTGCCTGCTCAGTTTAATCTGGCAGGCCTTCTCAGAGTGAAACAAATCCATACAGCCACAGCACCCTTCTCTGATTTCACCCAGTACTGCCACAGCTAGAATAATCATCTTGTGCCCCATTCTTTCTATTTCCTGAAATTATTAAGCTTCCTTAGCCCATCAGTGTACATGGATGCCAAACTATATCATCTCCAGTGGTAGCTAGAAGCCATTCTTGCTGCTTTTTTAATGGAAGCAACTCTAATTTGTGTGGAATAAATGTTTCTCAGTGGGCTGAAGAAAGCATATGATTATCAATCAAGAGAAAGCCCAGTGCTAGGGGAGACTGAAGAACGCCCTGAGTTTCAGACCCTTGCTCTACTGAACATTTCATTATTTATTTTGAAGTGATCAGCAAAAGAAGGCATAAAACTCAGGGTTTTTTTTCTTTCCAGTGTAACTACTTTGCCTGCTGGGCTATATCCAAGTTTGCTTTTATCCCTTTTCTGACTGTTGCTATGAATATTTCATCAATTCCCTGCACAGCGGAGCAAATTCAGCAGGAAGGAATGAAAATGTCGTTAATATAGCAGATTGTCCTACATCTGTTGGTTTGGGGACACCTTGAAGATGGCAGATGTTTAGGATACTTCAGACATATTCTAGAACAGGTTACCTCTCTTCTGGAGCCTGAGTAAGTGCTCGTTGCTGGAGAGGGCTCTGCTGCTCCTGCATTTTCTGTATTTTGTGTGTGTGTTAGGCCATCTCAGTTCCTTAACCACAAAGTGTTGGGTAGCAGATCCCTTCATTAGACCCCCTACCAGGAATTTATGTAGCACAGAAATAAACCAAATCATCCCTTTCTGAGCATCGAATTTCTTAAGTGGCTCCTGCTCCAAGTACTAATAACTGTGAATGCCAATTTTAGGCATGCACTCACCCCAGGTACCTGGGGCCCAGGTTGAGCTATAGATTTCAGGTGATAGTAGGATACTTGTGAGTTCAATGATGCCCTGTTCAATGATGCCCTGCTCAGCACCGTGGTGCCTCTGTGCTTCTGCTACTCTAGCCAGGGGCTTGATGGAAAGATAAGAATCCTAATGAGCACATGTTTTGCAAAGACTTAATCCCTTCTCTTTGTATTTCAAGTTAAAGCATTTTTTTTAATCCACAATGATTTTCAGAATATTCACAATAGTAAAATGAAATGGTTGCTCAAATGATAAAATTTACTATCAATAGTACAGGGAAAAGACAAGCTGTGTTTTTAATGATGCAATTTGAAAAGCGTATGTCAAAACATATTAAATATCTTACTAGAGAAGATCATGCCAGTTAGCCTAATAAGGCACAGTAGTGTAGGATGAAAGACAGTGAATAGAGAGCTACATCTTCACTCTTCCTTGTTAAGTAGCACTTCACATGACCTTCTCCAGTGCCTGAGCTGCAGAGCCACAGTAACACTTGCAGGTGCAGTAAAGAACTATTTTGGTACTGTTTCACAGATGGAATAATTCAAAGTAAAGAGAAGTAAAAGTACAAAAGCAGAGGAGATACAGAAATATCCTTTGTTTCTTTTAGCTCACAGGCAAACTTTAATCCCCATGCCATTAATCCCAGTAGGTGTATGACAATGAGGGCAGAGAAGAGCTGGGATGTGTGGCCATAGTCATTCCTGATACAGTTTTATAGTAATCCCAGATAGAACCAGACTTATCTGAGATGAGTGAATTGCTCTGTTCCAATTTAGAGGCAATATTGTTCTTTTTTCTTTAGTAGCCTCTAGAGGCACTTGAAATACACTGCCTTCAAGATACACTGCTTTTCCCCTCAGTGTTTTAGGCAGTGTCTTATTACAAGGTGATAAATAACTTCCCTGCGGTTTCTGTAGCTTGCTAATACCAGACATAGGAATAAAACCAGACAGAACTTTTCTCCCTACTCATTTTATGCCTAATGAATACTGAATAGAAACATTTTCTATTAATGAACATTGGTGGAAGCTGAAGCCTGGGCAGAATGGAAAGAAAAACAGAAAACAGTGTCATCTGCTGTACTCAGGGACATTCTCCACATCCCTCCCATGCAGCCCTACAGATGTCACCTTTGATGCCTCATTGGACCATTTATTCAAACTGCATAATTTTCTTCTCTGCAGATTGGTGTGCTTAGGATGATCCTTCTGAGACAATTTGCAAAGCTTCTAGCCTTTCTTTGTCTGAATGCTGCCTTTACGGTCCTGTTCTCAGGAAGGAGTTTTCTAGCAACACTGCCAGAATGAATTAAAAGAAAGCTAGGTCTTGTACTTGATGCAGACGAGTGAAAACATACAGCTGGTGCAATAATCAGTGCAGCACTTGACTTGTTTGCTGTAGATCCTCTAATAAATGTCTGATTCTTCAGGACTTTTGCATTTAATTAGCTGTAAATTAATTAGGATAATTTTGACTATCACTGCTGACTTGTTTTTCTGCTCCTTATAAAAAAAAATGTGTCTTTTTGCTTATTGTACGGTTATGTTTTGCTGTTGAAAAAGCTATCAGTGACATTACCAGGAATCACCACAGAGGCTGTTCTCCACTTATTAACGGATTGTTGTCAGGTATTTTTTCTAATCCTATCAACTTATCAGTCTTTCTTACACATCCTACCATTCAGGCAGACTGCCTTTATTTCTTTCCTGACTACTTCCCTACTGGCCATAGCAGTTTCTCTCATCTTGTTTGGCTCCCTCTATTTCTCTTCATTTTTAGTACAAATTCTCTGTTATTGTTAGATCTTTAAATAGTGAAGGTACTTGATGGCCTTTTATTCACTACACATCGTTTCTCAGTCTGTCGCAGTCGCACCAGCAATCCAGACTTGGAAATCTCCCACATTCTGTTTTCATAGTCTTTTTCTAACAGATACTGAGAGACGAACGAGGTTGTGTACAGACGATGAAATTTCACCATTACATTTACATATCTAGCAAACATGAAACTTTGCTGACAATTGTCTTATTGTCACACAAATTCTTTAGAATAACTATTGCTTAAAGATTAGTAGCAGCAGCCAGAGCCAGATTTCTGAGCAGCGAGGAGCATGGGAGTGGAAGGAAGAGGGGGGGGGGATTAGAAGAAATCCGGGACTTTTTTTCTCCCCACCTTGATTAAGGTATTTCATTTGGCTTCTTGTGGAAGCTTGAAATTTCAAATTAAATAAAGAAACCTTCAACATACCCCTCTTCTTACTCAGTTCCACAACCATTTCATAATAGCATTGTCATCAACATAATAAGATTAAACTGAAACTGCCTGTATTGAGTTAGATTTTGCTGAAGAAGGCACCCTGTGCCCAAAAGTATGCTTGCTTTTTCAAGCTGTATCAGCTAATCTAATAAAAGATACCATTTTTACAAAACTGTCTTCACTTATGCCCATTCCTCATATCCTCCTAAATCAATAAATAAAGTTAAGGGAATCTAAAAATAAACTGTGCTGGTTTTGTGGAAGGTTCCCAAGCATATTTCACAAAACACCTGAAGAATCTGGCTATGTATCTGCTCAGCAGCATTTCTCCTGGGAGACAATTGCTAGGAAGAAAATTCTGTGAAAGATGAAGACTCGAAATTTCTTTTAGACTTATGTACAGACATTGAAACCTAGAGCCATGCAAAATGGTATGGTAAATTGTATAATTCTCAGTGGTTCCTTTCCTAAGAGCACAACTGGTTATGGCAGCACAATTTCATACACCTCCTGATAGAGCCGATGCATTTCCTTCACATATGCTTCATTTGAACTTGACACTTCTGTATTGCTGTAAGTAAATGATATATGTGACAGGTAAAGAGCTTAGAAGCACATTACTGTATGCAGGAGGGTTTCAAGCAAATATCTCTTAAAGAGATCTTGACTAACTCATACTCCTGCAGTTATTAAGGCACCATTCCTTTGCATCTGTTAATACAATGTAATGAAAAAGTTCATATTTATCTCACCTTGCACTCCTCATCTGAAGAGTCACAATTCTGAGACGTGGTTATAATCTTACAAAGGCAAGAATCCCTTGCAGTCAAGTAACCTGTTACTACTGTTTCTAATTGTTCATATGGAAAAGAAATGATGAGTTCACACTTTTTTTTTTTTCACCTGATCAGCTTCTTCAGTGGAATCTTCTAAAGGATTGTCAGATGTGATATCAGCCATTTAAATTGTTTCCCAATCTTGATTTAGTTTCCATTATTTGAAATCAAACTACTTCTCTAGTACCGTAGTGAATGTGAGACCAGGATGGTACTGGGGATGTTCTTAACCACCATAAACTGTGAAGTACTTCATAGAATTGAGATCTGCAATTTCTTTGGAGTCATGCATTGCTTTGTGAAGTGAGAGAGATGACCATCTAATGACCATCTAATGTCAGATATTTAGCAAAATATAGAATCATAGAATCATCTGATTGGAAAAGACCTTTGAGATCATCAAGTCCAACCGTATCTGTTCAATATTAAACCATGTCCCTAAGAAGCTCATCCACGCATCTTTTAAACACCTCCAGGGGTGGTGATTTAACCATCCCCCCGGGTAGCTTATTCCAGTGCCTGACCACCCTTTCAGTGAAGAATTTTTTCCTAATATCCAATCTAAACCTGCCCTGGTGTAACTTGTGGCCATTACCTCATCTCATCACTTGTCACTTGTGAGAAGAGACCAACTCTCACCTTGCTGCAACCTCCTTCCAGGCTGTTATAGACAGTGATGAGGTTTCTTCTCAGTCTTCTCTTCTCTAATCTAAAAAACCTCAGCTCCCTCAGCCACTCCTCATAAAACTTGTTCTCCAGCCCTTTCACCAGCCTCATTGCCTTTCTCAATATCCATTGGAAGATTTTCTTGAACCTCCCTAGTTTATTATTATCATAGTTTATCGTATTTTCTGGAGATTCTGTTGATTGTGAGATACAGACAGAGCACCATCCTTACATGTGGCATTTCAGATTCTGAAATTCTTACTTTTCCTTCACTAGTTGGTATTTAAGAACTTTCATTTATAGAAGTCTCAACTTAACTGTAGGTAGTCAAGATTTAAGTCAACAAAAGAGGACTTTTTCTGATTTTTATCTTGTGTTGACCATTGAAGTCACTTGATTGGTATAAACTTAAAGATACATTTTCTTTTATCCATAAAAAAAGATCCTGAAATGCTGTTTTGTTCCAACTAAAAGACAGAAACCTCTTACAAAACAACCTGCTTCAGGAAGTTGCTTGTGCATTTTTTTCTTTACATGTATTCTGAGATAATCAAGCCACTCAAAAGACAGGCTATCACCTCCCCACATGAAGAGAATTCTTTTGTCTTTAAACTTACTTGCCTATGTGAAAAGCTGACAAACTGAAGGGAAAATAACATGCCTTCACTAGGGTCAGAACAAAACATTTACATAGTGCTTGAAGACTGATCTACGTTTTCAGTTTTCTCTGGCAGGACTCAGACTTTTGTAAAGTAGAATGAACTCGCCGGGGCAAACGTAGGTTGAGATGGTGTCAACTGTACATTTTCTTCTTTTAAAGCTGCCTAGGTGTACAGGAGGAGGAGAAACTTATCCCTAAATATATATCTATATGAAAACAGAAAATAGTATTTACATGGATACTGAAATGAAAATTTGAGCTCTCTCCTTATTTCTCTGGTAAAGACAATTTGGA
Source organism: Tapera naevia (assembly GCA_033556795.1). Lineage (NCBI taxonomy): Eukaryota > Metazoa > Chordata > Aves > Cuculiformes > Neomorphidae > Tapera > Tapera naevia. Next base: position 4,408,131 of record JAUMJJ010000352.1, read on the forward strand.
ACCCTCTGGAAAGGGTTCCTCTATATATCAAATATTAAATTGATGCAAATCAAGCTCATACTGAGTTATACAACTTGAGCATCTGATAACTCCTCTGTGAAAGCTTTCAGTGATACTGCTTTCAGATTGTGCTTAACTTCATTATAAATGATGGTAAATAAAGCGCGGTCCTGTGTTGCACCCAGTGACTTCAGAGTCTAGGACATGACAATAAAATAAATGTTTATAATCTATTCTTGAGGTTAATTATAAAATACATAAAATCAGTGGAATTGTAGAGAATTTTGACTGAGTTCAAATTAGAATCTGACCTGTAATAAGCATCTGGACTGAAGGTCACTGTATGTAAACTGTCTGTTTATGTGAATTCTGCCAGATTAGGAAGCAAACAGCTGTGCTTGCCTTTTCCCTGGCATATGATCTGGAAACCTGTTGTGTTGTGAAATACATATAGGCACAGTGTGTGGATGGGAAAGCTTCAACTATCAATGCCTATACTCAAATAGGTCATTCCTCTCTGTTCCCCATTACTTTAATTCAATGAGCACAAGGAAAGACAGAAAAATATGGACCGTGTGTAGCAACTGTAGGACAAGTCAGGAGGAGCATTAGTCCTCATCTGTTTTATTAGTAGCAATAATTCAATGGGCAGATATCAGAGTTCTCATTAATTCACCTTCTGTTGTCCTCATTCCTCTGTGATTAGCACCTGTGAAGCAGCTCGCCACCTCTTGCTGCACATTCAAAATATAATGTTCCCATTTAACCATCAAGGCATATGGAGTTCTTTGCATAAACGTTGTTAGGTGCTTGTACATACTTACAAGGCAATAATATGAGTGCAGCTATTATCCAATTAAACAGACAGAACATGACAGGAATAATAAAATCAATGTAATAACTCCAAGGGAGAAAGTGTTAGCTAAACATTATCTGCATCTCACATCCTTCTAAAATTTCAAGAGTTAAGATTTTACTTTTGTCCTTTTTTTTTTTTTTATTTTATGAATTACTTGGGAAAGTCAGTTGTAAGACAGATACCACTGCCACAGTTTACAAATACCGATGAAGTCCTCTAATCAAGATTATGCAAAATAAGTTCTGATCAAAGTGTATTTTCTTTCTTTTATCTTTCTTTTTCCCTTTCTCAAAAGTGAGTCCTGTTCAAAAACAAATTATCAAATAACACATTTTGATCTACTCCTATGGCATGAGCTGATACTAATTATGGAATTTGTGGCATTTATATAAGAGTGCAGCTCACAGTGGTTGATTAACAGTGTGGCATATGAAGTCTTTTTATTGCTATGACAAACAGAGCCATTTGGAAGGCAACTGGGTTTGTACTGGGCTTCCAATTTAGAAATTTGCCAGTGAATTGTTCTGGAAAGGAAACTGTACATGAGAAATCACAGGCAGGTGATTGTGTTTGGGTATATCTAGACAACCTTCCTTATGGAGACTGGAGAGAACACACAGGAAAAGGACTTCCCTTTGTTTTTTTCTTATCTTCTGTAAGACAGTACATCTGAACTCATCTGCATGCAAAAATCCTGAGCGTAACTTGTAAGCACCCACCCATTTCAAACGTCCTGTATGTGCCCGTACTCCTTGTGCAATACTGCTGCCTCTCAGCTATGCTCCCTGTAAAGAATCATCCAAACTCCTTTTTGCTGTGCAAAGATTGCTCTAGTTTTAGGAGTACACAACTGCTTCTGTCCTAACATTGGAATATCACTCTTTAAGAATAAAGCAGATCACTGATTCTGAATCCTAAGATCTGGAGCACTAAGCAGTAACAAGAGTGGCAGCCTCCTTGCGTTTGTGCAGGTGTTTAAAATATCACTTGTGGGGCTCTCAAAATTAGCTATAAGCTGAAGCTGGTCTTAAGACCAAAGTAGAAACAAGTGTTCCTTTATGTATTTAGGACTTTTTTTAATTTCCCAGGAAATAAGTTGTCTTTGCACATGTTGTCTTTTATACATGATCCAGTACAATATAATGAAGTTTGCATAAATATTAATAAGCAGCTCAATGATCTGTAGTAAATGACTGACTGAGGGAAGAAAGTCTCAATTTGATGGATTTTCTGGCTTGCAATGACAGATCTGACGTCATGCTCCATACTAGAGTAGTTATATTATTTCATGCTGCTGGCACTGAAAAAGCTGAAGCACTTAAATCAGTAGGGAAGACAGTTCAGTAGGAATAGCTTTGAGAGTAGTTATGTTTTCTACAATGTTAAATTAGATTGGATGCCTTGGTCCAAGCTGTTTGTTTGTTTTGTTGGTTGTCCGTTTGGTTTTAGAAGACAGGGGTTGATAGGATTATCTCTTCATTGAGAGTAAGATCCAGTCTTGCAAGGAAGTAATCTCTGTAACAGGACTTGGGCACAGAAAGGATAAGCTAATGCTGACTAGCAAGATTAAGAAGTGCTTTTAGTTGACTGGTATAATTTATGAAGATATTTAGAGATATACAGTCAATAAACATAGCCTATTATAGATACACTTTTTAAATCATACATTGTCTTAAATCTCCAATGATCACATAATATGAGAACTTTCCAGTGAGAATTATAAAAGGAACAAGCCCTCATTGTATTCTGGTCTGAAGAAAGGGTATGTCAAACAAATTCTTAGTTGCAAACCTGCAAGTATTAGATTTCCTTAGATTTAGAATAGATTTTTTTTTCAGAAAGTATAATTTATTTTTTTGACAAAAGAAATTGCTGAGGATGGCTAAGACAGTAAAAAGTACATATTGCCCAGAGGTATCAGCACAGTCTACCTGCCCTTTGCTGACTGCTCATTTTCACATAATTCTGCATATTTTTGCTTAATGGGCATGCTATAATTCCTGGTAACACATTTTCAACTTCGATATTTTAAAGGAAAATACCTTCTCTCTTTCTTGGCTATGGCAATCTTCTTTCTAAGTCATTATTACCATGCAGTTAGTGCTGGGTTATACCATAAGGAAATGCTAATTAGAAAAAGCAGGTAACAGTGCTGAAAATGTACCAGCCAGGTGCATTTGAAGTGAGCTGTCACATAACATTTAACTGTGAATGCACTGAGGAATGCAGCAGCTTGTCTGTCTCTTGTCTTTCTGTCAAGATGGCTTGGCTTTCCAAAAGATTTATTCCAAACACGGTCTCCTGGACTCAGTTGAGGAATCAGAGTCCTGTGCTTCGGCTTGCGTTACTGGGGATCAGAATAGATGATCATAGTGGCCTCCGTCACAGTTAAAAGCTTTGTGTGCCATATTGCTGGAACCAGTCCATACAAAACCAGTATGGGAATTCTGATTCTGCAGAGAGCAGAAGAACCGATGAGAGAGGTGGGAGCATTTGGAGCCAAAAGTAATTCCTATCATGGAATATATGTTGTTTGGGCTTACTCTGCAGTGGAAGAAATTGAGCATTTCTTAGTCCCTTTGGCTACACCTATGCTAAGAAGATAAATGTACCTATGTCCATTCCTCGCTGTTGAAGTGAATTGGCATAGAAAGACTGATATGCACACCACAAACTCTCACCTTCTTGCAAAGATACTATGCAACCAGATATCTGCTAGAAGTGGTCACTGCCCTCTGTCACCTCCTGAACAATGCCTGAAAATTGTTTGGAAGATTGCTAGTTAGCATGAGCCTAAAGCATGCTAGGGACTGTTATGGCAGTCTATCAGTAAAGGTGATTACAGAGCAGTGCTCAGGAACTTGCCCCAGCCTTCTTACTAACGTAAACATAAACTGTAGGGTGACAGCAATTAACTTAATTTCTCAGACTTTGTGCTTGGGAAAGCTGCCTGCAAGTTGTTAGCAAAGTATGAGCAGCTATTCTAAAAAGAAGCTGTATTTAAAAAAAATGAAACCTAAAAGCTCTTTGAAGCTACTGAAATATTACTGCTTCGTAGATGTAAGGAGTGGAAAAAAGCTGCATGTTGTGCTTGCTATGCCATCTCCTCTGCTCACAACTCAGGATTAGTCTCCATGACCTTTTTTTTTTTGTTTTGAGGTTTTGTTGTTGTTGTTTTGGCTTTTTTTCCATTGTGTGAACCAATTTTAAAGTCGATAGACAGCGTGTTTCATAACAATTTCTGGTACAATTATATTACACTGGAGGACCAGACTGAAGAGGTGTCAATGTTAAGATTTGCAATAGAAAATGTAACTTGTTCATTGGATTAAAATTGCTGACTGCAGTTGTGTTCCGGTTGTGCTATAAAAGTTTGTGTCAGACAAATTGGTATTGCTTTGTGTGGGACAGCAGAAGAAGGAGTTTTCTGTAGATCAGCCTCATACACACATGGCATGGGCTTACTGGAATTGCAAATGCCATCTTTCCTTCAGGCACTGACTCTTGGAAGAGGGGAGGGAACAGAACAGAGAAAAAAGGTGACATTATTCAGGGATTCTGAAGTCAGGGGACAACTATTCATTTAACTCAGTATTAGACACTTGTCTTAACAGCTTAAGTAAGAGAACAGCCTGCATTGCTCTCCAAGGGAGCCTGCTGATTTCTAAGGCTCCTAGGGAGCTGATTGGGTATTGAAATTTAGGTATATAAATTCTTTCATTTTCCAGCCTGTCACAGACAATTGAAAAATTACTTCGTTCTTCACATTTTACTCTTTACAACATGGAGATAAAACTACTGCCCTAATTTCCAATTACGTTCCGGAAATAAGAATTACTGATAAAGCCACTGTGTATGTGAAAAAGATAGGTACAATACTTGTCTGTGCTGCAGCCTCCGTGTGGCTGGGTGATTGCATACCAGTCTCTAACCAGCGCTGGGCTCCCACTTCTGCCATTTACCCCTCATTCCAATTCCCTACATACTATTTTGAGGCAGAGCTCTTTGACCACCCTTACACTTGCACTTCTCTGCCTGCAAATGAATGAGATATTGTGTATTTAGTGCTTTTATTTGGCATTTTTTTTCTGAATCATTATGGGGATACTGGGAAAAATGGAAGAATTAAAGGCACTGAAACCTGATATTTATAACATGCCCACAGAACAACAGAACCAGTGAAGGCTTTCTTCTCATTATCCAAGGGCTGAGTCCCAAAAAAGCTTGGAGAGACCATATGTTAGCCAATCCAGGTCATCTGTCCATAAATCAGCTATAGTGAAGTTTTGCAATAATTTTCTTATTAGTTAGAATCTAGATCGAGACCCCTGTGTTTTTTAAAAAGTTATGTGACTTAACTTTTCCTTCATGAATGTGTGGAAAATAAGCAGGTTTTAACAATTGACTTGTGGGTGCCTGCAAGTCTGGGAGAAACAGTTAGACAAAGAGATTCCCTTTGCAGCTTTCTCAAGCTTATGTCTCACTCCAGCTTTCGTTTTGTTTTTCTCTCTCAGTATCTTTTTGCTCATTACTGCCAGCCAGCAAAAAACGTTAGGGCTCAATAAGATGAAGGAGCTGGGTCATACTGCAGAAAGTGCTGATGTGAGCTGTTTCTTAACAGGTTGAGCTGTTTTCCCACACACCCCTGTGGATGTGCTGAAACAACAGCTTTTTCTTAGTGTATGCATATACATTTTTCTTGGACTTAGGCTTTGAATGTACAGAATTTTTAATGGTGCAGGATTTAGCATTTCCTGTTACAGTATCACAGTATTACAAGGTTGAAAAGGACCTCTGAGATCATCAAGTCCAACCTATAACCCTACACTAACACCAACACTAACACCAACCCATCATCTAAACCATGGCACTCAGTGCCTCATCCAGTCTCCCCTTAAACACCTCCAGGGTCGGCGACTCCACCCCCTCCCTGGGCAGCCCATTCCAATGGCCAATCACCCTTTCAGTGAAGAACTTTTTCCTCACATCAAGCCTAAACTTTCCCTGACGAAGCTTAAGCCCATGCCCTCTAGTTCTGCCACTGGTCACCTGTTCTATGCCTCAAAAATAAATAACTTGCTATATTGTAGTAGTTAACAATTCCCACTATTTCAAGATCCAGATTACACTAAACAGAACCCTGGTATGAAGCAGTCTGAAGCTTCATTGCATGATAAAATGCTGTGGTATTTAAATGAAATACTGAAGAGTTTATATATTTACAATAGGACAAAATGTATGATGGTGGATCTGAATGGTTTTCTGAGCATGATTCTACACAGACCTGGTAACTTAGGGCTTTGTCTTGATCTCTTTTTCCTAGGTGCACATTAAGTGACTAAACTTGTCATGACAGAAAGACTTCTAAAAAGAAGAAAATGTGGCTAGAACAGTGAATCAGGCAGGTAATTTCTCTATTTTGTGTAGGCTTGGAAGGCAGGCAATGGAGTTGAGAAAGTTAATTCTCAGTTGAAAAGCTTCGTGATACACTAGAAAAGCATTGTAAACGATGACAGAAAATTGCTGAAAATGGGAAAAGGTGATAGAAAATTAATTTTCTGCTTGGAGTCTCGTTTTAACTTAATTACAAACACATAAAAAAAATACCTGTGCTTTGCCCTTTCTTCCCCTGCATGCATTTTGGGAAGCTAGTGTGTTTTCTACCATAGTTTAGAACACCTTATTTGCCAATACTTGTTCCAGTACTATTTTTCTTTTTCACACTTACTTTTGTCTAAACATCTAGAAGCACTTGACATGCATCAGTACATTTAACCACATGAAAGATCTTTGTAAGGTAGGTTGGTACTGTCTCGAAAGTATTTTTATAGAGGGAAACTGAGGCACAGAGAACTGTATTTACAGGTACATTGAACCATGTGTCCAGTATCACCCTCTAGAGTGCTGACTTTTCAAATACCTTGGAAGGTAACAAAAGAACTTTGGTATGTGCAGGGCTGACAACATCCCAATAAATATTGGTGTGAAATCTCTATTGTTTATTTGCTAACTCTGTGGTCTGTATGGGATGACTTCCATCTTGGCACTAAGGTTCATATGCAAGACATAGAGGTTAATAAGAAAATATTAAAGTCCATACAGAGCAAGAATTTTTAGAATTCCTTTGGAGACGATACACTGGTGTTTACTGTCAGCTTTGCATTAATATCACATCTGCTTTAATTTTATTTTTCTGGTTGTGTGTGTAAAAATATATATTAATAAAATCTTGTTTCGCCAAAATACATTGAGAATTTTAGCCTTAGTGATTAGGTCTAATGAAGACTCAGCTATCAATTTTTCTGGGGACAAGTATGTTCTTATTATATAGAGGTTACAGTTCTACCTATTTTTAAAATATGGCAAAATATTTTTTCAATATAATCTGGTAGGAGGTCAAAATGGAAATGTTTTTGCAGTCTGTTTCTGTGGCCTTTCAAATGATTCTCTCTAATCCTGCATTTCTCTGTCTAAGCACTAGTTACACAAGTTGCGTATTTGGAAAGGTTCAGTTCTTTATTTCTTGTGCATACAAATGATCTAAAATTCACATGGAACTAGATTTTGATTGATTTGTATAGTACACTTAAATCTACCATTTGAGAGTAGTAGTCACATAGCTAACCCCAGCTTTTTAAGTAAATATGGCTATAGAGTTGGGTATGTTCAGAATTATACTGTTTGGAGAAAGTCTCTTAAAATCTTACCAAGTCGATTTATTTCATACAAGGCTCCCATTATCTTCTGCAGTAATTGGGCCATAAATGCTAGTTTTACAGGAAAACTTTATTTTAAAATGCATTTAATATTTCACATAAAGTGAGAAATCACTCAAGATACTTGAAATTCAGATTGTTGTGTTGATAAAATACATAGAGCTTTATTTTAAGAAGCAACAGAATGGTACAGTCTCTGCAGCATGAACTGCAGCAATTGTGGTCTTGCCTGCTCACCATCGTGGACTTGGATGTGCAGGTCAGTGCTCACTACTAGAAAGTTCCAACAACTGTGTACTGGCAAAAGGATTTTACTGTTAAGGATTTACATGTTTTTAAAAATGTTTGTCTTTTGGCATCTGCCTATTGTATTTTTGTTTTAGTGCTTAGATTATAAAATACAGAGGATCCATAATTTCAAATCAAAAGACAAAAGATTCCGTCTCATGGCAGGATGTTCTTGGAGTCCTTGGAGGTTTGTTGATTCTTTCTGCTATATTGTCACGGTCTGATATATTAGCAAGTCTTCGGCACTGAATTAGCTTCAGCTCATAGTCACTCTTCACACAGAAAGGATTTTAAATGCTGTTTTTTTGTGGGAGGTGATGGAGTGTAAAAGGGAAGTAAAATGTAATTAAAAGAACATGCACCATTATTCAGTAAAGCATTCTCCTTTTTTGAAAGTACAACTGCATCTTGTTAAGTTGTAGGCAGCCTTATGAAGTTATCTTTAACTGAGTTGTGGGGGGTAGTGTGGCAGAATCCCATAGGCCTGACACAGGGGAATTGTGAGTACCTCAAATGCTGTCTGTGTTATTAATGTGTCATGTTCAGTTTCTGTGAAAAATCTTCAGAATAACCAGATATGTTGGATTGTCAAAATGCTATTTAAATAATACTGATGGATGCTACTCCGGTCTCAGTTCATCAAGACCCTTAGCACACAGTAGTTACTGATACAGCTTTTAATTATTTTACCTGTAAGTAATTCAATTTCCAATAATTTTAACTGTAATGTGACTCCTAATTGTAATAAAGCAAGGTTTAAAAAAAGAGAGATGTCTTTTCCTGGGAGTTTCCAGCTACCAGCTGGAAGTGTTCTCTCCATGGCACTGCTGCCAGGGAACCACTCACTATGAACTACAGGCGCAGTCCCCAGCTCTAAACAATCACAGTGCAGAGCAGACGTGCGCCTATGCTGTGTGTTCACTAGAATGTGAGACTAGGAAGGGCTGGACTGCCAAAACTAATGGTTAAGCACCCACCTCCACACACTGAGTATAACCGGCTGGGCTCTGGTAGTGCAGGAGCGGCCGCAGAGGGAGGAGGCCAGGGGCTGCCCTACGTCAGTCACAGCTGGCTCCTCAGTGGCCCTGCCAACAGCTGGACCAACTGGGGGAGTTCATGGCACCTCTGCAGAACTGCCTCTAGAAAAGGGTGGCAAACGCTGCATGAGAAGGAAAAATGGAGGCCAGAGCTGTCAACGGCTCCTCCTTTCGCTTTTAAACAGTGACTTGACAGGAACAGAAGAAACAACACATCTTTTGCCGAGTACTTAGGGAACCCAGGTGACACTTAAATCAGCTAAGTGTGACACTGATGCCCCACCACAACAAACCCGGGCTGCTCTGCTAGTCTGAGGCTTCGCTGATATGCTCCCAGCTGAAGGGAACCCAGGGCAGAATCACGTGTCTTGATTAAGGTTTATTTGAATAGCTTTGTTTAGAGTCAATACAGCTGCAAGGGAAAAGGTACAGGCATATAATGTTGGCAGTGAATCAAGTATCAACTTTTACTGCTGGATAAATACAATTAAAGTACTTGGAAGACAAAAATATAATTGGTCAAAATGTTAGAAATTCTAGGTAAGGAGCTGCTCTAGCTAAGTGAGGCTGACAGCATCCAGGTAGAGATTTACTGCACTATCTAGGTCTGCTGAGACTCTTCTAAATAAAACAAGTAGGCTTTGCTTCATAAACAAGTTGATTCAACTACTGAGTCCCTATAGAGGAGTTTTTTTGCCTTTGTATTGTCATGAGGAAACAGCAAAAAGATCCCTTCAGTCCTACTCCAACATTAAAACTATATGGTAGATGTATTTTGGTTTGAATGTTTTGAACATTGAGAAATTTCTCTGAAAGAAATTAAACATTATAGTGTCCAAAATATATAAATTTCTGTAATTTAATATTTCTTGACTGACTAGTTGAGGTAAATGTTCAAATAACTAGTAATATATTCTGTGGACAAGGTCACTCCATTTCTGTTCTACTTGTACATAGTATGTTTCCAAATTGATGCACTTCATTTTGGTATTAGTTGCACAGAAATGACTGCTACTTACATTAATAGATAGGGAGAAGGGAATTAGTACAAGAAATTAGTCTCTTCATGGAGTTAACAGGACAGAAATGAATCCAGTGAATGTAATTAGAAAGTATGGAATAGAGTTAGTGCTGTAAATGCTGGTAGTATTGGCTTGGTTATCAGAAATGATAAGCAGTGACGATGGGTGGTATTGTATGTAATATTTCTCGTTTCCACTGAGATGGGAAATGCAAGGCTAGTAGTAGAGTCAACATATTTGCTATTCTGACCTGTGTTTATTGTTATATGGATTTACCAGTACAATGAGATTTCCCCATTCAGCTTTCCTCTGGTCTTTTCTTGGCTTCTAGCATTCTCTTGACAAGAGGATATACTCCAACTACAGCCTGTTTAGTATCTTTAAATATTGATTATTCCTCCTAAATCAGGACATGGGCTAACCTATTTCTTTCACTGTCAATTTAAAACTCCTTTGTACTTTGCTTTCATTCTGAGTGTAGGTGAAAATAATTATTCCATTTTTTTTTTGCAACTGGTTGAATAACCTTGTTTCCTTTTCCTGTATAAAGAGGTGAGGAGTTCTTCGTCTGTAGCCTTGTCCAGATTATTGTTAGTGGGAATTTTTTTCAGGTTTAAATACTGTCACTCCCTATTCTGTCAACTGGACTGTAAGAACTCTGGCTGCCAGGATCTTTCTGAGAAAATTCTAAAACAGATGCAGGATTAAACTACCTCAGAGCAGGTAGACTACGTTTTGCTTACTACAATACACAGGAACACACACTCCTGACACATGCAACTATATGCTAAGTTCACTCTACAAATGGGCCTTCCTGTTTCTTGACACATACATTTTCTAAAAGTTGATCACAATTCCCTCCCACAAGACTAGAGGTGAAAACCTGGTTTCTCCAAAGGCAATAGAAACTTTGACATCATAAGATCATTTTGTGCCATATATAGCAAGAGTTGCTGCTGCCTGGAGGGTTATTCCTCCAACTCCTCCAACTGCCACTTTTGGCCACTGTAAGTGAACTGAAATGCTGTGTTGGGGACAAGAAGACAGACTTTTAACTAATTCTTTCATGCCTTTATTTACACAGGTCATGATTGAGTAAGGTGTACTCTCCATGCCTATAAGTATAGTTTCAAACATTCTCATTATATTTCAACTTAGTTGAGAATTCTAAAAAGATTACCTGCTTTGTTACATCCTTGTTATATAGTTTCTATATGTATATGACATAAATGAACGTCAGGAGAATCATTACTGGAATAACTTGAGCAAGTGACAGTAGATTTCCCTTTGCTTTAAGCCTGTAAACTTAAACTAGAAGATTTTACAGAGTATATGCTATTCTCATTCAAACTATAATCTTGAAGATCAAGTAAGCAGTGAAATTTATCAACCTGTACTGTGTTATAGTTCATATGAGATGATGATAAATAGGCCCTGCTAGTCTCAAAATCTGTTAATGTATTAAAACATTATTTTTGTAATTTCAAATGTGGTCCAAATGTCAAAAAAAATTGCTAGTTTTGCTATTAGTTGTACACCTCAGTATATGTTCATTTGTAATGTATATCTCAATCCCAGCTCATGAAGCTGGTAATTGGTACAAAGCCATTGTTCAATAGGAGCTTCTGCCTATGTTTGTAGTTACTTGAGGAATATTTGCATATAGGTGAAAACTTAACCTAGTTAAAATTCTGGATGATCAGCTTCATATTTCATGTTACCATGAGATTGAGGTTTTAGAGTAACCAATATTTCTGCATTTCCCTTACAGCTATTATTAAATTGGATAGGAATTCAATTTGGGGGTACTGTGTTTTGTTGTCTCTTCTTTTTGGATTAACCCATGTGGAATTTCATCAAACAAAATACTTTGCTTGCAGCAGTGCAATAAATTTCACTGAAAAGGAAAATATTGAAGTAATTTTGCTAAGTGACTAAAATTGTTCAAATGAATTACAAATGATATCTAAATGAAATTTTAGATGAGACTGTCTAGACACATCAAAAAAGAATGCTTTAAGTAAAGCTCTACCTCTCTGCTATGAGGTAACAGCAATTCATTCACTCTTCCACATGTAAAATGAACACCTTTCATGAGGTTGAGTGGTGTGAAAAGGAAAATATTAAGCAATTATTTTTTTGCAACAAGCAGAAGTTTCAAGTGAGAGAAATACTTGTTTGCTCTAGAGAATAAACTACAAGAAGTAAACAGGAAGTGGTGACTGAGGGCTGGTTTATGGCACCCTTGCTCCAAGAAAAATCTTACTCCATTAGTAGCACCATTAAATCCAGCACTGAAGCTCTTACAAAAAGCTCATATTACATTCTTGTAAATTGTCACAATCTGACGCTACAGGAATATAGTTTACACAACAGCAATGAAATGTTTCCCCATGGCTGCTCATCTGCACATTCATAATACCTTTTTTTTTTCTAGATCCGTACCTATTCTTGGATATGAGGTTTTCATACAGAATTCACACAACATCATGCATCCCTGATGTTTTGCGCAGTTTTGTTTCTACTGCTACTCAACTATTCCTGTCTGTGTGTACGATTTCTTTACATAGAACCAAGCACTGACGTAGTCAAAAGGTTAATGCATTGCAGGCAAGGAGTAAAGGGTTCCCAAAAGGTTATGAGCCTCCCTAAGGACTTCATAGCAGCCATGATACCTATACTTCTTTCAGCTGGTAATATTTGGCAATAGATTCGTGTGCTTTAATTATTAGATACGCAATTTACATTCTCCTAGCTTGCTCTCAAAGCCTGAAGCATTCTGAAGCAATCTATTGCTTTGTGATGGAAGATCCAGATTTCTTTCCTCAGCCTCAGAGTGTCTGGAAATGACCCCCTTTTCTCAGAGGCAGGAAATCATTCTGATTTCTGTACCTATAGTCTCTTCTGCAAGCTGGCTGTTTCTGACTCCTTTTTGCATTTAGCCTCTTTACCACAAACACAAAATACTTTTAACATTTTTTTCCCCAAAACTTACCTTGCAGTATTTTGGTAGCATGATATTAGCTTGCACTGGACTTTCTTCCCTGGAGCCTGGCATCAGTGTCCAAATGAGGTCATTAATCTAAAAGGGTGTAGTGGTCTCATCCTAGTCTTTGTTATGGATGTCTGCGAATTCACCTCGCAGAAACAATGCCTCGCTCAGTCCAGTTCCAGTGTGCTCTGCAGACTCTGCTTGAGAGAAAGGCTCAGGGCTTCAATAGCGGTATTGCTAATGGTCAGGACTGTACCGCTTGAGCAGTGCTGTGTCAGTATCAGGAAGCTTTTACTGTGCCTGGGTTCCTGTCAGTGCTACTAATTCAATCACTTACATATGCAATAAATTCACATGAAAAATTAACAAATACCTAGCCAGCAGCCATGCCCTCCATTCCTTCTTTTTTTCTAGAAAAACCCTACATAGCTTTCTCTTAAAATTACTTGGTTTAATGGTTTCTGGATGTTTTCAGCACATTCTGTATTTCATCATGTTCTGTTAATTCAGCATTTTGTGAAAAAGAATCTGTCTTTTATTGCTAAATAGCTTCTCAATACTAATCCATGACATTATGTTATTTAGCTATTATTTCTAATATCTTGCATCAGGTTCTGTTCTAATTATATCTGTATCATCCCTTGAACTAAAAGGGTCTCTGCAGATATCAGAGGGGGTATAGCTCCTCAACTTGCAGTGATCTGTTCCATTCAACTCAAGATCTATGTGATTACACTCTATTTTCCATCTCTAAAGCCACTACAGATAATTTTGGTATGAACATTATTAGTAATAGCTGCAAAGGCAGCACAGCATATAAAGGGAATAGGATTCAGGACTCCTTCCTTCTAAACAAGAGCCCCTAGAGAACTGAGGTCCAGGTCTCTTATCTTTCATTACTAACTTTGTTGAGAGGTTAGTGACCTTTCCTGGAGAGCTGGTCTGGGATTCTGCAAGCAATAGCCTCCAACTCATGTAGTCTAATGACAGAGAACTGCATTCAAATCTGAGAACTACTTAAAGCAAAACCTACAGCCCTCAATAGCAGCTTGTGTTGGAACTTTCTTAGCATAGCTTAAGAAATGAGAGTGGAAATGAACGTATATGTCCGATTGCCCATGGGGCAGACTGAGATTACACCAGTTATGAAGTGCCTGTCTTTCTGTAGAGACAGAATATTAAAGCAGCTGGTGACCACAGTGATATTTAGGACACCTTTGGCATATTCCTTCTCCTGTGGAAGTGCTCTGATGGCTGGGGCTGTGTGTCTCATGGCTATCTTAACTCACTGGCCCACTCTCATAGCTACTTTTTAACACTGTAAAAAACCTAAGAATCACACGGCCAAGGAGGTGCTCGAGGTAATACAAAGGTGTTAATCTTAAATTCCAATGTTCACTGAAGTGTTTCATCTGAATCATGCTATGGAGTCTAAAATACCTTAATTGTCTAGAAAACGCCTCTTTCTGAGGCCTTCAACTCTTTCATCAGGTATCAGACAGTCTTTTGAGACAATATCTCATGATGTTCTTTAAAACTTCAGGTTCACATGCATAGTAATTACCATGTTAGGAACACTTCGATGCTCCAAGTGGTGTGTTCTGTTGTTTCTAACCGTACACCCACTTTATGGACCTTTTCTCACAATTATTCAACTGATTCTGCTGCTTCGAATAAACTCTCACTTCATACATTTTTGCAACTCTTTATCTTGAAAAGCCACTTTGAAAATGTATTGGTACTATAGTTGTTCTTTTCCATCCCATTGTTCAACACCAGTCTGTTCCCTGTCCTGTTAGAATTATCACATTACATGTTGCTAACCTTAGAATGCCACCCTGAAATGAAACCATCATTTTAGAAAAATATTAGGTGCGTGCACTGCTGGTTTTCTCCATTGTATGTCAGAAATGGAGAAACCGGGATAGTCTTTCACTGTAAGCAACAAGTAAACAAGATTTTCTAACCAAAGTAAGCAATATTGGCTTCTTCCTGTGTGTGTGCCTCAGTGCAGAAAACTGATTTTTTTGGGAATCAAGAATGGGCTCACGGTGTTATTCTATTTATCGTATTTCTTTTATTACCTTTTATCACAGATTTTGAGTATACAACAGTTATGGGGTAATGGATTGAATGAACTGCACTACAATTGATTAGTCAGGCATAGCTGGGATTAGACTGGGACAATGGTGCACAAAATTTGTTCTAGTTTCATAGAACTAATGGATAAAATCACAGCAGGTTCCTGCACTATCTGCTAAAACGCATATTCAGACCTCTTACACTTTGACCTCTTGGTACAGGGCCTGGTTCAGAATGAGATCTTCCTTCTCACCTTGCTGGCTGGGGATTCGACCATGCCATCCTGACTCCAATTCCATGGCATGACTTGTGTATGCTCAGCACTGTGTGCTCTTACTGGGCAGGATGTGTACTACTCTCCTGTTTCTCTTTTCTTACACGAAACATTGTTCTATTCATGTCTTATCAACAATATGCCAGAAGCAAGAGTTAAATTTACTTGGCCACGTTTCCATGTTTTGAAGAGAGCCCTCTTGCATTTGAGATTCCATTATCTGTACATATTTCCAACTCCCCAACCAGCTCAGTTATGTGAATGGCCCTGAATCTTGTAGTGTGCTCTTACACTGTAACTTCTCTGTGAAATCTGGCAAAAAGCTTGGATTCAAATCTAAAGGTTATTTTTAAGATGCCTTTTCATTTTTACCAGAATAAAATATCAGTTTGTGAATTAGAAACAGAAGTGATCTCCATACCTGCAGGTATGTGTGTTTCTATATGTTTTAATACACCTGGATAACACACTGTAGCGATGGGAGTGCTTTTATTCCTGTCTTATTTATAGAGAACAGTGGCACACAGACAGTAAGTGTCTTGTCCAAGCTGATATAAACAATCTGTGGCAATGGCAAAGCAGGAACTTAAACCCAGGTCCGTCTGTAGTACTGCCATAACCATTAGAGGTTACTTTATCACTCATGTGGATCCAGAAAGTTATTGGACAGAACTTGCATTTGAATAAAACCCCAATCCATTTAGGGTTGGTTCCACTGTAAATGATTTGTAACCAGCAGATAAGATCCTGTGTTGCTCCAGTAAAGGACTTAAGACCTATCACATGTACACTTGGGATAAAGTAATTTTTACTGGGGAAACAGACTTCAGTTACTGTAAGTGTACCTTTCCCCACATACTGAACTGTCAGGTAAGGAACGCCCTTTGCTCCCACACACAGCTGATTATGTTACGTCTTCGAATTTCTCTCTTTCACCCTAGATTTGAGCCAAGTGTTGCCTTTTTCAAATCCAGTCACTAAACAACAGTTTCACAAAAACTGCATAGCAGATTGAGTGCTTATCTCATCATATATACTGAAAGAAATGATCTAACAGTAACAGAACCTGCCTTTTTAATAGACAGAGTAGATCATATTTAAAACCCTTCAAATTGTGCAATAGGTATTTTAATCTTTCAAGTACTTCTGCAGAAAGTAGATAATGTACCACATACAAATAGGGTATAAACAGGTACAAATCCCAAAGCAGAATTGAGCCTATTATTATACTACTATTTCTCTGTGTTGACAGAACAAAGATAACCCTTTTAAGACTACTTTGAGGCAAGGAACTTTGAGGCATGCTTCCTACTGTGAAAGATTCTAAACAAAATCCTGATTGCACTGAAATGAAATGGTATCTTTGTGATTTATTTTACTGGAACCAGGATTACAGGATTTAACTGAATGGGGAGCAGATGCACAGAGTAGCATATTTTAAAATGAATCTTGCAGTACATGAGTACATAGTACCATGATCCTCTGTCAGTAGTTAAGTATTTATACAAAGGTGACACAGGATAGAAAACTGTGATGAATTTCCTATTTTGAAATTATGCTTCTCATATATCAGAAACTTCAGAAAGTACTTTTCTGCCCATAAATACAAATTCCGATGGACTGCTCAAAACTAAAACTGGAGGGAAGCAAATGGTAACCAGATAACTGTTTCTCCTGTTACTTAGAGAGAACCTGTAAATATAAGTCAGAGCATAATCTGTAATATATTGATCTTTTTCTTTAGGAAAACAATTTTATTATTTGAGGAGAAAGAAATGATGAATGTAAACTAACTCCCAAGTGATTTTATTGCTATTCAGGAAGTATCGGTTATAAAGAATCAGGAAAAAACTATGAAAAAGTATAGATGCATAACTGTGTCTGACTAGTAAACTTAGCCTACTCTGTAAAGTATAGGCAGGTCTGAAGTAGGAATGATAGTCCAGCCATCATATCAGTGGTTTCAAAACAAAACATAAACTAGAATGTGTTATATAAATGTCATAGTGGATAAAACTGATGGTGCTGCTTCCACTTGTAGATGAGTGTAAGTGTTGCTTTTGCACTCCTTGCTGACCGCTGTCCAAACGATTATGCAGTTGAAGCAACTCCTTTCTTGTCTGCTGAAATGCTAGGTAGGATTTTAATTTTTAGAAGTGATGATTTAGCAAGAATGACTAGAAATCAAAGAATGCCTGTCGACAGCGATATATCGAAAGCACCATTCAGGCGGTCAACTTATCATAGTTGAAAAAAATGTTGAATGTTTATTGTGTATCAGTGTAAGCCAAGCATTCTGTTTCCTTGTGAGTAGAGCTGTACAAGAATCAGTAAAACCCTTATTATTCTCGTGTTTTCTATTTGCAATTCTTCAGGCACTTGCAATTGTCCAGTGAGCATGCTATGTATATCCATTTTCACCATTTGACAAACTTTGTCTTGAAATATATGGTCTTTCTAGTCTGTGTCTGTCATGTCTGGTGGGCCACTTCAGTAACATAAATCCTTCTGCTCCCTAATTCTGCAAATTGCACTTACACGGGATGGAATTTGAGCAGGTTTGTGTGCAAGAAGGAATAGTAAATACCCCCATAAATTCATATACAATTACTTCGCTTGGTGCTTAGCCAATACATGCAATATACGTGCAACAACCTTAAAGTACAGTTCTTCCTATGATTAATAAGTCTGAGTTAATTACTTGGAACTTTATTTGAAATTTTACTTTGGATTTGCCTGTGACTCCTTGGGAAAACGGCAGTGAAACGTTACTACTCTGACAACTATACAACAGTTTGGAAATAAGATTCCATTTTTTGTGTACTTGCAAAAGAAAGTACTGATCAAATTACCATCCCATTTGCTTGCTCGGTAAATTTAGCAATGTGCTTTGGCTTATCTTTCATCCAGTGATCTTACCTATTTGGAAACTCTTGGCTGGCATGACTCCTGAAATTCTGAAATATAAGTAGCAGAGTCACGCTCAGTAAACAACAGCGCAGTAGCTGCTAGCAACCAAGAGCTATAAACCCGTAATGGTTTTATCAAGTTGTGATAGTGTTCAGGGACGTCTGCCTGCTACATTGATGGATGCAAATCACAGCTGTCGTGATTTGAGATGAGGCAGGAACTCCAGCAATCAGATTCTGAAGTAATTTTATGAGCGTGAATTGACCCAGAAATAATTTCCTGACTCAGTCTACTAGAAGGGACATAGAACTGACTATAAGACATCATTTTATGATCCCTTCAAAGACAACAGTCCAAAGTGAGCTCAGTAGTTCTTCCTGAGTAGGACTGCAAAATAGAGCACTAAAATGTCTTATTTGAGAGCATACACTATAAATAAGGACTATTGCATTTATTTTTGGAACTCAGGAGATTAAAGTGAGCTGTTGGTAATATAGAGAATAATCTGCATCCTGGCTCTGTTGAGGTCAGGGAAAAATACCCCTACTAGTTCTGATAGGTTCTAGTTTAGGTCCTCAGGTACACACCCTGACTGTTATTAAATTCTATTTAAACTTACTGTTGCACAATTTTAACACGGCTGGTGATTTCAGACCCCCAGCGTCTGCTTGCAGGAACATGAACACATGTGGAAAAGCTTCAGAGTTTCTAGCACGAACCATTGATTTTAGCTGTACAGGGGAAATATATTTCCTCTAATCATTAAGGTTGTATAGGTAGCAAAACTTATCAGTTCAGCTGAGTGGGAAACTCAATAAGGATGCTGGCAGAGTTATTTAAATTGTAGAGCTCAGCTCTACAAGTAGTCAAAACAATGTTTTAGACTAGGCAATGGGAGAAGTGAAACTACCTTGTCAGGGCCTATATGGCGCTCTCAGTAGGAGGTAACAGAAGCTGTGAAGACAATCAAGCCCTCCATAGCCATAATAGGAAGACTTTTGACTTAAAGGTGAGGACTTGTTTCTGCTGAAGTCAGAAATTTCAGAAGACAAGGAGGGTGTAGTTGCTGGGTTATTGAGGTTCAGTCTTCCTCTCTCACAGGCAGCACATTATACGAAGTCTTTCATAAATTGATTGCGTTTCATCTTTAAAGTAATGAGGTTTTTGCCTCCACTATTACAGTTGGAAGGCTATTGGAGATCTTGATTGCTCTAATGATCAGAAACCTTCTTCTAATTTCCAACCTAAATTTATTCACAATTGGTTAGTATCCATTTGTTCCTGTGCCAGCTTTGTCCTTAGCTAATTTACTTTTTTCCCTATCTGCTGTTTATCTCCCTGATGCATTTTACATGCTGTGATTATGCTCCTGCTGAGCTGTCATTTTGCTCAACAAAATAAGCCAAAATCCTTTGGCCTCTTCTTGTAAGAAACTTTCCCTTCCTCTTGCTCATCCTTCTTTGGACCAGTTTCCATGCCTCTCTTCTTGACCAGATCAGTACAAGATTCTCAAATGAAAATTTGTTAGCATCATTGTAAATTGGCGATATTTTCCTGACTATTCTGGAAAAAAATTTTATAAAACTAGAACTGCATCTGTCTTTTTTATGGATATGTCGTACTGATGGCTTATAGTCATCTTGTATGTCCCAGTCTTTACTCTGAATCATTTCTAAATGATAGTTTACAGATTACGGTAGACATTGTTACTGATGTTCAATAGCATACTGTGCTGTTAAATCTAATCATGTTTGTATTGCTGACGTTCACATAGTTCCATCCGTATCATGACCCGAAACTCATTATAACTGATGATATTTCCCAATACTGATGGTGTTTCCCGGCATTGTTTAATCAGCAAATGTATTCAACATCTTCCTGTTTCTAGTACGTTTATGTATGAAACAATAGACATTGGTTCCAACAGTCATTCACAAGGACCTTCCCTATTAAACTTTCCTCACTCTGACAGTCCTTCCTTTTATACTCCACTTCTCATTTCCCCATGAATGAATTTCTTGCCTTCTTTACAGATTTTTTACTATTCCTTAGTTTCTCCAGCTTCCCCAATAATGCATTAACTTTTTTTGATAAATTCAAATAACATTTTTTCTATTTTTCTATGTATATTTATTTGTTAAATTTTCCTGTCTGTCCCCTAAAATCTTGCAGATTATGGATAGATTGCCTTCTGCCTTTGAGGACCAACTTCTCTCTATTTCTTGTGTGTTCTCAGCGTTGTCTTAAACTTGCCACAACACATACGTTACCTGGGCTGAGTACAGGGGCAATATTAGCAATGTTTTCTACTATTCAGAACAATAACAGCACTTCCTTCCTTCCTAGTTCCTGTTCTTTTGCTTTAGCTTTTTTCTGTTGCACATCATCATTTTCCTCCTTTCTTTTATCTAAAATTCCTCCTTGTATTCTTTTTTCAGAGTTTGCTTAAAATTGTCCTGGTTCTTGGAAGGAGTGTTAAATGGCAAATAACAAAAGATGAAAGACCTCATCTACATCTGAAGCCTGTAACTGGAAAATTATTTTCCTTGTTAAACTTCAGTGAATGACAGCAGGAATAACTTGTCACTTTGATGAGACACATGTCAAGCTGAATTTATTAATCAGTTTTATGACATTTCTGTCATTACTTCTATGACAAAAGTGTCAAAGGCCTTAGTGAAGACTATGACCATCCTTCTATTTACATAAATAATACTACTGTGTTCTGTGTAAAATACCAGATACTGAGTTTTTTTACGGGTCGTCCTATTATAGGATGCTTCTTTGGATTTTAAAAAGCTCTGACAGATTACTATCACATCAAAGTGTAACATTTTCTACCAGTTTTATATAATAATCAAAAATACTCAAAAAGCTTCTATTTATTATAGTCTTTGACTATTTGTGCATTCATATAAGCAAACTTGACCTTAGTAAATTCTGTGATCTTAATCTCTAATATTCAGTGTCACTTACTGAGAAATAGATCTCCATATTCCACAGTAAACCTAAAGAGGCAAGGATAATCCCTCTGTTGACTTTTAATGAACAGCGAGTAAGAGTTCCTGAACCTTTTTCTTGATACACATACCAGTTAGAAAACGTTGAATTAGAAATTAGAAATTTGTAACGGCTTTTCTGCTCCTATTCAGGACATGCTGTATTCTCTACTTCACACTGCAACTTCGGAACACAATAGGTGACATTAGGAAGACTGGAATTAACGTAAAAAAGGCCTGTAAGCCAATTATTCTCTTCTTTACATCAGTATAATTTCCATTTCCATTCATTCATGTAAAGATAGATACAGCTGGCTTTAATAGTAAATTATAAAGTTTGTTTATTCAGCTTTTGAAAACTAGTCTGGAAAGTGTAATGGTCGACCCAAGGAAAGAAAATGCAAAAAAAAATTTGTCCTAAAATAAATGCATGTCAAAATCAATCTGAAGTTGTCATCAGTGAATAAGAGTATTTTAATTTCTTTTGTGTATCTTATAAAAGAAAACAAAGTCTTAATGTAATCAAGAAAGATTGATTGTCTGAATTCATTGCACAGTGCTTTCCTTATCACATATGCTTTGTTATACTGACAGATTCTAAAGGCATAGTTCTTTTTATTGTATGTTAATTAAAAAATGCCATCCAAAGATGTTTGTATTCATGGAACTTGTATTATATTGAACATCCATATTCGGAGAAGGAGTGTTTTAAGGGATTGATATGGAATTAACACTGGCAAGTTACTAGAAGATAGTAGACTGCTCTAAGACAAATGAACACAAGGCAATAAAAAGTTCCTACATTTTACAGAGAATTTTACAGTCACAAAGACAGTAGTGTGGTTATTTTTCTCTAAGGATTGCCAAAATAGATAAGCATGCGAAAAAAGGGAGTTCATGGACACTGATCTACCCTACAAACACGTTGCAGTGACTGTGGGCAAAAAAGTCTGGTTGCTCTTTTAAAGCAAACTACTTTCCTTTTCTTTTTGGCAGTCTCCTAATCTGGATTTAGTTTGTGAGCTCTACTGGTAGTAAAGTCCTCAGCCATAAGTTTGCTTCTGATCTTCACAGTGGAACATTTTTGCCTTGTGACCAAGTGCTGCTGAGATGTGACCCAGTCCCTGCCGCACATAGCGTGCAGTCATGACATGGGTGAGCTTGGCTACCCTCCTGTAAGCAGCATAAATGATACTGCAGCGAAAATGTGGTAGGAGACAAAACATTTCAAGAAAGCCTTTGAACCCGGATAAGGAAAAGAAAATGAACAAATAGGACAGAGCGAGAGACGAAACACTGGCAAATCTGAGTGTCTTGATAGTCTGAGGAGAACTGGAGGAAGGACACCAGAGGCTTACATTTTTATGCCAGCCTGATAGAAGCTTAACAAAAAAGGTTCAGGAGGAACTGCGCTAACGACAAGACATGACTAATTGCACAGACTTTGAAAAAAACACATTTAGAGCCTAATGTTAAATGTGTTTTCTATTCATAGGTAATCTGGTGAGGCTTTTTTATTTTCAATTCAGTATAAAAAGTTTCAATTGCTTGATATCTTAAATTTACTTAATTTATTTAAATGCAAAGAAGCCACTGAGAAACTCATATACCAGTGACTCAGAATTTCAAAAGCCTGAGGAGAAAGCAATGAAATATCATACTGTTCATAATAATTGTAACCTGGTAGAATAATTTGCTGAGTATGGTCTTTATGATCCTTAAGAATTTTGTTAGTAATGTTCTTGGACAATGATGAAAATGCATAACCACAGAAAGTTACCTCCTAGTTTACATGTCATGGCACCTGATTTGGAAGACAACTTCTCTCAGTTTGGCAGTATCAGCTATTTCTGAATTAGATTGTGCAGACTTACATTCTGCGGCACAAACAACTAGTAGATACTTCCTGTGGGTAGGTAAAAAAACCATGGTCAGGTTCATTTTAAGTACTATTCCAATGTTTTTACCATTTTCATTTCTAACTACTACACAAGGGTAGCAAATTAAGTTTGATAGATGGTTTAAACAAATCAAGTTTAGACATCAATCTTGTTTTTTTATAAGTTTCTGATTGCTTAGTGATAAGATTATTATAAATTCAGAATTATTTTCTGTAGATTAATGTTTATGAGACTAAAGGGAACTCTAAATTTCTGTATGTGGTTATCTTATCTTTCTCATCCTTTCATGCACCTTTTCCTACTTAAATACTTAATCCTGATCTAGCTCATGGACTTTTTCCCAGATTTTTGGCCTCATTTGCATAGCGGTTTCATCTATGTTCTATTCTGAGACTGTTGGCCTTCCTTTTCCTTTCTCTAACAGTAGGTCTCATTAAACCAATCAGTTTTTCAAACACGTGTCAGCCTGAACTTTCAAACAAGTATAAGCTAAGTAGTCAAAATCGACTGACTCTTTCTCTCTCTCTGCAGGTCTTCACACAGCTGCAGATTTTGCTATTGATCATCAGTCCTTGGTTTTAGTTGTTTTGCAGGTACATTTTAAGATATTTGAAGATAGGATTTATAAAAAATGGGCAATTGCTATTCAAGCTTAGCACACGTGCTAAGTAATTGGAGCAGAACAATATAGGAGGGGCAAAGTGGACATGTGGAAAGGTGACTGGGCTTGCTGATGCTGTGTGATAAAGGTAAACATAAAATTCAGCTTTCTAGATACGTAGTTTAAAGAGCTAGCTACTTCATCATGCTGTCATTAATTGGGACAACAGTGGCAAAAAATTACAGCGTGATTTCTTGAGTAAGAGGTGCCTCTTTTGTGAAAGCTATATACTGGCTTTAGACTAACATATTTATATAAATAAATGACACTGCTAAGGACTGTTGTTTTTCTTGTCTTGAATGTATGTAATTCCAGAATAGAGGGATGAATCCTTATTTAGTTAATAAGAGTTCCTCTTAATTTGCATCTAGCAAAAATACAATATGTGCCAAGAGTTTCTGAGTCTCTGCAAGATTTTCTGTTGGGTTGTTGTAAAACTCTCTAACAGCTTCAAGAAATGCTTCTATATACGAGTGTTACAAATACTCACAATTTGTACAGTTTCAGTATGCGTATTAGCCAAAAGCGGTATATCACCTGCTTTCTTTAAATCAATTTCTTTCAGTGAAAGTGAGCTCATTATTTTTAGCTCATTTCATTCATAAGCAGTTCATAAACTGCTATTCAGAACTTGAAAAGCTGCTAGTGAATAACTGGAAGATATCAAGACAAAATGGAAAATATAGTGCTACAAACACTGCCCTTGTATTGTGAATACTTTTAGAAAAGGCTTGTAATAATGAAAAATAATCAGTTTACCATAATGGAATTTCAGCTAGAAAGAGTTAGGATTCATCATCATCACTGAGGATCAGTTAGCATTCTAGCTACATGCCCAGATTTGTAGAATTTTGTAGCTTAAAGTTATTAAGTTTGTGTTGATCTTAACAGCTGAGTAAAAATACAATTAAGCATTGAATTCAATTTTATATTGTGCATATTCTTTGCAGGTGGTTTTATTCACATAAAAAATACATAGCAGAGATGTTACTTTTAAAGGTCATAATTGATTAATGGCTTCAGTTCGATTTATTTTAGGTGGCAGTGTAGACAACACTATTACAGTACTTTTAATAGGTTACCAAATAAGCAAAGATGGAACTTGCATCTGTTGCTTGATCTTGAGACAGTTCTGCATCAATTCTCCCAGTGACTTCGCTGTATCTTAAGTGTGGGGAAATCAGTGCAAAAATGTTTTTTTACAACTTTTAAAATATTTAGTAACACTTTTCAGGCCCAGTAAAACATATGCAGCTCTTGAGATTTCATCTTGCAGGAATGTTCATGTATATGTAGTTATTTTTCTGTAGGCCCACTATGATCATGCAGGTATGTGTTTGACAACTGATATCTTATTGAAATGGAAATGATTAATACAGATCATTTCATGTAAATATGAAATGCCAATGGTAGAATGCTAAATATATTTAATTATACAGAACACAACACAACATTTTAGGGCATGAAGTTGATTGCCTAAGCAATTAAAAGTTTAGGAGACTATCTATCTGATCTGGAACTTGGCCAAGGCATCGTGACTAACAAGCCTGTTCCTACGTAAAAAGTGCCAGAGGAACTCCGATAGCCATGTGTGGTCAAAATTTCTGCTTTGTCTAAATTAAGGCATCTCAAAACATAACACTGCCATACATAAAATCCCATGCCAACATTTGGCAATGCACTTCTTCTGTTCAAGCATTTGTGCCGGAGAAAGCTGACTATATACAGCATCAAGGCAAACATTTTTGAAAGCATTTATTTTGAATTTCCTAGGAAGCCAAACACTGCTGAAAATCTCATTTGGCGTTTGTAATTTACCCTCTATCCATTTACAGAACTGTCATAAGTCAAAGGGAGGGACTGGTACCACGAATATAATATACTATAAAAGCTTAAAAACATCTTATTGTTGGTTGTTAAAATGATAGACATTTTAGAACAGTGACTGTGGGATGAACGTGGCTTATGTTCTGCTTCCATCTGGCCTGCTACTGTTTCCTTGAAGAAGATGGAAAACAGCACATACTGGGTTGTACACATTGTCCTAAGAGAGAAATACTCTCTTACACCTGTACTATTGAGCGTTTATACTCAGTTCTTTTGACATATCTGTGTAATCCCCATGTGTGCTCCTGTAAACAATAAGGTTTGTCTTGTCAGAGCCTAAGTTTACAGAATTAAACAGGATTTCTTACATAACTGAAGTTGTATGTTTGTGGGCAACCAGTTTGTGCATCTCACCTGAAGTTCTCATGCAAAAGGTCCACCTTAAAGGCTCAGGCTTCAGAAAACAGTTACTGCCTTAAAACCTATGCCAGTCCCTGCTATGTTTTAGACCATTACCATGTATATGGAACAGGCTGGTAAAACAGGGCTAAATCAAATGCTCCTGTAGCACTGTACTTCTCTGCATCCTATTTCTGTTTGTGGTGCTGGCTCTGTGGAAGGCCACTTTCTCCTACTATTCTATGTGCAAGTGTGCAGCACACAATTAACACAAAAGCTAGCCCTGTAGAAAGGTGCCTGGAAATATAAAGCAATGGCTGAACCAGTAATATATGTTCTTTTTAGATTTACTTTTTTTTACTATCTTTGGAATTTTAGCTTAGGACCTCTGCATTATTTCTGTGCTGTGAGGATTCATTTATAGAAAAGTAAGAGGGAACTCTAAACCTAGGTCTTTGGAATAAACTAAGTGATTTTCTGCGATTCAGAAAAAAAAGTGAAAACCAACCTACATTATAAACTAAAAATTAAGAGGAGATACACATATTATGGCCTGATATAGTGAAGTAGTTTAGGAGCCTGCTGCATTTCAGTAGTGCTTAAATATGAAGTATATTTCATCTATACTTACTGTGCTTAGTCAGAAATTCCCCACTGAAACTGATTATGTTAGATGCCTATTTAAGGTAGGTAAATTCTCACTCTCTCTAATTATGCTTATTACATTGTTACAGTTGTTAACGTTCCCACCTTCCAGAAGTCTTCCAAGAATCAGCTGAATGGCAGGACGCTATTAGTAAAACACTGGCTTTCTAAACATCTTTTAAAGTAATTAAACTAAGGAATTATTTATGCAGACATTACTTTTACATCTGAGAAAAAAAAACACTAGGAAAAAGGGAAACAAAGACTGGCACTCTCAATTTGATCACAGTAACTTCAGAAAAGCTTTTGCCTTAAAGAGTGTAGGATCAGGCATTATATATTGGTACAGCATTTTGCATCTGGATATATTCTATGATATAATGTTAGATGTTTAACTAACCATGTAGGGTCCAGCTAAACACTCTAGTTTCCTTTAAAGAAGTGGAAGCTCTGTGACTGCTTAGCATCTTTAAAAACAAGATTATTTATGTTTAGGATTCCAAACACTGACTTGGGTGGATTAAGTCAGGCACCTGTTTGGATGGTATTATGGTTCACGTTATTTCAGATAGGCAGGTGATTGCAAATAGTTTTTCTTAAGTTAGTAGAAGTCTTACCATAAGTCTTGGAGATACTAAAAAGGACCTGTAATGCTCAGGATGTGCCTATGTTTTTGTTAGCATGTGGCTTGATATTGTACTTGTATGGTAACGTCGCTAGTTTGTGTTCCAGCGTGATTTAATAAGCATTAGAGTAGATCATTTCACGGCAAAGAAATGATCTCTTTATTGTCTTTGTCTGACTCACTTAAGGCTCTAATTAAGGATATAGTAAACATGAAAATCTCTTCTAATGCTTTAGGCTTTTTTAGGCATATTCTGAATAATATTAATGCTTCCTGTTAGGCAGAAATATATTAAAAAGTTTGGTTGATGAACTCAGGTGGGGTTTTATTTTTAATAATGACAAGTGTACTCAATAAGAATAGAATTTTTAATTCAGCAAACTTTAAAGGAGATTTTGATTAGAATTTGATTAATTTAGGGCTAGAAAAATAAAAACACTTTGAAAGAAAATAATTTATAAGGACATAGTTGTATGTTTTGACCTGATTTTTCTATTGAAAATTTGATTTCAACCTTTTAATGACTCAAAAAATTTACAATACTGCCAGACATCTCAGTATTCCATTACATTTCCTTTTAAAAAAAGTTGTAGGCTTGTTGAAACCTTGTAATATATTACTCATAGCAAAGAACTTCTGCTTTCTGGAGGGTATAAATACCCATTCACGAATTCTGTATCACTAGTGACAGGATTTTGTGTTACAATAAAATAATGCATACTTTAACCGTATTCTCAGAAATAAATAGTAATACGTAAGCTACTTCCATGGATTACATTTCTTGTTAAAACCTGCTTGCTCTTCTATAACAAGCAATATTATGACACATTATTTATCGTCATTGAGATCAGATAACACAAACATGGTATCATTCAGCTCTGGAAAGCAGAGACTGCTGAATCAGAGTCCTTACAACTCACACATATTGTACACAACCCTGTTTTTGACATTGACTTAAGTTTAATGTCCCTGATTATCATTCAGCAGATTTTTAAATGCTATGCAGAATCACACCAAACAGAAGTGGTCAGTTTACACTTACTAAAACTGCAGTTTCTCTGTAAACAGCCTAACACTACGTGCAAGGCTGGTACCACTATATGTGATAAAAAACATTTGATCATTCCTGGCAATGAACACAAAGCCAGATCAGGTCCAAAAGCCAAAAAATTAATTTAGAAGATCAGTGTAAACCTTTACTCCACTTTGGCATTTCCTTCTCCTTCAAAACAGACTTGGCTTTCCAAGCAAGAGCCATGTGAAGAAGAGCGGGAGTCAAGGTTAAAGTAATCATGTTTAAGGCACTAGTATGTTTTTATCAGAAGCATATTCTGCTACAGAAATGTCACTCAATAGGACCATGAGACAAGATTTCAGCCTAAAATGCTAAAGTCACTTAGACATGTGTTTGAATTCATTCTACAAAGTCATCCCGGGGCTTAGCAAAATCAATCCTCATCCCGTGTTGGGAGGGAAGAATAGAAAGCCATCACCTTTAAACACAATACGCTGTGCAAATTGATGGCTTTGGTGTAGCATGAAATCTTTGCAGATTTTGCAAAGCAAGTGCTCTGTCTTTTTCCCTTATTGTTTGCCCTTCACTTGACATACAGGGAGAGATGCATCAAGAGGATAGCAGGAGACGTGTCACTCAAAGCATGCTGTAACACTCTTTGCCCCGGAATGCTCCCTTAAATCTGTTTGAACAAGCAGGCATAATAAATGCACGAATGCACACAAAACTTCACCTAGTTACAAAGTTGACAGAACCCCTTTTCCATGCTCCCCCTGAAGCGTCGCTAGCCTCAGGCACGCCGCTCCCTTCAGCCCCGAGCCGGAGTGCCCCGGTCACACCGCACCAGCCCACTTGTTGCGCGGTGCCAGGGTGGCAGGGTGGCATCTCCCCTCCGCTCACCCCCCAGGAGCTCCACAGCATCCCGGGGCGGCGGCGCCCGCCCAAGGGGCTGCTCCTCTCTCTCCAGGCTCTTACCTGCATGTGTCCCTGGTACATGCTGCTGGCGGGTCCCGCTGCCCGGCGGGGGCCGGGGGGCACCTCTCCTGTGCGCTCCGCTGCAGGAAAGAAAGGGGGAAAAAAAAAATCCTAACCCTGAAAGAGCTTTTTTCTTTCTTTTTTTTTTTTTTTTTTTTTTTTTGGCAAAAGACACAGTTTGTCCTGAAGCTCCTTTACTGCTTTCAGTCGCTGCTCCGGGCTGCCTCCTCCCCTCCTCTCTATTGCCTTCTGCCTCTCTCGCTCCCCTTTTAACGCGGTGCCGCACTACCCAGCGCCGCTCCTCGCGGGGGGCGGGGGGCGCGCCGGGCCCGGGCGGCGGCGGCTGCGGGGCCGCCGGGCGGGGAGCGCCGCGGGGCGGAGCGGGGCCGCCCGCTGCCCGGCCTCGTCCCGCTGCAGCCGCCCGGCCTGCCCGTCTGGCGGCCCTGGCCCCGCCGGCCCTCCCCCTCCCTCCCTCCCTCCCTCCCTCCTCCCTTCTCTCCTCCCTCCATCCCTCCCGTCCTCCATCCCTCCCTCCTTCTTTCCCTTCCTCCATCCTTCACTCCATCCGTCCCTTCCTCCATCCCTCATTCCTCTTTCCCTTCTTCCACCCCTCCCTTCTTCCATCCCTCCCTCCTTCCCTGCCTCCCTCCTTCTCTCCTTCCATCCCTCCCTGCATCCCTGCATCCTTCCCCTCCCTCCGGCCGCAGAGGGAGCGCGCTCCATCCCGGGAACGCGCGGAGCACCGCGCACCCCCGACCCCATCGCCCAGCCAGCGCCTGCCGCGGCGGCGATTAAACTAGCAAAAAAAAAATAAAAATAAAAAAATAATAATAAAAAAAAATAGTGAGCATAACAACCGAACCATGGGAGCGTCCCGGCGCCAGGGCACGGCAGAACCGGGATCTGGCGCGCGGAGACCCCCGCGCGGCCGCGCGCTTCCCTCCTCCAATAAGAGGGGGCGCATCCAGGGGAACGGTGGCCTCCAAACCTTGGGAATTGTGGCCTCCAGCCCTGGGGAACGGTTGCCTGCAAACCCCTTTCCCAGCCCTGCCCCACCGCTGCCGCAGCTGGAAGGGGGTTGCTCGCCGCTGCCCACACGCAGCACGGGAAAAGTTTGGAGTTGCAGAACGGGGGAGATGCGGGGCTGTATTGAAACGGGATTTTAGTGCTGTGCCCGGGCCAGGCCCTACCTTGTGCTCTGCATCTGAAGAGCAAGCGTGATCTGTTGTGATTGACAGAAAATATCAGGACACTCTTGTTCTGGTTTGGTAATATTGCTTGGTAATATTCTTCAACACTTACCAAGGATATTCTCATATAAAAAAATGTCTGTTAATAGCCTTTACATGCAAAATTCTGACCTTGTAAACTGTTACAGCAGGCCTCGTTAAATCATGTGAGTGACACCTGCATCATCTTGGATGCAATTTTTCCTCCTTTCCCCCAATGCAAAACTTAAACTTCCGATCTGCTAAAAAGAGCAGCTTCTTCAATTTCATTGTAAATTTTCTGTCCCACCCAGTGTATCTATATTCAGTTACACAGAAAACATGCAGCGCCTGGAATTTGCTAGATTTAGAACTTCTTGGCTCTGAGCTCTCAAGTCCTACTATTAAACTATGCAAAACTTTATGATGCTTTGGATTGACCAGAGCAATCCAACCTTAAGTGTACTCTGGTACCAGAGCAATGCAAAATACATTTCTTATTCCTGGAGCCATCACGTGTGTCACAACAGCTCTCATTTCAGCGGAATAAATACGCCTTTTTGAAGTGTTCCTATTCAGCTAAAAAAAATGGGATATTACAGAGCACGAGTCTGTAAAGTTGTCAGTGATGGAACAAGGAAAATCTAGCCAATTATTCTTTTTCACCTAAGCTTGAGAGTTTTATCTTTCAGATAGACAGCAGAAGTGACAGTTCTCTTATATCCAATGAGTATATGTCCAGCTCACTGAAATTTTCAGAACAGCCTGTAAGTTTAGCCGTGTATGGGTGATAAAAGGAAATAAGAAATGAATATTTTTTGTCTAAATCCCTTAAACTGCTTCTAAAACCTCAGTTAAGAGCTGATGAGCTTAATATACTACTTTGGGATTGTCCGTACATTGGTCTTATATTACTACAAAATTTTGCTGTGTAATAGAGAAGGTAACTGTACTTACGTAGATGAAAATATCAGATTTGATTTATTGTGGTTTTACTTAAACTATAAGATATGGAGTACAGATTTTTCAGATATAAATATCTGGCTGTCTTTGCACTCAGAAGAAATTCTAGGTCTAGATGGAAAAAAGCAGGTCCTATTTAAAATTAGATCTTTGGTTTCTTTGCTGTTTGTTGAATAGTGATGTATCAGACTCCTAAGCTTTTAAAAATCTTGAAGGTGCACTTTTTCACTCTGGCTACAGTATATCCAGATTATTATTTCCTGGCTTGGTATGTGAGTTTTCTATAGTAGCTGAATGTTTTTAAGGCATGTGAAAAACTCTCTTTTTTGTTTTTCTTTTAAGTATAGGACTCTTGTTTTTTTTCAAGGGGGAAGCTGGGGTAAATTTGTCAACACCAGTACATAGCAATATCTATATTTTCTAAATCGAAGTACACACATTTTGATTTAAATATTCCTACAGGTTAAGAAAAATACCCTCACAGTAGAAGAGCTGTTAATTCAGGAATAATCATTCATGCCATGTTATGTGTGAGTTAGGGACAAACAAAGAGAGAATTTGGCATGATCCAGATATGAGATTTTATAGTATAGCATGTGTTGCAAGAGGCATTTTTCTTAATGTATCAGAAGCAGGTGAATTTGTTTCAAAATTTGTTGGTATAATGGCATACTGATGCCACAATTTGGCAGGATCTGCCAGAACCAGTAAAGCCAGCTACATCCAGCTTTCATTTTTTTCCTTAGCAGGGGTCTAAATCACTTGGCACCAGTCAGTAAGAACACTCGCAAAGCAGCAGTTGGTGCAGTGGAGAGATCAAGGCGATGTGTGCATAGATAGATGGATGGAAGTGATTTCTTCTTAAGGAGCTGTTCTTTAAATATCTTTCCGTGCAAGCCACACATACACAGTGCTGTGCTTCTGCAAGTGTAAACTCTGCCTTTGCTCTAACTCTTCACTAGACACAGCTTCGGCAAGAGTGTTTCTCTCTCTGTCTTGTTCTAATCTGGAATTCAAGCATGGTATTTATTGCTCAGTTATACGACAGTTTCAAAAATGCAGTGGTGGGTGGTCAGGTACCATTAACGTACATAAATATAATAGAAATTGAAAGACAAGTTATTTACAGCTTAGAAAAAGGTGAGTGGCATGACCCATGCTCTTTGTGCTTTATTTGTGAATATGAAGGTCTGTTTTGTTACAGGGTGTGTTTAATCATACAAGGTTCACTTGCCTAAAATGCTTTAAAAACCTTTTTCTGTTCTGATCTCTTTCGGTCTTTCTGTCTGTGTGGCTGCGTTCATACTTGAACCGGTGATATCTGTGTACTATGAGCTCTCTAAGCTTTGTTGTTTGTTATGGCAAAAATGGGAAAATTCATAGTAGAAAATATGAATGTCATAATGTTTGTTAAGAAAAAGAAAAGTCACCATATGGCTCAACAGATTTTAATTAATATTAAATTGCCAGGGGAAATTTAAAAAAAAATCAAATAAAAATCCTTTATTTTACAAATAAATGCTGAGAATTTGTTTTCAAATATATTTCAGGGGCAATTAGGACTTTTAGGAAGCCTAGAGATAGTGATGGGAGTGCAGGGGCATTTTCAGAAATACAGAGTGTAGAAGGTGTTTTTGGAGAACCTGGCAGCTACGTAGTCATTGTCAAAAGTCTGACATTTACTTCCCACTTGGAGAACTATTGGTTTTCAGTAGCGATAAATATTTCTTCCCTTTAGGCCTTACTGATATTTATGTCATCCTGCAAATTTAAAAAATAGTTTTAAATCAGTCTCTGAAACTGCACAAAGCAACTCCTATAGACTCAAAGTTAATACCAGTTATAGTATTCTTCATTAACAAAATGATTGGAATACAAAGTCTGTGGTTTCCATGCCAAGAAACCACATGGCAAGGACAAGTTATGATTTTTATTAGGGAAATCATGCGATGATAAACAGACCTGTACATTCCAAGTCAGAAAAGCGAAGCTACACTCAATGTGAAGCATCTAGGCCCTCTTCCTTAATAGAGATGCATTTCTGAATGCGGGTAATAGGAAACCTGAAGGAAAAGGAGTTGTGTGCTTTGAGCAACAAAAAGTGTTCGATGGAAGACTTTTAGATGGAAACTGAGGGTGATCAGTGGAATTGGAGGCAGGTATTGCCTGTGATATCCTGTATTCCTGCAGCTCCAGAAGCAAGACTTGGAGGCAGTACTTTGGGGAACTCAGATCTCTGCATGCATGGCAGATTGTTGGATGCATCATGCTACTGTGCTTCTCAGATCTCTCTGAGTCTTTTGGTGTTTCTCGTGTCTGACAACAGACTTTGTTGCCAGAATCCAACGACAGCATATGTTTGGTCATAAAGACACAGATTTGTTGCTTTGTTCAATATTAGATCAATGTTCTTGTGCATATACCTTGTATAAAACATCAATGTATTAGCTCATGTAACCATGGAGATAATAAGGAATTTGCTACATGAAAACTCTTTGGGTTCGTTTAGGCCTAATGTCTGCATTTTATTAATAAATAGATCTTTGCAAACATGCATACTAATAAATATTTCAAGAATAATATTTTCTGCTAATTGAAAATAATTGGCTTACTATGTGAAAACATGGAGCTGATTAAAAATTAACTATAAAAATAATTTGGCTTATTTTTAGACTTGAGTGATGTGCAAAACCTGTGAAAATTAAATTCAGTTGTTAATGTATTAATATTCTTAAATTTTGTTAATAACATAGAATTAAGGATTTATAATGTAGTTCTGACAGATTCTAATTAGACTTTACATTTTCTTTTCTAGTTGCAGTTGTAAGGTATGAATGGTACAACCACACAGCAATGATAGCACTAATTACCTTATGTGTATTTACACATTGCTTTTATATGCTAACATGCCTTATATCAGCTTAGGGAATGCATGTAAAGGAGGTGTTTACGGTACTTTATATACTTTAATGAATAATAAATTTGAGCAAAACACAATCCTAAATTAATTTTAAAAAGCTAGAAATTTTACTAACGATGCACATAAAACATCTAACTAACAAGACTCAATATGGAATCTACAAGT
This sequence comes from Tapera naevia, assembly GCA_033556795.1. NCBI lineage: Eukaryota > Metazoa > Chordata > Aves > Cuculiformes > Neomorphidae > Tapera > Tapera naevia. Next base: position 4,442,614 of record JAUMJJ010000352.1, read on the forward strand.
CATAGTAACAATTAGATTGAAAATAGCCTGAATAGAATACTAACAGGATAATTCTTCATTATCTTGGAATTGCACTGGTTTTCTTCACCTTTAGCTCTGTGCCTGTCCATAAATACAAGCCTAGAACTTGCTAACAGAATGAAAAAAATACCACATTTTTCCAGATTATGACGAGCGTAATTACAAACTCTGCAGTCCTATTTCAGTTGAATCATAGAATCATAAAAATCATTAAGGTTGGAAAAGACCTCGAATATGTTACGTGATGGGGCAAGGCTACTGCTACTACATAGCCTGTGCCACTCACACCTATGTCTGAAACAAGCACTGTGGAGGAATTGCAACTCACTTGGGAAAGGTAGGCTTTTTAACATACACTTGTACTGAGTTCAGCAGCAGCTAGTGCTGCAAGTTATGGCATATTTGAGAGAGGATCCAAGTCATGGTTATCCATTAACATATTACCCACATCAAGTCATAAGAACAGGAAAACGCCTTTTAGTAGGTGTGTCCTGCTTTTGTCCTGTGTGGTTTACTTGTTAGCAGCATAGTTACTGTTGTTTGTCCAGCCATGTATTCAGTTTCCTAGCAGAGGTTTTCTTTGTTTGCAGAGAGGCTGGTTTTGATGTGTAATAACACTGTTTTCCACACAGAAAAAAGATCTTCTGCCTGTTTAGACAATGAAGGAGCAGAAAGTATGTCTCTATTTTCCCCATGCACATGATTGCAGATACTAAGAAAACTGCATTTTAATGTCCAATGCTCTTAAGTTTTTCTGAATTTGGACCCTGCCTTGCTGCTGCTGAAGTAAAGACAAACTTTTCACTGACCCCATTGTAACAGAGTGCATGGTTAAGGGTTCATCTATGTAAGTGTTGCAGACTTGTAAACTGACTATTCCTCATTTATCAAGTATGAAAAAGTTTTAGGGAAATGTAGAGTCTGCAAGTGTACATCTGTACTGCGGTTACTATGATTGTGATGTGGCATAAAAGTATTTGGGTTGATTCTGCAACCTCTCACTGAAAGTTTCAAGATGTGGGAAGTCCACAGCCTGCAAGGTAATCAGCTCCAGTGCTTAACTATCCTACTATTTAAATTTTTTTTATTATTGACCTTAACTAGATATTAATTGCTAAACTTGATGCCCTTTTTTCTTTTTGCTTTACCCAAAATTGCTGTAGAGAAAGATGTATTCCTTTCCCCTTTGTAGCCACTTTGTACATATTTTAAGAAAATTGTTGCATCTCCCTCTTTCTTTTTAATAGAATAATCAGTCCCAGTTCCTTAAACCTTGTCACATGAGGTTGGGTTTTCTAGATTCTGATCATCTTTCTTATTACTTTCCTTAGAGTGGTTTATTTCAGTAATGTGAAAAACTGGATAAGTAATCTAGGCTGCTTTTGTTGAGCAGACCAGTAAAACATGTATTATGATTTTTGTTTATACATCCTCCCATATGGTTTTGCAACACCCTGATGCTGTTGAGTCGTTTTCAGCTTGTGATTGACTGTTATCTTTGGTGATATTCCTGAATCTTTTACAGTGGGTAATACTGTGGGGTTTTGTGGCTGATTAGTCCTACCCAACTGTAGAATTTTGCCACTGGACTTATTGACTTGTATCCTACTTATTCAAAATAATTTCTTCATTTTATCTAGACATTTGAAAATTCTGATCACATCCTTGTTTTGTTGCCACAAGCTTTTCCAGCTTTCTGTTGCTTGTGAATTTAGCAAATATGTTTTCTATTTCTTTAGCCAAATCATTAATCAAAATACTGAATTATATGCTGCTCTATGGAACGCCACTTGGGAAACCCCACTAGTTTGACAGCAAATCATCAGTAACTGTTTTCTGAGTAAGGCCATCATCTAAGAGTGATTTTTCTAGACCATGCTTCCCCTAGCTGTTTATGATAATATTATAATGTTCTTATTAAAACTATCTAGTCTTTTTTGCCTGCCTGCAATTTCTGTTACTCTATTGTACAGAGAAAACTGCCTGCATTGCTAGTTACTCCTCCTCTTCTAGATACTTAAATTGTTTTTTGATGAATTGTTGTAGTATTTCTATATCTAATTAGAAGTAAGCTTTCAGACCTTTCTTTCCCCTATTTTTAATAATAAACACTATGTTTGTGTTCAAAAGTTTAATGCTTCTGAGATTGCTTCAGTCTGTGCTCAGAGTATCTAAGCATGAATTTGATCAGGTGTAGTTATTTTGAAAACAACTAAGTTGCCTAAATTCTTTCAATCCTGTGTGTTCTTGTCGCTGGTGTTAGGTCTCCTAGTCTTCTGATCACAGCTGACCATCCATTTTAGGTAATTTAAATCTAGGGTTGTTTTTTTCAGATACCAGTAATATTTTAGCAGCATGTAGCTCACTGGGAATTCCAAAAGGTGTTTCAGAAGCTATATAAACACACAGGCATTTACCTGCTCCAAGCTCTTGAAGTCTGTGGCCAGATGGGTGCCAGTATTCAAGCTAGATTTGATACGTCTGCACTACATTGCCATTACATCAGTGAGTGCAATGTAAACACATCAATTTACCTTGAAGTTAGGAAGAATCACTGATATAGAATACTGGCTTACAGAGTTAATGAAAATCTGGTTTAAATGATTTAGTATTGCTAAAAATGCTTATATAGTACATAAAGCATTCTAGACATCAAATGAAAAAATATTCTTCAAAACATTTTTTCTTGAGTACAAAATGCTTTGCAGATCTCAAAGTGAATTTTTTCAATTTAATCAGATTTTATCCATCTGTGATTACTGATAATATAAACAACACATTCCTCTTACCATACTAAATGCTTCACCATTTGTTGTAATTGATAAACCTTTAGAACTTACTGTATTCATTGAAGCGTCCATTTGGAGTGACTCCACACAGTTACAGAAGGTATTTCCTGTCAGTGAAAGGTTTAATGTTGCCATATATGTTTTAGATAGCTGGCATGAAAAAGATACAGTACTTTGTACCTCAGATCCTATTCAATACAAAATAAAGAAGGATTTTTTTGAAGTATGAATGTTCTGAATCACTGGAGAGCTACTGCAATACAGAGGAGTTAAAAAACTCAAATATCTCACTCTTATGTATTGTTTTTAAACTACTGATCTCAAAGCATTTGGGGAGTAAGTGCTGTTATCTGCATTTTATACAGTTAGAGACGGAGATTAGGAAATTGCTTCAATTTTATTACTAACTGTAGAGGTTGCTAAACAGCTACTGTTTCAGTTAAGACATTTTATGATCAGCAGTTCCAATAATGTTCATTAGGGAGTATTCAAGGAACTGCTTAACAATGTCTCTGGATTGTTAATGTTGTTTTTTATTAATTGATACAGCACTGGGAAGGCAAATACTGTGCCAGAATTTTAAATGGGATGACTTAGTAATTACAGGCTGTTCAGCCTGATGCCAGTCCCTGGCAAAATAATGTAAGAGTGATATGGGACATTATTAGTAAAGTAATAATTGGGAATAATGTAATTTATGGCAGTTCTCATTGGTTTATGGAAAATATATCTTGTCAGACTAACTCAATAACTTTCTTATGATATATGAAGTTTGGTCGATGACTGTTGTAGTGCTGATGTAATGGATTTTTTTAGGGCATTTGTCATGGTACCGCACAACCTTTGATGAAAAAAATGAGAATAAAGCAAATTCAACTGGACAACTCATTAAAAGGAGCTAAAATTACTTATCTGGTAGTCTTAATATGCAAAATTTGAATAATTATCTAATAGAACCTCTTAAGAATTGTCAGGCCATGCTCTGTTTCCCATTTCTTTTAATGATGGGAAAATTATTAAAAAATCATTAATGGAAATTTTATGCAGATGGAATAAAGTTTGAGACTTTGGAAATAAAGGTGGCTTTTGAAGTGATCCATACATTGTGTCAGCTTCAGTAAAACTGAAGGTAAAATCGTATAAAACTCTATATATTCATTTTAGATATCTATTTTTTCATATATATGGACAAAGAATTTAGCTTTCATTTGCAGGATGAATCACTCTATCTGAAAAAAATAATGACTGAAAAGTATTTGGTGTATTTTAATAGATAATTAATTGAACGTAGGATTTCTCTATCATGCAGTAGCCAAAGGCCTAAAGATGGCCTAAAGAGAAACATCAAAAAGGGATCATGAAGTTATGCTGCTTCTGTGCCAGCAGTGATGTGATAACTTCCTGAATATCTGACTATGTGTGAAGATTCAGATTCATATCTCAAAAAGGAATAAGGAGGGGAAAAAGGCTTAGAGAATGATTAATGGATTGGACATTCTGTGCAGCAAGGTACTCAAGGGTTTGAACCTACTTCAGCAAAAATCATTTCTCCCGACCTGTATCTATATAAGGCACAGAATATGATACTGGTGAAACTTTCAGCATAGCAGTTATAAAAAAATAGAATGGTGGAAAGTTGGAAGTGAGGCAACAATAGACTCTAGGTGCACATTTTTATAGTAAAGGTAATAAGCCGTTGACATTGCTTATAAAGAATCATTATGGATTCTCTGTCTGGAGCTTTTAAAATCAAGATTCCTTGTTTTTTCTTCTGCAAAATATATTCTGCTTCAAGTAGGAATCTGTTTAGAGTGGAGCTATAGTTGTGTTATAGGAAGAAACAACTGAACATTGTAATTACTGGCTTTGTAATCTCTAAATTGATTTACTCAAGGCTACCTAGTAGGACACTGGCTGAAGTTACAACAGTAACTGCTCTTACTGATGCCCACGGTGCAGTAGAATTCGTTGTACCATACAGCTTCCTCCTAAAATGAGAAAGGCTGGGATTTCTAAAATACATTTCTTTAGACACAGATGTGCGTGTGAATCCTGCATTTATCCTCAGTGTGGGAGATTAAAGGAAGTGCTTTTTTCCCATCACCTTGCCCAGAAACAGTTATCAAGCTGTACTTTCAGTTGTGTGAGTGCAGCAGCACTGAAAGCCTACACGTGGCCAGCCTGAACCTCAGTCCTTTTTCTCTAAACAGGTGATGTCACTGTGGGAGAGCTCTTCTGAGAAACTAGGGCCAATCTCCCACATACACCCCATATCAGATGGAGAATTTGCTTTCCTCAGTGCCCTTGGAGCCATCAAACCTCTTTTCATTACAGCTTTTGGCCTTCCTATGCTGTGCTGGCTCCCAAAGTCATTACATTTTTTTCTGCTGAGAAGGAAATTCATGTTGATTTTTCATAATGCATGCTCAGTTTCAACCTGCAAGAATACTTTTTATTAATTATGATTCTTTCTTCCTTTATTTGTTTTTTTTTTTTTTTTTGTTAGGAATACCTGTGTGGGTTAAAAGATTCCTGTCACACAGATTTGGAATTTGTTATTGATACACAGAAAATGTGTATTGTTGAAAAACTAACATGTAGGGAAAGACTGTTCAGAGCCCTGACTTTGTGGGATCCTCAACATGCATCTGCTCCACGAGCTCAGAAGGCCAAATCCTTATGTCCTTGAGTATGAGATGTGCTCTTAAATTTTTCAGTCCTGCTCTCATAGAAATGGTTAGACATTATGAATAGCAAGAAAGTAACTTTTAAATAGTGAGGTTTTTTAAATGTGAGACTTGGCATGTAAGACTAGTCTGCCACAATCAAATTCTGCTGAAACTTTCCTTTTGGCTTTACTGTCATTCACAGGTAACCTATGTTTCAGAATCATGACTTAATGGTTCTAAGCATATTCATTACAGAGATATTAATTTTGACTGCACAGAATGGAAAAAGGCATTTTATCTTTTCTTCAGTTAATAACAAAATAGGTATCTTTAAATGTTGGAAGGTGATGATGGTAACAGAGACAAAATTATTGAGGTCCTTTGACATAAACAGAATGAAAAGTTCACTGCAGATTTTAAAGTTCCGTAAAGAATGCATATCCTGTGATCCATAGTATCAGTAGCAATCATCTGCTTATCAGGTTGAGATAAGACAAGAATAATCAATAATCTTATGTGAGAAATGTCTCTGTTTTCACACCTGTGAAACGAGATTAAAATGCATGAATGGGCTCTGAAGTCTGTCTTCTGATAAACTTTTGATTGTTTGGAAGCTGGCTTCTAGTTTGTCAGTGTCAGGTAAACTGATTTTATTTTAGGGTTTCTTTCATCTTTATATAATAATACAAGATTCTAATGGGGGTGGGAGGAAAAATATTTTTACCTTGGCTTTGGGCTAGTTTGGCTAACTCTGTCGCTGTGGCCAAAACCAGAATAAAACCTCCAATGGATTTAGGAGAGGTGATTTTCAAAGCAAACATGAATTATACAATAAGACAAGTCTCATGGAAAGACATGGGATTTGTGCTAAGAGATCTCTTGGTGCTTTTGTAAACTTCATCACCAAAAATGAGCCTCTTTGTTACAAACAACTATGTGAAAGTGAGTTTGTGAAGTTGTGCAACTGAATAAAGCATGAAAATAAACCTTTAAAGGAGAAAATTTCAAAAAGTCTTATACCTAACTGTTGTTATATTTTAAGTTTTCCTTATTCACTTTTTGTTCACTTTTATTATGAATTCTAGTTTCTCTGTAATGATGTCTTCGTATAATTTAAAAAAACAAAACTTCCTCACTTCATCAGGAAATGTTATCTGGCTGTGTAAACACAGGACTTAGACCATGAACTTTTATCATCTGACCTTGTCGTAGCACTGCTCCTCATTAAAATTGTCACTAACAGTCTCTGTGCTTCTCTTTTCTCGGTTGTAAACTGGGGCAGAGGTGTGAGCATGTAATTAGGTGCACGTATGCCAGGGCCAGCAGAGAGTGATAAAGGCTGTTACTGACGATTCTTTCTTAATGGGGGATTTCAGATTCAGAAAGTAACAAGAGCAGATGTGATTAAAAAAAAAAGCCACGAGTAGCAGCCAGATATAAAAATAGAGTTTAAATACAAACAAATCATTGTGTTACGCTCACTTTCATCATGACAGACAACCTTTCACTACTACAATATATACACAGCAATTAAAGCTGCAAAATCCTGGAGCAGATCCACAGCAGGGATAAATTCTCCTAGCTCCATGACAACAGAACTCTGATAACTTGTACCTGACAAAAGCCTGCTCTTCACTGAACAACTCCACCTCTTTCAAGGTGCAATTCACCTTTTTTTTTAGAGGAATATTTGCCTCCTCTGTTGCAGGCTTAGTAAGTAAATCCTACATAAAGGGCTTGGAAGGTAAATAGGTCTTGTGCTGCTTTGCTGCATTGGAGTATTTCACCTGCTGTGTTGTGGTTATGTTGGGATGGCTTTGCTAACTAATGTGAAAGTCAGCTGGTGTCCCTTGAGATGCTGTAATTAAGATACAGCAGATGTTGAAACTTTTCTCCAGAAAGTACCAATGATTAAGATATCATGTGTACTAGACACATACATTTGCTTAGATACAAGGGAGAATACAGGTAGCACGTGAGGTCCCTGTGCCATAAGACAAGGAAGAAAATACAGTGCACGCTGGGAGGTTTGGTTGACAGGCTCATAGCAGCAGAATTAACTTGGGAAGTGTCTGGCTGATAAAAAGCAAAAATGTTGCTGATTTTGGAAGCTGGAAGGTATGTAGAGAGTTTGGACTTTGGCAAAAAAACCTACTTGATTGATCCAAGGAGGAGACAGCAGCTTAATTTTTTAATGCATTCTTCTTTACTCACTTTGATTACTGCATATCATCTTGCTTTGCTCTGTAACCAAATTCAGACAGAGACACTTTGGAGAAAAGTTGAGGTTGTCTTTCTCTCTCTGCCTTGGAAGTTCTGGGATGCTGATGTTCCAGTCTGGTTGCCTCTGCAGCAGCAAATTGCTGCTCAGGTACTGTTTATGCAAGCTTTTGTTCAAAACCTGAGTTTTAAGACTCAGAAAATGCATTTGGACTCTGTAATGTTGAAGTGTTTGCTCCAGTGGTGGATAAAGAGACTTTAATATGTTTAATTAAAACTTCACAACTCTTTTCACATTAACAGGTGGTGCTACCACCCTGCAAGAACTGTGAAGTGTTATTAGTGATCAAAATATCTACTGTACCTGTATCTCAGTTTTCTTACATTACTGGCATATTAGCTCTGTCTTGTCTAAATTCCAATTTAAACAATTATGTGCTGCCCACCTTAATTCTAGCGCCTTCCTATGCACTCAGCACTCCTGTCGGCTTCTCTACTTATCCTTTATTTCTGCTCTAACCTGCTGAACAGTTACAGTGAGCTCTCAAGCTATGAAGCCCTAGTCATGATTCCTATGTATAACCTACACGATAATTTTTGCAGCACTTCCCTTGGACAAAAGGCAACATATAAGTCACTCCTTCCCAGTACAGATATAATTTCAGATGTAAATATAAAGAACTAAGGTGAGCTAAGCCAATGGTTTTGGATGCTTTCTTGGCCCTGTGCAGTCAGTATGCTTTTATATGTGTTTTAGTTGCAGTAAACGAAATGTGTTCAGACTTGAAAAAAATTTACAGTTTAAAATCACCTGTAATCCTTCCAAAGCATGAGATATAGTTCTGTAAAGGTCTCACTCTTCAGCTAATTAGTATAGCAAAAATATTTTCCATTTCTGTAACATTTTTCTCCTAAACACTGCAAAACATTTTATAAATTTTAATGAATTTATATTTGAGATATCGTGATGATATGGGTTATAATCATAACCTTCATTTGGGAGAGGAATGTACTGGATCTCAGAGGAAAGTTAAATGACTCAGAGAGGAAACTTTGAAGTACTGGCAAATCCAACTTTGAAGTCTTCTTCTCTCTGAAATGTAGGATCTTTTGTCATTTTTGTAAAACAGGGTTCTCAAAATGCAATTTGCAATTTCAAAGGGAGCCAGAAGAGTGTTTATATTAGCCCAGAGATACCTAAACATTTTAGGTATGTCTGAAGACATTTCTTTAGGCCAGCACAGCAACGAATCACTTCCTGCAGTCAGCAATTACAATCAGTTCTCACTTGGCCATCCTGTAGAAACTGAGCTGTTATTAGAAATAGAAGATGATAAACTGTTTCCTGGTCACTGTAAACACCTGAGCAGAGATAGGCTGAATCTGGATTGTTACCTCCTGGCACCTTTATTTCCTTTGTATTTTGTACTTAGAGTAACATGATGAGATTTTGATCTATAACTAAGTCTTCTAAGCTCTCCTAAGCTAGAGGGAAATGTTTCTGGTCGTGTCACTCCCACAAATAAAAAGCCTAAGGACTGGCAGAAGAAATGCACCTTACTTCAGATCAGAGTTACTTTTCTTGGTTCAATTGGAGACCTAACAGAAGATTAACAGAGCTGAATTTAGCTTCACGTTCAAGTTAGTTGCATTTATTCCTCTGTCAGATTGTATTCCCATCATGATTTTAAGTATTAGCTGCAAAAGGAAGAATAGAATTGAGAAGAAGAGATTACACCCTGTACTTTCTGTATTTCCAGAGCAGGACTTTTCCTCCAGCCTGGCTGTGTGGCCTTGGACTTCCTCTGCAGCAAAAACACTGTCACAAAGTTAATTTCTTCTCATAGCTGAACTCTTTTTTTTTTTTGCCTTCATCTGTATTTCAGCTTTATTCACTGCACTACGTGCTGCAAAAAATTCAGATATTCAGGAGAGTCTGCTACAAGATGCCACAGTGTACTGCTGCAGTCACAAAGCAAAGCTGACGCTGAGAGTACATATGGTCTTTATTGGAGGATAATAAGGAAAATACAAGAATGTGGTTATGTAAGTCAGTGATGTGCAACTTAACCACTGGTATGAAGTGATCATGAGGATCATGACCAGTTGTTTTACAAAGAAGATTAATTCTTTCTTTAGAAAGAAAGAAGGGCACAGGTGCACAATATCTGGGAATAAATGGATTATAGAGGGAGATTGGGAACTTTCCCTCACACTAGTAACACTTGCATGTTTTATGAACTAGAAAATCCCTCTCTTAGGAGGCCTCCTATGTGCTGATTTAACTTGTTCATTCCTTTTATTTAGCTTTAAAGTTAGCTGCTATTTCAGATCTGAAGAAAGGTTTAGATACCTGAAAGACCCTCTAGTTTTTACAGCTATCCCCTTAGTAAAAAAGTTAACTGCTTATCATCCTGGATGATCATGGCTGTAACAGTAATTGAGAAGAATCACTTGTTTGTTTTAATGTTGAGATCTTCAAGTACATTGTGTTTTTTCAGCAAAGTAACATCTCTGTGAAGTTACAAAACTCAAGCTTATTTAAAGCCTTAAATGCTTACACAAAGGACAAGAGACAGTTTAGAAACCTGGTTATGGTTTAAACTTCTGTTGTCGCAGGATGAAATGTTCATCAACCAGTGTAAGAATAATAACAAAAAATCAAAATTTGATTCTCTATCTTAATGCCCTTTTTGTTGGCACATCAGAGAACAGAAAAAAAAGGCCGTTGACTGGAATTTAAAGAGATGTCCCTGACACTCAGACATGGATTGCATGAACAAGTTGCACATACAGATCTAAAAGTTGTATTTACCAGCCTATAGTTCCTTTACATCAGGTATCCAGTGTGTGCTGGTGAATGTGACCTTAAAACAGCAAAATAGATTAGATGCCTTGCTCTACAATACAGTTTTGTGTCGTGGTCACTCTTCAAGTTCTTTATTCAGGTTTCACTGAACAGCTATAAGGACAGATGAGAATTTAAACGCACATTAAAGATGTGTACCAAATTGTGATGCAGATATCGGTTCCACTGTGCTCAAATAACGGAATGAAAATCATGGAGAGGAAATAGATTAGGGCTTTACACTAACAAATATGGCCTCAATGTTGTCTTGGGCTTGTTTGGCGAGCAGTGGACTGGAGTGGTCTGTTAACATTTCCATTGGTTGTTCTGCAATGCAACATCAAGAGGGTTTCAACGCAGAAAGTCCACATTCTTTTAATCATAAATAAAGCTTTTTTGGGCAGGGACCTGGAACATTTGCTGCTTTGTGAAGAATGACGAACACGTGGCACTTTGTAAATAATATATGATAAAAATAAAGCATGAGTAACCATGCTAAAAAAGAGACCGAAATATGCATTGATAAATATCAATGATAGGACTAGGATTACCTAATGAGCTGTTACTTATTTGCCACATGACTTTAGAGTTTTAGCTCCTAAAGAAAGGGCTTCTATGAAATCAGTTTCAAAAAATAGTAAAAATACAGTGCAAACACTTAGGCAAAATTTGGCAAAACATAGAAACTTTTCAAAAGAAGGGAATGAGAAAAATGCAATAACTGACAAAGTACAGTTTGAATAAAAGCACAGAGTTTGAATTCTTTCTCCTTATAGTCTGTCAGTAAAAGTAATCAATTTCTGTGAGAGGAGAAAGTACATATGCTCTGTGATGATCTGCATTGTACTGAGCATCACTATGATAAAACTCTTTGTACTGTTGCCTTGATGAAGTGCATTTCACTGATTCAATGCATATAGTAAATGTTTTGCCAGAGAGTAAAGTGTTATTTTGAGCTGTTAATGAAAATTCCCATCAGGATTTTAGAGGGTTGCATAAGGATGAGAAAGGGAACTTAATATGTTTAACTGAAATGGTTTTTGTAGATCTTATTTGTATTTTTGTTTTCTGTTATTTTACAACTAAGAAATGAACTCTATAAAATATCCTCTGACAGTTCAGTCTTATGTGAGAGTAGAACACCAGAAACTTGTAGATTTTGAAGATGTATTCAAAATGAAGTCATACAACTCAGGAATTTTAATTTTAAAAAAATGATGTCAAGAAATAAAATCCTTCTTGTGTTCTGAGGGTTTTCTCTCCCTGTGGAACTGACTTTTTTTTTTTTTTTTTACAACTTTAAAATGAAATTCAGAGACTCCTATCCTGTGAATATTCATACAAGCTAAGGTTGGGTCTGATCCTGCCCATGTATACCAAGTACATTACTTATGTCTTTGAGCAGTCAAAGTAACCACTTAGTTTTTTCCGTGCTACTGTATAGTTCTGTGGGTAATAAATAGGATCAGATTATAATACTGTCATGAGAAAAATGCCATTGATTACTTGGATAACCTCTTCCCTATAGTAAATTGAGCTGCTTCTTCCCAGTCCAGCTCTGAGCTCCAGCCTGTGAGTGGTCACAGAAGGCACCGAGCTGCAGAGACACCATTGTGATAGACTTCATGTGTCACTCCTGTGTCTCCACTGCTTATTTCTCTTGTATTTTAGACAAATAACATACCGGCACAAATTTGGCTGCCTACTCTGTCAGTAACATCTAATCTATCTGTCTTGGTTATCTCAAGTGATCTCCATATGAATCCTTTTATTTATAATTTTTTTCACCAGGAAGAAACTTTTAGCTGTGCACATTTTATTATTCTGCTACATCCAGATAGCAATTCATATATTAATCTTCAACAGCTGGTGACACATGTATTCCATGGATGGCAGGGTACGCTTCTATATATATGAACAAAAAAAAAAGGAGGAGAGAAAGGGTACAAGAAAGAAGAGAAAGAGAGTGATTGTCACTGGAAATAATTATAATTTTCATGACAAATTGTAGCACATTATTTATTGGCCCTATTAAATCTTGACAGGGGTATGTACCAGCAGCATTTCCTGTAATTGTTTAGTACACACAACGTGATCCAGACTTCAGATAACTTGTGGTATCTGATGATTTTGAAACCATATAACAGTAGAGTGATGCTCTTTTTGCTGTAGAAGTTCCCTGTGCAAGATTCAGACCAATAGCTTTGGGAATATTGTCACCAAATTCACTTTACTATTTTCCTCATACAAAGCCACACTAATGATAGAGAAATGCTTTGTTTGGTGAAACATACTTTCAGGTAATGGCTTTGCTTATAGTGACAGGAAATTGCAATGATCCAGGAATAATTTTCAGGACTGTAAAATTTTTTGCAGCAATTAGCAGGAGCCTGCAGAACACTTCACTGAGGGTTAGAATCAGAAAGAGCTGAGCTGACTAATGGACCAATGTGTGAAAAGTAATAAAGAGGTCATCTATCCTAGAGGACTAGAAAATGGTGCTCCAAATTCCCAGGATTTTAGAGAGAAGTCAGGTATTTTTCCATCAGATTGTCTACAAAATTCCAGAGTAAAAGTTTTTCTTTTTTTTTTTTTCTTACCTTATTTAATATATTTGATTATGGGAGACTTATTTAGAGATTTCTCTGTCTCCCACCTGAAGCTGGGAACACTCAGCATCTTGGATGGAGCTGCTGCCCTCTGATAGGAGGGTGCTTGAGTACAGTTGTAAGTATATGATGGCTACTGGTAGAGAAGAGCAGTGTCATAGAGGGAAATGGGCTTGTTAACTGATGTGATGCATTTGCAGACCTGTCCTCACCTACAACTGTTTTTCCTGTTTTATCTTAACCATATAACACCGTGCCAGGGTACTGTTCTTCTCAGTGTTGGAAAAGCTGGCAGGAGAAATCTCAAAAGCTTGAATAGAAGGATGTCTTGAACTGTAGGCAAGTTGCAGGGAGCTGTCCAGATGTGCTGGTGAATTGTAGCAGACTTAATTAGCAAGAAGCAATATGGCAGCCATTTCAATCATAGGCAAGCTTGGTCTTTATACCTTACAGCCCCAGAGAAGATACCTAAAGCAGCTATTTGCACGTTCCAGGCAGAAAATACATTTTAGTTTGGTGATGAGGTGAGGGGCTGTCTCTTTTGTCTGTTTCTCTGATTTCGTGCTGCAAAAGGGTGAGTTCTGGTAGGCACATGGCTATAGTTCAGTGACCCAGTCCCCATCTTGCCATGGTAGGGTGAGAACTGGCCTGCTAAGGAAATGAGTAATGAAAAATAGGGGGGGGGAAGCGAATTAAATCAAAATAGTAAATGACTTTGTTTTAGTTCTAGCCGAAAGACCAAAAATTAATTATGTGGGTGATTACTAGGGTTCTTATAACACTCTCTTTCTTACAGTGCAGGGGCACAGAAATCAGATGTGAGGTAGAGAATAATTCTATGATTCTGTGATTCTATGATTCTATGATAAAAGCCAATATTTTTAATTGATCCAGTTTTCCATTGCGTAGAACAGCAAATCATTCTTTTGGGGATTTCTTTTGGAGATGAAAAAGGGAAGTGGAATGAGATGTGTCCTCAAGGTTTCTGAAATATTAAACCTTCAAGGCTTCGTATGCATTCCTTAAAGATGTACAACAGTACAGTGGTGCTTTCTAAAAGCAAACGCCAGACTAAAATTGCAGAAGAGTGAATGTAATTAATGGGAAGATCCTGCTCTGTGATATAAGTATGAAAACAAATCTAAGTGCTAGACCTGTGATTGCAAGCAACTGGAACAATGAGAGATAAGAGTTCAACCTTTAAAGTCAGGAAAAAGAATTAGAAATGAACCAGAATGAAAAACAGGATCATATAAGAAATTATAAGAAAGCATAGCTGAAAAGTGATCATAAGTAAATATAGTTAAAATTATAATGGCTCTGAACTGAACAAAATCTGGAAAAAGACTAAGGCTGGATCACATGGTATTAAAATTCCAGTAGATTTCTTAGTCCTTTGCTCTGGTAACACAATAAAAAAAGATATTACTTTAAATGATTAAGTTACTAGGTACAAGTTTGATTTGTGCCTCTGTGTTTACTTGTTTCTGCAGAAGCATATGAATTCAAACTGTCCTGTGTCATGAGCGAGACACTCAAGCAAGTGCGAATGTTATTCTTCTCAATGTTAATCCTGTATTGTCACCCTGAAAATACTCTACTAGATGCTTCAGAAAAGGGGCCAAGGAACATTACAGAGGCTAATTATGAAGCAACTTGATTAAGGTAAGTCCTCTCTTAATAACTCTGTTAGGGATTGACTAAGGCCCTGAGTTATATGAGTTTATAGAATTAGCTTTACAAGCCAGAAGGCACGAGAAATCCAGCATCCTGTTTAATACAAGCTAGAGAAACTCATCTAATAATTCCTGTATGAAGCCTACAACTATTTAAATATAAACGTATATGATTAAAGCCAGACAGTTTTTATTTGAAAATGACAGGAGGAGTAAGAAGATAACTGCAATTTTTGACTTACAGGATTATTGTGAGCCATCAGTCTGATGCAGTCATGAAACAAAGTAAATAATGACTTGAGATTTATGTCAAGCCAGAAATTTCCAGTGGAGCTGCAAAAGAAACTTTCAATGTCTTTTCATAAGGTGTTAGAGAGATTTAATTTGGAAAATTGTGAATAATTCTTATCACTCAGGTTAAAAAAAGATAACTTTAAGGCAATAGACATCTTTGTTTTTAAGAGGATGCCAAAAGAATAGAGCTTGAAAAATGAAGATAAATTTAACTATTTGAAAAACTGTAGCAAGTATTTTAAATTTTCTAATTCTTAGTTTTCTTGTCAGTTAAAAAGAGCTAAAATTTATGACATGTTTTCTGGCTCCAGTGGGTCTTCACTTATACTCAGAATTGGTTCTGAACAAGATCTTAATGTTTCAAGAGAAAAAACAGTTGCCAGGTATTATTAATTTAATTTCTCTACAAAATTTATAGACATTATTTTTCATAATTGTGAGTCGGAGTCTCTTTTTATATGCAAGAGCTGTGCAGGAGACAAGTAATACTGCACACTCATACCTTCTTGATGTATGCAAATTATTGGTTTTTTAGGGATTAGGTGTTGCAACTGCAATCTTACAAAAACCTGTAAATTAAAATGAAAGAAAATTACTTTAAAACTGCCTTGTTCATTGAGCATTTATCTTTCTATCAGACGAGAAAATAAAGTAAAAAGAAACTCAGAAAAGCCTGAGGCATCAGTGAAACTTCTTATCATAACAAATGATCCAAATACTTCTGACTTGCTAGTTCTGAAAATCAATGAATAGTGACAATATCTTTTAAGAAGATTGCAATGCTTAATATTAAGTTTTCTTATCTTCCTGAGGACAAAATCCTGGTTTTTGGTAAATGACTGTTTCATTAATGCCTCTAATGAGAGCATGATCAAACCTCAAGAGCCTAATTTGGAAAAGTATTATCTTTTAAGCATCACCAAGAAGTTGTTCAAATTAGCTGGATCACACTATGGAACAATAATCCGTACTTGTGTTTGCCTCTTCGTGTCCGTGCGTGCTGTATGTATAAAGGAATATTTAATTCTATTTTAAAAAAAATCATGGGATGTTTTCAGTGAGCATTAGTGCAAAAAAAGGTACCACTTCTTGAACAGCAAGGAGAACTGCTTAGGCAATCATTTATGCTCACTGTTGGCATCCTGTAATAGATGTCATTTTTATCAGCCAAATGTGCCACAGTGCAGTCTATTGTTTCTTTTACACAAAATTGCCATTTTTTCAAGCCATGCTTTTGATACGATACATCTCAAGTTTATGGGAGGAAACTGTGTGTCTGGATTCTGTTTTTTGTAGCTTCCTTGTTTATATATGAATAAAATAATTTTAAGTGCTACCAAATTCAAAGAACTGATTTCATATAGTTGTATATATATGACAATAAACTAATTGCTTCGTATTTGAGGCGGTTCTTTGAGTTCCTCTTTGATGGGAAACCTTGTCTGGCTTGGACACAGACAGGCTTGACAGATTGAGGACTTCTTTTTTGCATGGGCATTGGTACATGGCTGTTCTTTCTTGGTGGAGTAGTTTGCCTGTTTAATTCCTGTGATCCTATAAGGACATTATAAGACAGTGCTAGACAGTGCTCAGAGTTGAGCCAAGAATTGCTTTTCTTTCAGCAAACTGTGAGGAGCTGATTGAGGAAGCAGTTGTAAGTGATGCCTAGATATTTAGTCTTGACAGCACGACTACCATCAATATGTTCTATGTTTAGACAGTGTTTTCTGCTCTCATAGCCTTTCAGCATGTCGCAGTCTATCACTGCTGTGGTTCAAGTGAATAGTAATACAGGCTTAGCACTGTGCTTTTCCAATTTGATCTGAGAATTTCAATCTGCAGAGATTCCGTCTTAGTCTTTTTTTTTAAATGGTTAACTTTTCACTCTCATCTGAACTGAGTTTTCTTTAACACACAGTACAATACTTTCCTCTACTTGGTTTTCCTTTATAGTTTACTGAGTTTACAGCATCCCACTAATTGCGTCTTACAGGTTTCTCCTGCACCTTTTAAATCAACACTTCATTTAGAGATAGACACTCTAGTCTTCGTAATTTTCTGTTAAACTTGTACCTAATATTTTCTATGTCATATTTGGAAGATGCAATGTTCCCATGACTTCATCCTAAAAGATGGAACAACCGAAACCATAAGTTTTTTTACTCTGACTTTCCATAATACCCTAGGTCAAAAGTTTTTTGTTGCCGGTAGCCTGGAATTCACATTTTTTTAAGTGATGACAAATCTATCCTGTGTTAACTCCCTCATTGGATCCACACCATTTTCTCGTCTCTACATAAAGATTTTGCTTCCATGTTTGTCCCCACATGAGGTACTGGGATCATTTCAAGGACTGCTACAATAGTTCCCTCATCTTCAGTTTCCTGGCTAACACTCTATATTTTTCCACTGGAGCTGTCCGTTAGTCTTCCTTATAAAATTGGCATCCATCAACAAATGATCCTCATAGCCTCTGCAGCATTTCCCAGGGTTCAGTCCTGATGCCTGCTGAGATGTCACACCCGTTTCCAGTGGGCCCTCACTATTCCTCATCCAGTCACAGTTCAGTAACACAAGCCTAATGTATGTATATGATTGCTTAAATAAAATAAGCAATTTTTAGGTCTCAAAATGAAGAACCAGTTCAAGGGAGCTCAGTAGTTATGATCTTCTTAAGAAATACATTATTTGCCATTAGTATTCTAGGCTGATGTATGTGATGACTCCTTTAGAGCAGTGTATCGTGCACTTTTATTAAGACTGAGATTAAATAAACTGAACTTTGAGAATGAGTTGGAAACCAGCATTTCAGCGAAGACAGTGTTGCTTGCAGCCATGGAGGAATCATACAGATATTTCTTTGTGTGAACTGCTGTAGAATCAAGGCTGCTATTTCATGTTCACTTCACATGTGCCTGATGTTATATAAGCAAGATCTATTTTAAAAAGCCTACAACGTTTTAATATGCAGAACGACATTGGAGAAATACAGAATGATTAAAGAGGGATCACTGTTTTGTAAACAGGTTGCGATTATCATTACAGCCTTTGCATCAATTAAAAGGTTATTTTGCTATACAGATTTGTAGGAAGGGTACTGTTATGTAAGGAGAAACTGCTTACTGTTTTCGCTCTGTTTGTCAGTCTGTGTATTCCCTCTGTAACTGGCTCTGTACAAAACTGATGGGAAAATGAACTGATTTTTCATGCTTTCACTCTGTTTTATAGCTATTACAGGATAACTATGGGTGAATGCACCCTGCAGTTCAAGGAACTAGGAAAAAAAAAATTGCTTCTGCTGTTTTGGCTTAAGGATCATGAAATGGGCATGGATGTATGTAGTTCATTAGACTGCATGCATAAAAACACAAGTCAAAACCTAATATATTTTATTCATCTTCCTTTGTCCTCAGAGAGGCTGTTTGTCATTTTTAATGTTCTCCTGAGGAATGTCCTGCCTGTGTTTCCTTATATCTAACCATGAACACCAAAGAAAAGAGAGATGTCAAGAAAGAACTGGGAGTCTTAAGAAATGCTGAATAGCTCCAAGCTTTCCAAGAGTTTCTCTATATGGGAAAATCCTGCAGATTTTTACGATTAGTTTCTTTCACCAGAGCAACATCCACATCCTGTTGTGCATTTCTGAAGCTGAATATCAGAATATCTAAACGGGGCTGAACTGCTGCAGCCAGGAGATGTGTATGCAGGGGAACACAGTGTTCATTATCACTGACGGCAGGTTGCATTACAATCTGGCTGGTGACCCAGATGTACACAATAACTGCTTACCCATGTACAATATGCTTGTTTCTGGTAGCTTAGTAACCAATGGAAATCAGAGATCAGAAACTGTCACTTTGAAAGAGCAGAGAGTAATCTAAATCCACCTGAGGCTGGTTCACAGGCACTATGTGCTTCCACTCCTTAAGCAACCTAATACCCAGTACATTAGACTGAAATGCCATGTTACTGTTTGTGTCAGTGGGAATTATGCATGCACTAATGAGAAGGCAGTGTTAGGTGACTTTTTATGCCTCTGTGTGTGTGGGAAGTGTTGTGTCTTTGGAGTTTTTTTTTTGGTTTTGCTTTATTTCCTACCCATGGACAAAACTCAGATTTCTTCTACATGAGTTTCAAAAGCAGGAAAGTAATATCCAGTACCAAAAGCATCATGCCAAGAGACAGGAAGTTGAATTTCCGTTCCCAGCTCTGCCACTGATTTGCTGCTGTGTGATCTTGGAGAGGACATTCAGCACAAGATTCAAGTGAGTGCATTCATCTGAAAGGGTGATCCTAACTCCTGGTAAAGACTGAGTTAGTGCAAGCAGTGGGGTTCAGGACATAATTCACTTTGCCCTAAAGTAGATGTCATGAATATCTGATAAATGTTCGTAGGAACATCTAGCTCCATGCACAAATGGGATGGATAGGCTGTAATGGAGAGGAAAAAGCAGCATTGACTGGCTCAAGGCAGGAATCCTTTATGCTGCTCTTGCTACCAAAGACAACGTGGCATCAAACCCAGTTTCTTAGACTTAGACTGGCCTTCAATTTCTGTGCCTTAGTTTGTTTTGTTTAAATGGAAATTATTTTACTATCCTGTGTCAGTGAGTAGCTGGAACTAATGTATTGTCTGAGGACAAATGTTTACCACACTTAACATATACACAGTAATTCATGGCTACAGATCAGTTCAAAAGCTGAGTGTGTTTATGTGATAGCTGTTTGTTATGCTTTTACAGCAACAGAATCTGGATGGCCTTAGTGCTGAACAGTATTTACCTTATGACATAATTAAATACAATGATTTTTTTGTTCCTATGAATGAATGATTAAAAAGGAACTTCTAAAGCAAATAAGCAGCTATGTGAGTAAGATTCTGATGTTCTGCAGTTACTCACATGTTACAGAGATGACACAGGTAGGAATATCCATGGAATTGTGGCTGGACTACGTCAACACGCTGAGACTGTACAGCTGTCCAAAGCATAACCTCAGCCTCACAGCCAGTTCTGAAAAAACAGCAGCTTCTTTCAGGAGTTTAAGTGAGCAAAGGAGCTATGAAAAATCTTTTTCTTAGCCGAAAATATCTTTTATGGGGCTGAGCTCTTTAAAGGCGACTTGGAAACTCTAAACACTTTTTTTTCCATTAACATTCACAGAAATTGTGTACCTCAACTTATAGGGCAGCTTTGATTGTCTCAACCATAAACCTAATCTATATACTTAGTCACTTTAGCTTGCTCTCTTGTTGTTTTACATTAGTGAAACCCACTGTGGGGAACAGTCTCCTGAAAAAGACTATTTGCAGCAACCATCAGCTAAAACCAGTTTTATTCTTCATGTCATTTAACCTTACCCACATAATTTATAAAGAGGTTCCTGCTATCAGCTGTTTAGCTTAATAGCCCTTAGTGCTCTTCTGGCACTGTATGCCAAGAGGCATTGGGCTGTCAAAGCTAATATACGCATCATTACACATCATGAGAAATAAAGAAGTAATAATATAGCAGAGGGGAGACTGAAGTACAGAGATTAAGTGGAGGAAGAATCTGGGCACTTTTCATGCTATTAATTACGACTTAAGTATTAATAGCAGCATTTTTTTCATTCCTAGATGCCCCAGACAAGGACAGGACATATTTGGACGAGGCGTTGTAACTCAGTCTGTGTCTTAATGGTTTAGAGTTCATGATAAATGGACGGAAGGTGGGAAAAGGAAGTATTGACTCCATTTTAGAGGGGAACTGAGGCACAGAATTGAAAGTAGATGCCCAAGATCACACAGGAGTTTTGTGGGAGTCAGAAGTGGATTTCAGACATGCTTAGGCTCCAAGCCGTATTTTAATAAGCCTTAGCTCTGAACCACTTGAACACTGCATCCTCGCTCAGGTATTTGATTCCTTGAGGCTTTTCTGCCTCTCTAGTCTACTGAAACTTGGGAGAAAAGGATTTCTAAAGAACCTACAGAGCAAACTGGGCTCTCTAATCACTGCATATATTTTGATTTTCATTCTTCTAGCTGTGTCAAAAATGTTTTGGGGTCAACTTGTCTCCTGAAAAACAACACAAAAGCATAAAATGTCTGTATTTTGTATGCATCCTGAATACTTGTGTCAGATCATAATAGTATGTATCAGGCAGATTAAAAGCTGCCAATCAGCTTTTTCTGACTATATAGAAAGGGTATAGAAAAGGCAAGGAAAGTGGCGGAGGTGTTTTTTCTAGTCTTGGACATCAAACTTGAGGACATAAGTGTATATACAGTATCTGTCCAGAAGATTTTTGTGACAAGAACACTGATTGGTTAAATTGAATGATTTTTCAAAAGGAAAAAGAACACTGCAGCCTTAATTTCCCACTGCCTGGCCAGTGCTATAATGCACTTTGTAAAAATTTTTACTGATGTTACAGAAATAGTTATTTTATTTTATAGAGATGTAATTGTTGGATGCTTACATTCTTTATCATCAAAGGCATTAAGAATTGAATGTTATTAATGTTCAATAGATGGAAACTGTCACCAAATTTGAATAGTTATGCTTTGCACTCATTTTGCCTAATTGTAAATGGCTAAAGAATATCTATGGCAACAGATCAGATGTTTATGTTATTGAATGTGGATGCATTGTGAGTACGATTTCCAAACTGGTTAGCAAATGAGTGCAATATGATTGCTAATCTTTTGTGTCTGCAAAATAACTATGTCTGTGATTTCAGAATACAGTTCCCAAATTGCTGCAATCCCCAGTTGTTTTGGGGAAAACTCCTTCGAAATGTAGGAACTCTGATTCAAGGCTGAAATCATCTGTTCTGATTGCGTGTTGTGTATAAGTGAAATCCGCTGTGGCACAGCTTGTCCCACAAGGCCTTTATAATGAAAATAAGGAAAGTTTCCACAGTCTTATAATTTCCCAAATTTATAGGGACTTTACCAGTTGTGTGGCATATGAATATTCAGGTCTCTTCCCCGATTTGTCAAAATATGCTATGAATAATTTATAGCTTTAGACTGAAGTCTTGTCGTTTCAGCTTTGAAGTGAATGCATCAACACTGACTTCTCTATTTCCTAGTATTAAAGCTGTATCTTAAATATTCTTTTTTCTAAATTGCCAACTTAACTGAGGAGGACACCAATGTATATATGTACTTGGTGATACTATAACAGTGTTTGTTAAAAGGGAATTTAATACCATCTGTAAATTGTTATCTGCAAAACCAGAATCCTTCCTGTGCTTGGTCTCTGCAGAAGAGATTAGCAAATCCATTGTTTATCCAACACACTGAAACCTGACTGCAAAGAACATTAAGCTACATGAGGTTCCAGCATTTGGTTCTCTCCCATCAGGCATGAACTGGACTGTTTTATCACATCTTTTTTAATTTCTAGAAATGTGTTTCTGTTTCATACATAGAAATTTCTCTCTCTTTAAGAAGGCAATTAAAGTGTGAGGTATGTACACTTGTATGTGTGATGTCAGATCGGTGCCACACTTCATGACTAAAGCTTTAATTATAGAAGGCAATGGAAAACAAAGATTCTGGTAAGGTGCTGCTCAGTTGAGTCTTGGTCTTTCTTGTTGCTTGTAGAGAATACCTGGGCTGTACCGTATTTTGTTCTTCGTTTAATTTTGAAGTTAACAAAGCTACATTTTGAAATAATTATTGACAGGCTTGTTTACAGGGAAAAAAGTTTTTAGGAGAGAACTAGAAGAATGGCCTGAGAGTTTTCTTTCTTTAATATTGCAATATAACAATAGTTACAATGATTTCCAGAATATATAAATTATCTGAGCATCTGTGGGCCTCTTTTCTTATGCGGTTAGCCCACATGCACTTTCAGTTGCAATGTTGTATTTAGCAGCACAGTGCTTTATTTTCTATTTGTAGAGAAACCTGCCAGGCATTACTGGGATCACTTTTATTTTGATATCAGAAAAACAACAAGAGCATCTCTGCACCCTAGTGAACGTTTGTTTAGCTGAAGCCCCAAACACTGGCATCAAGTGATTCAAAGACAGTCTATTTTCATTTTAAAAAGAAAAAGTTGAGTAAACTGAAGGCTGGGAACCTGTAAGTTAATTGTTTAAAATTATAACCATAATTCTTTATCTTAACGTTCTTGGGGTGTGGCTCAATTTGCATGGTTAAGTGTTTCTGAACTGTTGCAGCCTTCAGTGGCTCTGCAGTGAAGACAGATGCAAGGGACTGATTCTACATGGGTTGGTACATGGAAGGAGGAGGCAGTGTAGTGATGGCCAAGCCTACCCATCTGGATTTCACATGTAGAAATCAAGCTTCATAATGCTTCACACAGGGAGTGCATTTAGTCCCAGATCAGAGCACATGAAGAATTAAGCTTCACACAGTGAGGACATGCTAGGCTTTTACAGACAAGTTGTTCCCTTGGGCATGTTAACAGAACTGGTAGAGATCATGATGCAGCTGCAGCTTTCAGGTAGGATTTCTGTTGAGGTTGCTGGACTTCATCTCTTCAAGCACAGGGCAGTAGCAGGGAGCAGTCCCTAAGCAAGTGGCTCTGGTTCTTGGAGGAGGTGCAGCTCTAGCTGCAGCTCTAGATGTTGCTGTGGAAACTAAAGGTTGAACCGGATCAGGTTCTCTATTCTTATCATCTGTCACCCTAAGCAACTCATTCGGATGGAGAAGCCAGGAAGGACAGAGTAGATGTGCCTCAGCCACACATCTCAGCTTCGGTAAAAGAACAGAGGAAGTTGCGGGAGGGAGATACATAATTGTGGAGGCTTTGGAACAATTTCACCGGAACTGGGAAAGAAGTGCAAGGCTTGTGTGGGAAAGCTCATACATGTCTAAATTGAGGTGTTTGGAGGATCACAGCAGTTTCTTTTCGATTTACCCACGGAATCTGAAGATTGGCTTTCTCTTTTCTGCTATGTACATGTTCTATTTTTATCTTTCTGCTCTCTGCTTAGGAACTTTTTTTCTGTTATATGCTTCTCCTTCTCCCTGATTCTCCTCTGGTCTGCAGTTTATATGTTTCAAAGAGCTAAGTTACGATAAAAATGCTACGGTATAATATATATTTATGAATCTGCTGCAGGTATGAGGGGCTCAGTGGTCTGCACAACGATAAGTAACAAACAATTTGGTAAAGAGGAGGAAACCAGTATTTAATCTCTGACATAAGGAAACTATTACAGTTTGACTTGTATATTATACAATCTGAAGCCCTATGAAAATATAGGGGAAACATAATATATATGTGAATTCAGTACGTAATAGACTTGCTTGTTATTGTTTCCAAATACATTATTAGCTCTCCAGTTCAGATCAACTGTATTTCATTCACTGGTATGATATATATCTAACAAAAAAAGGAAACTGAGAACAAAGACTTTGAGACTTCAGAATAACCTGCACAGAAAATTTTTCTCTAAGTTGTTAAACAAAAATATCTTTCTTCATTACCTATAAAGACATTCTGAGACAGGTGTTACCTATCTACCTCAGTGAGGGGAAAAAAAGGAAATTTATTGCATGCCTAAATGTTCACTTTCATTCCATTTTAAGCATTGAATGAGGTAATTTAGGTTAAAAACTCTCTGTAAATGAGAGGTTACATCCAATGAGAAAAGGTTTCCCTATGTGAAATTTTCTGTAGGCTGAAGCTCAGTTTGCCAGTTCTCAGCTGTGTGTTATTGGGAAGGATCAGAACTGCCATCTTTTGCAACCCATAACATTTACAGTGACTGCGCTTGTCTGCTTCTGCTTCATGGCTGTGGGAGGTACACCCTTGGCAGCAGGAACCGCCAGCAGGGGATGAGAGCATCTGCAGGAGGGTAGGCAAAACTGGCAAGCAGCACTCTGCTTCAAGCCAGCTTCTACCAACAGGGAAAGACTGTTCTGTGTCAGATCCAAACCACAGAAAGCAGTGCCTTCCCTGCAGACCCTTGCTTACTAACCTAGTTAAATGATGCTCTAATACAGAACTTCTGCTCTCAGACTACTTCTCTTCCTAGAAGGGTATGTGCTTCATAGATATTTTATTAACTAATATCTAATCTCTTATTCTAGTCTGTATTTATCAAATCAGACGTATCTTGAGACAAAGTTTTTTACTTAAATCTTTACATTATAATATTGACTGTGTATGAACAAAAGTTACAACATTTCTACGTAAGTTATTTAATTTCAGTTTTAAATTCCAGTCTCTTAGAAATATTGGCATTTTCTGAAATAATCATATATATATACCTTTAGTAGAGACTGGCTGATCTGTGTAATCTGAACCTCAGCCAGGACTCAGTAGATTCTGTTATGAAGAAGAATCTTTTTTTGCTTCCCTTGAGTTAGAGCATCAAATATTTTCTGATGTGCTGGATCACAACAGCATAAAAGTTTCTTTTTGCTTCATCTGCTACAAGATCTGTGAGACAGAAGGCAGAGCAAGGAGAGAACATATAAAGTGAATGAACAGAATTAATTCAAAAGGTAGATTTGAAACTTCAACAAGAGCATGACTAGGCCAAAAACTATTGAATTAAATATATGAGTGGCTAGATCTGTAACTGGAGCAAGGTTTCACATGTCAATTTTAATTTTGGTAGGCCTATGACATATTATCCCAGCTGGGGTGATAGCCCTAGAAACTTCACTTCCCTTAAGTTCCTATACCAGCAGGTTTATCTGCATTGGTCCAATATGATCTGAAACTCAACAGAACTCATTTATGCTTCTATGTCATATAAAAATAATATTTATTTCCCTTATGTCTCCCACAGACATATATCTCACTAAACCCCTCCAAATTTGTTTGTTTCCAATGAGTAAAATTTTACTTTTTGTTGAATGTTGGTACAACCAAATGGAGTCATTTAATATTCTGCTGATGTGGCTGGAAGCAATGTACCATCAGACTTGTTGGTCCCCTGCAGGTCTCCTTATACTACCAGGAAATAAGATCAAAATGGTGACATGAAGACAAATAAGCCTGTCTATCAAATTAATGGTAGATGCCATCCATACTTGAGAACAGAACTTAAAACTTTCATTATCTTTGCTGCTGATATCTTTAATTAAGGTAGTTAAACAGATGGAAAGATCACTGTATAGGTTTTATTTAAAAGGTTCATGCCACGGTACCTTTTCTGTCAAAGGCAATCAGCTGCTTTAAGGAATTTACCAGAAAGAACAAATCTATCTTATTTATAGTTAGCTAAGTTCTAATTATTTCTCCTAAATGGGCAGTCAGATAAAAATGTGTAAAAATAAAGCAAGCACAGAACTGCAATTGCCGTGCAGTGGGTAGCTCCCCCCAAGCTGTATAATATTTTCAAGCTCTACCGTGTCACAGACCAAAGCCACTCAAACTGAGTTGACCACAATCCTGCCCAAGTTTTTAATCATCCATTTCTCCCTGTTGTGCAAATAAATGATGTGTTCCTTTTCCACAGTAATAATTACCTCAAACACCTTGTGTCATGGGAAATGTACTACCAGTGCACAGATCTGGTACTAATAAATGTGAAAGCAAACCCTAAATTCTATCTACAGCTCTTGATAAGATTAATATACTAAAGAATAGCAAATCATCATTAATAGCAGAAAAGATAATTCTGGTTAAAGAAAGCTGGCTAAATTGCCTCAGCTACTAAGTGTGCCAAGATCTTAGTATAGTTTTGTGAAAAAAATATTACATTGGAGGTTTACTGAACACTTGAAAACTGATCTCAGTCATAATTGATTTCTTCTGAAACCTGGACTCAATTATTATAGATTTGCCTATGCACCTTCTCCCTGTTGCTAGAAATGGGTAAAGCTGCTTGCCTTTCCTGGATTTCACGTGAATGGAATGACAAATATGTCTCTGATCTTTTGCAGTTGATTTATGTGGTAGAAGATTAAAAAAAAAGAATTTAAAACACAGTTATTGGGGGTACCCAATAAAAGCGTGTGTGAATACAGCAGAGGGACCTTCACAAGGGCCTGCTACAACAGTGAATCCTTCTCTTCCAGTGTGCATAGGATTGCAGAAGGTGGCAGAAATTGGAACAAACCTAAGGTTTTGTAGTGGTAAGACAAATGGAGGAAGAGTATCTCAGGCTGCTCATTGTGACAGGCCACTGCCTGTCTTCTCACAGGAGCTGCTTACAGCCTGCTGCTTCCGGAGCCACAGTTAGAAATACACCTACAGGTGGAGCTGAGAAGCCCATTTTATAATTCAGCAGCTTTCAGGTGCTTCAATGCCATCCTCACCAAATGTAGACCCACAAGACAGGCTTCTAAATACCTTTCCAGTGCAGTGAAATTTCCATTATGAAGGTTCTTGAAAGTAACCTTCTTTTAGTTCTTGGAACTGAGAAAAAGTGACAGCTGCATGCATTTAAATTTCTGTCATGGGAGGTAGAAAGGATACAAATGATAAAACCTTATTAATATCAATACAATCATTTATACTGTAATAATGACATAAATAAGCCTCTTCAAAGGATTTAGGACAGGTATCTGGAAAAACATTCTGTCATTTACCTTTGATGATAGCTTCAAGGCAAATAATAAATGAGGAGATGAAACTTTCTGTAGAAAGTTATGTTTTCAAACATGTCCAAATAACATCTTCAGTTCCTGATAGCAGTGTGCTAAAAGCAGAAGCAGATCATTAAAAATAGAGAAGGTACTTCCAGATTAATAGGTCTGGCTACAAAAATCCTACGGTTTCTCTTGAGAACTGTTGATGAATAAATTGCATTTTCAGTGAATTAACATCAAACTAATTTCCAAAAACGTGAAAACCGAAAATAAAAATCAGAAGAATATAATTCCTTGTACTCTATAGTTTTTTTCTTGCAAATTCTGTACCCAAGTATTTTTGCGAATTAAATGAAATCATTATGTATTTAGAGACACAAAGAAAGAGAGCTAGAATATGTAAGTGAAGGAAAAAAAAATACAATGAAACCATGATTAAACACAAAATATTTAAGTATGATTTGAAAGAAATCCTATGCTAGGTATAAAGTAAAGATGTCTTACGTGCCCTGGGTTAGCCAGATTCTGTGATGATATGAGATATGCCTACTAGGTAATGCAGATTACAGTGCTGCACTGATTTGAACCATGCTGTGCACAGTATTTACTGTAGTTTTAGGAAAACTCTCAGACAGGCCCAAATAATAATAGCTAGAAGACAGTCCAGAAATAGCCTTAAAACTACTCTCACTTCCTCCCTGTTTAGCTCTGAGAAACTGCACAGTTTCAATTTCTGAAACCCAAGAAAGGATTCAGAAAAGACCAGGCCAGGGGATCTTTTCAGTAGGGGATAGTTTAATCACTAGCTGGAGGACTCTAACATGGTATTTGCCAGAGGCATTTATTTAAAATCTAGTTATGAATGTGGAAGACGGTATTCACAAGAGATGAAGAGATGTCATGATTTGAGCCATTGCTGCTTTAAAAATATTCTGAATGAAGCAGCCCATGAACTAATTGCTTTGGTAGTAATCATGTAAAAATGAGCAAGAAGTTAATTAAGGAGACAGTGGAATTCAAAAGGATCAGAATAGGAAAAGGATCACATGAAAATGCAAATCTGTTTAGGTTGAAAAATCAACTAAGAAAACCAAATTATTCTTGAGCCAACACTATATTTTAACTACATGGGGAACTTGATTGAAAGGGAATTACCCTAGGAGGTAAAATCGAGTATGCAGATACCAGACCTGAGCCAGGTCTGTAGAAATACAGTGCAGTCAGATAATCTCCAAAGTATTTGGACTTCAGCTAGTAGAGAAAAACTTGTTTAGTAGAGTTAACTGTGCTGACAGAAGGTGAAAGGTTTTCAGAAGAGTATTCCAAAGGACAGTATTGTGAGCTGTCATTACAAAATTTAACCCTGAGCCTTTTTTTTCACTGGAGGTAAAGGCTGTGGCTGTTCTATAAGGATAGTGCAATCAAGCTTTTCATTTGAGCTGATCAAGAGAGAGATGGTGAGAGAAAATAGTTCCTGTATGACTTCTTACCTCGGTCTGTGGTCAACAGTTACTGTTCTCCTGACTTGGAAATTGTTGTCCACATAACTGATAATTTTCTTATCTTAGTTCTGCTTCTGTGGTTTCAGAATCATCCTGATGGAATTACAGCAGTAATTTAGACCTGTATTTTCAACAATATATTTTTGATCTGTATGTACACACATTTAAAAAGAAAGTGTTGATATGCTGAGTAAAGTCCTTAAAATAATCATTAAAATCATTTAAAATAATGGACAATTTTGCCAGTATTTTAACTGGATCAGGATCCTGCCCTGTGTTACTTCTGTAGAACTGTGCAGAATACCCAGATAATCCAAGTTTCTCTCCAGTGTGGGACTGAAAGCCCAACACTTCATCCATTTCAGGACTAAGAAAATGCATTCTCCTTATTATTTTCCGTTCTATGGATGACTATTTTAGCAGAGGGAGCTTTGTTTTATTTCCATATATGAGATGCATTTATTTGTGGTTTGGATTCATGTAGAGTTGCTCTAGGCTGCTGAGTATTCCCTGTGAATGATTGCATTCATTAGCATGGGAGTTACAGATATCCTGGAAGAAACTTTTGCAAAAAATATTAACCAGTAAGGAAGAGATTTGATATTTTTCCCCTTTAATGAACTTCTATTTTATGAACAAAGCATTCAGACTTAGATATTCCTGAAAAATTACAAATAGTCTACCCCTGAAGATACCAAATGTCAATTAATTCAATTCAGATTAAACACTGATTTATGTTCTGAAAGTGAGTCATTTCTCATTTGACTACAGAATACTTCCCTTTCCACCTCAAAAGGGAAGAAATAATTCATAGCAAATATTATCTCCTCTTTAAACTTTTTTTATTGATAGCATGCATGTGCAGTTGTTCAATCCATTTTCTAAATGAGGTCTGTCTTGTAGACATATCTGTACAATGTACATCATAAAAATATTAAGCTCAGTGCACAGTGATATAGCATATAAAATACAGTAGCCTTTTTATGGTTAACTTTGAATTTGCAGTCAGATGAAATGTCACTAACCATCTAAAAGCCTTGGACACATTGCTGATGAAAAGCTAATGAAAGGAATGAAATTTGAAGAATGATTTGATTGTCTCATATTAGTTTTAAGAGTAGAGTTTAAACTTTTGGGAAAAAAAATCCTGAATCTAAGCTGCAAAATAGTCCTTCTCTTCATCCTCTATTTTCTCGCTTTGTTTGGGTTTTTGATTGTTTGTTCTTTTTTGTTTCAGTGTTGGCTCTTCAGGGTTTGTTTGTTTGTTTGTTTGGGAATGGGGGACTTTGGGACTTTGGCCCAACTCTCACAAATACCTCATTCAGAGGACTTCACTGGTATTGGATCCTCCTGCTCATTGACTCAGCAGAGAGGTCAGGTGGGCAGCATCTCTCACACACACTGCATCCAGACCCATACTTTGCAAAGGCAGGACACGAAGATAGTAACTGATTGAGTTTGGAGCTGCTGTGGTACAGAGTCCCAGCACTTTCTTTACTGTCAATTTTTCTTCCTTCTCTAAACCATGTTGAAGACAGATTTGCATGCTGATGAGCAAGATAACTGAGAACTTCATTAACTTATGAGAACAGAAAATCACACCAGATTGTTTAACTCAATTAATCAGAAGTATAACTCTTACAACAGATTGAAGAGTATTAGAACAAAAAAGGTTGTCCTCCCTGCGTGCATCCTCCTGCAGTGCAGCACGCAGATGGTCATCTCTAAATCTCAAATCCTCAACAGTCAGAGAATCCAAAAGTATTTAGGAAGACTCACATTTACCAGTCACTGTAATCAGTGCATGGCAGCTGCCAAGGTCGAGCCTACGAGTACAGCAGCTGTTCCCAAGCCCTGAAAGAGGGAGCTAAGAACTGAGTGAAAGCCCTCCTCAGGGCTGTGCTCTGGACTTCACAGCATTTGCAAAAAGTTGCTTTATGTAATAACCAAGGTTTTCTACGAGAATTAATTTCATGCAGCTGAATTCTTGGGGATTTCTCTTACTCTTTTCCCTCCTCCTCCTTCAGCTCTCAGAACACAAAATCAGCTCTAGAGGGACAGCAGACCTCTGCATGACATAGCTGGGTGTTTTCCCTTCTTTTCTGACTTTCACTAAAAGTTCAGCAGCAATTATAAATATATTACCTCTATATAGCTATGGGTATATATCAAAGGACTTAATCAGTTACTATGCAGCCTGTGAACATTGGTGGATTTTGTCATGTTCCAGCATATAAAGAAGTTGAGCGTTAAATGCCCCCACCAAAGAGATGAAGGCATTCTGTGCACGAAGAGCACTCAGCTCTTCTCTGCCTAGGTGAGGTGCTGTGGGGATGTTTCACTAAAGAGGGATACATAGCAGGGGAAAGCCTTGTGCTGTTTAGATATGACAGTTTACACACGCCAATGAGATCTCGTTTCTCCTCTTCCCTGGCATTTTTGGCAGCAGCTTTGAATGGAAGTTCCTACAATCAGATGCAGAAACATTGTGCTGGAATCTCTCTTTAAATCTAGTATTAGGGCTGCATGCCCTTGGTTGCTCCTCTGGCAGTTGTTGAAGCTCAGCTGATTGATTTCTCAATCAGTGAGCAGGCATCTGTAGAGAAGGCATTGATCTCTATAAAGCTGGTCACATTATGTCCTAGGACAGTAAGTAGCTTAATTCAGGTTTTCAGAGGCATTTGTGAATGAAGCTGGGGTCTGTGCCTCTACAGCCCCTTGTTATCGGTTATGATGTATAGAGAGTGAATTTTACACCTCCCTTTTTATCTCCGATATTTTGACAAATCTTGGAAAACCAAGCATTGTAATCTGATTCATAGAGAAATTTTATTTTTAGCTCAGCATTCTACACAGTTCTTCCTTTTCTTCTTCCCAGCCCCTCTTCTTCCCTAAGTGCTATTAGTGTGTATGAATTTGCATATATGTCAGTGAATAAGAGGGCATGACAGAGATGATCGATAATTAAATAACTGATTTCTTTCCCCTTCCTTCTCTCCTCCAAATATCTTCCAAACAGCATTAACATGTGATAACGTACATTTATTTTCTAATCCTGTCTATTCAGTGGAGACTTTTGTGTGTAGAGGAGGGAAATTTCTTGGTTTTATGTACTCTGTGTATTAATGCTAAAGACATTAACACTAGACCAATAGATCACTTTTATGAGCAGAGGACCAGGGCTGATCAGTGCCTGACACTGATACACTGTGCTTTTAAACGCAGACCTGAGTCCTTGTGTGTGTTAAACTAATTTGCCTTCAATCTAATTTCAATCTCAGTTTCTTCTTTATAATTTATGTCTGTGATCAGTGCCCATCAGCGTGAGGAAGATATGAAAAAGCCTTCGAGCTAACCTGCCTTTTCTTTGAACCCAGTGAACTGCTCTCAAAAGAAAGCAAAAGGGAAGGGAAATACAGGTGCAAATGATGACAAAGGAAATCAGATTGATTTAAATACAGCTGGAAACAATGCTGGAGATGAACACAGTGCTTTGAAATAATTTTTATGGTGAAAGTCAGTATCTGCATAAGAATTCCCAAGCAAAGTAAATCTTCTGTCAGGATGACATGCTTCGTGAAAAAACTTTTGGGAATAGTTGAAATGCGTCTGGATACTAATGCAATTGTTAATAAAGTTATTGCCTTCTTGTGTTGTGAAAAATGTGCATTGTTCTCACATTAGTCTGATAAATTAAAGACTCTCCACTTGTTCCCAAAGTTCCTTTTTTAAACAATCATATCAACTTCCAAATCGTATCTAACCAAATGATATCAAAACCTCTTTGCATTGATATTGCTTTCTTTTGCAGTGCAAAGGAGAGAGACCCATGTTCTTTCATGGACTGAAATTCTCTTTTTTTTGTCAAATCATATATTTTTTCTTTATATGCCACGGTAGCTTTTTCCAATTTTGATTGCTTTTTATTTAAATTGCAAATGCTGACTGTTAAATGTTTCAGTAAACTTTGTAACTGACTGGGAGATATGGGAAAAGGAAAGCTAGAGTTGTGTATTTTGTTTCCATTCTTGAAATGTTGCAATTCCAAATAACTTTAGGTGCTAGTAACATAACCAGTCCTCAGTACAAACCTAGATCAAGAGGGTGTGGAATGGGTGTACAATGCTAAGCTGTGTTTGCAAATGACTCTCTGGACTGAGTTACTGATTTTGTAGATCTTTTCCGTTTCTTGTTAGGGAATGGACCAGAAGTGGATGCTGCCCAAATAAATGGAGGAGAATATGTGTAACTGTGGCTATTTCTATACCGCACACTTAAGGAGCTTATTCCTCACTGGGTGATCTTAATAAGGAAGAGTAGAACACCATTAAGGCCTCCAGTAAATCTTCTTGTAGGCTAAACCCTTGACATACCATTTGGATGACAGTACAAGGGACATAGTTTGAGGATCCAGTAATGGATTGGAATGGGTGGCTTCCTGATTTCTAATGCCATCTGTGGCATTAAGACAAGCACAATCTTGGTCAGATACCTTGATTTCCTGCGTCTCTATCTCCCAATTTGTAAATGATAAAGTTTTTGCATTTACCGTAATGGAGTTTTTATGCAAAGAGAAATAAGTACAGTGAAGAGGAGGACAGAAGCCCTGTTGCTTATATTGAAATGTATTACAGATTAGGCTAGACAGTAAGGTGTTATCTGAAACACTTTTATTCCTTGCTACCTTAGAGACAATTGAGCTTTAACACATGCATAGCGGATCTTGATGATATGTCTCTTTATCTATTAAGTATCATTTATGCTGCAAACTGCCTGAGAAAAACTCTATGTAGGGGAGTGCAATTTCATTATCAGAGCACTGATCAAAAGGATTTTCTTTTAATGAAGAGAGACAAGATACAGAGTGTATATGAATGTAAAATGTAGATCTAGAACACTGAAGGACTTCTATTAGGAGATAAAAGTATTTCATTAATGCAGTGGTGAAGGATGTTTGAATTGTACTTTGTAAAACTTCCAGAGAAACAACAGAGTAACCAGGCACCTCTAACGTGTGTGGTATCTGAGTACATTACTGAATCATTAAAAAATCATAGGCATTTGGCACTGAATTATTTGACTACAGAGGTAAGTCATTAAGCTCCAGTCCTGCAAAGAATCACTTGTATTATTTTCTCTGAAAAGACAGTGTGTGATGAGCCCCTTAGAGCGAAAATGTGCTCTTTCCAGTCCTGGTACCAGCATTGGTTCTAGGGAGAGCTGAGCTTGACTCGTGATACTGCCATAAATTGTGTGTAGTTTAAGAAATCACCATAAATTGTGTGTAGTTTAAGAAATCATTTATATCCCCCCTACTTCAGCTTATTATGAAATGTGATGACCTGCATAAGCTTCTCACCCTCTTCTGCATTTGGGGGAGGTTTTTATGTGTTTGCACAGTATCTAATACTGCAGGGTACCAGGTTTGGGCGGTGCCTACAGGCACTAAAATAAAAAAACTGTGGTGATACTAATAAAATGGAAATTTTCATAATTTGCACAATGAAGTTTACTGAAAAAAGAAAACACTATTTAGTCTGAGAAAGCACTTTCTAACTGAATGTAATTGCCTGCAAGGACTATTAGCTCACATGCTTTCTAGAACATTAAAATCTGAACAGCTTCTTCTGCTGTTCAGGGTGAGAGCATTTCAGTGCTTTATTACTCGTCATAGAGTAGAATATAATTTGGTCTACATTAAAGTCACAGCCTGTATTGTTGTTGTAGTCATGAGATTCTTAGTCACTGTCTTACTGATTAGTTTTAATAAAAATATTAATTTACATTGGTGTTAAAATTCCTTAATTACTTACTGTAATCATTATAGGAAATATTGTCAAGCTTGTTCTACTCATCAGGAAAACCATATCCCATTCAATGCAGTTTGGGGTTTGTTTTTTTTTTTCCAATTTCACCAGATCCTTGCTTCTGTGTTAAAATTGTGAGATAAAGGGGCTTTAAATACTCAAACAAAGAAGACTCCAGAACAGGGGTATCACAAAGGTAGCAGGGAGGATGTGACAAAGATGCTTTGGGGCATTTGAGGTGTGTAAGGATGCAGCTTATGCCAGTATTGACTTGTAATGGCACAGCCAAAGTGCTGTGGCAAAGTGTGAAAGACTGTGGTCTTTAAAGCAGCAAGGAGAGTCTGACATTATATGATTTACATTTATCATAACTGCTCTCCACTCCCATTTATTGTGCTTGTGAGACTGGTTACCTCTATGTTTCAGCAAGAAGTGCTTGCAAAATTGATCTTGATGATAGAAAGAAGTTCAGCATGTCATTTGCATGTATCTAGTCTCCTCCTGAGTAGGGATAACTAGCCAAGGGATCATTCTGCAAACAGAGCTATACTGCTTCCAGCCCAAGAACAAATTTGTTCAGAGTTTTGTTGCATCACATAGTGCAGGTACATCTTTGGAAAATCAGCACATTTAGCAAAAGCCTGTTCTTTCTATTTAAAGGTGCCGGATTTGGACTCCAAAATTTCAGACTTTTTTCAACAGCAGAAAATTCTTCTGCCACTTCTATGCATGGACAGGATGTTGTAGTTCCCTCTCACATTCATTCCTCAGTGGAGGCTGCTGTTTGGTGCCAGTGGGTAAGATGAGGACATCAGTTGACTGAGAAGTGGTTGGAAGCCACCAGCTCTTGTTAAATACACCATAATATGGCTTTGAAATTTTGGCACCTTATCAAGTTAGGACATAGCTGATCTTGCACTCCATGCACTATCACAGTACCAAGTCCCTGATTTACTTAGTCAGTTTTAAAAAATTCTATGGTATCTGTATTTGTCAACTCTTTGATGCTGCTCCTCTGTCTAATATCTTGTCACTGGTTTTAATGCGATGTTTTACGTACTTAATTGCTATTTAAGTTAATGCAACTTATAAATCCACACCATCTTTTTCTGTTTTCCAGACATCTCCCAAATAGCTGATGGATGTTTGCTTTGTATACACCTTTCTGAAATTCAGGTTTAAAAGGCAGAAATCATGGCAGAGAAAATAGCTTATCTATCTGAACTCTGAGTGATAAGAGGCTTCACTTCTTTTGATGTTTCTGTTATGCTGGAAATCAAGTCTTTAAATCAGAACACCTTATTTATCTCACAAAATTAGATTTGTTTCAGCACAATCCAGTAACGAACATTTACGGCTACAAACAATATGCTATTAGTGTATCAACAAAATGAAGGGATGGTATGTAGTATTTAATTTGAGATATGACTGTAGTGTAGTTATATTTCTTCTAGTGCCAAAGATAATAAAGAAAAAGTATGTGATTATTTCAAGTACATGATGTACTTAAATCTTTTTTGCTGTGGCATCTCTAAAGACCAAACAAGACAAATTACTCTGTGAAGGGTAGAGAACTTCTTGCATTTGTGTTACTTGTGTACATCTGAGCATTTCTTTCTTAGGAACATTTAAATCTATTTAAAAAATAAAATTATTTGAATTTGAGCTGGTTCAAGTCCTTCACAAAGACCCAGCAGTGAATCTACTATAGATCTCTTCTTTCTGAAGTGCAGATGATCTTACTTGAGATGCTGATGTAGCATGAGAACTTTATCTCTTCCTCTTGTCTGGCAAGAAATAAAACAGGAGTGAGAATCATGGGTTGATTGTGATTATTTAATCACTTACAGCAGCTGGTTACAAGGGGCATTGTTAGGACTTTATAACTAGTAATTTCTGAAGGGTATCATCTCAGAATGCTCATCAATATTTTATGATTGGGGACTCAAGCACTTGCACGGACTAAAGTCCTTCCACCTCTGGAAATGTTTTCAGAGGCAATACAGGAGGAGCAGACAGAGAATTTAGGGACAGCCTCTTACTATAGTAAAGGAACACACAGAGGCTTCAAATTTTATAGATCCAGTAAACAGTTAAAGGAAACATAGGAAAATGAAAAGAAGAAAATATGAAGAATCCTTTATTAGTTGTATGGTGGGTAGGTGGCTGTCTCACATACTTTGTTGGATGACTGGGAATACTTAAGCGAAGATGAATAGATTTCTGGTGTCATTAAATCACTGGCATTGGTTCTCCCAGGAGCCAGTTGGGAAAGATGGGAATATAGAGAGAAATGCATTTAACTATGCTTGCTTTAAAGTGATAGTGGAATTAAATGAACTGGGCTGAACTTTGATGACACTTTGTGGCAAGAATACTGAAACCAGTTTATAAAAATTGAGGTCAAGGAGCTTTGGTTACATTTTACATGAGTGAATAGAAAATACAATACTGTAACCTGCTAAACCACATGGATTGTTAATATAGATCTATAATCTGACAGCGTAATCAATGGCTTGGAAAAGATAGATGACATTTTAGGAAACTTGGTTTAAAGTGCACCAACAATTGAAACTAAACAGGGAAGTACAGAACAAGAGCAGATAATAATGTAAACTATGATACTGAAAGTTCACTGTGAATGTTGGGAACTGGACCATAAAAATAATGAAAACAGGCACCATATTCTTTCAGCTGCAGACATCAGTAGCTAGTGAACCCTTCCTAGGCAAAGAATATTAAAAGGAATCTGTGATTAAAATCAATTACTGCCTAGTACTGACAAAGATTTCACATTATATTGCAGCAGAGTGATAGTTATTCATAAGTTGCAGAGAGAAAATACTGTTTAAGAAAACAGTTTAAGAATAAGTGGGTCAAATAGGAAGGGAGAATTTGACCGGTATTTA
Source organism: Tapera naevia (assembly GCA_033556795.1). Taxonomy (NCBI): domain Eukaryota; kingdom Metazoa; phylum Chordata; class Aves; order Cuculiformes; family Neomorphidae; genus Tapera; species Tapera naevia. Next base: position 4,480,466 of record JAUMJJ010000352.1, read on the forward strand.
TACCTAAATTTTCATGAGTTGCCACAAAACCTAGTTCTGTTTTTGGAATACAACAAACTGAACATATAAAATACCTGCTCTGTGATCACTGTTGTATATTTATATGGGCTTGTTAGTCTGTTTCTGAGATCTATTTTGCTTTTTGCATTTTAATTATTGTTATTAATATATTTATTAGAATAAATTCAAAATCCGCAGCTGAGAGTGGAACTTCAAGGTATACAAAGGTATAGGGAAAACTGTGAGAAAAACCAAAGTTGGGAGTTGACAATTAACTGATTATGGTCAGGTATTGAGTGGGATGGCTGAACCTGGAGGCTCTCTCCTTCCCAGTCCAGTGAGTGCTTCCAAATCTGCCAGTGTTCCTTTAAGTTTGCAGCTGTTGGAAGTAGAAATCGTCACAGTTATAAAGATTGGATGGAGGGTTTTTTTAACATTCTTCTGAAGTATCATTAAATGTCTTAACTGTGGTAGTGAATTACATCTGCACCTTTTAAAAAAATCATTTTGAAGAGGAATAAACAATTTTGCATTGGTAATTTTGCAAAATCTTTAACTTACAACACCTGCCACATTTTAGTTTCTATAGATCAGTCAGTTAAGCCTTTCACAGTTAGAAAATTCAATCTGCATGAAAGTGGAGAGGACATCCAGAACATTTAAAACAAAATTGTACCACACATCCTGATAAATTCCTTTAAAATAGTCCCCAGTACCATTACCGCAAAACGTATTTTCCAGAAGTTTTTTTTTAGCTATAACCATCTTCTCAAGTCTGAGGAGATAACTGATATCTTACCTGTTATTTATGGTCAGTTTTCTCTTCCTTGACTTCTGTCTGAATTGAATTCAGACCAGCTAAATTAGCTTTTGGGATATCAGGTGTTTGTAAGTACTGGTGACCACAGTGCTTGTTAATTGCCTAATGAGTTACATACATCATCTGAAATTCGAGAAGTATCATTTCCTGACATCCAGATAGTTAGGTTGATAAGTGTCTACTTATAGAAATGCTGCCTTTATGTTACAGTCCTAAATATAATTTTCTAACTGGCTTTTCATATTAGACTATTCTTATTAGTGATTTTAAGCAGATAGTTGGTCTTCTCAGGTATTGTATCTGCTAGGGATGTTGTTTAAATCATTCTACACAGCATAGATTGATTTTAGTTGACTTAACATGAAACCAGAATACTATGGGCTGAATACCCACCTCTTTGCTTTCAGCATTTAAAGTTGAAACTCAGTGTGTTCCTACCACCTTCATGGTTTTTGGGGCTGAAATCTTGACATCAGTGCCAGTAAGACATTTTTTCCAGAATGGCAAGAGTGAAGTAGTTAATTTCTTTTCTCATGGCTTTGCAGAGGCAGTATCTCAATTGTTTGTGGGAAATGTCCTCTGGGCTCCCTGTCTGCCTCCCCCCACCCCCTCAGCTTTCCTAAAAGCACCTGAGGACTTGGAATCACATTCCCAAATAGAAAACTATAAGACTTCAGGCAGAAGTTTGGCTTTGAGTCCATCTCTGCTGATGTTTGAAGCTCTGTGCTAGTGAAGTTGAAGTTGGATTATCACCAGCAAAGGTACTCCCTGGGTGGTATTCTGGAACTTGGTGCTCACTGACATGGATTTTATTCATTGAGGTAGCTGAGAAACAAGCAGGGTTATGAGCAGAGTAGAAAGGAATGGTTGAAATGAAAACAGAAAGTGCTTTGTCATCTAAGAGCCGTGCTCAGCCATGAGCCTTTACACTTCTCTTCCATGTAAGTGACTAAGGAGCAGTAGGGAGCCCCATTACCTCTCTGTATGTGGGCTACTTTATCTTTCACAAATGGGAAAGAGGCCAATACCAGCTATTCTGCTGCTGCACAGGAGGGCAAGGGGTGGGCAAGCAAGCACGTGAAAAATACTCAGTCTTGATGTTATTTTTCATCCTTCTATGTAGATTTATTTGCTGATGTTTCTGTATTTGTTTGAATGAACCACAGCAGAAAAAAGGAAATGAAGCTGCTAGAAAAAGAACAAAAACTGTTTTCTGCTAGAAGTAGGGATAGTTAAGATAGTGAGACCATACTTTGATTCTTTATTTGCTCAACTGTATTACACTAACCTGTTAATATTTATAATATTTATCTGTTAGTAAAAAGGCTGATATGCTAATCCGTGCAGCCTTATGGACAGTACTTCCAGTTTAGAGTCTGTACAGGCAGTTGTGTTGAAAGTACAGAGATTGCTTTGGAGCCATTGTTCTTGAAAGGTACTTCCAATTTTTGTTACCAAGGGCAAACAAGCTTCTATGCACTAATGGTGTAATATGAGCTAGTGTGGGTTATGAGCACCTCTTAAGAAAAAAACAAATCCTGATAGCACTATATTTTAGTAAAGATACTTTCCTTCCACTGACAAAATAAATTTCCCATAGTTTTATATTTTTGTCACACGTTTTCTACCAGCTGAGGGAATATGACTGTTCTGCCCAATTCAGCTTTAGCAAGGCCATCACTTCTAAAATTGTTGTATTCTGTTGTGCCCTGTATTAATAAATGCTGATAATAAGATATATGTGGATTGAATAAACAAGCGGTTTATAAACCTCAGGAAATTTTCAATTGAAACATTTAATCCTCAGGACACACAACCAACTAGCTTTCAAAAGACCTAGACACAAGAAATACGGGTTCAGTATTTTAATACTGAAGTGGTTGCTTGTTTTTTGTGGTTACAAAGGCTCTTTATGAAAAAAACCTGGAGCTTTCTGTCAGCAAAAGATATTTTCAACGTAAAGGACAATAGTGAAATAAAAGGAAAGGAAAATAAAATAAGTTGACTATAGGGACATAATGTCACTGTTTTAGTCAAAAGGACAGATATTTATGGCTGTTAATCAGATACATTTACTTTATTGACCAAATGACATTCCCATTTTTGTGTGCATGGTATGATGGTAATGATGATGCAGCTGCAGATTAATGAATTGTGTTCTATTAAAATCCCTAGCATCAACCATGAAATAACCCACCTAGACTATTCACACATCATTTGAGTTTACAATATTGGCTATTAGATTTGTTTGCATGTTAATAGTGAGTTCATTTAGCCTCCTAGATACTGTAAATAGGCTACATATTAAGGATAACAATGGTCTGTTATATAACAAAGATCTTTGCTCAGTGTGAATTTCAGATAATAAAGCTGAACTTTCCAGTTCAGTGTAACACATTTCAGACTTGGAGCACAGCCATATAAAGGTGTCCAAGTTATTAAGACCAAGTATGTCTGCTGAACAGTTGTATTGCCTTCAGTCCTGTCTGGCTTGCACCATCCCAGCACAAGAGTTCCTGTCACAGACTTCCCATGTGGGGATTGGCTTTGCATGCCTTTGAGTGCACCATCTTTCACAAATGAGCAGGATTCTCATATATTTTCATTTTGCCATTTGCATTCATCAGAGCAATGAGCAGCACAAGCCTGTATTATTTTTGTGAAACATTAAATCACCTAGTGTCACTAGGTTGCCCAGAGAAGCTGATGCCCTGTGCATTTCTGTGCAATCTCAAATGGCTGTTTCCATCATTTTGTGTGTTCTTTTAGCTGCATTCGCTCCAGCTATTGCAATTCACAGCACACCTAAGAAAGGTGAAAGGTCAGTTTAGAGATGGAGTGTTGGCTTAGTAACAATATTAAAATTTAGAGAGGTTTTAACCTTTCCTTACAAAAACAAATTGGAGTCTAAATGAATTTCTCTACTTTTCTGGGAGCTTGAGGCTACTGTGGGTAACTTTATGTTTAAACTCCCCTAGTCAGCACAGTAGCAGGTTACTGCTATTGAAAACTGGGCAATTATGAGTTTCCCCAAGCAAGAAATACTATATACCTAGCAAATCTGTCTAACTTGATTAGGAGAGCTGGAGTGAAGGCATTTTGCCTTTCTTTACCTGGGGGCTAGGTGCTTCTAAATGTCCTTTCTAAATTTTACTTAAAATATCTTTCACTCCAACCTACTTATTTCTCCCTGCCCCGGTCAAGAGCTGCTAACCTCTCCCTTCTGCCTCCTCACAGTAAATTTAAATGAAGTGTACTGAGTATGACAAAAATTCTTCAAAATTCTCTCATGAAGGATTTTCTTGCTGATCTGTGCTTCCCTGTGTGTTGGTTTGAGGTGGGGTTTTTTTGCATATGATGTATAGTACAGAATTTAAGGCCTTAATACTGCCGCTGATTCTGTGTGGGAGTAAACCTGGGCCCATTTACAGCCTGAGTGACCCCAAGGGGTAGGGTTGAGGTGCCAAGGGAAGGATGGATGGCAGGACCTTGAGTTAGTCACAGTAAGATCATATAAAAAAGTTTACAGATGCCCAACTACACAAATATTATATTAGAAGATAATAAACCAGACACTAATTCTGTAAACAGAAAGCGATTAGATGTCCTGGGTGAGACAGATTTAATATAGAGCTTGAAAATGAATCAGACTCCCTGACCCCTGTCCTCACAGTCTTGCTCTGAAGGTCAAAACCTGTCAGCAGTCAAAGTTAAAAATCTTGTTTTGGAGAGTCTCTGAGGATCCCAGAGTACATCGTGTGTTCTGCCCACTACTTCACAAGCAGGCTGTGGACTGACCCTTCCTCACCAGTTCCAGGGTGTGGGGGATTTATTGTAATCAGCTGTGTTTGGGGATGGATGGCTTCCTCTGTCATGAGCAGGTCCAGCCTGGCCCAGGGTGCAGCAGCACAGATCTAATCATCTCTGCTCAGCTGCACCTTCTTGGTAGAGTAAATGGTGTGCATTTTGGTTAAACTGCGAACAAAGAGATTATGCAATTATGTCCTTTCTCAAAAGGGTTCCCTGGAGCCTGTGAGATGAAATTATGTCTTTCTCAAGCACTGATTCTTGCCACTTGTGAACATTTGGAGTAAAAAGGACAACTTGCTTCTGGGTTAGGTATGGGATCTCTTAAGCTGTTTGGATCCAGCAGTGCATTTCTGCTACAGAACAATGATTCCAGCCTTTCAAGTTCTGGTTATTACTTCCATTACGTGCTTTATGTATTGTAATTCTTGTGGCTCAATCAGGTTTTACCCTCCTCTGCAGAAAATGGTAAGGGATCAAATCTTTATACCTGGGTGCTGATTTTGGAGATTTCCCTGGGTACTCGAATTTATTTTTTGTTTGTGGAGGAAGCTGGAAAACATTAAGGGTCATGAAGGTGCTGTTAGCAGGCATCACTGGTTTACAACTAATTTTAAGTCTGTTGAGAATGTATTGATTTTAGTTTGAAAGCTTGTTTTGCTGTGTACTCTAATGTAGTATTTGACAGTTTTACTTTAAGCTAATTAAAAACTTTGGCAGGAAGCTACCGTGTGGCTGTGTTAGGCAGGTCCTAGACTAGTATTTTTTTCTGATGTTTGGCTTAAATTGATTCGGTGAATATGCACCCTTCCAGTGTCAAAACCTTTGGACAGTTAAAGTACTTCTGCAGTACCTTAAAGAAGAACTGACAATACTTTAGTCATAAGAGAACTCCAAGAACCCTGATGCTGGATTTCTGTGTGTGCAAAGACCACACATTGACTCTTGGTTTCTTTAAAGACAAATGAAAAGCAAACAGTTGAAATAAAATTAAATCGCCATTCAGCCTACAAATTCACAGTAACTTTTAATGGTTATAGTTAATGTGAATGTACATTTATTTTTTGGTTCAGTCATTATTTTTAACAGTTGAGCCTATCTAATGATTAGCTGGATCATGAAGTCAATTCCTTTCATGTATTCAGTAACTCATCTTGTCTAAATTGTTTCAGTTCCTCAGAGAAAGTTTTTGAATATGCATGATATATTTCAGCATAATAACCAGGAAGTCATTTTATGTTGCACCTCATTAGCAAAATAAAGTATCAAAACAGGTTGCCTTTCCTTTAGAGGAAACTCTTCAATTAGCTCTGGAGAATAATTCACCTTCAGTTCCCTCACATGTTAATACCCATTCCTGAATATTTGATGTTAAATACTAGACTAGGTTCACTTTAATTGCATTGCATATAATTTACTTTTCCTCTTCAAGGATCCTAAAAGACCAGATCAGTTTGGAATTGAGTTCTAAGTAGGGTGTAAACCAAAGCTTGAATCAAATAATTTGTTCTGCGCTTTGGCAGAATGTTTATGGGACGGACTTCTAAGCTCTCACTATCAGTAAGCTGCACAGAGCAAGACTGCTGAGAGCAGCTGGGTGTTCAAGTTGCTCCTTCCCATAGAGCAGGAGTTACAATATGTGTCAGCAGTAGAGCCCTCAATCTGGTGCTACTTCTACAATCCACATGAGAGAGGGTGTAGAACTTGCTCCACAATGTACCACATCAATATATGGCCTGTAGAAAAAAAATCATATTTATGTGGTTTCAAAATATGAGTCACTTTATAAATAAGTATATCCTTGCATACCATCTGGGATGACTTCACTCTCTGCTGTAGCAGAACACAGCAATTGCTGAAGTGTGCACTGTGATACCACATGGCAGTTAAGGACAGGAAACAACTTCACTGTATGTCTGAAACGAGAGGGAAAAGCTATAGAGGTAGTATGTGGTGTTTTGGTCAGGACATAGTTACTTGATCTTTCGAGATGGTAGGACTATATAGTCCTAGGTATAAATAGCCACTATAAGTGCCGGCTTTTTCATTTGGTCATTTTTTTTTAATGCTTTCCCAGACGGCTACATTTTCATATGGAAGGAGATTGTCAGTAGAAACCCTAGACTCAGGGGATGTGTCCCAGGAACAATTGAAAGAGAAGCATGAATAACTATCTGCTAGAGACCAGCACTTGTGCTTGCAATATCTAGACATCTCTAAAATGTCCTGAGTAAATACTGATTTAGTATGAGGTTTGCACTGCATTTTTGTCATGGACATTGTGGGGACCATGATTTTGAAGAAACCTCAGGATTTTTGTAATACACCCACTGCTTACCTAGAGGCAAACCATTATGGATTACAGAAATAAAGTGCATGTAGAACTGGAGGATGAATGGTTGCCCTATCACTCCAAACTATAACAGTCATGAAACAACCTTGTAGACAGGTGCATGTGCTCAGTAAAGCTGTTGTTTAGTAGTTATAATCATATTCGACATGCTTTCCCTTCATTTGCCCATGTAATTTATTAGCAATATTCATACTGAAATTAAAGCCTTCCTGTAAAAAGAATGTAATGGAAACACAAGTGATGTTACTGTGCCCACAGTATACTCAATCATTCACGGGAAAAGAAGATATTTATATCTGACTTAAAAAATACATGCTTGTAAACCTCAGTTGTGATAATATATTTACACCACACAAATATTTTTACTGCATTTTGTACACATCTTGTGAAGAAGGGATGTAGAATTCACTGAGTCTCATGTACTGAGGATTGCTATGAGAAGTCAGTAGAATACAGGTGTGATAGTGCAGGAAAAAGATGTGAGTGATGTAAAAGGAAACATATTGTATCTTGGTGGGACATGGTCTGGACAGAACAATCATTCTTACTCCTCAAGAAATTTCCATTTCTCCAGGGAGATGTTTTATAATTAATGCTCTTTGTTTAAGTTTAAGTATTTATGCCTGCAAAAAAAATAAATAGGAGCAGACATACTTCATCAGGTATTCCAGCATGCAAGCCAGTAATCGTTCTTATGTAACTTGTATTGTATGTAGTATAAAGCTCCCATGCAGTGCCGAACACTGAAGGGCTGCTAATACATTCAGCAAGCACAAGTTAGGAAAAAATAATTTTTTTTTGGTGGAGCTAGAGAAAAAAAAATCCCTTTGACTTGCCAACCCATCTGTCCTGATGAGTGGGCTTGATGTTCAATGCTGTCATACTTGCAGAAAGTGAAGACGAAGCAGAAAGGAGCTCTTCTTTCCATCCTTCCGCCCCTGCATTGCCTGAGGAAAAGCTCAGGTCCTGTGCTGAGGGGCTGGGAAAGATCCCTCTAGGAAGATTTCTTTGAAGGTTTGGATCAATCCTTTTCATTGGGATGAGTAAACCTGTAGGAGCTGCTGAACTTCCAGGCACTTTGTACCAAGCATCACAGTTTGATTCGTGATCCCTGGAATGCCTTCTTTATCCAAACCCTCCAACTACTAACTATGTAGTTGCAAAGTCGTTAGGGAACTAACATCTGCTGAATGAAAAACCGCAAGTTAGGAGTATTTCCTTTTTGCATTAACTTCTTTTAAAGCTTTGTTTTGAGTAAAATCCCACAGTTTTAAGCACTACTTGTTACTTTTTCAGAAATCTCTTTAAGTAATCTCTATCCTGATCCAGCTGCAGAGTGCTTGGTACTGTGAGGCTTCCATTGCTAAAGAAGATAAGCTCACCACCACTAATTTTTTCTGTAACATGTATTTCTGAAATAGTTTTAAGAAATAAAAGATTCTAAGCCAAAACTTGATCAAAACACCTCTTTATTATAGGTTTATTTGAGAAAGTCTAGATACTAGACAGATGAGTTCGATACGTGCAAGTAGTAATTCAAGGTTACTTGGATAAGTATTCAGTAAAAATCTCAAACATTACATTTAATTTACATCCTCTTCTGGCAAGCAGGACTTCTGCTTCATGCAAGCAATAAGGAGAAAAATAGGCCATTTCTGTACTGGGATCTGAACTAAATAAGTGTTAGATTCAAACTTAGATGCCTCTGTCTCATCTGTTGCCTTCTGAATAGGTTCATTTTACTTGATCCATAGCATGAACACTTATGTTATTGACATGACTCTTGACTTTTACAATTTAAATTCTTAGGACTCTTTATCTCTCCTGACATTTGGTGGTTGTATTAGAGCCGTGGCTTTTGCAGTCCAGTGGTAATGTAGGCGAGTCAGCTTTTCCTGTACAGTTTGAAAATGTGGCTGGTGTACAACTAAAATATCAGAGACACACTAAAAAATGTAAATACGTTATTTGTGGGGGAAAGGTTCACACTTTTAAAAAAATCTCATCAGTTTTTTAAAGCCTGACTCACAATTTTAATGCTAATGTTGGCAATATTTCTGGTTTTCTCCAGATGGTTCTTTTTGACAGAAAAAAACTCACAGTACCCTATGGGACAGTTATCTTGAAATTCAAATAGCAGTGGTAGATATGTAAAAGAAAGAAGATGAAAAAGAATAGAATGCACAAATCCAAAAATCCCAGGACAGATGTTTAAAGCTGGATTATATCTCGTCTTGTCTACTCAGGGATATTCAATAAAATTAACCCAAATTGATTTGGATTTTAAATGCGTTAGTGAAACCATATTAAATCATTTTATGTACATGCAGTCAGAATGTAAATGGGCACAATTTGCTTTAGTTTAATTCACTTGGAAATGAATTAATGAAACCAAGTTATGCCACCGTTTATAGAACTGATTTATAGAATTTGTCTTAAAATGACACCGTTTGGTTAATTCTGCTTCTTTTCCTGAGCATCCTCGACAGATCTGGGAGACAGCAAAGGGCCAGTAAAGGAGTGAATGACTATTAGATTCAGCGAGATTCTTTCTTCGTTATGCTTACCTCTAGGTTTTTCAGACTTCTAATATACACTGTGGAACACACTGTCTTCCTTTCCTGATGAAGTCAGTTAAAACTCAGCTACAAATGGTCTGAATTATGTATGTTGCAGATGATGTATTTGTGCTCCTTTAGGCAGATGTGCATAAAGACCCAGCTGAAGCTGCTGTGTTGTTCCCTCCTGTGAGTGCAGAGCTGCCAGCAAAGAGCACCTTCCATTCTCGAGTTCCTTGCTTTGCCTAAACATGGGAAGAGAAGATGGGCAAAGTATATCAGCCAGTACCTATGCCTATTTTCTGCATCCAAAATCAAGGTGACAAATATTAATACAAGCAACAATGCAACAGGGCAAACTGGGTAGAAATTGATAGGCATTTTTTCTACTGAATTAATACCAGCACACAGCAGTGAGCTGATGTGGGCTTTCTGCTTTCGTGCTGCCTTCTGAAAGACAGGTGGTACCTGATCTGCATGAAGCTGGGCTGCCACAGGCAGGTAATGCCAGATCCAACACAGAGCCTGCCAGTGCAAGAGTAGCTAGACAATTTTTTTTCATCTAATTTCAAAAGGCAATAAGAAATTATATCTCATCTACTGTTTGCCATGTGCTGACAGTGTTTGTGAGTTGGTGCTAGGGGGTCTAAAGGTGAATTTATGCATTGTCAAATCTGGAAAAGGTCTGAATGAGACACGCAATGATCCTCGCTTGGTGCTGTCAAAATGGAAAGCCTTGAAAAATCAGTTGCTGTCTTTATAACAGCATGTGGTTATGTGAGATTTGGATTTAACAATCCAGGATATCCTTTTCTATCTGGCTACACATTTCAGTTGTTTTGTTGTTTTTTTCCCCCCATTCTCTATGCTGCATTTTTTCACTTTGTGCAATCAGTTGAAGACTTGTTGAGTTACAGAATAGATTATGTTACCCATTACTTTAAATATTCACACTAACTACTGTGTGCCCTCTTTCAATTTTAAAAAGCACACTTTTTGTATCACAAGTATCATTTTAAATCAGTACCTAGCATTTCAGTGATACAGCTCTTTGAAAAAGAATTTTTATTTTAATAAAAATGTTGTTAATACAAAGCATATTTTGAGAGTCTATCACAGCTTTGAATCAAAAAACACTGCCATAAAATCAGACAAATCATGTAGATTTCACTAACATCTAGATGCACATTTAAATTGCACTGTAAAGAGGCAGTAGACCCTTGGAATTTTTTAGGAATCTAAACTGGTTTATAACAAAAGTAAATCCCTGTATGTGTGTATCCAGACAGAAAGTCAGATTAATTTAATTATGCTCCTTCTAGTAACATACAGAATATTTCAAATCAGACAATTCTCACAGCAAAACCTTTTTTGTCTACCTCAGTACGTAACTGCAAAGTAGAAAACTACATAGAACCTTCAAATCTGGTTGTGGAAGGATCTGAAGTTTAATACAGATTACTCCTTGGGATACAAGCCTTCCTGTCTTTATACCAAGATAGGTTTTCTTATTGCTGCTTTCCCATTTGATACATATCATGCCAAGGAGTGTGACAGAAATCAAAAGTGTGATTTGATCCTCACTGGAAAGTACTTATGCAAAATACATTACATTTAGAAAGCAACAAATATCATTTACCTACCCTTTGAAAAAAATTATTTAGGGATTTTCAGTGTAAGTTGTATTTTGGACTAGCAGTACTCGCCACATTTTCCTTTGCTGTCATTCACTATGGAGAATATATGGAATGCTCCAGCGGTTCCCAACAAACCCAGAAGAGAAGCTGTGAGCTATATATAATTTTGCCAGAGTAGGGTTGAGGTTGTGGCATTTTTACCAGTGATTAAGTGTCTTCCAAACCTATTCATGCTGCAGAGCTACAAATGATGGATTTTTCACATTAATGAAAAGAGCCCTTGGAGCCCTCCAGAGTGCACAGTTCTATTTTTACATTTCACTGTCGGAGAATGAGGAAAGATAGGCCAATGTGTTTCTTTTTTTAAAAAGACAGCAACAGAAATTCGGCCCGTTCTGGCAGTCACTCAAGTGCCAAATTTTTAACCGTTGTTGAACACAAATTCAGATTTCATACTTTTTACATAATTTCATTCATTTTTTTCAATTACTTTGAGCTCATTAGCAGACCTGACCTAAAAATGAATGTACACATGAAATCTGAAACATTCCACTATGAAAGCAATGCAGTATATGATCTTAGAATGTGATTATTATTTGGAAATCAAGATTTAAAGTCTGCAAGAAATGATGCAGTGGTTAATTATGTTGCTGTTTGTTCTGTGATGTTATCTGTATCTTGGAGTTTGTGAGTACAGAAAGGGGAGAAAGCTTAGTCCCTGTGTTTACTTTTCAGGGAGAATTCTGTCGTCCTCTGGATATTCTAAAAAAAACCCCCATGTTCTGATTAAAGCAGAATAGAAAAAATCTGTCATCTCTAAAGTAACTATGATAAAAAAATAAAGGCAAAGCCTCAATTCACAGGTCATCGTTACTGATCACCCTGAAATAAAAAGGGAACATATAATTTCATCTTCACCTGATCTGTCTACAAAAGTGTGTGTAGCTGTATTTACATAAATAGTGCTCTCTCATCCAGAACTGATAAAGCAGCAGAAATAATGGATCCTAGACAACAAAACTGAAGTAATTTATTCTTTTAGCCTGCTATTGCAACAGGTTTATTCATATTCTATTTTTTTTGAATAGCAAAGCTAGAATTGCGTAGAAGTAAAAGCTAGATTCATGCCACTGAGGCAGCTTTGACTTCCAGCAGAGGAAATTGTATTGAAATCAAAATCTTAAAAAGGATTTGCTAATTTAAAGCTTCTCTGAGAAAAGAGAATGGGGTCTCTGAGTGAAGCTGCCTATGAGTTCCTGTAAGCTCAGACATATAATCTCTCAGGCATCTCAGCATGAGGCTTCTTCACAGAACACAACGTTCAGTTGTTGGACAGGCTCTCCTAAAATGGCTTCAGGCACTTATAAATGAGTCAGAAGTGCACAACAGTAATAAGTAACTTCATGCAGGGAAGAGGCTGCATCCTTGAAGCCTTTGGGAATAATTTAAAATGTGTTTATTTCCTCTTCTTTTCCTTGTTTTATGGCTTTGGTGAAAAGATTTTAAAATGTGAGAGGCAAAAGAAGAGCAATGTGCAATAAATAAAAAAAAACAAGGAAAGAAATAAAGACAGGCTCTCTGGAGAAATCATTACGTTAATCACCAATACAAGGCAGTTTAAGAAATGGAAGAGATTCATATCTGAAGCCTATTTAAAGATTTATTATATTGTCTGTAGTACCTTAAATCAGTACCATGGAAGAAAAGAAAGAATGGAGGACTGTAGATGTTCCAAAGCAGTTTTCATCTTGATAGAGCTCATTAGAGCTGCTTAAAAAAATTGCTCATCTTTGCCATCCTACAAATGCTATAATTTGTGTAGGTGATAGACTGAACTGCAAACAGTGTTTTCGATAACTGTGCTAAATCTAAATTGCTATTTTAATCAATTGTAACACTTAAATTTTCAACTGATAATAATGTGTGCATTACACGTCGCTGGTGTAAGTGCAGTGGTATTTGAAATCAATATAAACTGAGGAAAATTGTGTTCCTCTTTGCTTTTCTTTTTAGGTTTCTATGGAAACCTTCTTGATGATGGTTGGAGGGACAAATATATTAAAATAGAACAATAAAATGTGTTATTTATACATGCAAAGTAAATATCCTTCCTGCATTTTTTTATGGAGGTGAAAATACGATTTCATCTTTTAATATTCTCTTGACAGTCAAATTAACTGTAACCTGGTCTCCTTAGGGTTTACTTTTCTGCATTTGGCCAGCATGTTTGAAAGAGGAAAAGCAGTCATCTTCTGTTATTTATTTGCTGTATTATACTAAAGTATCTTTATTTCTTTATTCAGCAGCATTATCTTAAAAAAATACCAAAAAAGTTATTTTGAAATTACAGCTCTGTTAAGCTCCTTGTGAACATAATGTTCCTTCAGAGTTTTAGCCAGAAGAATATAAAATTCAAATATATATTGATACATCACTATAAATAAGTTTCAATAACTGGAGGTTAAGAGGTATTGTGTACATGTATTCTTTAATGAATCATTGCTGCATAGAATGAATTTTCACTTACTCCAAAAAACTTACATGTACCAGATGTGACTACTGTGATATCTGGCACTCTTTTACATGTATTAATTTGTATCTTTATGGTACGGTTTTGTTGGTTGTCTTCTCACCAGCCTGGTTGCCTGCTTTGCAACCTGGCTGTTAAATCTAAACACATACTCTGGTCTGTTCTGTAAACATGCAGTGAAATGCCATGAGCAGTATTGCTCTGAGGAGACATCTGAGGGGCTACTGAACCCCATACTGGGTTTAATCCTGTGGTGGAAACCAGCTTTCCAAGAGAGGCATTCAGACACATCGTGGCCGCTGCACGCTTAATGTGTTACACGGCTCCTGCTTTGTTTCTCATGCTTCCAGGCTTGGAAAAATCTCTCTTGGGGTTTGCTAATAGGGCTCTCTCTCTGTTAGGTTGTCCCCTTTTCTCTCATGTGTTTTTCTCCTGTTCTGGGGTCATTAATAAGCCTCTGAAATCAAGGGGATCTTTAACCCTCATTTTGGTGGAAGCATGTGTATTTTCTCAGACTCTTCTCAGAAGTCCAGTGCAGAGAATAACAAGGAGCCTCTTCTGGATTTTTCTTCTATGCGCAACAATTTAAGATATTTGGTGGTTTTTTTTTTTTTATTCTCACAAACCTGAGGAACTGTTTTACAAATCTTTGAGCCCCATCTAATGAATTTTACCTGTTCACTCTTTATTGATATATACTGACATCTCATTTTTTGAACTCTACAGTAACAGGTACCGGATGAAGCTGGATGACATTAAGGAAATAATTTGTTCACCAAAATATAATTTTTAGTTTAATTAAAGTTCTGATTTAATATAATTACTGATAAGAGAAGAAGGGGATTATTTTCTGGAGAATAATTAAAATGTTTTTTCTGCTTTTTTCAAAGTATAAGATTTCAACTTCTTACAAGTTTTTTGATTAGAAGCTTAGCTTAGCTTGCTTTTCTTTTCCAGAAGAGCTTGCTTACGGAGCACAGGAGTTCTTCAATGTGCAGGGGCTCTAAAATGATGCAGGCTCTGTTTTAATCTTTTATACACTCAACTCTGCCACAGTACAGCATGCAAGGGAGAGCTGAGCATGACAACTCTCAGCCCGGAGGAGTCCAAGCTCAGCTTTTCTCAGTCAGTTCCATACCTGTGTACAGAAATCTTCCTGCCAAGTCTCCTCTTTCATCTCCCTGCTCCCTACTGTTTCTGTTGCCTTCATCTATTCTGTAAGATAGATGAAACACTTGTTCTGTTCTGGCTAGCATAACAGTAGCTGCATTCCCCAAATTCATCTGTACTCTTTCCTTTCTGTTTCCCTTCTCTGTTACATTTTCTCACCTTCCCTAGTTTAAGCTAAGTCCTCTGGTCTCTTTACCATCTGCAGTCTTTGCCCCTGTCAAATTAAAAAACTTGTCAGTGCTCTCTATTCTTTATGTAATATTTTTCAAGAAAGATGGAGTTAATTTTTTTCTCATGGAAAAGCAGTCAAGCTGAGGTCTCCAATGTGCTGCCTGTGGCCATGCTCAAGGCTGAAGCCACTTTGAATTTATGGTGTTATAGAATTAAGCAGAATACTGCCCCTTATTTTCCATTTGAAAAAAAATAATCCCACAGAGCTGTGATAACCAGTGACAGGAGGTATAAAAGTTTTAATACTGTATTTGCAAAACTCTCTCAGAGTGCCAGAGGCCTTTGCCAATGAATGTCAGAGAAGGTGAAGCAAAACTTGGTCTCAGAATTATTGTTAATTGTTTCCACAAACAATTTCTAATTCAGATCAGTGCAACCATGCCACACAATGGTATGCTTTTCCTGTAACCAAGGGCCCAGAACAGCAGGGTGTTATGATTTGCAATTTGCATAAAGAAGAAATCAGTCTTGTTGGGTCTCACACACTGGAGAGGAGTTGTCCCTTGTCCCTCTGCTGCCCACTTCCTGGGTCACCATCTCCTGTAGCTCTCTCACCGACTGACCAGTGCTTCAGTCTCCATCCTCCTTCCTGACTCCCCACCCAGTCTTCTGGTTGATGGGTATTGGCACTGGAAAGGCTGGGGCCTGTGGCATTGTGTCCTTTGCTCTCTAGAATAGCCCAGTGGTTTTCGAGTTAAGTGGTTTGAATCATATCTCTGTTACTTCAAGCATGAAAAATCAGGTGGTCTGTGTTAAGGCTACGTACTAATCTGTGTTATGGAAAGATTTCTTTTACCAAACAGCTCCTGATCGAACTGCCAAATCACACTCACGCAGCGATGCTCTGCCCATGGGTGCATGTTCTTGGTGAATAGACAGGACATTTCTGCATATTTTTTACAGATCTTAGGATGTATCTATTCAGGAACTGGAAATCCTGTGGCTGATAGGCATTTATGTTCAAAAATGAAGTCTAGAATAACTGAAGAACAAGCAAGAACTTCAAGAGCATTCTGCAGAAGTGGAGGAAGCAGAGATCCTGGACACAGGAATGGGGGAAGAGGGGAGGAAGGAAAAGGACCCAAATGCTGAAAATGGGAAAGGAGAAGGAATTAGTGGCTCTGAAAGAGCAAGGCGATGGATAGAAATACATGCTACTGATACAGAGCCGAGACTCAGGATGAGTTAGAGGTGGTATCAGTCAGTTTCTTTGGAAACAACTCATCGGAAACGCATGGTATAGCTATGCCTCCTCAGAGCAGCACTTCTTTCATCTCACCTCAAGTTACAGAAATATCTAAAAGTCTGAGAGTGCTGTGGCCCTCTCATATCACCACACAGTGAAGTTTGCTTTGAGTAGGGATGGGGACAGGTAGGAGCATTCACAATCCCTCCACCAGCCCTCTGTTTCTGATGCTTCCTGAGTTAGAATGATTCATTCCACTCCCACCCTATGATCAACTTTTCTTTTTCCCAGGTCTCTCTCTGTGATACTTAGGATGAAATTGGTCAGAATAATGATCTTGGACTACATCTGGACTTCACCTTCACTGTCCCCATAATTCCTCCGTATATACTTCTGATGGAGATTATTGCTGTGTCTTGAAGGTTGTCCTTTTTAGTTACTCTGTATATTTTTTAATCATCATATAACCTAGCTGTAAGATTGCCTAAGGAACTTGTTCAGATACCAGCTAATCTTATTGGAACTCAAAATGACTGATAAATGCACAAAAAGCAAAAAAAGCTGCTATATACACAAAACTGTGCCAACTTAAGATGCACTGACAGTGAAAAATGGAAGCTGTATGGAAATCCAGCAAGTGCATTTATTAGTGGTTTCAAAATGCTTGAAAACATTTTCATGATTAAAAAAACCCATCGTAAAACTTATTCAATTTCTACTTGAACGCTAATGGCTAAAATTCTTAGTCCAGGCTTTTTTTTTATTGGATACTTTTCTATATCCAGGCCTGCAGGTGCAAAGATGATTTGCCACACAATGCCTTCCTTTGCACTATGCAGAACACAGAGAAGTTGCCAGCATTCAAAATTTGTAAACCATGTAAGCTTTTTCTGGGATTCACATCCAGAAATTGTCTGCCTGCAGAGCTGTGAGGAGCAGAACACCTGAACAGCAAAGAAGAGCATAGGGTTTACATTTAATGTAGTTTTTATATATCAGTTTGTATATTTATGATTAGACAGAAGTCAAGTGAGGAGCTCTGGGAGCAGGTTAGAAAACATTGTTTTAATAATGCCAAGGGTACCCTGGAAAGGGAATGCACTTCCAAGTTATCTCCTGTGGATATATGAACGAATGCACTTTCAAGATATATCTCCCGTACTATGAGGCACGTGCCCAAGGCAGACGTGCTCCTGGAATACTGCTTCTGGTAGAAGATCTTGGCAAGGATAGCTTTACCTTTTATCTTTAGATGGTAAAACCTTTTTCTGTGGATAGAAGGCTTAACTGTGCTCTTGGAGTGTGTGTTGCATTGGGAAGATGAATCAAGGAGAAGGACATTTTTTTTTCTTATGGGATATCTGTACACATCCCGTTCGCTTGGATCATCATGGGAGATAAGGCACACCCTTTTACTGAGCATTGTTCTTCAATGAACGTCCACTAGGGGCATGTCAGGACTTCTCTCAAAATCAGGAGTATCTCCAGTCTGGCTCATTGAAAGGTGTTTGCTGTGAAGGAGTTTCACAGCCAGATGCAAATTCTCTCTGTGCCTTCTGTGTTTGGTTTATATGAGCACACAGAAATTACATTTTTTTAAAAAAGAATCAAGATGCCTACACACTGATGTAGCCAAGTTGCAGCAAAAGTAAATAGATAATGAGAGAGGCAAACTGTTCAAACGTAGCCAGAAATGGCAGTTGCATCACATGTCCTGAAAGCTGAGTCCAGTGTCTGGCTCTTAATAAGTTTATGCCCTGGGGCGTCTCCAAAAGATGCATTCCTCAGCTAGACCTGTCGAGCTGCAGAGGTGAAATGGCACAAATAACTATTAAAAAAAATGTGAGAATCATTAGGCATTAATAGAACACTTCCGTCTCCACAACACTGAGTACTCAGTGACTTGTTGGCTCTTCAAGTAGCCCTGCAAAGTAAGCTCTTGCTGTGCTCTGCCCTAGGGAAACACTGCAAATGTCGTGTGATGCCCTTTCAGGCAAACCAGTTCTGTGCTTTAGAATGATTTCTGAGGCACGGTAAAAGTCAGATCTGGCAATGTCTATACAAAAAAGATGACTTCCTCCAAGGGCAGAGCAATCCATCTGTGCCTCCCAGTACTCCAAATACTGATTTTTATCTGATATAGTGTGTATGTCTTCTTGTATCCTCTCCCCTTAAAGTCTGTGCTTTCTGAGAACTCATGAACATTATTGTCCAATCAATAACTACATTGATAATATTCTGTGTTCTACAAAAAAAAAATAACTTGAGAACTCTCACATTTGTGCTGTGTTGGTAAATTTTATCCTAAATTGAATTAACATTGTGAAACTACAGCCAAACTTGAACCATTAATCCACTTTTCTAAACAATACCTAAATTTCTTATGCTCCATTTTCATAGATATTGTAAGAAAATATTTCCCTGACTGAAGTAGCAAGTATAAAACAAATATTGAAAAGGACCAAGTAGAATGTAAGTTTTAAAATGATAAATCTTGGCACTGAACACCTAGTTTAAATTTTCATTAATCGGAATACAAAGATATATTTTGTCTGACTGGAATTTCTAATCAATTCATATCAGGCTTTGAATATTGAATATCTCCTTAGAAAATGCAGTTGTAAATCAAGAACTATTTGTGTAAGTTTGTCTGGGTAATGTTTGTGAAGTTAATAATCTCTTCTAAAATTATTTGCAATTATAAAGAAGCATAATGCATCATTTAAATCACCACAGTAAATTATTTGTACAGTTCTATTTTAGTTGTAGACTCTATCCATGAATCCATTTCTTGGAAAGTCATTATAATTCATGGAAAATGTGTATGCACATTTGCAAAAGTTAGTTGAAAATAGGCACTTGTATGCTTATCCACAGGGATCTGAGCTTGTAGACAAATCATAGCAGTACAATGGCTGCAATCATTTTTGAAAGTGTAAGGGACTGTAAGATGCTGGTACAGCAACTGGAGAGGACTAAAACCAGAGACTTGAAAGCAATAATAATTTCCCCCATTCCTCCCCTTTTTTTTGACAGGTACTTTGACCAGCTGCAAATTTTTGTTGGTTATTGAGTTGTTGCAGATTCACTTCACCTGACAAATGACTGTGCTGTAGGTGGCCAACCTGACTTCAGGGCATATTTACATGCCTGGAGCAGTGCGAAGTACCCAACACCGGGGAGAAGTGCAGTCTCCATTGTGTGCTTAATCTGCAAAAGATCATCTGTGTGAAGGAGGTGTCAAAACCCATACAAGGGTACCTAGTTTTATTCTTGTTCTGCTGGTTTCAGCTCTATGGCTCTTAGACACTGACTAATCGGTATTTGACTGCATGATGTCAAGACATTGCAATATGTCTAAAACTTGCATTTTGCCCCAAGCATCCAGCAATAGTATAGACAAAGAAAGAAATCTTTTGCTGTGAATTATCTATTGTTTCCTTATAAAAGCTTCTGTTCAGAGCCAAGGGAACTATCCAAAATCACATTGAGCAAAGCTGTAGAGAGTCTTTCAATCTATTATAAAAACTGCAGAAATATATTTTTGCTCATTTTAAAAATAGTGGGAATATTGAATCATGCCATGACAGACTCCTCTTTTAGCACAAAAAGGCAGTAATGGAACATTGCAGTGTTATTCTAACATGCCAGATACCTCATTTGCTGCACAGTCAAAAGCTGGGTTTGAAAGTAATTAGAATGAATATACAGCCAAGATTTTAAGTGCTAAGCAATACAGCATTTTAAATTCAAGTAACTTGCTGTATAGGCAAAGACATCAGCCTATAAAGACTGAGCAGATTTCTGGTGTTGGGAGCTCGTAAGGTTTTCCTCTTTAGACAGAAAAGTTTAGCATCAATTATAGGAACTATGGAAGATATTATTAATTTTAACTGCCCATTTCTTGTATTTTGTAATGTGTCTAAATGATCCATTCTCTTGCTAAACATTTCTTTGCTACAAGAAGAAATACTCAAACTAAACTAGCCCTTCATCCATTGGCACACTCTCCCCCAGATGTTGTCCCATTGAATTCCTTTTCCTTCTCAATATTAAGTCTTAGCAAGTTGCTCTCACTTTCAAAGCCAATTAAAATACAGTATTTGGCTTTGACCTGATTGTGAACATGGTGGAAGTCAGTCTCTAGATAAACGTTTTGCTGGATATGCTTTGAAATTAGTTTCCTTTATATTGAGAAGGATTCGGCACATGTGCAGTGTTGGCAGCATCAGATGTTGAAAATGTCTGCCAGCCATTTGGAGGCCCCCAAAATGGTGCAAGAATCATGAATGTAAAAATAAAAGCTTTGAGGGTTTCGCCTTCACTTTTTTGAGCTTTGGGTTGTTATTCAGTCAAACCGTAAATACTGGCAGCATTGGACATGGCACTGGGAGAGGAGAGAGGCATTTTTCAAATAAACATTCAAACTTTCTTTGTGGATCGAGCTTCAGCAAAATTCAAACAAAAGAAGCAGCTAGGAAGTAGTTAAATACTAAACACACAGCAAATAACTCAATAGACATCAAGATTTTACCTTATAATATATCTGTTTTGAACAAGTAGGAGAGATTGGCATGTGCTCTGTTTGTCCCTCGAGGCAGTGTGGCACAGTCTTTGAACTGAAGTGGATGGTAAAATTTCCAATTTCAGCAGACAAATTCAGCTGCTGAAGTGTGTGATGAGGGAAGATATTGGCCAGCTTAATTTTGACACACACACTTGAGATTCAAAGAGATCAGTGGGCCACAACTACACTTGGGTAACATGTTTTTCTCTCTTTGCAAGCTCTGACATTGCTCCAGTTCCTATAATGCAGGTTTCTTTCATCTCTAACCAGGCAGCTGTCTGAGCCATTTTGTGGAAGAGAAGGGGTTTCTGTGCTCATGCAAACTGACGGATACAAAGAGAGGAAATAAATGCTGAGTGAGAAAGAAAAAGCCCAAAGGACTGAGGCAGATATGTTTGTTCAGAGCTCAGAAGTGAGTCTGCTCCTTGAATTGCCTTTAGTATGTCAGATTTGGGATGCTGTGTGTGGGTACCGTCCAGCTTTTAACATTACTATCCACTGAGACACAGACTATGTCTAAAAGCAAAAAACCAAAAAAGTGGTGGAAGAAATGGCCTCTAAAAAACACCTTGTTCACTATGGCTTTCTTTTCACAGTTTTGCTTTACAGCCTTTTCAGACAGCATCATGTTTTCTGTGTTCTCTAAGGGAAAAAGGAACACTAGATCCATTGAAATGAGACCAGAATAGGATATTTTTCAGGTTTTGCAAATAAATGTGTTGTTTTTTGAGGATCATTGGGTTGAATTATTTGTTGTTCATTCATGCTTGGCCAACTAAGGAGCGTTCACTGAGACTGTCTTCAGATACTGAATGTTCTACATATTCTTTGTCTGGGTATCTATTTATCTTTCCCCACATGTCAGACTGCCTCCTGTGTATGCCACTGGTTCTTTTGTATGTAAACAATTAGCTAAGAGTGAGCCAGTATGCTAATAAATGTTATCAGTTTGCACATATAGATGGTATTTCTTAACTTCTTCTGCACTTCAGATCTCCTTTCTGTGGTTACTTATGTGTGGTTTTAAAAGCTGGTTCAGAATCTGCTTCCAGGAGCACATAATGCTGGAGGCTCAGTGGTTTTGGCTAGGGTCTGCCAATGATGCTGGGAAAGGCAGGACTTCTGCCTTGGAGTCCGAGATACCTACAGCAGTCTTGAACAGAAGGTGTTAAACTCACCATTCCTTCAAACACTAGATCAGTTTCCAGTTCAGCTTAGTGATGGGATTACTGTTCAGTGAGTTACTTCCTTTCTGTGCATTTTTACTATCTTTCCAGGCCTGCCATCCCTCCTTCTCCCCATTCTCTCCTCAGAGTTGTTTAGAGTAAGTACACCACCAATTCAAACTTCCAGATTAAAGGACAAACTTTAATAACGGCCTGGAGACATTAATAAGCACTAATTCATTAAATGCTGGAAGATAGCAGGAGCAGGAAAATGCTTGATTCAGAGATAAAGTGGCTTAATGCTAATTAGATCTGTTGAGCAATCCAAAAACATGTCACAAATTGGAAAGGAACTTTCCCGGTTATTGAAAAGTTCATTAAAAAAAGACTAGAAGCTAGCAGGAGATAGGAAAGGGCTTGAAGTGCACATACAGATTTTAACCAGGCTTGAAGAGAGAACTGTTCTCATGTCTTAAGGAGTTTACTAATTCTAAAATCTTCTATCTAATTCTGAACAACAGACACAAGTATTATGGAGTTTAGTCTAGTATCCAGTTAGGCCCCAAACTAGCAACACATTTTTCCAGGTTCTTAGTTCACACCCTGTTAGTAAAGCATTCAAAATGTGTGCTTAGGTTCCATTGATTTAAATAATAATTTATTGCCAGTTCTATTAACAGTTTCAAAAATTCATTGTGTCTGATCATTTCAGTAAGAATTGTGAACCTGTCTGTTACATTTATCCATTTTATGTTCCTTCTCAGGGATGCAATTCTCTCTTGAAGAAGGCCTACTTCCTTTCCATGGTAAAGATGAATACCTAAAAAAATTGTTTAAGGCTTCCAGCTGTAAAGCAACTTAAGGAAAAACAATAGGGTGTGTCAGTAATTGTTTGTAATAGAACAACCCTCTTTTGCAAAATGCTGTCCAAACCACAAATAAAAAGACAAGATGAGCCTAAGGAGTTAAACATTTATTAAAGAGGAAAGATTTATCAATAAAGGATCTTTATGACAAGCATTCTGTGAATCCCCTTGGGAGAAGATCTCCCTTTGGAAACTTCATTCTGTCTAGCTGCTGAGAAAGCTTGCACAAGGATGGCTCAAAGATTTGCAAGAAGAATGGTTGGTTTCTGCATTATTATGTAACTCTCTTCTCCTGTGTCTCTGGCAAGTGACTTTTTTATACTGTTCATTGCCTAGCTGACTAGCTTTAATAGCCTTTAGCACTGAGTAACTGTACCAACAGTGAGTTAGACCACACTGCCAGCAATTAAAGGGAGTTAGTTGGTTTTGGATAGTGTCAATACCTTGATTTTTTTTTTCTGGACACTCAAAGAGTTTGGGATCTACACGGAGATAAATGCTTTTCTATGCTGGATTTTCACATGAAAGATGGGTTCACAATGCTAATAAATAAGAAAAATGCAAATTTGTGTGCATTTATTGTGCATATGAACAGCCACAGAACACTCATGCATCACAGAAATCAGTGTGTGTATAAACCATAAGGCAGTGGTGCTTTGTTATTGGTTTCCTCAGTGTTGCTGTAGTGCAAATCAATGGAATTATCATGGCTGAGTAACAGGGGAAAAGACAGAGGAAATCTAGTTCATTGTATGTTACTGTTTGTCTTTGAACAAAAAAGATATGTTACATCTACGTGATAATATATGGTGTAATTCGGCAATCCTTCTCTGGCCAGACTCAGATATGAAATCCAAATTGCTAATTCCTTAGTTTTCTAGGGTAAGTTGGTGGAAATGGTGGAAAGAGAAAATTTTTAGCCCTTCTATGAACTGAGTCTGTTAGTTTACTATACAAGTTGCCTGAATTGTTGTTTTAGAATCACAGCATTTCACTGACATCTTGCAGAATTTAACGATCTTAGCTAATAAAAAAAAAATCACCTAACACATCTGTGGTCTTCTAGATAAATTCATATCAGCTTCTGGAATGCACTTCTGCCTTATAACCCTTGTACTGCTGTTTTCTATAATGGGACACCTTAAAAAAGACTTAGATAATCTTGTGATGTTTTCTCATGTGTAGGGTCAGCTTATAGATTATGTCTATAATATTAATGTATCTGCATGTATTTTACATTTTGGAGCCTTTCAAATAACAGATTTTGGCCTTAGGAAAATTTTTTTTACGAACTTTTGAAACTAATAATGTACATGAAAGTATGGCTGTCAGCTGGGCTTATAAGTATATTTCTTCCTATTATGTCAAAAACAAATATAGAAAGGTTATGCATCTTACCTGGAATCAAGGAGAAAATGGAGCTCTGGGACTTCTGCATTTCGCTTTCATATTGAAACTGCTAGTCTAAAGGTCTTTGTAGCAGTCTGCTCCTGCTGCTGGTGATATAAAAAAAGTGGCAGTCTCGTGTAGATATAATCATCCTCAAAATACAGGTATTTCATTGTTTTATTGCACTTACACAGAAATTAGTGATCAAAAATAACTTCTGGTCAAGCAACATTTCATCTTCAGACATGACTGTTCCCATACTAAATTAATTCAATTTAAGGCAAATCAATTCATACTTAGCATAAGGAGGGCTCTTGAGTTCAGATTATCAAAAATCAGCTGTCCATTCAATTTCTGATTCCCTAATGGGATTGTTCAGTGAGTATTCTACCAAAAGCACGGAAATCGGTTAATTCCATTCTGCAAAAAAGATGAAAACCCATAGCATGCTTTTCAGCTGTTTGCTTTTTTTACAGGTCCTGCCTAAGCTCTTGTACTGTTTTAATCTGTGTGACTTACTTCTGATTTGACAGAGGAAGCTCAGCTCTGGCTTTCCATTGAGCCATGCTTCAGCAAAACACCTACACAGGTTCTTCAGTCCTATTGCCTTTCGTGACTAAGCTCATGGGCTAAAGATAAGCTGTTGCTTGCATCTCTCCTTGCCTTTTACATTAAGGAGTACATTTATTAACTTTTTGCATATTGTTATTGCTTCATTGATATGCAGTGAGTGACAAGGATTTATAACAAGTAAGGATCTGGATAAATGTAATTCATAGGAAAAAGCACAATGTTTTTAGCCAGAATGAAAAACCTGCTGAGGATCTCTGGCAATCTGTAAAGTCACATTTAGCTGTAACAATCAGGCTAAAAAAAAATACAAGTAGGAAAGTTCAGAATATCATAGACTGTCTTCTCACACACACTTTTTCAGTGGATATTATTTGCCGTTGGCAATTTGTACCCGCACCAGTATCAGTCTCTTTACATGTTTGGCCACACGGTGAAACACACTAGGGAAACAAAAAAACACCTCCCCATCCAGATGTTTCCTGTGAATTATTGTACAACTCCAAAAATACCTGTGCTGGCAGAAGCAGGTGCAGATGGGGGTTAAAGTTGGGGTATGTCCTGCTCGAGAAGCCTGAAGTAATTCTGCTTATTAATGTCAAATGGTAGTTTCAGACTTTAGAAGTACTACAGATGTATCCATAAAGCCCTCAGCCAAGGCTAATAAACATTTCTACCTTGGGTATGTAAATGCAAATCATACTCCAGGGACAGGAAGACTCAAGCAGACAACAGAAAACATAAAGACCAATTCATTTTACATGTATACAAGTTTACCTAATATACAATCTCAGTGTGTAAGAAGCTAATGTGATGTAAAATTTTGAGTTACAAAATTCATGGAATATTTATGACTTTTAAATGACATTCTACAGGGCTGAATCTTGGCTACACAACAGCTAATCCTCTAACAGTGCCTCTGCTGATGTGGGGTTGCTTTGAGAATGGACTTCATCATGCTGGGGAATTTCTTTGACCGGGTATTTCTAAGTAAATAAACAACCAAAAAGTTAATGGCCTGAAAAAATTTGAGATATTAAAATGAATTTATTAGGCATACAAAGCTCTGCTACTGTTCAGTAGTACTTCACTTGTAAAAGATCAGGAAAGATGGAAATAACTGGGACATTTATCAGGGGTACTAAAGAAGTGTGCACTGTGGCAGACTTACTGTAGAACACACAATAAACAAAGGGTGTCTAAATAAAATCTTTCTCTCAAATATGAGTCTGAGAGAGAAAAATAGTGGGAATTAACAAGTGCTTGAAGGAGGAGGGAAACCAGTGAAACAGCTCTAACATGAGGATAGCTCCACTGAGCAGAAGCTGGAAGCAGAGTATCTCTGCTCAGTAAAAATGAGACGTCTCAGTTGCAGCCTGACTCCCCATCTGGGACCTGCTGGTTGTGGAAACAGCACTGCCCCCCCTTTCCAGCAGAGATTAGTATTCTTTTAGTTCATTGAAGGAAGTACACTGTGGGGCACATTTATAAAGATACAGAAGTGCTTAACCCCTGTTGTTAACAAAATGCCTTTGAAAATCAGTAGTCATGTTCTAACCATTTAATTTCTCTTGATTATTGAAATAAGTTACTCGCTACTTAAAATTACTAGTCAAGTCATGGAAAGGAAAATTATTTTCTTACTGAATTTTAATTTCTACTTAATAATAAGCTCTCACTGGCTTTTGAATGTAGGATCAGTGAGAGTTCAGCGCTTTTTAAGACATATCTTCCTAACAAAAAGAGGAACAAAGCACGTCCTATCAGAACAATAAAAAGTAAGTCTTAACCTTGAAATCTGAATCTTGGCTCAGTCTTTACCATATCACACCTACTTCACAGGCTGAAATTTTGCTATAACTGGAGATCCCTTGTCCATCAGGGAAGATGCTCTTAATCAATGAAGAAGGGGAAAACGCAACCTACAGATGCCACTCTACAAAAATTACAAGAATCCTTGGGAAATGCAGAGTTAACACCATGAAAAGCTGAAGCTTCTGTGGACTCTGATATCCGCTGTGGCTTATCCTGCCAGCAGGTTCCTTTGTAGCTGTAGAAGCCGGGTTTTGCAAGCCACAGATAGTTTTTTTCATACCAGGAAGGTCTGCCAGGCCTGGGCTGTAAGAAATTTTGCATTCTTTGCCTGCAAGAAAATACAAGAAAGAGCAAGTGCTAGAACTGCTATTTCCTTAATTACCAGCTACATTCAATTGGACTAAATCTTCTAAAAATAGAATGGATTTTATTTAAATTATCACAATAGCTTTATTTAATCTAGAGCAAGTATGAGCAAAGCTTATTTAAAAGCTGACCAACCTTTTTAATTATTCATTGTTCTTCAGTTACTTTGTAATGTGGGAGGAAAAACACTTGAATTCTTTTTCTTAAAGTGGCTAAATTCAGATTCATCTTCAGCTTGTTTTTGCAATTCCTTTTGAGGGAGGTAGTGAGCCGGTTTAAACTGTGTCAGCATTTGGCTATGAGTGAATTGTAGAAAATTATTTTAATTGATTTTTATGTTTTGAATAATATGTTAACAGGCAATCATTGAATTTTGCTTATGCGTGTAAACAAACAAAACTCATGGGAACGTGTAATGTTAAATCAGATGTTTTACATTTAGGCTCAAATCTAACTAATAACTTCTAAATCCGCTTTTGTATGCACATGCAAATTTCCATCAAAAGCAGTGCCAGGGACTGCAGGGTTGGTCTACTAGAATATTTAGGACACTTTTCTATCAAATCTGACTTCTTACACCAAATTTTCCTTTGAAAGCAGAAATGAGTCCATAGAAGTCAGTGGAATTACACAGTTATAAAATTGATCTCACCTCTGAGATCTTACGAAAGTGAAGGGCAGAAGGGAAGCCTGACCTCCAGGAATCCTCTATATGGTCTTGCTCTGAAAAGAATGAGAAATCTGCTTGGTCTCTGGCATGCGTTGATCTGATTCGGAGGTGCAACACTTTAGTTCTGTGCTCCAGGATCCCTGTGGACCTCAGGAGATGGAGGAAACATGCAGTACCATAGAATGTGGTCACCGAAAACAGTCTGTTCCAGTTCTGCGCAGGCAAAAGATGAGTCCCTATGCTTGACACTTCAGCAAATTAATCTCCCCTTCTTTATGGCCCTTTTGTTGTTGGAGTACTGTTAAGAGACATTAGCGTAAGGGGAGTTCAGTTTGAATTGCAGACTTCACTTGTCATCTCTGTTAGCATCACATACAATGTAAATACTACAGGAAAATTCATGGAAAGATGAAGTCTTTGCAGGAAAAGAACATCTAAAAGCTATAAATTGAAAGAATCACCAGGGAGGAAGGAAGAGAGATCAGCATCACTGGAAATGAAAGATATAAAAGATAAACCCTTTCTATCACTGCAGTTCAGCAGCATGTGGGAGCTGAAGGCAGATGCTGTGTGCTTTATTATTTTTCTGTGTGGGTAGTTCCTATATGGTCTTTGTAATATACTGTAACTCTGCAAAGCAGACTTGTGCCTTCCTTTCTCTTTCTGTTTTGTCTCCTATATATATAACACCTCTGTGCATTTAACGATTAGGACATTAAAAAAATATTTGCCAGTTAGAGGCGGGTATTATGACACACTCCTCAACTGCACTAGGAGTCTCTATTAAACAGTTCCTATCAGATATCTGTTAAATAGGGAATATGAATCATATCATAATAAGAGAGTGATAAATTTATTATTGAAGCATGACGTAGCTGCTCTGAAGCTCTGGCTCTATTTCCTGCTTTGCCACTCTTGCTTTATAATCCTGGCCAATTTCCTCCAAATTTCTAGGTATCTGTATTTGATTTTTATCCCATTTTCATTTTGTCTACTTAAACCATTTATCCGTGTAAAGACTTTTCCTGTGGCTTTCTGTATATTTTGCTTTGTGCTCTAAACCTCTGATCTAAAGTTGTGATCTGGGCACTGGTGTAGCTCAGTGCTACAGAGACAACAATCAATGGCATTGAAAAAAGCAGTTCCTGTGACACTTGGCATTTACGGTAATGTCAATACGCAGAAAGGTTTAAAGAAAGTATCCTGAATCATGCCACTGTCATTTGTGACATTTCTGAGACTTTTCAAATTGAGAGTGGCATGCGTGGTTAGGATTTGGATTGAGAACTCCAAGAAAACATGAATAAATTTTACAGGAGCCTGCACTGAGATTTTTAGACTTGATATCCATAATGTTCAGCTCTTGGTAGCAATTGTGCAGTCAATGGTATGGACAGAGTTTGGGTGCTTTACAAGCATGATAATTGACATGACTGAAATATTTTATCGGGGCCTCTGCAAGGATTTCTTTAAGCACTACTGTCATACAGTTGATTGCAATGTGAAAAAAGCAAGACAGCAGGAAGCAAAAATGCTCAGTTCATAACTACATTACAGTTTTTACAGACCAGTAATTCTGGAGCCATAGTCAATTGCAGCTTTGAAGTTAACTAATAAAGATACAACCTGAGTCAATGCAAGAGGAATTTTTCTTTCTCAGACTGGATCCGAACAGTTCACCTTCAGCAAAGACACCAAGAAACTTTCTGTAGGGATACAAGCATAAGATTCTCAGTAAAGTTAGTATGCTTAGTATATACTAAAGCAGCATCATTTTTATTAAATCAATAAGGATTCCATAAAATTTCTTGCAAGGATAGACAAAACTGATCCCTCGTGCAGTAGGATTGTTTCATAAATCCTCTTGGCAGTTTCACTTGGATCAGCTGTTCCTTTATCTGCTATGCAGTGTTGTGTGCTGCTAGAAGATCTCACCCACAGCTGTATGTATTTCACTGATAAGGGAAGTAACTGCAGTCACTTATTTCAGTAGCATCTGTTGATCCTGCCTGAGCCTCAGGTCCTCTATAGCTGCACTCTGAGAAAATCTGTAATGAGCAACTGTCATCCTGGAAATGCATGGACTCTGATGGAGACTAGAAATTTCACTGCAGCAGCATCACCCAACTTAACTTTCTGTATTAGGACTCCAGAACAAAGGGACTAGAGAGAGAAGCAGAAATGTGCCTAACCCCCAATTTATCTGTAATGCAAAGGTAGTTTGGAACAACAGCCTTCACACCAGTGCCATCTGGGAAGCCAGGGCTTTGCAAGAAAACATCCAGAAAAAATTTTGGGAAGCCCAGCAGCTTCTGGCAGGTTTTTATTGATGTGATCTCTGTTTTGATAAGCAGGTATTTTTCAACAAAAAAAATGATTAAAACATTTTTATCATCTTTACCTTTAATCCTGACCTGGTCCTGACTTTTCAGTGCAGAAGACAGGTGTTAGGGCTATTCATGTGTTTTCCATAGAAAACAATACACTCAATCTGTTCTCCACTGCAAGTTTGAAATCCTTCTGCAGGCTGCACGTATAACTCTGTTGGAAGGAAGCTCCTAAATAGAATCACATCAGTTAGAGATGGTAAGAACTTACTGAGTCATCCAGTTCAAGCCCTCTGTAGGTTATATTTAAAAAATAAAAAACATGGGCCTTTTACATAAAGCTCTTCCTCATTCAAATAATGACAAATTTGCAGGACTGGTGGCATATATTTTGTTAAATAGTTTCATCATATAGGAAGCAATTTCCCTTTTGTTAATGATAGAAAATTAGGTTGGCCGTGGAGGCTGGCATGGTCTATGATGCAGTGCACTGCACTATGAAGTTGTTTAGCCTTTAATTCCACCAAGACTTACGATCTTTACAAAGAGAATTTTCAAAAATTAATGAATGTAGCATTTGAATAAGTGTGAAAAGGAAGCAGAAATTATTTCCTAATTACTTAGTCAGAATGTTTATTTTGACCTTCACAAGGGATTTTGCTTTTCGAAATTAAGAGTCCTCATAAAGAAATTGGCTCTGAAATGGGATTGGTTAAAAGATAAGAAATTATTTATTACTTTCCTAACAAAGTGATGAAGATTTAGAGATACAGGCTTGATCTTCTCTCACTTTTCAGAAGAAATACAATTTGAACTTCATCTAAATATGTCTTTTCTTTCCTTCACTCCAGCCAAATGTATCTACACTGCAGTGTTTAGGTGTTGCCAGTGAACCTGACTCAGATTTCTTCATTATTACTGTAGGTAATAGCAATGCTACAGGCTAGACAGTGCCACTTCTTATATGTCTGGGACTTCTTTATTGCCAATGCAAAACAAACGGCTTAAATTTGGGAAGCAAATCTGGTGGAAATGCAAAATTTGGAAGGGCAGTCAGCTCCCCATCCTTTAGCTGCAACTCTCCAGTAAAAGTGTTTTTGTGATTAGCAGAAACAAGCTGTAATCCGGAAAACCAAGAAGTCTTTGGTTTGCAAAGTTAGTGTTATTAAATATCTAATTTTAGAGCAGAATGTCATTGATTTTTTTTGGTGGCTTTTGAATATGTAGGTACTCCGTGATATATCAAGCAAGCAACGATGAACTTGTGAAAAGACTGGTTACCCAGGGAGCTGTATATTGTCGTGTCTTTGGAAATATGCACAGGGAAGGATAAAATAGAGTTACACAAAGTCATGCTCTTCTGAAAATGTTGCCAAATGCATAGTTTTCAGAAGGGTTGCTCCCCTAAACTGCTGTTTTCAAGCATTCTTGTTATCCTTATCCTCCATATAAATGATAAATGAAGTACAGAAGCTAGGATATGTGCAGCTCTCTTGGCTGGGCAGTGTAATATGCTTTCACAAGAAGCCACGACTGAGAGAGACAGTTATCAAATTATCAAGAGATATGGATCATATTTGCTTATTCCACTGGGGATTTTAAGAGCCAGAGAGGAGTGTGCTCCATTTTTATGGCCTAAATATTCCTCATTATGACGGAGTCCTACCTCTTTTTCACTAAAATGATGCTGAATCAGGCTAGCTATGCACTGTGAAGCAAAAAATATATGCATGTTGTCTTAGTATGGAAAATCATGTGTCCCATTTCCAGTCAAATTCATGTCGCAGCACAAAAGAAGCCCAGATGTGCCAGTCACTACAAGAGTGAACAATAAGTTACCACACTTCTGCTGTTGCAGAATTTCACCATTAAGAAAGGATAGTCAGAGTAAGACCCATAATGTTTTTCTGGTCGTTCCTTGTCCACGTCAGGTATATAGCCCTGGATGTTTTCCCTCTCCTTCAAGAAAGGAATAAACCATTGTTCTGGACTGTGTCTGTGGGGAAGTGAGTCTTGTGCTAATCCTGTCCATTATCCACTTATCGTTGCCTCTGCAGGCTCCTACGCTCAAAGCAGAGCTGTATTTTTCCTACACTAATGCACAGCTCCATGCCAGTTTTCTCAGTCTTGTTTTCAAGCTTTGTGGAAATTCTAATGGAAGTCCTAAATCATTATGCTGTGGAAAGTGAGCCTGCTTTGGCTATCAGCTGTAATTAGAATTCACCCTTCCTGTTTTAAACGAGTATGCTGCTCTGGACTCCTCCTCTAAATACAACATTTTGCTCATTTTAGGTCTTGATTGTATTTCTAGTAAATAGGTACCTTGAGAATTGCTCAGCAATAATCATCATTCCTCAAGACTAGGAATTTATGATAAATTTGTACAATATTTATATAAACAATGGCTAGCAGAGATATGCAAATGGTTGCTTTTGTACTGAAGAATAGATTATTACTATGAATTTAAAATCCATTAGTGTATGTTTTACACATTGTATTATCATTTTAATGTATGAAATATGGCTATAAAAGGCTCCCAACCACACTAACTTTGTACTGCACAGCTCCGGGAAGCAGCTTACAAAGCTACAGAAAATAAAGCCCACTGAGTTAGACAACGACCCTTTCTAGCTCCATTCTGCCATTCTAAGGACTAAACTTTCCAAAATACTGGTGTGTCTCGGAACTTCTTCTTAGTAAGTGGGCCTTTGAGGTGAGAGAGTGACAAAATGGCAGCACGTTATCGGCCAAATTCTAGCTTCTGTCCTAAAAACATGATCAGGGAAATGCCTGTCAGCCACAGCATATCCTTTTCTGCAAGGATATCCCTTTGGGGCTGTGCCAGCCCATGAAGTACAGGAGCAACCTGTGTTAGATGGCTTTGTGCCATGAAGCCAAGCCAATCTCTAGCTGAAGACCAAAGTCAGAGTGCAAAAGATTGATGGCCACTTTACCTTAAGCTGCACCTTCTTGAGTGCAGTGTGGAGTGCAGAGTTGCTGTAGGAACCTGGTGAAAGCACCCAAGGTTCCATTTTGGTCAAGTGTTGTTTTCAACTCCATAACAAATTCACTCATTTACATGAGAAAATGGTAACTGGGCTGATAGGCTGTTGCAGTTAATCTCTGTTGGGAGAATCCACTTAAATGGATTCAGAAAAGGAAGTGTCAAAAGAAAGGAAAAGAGCTGGGAGGAAAGGGTACATTTTTTAATTTAGTTTATTTTATACACTTTTTCTTCAGTGTTTGAAGGCAAGATAAGCTTAGTTAAACTAAATGGAAAAAATTGTGAAGAAAACATGATTTGGACGGGAAAAGAAAGACTGGGCAGAACATCCTAACTATGAGCAGCAGGAAGCCACTTTGCTCGGGTGTCAGAGTAGAGAGAGCTGGACTAGGATTTTTAAGCTAAGTCATCTGCTTTGTATAGAAGCAGATAAGTAATGTTCCTTTGATCCATTTTGCTGGTTTGCTGTAGTAAAGTCCACAGGAGAGTGAAGCACAGAGCTAGTGCTTCAGAGACACTAACAAAAATACATCTATTTTCCATTGTAGTCACATGCCCTTTATAATACCTATTCCCATCTCCATTAAATTCTGACCGTTGTAGTAACATCTGCATCTGGGAATTAGGGAATGCACCAGTCTGGTCAGCATCAAATAAGCCTGCTTCAGCTTTAAACACACTGTTTACAGACAAAGGTACTGGAATTGCTGCCTGCTCCACCTTCTGCTGTTTGCACAGTAAATAGCACAGGCGTACAGTGATCCCCATGATACAAAGGTGTTCTCGATGCATAAAAGTAAAAAGCCTGGTTTTCTGCCTGCATGGGCAGGATTCTATGACACAGACAAGAGTGAACCAAAGAAATATTTTACTGCCAAAGGAAACTTCCACCCTCCTGTGCTCACATCACATTCAGAGAGACAGTTCTCCACAGAAGGCTTGTTTTTGGGGAAGAGCAGGAAAGTAATTTCTTTTTGAGTGCCCAGATACTTTGGTAGGCTAAACATTAAGATAGGTTTGATTGAAGTATTTGCTATGTAGCAAAAAATTATGCATTTGCCAGGTTATATGGAAAGAAATGTATGGCTTGCAAGTCTCACTTCTTTTCCTTTTTAAACTGAAAGTGCATCAGGACCAACAGGAAAAACTCACCATTTTTGCCACAATCCCACAGGCTCAAAGAGTCCATTCTTTTCAAGATTGCTCTCTGCCAAGGTTATGGTCTACTCAGCCCGTGGCAAGCTATGAAGCAGAAACAGCAGAACCGCTCAGATCCATTCACTAGCACCTGAAGTGCTGTTTAAAAACACGTCCTCAATACTCAAGTATGCAGCCAGCTAAGTCAAATCTGTGTCCTGAGGCAAAATTTTGGCCTGAAACCACTCCTGTGACTAAGCTGAGTGTGGTATTAGAAGGTATTAAATATTTATTTGGGGATTCTGATGATGCTGAATGTTTTTCCTGTGGAAGCTTCTATCCTAGTGACCGTAAATGAAGAACAGGACTTGGATGAAGCAGATGGTTTAGCAGATGGTGACTTGCTCCTTTTTTAACCAGGCTTTTGTGTAAATGGAGTGTGGTGTGGATCTCTGGATGCTTTTTGACTTTGAGAGTATGTATGTGCGCTTTTAGGTTTTAATATGTGCGTAATTATGAAACCATGTGTTATGATGAACATATAGGTTTTACTGGCTTTTTAAGAAGTTCTTGAAATTTAGTTTATTCACTGATTTCTGAAACCAACACTTCCTTTGTAAAAAGGGTTCTTTGACGTTAATTTTTAATTAAATGGGAACAGCTGCATTTCCTGAGTGTGGGACTGGAAGAAGCAAGATTTTATTTCAGTCTTCATTTTTTTTGCTCTTTTCTGGTTTTGCCTTTCCACCCTCAGGCTTAACTTTCCTGACTACCCAGGGAAGTAAGATTTCAATGAAATTGAAAGACAAAGGAGCCAAGAGGTGACTGCAAAAGGATGAGACGTCAGGTTTGCTTTGCAAAAAGTTCTGTCAAGCTGTCAAAAGTTCAACAGTCCTCCAGCACCTGTCTACCATTCCTATGCTGAAGGTATCAGCCCCCTCAAATCTGCCACCAGGTGGTATGCATGTGGTCTCTAACCCGTTTTACTCAAAATTAGATGGAAACTACACTGTTGAACCATCTCAGCTAATGTGCCTCATTTAGACTGATACAGGTTAAGGAAAAGTCACATTAGCAGCTCTGACAGCAGATCTGTGGCAGCACAACTTGTACCACATGGAATTTGATGATTTGCAACAAGGATTAAATTGAAGGTGGCAGCATATTAGACTGGCAGTGCTGGAACCAGGAGAGAATGTTCTTTTACTGTCTAAGAGTAATTAAACCAATATAGTGTCTTCTGTCTCCTTAGAGTTCATATTTCTGTAAATCACCTGTGAATTTTCGTCTAATTTCCCATTATTTCATAAGGCCACAGAGTGGTCTTCTAGCATACATCTTTGTAAGCTGGAATGTAATTGAAGATGGTCTTCTTGAATCTCCTTTTATGTAAATTTTCCTATCACCTAGTATCCAAGAGCCTTGTAACCTTTCGCTGGGAAAGAGGGCTTTTTCACTTTTGAGGTTTGCTCTTTCACTCATTATTTTCCCAGGTAGGAGATTGTGTAGACAGAGCAGTGTTTTTGCTGTCAGTGTTCACAGGTTTAGCAGACTGTTTTAAATTACACTAAAATATACTTTAGTTTCTAAGCCAAAAGACAAGCTGCTTGCACAATGTCCAGCTTAACTTTGCCTCTTGCTTGAAGTGTTTCTAAACTCAGTATAATGAAGATCTTTTCTAAGAATTCCTAAGGGATCTCTTTACACAGAATCTGGAACTGATCCATGGGTTTCCACACTTTAATCAATGCACTGTCTAATATTGATTTCCTTCAGAAGTCAAAGAGATTAGTTTCCCTTCCCTGGAGACCTTGGGTTTTTACCTTTGGCTGCAGTCCTTGAATTAATATGGAAATTGAGAACATCACTTAGGACTGGTCTCATGTGCAAGCAAAACTTGTACTTGCATGGGGCCAGGTATCTTATGCACACTCAGACACTCAGACTATTGCACTGTCTCCTCATCTGGCAGCTGGACGACTCACACAACTCTGCTCATCTCTCTCTTAGCTTCTTTGTCTGAGGAGCAGAAGAGTGAGGGATTTATTACTGATCTCTTTTTTCCCCCTTCCTTTTGACAGCTCTTCCTCATGTCACTCTGGAGTAAAGGTCAGCATGGCTCTCTCTGGAAATTTGCTTAGGCTGGTAAGGTAATAAGGAGCTTACTACAAGCCAGAAAGCAGCTACATGGAAAGCAGCCATCTCTCCCATCATTAATCCTTAGTGCCCTATAGGTGACTGTCTATCAAGCAAAAAGTTTCAGATTGGCAGCTAAAGCCTAATACCTTTCTTCTAACCAGCATTTCTAAGCTGCCAATAAGAACCATAACGTTGCCTCTGTGAGTTTTCCTTTCATCATTTGGTAGAGTCAAGGCAGAGCAGCTCTCTCTTGCTTTACAATACATGAAACTGGAAACGAAATACCGTGGAATCAGATGTCAGCATCAGGGTACTCCATGTTAGAATTATTCATCTAAACCTCAGTATCACAGAGGACTGAAGATCTTGTGCTTTCTTGTTCCTCATGGCTGCCTCTGTTTGTGTTCTGTGTGCTGTACACATGAAGATAAATTGAGCATAAAGAAATATATAACATCACAAGAGCCAGGGCACTTGCAGCAGTAAAGAGGTCATCAAAGTCATTCTTTTAACTGATATACGTGATCTTATGAATTTGTCACAATGCCAAGGGGGTTGAATCAATTCCTCTAGGACGCATAGACATGAGTGTAGGGAGTGATGTAATCAGTTAGGGTCATATCCAGCCTTATTTGAGGGGTAAGGTTCTTGGTGGTGTTAAATGACAATCTGTCCTGAATTTGTCATGCCCATATGTCATCAGTAACAACCTACAAAACACACCTCTCATTTTAGATCCAAGTTTGCATCTGTTCCAAGCAAAACGTGCCTTCTCCCTGTGTAATCCTAGCAAGGCTGTATTAGACAACACATGAGTAAGCTGAAAGTGAAACAGGAAAAAGTCCTTCCTATATTATGGAGAAATTGATCACAAATCACTGTCATTTTTACTTGGCTTTACAAGAACATAAAATATCAGTGGAGAAAACATCTCAAAACACTTCACCATATTGCAGCAACCTATGAAAGGTTATTGTAGCTCACGTACTATTCCTTAGGAGAAACATATTTTGATATGTTTTCCAGAATGTGATGGTAAATAACACATAATTTGGCCTGGGAGTGAAATCAATCAAAAAGGCATAGAAATTTAGTAACCAGTGACATCACAACTGGTGCATCAGTAGTGATTTGTCCATCTGTGTTTCATTGCTTGATAATACAGGTAAATAATATCTTTAAAAAAAGGATCTGAGCTGTGAGCAATCCATCCCCGGATACTGAGATGCCAGGTAGCTGATATGGTTTATGACAGGCTGTAGCTTCAAAGGAATTGATTTATAAATGTTCTCTATTTTTAAATATGCAGCTGGACATCTAGAGTGATTTACAGAAGCATTTGACTGGCTTGTATGCTTAATTTTCATTGACTAACAACCTGTGTTTAGGTGCTTCTATAGATCTCCCTAGCTGTTTCTCATCACCTTCAGGCACCTAAATGCATTGCAAAGCTGAAACAAAAATTCAGGAGCTAATTTATGATATCTCAGATCTTATGGGTCATCAATGGCCAGATTCCAAAATTGTTCCTTTTTCATCATCCTGAACACTTGCAAATT
This sequence comes from Tapera naevia, assembly GCA_033556795.1. NCBI lineage: Eukaryota > Metazoa > Chordata > Aves > Cuculiformes > Neomorphidae > Tapera > Tapera naevia. The sequence goes on from JAUMJJ010000352.1 coordinate 4,518,333, forward strand.
CTGCAAATTCACTGTCATTTTTTGATATATACTTTTCCCAAAATTTTGAACTTCTAATCTGAAAAAAATTGAGCCATATTGCAGAGGAATCTGCAATCCCAGAATACAAACATTTCAACACTAATATTTACAGTGAAATTTTTATTACAGTTAGTGATGTAGAACAAAAAACCTTTGCAGTATGATTCTGCTGTAAATAAATATTATTTGTGTTTTGTTTGCTTAGCCCTGTTGATTTATATATCAAATATGGTCACTTTACATTTTAAAATATCTTTTATGAAGTGACAGGACAGTAAAAAAAAGTCAAGAACAACTTTTTTGAAGGTTAGATTCTTTAGACCTCGGGCCTTCTGGGAGACCATAAAAAGGAAGGTAATGAAAAGTAATAATTCTGCTGTTGTATACAGTAGGAATAGAAACAAATTTTCATCCCCTTAGATGCATCCATTCCATGGGAGAGCAGAAGTTTACTTTTAGCATGTAAGTGAGCAGCCATATCATAGAGCAGCCATGTCGAACAAGAAGGTGCCATGATTACTTATCAGAATAAAACTGCTTGAAAAGGATTTAAATAACGGTGCTTTATTTAATACTCAGAACAGATTTCACTTTCTAGATATTTTTTTAAGGGAAATTTCTGCTAAACTGGCACCAAAATTCCAGGTTGCAGAATTGAGGATATATCCAAGATCCAATTATGTGAAAAAAAAAACCCCACAAATGATATCCTATAAAAATGCTGACACTAGTGTAAACATAGTGATATTCCCAAGTGCTGCCTTTGTTACTAATGTTCTTATTTTCCCTTATATTTACACTTTGGTGGTACAAGGTCACGCCACACACTGGCATGACTTTCGAATTTTTTTTCTTACATGAATATTAATATCTTCTAGATGTTAATATCTTCCTTCTCGCCTTCCTTCTCTTTCCCTATTATCTCTGCTTCCTGTTGGCGTGTCAATATGAATCAAAATTAGGCCAAATTAGGATTTGAGGTGATAAAACCTGAGATGAGTTATAATAAATTGATAGAACTGTATTGCTGAACTCCACTGTGCTTTGAAATCTTCTGCCAGCTTACTGAAAGTGGATGAAATGCACTGTGCCAAGTTATCTGCATTCAAACCGCAAGACTTTCTAATACAAGAGATGTTACAGGTTTCTAATTGCTTTTCAAGTCTATAGTTATGGCTGCAAGCTCCTAATTTTTGGATACTTCAGTGACTACTGTGAGAGTTTGTGTGATAAGTATGTCTGGGATGGCAAATTCACATCTTCACAAATTAGCACCATCTATGTACCCACTTTTCTGCTCTTTGATCTATTTGGTGCAAGACCAGCTGCCCTTGCATGGGTATAAAAGAAGCTGCAATCCATGTGTATGCAGAGTTATGTATTGTAGGATATTTAAGCATTCAAATGGATTTATTCAGCAAGCATTTCAGACATAGTATCAGGGTTACAGTTAGGTCTGAAATATATTTTGTTTGTTTGCTTTACTAGAAATGTACTGGTTTTCTGACATTTCTTTAAAACTAGCATAAATACTTTAAAAACAGACAATAAAATCACAAAGATTTTTTTCTGAGAACTTCACAATTCAAGAGAAAGTAAGAAAGTGTCCAAAATGGAGAAAAACACTATCTTCCTACATTCAAACCAAGTTTAGAATTTAAATCCACTGCAACTGAATTTCATTTTAATAAGATTCAAGGGTTTTTAAAAATCAGTGAGGACCTAGAATTGGCTTCTTATTGAGATGCCAAGTATGTATAGATCTGACTTAATCCAATACAAAGTTTCCTAATTCAGAATAAGCCAAATGCAAGTTGAGTTCAATTATACATGATAATGACTCAAGGAATGTACAGTTTAAAAAACTTCAATAAATTATGTATGAAATCGAGTCATTCTGCCACATTGTTGTCACAGATGCAACACGTCAAGGACACCACATTAAAAAAAACAAATTGTGAGTGAATACAGAAAACACAAAATAAAACCAACTCTGACTGTTAGAATCCCATTTTCCTGTCTGATTAAAATTTAACTCAATTAAATTAAGAATAATTGAAAAAATCTCCCCACAACCTGAAATTTCTTTCTAAATGGTGTACACTCACTGAAGCTTTCTTTCTGTAGTTGTGTTGGCTCCAAACAGATAATAGCTGTGAAGGTTCCAGCAGGTAAATACGGGTAAACTTTCATAAAGGCTTCAGTTCAGAAATGTGAATAATACAGTCTTATACCAGCAGAGCACAAAACACTCTGAGGGATCCCCAGGCTGAGATAATAGACAGATGAAAGAAGTTGTCACAATTGCAGCTCTTCTCACTCTGCCAACGCTCCTTAAGGCAAACAAAGTGTACTCTTCAGATCAGCACATAGATGTAAGAACTTCTTCCCACCCAACCCTGCCTCTTGCAGCAAGATTTAGCTCTAGTTAATTCAAAAGAGACGAGGCTGATTCCACTTGCACCTCTTTTATGGAAAAGCCCAGTCACCTCTCCCTTCCTATGTTATCAAACAGGAGCAGTTTCAGTGGTTCATCAGTGCTACTCACTGCTATATGTGAGAGGAGAAGAGGTTTGTCGAAGAAACAAAACCACCCACAGCTAGGACGAGCTGTAGCCTAATTAAACTTAAATGTCCCCAAGTGATTTCTTGAAAATAGTTGCTCAAAATTACCTAAACTAATCCACTTTCTTAACCCCCCTAATGCTTTACTTTTCTCTCATCAATTAGGATTTTACCTTTCTAATACCAATAATTGGGATAGTGTTGGTTTTGATTTACACTGAAGAATCTGCAAGCGGAATTTGGCCACAAGGCGTTATGACAGAAATACTCCTCTTTAGAGAGCCTGAGAAACATTTTCAAACCCTACCCACTAACAGTAGTCCCAGAGCTCTCCACCTGCCAGCAATTTGCAAGATCAACTGTTTATTAAAAGTTTTCGAGAAACGCCAAAGTTCAAACTGACTTGAAGAGCAGATTCAAGGCCTCAGAAAGGAAATGAAAAACTTTTCTTGTTAATGAGAAAATATAACCTTCTATTTATATAACTCCCTTTTATTCTCAAGAAACTCATCAATTGGGCTTGACCTTATCTTTTTCCCCATTTGTTCACCACTTCTGTATTTTTACGTAGCATCTCACAGTTAAGGGGACTGTTAAAGCAGAATTTGGCCCTTTATAAATGAGTAGCTATCTAAATATAAATGAGTATTAATCTACTACTTAACAAAATCCTTTAAGAGGGCAAAAGAGCACTGCAATGCTGTATAATGACTGTCACAGCCGCGTTCAGGAGAGGAAGAGGAGGAGATCCCAAATGGAAAAGGGCAAATTTAGGTCCACAGATGAAATTAGAAAAATGGAGCTTGGCTTTTCTGGCATTTAAATATGGCCAGATAATAAGAGGTGAATGAAAATTTTCTAGAGGAATATGTTTCCTTTGTAAAACAATGATCATATCAAAACGTAAGCATTTGGCCAGACTGCAGCACCTGCCCCAGAAATCCAGCAAGAGAGGGGAATCTCCCTGATCTCAGGCACCCTGCCCAAGTGCAGTTGTTGGATCCTACATCCTGTATTGACCAATTCAGAGCTCACCCTTTGACTAACTGTTTTTCTCCTGAGTGTTAGACATAGGACTAATACCTGGTCTGTACATGAGCATACAGGATTACCCATGTCTCCCCTTTTCAACCCAATTTAGGTATTCACAGCACTGTGGCAGGACTCTTGCCTCCATCTTCACATCATCACCACATTCCAATTCATCCAGTGTGCCTCTGTCACATAGCCCTAAGCACGTGGACATATCCTGTGCTACATGCCGTGATGCTGGACACATCCCACATGATTCCCCACTTTCTCCATCTGCTCAAAGGACTTCTGTGTTCTTGGAAGCAAATTGAGTTGGCCCGATACTGAGCAACTCCTGAAGGACTGCTGGCCTGGAGAGTCTCATGGAAATGGGCTAGACAGATGCTTCTCAGGCAAAAAAAAAGTTGAAGGGAATTTTCCCCATTTTTTCTAAAATTAATTAAAAAAATCAGTTTTTCACAGGAAATATTGATGTTTCTATTTTTATTCTCTAACTGGAATCATATTTTTTCAACAGGAAAGTCTCTAGGCTTTTAGTTTTTACAACAATGTGAGGGACTTTGATCATGCATTTGTTTACTTTAAGAATAGATTAAAGATGTTATGAAGTCTAATGAATGTATATTGTCTTTGTGCATGTATTTCACTTAAATACTTTTCTCACTAAAAGAACAGAATATGTAAAACCTTGATGCAATTACACTGGTAGGGGATCTGGTGTATCTTAGATAAATGCTACTTTCTTATATAACCATCCTATGTGAACAAAAAAAAATTAAAGATAGCTATAGATTCCCTTGCTTCTGTTGAAGGATCTATTTGAAAACATTTGGCATTGGGAAATAATGTAGCCTTTGAAAGGCTATTTTATTTGCTTGGCAGTCAACTTTCTGCTTAGGTGAATCTGAGTAGTCAAATAAAATCTGTTTTTTTTCCATTTCAGGCATATAACAATGACCTTCTGGACCCTTTCCTAAGCAACACCAGACATGTCTGAGCATTATATTCTCCCCTTAAAGTGTGGACTTATGCATAGAGGTAATACTTATGTTTACAAAAGCAAAGCCTGCGACCATCTACAGTAACAATTACTCTTCAGTATTTTCTAAGGACCATTGATGCAACTCATCATTTGTGCTGTTACAGCCTTGCTTTGGTGATTAAAGAGTTTGGCAACTGAGAACACAATGCAGAAGGCAAAGTGAAAGCAGCTGTGACCCTAATCAGTTTATGGGCTAGATTCTAGTCTTACACACCCCTGAACACATTCAGATTGCACATATATAATGAATGCTCTGTAGGAAAAAAATGGAGTTGAGAGACAGAAAGAAAATGAACACAGACTTACGTATCCAATAAACTAGAGGAGATTATTTTTCTATTTGCCAGCTGAATATAGCTGCATCCCACAAAATTCCGTCTCTGCTTAATGTGATTCTAGGCACACTTTGATCAAAACAGCAGGAATGTACTAAAGAGAACACAACTCCTTCTCTGCACTCTGTGTTATTTTGATCAGCTTTGATCTCTGAGGCAGCTGTTACTTGAAAACTTTAAGAAATAGATATGTAATTAATAGCAAGAGAGCCAAAACTGTAAAACTCTTAAGATGTAAGAAATATTTTTTATAGCAAAAAGAACTATAATTTTATCTCTTCAAGGCAAACACGAATATTTACTAATTTTATATATATAGCACATTAGATTCCTATACCTAGTTAAGGAGGATAACTTTCAGAGGCAATAGTGGATGCTTGTTTTGAGATTTGGATACTTCAGGATCTTGAATTTGATTTTCAGGTTTTGAATGGGCCTGAAAATCACTAATTTGTTTTTCGAATTCTTTGACACATCACACTGTCATGAAATCTTTGAAATCTGCTCTTTTCTGACCCACTGGAGGATTTTCAGCAAGTGACTTCACTTCTGTGTACTTCAATTTCTCCATCCAAATCGAGGATAACTGTATCTCTGTATATTACTTTCAGACCTACTGATTTCAAGTACTGTATGAGAACAGTACTATTTTTATAAGAATTTATTTTGTCCAATGCACCCATCTTGATACTCAGAACAGTTTGGTTTTAACTTAAAGTGATAAGAAGAGACCTGGGCAGATATGAGATTAATCTTTTTCGTATATAATTCTTTTCCATTTAAATGTATATATTTCTTTCAGGATTTATTGTATCCAAAGTCTTCCCGAAAAGTTCAGAGCTGTCATCTTCCTTAACTGTAAGCTATTGTTCTGTGTAACAGGTCAGACTGTGTGCTGCCCTGAGAAGCATCTAACAATATTCTTAGAAGCCTGTTTTAATCATCCCAAAACACCGATAATATTTTAAATATTTTTAAAGATGCAGACTATCCAAAAAAACAGAGATTATGGTACCTAAAGAAAAATTATACTCTGCGTCTCCAGTAGACAATAACTTCAGCCAGATTCTAGCTCTGAGTCAGGTAAGATTTACTCCATCCCTTTTCACAGTCAGTGGAGAGGGAATTTTATACTATAGTTAGATCTGAGGACTTGGCTTCCTGTTAAGAATTTGCTCATGAGCAAGAGAGGTGAGCTCGCGTCATTCGCATCTTTGCCTGCTTTTCACAGCTGGGGAGCCAGAATTAACAAGGCTGTTCTAGAGATAAACAGTGCCCTGATGACACTAGACAGAAGAAGAACAGCAGCAGAAGTGTTGCAGGTAACCCTTCTCAGCCTTAGGTTTCGCTGATCAATCAGCAGAGCCTTGGAGAGCCGGCAGCCAAGAGAGTGTCTGGTTCCTTATCCCTATATGATGATTTCACAGCAGCAGCATCATCTTTGACATGTTTTAGTTTGGACCTTGTTAGACAGCACTAGGCACTGGAATCCAGGCACAGATGAGTGCACAATTAGAAGATTTATAAATGTCACTGGCTGGTATGTCACTGTTGTGGCACACAAAATGCTGTTCCGAACCCTGGACTCCTTAAGGCACAAAATCAATGAGCAAAATTGTTTTAAAAAATCATGTCTATGGAGCTTTAGGTACTTGTACTTCTCTCTGGAGTAAAATGCATTAGTTCCCTGGGGAACTGTAGAAATTACAACCGCTGTTCTAATTTTCTCAATAAAAGAAATTTAAAAGCCCTCAGCAAGCACTCAGGCAATGGCATTTTGCGTGTGATGGTTGATCGTGATAAAAATATTTATTCAGTGAAAAAATAATTAGAATAGAACATTTTAAGGGCTTTTATAGAGAGTTATTTCCACCCAAACTTATGTCAGACTTAGGCCTGTCAATCATCTGAAATGCACGTTACAAAAATCTCTCCAAAAAATATACAATGAAACTACTCTGTGAGAAACAGGAAACTTTTGAGTTGGATTTTTTTTTTAAATTGTAACTGTTTCCATTGTGACATTTGAAATTTCAACTGTGACATTAATGGCTTGTGGAGATGAACTGGTCAGTGACTCACAAATGGCTCCTGAATTCACTGTTCCAGGAAACAGCAGGCAAAGGAAATCTGCTAAGTCTGTCAAGAGCTCAACAGTTTTCATCCGCTGCCTGGTGAAATCTCCAGGCATTATGCCCTGCTCTAACCTGTTTCTCTTATTATTTGTAGTTGAAGCTATTTTTGAGTCAGTCAGCAATCATATATTGTGCTTTCTCTTGCTACAAATCTAATTTAAATATACTGATACAGGTTCTATAGTTATGTATTTGTTTTTCTTGGAAAAATGTTTGCCTTGGCTAAGAAAAGAGGTAACATGGAGGCCACAGTGTGACAAATTTCAGCCCAACTTTGCCATCTAAAACCATACTTCTGAGATTATCTTTCCTCAAATGTTTCTTTTACTCTAAGCCACAGGCTTCATATTCAGAGATGAGCTGAAATAAATAACCACCAGCAGAAAAAGTTATAGATAATACAGATATCTGCTGGAACTGAATTTTAGAGAGAATATTCAGGTTACACAGAAAAGAACATCAAATTATATGTCATTGGGAATGGGTACAGCTTCCTGGAAATGTTTTGAAAAATATAATAGTGGACTAATGTATTTAGGCTAAATTCACTGCTGCCGTAAGTGTTGTTACATCCGTAGTGTTTGCTATCGTGAAGTTCTCACCTTCCTGCTTCAATATTATCAGAAAACCTATGGAGAGTGATGTAGCTTTCAGAACTCGTGGAGATTTCAGCATGTTTTGAGGACGTTCCAGAACACTGCAAAATACATGCAAGGGATGGTCACAAGAGAATACAGATGCCATTCCTTAACAATACATCCCTGTTCAATGTATCATTTAAGCATATTTGGCCCAGATGTTTACAGATTACATTGCCATATATCCTGGTCTCTCCTGTTTTCTTTCGTCTTGCATGTGATGAAACCTGTAGGTTCTGTGGTTACATCTGAGTGAAAGAAGTACAATAGCAGAAGAGGGGGGCAGCCAGGAAAAAACTTCCCATGCTCAGGCATTGTGAAGGGCACATCTACACCACACAATGAAACTGAGAGTAGCGTAACTTCTCTAATGCAGTGCTCCTGAACTAATGAGTCTGCCTGTGAAGCTGCTGCTATTCCCTCAGCTTTGGCACCACATCGAAGCAGTTATGTTGCTGTCAAGACCTCAGTGCTGTGCACACTGGCTGAATGTCCTCGTGCTGCTCAGCAGTAGTGATGGGTTCTTGCCATAGGAAGCTGCCTGCAGATTTTTTGTGTAAAGGGCACAAAAAGTTTGAAGATATATCATAGATCAGACTGTAAATTCATGTGTAGAACCCAAATTATGTCACAGCCCAGCTCTTTAAACTTAAATTCAGTCCCCTATCAAGCCCTAAACAAAGGTAGGTGCTCCTGAGAGGATTCAGATGAACCACAGGTACCAGCCAGTGTGGTCGTGTACCGGGTGGTCACATACTGGGAGCAGCTGCAGAGTTCACCAGCATCATTGCAGCTGCCTCCAGCTCTGTGTAAACCATAAGGAACTGCCATGCCATGGGCTGGGGATTCTGTGCTGCATTGCTTAGAGGCACAGCACAAGAGATCACCATTCGTTTTTCTGCCCTGTGTTTTGGCACAAACAAATAATAGCTGGAACTAAAATGGTTAGCATAGGTTTATTAACTTGGAGGAAAACAAATCATGAAAGGATAAATTGAAATTAACTGGGTTGAACACAGGGTAAATCGATAGAATTATACAAGGGTCACAAAAAGGGAGGCTTCTCTTCTCTTCCGTGACCTTCTGTGAGGACAAGCTTGAGAAAACACATGAGATAGAAAATAAAAGATTCTGAGCTCTAGCTAAATAGCAATAACCAGATGTTTTTAGCAGGTGCTCTAAGCCCTAAATAGTGAGATCTTTGTTACATTATGTCTTATTTGTATAAATACAAAAAGGGACTCAGACTAAGGCCAGAAAGATGCAGGTGGCTATGGGCTCTGCTTCCAAAAGCTCAGTGGCATCTCATTTGCTCTGGCTGGAAGGCAGAAGGAAAATTTCTTCTCAATAGACAACTGATCTAAGAATAACTCTCTCAAACAGACTTTCAGGCTTCTTTTGTACTATTTGTAATATTAAACAGAAGTAATTCTATGACTACTGAGACAAACTGTGTTATTAAGAATTTGCAGAAAGTTCTTGAGTATTTCAGTTCACCATCCAGGGCTCTTTATACTATGGTTGGATAGCGTGTTGTAATAATGTCTAAGGCTGCAAGGTTGCATGAGCAATTGCTGCAGGCAGCAGATGCTGCAGTGCCTACTATATTACTAGAAATTTTGAGGATGAAATATAAAATTATAATCTGTGCAGTGAATCATATTCATTTTCATAAATACATATATCTGTGCATACATACACCAAAATGGCAGTTGTCTCCATTCCTGGAATATGATTCAACTATGATACCTTTTAATATAAGCCAAACAGTTGTTTATTTCCTAAAGCTAATTGTGAGTCAAAAGTAACATTGAGATCCATTTTGATAAATAGGTGAATGCTGGGTTAAAATAAGGTGACTAATTGTACAGTAGAGATCACTGGTAGTTTCTGGAAAAACACAATCACTGATAATCTAGACAAAGAAGTAATTCACATGCTAATGAAACCTTCTGACTGTGCTTTGGATGTGCTCTGGGTGAGTTATGAAAATCATGACAGAAAGCAACTGGGAAATAACCTGTTCCTTGAAAGTCTTAAAAAAGTGATGAAATGCAACAAAAATTGGATTCAACCTGGAAAAATGCCAGCTAATCTATCTTAAGAAAAATAATCCAAGTTGTGCAAATTTATTGTGAGGGACAAATCTGGAAAGCAGTAATGTGGACTGGGGAACTGAGCTCATAAAACAAGAATAAGGAAGTAATTGTTCAGCTCCATACAACTCTTATAGAATACATGCATTTCTGGGTAGCTCATTACAACAAGAATATTGAAGGATATTCAGTGTTACAGTAGAAATAGCTACTGAGAGATTTTTTGAACAGACATAAGAGGGTAAACTGGAATGGATCAATATTTATAGGTTGGTGAAAAGAAGGTTAAGTGGTTGAGAATCAAAGAGCTTGTCAATGGGATAAGCAGCAAGAAGGAAGAGAAATTACTTAGGGTGTTCTGAGGCAGAAGGAGGGAAGAAATTAAAATTTAGGCTGAATACTAAGATAAAACCTCCGATACAGTGTAAAATTCTCTCAAGGAACTATTAGAACTAAGTCTTGACTAAATACATCTCAGTGAATGATTTATTTCTATTAGCATCAGGACATGACCTTCTCACAAACTCCCATTAACTTCAATGCATTTTGTATCTGCCTTAGGAAGTGGCAGCAGGGACTGAGCTGTCTGATAACCCTTGGCTGGGGTACAGCAAACTCCAAACAAATGCAGTTCACACCCATGACAGGACCTGGGACGAGTCTGACCTACAAAATGAATCTGTATAGATGTACATTGAGGAGGTGCTCCCAAAAGACTTTTAAGCTTATAAATCAGGCTGTATTAGAATAAAAACCATGGCAATTAACTTCTTTAGCTATAACCAACCTAAAGTGAACACAAATTTCAAAAATTATGTATGTCTTTGCTGTTTCTGAGTTTGCAGATTAAATCTTTCCTTCCAGCCTTACTTTTTGACAACTCAATGACTTTCTGTTCTGGTTCTCAGGTACAGATTTCCCATAGGAACCTTTGCAACCCAGTAAGATACTGGCATGGGGGAAGTTTTTGCTAATGCTACCACAATGTGCTCGTATGATGTCAAGACTAAGTTGTATCTTTACATCCGTATTATTACTAAATTTAGTGATAAAAGTCTGTGCAATTATATCCCATATCATTTGGGCTGATAGCATGAGGTAGCACAAAAGTACACCACCTCTCTATTGGCTTTGTGTTCTAGGATAGATGAAGAGACCATTTTCACTGACAGGATCCTTTTAGTTTTCAAGTATGTTTTGCCCTGTAGAAATGTCCTCTGGTGTTCTTGTTGGGTATTTTTAATGTCAATATGGGAGTACAGCATGTGCCTGGGAGCAAATAATGACTCTAAGATGATTAACATGTTATTATTAAACCACAGGATAATCGCTATCCTGTCAAAGTGTCAGTGTGTGCATTTCATCAGCCCCCATGTGACTGCGGCTCCTGTGCTGAACTCCCAGTAGTTTTCTTTGATCTAAGGAGACGATTTTTCATGGTCAGCTGCTGAATGTGACCCCCTCAAAACTGCAAATAGCACAGAGAAAACAAAGGTGGATAAACACTATTAAGTCACCCCCTATAATAATACTGTTTTGTATCATTGGATGAAGCTGACTCTTCAGATGGCAACATACTGGTGGGACCAGTAATAGTTCACAAGGTGAAGGATAAGAGATCGTAAACTTCTCAAGAAATACAGCTAATTCTGCTTTTCAGACTGACTGATGAGTCACATAGAAGGCATCTGCATGATGAAATGGACCTGTACTGTATGCTACAACTGCTTTCATACTGGTCAAAGTACAAAGCCTGAGTCTGTGCCGGGGCCTTGAGTACATGCCCTTCTGGAGGTTAGTTGGCTAACTCAAGGAGTTTAGTGGGCTGAGCTCAAGACCAGCTCCTTCACTGACAAGAACTACTGCGAAGAAAACTACAAGTGAGGGCCTGCCCTTCCTTTCCCTTGGGAGTTACTTTTAAGCTGCAGGTTTACTATAGCTTTCCCCATGTTTCTTTGCAGCCACATTGTGTCAGGCTCTGACCTCCAAACTTGGACCTGGAGCCAGACCCAGCTGCCTGGGCTTGGAGCTACCTCATCATTGGCAACTCACTGGGCAATCACTGGTCTGTGTCTGACGCTGATTGCTGTCCTGAGCCCCAGTCCTGACCCTAACTTGCTGCTGGACATCCCAGCTTCTTGCTGGGGTCACTGCTCCCACCAGCCTCCTCATCGTGCTCACGACCCAGCTCAGCTTCCCTTCCACATGCAGGTAGGTGGCCCTTGCTGCTCTCTGACAACTTGGCACCTGAGTAACTGAGGTAGCTCTGCTTGTTTTGGGGGCTCAAAGTAAAATATATGGATTTCCATAATAACTTTTCTCCAAGGTCTAGAATTTTGTATAGTCACCAACTAAAATAAAATTTTTAAGTAACACTGTATTTTGCACCAACAGATGAGCAACACTGAAGATAGAGTCACCCTGTGAAGTGGTATGTTCAAGCTACAGTTCACCTGCTGATAGACTTCAATTTGTACCATCCTGCTGCTGTGTCTTTTCAGCTGTGAGAGCCACTGTACAAGATAAAAGAACAGTGGCTTTCTCCACTGAAAAATTCATTTGTTTTGGGTTTTGGGTTTTGCCATGGAGCCAGCATTTAATCACTAAGATGTATCATGCTGCTAAGCTGCATGACAGCTTGATGCACCAAAGGATGCTCCCCACTGAAAATGTAAACTACTTACGCTGTTCATTTTTCTATCTAAGGAATCTACAGATTTTTATTAGTAATGGCTTTACTTTTTTCCCAGCTAAATTACAAAAAAAGTGTCTGCATTTTCACTCTGGTATCAGTGAAACTAAATAGCTCTCATCTCATGCTCTTATCTTATTTTCCAACACATTCTTCTTCTCTATAATCATTATTTTAAAGCACGAAGGCAATAATATGTTTTCTCTGTGAAAAAAAAGATTTGTATATCACACTAGCCAAGCTGCTGTTTCCTCCTGCTCTTTTTGGCTTCTAACATAGCTCTTAAAGAGATTTTATCTCCCAGCTGTGTGAGATACAATTTCTAAAGTAGAATACAGAGGATTATGGCCCATTCTAGGTACCAACAGGAACCTACTACTGCTAGGAGTCTGCAATTAAAATATCTTAGATTTTCGTTATAGCTTTTGTTATGGTTTGATACCTTCATTTGCCCCTACTGAAGATACTATGTATCTTAATCTACTTTTCCCCTGTATTTTCCACATTCTGTATCCTCCCTTTTACTTGTTGTCGGGTTTGGGGTCTGGGTTTTTTTGGTTTTTTTTTGACAGCACTTTGCACAAAATGATTTGTCAAAGGCTCAACATAGTTTCTGACCACCTAATACTATAAACTGTTTCTCTGCTGCTCACCCCTTACAAGAAGGCACAGCTTGCTCTGGTTAGGGAAGACTTTTTCTTTTATCTTGGCACTCCATCTCAAAATGAGTCCTGCAGTCTAGGGAGAAACACTTCCTACATTTTGAAATTTCCAGACCTCTTCTGGACTGCAGAACAAAATACTGTTCGGATGCTGTATGTTATTTGAATTCACCAATTTTAAAGAAAAACTGTTCCTGGTATTTTTCAGATCTACTTTGTGATCACTCCTAAGACAAGGCAGACTTTTTTCAGCTTTAGGGAAGCAAAGCACTAAATTTGCATTATGAGATTAAAAACCAAGTTAGAGAAGTGAAAGATAAAAACTAATGGAATACTGCCTTTAAGGACCTGGCAATAATCTATTTCCCTAGCTGTCACTTAAATTTCTCAGAGGCACATTCTGGCAGTGGAAGCTGACAAGACAGTTCAACCAGATCTGCTTGAAGCCTTACTTTTCAGGACCAACTTTCTCCTGGATTGTTAACCTTTTGTTTAAACTCTCAGTTGTATTTATGCATTGTTATATTTTAGAATTTTTATATATTTTTCATATTTTTGTATATTTTTCATATATTTGTATATTTTATTATAGTACTACATCATTTCCTTCCAGCTTCTTCAATTAACTCTCACTGTTAGTGAAGATACAGATTCGACCTTGACCAGACTGAACTGTGCTTATAAGGATTTTGTTGATGTCTTTTTATAGACAGTATAGTGCCATTTTGTGCAGATGGAAAAAATTTGGATTTCTTTCCCCCACTGACTGTTCTCCTACCCATGTACACACAGTCCCTCGTGTACATATCTGCCAGTTTTAGGAGGATCAGATCATCACAATTACAAGAGGGGAGTTTTAACCAACCAGTGTTTTAAATTTGTATGTTTATTCCTCCCTCACAATCAACACAGCACAGTCACATCTGTAATTAGTTACAAAAGCAAACAATTCCATTTGCATATGTAAGAACTTCATTTGGGGTACTAATTATCATCCTTTCTTAGGGCAGAATTTGAAATGTTATTTACAGGCCTAAGCCTCTTCTATGTTTTCTGAAACCTCCTTAAGCACCATTCTGTGACTTTAACTGCCACTACTTTTAAAAACAGAATTTGGTATCAGTGTCATAGAATATGCTACAAAAGGGAGAATAATGGAGCGCATAATTTTCATTTTAGTTTGTTTCTGCATTTGATTTGGGTACATTATTAGAGGTTGTATTTGTTTTAAAAAAGTGAGAAATTCTGCCCCTCACTGTGCTTTAGACATGGGTCCCTTACTTCTATTCTACATCCACGACTGTGACCTTCAGGCACACACATCTTTCACAGAAGTATTATTTTTTTCCACATTTCAAGCTACCTCCTCTTTTCTGCTTTATATTTTCATCTGTTTCAGAGCTTCTGTTCCCTGTGATTATGCTTTTGAGTCCAATTGCTTTCATAAGACAAGAATCTAGTGAAAATCAACAGATGTATATTACTCACATTTCAATAGCCCCAGCCAAACAGTGCCTGGACATCGACACTTGATTGCGCTGATGTGTTGTAATTAATGCTTTCCTAATTTTAGACAGCAGCACAAGCACAGAAAGTTTGACTGATTTCTGACTTTTCATGCTTGACCTGAAACCTGTTGAAGCCAATGGGAATCCTCAAAATCTTTGTCCAAAACCCATCAGAGGCACTGAACTTCCCATGATAAACTGTGGGACTTCTTTCTCACTCAGCCTTTGTAACTTGTTCACTGAGCCAAAAGGCAAACTGGAACAGCAGGCAACAGATTTTAAAAGTTTTA
The DNA here is from genome assembly GCA_033556795.1 of Tapera naevia. Lineage (NCBI taxonomy): Eukaryota > Metazoa > Chordata > Aves > Cuculiformes > Neomorphidae > Tapera > Tapera naevia. The sequence continues at coordinate 4,533,349 of JAUMJJ010000352.1, forward strand.
TGATACAAATTGGAAAACTCTAATAATACATTATAAATCTAAGAATTATGAAGTTTAGTGCAGATTTTTTTTTTCTTGGCCTGTTAATTTACTTGCAAATCAGTCCAGTTTTCTGGATTTAACACTGTGAGGATTTCACCCAAAGTTTAAGCAAGTATCATATACATACATACATGGCATTATCTGTTCCATTTGGTCTCTGCTCTGGGTTGTTGATTGGAAAAACAAACCCGATCTGTCAGGACACTTAATGAATGTCTACATGTAAGGGTCGCTAATTATGACTGATAGTTAACGAAATTATACCATTCCGATAATACTGGAATTAAACACTCTTTCTATTTGCAAAAGTATTTATCATTCACTGTATTTCCAGACAATCATTATTGAGATAAAAAATAATTGGAAATCATATCACACCAACTCAGCTTATCAACTTTAATGAGAGTTCCACCTGCTTAGGACAAAACTCATTTTTTCAATACATTTTTTTTTGTTTAAAGAAAGGTAAGTTCATGAATTAAATGGAAGCCAACGTGGAGATAGTTAATCTGTACTGTGAAATTGCCAACTGTTCATGAGTTAATTAAAACAATTTGAACATCTTAATTTTAGTGTAGTTTAAACAGTGACAAATTTTAAAGAAGTTAAGAGGCTTTTAATTAGTTTGTGCCAATGGCTACATGCCTGATTTATTGTGAGCAATTAAGAAAGCAACTTCTGGTATTTGTTAATTGCTCTTTAGCCAGTATTTATTACACTTACTGCACAAATAGAATATTAGAGCAACTGGCCATGAGATACAAAAAGAGGTAAGTTGTTTTACTAGGAAAAGAAGGACTTCAACTAGTTTAGATCTTCAAAACACTTCAGAATCTTCTTTGAATGTAATGATCTCCTCTGCTAACTGAAAAGTTGCATTGCTGACTGTGAGTTGCAATGACTTACTCTAAAACTCAGAAACCAGGATGACTCTCCCTTGCTATAAAGCACTAGATGCTATCAGTTTTTAGAGTGTGAGAAGCTGGAAAATTAATTTAAAAAGCATAACAACCTATCTGCTCGGCATACCTTCTGCCAAGTCCCTCATGTATCATCAGGATTTGCTCTGTAGGCAGTATTTCTAGATATCTTGCAAGCTGTAAAGGTGGGTGTATACATATTGTCTGTGTCGTGATTACCACTAAGTTGCCTGACTGGTGTTCCTGTCAAATAAGCAAAACTTCATTCATGACAGTCTGCTTTTTCATATGTAGGTAAAAAAAGTCAATGCCAACATTTTCTCCAGTAAGATTTTCAGTCTCACCTGAAACCTTCAAACACTTGTCACTAACCTGCAGGCACCAAATGCTGCACTAAGTGCACAAGCAGTAATGCTTACAGCCTTACAAAGGCTCAGCAGTGCCACTGCCTGCAGTCCGACAGAAATCGCCAGAAGTCAGAGGGGGTTCGCAATTGACATTTCTTAACTATTATTTCTGTTGCATTCCAACAGGGTCTAATTGTTGATTCAGAGCCTGGGTAGTCTCTGCAGTCTTGGCATATTTATTACATGTGACTGACTATTCTTCTCTACACATTTCCAGAAATCCAAGAAATGCAAAGGTCCATGGCACCATAAGCAGGTGCTCAGCATATCTCCAGGTGAGTCCACACGTCACTGAAACTGTACTTTCTGCCAGAGACCATGGCAAAATAAGACTTAATGATGAACTTGTTAAAAAAAGAAATGCTTGGACGGACATAGCTCATGTTGTTCTGTCACTGATTTTGTTGTTGATTTCACATCTCCTCCATCATATTTGGGATGATGCCTGCAGAGATAATGTTTCCTGAAAGTAGAGTAACTGACTGGCTAGCAATTATTTTGTGCTGAATTCCCTTTCATCATTCTTGAGCTAAAATAATAACTTAAATATTCTGTCATCTTTGAACAATTCCTTTGCTGCTTCATAAATTAACAGAAAGTCTGGGCAGCAGGATTGCTTTTGTCAGAATTTGGCAAAAATCTGACAACACAGCTGGAAGTATAGCTCTACATGTTAATTTTAATTAGTACTATTAGTTTCATCTTTCTTCACCCAAAAACATATTTATTTGAACATTTCACTCCTATTAGCAATAGGCTAAAATTTACCGCAAATCTGCCCAAACTTTGCAGAAAATAACAATTTGACAAGCAAGATCCTGGAGGATCTAATATTTTTTTAGTGATAAAATGTGGCTCTTGACACAAAATTCTTTCCTCCATGCAATTTTCTTGTAAGCTTTACCACTGATATTGGATACTTGCTAACTTTTGAAAAGCAGCTTGACCTTGTTGCATACAAACTGTGCTTACTGGAGTTTGATGAAAATCTGCTTAGTATTTCACACATCCACTTTGAAATTCTATCACGCCTATCAGTTTTTGGGTTATTCAGGGCCTCTGTCACTGTGAGTTTGACCCTGAGTTCAAAGCTAACTTGGTGTAAATTCTTAAGCTTTTTATTGTTGGAGTTACAGGCTGCATGATGGATTTTGGGAGCTGCCTTTTATCATGCATTGACCTAAACTGTCAGAAAAAGTACATCAAACTCATTCAGATATGTCTGGTTTCAGAGTATCTGGAATGCTCCTCTTCCAGTAGGGCAATATGTTGATTTGTATCACTTTCTCCTGCAGAATCAGGACACTTTCTGCCCATTCTCTTTGTTTATTTAGCATATGCAATGAAGCAGTATTTATCCAGGCAGTTCCTATGTCAATGGAACACAGGAATAATGATTTCTTAGTACATGGAGCATGCCCCCTCCTCCAGCCAGGGATCTCTTAAACTGTATATATACCCCTGGGTTTATTCCATTCCATACTGTTCCATTCAGCATTATTCCTGCCTGATCTGTGACGGCTGCTATATCCTTTCATCAAAAATATTTTCTGAAGTAAACCAAGCAAAAACTGAAAAGAAAAAAAGAACACCACTGAAAACATAAAGATATTTTTAAAAGCACTGTGGATATCCAGGCAGTATCCCATGAGAAAACTATGGCAAAAGCTTGTTTGTACCCTGACTGAGGTGGAACAATGCACAATATGTTGCAGTTTCACTTTCCTTCTGAGCTCATTACTGTAACCTGAAAAATTGGAAAAAAAACCCCAACAAGTTCATGCTCAAATACCCTGTTCTGGCAAAACTATTTCTGAAGATGGAATTATATGGGATATTTCAGTTTGCTTGATTAAGATAACATTAGAATCTGTTGGGCCAAGTTAAATACAAGATCGCTTTAAATACGAAGTTAACCCTCATGTTTAGGGGCAATTAATAGACATTCTGTGTGTTAATATGCTATAAATTACTGAACGCAATTGATTTCTACTCATAGAAGAAAATGTCAGTAAGAAGAGCCCATAATTATAGGTGGTTCAGCTTTCACCATGATTTTTTGCTGGTATGTTAAGTTCAGAAGCCATAATACACTTAAAGAATTTATTCATAATGTCTTATTTTTTGTAATTTGTGAGTGCATGTATCTGCATATTAGAGTAGATAAATGCTTATAAAAGCAGAGTTTGTGCTTCAAACAACTATTTTATTTCTCCTTCTTTGTATTTGCCAAGCAAGACAAATTAACTCTTCCCCAAAAATACCATTCGTTCAAATAAAACTGCCATTATTTGCAATTCTGCAACACAGTTCAGGACATTGTACTTGCAGCATGATTCATCCAGGAAAGGTCCCCTTTCAGCACTGCATTTTTGCAGGTACATGAACCTTTCCATTTCAATCTGTCTCTAATCAGTTTGAATGCATAGAAATTTCCTTCTAGCATTCATGGGGTTTTTCCACCATGGTAACCAGAAATCTAAGTACACACCTGCTCTTACATAGATCAGGAATTTAAATCAAAATCCTGACAGCTGTTCAGTACATAATAAGTGTGATGCCCCCTTTATCTTTTGTTATATTAAAACAGGGGGATATTAAAATTAAAATATAAACTTGCCCTTCTGATGTCTTCCTCAAGCCTGCTATATCTGTGATATCCCAGCTAGCTTTGAACTGAGCTTCTGAAACCAGCACCTTTGATGTGATCCTTGCCCTCTCAGTCATGCTGCTTCCTGGAGGAGTTTGTGTCACCGATCTGCTGACAGCCAGATTGCTATTTTTTCTTCCACATTGTACTGAGGGTAGCAGTGACATTATGCCATTTGCAGTGGGTTTTCTTTCGCTCCCTCCCCTCCCCCCTTTTAAAATTAATTATTAAGTGCAATGCCAGGGACAAATTATTCTTGGGGATTGAAGAACTATGATCTTTCTAATAGGCATGGATTAATTCCAGCTGGTTTTAAGCACCTTTCTCCATTAGCTGGAAGAGATGATTAGCATGAAGAGCCTCCTGAGTTAAGTGTCTTTTCAGCATCCAAACGGAGCGCCAGTAAACCAAACCACTAAATCCTGCAGTAGGCCTGTTTTAATGGCTCAACGATCATCTCAGCGCATTGTCTTTTCCCAAGATAACTTCCTGTTTCCCCCTTTGCCTCAGTACAGCCATTCTGACAAACAACGACAGAACGTTTCTTCATTTCAGGTGCAGGAATGTCTGAAGTGACGCCTGCCAGAGGGGCACGGCTAAGAACAGTGCTATGGGTGCGGTGTGCTTTGTCAGGGCGCAGCGCAAACATCTGAAAGCCAACTGGGAGCAAAGGGAGAACTTGGGTGCTACCTCCTCAGGACTGCAGCACCTCTACCTTCTGAAACAAGCACACTTCAGCCCTGCAGAAAGGGATCTGAGGGTTCTAGTTGACGGCAAGTTGAACATGAGCCAACAGTGAGCCCTGGCAGCCAAGAAGGCCAACCGTGTCCTGGGATGCACCAAACATGGCATTGCTACCTGGTTGAGGGAGGTAATTGTCCCACTCCACACTGGTGCATCCCCATCTCAATTATTGTTCAGTTTTGGGTGCCCCAGTATAAAAGCTATTGGAGTGTGCACAGAGGAGGGCCGCAAAATTGGTGAAGGGTCTAGAGGAGAAATCATACGAGGAGTGGCTGAAGTTACTTCATCTGTTCAGCCTGGAGGAGACTGAGGGGGGACCTCAGGGCAGTCTGCTGCCTCACAAGGGAAGGAGGAGGAGCATGTGCTGAGCTCTTCTCTCTGGTGACCAACAATAGGACCCGAAGAAACGGCAGGAAGTTTTGGACAACAAGTCTTAAGAGAAGCGGCTGAAGAAACAGGGGTTGTTTAGCCTAATGAAGAGGAGGCTGAAGGGAGACCTTATCAGTCTACAACTTCCTGAAAGGACGTTGAAGCGAGGTGAGTGTCAGGCTGCTCTCTGAAGAGACAGGTGATAGGATGAGAGGAAATGGCCTCAGGTTGCACCAGGGGAAGTTCAGATTGGACATTAGAAAAAAATTGAATGCGTTCTCAGGCATTGGCAGAGGCTGCCCAGGAAGGTGGTTGTGTCACCATCCCTGTAGGTGTCTAAAAGATGATGCGCTTGGGAATCTGGTTTAGTAGTGGACAGGTATGGTTGGACTTGATCTCAAAGGCCTTTTCCAACCAATCAATTCTAAAGATGTGCTGGGGAGGTTTAGGTTGGATGTTAGGAAAGTTCTTCACTCAGAGGGTGGTGGAGCACAAGAACAGCTCCCCAGGGAAGCAGTCATGTTATCAAGCCTGACAGTATTCCAGAAGCATTTGTACAGCGCCCTCAGACACTCGGTGTGAGCGTTGGGGTTCTCCTGTGCGGCGACAGGAGTTGGACTCGATGGTCCTTGTGATTCCCTTCCAACTCAGGTCAGTCTATGACTCTCTGAACGCCCCGACCCACGCACCCGTCGTGAGGAGCCCCGCGCGCTGCTGGGCGCGGCGGCCCCGCCCCTCGGCAGCGCGGGATCAGCACGCGGGGGCGCAGCGCCCCCTCCCCGCGCGGCCGAGCCGGGGGAACTCTCGCCACCTGTGCAATTTTTACCTTTCAGGTTTACGTTTTATTAATTTTATTAATTTTATTAATTTTATCAATTTTATCAATTTTATCAATTTTGTTCGTTTATTTTATTCATGTAATTCATTTCATAAACCTCTCAGTTTTTTAGAGCCACAGGCGCGAGGAGCCCCCCAGTCCTCCCGCCCGCCAGGGGGCGCTGCGGGCTGGCGCCGCCCGGCACGTCAGGCCCGGGCGGACGCGGTGGCCCCGGCTCGGGTTCCCGTTCCGGGCCGGGTGGCGGTGCGATGGATCGGGAGTTGCTGCGCCAGGCGCTGAGCTACCACGGCCCCGAGCTGCTGTCGCTGCTCCGCGCCGAGCAGCACGACAACCCCGACTTCCGCGGGCTGCTGCCGCCGCCGGGGACGAGCTTCGAGCCGCCCCGCGGGGCCCCGCCGCCGGCCGGCGGGTGAGGGGCGAGGGGAACGGGGGCCGCGAGGCGGCTGAGGGGCGAGGGTCGCCTGGGGGTGGAGGGAGCGGGGGCCGCGGGGTGGGGGGGCAGGGGCCATGAGGGGCCGTGGGTCGTTTCTCACCGGCTTGTCTTTTCCCTCAGGAAAGAGACAGCGAGCATTGACACCGAGATAAAGCGCTTCATTGCCAAGAAAGCAGATCTCCTGTTTGCTCACTCGTGGAAACCCAATGGGCCCTTCTCAGACACGATTGAAGAAAATGAAGGTAGGCCAGTGAAGCACGGTGTCTGGAGAGGGGTCAGCCTCTACGGACACTGCGCTTCAGTTAGCAGTATTTTTAAAAACAGCCTGAAAAACTTTGCTGCTGCCTGCTTATAGGCTATGCATGAACTTTCTGTGAGTACAAATAAATTGGATTCAAACATGCGGTAAAAGCATTTTGTATTTTCAGAGTGTGGCTTGATTATTTTGTAACTGAATGTCTCGTGTTTTGCAGAGTATTATGCTGTTATGCCTCCCCTGGAGCGGTTCATGGAGGTTCCTAGGGAAGAGAGGAGAGAGCTATTTTTTCGAGACATTGAACGTGGTGATATCGTGATTGGGAGGATTACTTCTATTCGTGAATTTGGCTTTTTCATGGTGTTGATTTGTCTGGGAAGTGGTGTCATACGGGAGATTTCAGATGTAGAAATCACTGTAAGATATAGCTTTGATCAGTATTTTATTTTTGATAAGTAGTAGCTTTTCAATCAGAAAATCGTAGAGTGGTTTGGGTTAGAAGGGACCTTAAAGATCGTGTAGTTCCAGCCCCCAAAGAGGCCAAGGTCCCGCTGAGATATGAGTTGCCTCTTGCATGTTTTTATGGAGTGGTGTGTTCAAAGGTGAAACTGAACTTTGGGATGGTGAGTGGTGTCTGAATTTATGGGCAGCTTATGATACTTTGGTGAGCCAGCAAATGCTTCATTTTGTGACCCATACTCAATATTTAATACTTTTGAGTTGAGAAGTTTAGCTGTTTTGGTTGCATAAATTTTTATTCAAACCAAGCTATGCTTTTAACTATCATGGCTATGATATGCATTAAGATTAAACTCATCTTCAGTCTTAATCTTGGGGGAAACAAAATAACCCTTTTAGTGTTGTTTATGATATTCCTGCTTCCTTGTATTGCAGGCTCTTTGTCCTTTAAGAGATGTGCCTTCTCAGAGCAACCATGGAGATCCTTTATCGTACTATCAAACTGGAGATCTTATTCGAGGCAAGTAGCTGCAAAAGTTGTCAGGAGTCGTTCGTTTGTTTTGGTTGTGAGACATTTCTGTAATTTTATCTGGACTTTTATTGTTTCTGTAGCTGCGATCAAGGACATTGATCGTTACCATGAGAAGCTCACGGTGTCGCTTTACAGCTCAGCTCTTCCACCCAGTCTTTCCAGCACAAAACTAGGCGTTATTACTTCTGATGACTTCCCATTGCATTATAAGTAAGAATGTGCTATTCAGCTGTCCTTGCTAAGTGTATTCAGCGTATCTGCAAATCATCCTTGACAGAATGTGTTTTAAACTTGCCAGTGGTATTTCTGATTTAATTGTATGATTGCATACTTTTTGCTGTTCATCTCTTGAACAGACTTTTTTCTGGATCTGTTGGGTGTGGGTGGTCTTTTAACATCTTTCCTAAAACGTTAAGGAAAGCAAAAACAGGAGTCTCTGTGGGACTGTGTTTAAAAAAAAAATAATCTAAAAATCCCCCAAAACAAACCCCAAGAAACAAAGAAAGACCTTGGGAGACTGGAATATGATATTCTGAAATTCTTAATTACCTTTGAATTACCCTTTGAGGATGGAAGGGCACAGTTATCTACAGTTTTTCTGATATTTTTTTAATGTCCTGGAGATACCTAGATGGGTGCCAAAATAGATTTTAAAAGCTCACTTACGCTAAAGGATATAGGGGCTGCCAAATAGTAGCAAAATAGACACCTATAGAAGAGAACTGCTTGTCAGCAGTAATAAACATCAATATAGGCATTTTTATTCTAAACATAAACATAATAAAATTGAGTGTAGTGTTTGTCAGGTGGTGTTTAATGCACTTTGGTGCTTTTTTGTTAAGGCGAAGCATGGAAGTTGCTAATACAGGAGAGACATTTGAAGAGGTTTTGCATAGTTCCCCAGGATTTGCTAATCCATCGTTAGTTGAATATCTAGCAGAAAAACTAGGAATAAGTGAATCAAATCCACCGTCTTTGATGAGAAGTCTTCAAATGTAAGTGATTTTTACGTTGTTCCTACCCTATGGCTTTGTGGAGATTATTCTAATCCACTGAAATAGACTTGTGGAAGTCCTAGGCCACTTAAACCTTTTTCATTCTGCTTTGCATGAATGCAGCTTAAGTGTCCTTAAATATTTAAAAGCAAACTCCTCTAGAGTAAGAAATTTACATTTGAAATTCTGTTGCTCTGCATAAGCAAGACACCTTAACACACACAATATTTGATATCAAATCTTTTAGGAATTTACTGCTTAGACGTTGCCAGTGTCTTTGGATTGAAATGCAGGACTTTTAATATTTTCTGTGAGAAATGTCACAATATTTATTTTAGTAATAGACCTCACCTCTTCAGTAAAATCATAGGGTCAAACATATGCACTGGTTGGTTTTGTGAGCTCGATGTGTTAGGCCTCAAAACAAGTGTGAATATGGTATGTTTTTGTTAAATGTACTGCAGCTGTACTGGTTAATTTCAGCACTTCTAGACTGGGTTGGGAAATGGTGGTTTCAAAAATATGAATGAACGTTACTGAATGAGGGAGAGCAGCAAGACATTATATAAATAATATTTCAGCTTATTTCACCTGCATTGCATATTTTAAGTTTAATTCTGTAGACTCAGAAGGCCAACTTCATGGTTTTGTGCTTGTTTTTTTTTCTTAAAGGAAAAATTTCAATGAAGAAGATTTTGCCCCTGCATTGAGGAAAAAGCAGTCTGAATCTTGGGCCTTGAAATGGTATGCAGACCTCTTTCTTACCAGTTTGTTGTTAGGTTAGATTAGGTTATAGGTTATATTTCTTAAAAGAAAGTACACCTTAAACCAGTTTTTCCACTGTATATATAGTCACGTAAGCAGGAAGAGCTTCTTGAAAGTGACTCTAATTTCCAGGTGCCTAAAGATAAATTCTCGAGATTAAATTCCAAAACGTGTCATGTTTAAGGGAGAACTTCTTAGAATATTTATAACACGCAGGTCTGTTGAGGAGGTGAGATCAAGATTTGTGACAATCCTAAGTACACAATTTTCCATTTTATAATCCGGTATTGAATGACCTTGTCGTGCCACTTGAGCCTGAAACAGTACATTTAACAAGCACACTGTGCTGTCTTTGAAAGGTATTTCATTGGCTACATTTGGAACAGCAACTCTAGATAGGTACTATTGCTGTTATGCTGCACAGTGTATTTGGACATCCTATAAGGGGGAGGAGGCAGAAGAAAGAACTTTCTCATAAAAATGCATATTTTCTGTGGAAAAACTTCCATTGAATAAAAAAAAATCTGAATGAATCATCACAATTTCTGTTTTTTATGCCAACAAAATAGTCTTAGGAAAAACACTACTGTTTTGCAACTTTGAAAAATTGCAGAAAAATTTGCTTTTAAGGTTAAATTAAGTATAAATTTGTTTTTCAAAACAAGCATGTAATCAAGATTTCTGAAATTCAACTCTTATCAGTGCTATTCCAGGAAGTTAATCTCTTGGCAAAAGAAAATGTTCAGATAATGAGAAACGTAAAACCTCAAAATATTCGTGTTTGAGGTGAACTGGTTTCAGTATGTATCATCTACCCGTGTCCCCTTGTGTTGATCTAATGGTAATTTTTAGGTTTGGAAGTAACTAGGCCTATTCCAGTGTAATGGTAGTAGGTCACACATAGTTTTGTGCAGAAAAGTGCTTAAATATTAATTCCATAAATTGGAACAGTGTAATGTAGAGGTGCTGTCAGCAGAAATGCTCTGCAGTGCCCTAAGATATTGGATTAAAGGCAGTGTATTGTTGTGGAATTACGTCAATGTCACATTAGTTTGAAATGTCAGTGTTAAGTACATGGTAACAAGGTCAAGTTTTATTACCTGTCACTTTTTTGGAACCGTAATTTGTGAGTAATTAACGTATAAAATCTGCATACGCTAACTGTATATAATGTTTTCTAAATTTTTTTTCCAGTGTGAAGGCCGGGGTTGATTATTTTAAGGTTGGGCGCCATGTGGAAGCCATGAATGAGTACAACAAGGCTTTGGAAATTGATCCACAGAATGTTGAAGCTTTGGTAGCACGTGGAGCTCTGTAAGTCTGCTTGTTTCATTGTTTTTTCTAGTTTGTGAAGGGCAAACATCTCTAAAATCCATGCAACTTTTCTATCGTTCTAGGTATGCAACAAAAGGAAGTCTTAACAAAGCTATTGGTGATTTTGAAATTGCTTTGGAGAACTGTCCTACCCATAGAAATGCAAGAAAATACCTCTGTCAGACACTCGTGGAAAGAGGCGGGCAGTAAGTCTTGGGTTGTGTTTTTTGGTTGGTTGTGAACAATTTTTTGGATACAATTTTTGATACCGTTCTGGCTAGCACATAGAATGGCATCTTTCCCTCCTGGCTGTGTGGTTGGTGTTGGTTTTGCTTTCTTTTAAAAAAAAAATCTGTTGGAAATACACCTGCTTGTGCAGTTGGTTTACACATTCTCCTCTGTCCCAGTTAAAATCCTTTTGAATATTCAGGGAATAGATTTCTTTTAAGCCCTGTGTTGAGAAGACAAACTGAAATTGAAAAGTCAAAGGATAGTATTGCTGCTGATGATTAGGAGAACGTGACAGAAATATTGTTTTATTTCTTTAGTGGGGTGGGCTAAGATGTTAGATAGGGTCTTGGACAGATGCAGTGGTAATATCATAGTGCAAATAAGAAAGGTAGTCCTAAAAATAACAAAAATGCTGTCAAAATCTGTGACTTAACTGTATATGAATTTTAGGTTGGAAGAGGAAGACAAACTAGTAAATGCTGAGAGTTACTATAAAAAAGCCTTACATTTGGATGAGACTTTTCAGGAGGCAGAAGAGGCCTTAACGAAACTCCGTAAGCATATGCAGGTGATTCTTTACTTTCTCTTCATATAGTGCTCTCAATAATAATAACCAGACATCAAAAATCATATTAAGTCTTTTGAACAGGGAGAGTTTAAGTTTATAGTTTGTCTTATTCTCTGCTTCCCTTCTCCCCAGTAAATCTTCTATAGTGAGCATTATGGCTGTACCTAACAGAAGAAAGGTACCTCTTGTTGACTGCACTGTTTTGAACAGGATAGTAAAGAAATGCCAAACAGTGGAGTCGGGAAAAGAGCAAAGCCTATTAGGCCTGCCAGCTAAAGCAAGGATAAGCATATTCCACTACACAAGCAGCCAGATTCTTGTTGTCTGGAGTAATCATGAAAAGCAAGAGTAACACCAGTCAGTGCTAACTCACAGGAAGATCACATGAGAGGGGTTGTTAAGAGGTGATTTAAAGGAAAACAGCAGGGGCTGGAGGGTGAGTGGGAAGGCAGTTTTGAGTGTTTTAGCCCTCTCCTCTTTTGCAAGCATGTTTTCCTGGTGAGCCCTGGTGGGTCTCTGTGCTAATTTGAGTTGTCATCTTTTTTTTCTTATTTACCTCCTTTGCTTGTATTGTCTTCCAGAGAAGATCAAAGTAAAACAGAACACTGAGGGACAGGCTTGTTCTGTTCTATGCTTCTTCATGTAAGAAAGTACATAGATTGGGGTAGTAGATGGCCATAATTGACACTTCTTCAGTTGGTGGAGCCATAATGCTGACAGGATGTGTTGAAAGAAGGGGGAAGACGAGATACGACAATCTTCTTAATAAAGCTAAGCTACATTGTAGATAAACCATTGGATAGTATTTGAGCACTATCCACATTTGTCTGCTTTAGAAAGAGGTGTCCAGTCTCTGTTAAAAAGATGAAGGATGTTCTCTGCAAGTACAAAATAATTTTTGATCTCCTTTAGCATTTTTCTGGTCTAATGGGTCATTGATGCAGCAGATAAAATACATGATACTAGCTATTGTTTGTTGGTGGGCATAGCCTTAATTGCAATTAAGGCTTTCCTTTATTATATCTGTTAAGATACTCACTAAGTTTTGAAAACCGTAATCAGACATTCTGCTCACTTAGAATATGAATAGAGTTACTCTTCTGGGCTGTAGACAGCAGAGGTCTGATCTCTAATAGACTGAAGTAGTTTAAGGATTATTCATCTGATGAGATGCTTTTCTGCATTTACATGTGTTTTAATGCGTAAGTCTGATACTATCACTAGTGTGCTAGAATGGTTGAAACAACACTGAAGTTTATTTTCCTGTAATACTGATTATGTGTTTTTCTCCAATGCATTTTCTTCTGAATTGGACCGTTGTTGCTGTATCTGACATCTGGTGCTGCTCATCACCAACAAACCCTTGGAAAATGATTTCTTACATAAACTATGCATCAAACTGGTCTGTGAAATTGTTACAAAACGGTTTGTATTCAAATGTGGCCAACTTGAATACATTTTAAAATGGGTGCTGCCGTGTTTTACTTGTACAATAATGGTATCTTCCCACAAAACTTTCTCTTGTTTGGTTTTTTTTTTTCCGCTTCTCCATGTTGCTAATACTGTGCTTTCCTTGCATATTCTATCTATACCTTTTGGGCTCCGTGCTTCATGGTGTGCTGGATCACGGGTACTACTGCAATGACTGTCAAATATCTTTTTAAATGGAATAAAAACTGCAATATGGTCCTTAACGTAAACCTGATTATCACAATGGCCAATGCTAAACTCCCAAACAATATTAATTCTTGATCTGGGAATACTGGTAAAACATCCCTGGTGTAATTATACATTTGAATGGGTTTGGGGATGTGGGGAAAAATACTCGTGTTAATCCTTATTTTTAATGTAATTTTTTTATGATGCTTGGGTTCAAAAAAGAAATCTTTGGAAATGAGGGAGAAACAAGCTGCCAAAGAAGAGAGACAGAAAGAAAAGAAAGTAGAAACAAGTGCAGAAAAACTGCGTAAGCTATTAAAAGAAGAAAAAAGGTAACTTTGTTATATTCAGTGTACTTATTATGGGGCAGTAAGTGCAGATAAGACTATGAACAATGCATTTCCAGATTGTCCAAAAGTAAGCTAAGTACAACTTCTGCCTAGGTAAGCTGCTCTTCCTCCGTAATTTTTTTGTGGGTAGTGATTGTAGCCTTTAATAGAGATAAATGTGGAAGCAAAGTTGTTTTAAATATGCTTTGCAATGTGAAGTATTTGCAAAGTGTAATACCATATGAAACAGAAAGCTGCTTTTTATAACAAACTGTTTGATGGATTTTGCTCAGTTTCTATTCATGCCTTAGAGTCCAATCTTAGCAGAACTCTGGGGAGCACAGATTTGATTGCTACATATCATTTTTGCCCAATACTGAAAATTATCTCACATGTTGATTACATTTTTTAGATTGAAGAAGAAAAGGAAAGTGTCAACTTCCTCCTCTTCCTCCTCCTCCTCATCATCATCAAGTGATTCTTCATCAGATGTATCAATTTCTTCTTCCTCCTCTTCCTCTGCTCACAAGAAACATAGGAAAAAGCGTCGGAATAGATCAGAGTCTACCCGCAGCTCCAAAAAAAGCTCATCTAGAGCTTCTTCCCATTATAAAGATCAGATTAGGAAAGAGGAGTGGTATACGCCTCCAGCTGATACCACTGCTTCCTTTCTTAACCAAAGTTTCGAAGTGGAAAAACTACTGGAAAAGCAGGAGAGCTCAGTGTATCCAAAAACAGAGGTAAAAGAGAAAGACAGACACTGTTCTCTTTCAAGGACTTCAGGTGATGATGAAGACACTTTTGGAGGTAGGTCTGAAGATTCAAGAGATTCTTACAGTAGCTCCAGAACTCTGCCAAGTAGTAGTAAAACTGAAAAATATGGTAAAACTGATAGGTTTTTCTCTAGTTGGAGGGGTTCTTCAAGTTCACATCATAAATCAGATGAAAAAGCCAGGATGCATTATTATAGGAAATTAGAAAGGGATGTGGAGGGGAGAAGAGAGCAGTACAGAAAGCATGGCTCAGGTCAGGACAGGTATTATCCGTCTCCAGCAGGATCTGACTATTCTGGCAAGTCAGTGGGAAAGTACAGATCATATTCTAGCACTTGCTTACGGGAAGGTGATAGAAGTTATGGTAGTGATAGGCACGTCTTAAGTCGGCATAAAAATGAAAGTGACTATAAGAACAGGAAAAGAAGTTATGAGGAGACTGATAAAACCCCGGAACCAGATGAGGAAATGTCTTCAAATGATACAGCACAAAGTGAAAGTGACAATAAAAGAAACTTGCCCCAGAACTTAGTTAACATATTTAATCAAATAGCAGAGTTTGAAAGGGAAAAAGGAAGTAAGAAAAAACAGTAAAGTACCTAAGAAAATGCTGTTCTGATGAGTGTAGTTAAATTAATTTTCATTTGAGTATCTCTTGAGGAAATGCATATGAAGAGTGACAGAGAGACAGAATTTATTCTGTCTTGCAGAATGTCAGAGAATTCTTAAGGTAAAGATTGTATGGTGGAAAGAGATGCAAGGGTACATTGCATAAAATATTAGTTATTTAAAAATCTGAGTTTTGTGTCCACTTAACTTGGGTTGTTCCTGTACAGTATTCTCTGTCTTATAGGCTGAAATCCATTGATACCCCTGGTCTGTAGTTAGTTGTGTAACTCACATCAATATGCACTTTAACAACAAACAGTTTTGTTTGGTT
Organism: Tapera naevia; assembly: GCA_033556795.1. NCBI lineage: Eukaryota > Metazoa > Chordata > Aves > Cuculiformes > Neomorphidae > Tapera > Tapera naevia. The sequence goes on from JAUMJJ010000352.1 coordinate 4,548,573, forward strand.
TCTTTCTTCCCCTGGGGTACTATTGACTGTTGATAGTTTTGTATCAAATTTAACTTCCAGCCACAGAAAGAGGATATCTGAATGAAAGTCATGTGCCATCAATGTATATAGGCCATTTGATCATTAAATTTTCTTAATTTTTCTTAATTTTGTGTCTTGATTTTTGTTAATGTCGCTGAGATATTTCATTCTAGTGTGCTGGTGTATTTGCCACTTAAGCGAATGGAGCCCTCTAGTGTTTGTGAGAAGGCAAATGTATTGTGTTCATTAAATACATCAAATGTTCTCCAAGTAATGTAAAAAAAAAACCCACCAAAAAAAAAAAAACCCTGATGTGGAAGAGGATAGAGTTTTGAAACCCTGTTCATCATTTAGGTAAGTTCAAGTGTGGTCCTTTTGGGTTGTTCGGGGATTTGTTGTTAGGTATTTGCTTTACAAGCAGCTTGAAGGTAGCAATTGCATCGCTGTGGAATAAGTTATGCTCCATTTACAATGAGTTCTCCAAAGATGGTTGATAGAACACACTAAGGAATGAATATCTGGCAGACTGTACAATATCGCTTGTACTTCCACTGCAAGTTTTCCAAGTAATTCTGTAGATAAAGGTCAGCTGCAAAAAAAAGGTACTGTGTCATTTTGAATAGAAAAAGTACAGTTTTACTGACTTTAATAATATGCTGTCATCTTTCAATTAGGATATGATCTGAGATGACTGATGGATAGTCAAGGAAGATCTTGAAACGAAGCATACATTTTCTTGCCTGGGTTGTTGCAATGTAATCTAAGACTTTTGACAGCAGTGAGATATCAGTTGATTAAAATTAATGCCTGTAAGATAACTCTCCTTTTCATTCCAGGAAAAGTGAATTAATGACTTAGTTCTCCAGCAGTAAAATGAGAAAGTATTTAAAGGGTAATTTATTTTATTATATGAAACTATGTTCTAAAGTTCCTCCTAGATAATATATTCCATACTTTAGAAGAAAGTTAAAACATACATTTCTGGTAGAAACTAATGCTAAGGTTGCCTGTAAACCTTCATAAATAAGTTAAACTTATCAATTAAGAAGCTTTAACTAGTGTGAAGCCTTTCCTATGGCCTTCAAAAGATTATTTGAGGCTTTTTTTGCGTTTACAAATACCAGAGTCGCTATCTCTGCTGGATGGCTGTGAACCAGTGGCAGGTGCTTCTGCAAGAGTGTTGGTAGGCAAGCTGAGATCTATGACTTTGAGTGGTAATGTCTGACTAGACCATGAACTTGAGCTTCTGCAGGACCTGAAAGACAAATATTTACTCATTAGTGTACAGAAATCCCTGTATACAAAACAGCTGCTAATGACGGCTTACAATAAAGCCACCCAACAGCAGTGTTTAGTCTAGGTAAGATCCCCTACATAGATCTTTGTAGGTATTGCCCCTAATCATTTAAGTCACCCATGAGAATGTTGTTTGATCCTAATGGATTCAATGTATCATAAGCACTATTAGTTGAATATATGTTGAACAGGGGGAAAAAGGTATCATTAAAAGCATGTGTCCATCTACCTGATCTAATTAGGAAAGGGAGCTTGCAATACCAAGTGCAAAATGTAGCTGGAGCTCTAATCTCTGCTTTTAGAATGAAAAGCCACTTTAATTAGAACACAGCACAAGTAAGTGCAATTATTCTGTAATTACTGTTTTATTTTAAACTGTGATGGATTCTGAAACTTCATTTTGTGCTAGAAAAATCTAGTAAACTTAAAGGTGGAAGTATAAGGAGAAGGGTTTTATAGAGTGTTCAGGGAATAGAGACAAGATTGAGAAGACCTTCAGGAGTGAGGAATTGTGTCATTTAGTGACTAATTTTGCTGGTTTAAGCTTTTACTTAAAAAAACAAACAAACAAAAAACCCATTGCTAACGCTTACCTGGTAGAAGCCAGTGAGCTTTGTGTGGATGATGATCCAGAACTTTGACTAGTAGCAGCAGAAGCAATCGTAGGAAGCTCTAAATTGGACTAGAAGATTCAAAAAGAAAAAGAAAATGACCTAATGGTTGTATACTAGGACTTAGTATATAGGGAGGATTTATAATCGTTGTATTTGAAGAGATGTTGAAAGCACATCAATGCTTTTTCCTGTTTTACCATACGTATAGTTTACTGTTTCATTTAGGAGTTGCCCTCGAAAGACACTCATTGGTAGACTAGAGCTATAAATCAAGACAGTGGTAGCAGTTAACTGGAAAGCTCACCTGGTGGAAGTACAATTGAAAGGGTGTAGTTAAATCAGGATTTGCTTCAAGAACATGGGCTAACAATTTGTCAGTGGTTTTGTTGAAGCTTTTCAAATCATGAAGATCAATGTCTCTTTCTTCCTGTGTTTCTGTGTTAGTTTTCTTCAGAGACTGAATTTCTCTGGATAGTCTGGAACACTTTCAACACAAATATTTTTAAAGTGTTGCTGTTATGAAAATGCAGCACTTTCAGAAACCTGCTAAGTTTAAATTTTGTGGTTTTAACCACAACGCTGTCTATCACTATAAAGTTAGAAGTTGTCATTAATGAATATACAAACCTGGCTGATAACCCTTTCTAGTTTGGGCTTCTGTTCTTCTATGTCTTTGTTCAGCTGCAAAATAAGAGCTTGTTTTTCCTTCTTTTGCTCTTGAGAGAGGGCCTCCTGCCTCAGGACTGTATCAAAATTGTTTTCCATGCTCTGTAAATTCATATGAACAGTAGTTTTAGTTTATAAAGAAGTTCTGATATCCTTTCACTTGTATTTGTGGAAGGGTCAGTTATTGCTACTACTTGTTTCTAAATGTAGCTTAATCAATTAGTACTAAAGATAACACAATTGGAAACTTCCTTCCTGTAGGATAGTTTAGTGGATAAATGCCTGGATAAAGAAAGAGACCACTAGGTGATTTAGATATCTTATATGTAGTACCTTTAAAGTACTTTTAAGTATTTAGTTTTAGATGTGCCTATGAACAGTGTTTTACAAAGGATTTACTTGGCACAGTACCAACTATTGCAGTGCCTCTTACAGGACAAGCTATGCCAAGAAAAATAACACTGTTTCCTATGGAAGGAGCTGGATACCTTTGGTTAGAATGACTAAAATCAGCTCTATAAGGGTGACTTTGTTTTGTGGGTTTTTTTTTAACAAACAAACCAAAAATGAAACCAAACCAAAAAACATAGGAACAGGTATGCCTTAACACTTCATCATATCCTAGGACTTACTCCCTGATGGTGTGTCCCTCTTCTTTAATTTCAGAGGTGCTGTTTCTTAAGTAAGGTGTATGTCCTGTAGTGTCAGTATAAGCAATAGGCGTTATTCTTAAGGGCCAAGTGGGCTTTTTGATAATGAGGTTAAACAAGAGTAAATCCTTGATGTGGAGCCTGAACACAAGCTGTCCTTTACATGCCTTTAGCACTCAGCCTACTAAGTGAAGTCAGCTAGCTTTCTTGAGCTCAATTAATACTGTTTAAACTGAAGCATCCTTAATGCTAATAAAACAGAATATGTTTTCCTAGAAGAATCCTGGGACCTAGGTGCCCACGGACAGAAGATGTATGCATTTTAAACTCTGCAGTACTAGACAGGATGGTACAATATTGCAGTGTATACTACACAAAAAATTCAGCTGCTTTCTTGGATGCCAGAACAGAGCCTCTGTCAACGTGCAGCTGGGATATTGTGGCTTCTAGCTGCATGTGACTGAAAAGCCTGGTTTCATTGAGATTTAAGCAAATTCAAATAAGCATTCAAGTTTTGGAAGGAGAGGTAGAACATTCTAAAAAAATCATATCCGTTCATAAAAAGAAAAGGGTATAAAAGAGAATATTTGTCTAGAATTTGCTACTCTTTCAATAAGATGGTTTTCTTGGACTTAGCTACGTGCTGCAGCCTTGTTTGTTTGACTAGAATATTTGCTTGTATTTTACCTGGAGATTTTCCTGAAGTTCCATGATCTGTCTTCGTTTGTATCTATATTTTTCATCAGAAGCCCTTTTCTCCTCCTCTAGTTTGAATTTTTCTTCATACTCCTCACCTGTGATCCCAAACAATGAGGCAGCATTAATGCTGGACAAGCAGCGTATACAACTCAATTTTCGCTTCAAAATAAGTTGCACTTTAACTTCATAGAATATTACTATATTAAAGTTACAGAGACTTCAAGGTTTAACGGCTTTATTAAATACTCTACTACTAATTCTAAATCACTCTGGAAAATGCAACTGGCTTCCTGAGAATGATTGAAGAGCTACCGTTTCCAGAGCCAGCAGAGGGCACAAAAGTTAATAAAATATTTTCTAGAATTTATAATTAATTTCTCATGGTGATTCTTTTTAAACATTAAACAAAGAAAGTTCCACTGAAGGAGAGCAGTCCAAGCAGCAACAGAAATGACAGATGAAGATATTTTCCAGAATTCTGAGGATTTTCCAATATCCAAAGTGAATTAGGTAATCCATATTTTAAAATCTGCCACTACACTAAAATAGTGCAGTTTTAGGTTTTACTCTAATAATTCTCCCAGATGACAGGTTTCTACTTTTTTCCTCCCTTCTGTGTAAAAACTGGAGACAATGATGGTGTAGCTAAGGGGTCAATCTTCATCACTAGAGTACATGCACCTCAGCTGCCTCTGTAGTTGCTGTGGGTGCAGTGTTGTGCCCAGGCTGGCTCTGTCTACCTCAAGAAGGTCAGTAATTGCACAGCTTGTTCTGCTTCTGTAATTTGAATTAGTGGCTGTATGTGATGCATCACTACAGAGAAAGGTAGTGCTTTTGGTACTCTGCAAAGTTTTATCCACTACACCCATTCGCTTCAGTGGGCACTCCTTTCTCGCAATAGTGACCTTTAATCATATCAATGCTTTGTCTCTTCTGACTGTTCCCACTCATGACCACTAACAAAATTTGTATAGGCTTAGAGATTATCACATAAATAGAAGAATGTAAGTATTAGTTAATTGCACCTTGTTGCACTTTCTTCCATGCTTATTCTGTTAAACTATTCACAGCAGCATGTGAATTACACTCCTTTTTGCTGCTATCAGTTTAGTGTTTCTACGATTCATTTTTTCATGCCATGGCATTTCCCCATTATATTCCTGAGTGACATCATGATCTGTAACTCACACAGCACATAGCAATTTCTATTTTACATACGTGTCTCAGTGACCTCCTTGAAAGACTTTCGGTAATTGCTGTTGCAGTTATTAAGTATACACACAGTGTTTTCCAGGGCTACAGTTTCTTTTTCAGCCTTGCAGATCTCTGCATCTAAATTATCACCTTCACGTTGAAGTTCTTCCTTTTCCTGTGCAGCCTGAAAATAAAGCAAATATTGTAGGTGAAGGCACACAACATTGAAAATACTATGCAGCAAAAAAAACACCTGCAATATTTACAGGTTAAAATCTTAGGTAGATATGGTACCTACCTGTGGTGTAAGGCTTGAACTGAAGTTTGAGTTTCTAGGTAATGGGAAGGGGTAGTTTATTAACACTATTGGAAGTTCTTTGAGATATTTAATCCATGTGCATTTCATTAGAGGTATCTGCCTTTCCATCTAAGCTCACAAAGTCCTGATGAGCAGTATTCATACAATGTACATACAATGTACAGTTTCCATGCTTTGCACTGCTGGTGTAAACTGTAGCACATGCTGCACATCTGTTTCCTTTACCCACACAATCCAGGTAAGAGTTGAGATTGTACATTACATGAAACCACTGAGAGAATGTTAAAAGTCTTCCAGCTTGTCTGAGAATTACTTGGCTTCGAAGTCTTCATCTGATCAATGAGACTTAAGAAACACCCAGCTGGTGAAAGAAAGGATATTGTATAGCCCCTCAAATTTTGATACGTTGAAAAATCTCCATGGTTGTAGAAGGTTTTACTGGGGGTCTTCTGCTGTGCTAGACCTCACAGTAGCAGAAATACTGTAAGAAATTTAACACTTAAGAATGAGAAAAAGATGGACTTCAGAGCCAGGATCACAGCTAGAAGCATTTTGCTTTAAGAGAAAATGGGAGAATTTGTGGAGATCAAAAATAATAATTTTTGGTGCAGAATCAGAGTATTGCACTATGGATTAAGACTGATTTATTTCTTCCCCCAATGAAAAGCTGAAGTGTGCATAGGTGATTAATAAGTAAAGGGGGAAAGCTGACATTCTTCAAAGTTTAAACACCATATGGTGAAATAAATACCTAAAAATAACTCTGAAGGATAGAAGTATTTAAGATCATGTGAGACTATGATAAACAGTTGTCAGTTTATAATGGGTTACCATATGACTTCTTGTGTCTTTGTAAATTAATCAGAACTGAAGTGAAATTTTTAAACTGCTCAAAATTAAGGCCCAACTGACATCAGGACTGACCACAGAGATGCATGTGAAATTGCTGTATCATTTAAATAACCAAGTGTCAGGTGATGTAAAACAATTAGACTGAAAATAAGCAGTCGACAAGGAGGTTGTCTTAGTTACTTGAATAGAGCTCATGGAAATCTACAGCTTAAATACTTGAATTATAATGAATTATGTCAATGAAATACCTTAATTACATAGTAGGTAAGAGTTTTCTCCTCTTCTCCTTCAGGTGGCATCATGGCAATGGTAAGAATTTCATATCTGTGTGTCAATTTATCAGTCTTATTTAGGCGTTCTTGAATTTCGGCACTGATTTATTTGGGGAAGAAAATAAATGGGTTGAGAAAGAGTTTGTCTGGTAATGTTTTGTGGGCAGTTCTTGTCATGGCAGCTTAAATCACTGGTGTTACTGCAGCAGCCTGCCCATGTAGCAGGAGGCAGGAAGGGCAGCAGCTGTGCTCCTACTGGTTTTTATTGCTTTGTGTTCTCCCAGCCACAGTCGTCCTTTTTTTTTTTTTTCTGGCTACCTACACTTCTCTTGCAGTTCTAAACTGAATCAAATTTATTTTCAGATTCCACAGCCTGGGAGGCTGTGTCTCACTCCGCCTCAAAATTTTGTAAAGGTTTGGCATTTAAATGCTACAGCTGTACAAGCTGCCCCCTGCTGGTAATATCTTAATATTGCACTACTAGATAAGTGTAAGCAACAGTAGGCAACAACCCGAAATCAAATTACATGGAATATCAATTAGCTGTGTAATTATCAAAGGAAAAAAGCCACACAATCTGTAGTCTCGGTGAGCAGTTAAGCTTCAGTCGTACTAAATCACTCTAATTTCCTATTGTGTGGGGTGTTGTTAGAGGAGTGAATAAAAAGCCTACCAGATTTCAGCAGTTAGCTGCTGAAGTGTTGATAACTGGCTAGATATGGAGACTGGGATTTCAGGCCTAAAACTGTCCCAGATGCTTTGCACTGATTATTACAGAAGGGAAAAGTTATTTCATACATGGTTGCTTTATAAGAGGGTACATGCATAGTTCAGAAGATTTAATTTTGTTATATAGGACACATAATGTAGAGCTCATCTGTTAAAACAGCAAAAAAAAACCCTCAAAAAATCAAAATCAAACAGACTTAACTGTATGAATCTAAAAAATCACTTATTACTCAGTTGGGAGTAAACCCTCTTTAAAAGGTACTCTTCTGTTTTAAACAATTTGTCATACCTCCAGACATGATGATCTCACATTTCCTGATTGTTTTGAAAATGCAGGGTCACACACATGACATTTCCCTTAAAAGATGTCTGCAGATGAGGTTTCCCCTCAGTACTGTAGAGGATCTTCACTAACAGGATGAACAGTAATCACTTGTTCACCAATTGGTTAAAGCTGTAGTCTGGATTTCAGAGAAGGGACCTCTTTCCTCAACTGTTTCAAGCAGGATTTATTTCATCCTCAATTTCTCTAATTAGTGAGTTTGGTTAAAATACTTCTCTTTCTCACTAAGTCCCCACAATTACAAGTACAACTTATATAAAAATAGTTACCTTAAGCGTTGCTGTTCCTGATCCACAAGTCTTATCTGGGAATCCAGCATGGCCTTATGAATCTTAATTTCCTCAGTTCTTTCTTCTATGGCTTTCTCTAACTCCAATTTTTGTTTTTCCAGTGTTAGAACTTTCTCTGCCTTATTACACACAGTATCTTGAAAATGTTTCAATTCTAGTTTTAAGAGATTGTCTTCAACCATCATCTCCTAATAAATGCCAAAAAGGTTTCAAATCAAGGAAGCATAATTTTTAATTAATATTATTTATAACAGTTAATAAGTCGACAATTTTATTATAAAGCATTCATTATTTCATCTTTATTATATATAAAATTATAAGACTCATTTTGCTCTGCATTTAAAAATGTTGTCCATTTCTCATTTGCTAACAATTTACATGGTAGATTGTTTCCTGAAAGGCTTTATAAAAGTTCATCTGACTCTCTAATTCAGATTGCATTATAGGTGGATAGACTTTTCCATATACATATATATAATGATGTAGTACTGTGGGAGGCAGACAACAGCCTTCAGATCAGGTAATAAGTTTATATGTTTTAAAAAACCAAAAACATATCCTGTATTAGTGAAGTTGCAAAATAATACTGTACCTGCTTAATGGCTTTAGCTTTTTTTAACTCCTGATCTGATCCATCATTGAAAATCTTTAGTTCTTTTATCTTGATCAGCACACCACTTTCTTCTTCTCCAATCTTATGCATTGCTCTCTTCATGGAATGGACATCGCTCTGTTTCCAAATCAGTTATATTTATTTCGGTCAATGTGGGTTGCACCAAAAGCTACCAGGTAATTTTAAATCAGATATGTAAGTCCTGGAACCAGGAATCATCATCATCTTGTGTCCCTATGCTGTTGTGCAGATGGCGCCTAGAGCATTGCAGTGCTGGTTCTGAGTGCTGTTGCAATATTAATGTCATTAGTGTTTTATTTGGAGCATAGTAATTGTTATGTATACAATATAGATCTCAGCCAATAAGGCAACTCTAATATAATATATATTTTAGTCTAGATAAAAAACCTCCTGGTTTGTCTGACCATGACTTTTATATTCATAGTTCGTCTTTATGAAAACATCTGTGCAGAGTATGAATAAAATCCTGGAGGTGTGTTTCAATGTTTGATTATACTCACTGCTCAAGTTTTGCATCTTCTCAAAACTGGAGTGTGGGCACCAGTTGCCCAACCATTAAACCTTGATCTCCATTTCAAGGACTCTCCTTTAAGTTTCCTCCCCTTATTGAATTAATCAAATTTTCTCTTTATGATCACTTGAGAAGCCAGTTGTGATGTTTTATTAAAAACCTGACTTTTTTGTATGGTTTCTCTTTGAAAGAGGTTTCAAAATGTGCTAAAAAGAAGCTGATTTCTTTCTAAACAAATATATTTCTTATGAAATTATACATTGACTACAGAATAACTGACTGTGCATTTTTAGAGAATTAATTATGATCACTGAATAGTGGAAATTCAGACAAGCATGTATAAATAAAATTCACACAGGAATAAAGACAGAACAATAGTATTTTTGAATGACATATCAGTATGGGTCAACTAACTGAAATAATGTCCCTTCAAGTTAGTGATGTTACTTTGTACAATTTCAAATGCAACTCTACTCATCTTTTTATGAAAAATATAAAAGCAAGTAATAGCATCACAGAGTAACAACCTCCTGTTTATACATGGTCCTAGAGATGAATTCAGACATTTGGAAGCAGTCAGTCACATCTTGAAACGAAAGCTAAGCTTGTCTTTCCAACACTGCAATGCTCATCTTCGTGCTCAGGTACCTCGGTTGTGCAGTGATGACTTATTTTTCTGGAAACTATAGGGAACTTATGAAGTTTGCCATGTGGGTTATACAAAGTTCAGCTATCTTTTAATCTAAAACCAAATTATTAATTTATAAGACCCAATCTAATTAATTTACTGATGTTTCTAAATGTTACACAATCAACTTGATGTTCCAAGGAAGTTACCTGAATTTGCTTGTACTGTGCACATAAAACATCATATGCGTTTTTCTTTTCTCCTAAGGTTTTCTTAAGTTCAGCAACTTTTGCTTCCAAAACTTGTTTTTCATCTGCATTAACTTCTCCTTCTAACCGTGACAGCCTTCTCTGTACTTGCTGTATATAAAAATCCTGTTAAAATATTTTTTAAGAGAATAGTCTGAGATAAGCAATTATAGCCTTCCTATAAAGCTAAATCACTAGATATAAACTTGATCTAAATATTGACTTTAAGACAGTCACCCAATTAAGCTATTGTTTTATAATAATTTATGGCTGATAGGCCCCATTAGCAACATATTCGTAGATGACTGATGTGCAGTGATGGTTCAGGAGTAATCTTCTAGAAGAGTAACAAAGCATACTCAGCACAATCTGCTGTAGGGAGGCTTACAGTGGAGTTGCCATCTTGCTGTTACCAGTGGATGCTGATATAAAAGAGCAAATTTTCAAAGTGGTGCATAGGAAATATGCACAAAATCCAATTAGTAAATAACAGGATTTTGGCATGTACCTCTTGTATTGCTTTACAGATTTACCTCGAGGTGTCTGTGGTTAAGAGGGATCAAAGTAAAGAACTGATCTGAGAAATTAGTGGGAAAGCAGCAAATCCAAAAAATAATGAAATACTTAAGTCCATAATGTAGGCAGTACTATAGCAAGTTTCAGCTATTTCAATTTTATCCATACATCTGGACACAAAAATTTATTATACTCTATGGAATTTCCAAAATGGTAAGAATTTGACAAAAATTACAGGACTCAAGCAATTTAGTCTCACTAGACCCAAGAAACAATCATAATATGAAACTACTTTAATATTTTACCTGGTTATACATTAATTCTTGTTGTTTTAATGCATCTGTATCAAGTCTGTGCAGTTGACCTCTGAGACTTTTAAGTGATAATCGACTTCCCTCAGTTCCTGCTAGAACACACTTCTCCTTGTCCTTCAGCACCTCTAACTCTTGAGTCTTCTTGAAAAGTAGTTCTTTTAAATGTTTTATTTCTGTTTCTTTTTCCTGATGGCAAATTGATCATTAAAAAGTAAGAAATAATTAATCACATAGGAAGTAATTTCTGAGGAATTATTTGCCTTTATTAAACAGATGATTAAAAAATTTCACTACTCCATTAACAGGAATGCAAAATTTCATAGGTCTTCAAAATGGTTGGCAAGAAAAGTCTTTGATTTACAGGGAAGGTAATTTTTTCTTTAAACCTGGATCCACTATAGGAATGCTACTCTTTCCAGCTTTTCAGAAAACTAAATTTCTGTCATCCTTTCAAAAAATCCCTCTGTACTGCTTCTAGCTTATGTGAACATTTGGAGAAATACAATACGAAGTTTTGTATCAAAACTTCAACCTGCATATACATGCACATGTATGCACATGTGTGCTTATGTAAGTTGGAATAATTTTGCTTGAAAATTCAATTACACACTTCAAAATCACTTCTTTATTCTCAGAGGCAAGTTGCCATTAACACCTAAATCAGTGCAGGAAATGAGATTTTAGTATTACGAGTAAAACAACTTAATTCTTCTTGCACCTCCCTCCCCTCAAAGAACCAAAGACCTTCCTAAGCTCAGGCTGTTTAGGATGTTAGTTTCCTGTAAGTTACATCTCTAAAATGAGTGATGGGGCATCACAATCCTGTTTTGAAAGATTAATTTACACTTAGATCAAGTCTGGTACAAAGATGCATGTTTAAATTAATGTAGCAAAACACCTTAAAATTCACTTTTCTACGTTGATTCAAAAAGTGCATATTCTTGATTTTATACATATACATTGTGAAATTTGCTTGTGAACCATCTTGCTGGCTTTAGTAACAGCAAAAGATTACTCTTAGGGAAAGAGTTCATTATCACATTCTGTCAAACACATCTTTTTGTAGTTGAACATGTTGTAAGTACAATTCCAAATCCAGAACTCAGGAAGTGACAACTACATGTAATTTTAATATAAAATCATTATGGCCGGTAGTAGTTTACACTGATGTCAGCGGACATTGGATGATGCCTAAACAAAGGAATTTAGTTTCAGAAGTAAACTGTTTTTTATGCTTGTGCTCAATTCTGAGCTGTATTTCTGAAGCTAATGACACGGATGAATTTGGCTACTAAAACTGGAGCATGAATTGACCTTCATTTCAGTCTTTCTTGCATATCTAAATTAATTTATTTAATAGAAATTGTTTCTCTCATCTTAAGTGAGTTTATTAATAGAGATAAGATAGTTAATAAGCTTCACTGTGCAACAGTGTTTTGCCACAGACTGAAGGAGAAGCATCACAGAACTAAAGTGCAAAATGGTGACATTTCATACGCGTTGTTCCAGTAAATATCTCTTCACAGTAAATTAATAGATGCAGCAAATAGCCATGTGTGTCTAATGGTGATGGAAAGCGTGCTTCTGACTAATACATTACAGACATTGTTCAAAAACAGTTCATCCTAGTTAAAATACTGCCCTGAAGCTGTGGAGCTGCCAAGCTCAATGTCATCTTAGGTTATCCGCCACAGATCCAAGTAGAGAAACCCTGCTAATGGTTTAGCCACCCTGGTAATAGTCTTAAGGGTAAGCAAATAAGGTTTTCATTTTAATGAAATGTTTTATCAATCCAACTTGGTTTTAAATTATCTTAAAAACCAAAACAGAAAGGCAGGCCTGTAATTTAAGAAACTATCCCCTCTCTAGTTTCTGTATGTATACTTAAAAACTACAGTTAATGCCTGTGGAGTTAAAAAGTTTGGAAAATAATGCTTGGTCTACTGCAAGGGCTTATTTCACATCCTTGGTACAGGCAACACAAAACGAGGAAAAAAACCCAAGAGTATTTAGTGGTATGCACAGATACAGCTTCGTTGTCACTTTTGTGGGAACATCTGCTGTCACAGTAATTTAGCCTGGTCATCTTACAGCAAAGAAAGTTTCAGCATATCCAATACTCAATTGTCCAGCAAAATATAAAAAAACTATTTGTACCATGTTCAGTCAGAAGCTAGGAGTAAAATGACAAAACAGTAGAAACATTTTCTGAAATGCAGGAAAGTTCAGATTATTGCATTACCCCATCACATTTATTCAAAAGTCCTTTCAGTTGATCAGATGATAATGAATTACGATATTTTTATTCCTATACTTAAAGTGCAACACAGGAAGTGGGGTTTGAATTAACAAGCTATTATTAGACTTATTAAAAAAGTCACCTCTGTATTACAGCATCCGGAATGCCCCTTCCCAGATAAAAGGCTTTATTCATCATGAAAATGAAATCTAAAGTGAGCTAGTAATTATTTAAGAGTCCACAACAAATTAGATGTATGAGTATCATGTAGTAGAATTAAAATAATGAAGAGGTGACTACACCAGACAATTACGATTAAAAGATTTCAAATTTTCAAACAATTCCAGTTTGCCAAAATCATAGCTCTTTGCAGGTTTATAAGTTTTGGTGGTGTTTTACTAAAGCCAAGATGTTTTCAGTGATAACATTGTTAAAAAGTCATCCTGAAAAGACCTCTCTTTACTTAACAACCTTATTGATGGGAAACCTGATAGAAGTTCAAGGACCCCGGCACCTCAGCAGCCCATAAAACAGAATGTTTGGAGACATCAACTCCCAAAAGAGTCAAGTAAAATACAGTATCTTGAAGTTTTTCAGTGTTGCTACAAAGTAGAAACAAAACATTACTATATCTTTATAAGAGTTTGCCACATTCCAGTAAATAACTTCTATTTCAGTCTAGCCAAGAAGCTGTAAGTAGCCCTTAGCCAATGTCAGAGGTAAATGCCCTGTTCAGTGTACTGATGCAATCAGAATACTAGTTTTATATCTGATGTGTACAATGAAAGTTCCACTATCCTATGTTAATAAATGGGGACACCATCTTCTGAAGTACTAGCACCACTTACTTTCTTCCAGAGTTTTCCCAGCAGAGATACTGACATATGCACGTTACTTTATCGTTTGATGAAGTGTGTCATATTAATACTTGCATTCCACTAGATAAAGCTTGGAAATTCAAATGAATCTTCATTTGTAGAAGCCATGAAAAGCATTTTACCTTGACATTTTTTTCTTCTTCCTTTAGCATTTCTTCCATCCTCAAAGATTTGTCTTCTGAACTGAGTTTCTCCTCAGTCACAAGCTTCTGCTTATTACAAAGACTTGCTTTTTGTTCTTTAAGAAAACTTAATCTAAACAAAATGACATGATTTAACAAGTTAAATGTAGGTTGCATATACAACACTTCCAAAACCAAGCAGCATATCTTACTGAGTAGTTGCCTAATGAAGCAGGATAAAGTTTAACATGTGATGAACAAGACTCTGATTTTTTCACGCCTTTTAAAAACAAGGATTACCAGGAGTATTTCCTAAATTGCCCAATGCCAGAAAATATACAGGACCTGAAGTAACCACAGAGTTGGAGACTTTAATCATCAACATTATTTAAGGTTCTTTGCTAGCTCGAGGATTTGGTTATACTACTAATCCTTACAAATTATATTTTTAAAGGTCTGTTTCTTACCTAGATTGTTTTTTCTGAATGTCTTTCTTCAAATTGGTTACTTGTGTTCTCAAAGTTTCCAGATCAGTAGCAGTTCTGTCCACACTGGATTTCAAAGTATCCAGCTAATAAATTACAAAATGGAGAAATCCAGCTCTTATTTACCTTGGTACATGTTAGGATATTTAAAATTGTAATGCATCTATTTATTGGAAAGTATTCTGTATCTTTTTAACAGTGCTTCCCAAATGAGAAGTGCTGCAAATTCTGAGATGCTGTACATTGGCATAGCTAGTAAAGTCAATAGACTAATTTAAATAATCTGAATACTGGGACAAAATACTTAACAGAGTGAATTATGAAGGTGCTGTGGGATGCAACTCTTGTCCGACAGAATCTAAGTGGAACCATGGTTTTACAGAGCACAGCTGACTTTGATGAAGTTCTTTGTGAACATGGATACCCTTCTTATCTCATAAATATTTCTAATTCAAACTTTGTATACATAAAACTGGGTACATAAAAATCATTTTGATTAAGATAAGGGAACACTGTGACAAAAATACACAAACCTTTAATTCGGTAAAAAATACACTAGAGCATATACTCATTACTCAGGATAGGAATACTTCACAATCAGTAGTTTATTAAGTCTCCACAGTACCACTTAACTTCTTCACTTTCACAGATGGAGAAACCTGATCAAGGGTATATATAGCAGGTCTCTTTCTGTACCAGAATGAGAAACAAGGAGGTCACAAGTTGTCAGCTGAACTCTAAGTCTTTGTTTCTCACTAGCATGCCACAGATGTTCTAACACCTAATAATGGGAGACTGTTCTCATTATCACATTATATGAAAAATGTCTGGCAAGAATCTCACAGCTTAAAGATGAAAACTTACCAATTCTGTGAAACCTGATGTTCACATGAATGATAAGGGTAATCTAATAACCTGCACCTTCTTTGAGCTACCTACATTTTAATTAGGATAACAGCTTATGAACCACCTGTTACAGAAAAGCTATCCAAAGTTAAGGCAACAGCAGATGCAGGTTTGGGTTTTTTTAAATTGCTGAGCTTGCTGAACAGCCCAGTGTTACCGTTTTCTTGTTAAGAGAAAACTTACTCAGGCAGTATAAGCATATCCCTTCTCAACAGAACGATAAGGCTTAAATTACTTCTGCAACCATTTAAGTAATTAAGCAGTGCAGCTCATTCCTAGTTTTAAGTGCAGATTAAATAAAAGTAGTGGAGTAATTATGGACAGCATCAAGCATGGCTTTGTTCACAGGGCAGCCCTATTCTCCAGCCTCTTGGTCAGAAAGCCATGTGAAAGTGTGTGGGGTTTTTTTCAAGAATTTTAATGTGTCTGCAAGGGCTACCAACACTTCTGAGAGCACAGCACAGGAATTGTTTGAAATATGGAAAAGCTTTCTCTCATCTTCATACAATACTGCAGTCTATGTATAACTAAAGGCAAGACACCTCCTTTTGCAGCATCTCATAGTGTTACACCATCAAAAAGAAAATTCATCCATTTTATATAGCGAATGCAAGCTTATCTCCTCACCACTGTCAATGAAAGGATTGAGGATTCAGATCCCAATAATAATGACTAGACTGAAAAAAAGCAGATATTTTGTTGAATTATTGTCTACTATACAAACAGAGAAAAACAAATGCTATTCCTGTATTTCCTCCCTCTAGCCAAGAATTAGAGTTAAAAGCTATAGTTTCAGTCTGTTTTTCTGAACTGTATGGTCATCCTTACCTCATCCTGCAGCTGAACTCTGTAAGTATCCTGAGTTTGATATTCATTTCGGAGGCTGGTAGCTTCTCGTTCAGCCACAGAAATTTTGGTTTTGAGTTCCATATTATTAAGAGTTTCATTTACCAAAAAGGAAGTCTTCTCTTCCAGCACCATTTCTTTCTTTCTCATCTCCTGTTTTATCTCTGTTATTAGCTATCAGGATAAAAACATCTTAGTTTTGCTTGCATTAGTTCAGATGTGTCAGATTAATAAAGGGTACAACCAGAAAGCAGATTGCTGTTAAGACTACTTTTTGCATGAGACAGCCCAGTTATCACATCATGCATTAGCTCATTCTCGAATACATCACAACACCAAATACTACAATTGTTTTGGATTGGAAACCTCCAAAATATTCAAATAATTTCAAAAAAACCATGACACTATAAACTTGTATGACATAAAAATAATCTTTGATTGATTGAATAGGGAAAAAAAAAGAAGCTGTGTGAACAAAACTTGAGAGAGACTAGAAATGGAAGAAATGGAAGAGGAAGATTACCAACAATAGCAATGCTTAGTTTAGCTGACAGATTTATAGCTATTTAGTAAAAATTACGTATTTTGAAAGTTTAAGTAAAAGATTATCTACTGGGAAAATTATACTGTAGTTCTAATGTTAAAAAAAAATTATTTACAAAAGCACCAGTAGGACAATTCCACAGACTTGGAAGGTTGGCCAGAACTGGGGCTTGTTGTTGTTTGGTTGTTTTTTATCTGTTTGTTGGGTTTTTTTTTGCAGGTATCTTCTGACCTGAAATACTATAAAATCCAAAGTATTTCAGCTGAATTGGACCATTATATTTTCTGTTTGGTAGTATTTCTTCTGGCTTGTGATTTTCTATTATTACACTTTTTTTAGTATTACATCTTAAACCTGTTTATACCATGTTTTGCTCAGGGTATACCTAATACCCATATTGGGCAACAAAACAAAGCTGATATTCTTTCAGGAGGAAAATACTATACTAGCAGACCTAAGGATTTAGGTAGAGTGTTCCTGTACAAGTAATTATGACTTTTCCCCTCTTCAAAAAAAGTCATTGTTACTTTGGAATTACTTTCATAAAATTTTTCTCTACACTGATCCTTCATGCTTTTTCTGGTTCATCTGTTCTATTACTCTGCAGAACTTTCTGAGGAGTTCACCCTTCTTCTCTTCTTCTGCCTAAGGTGAGGATAAAATATACTTCATTTGTACCTCTTGCCATTGTACCATTTGCACGTAAGACACTGACATAACCAATGCAGACTATATCTTTTAGAAATTATTACTAACTCATAATGCTTAACGGGATCTTTTTTTTGATTAGAAGATTGCTGTTGCTTCTCTCCATTTGCAGTATGTACCTACAGACCAAGCTTCAACTTTATTGTGATTAGTTATCATAATTCTGACAAAAGTTAGTCATGCATTTGTTCACAGAGGTAGCAATGCTAATTCTCTCAATAATAAACGTTCTATTTTCTTTTTTATATTGTATCTCAGACACAGAATCCCCTCCTTGCAGTTGACTGTCCTTACTCTCTAAGAAGCAACACTCCATCTTGTTTCTTAGATCACTGAATGTACTGAAACTGGCATTTGCCTTTTCCAGCAACTGAAACTGAAAATTAAACCTTGCATAGTACCAAGCAGAGCACCATTACTTACACAGAGAGATGCTGGTTTCAAAGTAAATTCTGAATATATTTCAGTAATAGCTGAAATTTGAAACACTGCAATAATATACAGAGGAAAACACAAAGAGAGCATTGAACATCTAAAAGAGCCAATCATTCTACGTGCAACTGGCAGAATTCCTATCAACAATTACAAAAGTAGGTTGATATACTGATACAGATCAGATACAGTATTACCAAACCACAATGATCAATCTGTTGATCTCTTTTCTGCATCTGTTGTATTATATTCTCCCACTGTCTGATGACTTCTTGCCTTTCCTGATGAACTCTGCGAAAATCTTCAGCTGCCTTGTCAAGCTCTATCTGTTTAAAAGAAAGCACCTCAATCATTTCTGACTTAAAAGAATTCATATATATTACAAAGTATCTTCAAGAACCTTAAGCACAAACCTGAGCTGTTACAGTTTCTGTGAGCTCGTTATCAAGAGCTCTGCGCTTCTGATTTGCTTGCATGGTCAACTTTTCTACTTGAAGGCTTAATGTCTAAAATGAAAGGATATGAAAATATAATGCATTTAAAAACAAATATATAATGTGCTATAAATTCTTTAAGCTTTACTGTAATTGGGGAGGGGGAGAAGTACTGAGGTATCAATTTTACTGTGTTTTAGGGAAAAAAAAACAAAACTGAGAATCTAGCTTCCCAAATTTTGGTCATGCAAGAGGCCATAATTTCTTGTCAGCCTTTGGGACCAGATTGGAGCTAGGCAAAAGTAATTCTCCACCATGTATAAATGTGTACATGGTAGCCTCCGCATCAGACATTTCATTTTACTCTTCCTACTATGCTGTGTGACTTGTTAATGTAAATTATATCAGTGGGACTGTGTCTGTAAGCTAAATTTTTTGGGTTAAGTTTTTAATGAGTAAAAATCAATTTTCTCCTTCCTGTATTTAAAGGCTCCAAAGAATATTAACTAGGGATACTTATCTCTAAATTAATATTATATTTGAGAACTAACTCTCAGAGTATAAACTTGTGACTGGAGTGTCCATTTATACCATCTTTCATTATTCTAGGCAGCTTTACTGAAAAAGCCATACTTTGTTCTCAATAATACTGACAAATTCAGTTCTAATGGAAAAATCTACACTATTTGTCTATATTTGGCATGCATTTTGAAAAATCTCCTCTCTTAATTCAATAGCACATTTTTCTAGACTTTATTGACAATTTGTGCATTTTCTCAGAAAAGCTCAAACTCAGATTTTGCCCAGATGAGTAAACAGATTAATGTCCTCAATTATGCCTTTTACCTTTTGTAAAACCTTTTCTCTCTGACCGTTAAAATGAACCTCACATGGAATTGCATTGTTGGGGTAAGTAGAAACCAGTTTAAAAGTGCTGTTGTACAAAATCTTGACTCAATCTTACCTGACAATAACATAACAAAGTCTTCAAATGCTAAAATGGTTTGCTGTTTTGTTTCTGAAAATTGCTATCATTTCTACTTACTCCTAGTTTCCCTTCATCTTGTTGTGCATACTTCTGGATTGTAATAGTATCATCATCTTTACTTTTTAATTCCTTTATCCATTTCTCCTGAACTTCCTCATCACAGTTCATCTGCTGTTTTAAGTTTTCCAGCTTCTTAGTGGTTTTGTTTATAGTATTCTAATAAAACCAGATAAATTAAAGGGTTAATATTAAACATGTAATATTTTCTTTGAATAGTAAATGAAACAACCAGTTCAAGCTACTGTAACAAGTTTTCATACATCTCGTTGTCAACATAATTGCTAGTTTTCTATTTCGTTCATTGTGTATTAAACTTGAGAAAAGCTAATACCAGTCCTGTTCTTAAACAAGAAACAAGACACTAAGTTACCACAACGTTAAGCAAATAATTTTAAACAGAAAAGACAGTCTTTAGCGAGAGATACCAATATGCATGATATTTATTCCCCATAATAAACTGAACTGAGGCATCACAGTGTCCCTCGCAAACTAAGGCCCAGTTCCTGGATCCTTAACCAATGTATCAATTTGCCTACACAGGGAAAAGCACATCCAGATAATTCATTATAGTTTATAAGATTTAATTATAATTACCTATTATTTCTGTAAGTACAAGTGAGGACAGGTCATAAAATCTAATTTGCAACTTTAGTCATCTCTTAGAAAATTTTTAAACCTTACTTCTTGCCTGTTTTTCTTTTCTCTTAAGGAAACTGTTTCATCTTCCAGTCGCTTAATGTCCTGTTTGAGATGTCCTTGTTCTCTCTCGGCAAGGGCTTTAAAATGTTGTTCAGTTTCAATTTCATTCTCTCCTGCTCTGTAAAGAGACTAGAGAATAATACAGTCCAGCATTTTACAATAAACAAGAGACATTTATCAGCAAAACCACTTTTCTTTTTGTTTTACATACAACAAAACCCCAAGTCAGAGATTGTATGATTTTGTCATGTTAATACAGGAATTTACATAGCAATTTTATTGTTTCTTTTTAGTATCTCAAATACATGTATTATAAAAAATATATATACATAGATACACACATTGTATTGTATCAGACAACCACAGATCAATCATCTATAGCCCTGGAGACTCAATTCAAAGATATTTCACCCAAGATACAGAATCTTAATTTTTCAAAATCAAAATTTCAGCCTCTTGATCATCAGTGACTTTAAGTCAGATTCAGGAGGCACATCAAAAGAAATCATTTTATTGTACACCACCAGCCTGGCCTATATCAGTATCTCTATACTGTCTAATCTATCTGGCAAAAATAATTTAACATGAGTTTTCTGCCTTGTATAATAAGAAATCTATTAATTACTTTGTATGCAGATTAAAAATTGAGTGTAGAACAAAAAAAAATTAAAAAGTTGTTCAGCTGCAGAGAAATTTCTTAAGACTTTTTCACCTAGGATAATTTTTTTAATTGAGAATTGTGCAGCTTTGTGTTGGGACTCTTTAGAAATTTAAACCACATATTTTGGCCAATTAACTCAGAGTGTAAGTGAAGACTTGCACCTTAGCCACCTCACTTCATTTTTCATGTCCGTGAATTAACTTTTACTAGCATTTCACAATTAACTCTTGACCATTATAAGGTTTATAAATTTGGTTTTCTCGTACACTGATGTTTTATTTTCCTTGACAAAATTCCTTTTATCATCTACAAAATTCTCTATCAATAAAGAATTCTAAAAAGTATCCTTCTTGGCCTTCTTCTAGGTACAGTCGTTTGATTTCAGATGGAGTTTTTAATGACCATCACATGGTATCACTGAGCTACAAAGCTTAACGGTTGTTTCCTGTTAGAGTTCTGATAAATCTCTGGCAAAACTGGCAAAATACACGGGGATACCAGCGGAAGAAAGACACTTGGATTCCAAGTCTGTCTGATTAAATGGATTTGGCAGAGGCAGCGATTTACCTGAGTGAATCTGAACTCCTGCCTGACGTTTTTCAAGTGAGATGTCATTGCTTCTATGCGCTCTTCAAAGTCAGCCAACTCATTCTGCAGGTTTGCTTTTTGTTTGTGCATCGTCTGCAGCTATTGAAGAGTTAAAATGGGCAAGTAACTTTTTTTTTAACTGAATGCTTATTACTTGCAACCACTTAAAAATAGAACCATTGCATTTGGTAACCACAATATATGAAGGGGGCCTACAAGAAAGCTGGGGAGGGACTTTTTGCAAGGGTCTGTAGTGTCAGGATGAGGGGGAATGGCTTTAAATTGGAACGGGGGAGATTTAGACTAGACATTAAGAAGAAATTCTTGATGGTGAGGGCGGTGAGGCACTGGCACAGGTTGCCCAAGGAGCTGTGGTTGCCCCCTCCCTGGAAGTGTTCAAGGCCAGGTTGGACCTTGAGCAGCCTGGTCTGGTGGAAGGTGTCCCTGCCCAGGGCAGGGGGGTTGGAACCGGAACTAGTTGGAACTGGGCTTTCGGGCAGCTTCCAACCCAGACCATCCCAGGTTCTGTGTGAGCAGCGTGCAGCGTGTTGCTCCCGAACAGCGCAACGCCGAGTGTCTCACGGAAGCCCCGACCTCGGCTGAGGGAACGCGCGGGCCCGCGGCCGGGATCCCGCACCGCCGCCACCGGCCCCGCTCCCTGCCCGGCCCCGGGGGGAGGCGATTCCCGGCCCGCCGCGGCCGCGGCCCCGCGCTCACTTTGTCCTCCAGCGCTTTGTTCTCCGCGTTGGCCACGGGGACGGGGCAGCCATCGTCCCGGCGGGGCTGGGCCGGCACCGAGGCGGCGGAGCGGCTGCCGACGCCGTCCATGGCCGCCGGCGGGGCCGCGCCCGGCGTCCCGGGCCCCTTGGCAACGGCGGCCCCGGCCCCGGGGAGCGGCCGCCCCCCGCCCCGCCCCGCAGCCTCGGCGCGGCCGGAGCGGAGCGCGGAGCCGGGGGCGGTTCGTGGGCTCTGCGGCGGCCCTGCCTGCAGCGCTCAGTAACCTCCCACCGGCCGCATCGCCCGTGCCCCGCAGCCGCCGCGGCCCCGCGGCTGCTGGCAGCACCCCGTAGCGAGGCTCTGGGAGCGTGCCCGGTAGCGGCCTGTTCCTGGCGGGACTCTGCCGCTGTCTCCCAGCGACAAACAGGTGGGTTTCCCGAGCCGGAGAATGCGTTTGGGAGACCGTAAACACTAATACCACATCCTCCATAGACTTGGCTGGTACCTTGTTGAACACAGCTTCTGGGATGCAAATCGTCCCGTGCTGTTGAGTTTCAGGGAGAGCCCATAGTGGCCTTACAGTACCTGAAGAGAGCTAAAAGAAAGCCGGGGAGGGACTTTTTACAAGGGCAAGGAGTGATAGGACGAGGGGGAATGGCTTTGAATTAGAAGATGGAAGATTCAGATTAGACATTAGGAAGAAATTCTTTACGATGAAGGTGGTGAGGCCCTGGCACAGGTTGCCCAGGGAAGCTGTGGATGCCCCCTCCCTGGAGGTGTTCAGGGCCGGGTTGGATGAATCCTTGAGCAGCCTGGTCTGGTGGAAGATGGCCCTGACCATGGCAGGGGGCGTTGGATCTGCATGATCTTTAAGGTCCCTTCCAACCCAGACCATTCTATGATTCATAGACAGAGAAGGCACAGCAGTCTACTCTCAAAAAGGAGAAACAAGGAGCTGAGGGAGAAGTATCTGCCGAGAATCCACCATGAAGAAGGATATAGCATCACACGCTCAGGGATAGGCATCCTGAAAAGATTGGATGAATATTGCCTTCAAAGAGATCACAGGTGAAAATATGTTAAAGGAATGAATTAAAGTATAATTAAGAAGTGCCTGAGCAAAGCAGCAAGAAGCCTTGACAAATGGTTGGGAGGTGGTTTGGAGGAACAAGGAGTTTACTGTGATGTTTGTTAGAAAACATGGACCTATGGCATAGTAGCAACGCTGACTGTGGGAGGAGACATTAGTTTTGCTAGATATCTGCGTATGTTATAGAATAATATTTTTGGAGAAGACTCTGAAGACCACTGGAAGTCAGACCTGATGAGGATGCACCCAAATGGCAGCCTGCAGTATTGTGCAGATTATTGTTGGCCTTTGATTGTTGGTCACTTTACTGACCATCCCCCCTGAGAAAAGTTTTGAGTTATTCTTGAAAGTATTGAAAACAATAAAGAACAATATGAGAGGTAACTTAATTTCTTAAAAATAGAGGAACAGTGCAGGGTTCAGTGCCTCAAACTACCTGTGAAACAAAGAGGTCACAAGGAAGATTTTTTTTTTGACTCTGTTGTCTTACATGGCAAAGTGGGCAACAGATTGTTCTAAAATATGCTGAATAATATTTTTGAAGAAGCAAGCCTAGCAGTCCTGGTAAACAGCAGGAAGATGTGGTAGCTTAAGGCAGTAATTGGCAGCAAGCAACCTCCCGTCACCTTCCTGTTTGCCCTCTGGGATGTGTGAAGTTCCGATGGCTTAAGTCCTCTCTTTTAATCTCATTGCTGTACGCTCTCACAGTCTGCAGTGGTGGTGCCCATCTGAAGCTGAGAGCAATGTGTAGAGTATGATTAGTGTCTTTAGAGAAGTGTGGAATGATTTGACCTACATTACCAATGTGGACAAGACACAGGTGGATAAAAGATTAGGTGAGATATATAACCAGTAAGAAGAGGGTAAGGTTTCTATGGGAAGAAAAATCAGGCTTCTTAAGATAGATGTATTCATGATTCTAGTGTATGCGGAGGAGACTGCTGGAAGATTGACATGTGATGACAGCTGGCCTTTCAAAGTGAATTCCTGGGACCAGCAGCTCTCAGCACTCTATCAAAATTGGGATAAGCACAAAAGGGATCAGTGCAGAGGTGATGCATGGTTTGATAACAAGGCAGAAGCTCCAGCTGTTTGGAAGGTGTCAGGTGAAAGGGCTGCCTGCTAAGTACTGTGCTTTTTGACCTGCTGGAGGGTAGCGTGCCAAGAGCCAGGGATTGCAGACTGCAGCTAGGTGCCCTAACTGAATGGAAGGGTTGAATTCCAAAGACACTACAAGCTACTAGAAAGACAGCAGAGGCTACAAGGGTGTATCACTGTGTACATACTAGGGCTCCTTTCCTTCCCTTCTCAAACTGAGAAACTCCTTTCACTGTCTATGTGAAAAATAAATTCAACTTACCTTCAAGGGATTTTAAATTAACATCTGTAATGCAATGTGGCATTGCAATGATGAGCACCTGATAATCCTGTGTTATCTAAGCAGAGCTTGTGTGTTAAATAGCGCATGAAACCACATAATGCCTGGGAAGAAGAAAGCAAATTATTGGATAGTTTTTTGTTATTAGGTGAACAGTCAGTGCTAGTCTCTAAGCAAGACAAGCATCCAGTGAAAAAATGGTAATTTACAATCATGTACCATAATGCGTGCATGCAAGAAATCAGATTAAATCAATCTTGATGCAGTTATTTAAAACACATACCGAACTTTTAAATTTTTATAATCATAAGTGTTCTGTTTGTATGCTTTTGTAAGGCCTTTATACAGAGTGTCTGAAAACTAGGAAGTGTTATATGAGTAAAGAGTAGTATTTCACAATTTCATGGAAATTGCACACCTCTTGATTTCTCTTGCTTGTTCCTGACTAAATAAATCTGTGATATGCTTTTGTCTGTGTGCCTTTTCCCATTTTCTGCCTGTAGCGATAGATGCTGTAAGTGCGGAACTGCTGACAGATGTGCTAATCCAGCAGATGGTGCTGCACGTCTGTGCATTTCAGGAGGATTTTGGTTTCATTAACAACAGTTTTTGACTCCTTAGTTAGAAGGGAAAATAAGATTCCTCTTCTTAAATATATATATAGGCACAGAAGGTTTGGGTTTTTTAAATAACGTGTGTTATTTTTAAAGCTGTTAGAGAAACAAAAGTAATTGTAACATGATGAACTATTTTCCTCTGTTACCATTCCTTTTGGATTGAATTTTCAATTATCCACTGCCCATTTGTTCAAATTACATAAATGTAAACCCACTTTTTCTGGTCTTTAAAATCCTTATCACTTCTCTTGGGCGTGTTTTAAAAAATAGAATTTTTCTTTTCTTGGGCTTTATGCCTAAGCTACTTTAATAGTTATCCCTGTGAAAACAAAATTTCAGTTATGATTTGCTTTTTAACAAGTGATTTTTTTTTTCTAGAATACAGGAAAACATTTTTTTCCCTGACTGTACATCTAAGCCATCTACTGAAAAAAGACTCATTTAAAGTGTTGTCTGATTATTTACAACTAAACCAATGTAGACAATTCATGTCATTTCATCTCTGTTTATAATAAATTTCATAAAGTGAACCTTTTCCTCTGTCAGTCACAGGGTGTTTGATAAAGGGATTTAATGGGACACGTTGTGCCTTTCTTTCAGATGGGTGCACTAAGATTGCTAACACAATGGAAGAAGAAAAATGAGAAGAGAGGTTGAGGGGACTACGCAAGTGCATATGAGGTGAGAACATGCAAGAAGTCTGAAGGATGAGGCATCTGGCACAATGATGACATGTATTGACTAAAAATCTTATGTCTTATTGAAACCTGCATCTCCTGACTCAGACAGGAGAAACAGTTGCATAAAAATGAAGATTGCTCATAATCCAGATCTGATGTGTTGTCAGTTAGTTACCTATAGCCTGTGGCTAACCAGTGAATTGAGAGTAATTTTAATATATTGGTCTTAGAGAAAAAAGGCAAACAAAAATTAAAATCAAATGCTTCTGAAGTTTGACGAAGTTTAAATTCATCACCAATAGGTACTCTTTAGCCTGTTCTATACTTTGTGCATAGTTGTGCTGGTGAAGGCTGTGGCTCGCTGGTACAATGCTGTGGGCATAGGCTTTTGTGTGGTGGATATGGGTGCAGAAGAGGAAAAAAAAAATCATTTTTTTTTTCTGGAATATTCATTTGGAAAATTACTATAAGCCATACCAACGTAGGGTAATTTTTACAACCTGAGTTTTCACTAAGAGACTGCTAGGGTAGCTGTAACAATAAGCTCCTATAAGTATAGACAAAAGCTTATTTTCTGCCAGTGGCGAAGGGTCTGTGCCGCCCCTTTGAGCATCAGCCCACAGAGGGCACAGCAGCCAGCAGTCTGGCTGGTGCCCAGTGGGCTAGGATGTGCGTTTGCAAAACACTCTTCAGAAAATGTTCATGTAAAACCATTACTAGGTTTTATTTAATAACCTCCTAACCTCCTCTCTCTCTCCTCCTCCTCCCCTGTGTTCCTCTAATGCCTTTTACAGCTCACGCTGCACAGCGTGAAGCCTTAGAGCTGTATTCATCAATGACTCACACCCTTGCTTAGGGGCCAATTTTCATGGAAGCTATACAGGAAAATCTTGAAATGCACCTATCTCATGCAGGGCAGAAGATGATTTCTCTGTTCATTACTATTCCAAAAGGACTTGTTGCCCTTTGGAAATATTCAGATATTACTTACATTTGTGTGTGCATGCATACGTGTGCAGAGCTAACTTGCTTTTAGATTTGAGTGTTCTAAAAATAAAAATGTATTGTTATTATCATTGACACTAGTCAGCTGAAAGGTAACTAAGGACCTGCTTACACTGAGTGGAAGCAGGAAAATGCAAAAGAAAAAGCACCACTGTGCTTTAGATGAGCAAAACATACAGACTCAAGCACGAAACTTACAAAAAATCACTCTTTTGTTTGATGCTATGATTAGCAGTCTTCTGATAAATTTGGAAGTAAAGCCAGGGACTTACTCTGAGAAGCCAGACTGCACTTTTGCCTCCAGGAGTTATTCCTGTAGGTCAAGGTTGTAGTACGTTTATTATACCCTAGAAAAAAATATGTTCCTTTTCTTTAAGACACAATGTGTTAACTCAAGCTCTTAACTTTGGGGGGAAAAGGGAGATAAAATCATGGAAATTATTTGTCAGAATGACCTTTCTGTTTAACACCCATCTGACAGGAAGGGAGTCTTTACTGCACAATCACCAGTCATAGAATAATTACATTCTGAGAGGTTGCTGATTATAACTAAAATTACTTTAAACAGTTTTGGAGAAGAGACTGAGACTGTTTAGCATAAAGCAGTTTTATTTATGCATGTGTGAAATAGCTTACATTTCTACAGGATTAAACTAATTGCAATATTTCACTGTACGTTGTTGTAAAAATTGCATCATGCAATGGTGAATCAATGCTGGTAGAAAAAAAAGAAGGTAAAATATACTTTTTTTTCCACAATTTTTTTAACCCAAGTATTTCATATTGTAATTCCTTCTCTTTGTTTCATTCTTAAACAGAATGAAAAAAAAAATGTTTCTGTAGATCAGGCCTATCCAGCGACATTGATTTTATCTTCAGTCTGCTCAGGTGAGTTCCTCAAGAACGTGTTAAAGATCAGATTTGTATTTCCCTTATTCATGGGTATTGTTTTGTCTAAATGAGTTTTGCTCAGCAGATCAGTTTTCCCCGGTTAAAATGGCGTAACAAGAGAGCATTGTGCTACAAGGGTGCACAGAATTACCAAGCTCCACGTGTATGTTACACATAACAGGAAAATTTATGACCATATCAGATCCAAAAAATAGGCAGTGAGTCCCATAAAGGCAGTAGTATGATCCTTGTCTCAAAGATGATGAAACAGAGGCACGACAAGGTTAAGTGATTTGCCTCAC
Organism: Tapera naevia; assembly: GCA_033556795.1. Taxonomy (NCBI): domain Eukaryota; kingdom Metazoa; phylum Chordata; class Aves; order Cuculiformes; family Neomorphidae; genus Tapera; species Tapera naevia. The sequence continues at coordinate 4,576,639 of JAUMJJ010000352.1, forward strand.
ATTACCCAGAATGCAAAGGAAGAAATGAGAATTTTTTACTTGCTTTTTATTTTTAGACACAACTTTAACACCTATGTGGAAGTAATTGCTGTAGTATTTTGTGTGGGGTGGCCTGTATCCAGTTCTTCCAGTTGTGCTGTAGAAAATATGTAGGGATTGTGAATGTACCCATAAGTAGCATTCCACAGTTGAACTAATTGCCAGGCCAAGCGAGGGACCACACTAAATGGGTGAATAATTTGATCCAAGATGGATTTGTACTCTACCAACACAGCCTGAAATCTTCTAATGCTTTTGGATTTGACTGTGAGCTGTTCATTGTTGTGTGAGCCTGTTCTTTTATATTACCATATTTTCTCTGGGTATCATTTCTGTGTACCTTATCTCTGTATAAAAGGCCACATCTTTACCATATTTCCAGGGAGTAGTCGGTAGAAGCGTACAAAATTTACTGCTGTAGCCCAAAATATGGCAGATAAAGGTAGTGCATTACAAAGTTCTTGCCCTCAATCATGCAGAAGGCTCTCTGTGCTTTTGTGAGCTGTGGTTTATATGGGCTACACTGTAATGGGAGAAGGGTTAACAGCAAACCAAGGTATGTTCTGCAGCAAAAGCAAAGGGAATCTTCTCTAAACAATTACGTTTTATGTAATAAACAATGTCAGTGGTCAATAGAGGGAGTCTTCTTACACTAACCCCTTTCCATTTAACTTACAATAGAAATGCTGTTAGTTGGACTAGCAGGTTGGTATATTGTGCAGCCTGGCCATACGTGGTTGCATGTTAAATTTAACTGCTGGCAGAAGTGTTACTACAGTAGCCTTTGTCCTTTCCTTAAACAAAATACAACAAACAAATAAAATGCATGATAGAGCTTCAGTAGTGTTATGTGCTTTTGGAAGAGGCATCTATTGATATACTGCAGTCTCTTTGGAATACCAAGTACATTGCTTTTTATTATTGGCATCATTAAAAAGTCAGTAGCTTCTCCTGTACTTTTGGCTTTTATTGACTCTGAAAATCCAGCTCTAATTACTAATGGATACTTTCTAAACTGATTTGATTTTGGTAAAGGAGACACATAACCTGTTGTCTTAGATATCTACTGGCAATACAGATAACTTGTGCTTAGAATAACCCATATAGAAGGGGGAGGTTTGATAAGAGAGAAATAGCAAAAGCCATAGAATCATAGAATGGTTTGGGTTGGAAGGGACCTCAAGGACCATCAAGTTCAAACCCCCCTGCCACAGGCAGAGACACTTTCCACTAGGTCAGATTGCTCAAAGCCTCATCCAGCCTGGTCCTAAACACCTCCAGGAATGGGGGTGTCCACTAATCTGGGCCACCTGTGCCAGTGCCTCATCACCCTCACAGTAAAACATTTCTTCCTAATACCTAAGCGAAATCTCCCCTCTTTCAGCTTAAAAACATTACCCCTTGTCCTATCACTGCACTCCATGATAAAGAGCTCCTCCCTAATATTTTCTGTAGCCTCCCTTTAAGTACTGGAAGGCTGCTATAAGGTCTCCCTGGAGCTTTCTCTTCTCTAGGTTTCTGTTCTCGTGACAGTGGTTAAAGGTTATGAAGAATTTAAAAATTACAGTGGCATATCTGTGTTTCTATATACAAGCTTTGACATTCAATGAATGTGATTTTCCTCATGGTTACGGTGAGATTTTGGTACAGAACAACTGCACAGCTGAATATTCCATAGCTCAATAGGCCCCAGCTCAGTTACAGGATACAGAAAGACCACAACTTGAAGGCAGGGTTATTATAGGGCTTTTTTTTGTGTGTAACATATAAACAGTCTATTGTTCTTTCTAGTGAAGTACAGTTACTGTAATCTCTTTCCTGAGCATCAGTTTTGCCGTATCCTCTTTTACTTCAGTAGTACTTGCTTGAAGAAGAACTGCACTCAAAGAAAAATAGAGCACAAAATTTGAAATAAAGTTAGTCCTACTTAATTATATGCTGAAGTAGTTGAAACTGCAAATGGATCCTTTTAATATTTTTATATTGTTTTATTTCTTATCACTTTCTTTATGAACAGTGTAATGGTAAAGAAAGGTAATGCCATGGAAAGTCAGTGGCCTTACAGTTATAGGAAGCTGAGCAAAGAGAGGAACCTTAGCCATAGCCTTTCCCAGTGTTTTAGTGAGTTCTTGAGTAACTGTAGTTTCTTCTGTTCCCAACTTGTGTTTGAGTCCTCAGTGTTTAAATCCTTCTGCTTCTGGCTTACAAAATAATGTGTCTGTAATAAGATTCTTCATTTTCTTCCTCGTTTTGGCAGTACTGAGGGAATCAGAACAGTTGTTGATTGTTTATTTCCTAGCAGTTCTGTTTTTTTTGTGGGAGGAAATTTGCCTTCTTCCTACTGACATACATGGAGCCAGAGAATGTCCCAGAGTTGTCAAGGCAACAGCTTTTGCTTGAGGAGCCACAGAAGAGAAAGGGGCAGGAACATCCTCCAGAGAACCAAGGTCTTTTGTTGTATGTCATATAAACCTGTGCCTGGTCCCTTTGCTGCAAACAGTAGCTATTTACAGGTTAGTGAGAGTAGAAGTTACACACAGTGCAACGCAATGAGATCAAGTTTATGCTTCTGACAAAAGCATTCTAATGTATGCACAGGTGTATAATTGCAGGGCCAACCTGGGGCTTCTCTTCAATGGGTTTGTGAAAGCTCATTACATGGGCACAGTAAAATAATGCATAAACCAAATGTTTTTACCCTTTTGGAAGAGAAAGAGAGCTTGGTTTAATACCTAGAACTATTAGCAAGCAGAACTTTCTCCTTAATATTTCCATTGGTGCTCCAGAAGAAGGGTGCCTGTTGGGTCTGAACTTACCAGCTTGATTCTTGTGGAGATATTACTTGCCTTTACTGGGAGATCTGTTTCTCATGCTGGACAAACTTTAAAGATGGTGAACCAGATCCTTTAGCTAGTATAAAGCACGTAGCTCATCGGAAACAACAGAGCTATGCTAAATTTTATCTGGTGCGGTCTGTGGACTGCGTGAGTTCAGCATGGAAAACATCATTGCAAGAGTGCTAGAAATGCATATATCCTAGCGAAAGTACCTTCATTCTGTCACAAGGGTGGGATCCAAGGATTCTTTCTGCAGTACTTCTGGAATTTCTACTGCCTCAACAGCCAACAGTTAGAAAATCTTACATCTGTATATTACAGCTGGAATACTCAATATATATTTCTACACAGGCATGAAAAATTATCCATTTCCCATTAGATATACAGTGAGTCTATCAAGAGTTTAATAACAGATTTTGTATGGAGATGGTCCTAAGACTTGTTGCTGGGCTTAGTATTTGGTAGGCAATGTCACCATCTTCCAGCAATAGTTACTTGATATCCCTAAGTGCATATTTGCCGTCATGTTACTGCTGTATATACAGTAAAATACTATATAGGACATAGCATAATCTTGTTTGATATTATGGTCCTGTAATTTTCTTTAAAAAGATTAATCTTGTAAATACTGTAAAGTTATATTAGTTGTTGCAGTAAGCTGTTTAAGATTTATATGCAGCAGCTTTATTTATATTTATAGTCAGTGACCTTGATACTCCACACTTACAGTTGAGATATTTTTCCTGGTCTTGTTTAAAACAAATCAAAACAACACAAAACACTGATACTTGATTTTTGATTTACACGAAACTTCCAAACTTTTACAAAGTTTGAAAGAAATCTATGATACACATAGATTTCAGAGCTACTTTAGCACTCATTTATATTTCATTTATGTCCCTGAGGAGTGAGTTAGGTAAACCTACAGATATAAAGCATTACCCGGGAACTGGGCTCTTTGAAGTGCATTGCATTGCAGTATCAGTCATTGCAGAATAAGGTTCTGAGCCTAGGAGTACAGATGACAATAAATACAATCCCTTTTGTAGGTAGAATATTTGAATTTAGGTTGCAGCAGTCAGTTGCATGAAACGATCTCTCCTGACACGTCAGCTGAAATATCAGAAATCCTATTTCTAATTCCTTCCATGTAATATGGCATGGGAACATCGATACATATCAACCATGAACAGCACAGTCTTTCAGACAGATTGCGCAGGCTTCCTGTAAATGAGTCCCTCTTTTCCAGCCTCTCCACCCACTCGTTGAGTCTCTTCTTGCCCTTCCAAACCTAATGCAGTCCTCACACAATGGAGGGAGGGCAGGAGCAGTGTGGTGAAAAATCAGACAGTGCAGACAAAAACTTAACAGACTGCCTTTCTCCTAGTGTCACAATATGAACTGGCCAAGTGAAAAATAATGGCCTTTATCCCGTTTCGCTGAGTGACTTAAATAACTTAGAGCTACATGCAGAGAAAGTTCTTTGGACTATTTCCATGTTTTATTTTATTAAATTTAATTTGCATGATAAGATGTACAAGGTGGATTTTTACAGTTCAAGCGGCTTCATTTTTTTCTGACCCCTGTGTAAAGTAAGCATAATTTCAGTGAACTTGTTGGAGTAACTTCAATATCAAATAGATGTTGTGAGAGCACTTTTACAGTCCCTAGGCAACTTCTCAGTTGCTTCTCTGTGCTCACGATAAGTACCCAAGACTGAGGTTTCTAGGTGTGCTGTGCTGGGTGTTAAACCAGCACTGTCCTTCTGACTGTCTCAGGAAAGATGCTATGAATGGTGTCATAACTTGACTCAATATCCAGGAGTCTCATGCACCCAAGCAGCTTCTGTATTGGTAACAAATATGGGAAGTACAAAGTTATATTTACAACTTTACAAATGCCATTTCAGGTTCACTTGAATGCTTGTCCTTGACATTGTAGGCTAGTACCTATATTCCAGGATGCTGGGATATAGGTACTCTTTCTTAACTTTGTCAGAAATCCTTTGCCTTGAGATACTTTTCCCTTTGAAACTTCCTCTGAAATTGGTAAACTCCTGTGAAAAGTTTCAATTCTGAGAAGAACAGTTCTCTTGACGAATTCCCAGAAAGTTCTGTTCTCTGCCTCCATGTCCGGTTACTCCTGCTAGTTTGAAAGCATAGCTACGGACTTGAGAAGAGCAGCTGTAAAAGCAGAAGTAGCCAGAGTCTAAATGTAAGAGGAGAGGGACAGAGAGCTGTGTAGTACTGTGGCTCTTACATCACACAGGAATTTGAGCCACAAAACCCAGCTGTACCTATTGTGTGCTACAGCTTCTGTAACTTGACCTGACAAACAAATCCTTTAATTAATTACAATTGGGGCCATACTTTTATATATTACAAAAGCCAGAAGACGACTGCTTGTATGTATTCAACCGGTTGCTGTTAGTCTGTACAGGTCTTAAAAAACACACACAGAGCAGCCATGAGTGTGATGTGCTGTCTGAGCTTTTCATCTCCCATCCGTGCTAACTGCTGTTGGCAGTGCCTATGGATGGGGCACACATGCTGTGTTTGGAAGGGCCTTCCAACATACTAAGGCACTACAGGGATCATTAGGCTTCCTCTGGGCATGCCTGAAGCCATGCTTACAAGAACAGCATGGCTGGTCTTGAGAACACCTTGAAGTATCGCTTGAGATGCAACCGAAGACGCTGGTTTTCTTTTATTTATTACTATGTGATACTCTATGATACTGTAACAAAAAGAAATGCATCGTTACAGGTATAACAAACCAGGAACTGCTTTTTCACTTTGCAGTGGAAATGCACTTAGCAATCTCTCCCCATTTTTATTTCTGATGGAAGCAAAATCTTACCACAGAATTAGCCAATATTTCATATACCCGAATCCATGTTCCTTCTGCCAGCAGTATCTTTCATCTTTTCTGCCTTCTTTTTCTTTTTTTTTGGGAATTTGTGGTTAGACAGAGCAAGGTGTTTTCTCAAATTACATGAAAAAAAGTTTTATATCTTCCTGGTTGCTATTCTTCAAAAAAATGCCTCCTGTATTTTTTTCTGCTGGTATGGAAATGAAATAAAACCAAAAGCCTGCTACCATGAGTATAATGCTATGAAAATTATGAACTCAAAATTCAGTGGAGTTCTGACTCTATATTTAATATGCATTAGAAACATGAATTTAGTTAATAGTAAAATCATAATTTCTTACTAATTATTCCTTGCAGAAAATTAAATAATAATCTGTATGCTCTTTTTCCTTTGTTCCAATGTGCTAAAATCATATTTTTGCAGTCTAGCACTCCTGTTGATGAAGCCTGAAGTACATGATGACTGAAATTCGTTACCAAGCAAATAGTGTATTGAACTTTGCAGCAAATCATCACAAAGTAATCTTGCTTTTCTTTCTGGCCTTACTCTAAATGTGATTTACACTCTTATGGAAAGAAGACCTTATGCTGGTTTTGATGTTACATACACTACTCCTGTTTATGTTGAGTAGCAGTGTTATTGATTCAAGCCGTACTGATCTGAAAGTAAGAATCTTTAACACTAAGCCCCTTCAAAGTTTCTCGTAAATTTGTGGCATTTTGCCAACTTTGCTCACAAAACAGCATAAAGCTGTTGGAAGGAAATGCTCCAGCTGCAGCAGTAAGTGGAGCCAAAAAGTAACATCCAAATAGAAATTATCCAGTTGGTGATTTTGCTTTGATCACCAGGTGTTTGTCATGTGGGTTCAGCATTAAAGAATATGAGAGAGGAGGATGGTGTGATGCTCATCTTATATCTAACAGTTCATAGCTCAGCAATAGATAGATACAAACAGTTACTGGTTTTATCCAGTTCGTTGAGAGATTCCTTGTTTTATCATGATATAGGTTACAGCAAACTATGTCTCTATGCAAAGTTTTGGGTTGGTTTCTTCATTCTTTAAACTCTGAAAGACTACAGAAGCAAGACAAGGCATGCTCTAGGTTAATAGTATGGATTACTTGGTTTTGGTTGGTAATTTGTCTCTATCAGGAGCCTAACTGCTGTTTGTGTCCTGGTTTGTAGTGACGTTAGTAAACTACGGAGAGTACTATTCTAGGCTCCTAAGTGTTGTAGAATTGGATTAATATCTTTTTTCTGGTTTTAGAATTGGCATTCATTTGACTTAACTTCTTCCAATACAGTGTACTTGAAGGAGCTTTTTTCAGCTTCTCTTAGTTGAGCCATTTCAAAATGCATAGAATTGAAGGGACGTTTTTGAGTTTTCAAGTCATAACCCTTTATCATCTCTGTCAACCATCTCACATAATGCAAAGCTCCATCTAAAATCTCCTCACATTTTTTACCCATATTAACTTCACAGGATGAACGACACAAACTTTTGGTGCTCTGGGGATTGAAAAGTCTCTTGAAATGTCCATCTTAAACTTCTTCAGGATCTGTTTATAGCTACTTATTCTGGCAACAAATATCACATCCTGCATGCCATAGAATTGCTAAATGAATTGAGGTAAATTACTTAATGTCTATGTTTGACTGTTGTCCCAAAGCACAAGCCCTTCCACTCCATCCTCTCCTACCTGGCCACATATTTGTGCTCCCTGCCCTCTCAGGTAACTTTCAATTTCTTTACTGATCTGTGTCAGTTCATTAGTGTGGCAAAAATATGCTCAAAGAGGACAGTTTTACACTGGAATAGGGAACTAAACCAGCTCAGCAAATGGCCTAGGAAACACATAGAGAGCAAAGGACAGAAGCAGAGCCCGGGAGTTAAATTTCTAGTTTAGGTTGCTTTGGAACTATAGCCTTCATTCTAGTTTGATAAAGCCTTAATAATACTTCATTTTCCTACATTTTGTCCATGTTTTCTGTATAGTTTTTAAATTCTCCAGATCAAAGACTGCATCTTTTAATGAATTGCACAGTGGCAGCCACAGTGGATCTCCACATTTAGATGCCAAGACAGTCCTGATAGAAGATCACAATAGAAGTGCTTTTTTTGATTGCTTGTCTTCTGTCACGCTTTTTGAGTTGTACTGCAAACATATCAAGTTTTACTGAAAACAGATTACCTGCTCAAGCTGAGAGAGTTGGGGTTGTTCGGCCTAGAGAGGAGAAGGCTCCAGGGAGAGCTTATAGCAGCTTTCCAGTAACTAAAGGGGCCCTGCAGGAAAAGTGGGGAGGGTCTCTTTATCAGGGAGTGCAGTGATAGGACGAGGGGTGATGGTTTGAAGCTGAAAGAGGGGAGATTTCGCTTAGATATTTGGAAAAAAATATTTTACTGTGAGGGTGGTGAGGCACTGGCACAGGTTGCCCAGAGAAGTAGTGGAAACCCCATTTCTGGAGAAGTTCAAGAGCAGGCTGGATGAGGCTTTGAGCAACCGCATCCAGTGAAACATGTCCCTGCCCATAGCAGAGGGGTTAGAAACTGATGATTCTTAAGGTCCCTTCCAACCCAAACCATGATTCTATGATTCTCTGCTTATTATATTTCAGCTTATTATTTATGATATAATGTGAATTTTTAATTAGGTGGACTTCATTTTTCCATAGTGCTGCTTCTAAGTAGCATAGGTTTCATTAGCTATATAAATACCCACTTTTCTTTATAACAGGAAGATTTTTTACTTGTTAACTTCCTTGACCTACTTATCAATCCTAACAGCAATTAATTTTGAACATTTTTGTCTCTGTTAACCACAGAAGTGTGTGATACAGATTTACATTACAACATAGGTTTTTAATATAAGTTAAAATCATGGCACCTATTAGTTTGGAATCTGGAAAAAAAATCTTTTATAATAGGTGCTTTTATGTGAAACAAAATATTATTAACAACTTCTGAACATGCTGTCTTCACCCTTCACTGTAGTATTTTGCATATGTCTTTTATTTCTGGGTCTGTTTCTCACAGCAGTGTTGAGAAAATTTCATGCTTTTACATTTTTCAGTTGTAATACTATTTACTTCGAAGAGAAATTAATATCCTCTAGTATTCTACCAGGTCCCTCTCTAGACTTCCACACTGAGATAGTTTTATTTGATCCTTTTATGTGAAAGATTAAATTTGCTTGTGTTGCCTGGTGAGTATATTCAGGGAGTAGTCTTATGGAAAGTTTGAAATTATTTGCACCCAAATCCAAAATGCCTGTAGCTTTTGTTTCAGTAACAGAACATCTGATTTACTCTTGTTCTTCCAGAGAAAGCCCATTTCCCAATACCTACATATATTCTCCATCTTCTATTATGGGGCCCATCCCTTAGTTCTTACTTAGGAAAAATTAGAAATAGTTCAGAATGCTAATATTTCTAAAATTAATGCATAAACTCACATTGAGTCAATTGATGGGAGGGAATACATTGAGGAGTTCTGAATGTTCATGAAGGATGGGGTGTCTAAGTTTGAACTGTGCTTATCACATTTCTCCCACAACTTTATGTGATTCAATAATGCTTGGCTTTCTCAAATATTCATTTAACTTACCATATAAATGCTAGAGGTGTTCAGAACCTGATCACCCTGTGTTCAGACAAATATCCACTGTCTCCATTGAGGAACTTCACATTCAAAGACATTCCCCTGTGATAGGAATTTTGCCTGAAGAGAGGCATCTGGATCAGTCCCACATGTTGTAGAGACTTAAAATCAGGAATTAACATGCAGTAGAGCTACGACAGTGGCTTTAATTCTAGTCACATTAATTTTCACTATTATTATTAATTAAACCCTGAAAATCAGGGATTTAATGGAAACTCTGACAGACCTTTAATTATAGCATTTCAACAGTCTTATAGCATAGGATGTCCTTTACTAGTGCACAGGACATTCTGTACTTGAGAGGGCACAGAAAGAAGTTATAGTTTTTGGTGTTCTTTATGTTCAGAAGGTTTTTTAATTCGTGACAGGCTTTTATCATTGCCGTCTGCTGCATTCAGTTAAGATACAGAAAGTGAACACTAATTTTTGTGTTCAAGAACAGCAGATCTTTTTGTTTTGTTTTTAATTCAATTGTTCATTAGTATTCAAAATTATCTGTCATTGTTTTAGGAGAATGTATTTCAGTCTGTGGATTTCTCACAAGCTGTTTATATAGCATATTGCCTTGTGCTCACAGATATGGCTACAACTTAAGTTATTTAGATTGCAGTTTTGGCAGGAAGGATGACCTTTTTCTCTCTGTTTGTGTAACATCTATCATACTGTGGTCCTGACCAGAATTCCTATTTGCTCCCATAATATAAGCTATAAATTACAGTAGTTCATCACAGGTGATTTGTATCATTGTGACTGAAACCTTTGCATTATGTGTGTTTCATTAAGCTCTCCTCGATGAACTGCTTAGGCCTTGACTGCATAGGGTAAGAGTTATGCCAAAATGTATGATGTAATTTACAGATACTAAATTTCCAGGAGGGATAGGAAACTGCAAAGAATAATCAGATATTGTGGACAGCAGTGTTCTGTAATGTTTTGTACCTTGCATTTCAATTTATTCAAGTGTGCAACCCTGTAATATGCTTTGTTGTGCATGAAACTCAGTATTACAACCTACCTGCTATTTTTTACAGTTTTATCACAAATTTTGTAACATATACTTTCTATTAAAGAACATTCCTGGATTCATATGTCATTGAAGGGTGGAGGGAAGTGAGTGAAAAGCTTCAACTCTGGAGACTATGAAGGAAGTACAGTCTGAAAGTCTCAAAATTAGAGACAAATTTAACACTCTTTGTAGCTATTAACAGTATTTATAGCTAAAACAGTGAATGATTGTGGAGAAGCTAAGTAAAGAATTTTTAAATGTTTTTGATATTGGTAAAGACTAGTGTTTAATCTGTTACCCACCTGTCCTCTTGATTAGATAAAAGAACTATAAGAGATGAGAGAAAATGCATATGTTGTAAAAATAATAGGTAAAGCAATTTAAGGATGTTCCATATTAGAAAGGATTTCAACTTTCATGTGACTCATTCTGAGACTTCTGAATTTGTATAGTAGACAGTAAAGTTTGGATGTGTATATACCACTTCTAGAAGTATTTTAGGCAATTAAAAAATACTTTTTGCTAGGAATCCAGTGAAAACTATGTGCAATTGTTTTCATTTGCATTGTATGTTCTATCCAAGAAAAATTTTTAGAGATTCATATTATACCTTGCACAAGGCATGTTTGACTTATCCCATTTTTATAGAGCTACGTACATAGGAATGTGAATTACTGAACAGAACCAGTCTCTGCAGTAGCAATTACTACTGAACGTCAGAAATCGTCCTTAAGAATGTGTAATATCAATATTACTTTAGGGATGATAAGAACATGAGATTTTGCTGTGAGAAGTTGTTCTTTGTAGTCCAAGTCCCAGGCACTCTGGTTGGGATTTCTCACACGCTTACCCAGAGTGATATGAGTAGAGCTGAAATGGTCATATTTCTTTTTTATCTGCCCGTGAAGGTGGACCCATGCTCGTTCTCCACAGACAGTACTTCTGGGGTCCATGCATAAAAGTGGCTTAAAACTCAGTTTAAGGTCTTGAGTGATGGCCCAGGGGATTATAGCACTGTAGGGCAAGCTTGCCAAGGCCAGAAAACCACCAAAGCAATGGCACTATATGCTGTGCCACCTGCCATAAAGAGAACCCAAAGCTGAGCACTCCTGCTCATTCTGTGTTCACATGAAATTAAGACTTAGAAATCAAACTTAGTTAAACAAACTATTCAGCTGATGCTCTCTTTTTTTCCATTCAGCTTTGTAAAGAGCCCAGACTTTGAGCATTGGTTCCAGCAGATTTTCAGAGCTTCACAATTTCTTTGCAATCTATGTCTAGTTTTACACCTACTGATAGTTTTTCATTCACCTGTCTATCTAGAGCCACCTTTAATTGATGGACATTTAAAATACCTTATTGAGAAACTACTAGTTCTTCATTGGAGTTTGAATTTGCTGAGGAGAGCCAGGGAGATTGATTTCGCATCGTACCTAAGGCAGTCTGTTAGCTACCTGCTGCCCATCAGAGCTGTCTGCTCTCCCTTCCCTTTGCCATCTCTCTCTGCTTCTGTTACCCAACTGGCATTTATTCAGTCCCCTGCTAAACTAAAGAAACTCAACTATAAGAAAACTAACCTTTTAAAAAAAAGTGGATAGTTTTCTCCTGGTTTACTTCTATCTGTCTCAATGTGGGAGCTGGTGCAGTAGAGGTGGAAGAAGAGCGGGATGGCCCACCTTGGTGGCAGGTATCTGCTAGATTTGTAGGGCTGTGAAGTGAAACAATAGCTTGAGAACTGGCCAGCATTATATGTCTCTAGTTCCCTCTGGGAATGCAATATAAAATAAAATAATACCTATTACCAAAAAAAAGCATTTTTTGTAAATTTAGTTAAAACCTCCTCCAAAATAATTGCTTCAAGTCATTAGGAAAGCTGGTTTCATCTGAGAGCTGCAGCGACTTCTTAGGAGTGCCAGCATTGATTGGCTGGGTTTAGCAAAGTGCCATGGATGTCAGCAATGGACAAAATTGTTGTTAGCATTAGAAAATTGCCTGCTGTGTGGACGGGCTTAATGCACTATTATATGGTCTGGATGCAAATTTAATGGGCTTGAAAATGGAGTGATTGAGCTTGAAACCTGTAGGGCATGTCCTTGGCCCAAAGTAACCCACACCACTTGTAATCAGGAATCAGTCTACGCAAGTGGAAGGCATTAAACAAGGAGCTGATTAGAATCAGGACCCAGTTACTTAAAACAGAGCTTTGACTAGACAGGTGACCACAATGGCATTTTGATTTTTTTCTATATTTTTATTTTTTTCAAGGAACAGAGTAGCTATCAGTTTAAAGGGATGTGAAATACAATGCAGTGTTAAAATGACATTTAGAAATAGCGTAACAATACAGACAATATTGAAAGAATGTAATTTGCGAAGGTGTCCTTCCTCACACAGTAATGGGATTGCACTGCTGCTCAGCACATCACAAGAAAGTTTTATCTTAAAAGAGCAAAATAATATCATTAACAGAAAATTAAACTTAAAGTCACCATGAACTATGGACTTAAAAGACCCTCAAGAAATGAAAACCAATTGTCTGTTGGAAAACCAGGAGGTCAAGTAGTCATTGACCAACCAAAAGCTGCACCGATTGCTGAAATGTACAGTACTTTCAAATCCAATTAACTGTTTCAAGCAGACAGTCCTCATTTTCTCTTTCATCAGGAAGGGAAATTTGCAATCATATATTCCAATGAAAGTAAAGTTGTTTTGATCTGATAATTGTCAGATGTATTTATCTTAATTTGTAAGTTTCTAATGCTAAAGCTCCAAGCTGTTCAGATGTAACAGAAGTACTGGGAAATGAGGTACAAAATGCTGGAATTCAAATTAACCAATAAATATATTTTAATATATATCAGCAGGACTCTAGAGGATTCCATTAATGTTGAAAAATAGAAAGGATTTAGGTTAATTTGGTAAGAAGGCAGGTCAGAACGTTTACAACAGTGGCATAGAATTGTATAGAGATGCAAAAATTTTCAAGAGAGCAGAATTTTTTCAAAAAACGCTGACTCTAGCTGTCACAGCCCTGCCTTGGTTAAATCCAGTGGAGAGATATGAGGACTTTCTAATTTGCTTTCCCTCTATTTTAATAATAGCTGTGCATAAGTAATTTATGAAAGGCCAACCAGGCAGTGGGCAACAGAAAATTAAACTCATTTTATCTGAAAGCAGGTGGATTTCTATATATCATTAGCATGCATAGAATTCTCACAATGTTATTTCTCATACTGATGGAATGTAACCAAATAATATATGAGTTTTTTGCTTATGCACGAGTGAAATTTTTAGATAAAAGTGCCAGCCCCAATGGCAATTTTCTGCAAAACGAAAACTAATTCTGCGAAGCTTCTTATTACTGGGAAGACTCATTTGGCTTGCATTAGAGACTGACATAAGTGACTTTAGGATTTTACTAACAGATTAGATGAGATGTGCTATATGCAGTAATATCATTAGAGAATGTAGCGGCAGAAGCAGAAGAGTTTGTGGCACTTAAGGACACTGGCACAAGTAAATTGTTTTCATTTATGACAAGCTTTTAAATGATTTTTTTTCTCCCTATGTGAATATTTTTTAGTTTTATGTTTCCCTCATCCTTCCCCAAGATTAAGAAAAAGCTTCTGCCTAATGATTCCCCATGTTATTTCACCCGTTGATACTAAATCTATTGTACATTCCTGCCTTATCACCTGCATCGTCTGCAGACACTGAAACTAAATAAATGTATTGTCCATGTTATTCTAAGCTAAATGATGAGAGAAACAAACCACATATTTCTCTACTTGCTGTATATCCACTATTCAGTCACAGAAATAGATGTGATCTATGCACATATTATTCAAAGTATTTTGAGACAGTAACAAATATGCTATAATCATTTGAATTAACCAAATAGAGATTTCCTTTTTTTGACTCATAAAACTCTTAACAGAGTTTTACTTTTAATTAGGATACCTAAAGGCACCATAAGGCCTTTTCCCACTCTTATACCTTGTTTAACAATAAATGGCATTTGCCACACAGTATTTTTCTCTGAGGCAATTAGAAGAAAAAAAGGCTATGCTAAATCCGTATCCTGTTTAACATTATGTAATGTTTTACCATGAGGATGAGGGAACAGCTGGGTAGTTAGTCTTAAAGTGAAGCTTTCCATTTTATTTTCTGTTTTAATTCAAGAAGCAATAGTAACAGCTACCGCGAGGTAGCAGCAACTACTCCTTTAATGGGTCATATAAGTTTGTACAGTTTCTTTGTAGTTGGCAATATATTTTGTTCACATTTGAATTTCAAAAAAGAGGGAAGATATGACTGTGTTGTTGGAACCAATAACACTGACCCAAGTTATATGACAGAGATAGTCATCCTTTGTAACCCTGGCCCATGTGAGGTGACTGTGTCCAGCTGTTCTTCAACTGCTTATTCAGTTTCTCATATCAGCACTCATGTATGTCACACTTACATGACATTTTTATATTACATGACTTTTTTCTTGGTTTACTCTGATAGCAAAGCCTATATTGTCATCTATAGTCAATACTTTTGCAGAGCTATCTTGACTACTAAAGGCCTAAGAAATAGGAAAATACAATCCTCAGGTAAACTGCATGGGTATAAATGTAGAATGATTATGTTTACTTCAGCAAAGCTAATCTGGGGGTATAATGCTCTACTTAAAAAGCAGAGTTTGGCCCAATGTAACCAATATTGAAAACAGGCTTCATATTAAATTCTCTTCTCAGGTGAAAATGCTGGCCTTGGCCGTACTGAAGCAAATGCAGAATAGTTCTGCTGAAGTCAATAGATTTCCTTCAGCCTTTACTCAGCCTAAACAGGGACAGAGTTTGGCTCTGTTATGACATGGACTCAGCTAGTGTATTAAAAGATAATTATTAGAATTCAAATGGTTAACATTCAAGCAGATAGGTTGCAAGGCTCTTCACACAAATTCTGGTTTATAAGTCCTTCCCTGTGGCAACCGCTTGCTGCTGTTAGCACTGTGTAAAGGAGGGAAGAAATAACTGAAGGAACATTAAAAAAAATGAAACTTTCATACAGAGGTGCACAGATGTTGTGCCACCATCTGCTGAGATCTGGCTCCTGCTAGCATGGGAGAGCTGAAATATACGGACAGGTGTATGTTCTCATTCCAGATCAGCCCTTGTCCATTCTGAGTCATCTTGTACCTGTCCAATGATATGGCTAGTGCTAATTTCTGTATGATGCTAACACCCAGCACAGAAACTTAGGACAGGACTATCCACAGCATCATAGACCACTAAATTTGCTTCTTGCAGTCACAGATGTGTCACATAATTCTGATCATAAATGTCTGAAATTCCATCTTAATTTAAGTTAGGCTCTTTGTCCCCACATTCTCTGCTGGAAAGCTGATCTGAGACTTCCTTCAATGAAAAAGTTTCAGGACAAACCAAATGTAACAGCAGTTTGCTCCTGTGCTGTGTTCTATAGCTTAATTAGCTGATCTCCTTCTTTTGTTAGCTTTATTTTAAATGCAGTATTGGTTAAGCAAGAGCTGCACGGTGGACTTGTGAGCTCTGTCCTGCTATTCCGTAGTGTGCCCAGAAACTTCCTGAGTTCTCTGGCATTATCCAATTGTTTATTCAAACAAGTAACTCTTAGAAAAGCCAGTTCAGCCCCTTCAGTGCTAGGAAATGCTTTTTCCAATGCAAAATTCTCATTTACCTTTGATGCTTAACAGGTGTGTAGACAAATTGCTCTAGCATTTATGGCCTTAACCATAAGACTTATGTAGGGTAGTACAAAGTATAATTTGATTATAACAGTGTTAGAGCATAGAAAAAAGACAGATGTGAGAACAGAGAGAGTGGATAATATGGTAGAATAATATTTTTTGTTGCAAATAGACTACAAGAAGGTGTACTTTTTCTCAGTTTGCATCTTATTTTTTGTCATATTATTTCCTACTTAGAACATTAAAGTCAAAACATGCACATGGATATGTCTTTATTTTTCCCCCATTTTCATTTAAATATACAACATCTGATAGCATTCAACCATCTGCTTTTTAATTGCAGCCAGCAACCAAAAAGAATTTTCACTGTATTATTATTAGAAACTGAAAAATAAATACTATATTTTTAATCTTAAGCATTTTAAAAATGGAAGGAAATACTTTCCAGTGTCAGTAAGTCTAGCTCTAAGTTGCTTGTGTTGACATGCTGCTGAAGGCTAAAAACAGCTTATAGAGGTTTTATTTGTTTATAGGGCAAATTGTAAAATGTTCCACCAAAATAACTAATGACAATTTTTGTCTATATAAATGTGCATGTAAATGTAATGATGTTTGTTGTCATTTCAACATGACTACCATTATTGAAATAGAAGAGCCAGTACTAATTCTTGCTGTCATATTTCTTAAAAAATGAAACTAAGGCATTTAAAGAAGCGTCAAGGTTTTCAGTGTTGATCATTCATCTTCTGCATGCTCTTAGAATAATACTTTCAGCAAAACAGACAGACAAAAGCTAACTAGAGTTCTGCTTTCTAATCTCTTTAAGAAACATACATTTGAAGACATTTTCCAACTTCAGAGTGTTCTGAAACTCGATGAGATGTTAATGGGTAAGATGTAAGGTTTTGTCATTGTCTTAAAGTTTATGTAACCTGAGCACAGGGTGAAAAATCTGCTATTGGTCAAATCAGCCAAAGGAAACCCATTTTTAAATTCGTACTTTGAGGTTACAAGCTGTGCCGTGATGCCCTCTCATGGTGCCCATCCTCCAGTGAGACTGTCCACAGAATAATATTTGACTGTTCACAGAATAATATAACATTCAGGCTGAAACACCCTCACTACGGAGCTTATATGTGACTTGAACATAGCAAGTGTTTTTTCAAACTCTTTGGAAGTGAGAGTTCCTCTCCACCCCTTCTCTCATCAGTATTTGCATGCCATCCCCAGTCAGCAGTGGTGCAGCACAGGCAGGAGAGGGGAGCAGTAGTCACTGCCTGCCATTACATTTGCTTTCATGCTCTAGAGGAATCTAGTGCTGCTTGCTTCAGAAAAACTGAGGGTGTGGCAACTGATACTACTTAAAACTTTTCAGAAGTTTCATTACTGAATTTTGTCATGATTCCTACAGCTCTCACCTCAGGCTGGTAAGACCTCGAACTGGCCACTATACAGAGATGCCATCCTCTTTGTGGAAATGTCTTGCTGTGGTCTTTATGATTTCCTCTGCTTTGGCAGATGGCTACAGCATGATCAGGAACGGAACTGAAAAGTATCATTCCTAGATAATGACTATTTTAAGTAGGTTTTATGGCTGAATAGATTTAAGAGTTGATAAGTCCTGAATTCCAGTCTTGCCTTTTCCATCAAAGAGGCACATGACCTGAGGTAGGAAGTGCTGCTGGGAAGAGTGGTGTCACCTGTTTTTTGAAGGAATGTCTAATTGCCTGAGTATTGACATGCTTTGAAAACAATTTTCTCTAAAAACTGCAGATGTGCAAAGTCTTTGAAGCCAGATGCCTCACATGTTCCAGAAAACAAAAGCTCGTTTTGAAACATCTTAAATTCTCTGTGCCTCGGTTTCCCCTGGGTGCTAGCAGGATGAGCTGGAACCTATGATATGAAGATACTAATTTATTAATATCTGTGAAATACTTTCAATATGTGAATGACAGTAATCATTACTATGTGCTTTTCCATTCTGAGGGTGCATAAAGTGTTGGGTGATGAACAGGCAGAAGCCCCTGCACCACAGTATAACACAATTGCAAGGACTGTATTCTGCAAGGTAGAAGTTGCTTCCTTCCAGTGACTTTCTGGCGCAGCAGAGAGGGGTCAGGGGCACAAGGC
This sequence comes from Tapera naevia, assembly GCA_033556795.1. Taxonomy (NCBI): domain Eukaryota; kingdom Metazoa; phylum Chordata; class Aves; order Cuculiformes; family Neomorphidae; genus Tapera; species Tapera naevia. The sequence continues at coordinate 4,594,900 of JAUMJJ010000352.1, forward strand.
TGTTTCACTCATGGAGTAGAAAGGTGGAGAGTGAAAGGCTTAAACTGTAGATTCATCTGAATCTAGGAGCTCTGAGCGAGATTCTGCCTAGTCTGATAGACCTGCTAACTATAACACACATCTCTGAGAGAGAGGCAAATACTAAATCAGCAAGCCACACAATATGAGACTGTTCTGGGGAAATAACCCTCATTTAGGTCCTAGGCACAGCTCTGATCATAAAACTCAGGAAAATATTAGACAACTTTTCTTCTTCCTTTTTAAATTGATTGGATCCCCAGATACTACTTTAATTATTCATGCTCATGATGTGGTATTTTGTTGAGCAGCTTCTGAGAAGCCAGCACCACGGTATGCTCACCGATTGTTACTGTCATCATAAACTTTCCCACCATCTTTCGTCTTATGTAAATTTAATTCCAAACACACCACTTCATGCTTTATTATCTCACAACAGCAATTGCATTTGGCCCTTTGATTCATCTGTGGAGAATGCATTATGAAGCAAAGCATAAATATCATAAAATGGTTAGTTCATGGGGCTTCTAATTTCAGGAACATCACAAAATGCTAATTCGTAGTCTTCATACCAGCACAAAAAATATATTTCAGTGGATGTCATGAGGGTAAATCCCTGCTCTCGTCTTTCACTTGGAAAATGCTGCAGCTTAAAGAAACTGAAAAGCTCTAATAAAACTTACAGCAAACCAACTTGCTAGAGTGTTCATCTGCACTTCAATGTATCCTGAGTAAAAAATTTAAAAAAAAAATGAAGAGACTTCAAAATAGTCTAGACAGTTACAGAAGAAAAGGTTACATTTTATTCTCTTTTACCTGCCATATATTATGGGGTGCAGTTGTTTTCCTGTTGGCATGGTTCACGTTAAACAATGGTGAGGCTGAATCAAGGTAATTTGTTAATTGTAATGGTACTGAACCACAGCAAAATCAATATGATTTAAACATGTGTGGCTCTAGAAAGAGAAAATCCAGCCCATTTGGGCAGATGCCATAGGCATCTGTGTGCAGTTTCAAGTGGGGAGTGTATGGTGCAGGCAGGAAATCTGGGCTGGGAGAGAAGAGAGCGTATTCAGGAGACAAATATGAAACACACTACTTACAAACCCCAATCTTGCTAAGGAAGGAGGAGGCATACAGTGCTTTTTCATTTTATGATATGTATGTGTGAAAACTTCTTCTGCAGATAATGCTATATCGACTTGTCCCTATTTTCAAGTATAATTCATCTTGAAGATTCATGGACTGGGCAGATACATAGTTTTATTTTGGTTTAAATTTAACAGCATAAGTAGCAAAAAAAAGTTTAGACAACAGCTGTCAGAGGTGATTATTGTGGGGTGTGCCTGGGTGAAAGTACCAAGGGATTCAGGCAGACTGAAGGGCTGACTAGGTTGTCTCTAAGCAGCTCTAGCTTGCATGACCAACACTTACACAGCAAATCAATAGGTCTTGCTGCCTTATTCGAATTTATGAAGTGATCTTTGCAGATGAGAATTTCCTCTTCATCAGTTACCAAGCCAAGGTACTGGATATTAGTTTCTAGTTTTCTGACATATTTACCTTTAATTCCCTTTTTTCCCATATTTTAACGAATACATTGCATTGTTTTGTGGTTTTGGTTTCTTTACAGCAGCAATGAGAGGTCAGTTCTGAGATCAGAAAAAGCCCCGCGCATATTGAACAGGTCAGTGCGAGCTCAGTGACTGTGCTAACTTACAGAAAGACTGAGTTGCTGTATCTTGTGGCTGCTGCCCTATGATGTTCTGAAAGAGCAGCCTCCTTATGTCTCTCTTGGTCAAGTCACCTACCTTGTGAGCTGTGGGTGAGAGCATGTGGACAGGGTGCTGATACTCCAGGCGTGCACAACAACATAGGACTCATATACTATGGAGTCTGCATTTTGGTTCTCTTTGCCATTTGTCTCTAGATGGTAGGTAATTTGGAGCCTGAAGATTGTACAGAAACAGGGAAGGACTTGTCACCTTCCACTTTTCTTGTTCATTAATTGTAAAACTTTTCTAAAATCAGGATTAAATTTTCATATTACACAATAAAATTGGTCAGGTATCCTTGTCTCACCTTCCATTTCTGGTAACTAGCACAGGAACTTCAGCCTGCTGATGCTTGTATAGATGTAGTCATTTCTGAAAAAAATTATGCAGGTTCATCTACTTAGTTCATATTTCTGGTACTCTAAATCTGAAGCAGGCTGCTCTTAAGCATAATTTTCAACAATCAAAACAGCATTGTTTAGTAGCTCATGTTCAGAATTACTTGAAAAGTTATGAAGGTAGATTATCATCTGGTGCAAATTCAACCCACTTTTGCTAGGATGCGCGGAGATATATGGATTTATGTTAGTAAGGATATTGTTCCTTGTCTCTCAGGACTGTTTATGCAGCAGGACTATTGTATTCATCTGTAGGCATTTTGATAAAAGCGCATCCTGCAGGCATTTGTAATTATAGATGTATGGAGGAAAATACTAGCTACTCCAATTCTTTTTCTTTTAAGGCAAGAGCATAGCAATTGGAATGGGGAGTAAATGGGTTCCCCTGCCTAGTACAGGCAGTGCTATTTTTTTTAAATTTTGGATCGTGCTTGCTTAGGATCAGAACATTTCTTTGTGTAATGTAGCCACCTTGATTTTTGTACTGGCTATCAAAACTGTTGAGTTTGTGATTTTATTCTCTGCAAATCATCATCGTTATTTACTCTTAGATGAATAATTTAGATATGTTACTTTTATGAAGACTGGAAGGAAAATTGAGTCTGTATCTCCAATACCAGCAGAGAGTTTGTAAATTGTATTAGGATGGAGTTTCTGAAATCCGGTCAGTGCTGTAGATTATTTTATATATGAATGGAAAGGAGTAAAATATATTTATTGCAAGGTGCATTTAAATTTTCAAACCTGTAGGTAAACTTTAACTTCTTAATATTAATAATATTGCATTGGTAGAAAACAAACTTGCTCACCTTGTGTTTTTATATTTTCTTTAATTTTGGATATTATAAACAACATAGGCATGGAAAGCTGTAATAGCCCATGATTTCTAATATTGGGTAAAGCACAAATATAAAATATACTTGAAGCTCAGCTCTAAGTAGATTATAAACATTTAATATAGAATGTTATCATAATATTCAGAGCACCAAATTGCAGACTTCTGTCACCCACTTTCAGGCATGCTTCTGAAGATCATAGTTAATTCTGCTGATTTATGGTAATGCTGTAGCACTATCATATGCAGCATCAGAAACCACTAACAAGCTTAGTATAAGCTCGGACTGAAATGGTTTGAGGTTTAAATTTCTGTAACGATTATAAACTAGAGGGAGTGAAATCCCACTTCAGCAAAAAAATAAAAGTGTCTTGTTACAATTCAATATTGCATCCTCTCTGTCTCCCCCTCTCATTCCAACCCCCCTTATTTTCTCTTCTCTCTTTAGCTTCTCTGAGGAGCCATATTTGCAAAAAGTAATTTTAAATTGTGACTGGCATTTTTAAATTTAAAAATAATCCTTTTTGTATGGTAATGCGCTTTATAATTAGGAGACACAATGTTAGCATTTATTGGAAGTTGAAAAAAAGCTAGGCTGAAAAGTATTAAAATCAACTAGATTTTTTTTGCCCATTTCATTTGAAATGATAGCTATTTATAAAACAAATCTGATGACTTTGCCAACACTTTCCATAAACATTTTAATAACATGTCATATTTGACTGTCTTAGGGATGCTAAGGACTGCAGTTACCATAATATCTATTTCAAAACTCACTCTTAGGGTTAGTATGATGCTAATGAAGGTGCAAAGAGAAAACATCATGAACCAGAACTTTAAAGGATTACAGTGATGTTGCTTCATTTTGGCAAATGGCCATCACTATACTACAAATAAAGACCTTCAGGAACCTTGTTATTGGTTTAGGCAACATATTGCCATTTTTAAATTGTAGATTCCTTACTCCCATCAGCCAAAATTGTTTCTGCTCTCTCTAGCCTTATTACAATGTAAAAATTACACAAGATTTTAAAAGGATTTGAAATGTTTACTTTCTGGACATCAAATTTGATAGCAACAATCAAATAATGATATCTGATTATCACATCTTAAAGACAGTTATCTCAATTTGGGCAGGTAAAAAAAATATAAACCATCCCTGCCTCCTTTCCTCCCCTCCAGTGCTGTCATTCATCAAATTTAAAGTCAAGCAAAACAAAACAAGGAAAACCAGCTACTTTTTTCCCTTTTTGCAAAACTTGTACTGAACTGATTGTTCTGCCTCGGTGTAAGCCATTTGATTTTGTAGAGTTCCGTTACTTGTTTCCTATCAATGAAGACTTTATGATGTTGGGCCAAATTCTGGTTTACCTGTTGACTTCAATGGGACTATGAAGTTTTTTAACACAAGAAAGAAATCACTATCAGTTCTTTGTAATTTGTTGAAGCTGAGCCACATCTTGTTTACAGCAATCCTAATTGTTCCTCCATATTGCCTTTTTCATCCCAAATGCTGAAAAAAAAAGAAATCATGACTTAAACAAAACTAATTATTTTCACTAGTGCCTTTTCCCAAGTAAGTTCTGTAGAGTTTGTCATCTGAATCCAGCAGCATCAGGATGCGGTGCAGTAGTTGATGGTATGGCGATGAGTTTTACCTTCATTGTGGGGAAATTAGTGCTGCCACCAAACATCACATGATCAGTGTACACACAGAACCATGGGATCACGTACTTCAGTACATCTCCCATTTAAAGAAGCACATGGAATCCACTGGCTTTCTGTTGAAAAGCTGAGAAAGGGAATCAGCTCTTCTGGGATCTAAATTTGTGTCTCCAAGTTGTTTAGTTCTTTTGCATCTGCTGCCAAGGCTACTGATGTGGCCAATGGCAAAAGCTTTTTACTCTAAAACTGGATCTAACTGGTTCCGTTTCTTTTTCTCCATCAGCCTAGCAAAGATATGAAAAGGAAGCCACCAGGTTCTGTAAGATTTGCAAGGGCTCATCATCTGGTGTTGAAATACTGACTCCACATGCTACAGCTTTCTTTTCAGGATGTCACTCTCCCGCCTCCACACTCACCACCAAACAAACATGGAAATCTACTACTGTTCTCCCCATGCACTCCATTTTCTTCCAATCTGAGAGCTATTTGTGTGTATAATTGAAAATTAGCAGTGCAGCTGTTTGAAGAGAGTAATTTATCACAGCACATTGTTCGCTCCTGACACTTTAGACCTGGCTCTAACAAGGCAGTGGTTGCTGGGGGTTGAGCTGCAGAAAGTGATTCGGCTGTAATGCCGCGTTTCCCCTGCTTTGTTGCTAATTGTAGCCTCTTTTTCTCCATTGAATTGGGAGTTGAGTAAAAGAGCTTGTTTGCTCTGTGCGACGAGGCTGCCAGGGCCGCTTGGGCTATTATCACAAGATACTCTTGATCTTTTGAAAAGCAGGAAATAGAATTTTTCTCCAACAGGGAAAGTAATTTGCGATGCGTCCATTAGTTCTTCATTAAAGCAAGATTAAATTGCACGGCAAATCACATCTGTGTTTGGATGATTAAAGGGTGGCATTTTAGAGGCCAAAACTAATTACTAGCCAAAATGAATGGGAGTGAAAAAACAGTCATGTTTTTACATTAGATAGTGTGGCTTGTAATTAGATTCAAGCTAATTCCACTATTTCTTCTCATTTAATGAGATGAGCCTGTCCTCATCTTTTTCTAGGCCATGCTAACAGCCCCAAATGTATAATTTTGATAATACTGAGAGTTTACTTTATTGAAATTTCTTAGCTACCTGCCACAAGTGACTGTTCTGTCTAGTGGTGCTTCATTATACATCAACACAAGCTACTGTGCAAGGCCCAAGCAAGCATCTCAAGCAATCTCTCTACATTTATATGTATGTATATTTACATAACTACGGATTTGTGGGTCTGTATATACACGCACACATAGAAATATAACACCTATTATATAGGTGCATATGTTTGTTAAGTGAATACAGACATGTCTGAAAGAGTACTGAAGGAAGTACAAATCTCCATGGAAAATTTCTTTAATTATGAGGATTTGTGTATGTAGTTGTTCTTCAAGCATGAGAAGGTAAATAGGTGCATCAAGCAATGAATTATTGAAATAACAGTTATTTCATAGAGCTAAAAAAATGAGGTTCTGAGAGTTGTTATTAAAGCAATAACTCCCTCTAGATGGTTCAATCTGATAGCTGATTCCAAATGACCTAGTAATTCATTAACTATTGGATATATATACCTAAAATAAAAAATTCTCATAAACAGATGCTGCCAATGAAATGTTGTGCTATTTCTCCTCTTCTTGGGTTCCTACACTGAGAAGAAAGGAAGTGTAAAGGGCTATAAATTGGATGACTATGCGGCCCAGAGAACACATATTGTCCCTTGTTTCTACTCCTTGTGGAAAACAATGGTTTGGAAGTGTGTTACCGGTTCCATAAAATTTCATTGCAGTTACACTCTGAGGCAGACACAGACATGGACAAGTGTCTGCTCACAGACCTCCAATGAAACATGCTACAGGGTAGCATAGAGTGGTAACTGGAGCAGGGCAGAGAGGAAGAATTGCAGGTACTACTCTATAGCAATCCCTCTTATCCTCCGATTTCCAGAAAGGTTACTGGACTTTGGGAGTGAGCCTGTAGCCAATTCTTGAAGACCACAATACTTCTTGCTTCTGTGCTCCCAGCTCTATAGATCATCCAGAAGATCAGGCCCCAAGAACTATCTATAGAACAAACGAACTAAAGAGCATGCCAGGAAGCTTGCAGTCAGGAAGACAGACTCCTTGAAGTATTTATAATTTAAAGGCCTGTTCTGCAAAAGCTTACCGTTACTGGCTGTTAATTTATTTTTATGAGCCTACTATTGGCATTTTAATACCTTTAATGTAAGTGTAAAATCAGCCAGTTGCATGGACTTTAGTACCTTCTTTTAAGCATACATTCAATGAATAAGTGGAGTGTGTATTTCCTTTCTCTTCCAATTCCCCAAGTGTTTTTTTAAAAATTAGCAATGCCATTCTAAGGGGAATTTGCCTTTGTCTGTATCCTTACTGTTCCCTAAACATTTGCTGTTTGCCGCTGTCAGGAGACAGAACTAAAGAAGAGACCTTTGATTCAGGATGGCAATTCTTATGTTCTCAGCACTTTCTACTGGACCAGTCACTGCGGGTGACTCCAAATATACCGTCGTGGAGAAACTGAAAATGCTATAACCTAATCTATAACACATAGATGCATGCAGAGCTGTACTTTCACAAAACAAATTCTCATTTGAGCAATATCAAAGAGTTCCCTCTGCCTGCAAAATTCTCTTCATCATAAGTAATTTATTAGGGCACTTTTCACTAACCTTTCTTTCGATGCCTCTCTTCTGTGACACTTAGGGCAGTCAACCTTGTGGTCCATTTGTTTGCTGCATTTGTGTTACTAGATCATTGGTTTATATTTACTATAGCAGATTGAAGATGATATTTGTAAATACCAGCCATGAAACTGCCTCCTGCAGAATACCATAGGGGTGATTAAGCTCATTTCTCTTTAATTTTTAGAGATTTGGACGTTCTTCTAGAGAAGCAACAATGTATTCCAGGATTGCCAGTTTCATCTAAATTTACTATTGACATTATGCAAAACCAAATTGTGAAAATAATGCATAAGTTCTAGCAATGGAAAAGGTAAGCTTCTTGATTGCAAAATTGAAAATGCAGTTATAAAGAAGAGAAATGCCCCTTGATCACGGAGTCCTTTCCTTCTTCTCATTTAGGAGCTTTCATACAACTTAGCCACAGGGGCTGACTTGATTGTATTTTGCCCCACGAATGTACTTTTCAAAGATTGCTTGTAGTTGCTTCTCAAAGCTGCTAGTTGTTGTTTTTTTCTTATAGAATGTCTATTATGATAACTGCTTTTTAAAAAAAAATCTTTTTCTTTTTAAATCTAATAAGAATGTGATTTTAGTGACTCCATCTTTACTATGTATTATTTGTGTTATCTCTGGAGATGAGTTTCTGATTAATGAACTTAAACTTGCACCTTTGTTTTAAACTTGCACATTTAAAGTCAATGTAATAAGCACATGGGATAATTTTAAACTATTTCAAAGTGATAGTACTTTTTTTTTCAGGTATAAGATAATTCGTGTTCACTCTACATTACATCTTATTAAATTCATAGTCATCTTTCTGTTGGGATCCACATACTATTATCAATAAATAGTTGAAAGCTTGGTATTTTGAGTGTTCTGCCTAAACTACTTTTCCCTACAATTTATCAGTTTTAGGGACCTGTGCCATTGCACCTGCATTTGAATTCTCCTAATTATAGAGAACCTTGCTTGCTAAAACAATAAGAGAAATGCATCCATTTATCATTGCTTGTAGCTAGAAGAACTATGACTGACGTTCCTGCAGATATTCTGGCAAGCTGAAAGGTTTCTTACAGCTAATGGGAGTGGCTAAGAATTCATTTGAAGACAGACAGGTCCTATTTTGTTCTAAAGACAGTTTATATTTTCTAAACTGGGGATTGCAGATTTCAAAACTTTTTTGAGCCCTCAGCTGACCTTGAAAGCTTCCTGCATAATGGAACCGAAGTCTGCAATATGAAGCCTTAAATTCTGCTTTAAAACCACTTCTATATCCTATACTTTTGGCTTCCTAACGTATTTCTTTGAAACAGAATATGCAACCATGGGTCATGTAATTTTCTAAACAATATACTTAAAATGAAGGATTTGCAGATTCTGGAGAAGTTCATTTTGGTTGATTCCCAGACTGTTCTCTACCAAAAGTCATCCTCAATGGCAGTTGTTGCACATTTTGTTTGACATTTCCTTGGGACTGGTCTATCAAAATGTTAGCCTTCCAGATGAGTAACAAGCATTCCCACGTTTTTTTCAATCATCTGGATGAATAGTAAGCTACAACGTTTGGACTTGATCGTCCAAATCTAGACAGGGTAAAATACAGGTCATATTTTTTAATCCAACAACAGAGGATCTACAAAAGGTTACAATTAATTCTGAAGCCTAAAGAAATAGTAAAAAGCCAGATTATTTTCTTTCTCAATATATACATAAAGATCAATCATTCAGATTCTATAGTTGTTTCTGATTGTTTTCCAGAGAATGAAGCATAACTGCTAAGATGTTAACACCACTACTATCACTGCATTTGTACATGTATTTATAATTTTTCCTTTAATATATAAAGAAGTCATTACATTAAAGTCATTACCTTATAGTCTAAAAGAGATACAACAGGACTTGACAAAGGAATCAATGACATCTAGTAGACAAAGAATGGGAAGATAAATATATGCAGGCCTACTAAATGACTAGATTTTTTCAAAAGTTTATCAATTCACAGTTACAGCACTTCTGATGGGGGGGAAATAACTAACAGCTCAGTTGGCAACAGTGACTTCTTAATCTTGATTATTGTACGTATTTGTATGAGTGTATCTATAGAATGTCTAGAAAGTTTGGTCATAGCTGAAGAAATATTGGAGGAGAGGCGAGTTGTGAAGTGGAATTTATAAGAAAAGAGAGTGGGTTTATGTCCTGCAGCAGAAGGAGAGGCTTTCTGAGCAAAGATAACATGAGAAGTAGGAAGAAGGTAGAATAGATTATGGGGACAGCAGCTTTAACAAGATAGCAGGAGGACACAGGAGGGGGAGCCATCACTGTATGACTGTCCAGCCAGTGCTTGCTTTCAGTGGTATAAGAAGTGAAATCACCAGAATAAAATTTTAATTGAGACACAATAATTTATTTAAGTCATGATCTTGGCATTTGGTGAAGATACTATGATTAAAAAAAAAGTTGATCAAATCTTCCAGTAACAAATCCTGTGCTATGACAAGTAATATTCAGGTCACACTTCTCCTTTGAAGTTTTAATGGCCACTACAATTTTATGTTAGTCACTCACTTATGTTTGAAGTAAGCGTGCAAAGCCTTAGCTATCTCCATTTGTCTATAACTACTTTAGAAGCTTCTGAAGGCACTGAGCTCATAAAACTGCAGGCTTCAAAGAGCTTATTCAAAGATTCCATTCTGCTGCTGCCATTTATCAAAGGGGCACTTTTAAAATATATATCTCTTTATAATAAAATGTTTTTTTAAATATAAACCTAGCAGTGAGGATGATTGAAACAAAATCTCCATTGGCTTCAATGCCAGCAGAACGGAGTTCTACAGTTTTAAAGATAATATTTATATTACTTAAAAAATTTACTGTCAAGTACATTGCTAATATACGGAAGCAGGATTCTTTTTCCTTTTTTTCTTTCCTTATACTAATTTTTTTGAATTTCATTGTGAGTTTAACCTTGCACTTAAAATCAAATCTTAAATTTAACCCCATAACACTGAAAAGCATTGTCTCTCCTAAGAAAAACAGAAACTCACTGTTTCTAAATAGAATTCATCCTATTGGGCAGATGCAAACCTAAAGAGTCAGTAGAATATTAAAGTTAGATAGTAATCTATTAAAAAGTAGGACAAGAATTCTGTCATTTATCAGTTCCATGACAGATCTTTCAGAGATAAAGTACATGATGCTGGGTAAATCACATGGGATCAAATTATTTTATAGTATCTTTAATCAATAATAATAATACCTACTTACATCACACTCATGCTTCCTTTTCCAGTCCAGTTCCCAAAACCAGCAGCACACTTTCTGTTGTCTTTACCGTTTATTAGGTCAGTCCTTTAACTCATAATTTTAACTTCTGTAAAGAGTTATGGCCTGGGTGGGGAAATAATAGAGGATGTCTGTGAAATGGGTTATCATATCAACAAGTAATGATTTTAGAAATGCATCTTTAAAGTTATAAAGTGCTCCTACTCCCTCCTTGTCTCACCAGTCTGTTTTCTTGTTTGTTGCAACAGTGGACAAAATAATATCATAATCTGTTGCCATGGAAATGGCTGTAATTTTGCAAATTCAACTTCGCGTTGTCACAAAGAAATCAGAAAATCAGACAAAAAAAGAAGAAATGAGAAATAGGGGGAAAGCCTTTCTTTAAGGATGGAAGTCATCTGATTCTAAATTCAGGCCTAAAACCTTTGACTTCAGTGGATGACTCCCCATATGAGCACCTTTTGAAGTTACTACATTTCTGTTGTTACTTTCCTGGTTTCCCTGGTTGCTTTGGGAAGGAAATGCCCCATTGATTGCCTTGAACAGGGCCTAACAGAGTGTTCTGAGTCAAGTCTCTGGACTTACTATAGCACGCCTAAATAATGATAACATTAGGATAATGATACAGTAAACATACCTAGTAGCATGGGAAATAGCCATCCAAACACAGGACTTCAATGAATTTTCTGTGTTTTCACTGCAGTAATTTATCTATTACCTCAAGAATGTCAGAGGCTTCATTTGGGGTATATTCTGTTGATTCACACTTTGGCTACGTTTTAAAATTGGCTTGCCTAACCACCCCAGAATTATTATTTCATTTTTGCTATTCTGGATTAATTTAGATAAAAGTACTTTTTCTGAAATAAAATTATTATTATTTTAGAATAAAATTCCCTACAACAGAAAATATGCTGGGATACCTAAATGATTGTAGAACTGTACAGACTTGACTTTTTAAACTAGTGCATCAAGCAATTTTTTTCTGCAGTAGCAGTTTATTGGAAGCTAATGTGGGTACTGACACCCTCTCCATGCTCCCTGCTGTTAAACTGTGCTTTTCTTTGTGAGACATCCCAAACAATAAAAATCAAATGTGCAATTCTGATAAAATCTGGGGTAAAAGCTGTGGCTAGTTTGATGAAAAATCTTAGGTGGAATTTATAATGTATTTATTGTAGAATTAAATCTACAGAGGGCTTTGTTTTCAAAGTGGGACTTTGTTACTGAAATTTCTTCAGATCTCCTCAGATGCTCCATGTGGTTGCTGTCTGACATTGGACATGTGTGCAACCTATAGCTGTACACGCTTTAAAGCTCTCCAGATGGCTAACGTTCAGCCTGTGCATCACGCTGCCTCACAGGCAAGGCTGAGCCCTTCAGCAGAGGTTGTGCAGTTTAGACTTACCCAGAGAAAGGATGGATGACTGTGATTCTTTAGTTCAGTGGTTACATTTCAACCCACTGCAGCCAACAATGTCTTTTTCAACAGTCAGTCATGAGATAAAGTACTGAGATAACCCCAGGGATGGTAGATGGAACATTGTGATTTGCTGTACAGTGGTTTTAGCGGGAATGTGTTTCAAGACTCCTTTGGGCAACAACATCATTGCCAACAATACTTTCTTTATAAAATCTGTTAGATAAGATCATTAATCATTATGGTTCACACCCAGCTAATGAATCTATATAATTTAAGTTTGATGAGACCAAATGTTTATGGTGAAAATAATAAAGAGATCAAAGCAATTATTTCAGTAAATTGAGAGTGACTAAAAAAGCCTCCTTTTCACATGATAGTGTTGGCAAACAGTTACAGGCTTGAACTGTGTTCATTAGAAATATGTTACTTGGCACAACTACAGGCAACAAGAGTTAATAAAAGGTTAAAAAGAGGCACAAATTGGTTTTCATAGATGTAGGACAACTGTAAAATATTTCAAAACTACTCCATTAAAAGAGATGCAATAGCATTTCTAGCTAAGCTGGCATAATTGTATTAAACTTCAGCTTAATTTTTTCTGTGTCTATTTCAAACCCAAAGACGGGGATATGCGCTGAAAAGCTTGTCTTTTTCCCACTTGTAGTATTTGGTCTAATAAATTGTACTGCCTTTCTCTGCTTTGTATGAGCTGCTTATATAAGGCAAACATGCACCACTCAGGAAGAATTAAGGTGTTGGAGCAAACACACATATATGAACAAACAGCTTGAGGACAAAGCTGTGATCACATGGGAGCGGTTCTTTCTGAGGCTCTAAACACATTTTCAAAGCAGGATTTCGTACCTGATTAGTTCCTGGATGTAAATTTCAGAATAAATATTGGTATTCAGTGAAGGATAATTACTAGAGGCATTATGAGCCTGACCACTTACTGTAAAAGCAAAAGCTATGCTTGTTTAATAATGTAAACAGAATGGGAACTCTTATGTCTGAACCACTTTGAATGACAGTGCAAGATGAAAATGTTTGAAATGATGCAACAGGGATCACATATGACTTTGGATTGAAGAGCAGGCTGCAAAATCAAATTATCAACTGTGTATTGAGCAAACCTCGTCTGCTGATCAGCATTCAAATGTTTTTCTTAAATCTCTTAAGCACTTTGTTAAGTTCTTTGGATGCTTTCAGCAAAAGGTAACACATTGATATAAATTCCATTGTACTGAACTGTTAACACCGTAAGAAAGCTAAGTGGTTAAAATAATAGTTACTTAATAAATTCAGACATCTACTAAGGTGTTGAAAAAACAAGCTGAAGATCCAAAGATAGTGGTAGATACCATGAGTGCATTTTGAAATGCAGAAGTATTGTTATTTTACGTAAAAAAAAGCCATCAGTTTGAGTATAACCAGCTTACGAAAGGAGGTTCAGAAGTGTTTCATCATTCTTAGTAGATACCTTTTTCCAAATTTTCTCCTTAGCCTTAACCCAGCCCAGCAATTAAAAAAACACCCAAATGCCATGACCTGAATCTTTGGGGTTCTAGAAGAATTAGTAATTATCTTTGAACTGCTTATCTGAAGTAAAGCTAATTAGTCCTATAATTTAAGAGACAAACTGGACTACACATAATAGGGACTAAATGTCAGAAAAGGATTAACTATACTAACTACACAGAAGTTGTATTCACTGGCAACTTCATCAGAGCACAAAAAAGGAAGGAACAGTTGCACACAGCAAGGTGAGCCTTTAAAGAGTACCATTACGTGCTGAGCTACCTGGGCAATGGTCAGTTGCATGTTGTACTCAGGCTGGAGCTTGAGGACAGTATGACTGATAGGCTACAGGGAGGACTGGCACAGGGAAAAAAACTTACACAAGTTACAGAAACAAATTATTGATTATGTTTTAAGTCTAACCAAACACAAAAACTCCTCAAGAAGCTTCTATAGGATGAGTCTTTCTGCTATATAGTCTCGCAGTGGTGCAATCTTCTGATCAATTTTCATTTTAAATATTGAATTATAATAGATTATGCTGAATAACAAAGTCTTATCATAATTTGACCAAGATGAGCTTCCATGCAAGTTCATAGATAATGGTTTACAAGTTACAACTGCCTCATTTTTGTTATTCTCTGTTATATTAGTGGAAGTAGAATACACCCTGGCTTTTATGGTCACAAGTACTTGAATAAAAATGAGCATAAATAGATTTAAAAAAAAAAAATAATACTTTTTTTCTTAAGCTGACAGTATCACTTATTAGAATTACTAGATCTGAGACTTAGAGGTAAAAGGAAAAGAATAATGTTGCCAATACCTAACAAAAACAAGATGTCCTAAATGACTGTCAGCACAGACCCAACGAAACATGATGAAAAATTACCCCTATTTCAAACTGAAGATAACAGGTAGTCCATTCTTATAAAAGTCATGTAATTATCAATCAACTCTGGGTCAATTTTACAGGAAGAAACTCCTTCAACAGAACTCAGGATAGTCTAGGATATAGACAGCGTGAGCGAGAGGTTGTAATAGCTACTGGAAATAGTGATTTTGTGGTTTACACATCTTTTTCTAATCACTATTCAGATATAGCTGAGGTTAGGAGAGAACAACAGCCTATTGCCAATGCTTTTGTTATACCTTTAACACAAAGGCTATTTCTAATCTTGCATGGGATTACTTTTCCTGTATGATCTTACATGGTAATCACTATTGAGGGTGATGAATACCTCAGGGGCTTGCTTTTTAGGCCTTTCTTTACACTGAGCCATTTTTGTATTTGACTTTCTAGCTTGCAGAGGTCCTATCCACCACTTTCCAGATCTATTAAATTTTCAGGAATGCACTGAAGTGCCCATCTCCATTGTGGCAGACACGAAGGATGCCCTCCCAGTGCCCAGACATTGCCAGTTGGGAATCTGTCCTAACAGGGGCTCTTTCCATCCCTGTACCAATTGCTGTTCATCCTTTATACATACTGGACTTTTGTGGCTCTTCTTCCCAAATGTACTTTTCATGTCATTATTAATTCTCTTATTCCTACAGTAAGAAGACAAGCAGAGAAGATATATTTTGTTGTTATACTGCATGCTGTTAATAGCTTTGATCTGTATACAATTACAGAATATATTGAAGCTTCTGATTCTGCCAGCTCTATATATGAGCTCCGTATATTCCCTGTTTAGCTTTCTTTCTGATTTGATTCTGCTTAACTCTGTAAATACCTCTGTATTTGTGCCTAGGTTGTTCTTTGAGAAACTGTGGAACTGATTGGAGGTATTATTCAAAAGTTTCCATGTTCAACCAAAAAGACAAGTGACACCAACCTGAGAATAAAACCTTGCTTCATTTGGCTACCTGTGTTATTTGCAGTGGTGTTCCTGGGGTGAGGTATTTGGAGGACGTACAGAAGCAAGCGGGACTTTCATGTTGCTATTAAGGTGAAGCCATTGTGACAAGCGCTGAGACTACTTTTCATAAAGGTAGTGTGAAAAGACAAAACCAGGACATCGGCTTTACATCATAGGAAGGTGAAAGAAGGCAAGGGGCACAGCTAGAGGAACTAGGAACCCACAAGAGCCAGCTAGAGAAAGTTCTGTGATCAAAGTCCAAGAAAAGGTTTTTTTTCATGAAATTTGCCATTAGAGATATTGAGGAGGCCTATGTATTAAATTCCTGAGTTTTGAGGCACAGTAATAGAGCTGTCAAACAAAGATATAGAAAGTGCTACTGTTTCCACTAGACATGACAAGCTAAGGATTCCCAACAAAGTAAGCTGTCAAGGCCACCTGAAGAGGGATAATGAAAGTGATTACATCAGCAAAGAGGAAGGAACAATCCAGGTAAAGAGTTGGTGGATGTTTGATCTTGGAGGGTTGCTGTTACCTCCAGTGCAGTCATCCAAAGCTGTCTAAAAATTAAATAGGCTAAAAGAACAAGAATGCCTAGGATTTCTTCCAGGAATTTCTGTAGTTACCTACTAGGCATCAAAGGAGACTTCTTTTGAACCTTCAAATACACAAGGAGGTCACATGCACTAGTGACTGCAGATTTGGTAACCTATTATTCGTTATTTTCTTTTATTGATTGTTTTACAGTCACCAAGGCATGTGTGTTGCCTTCTGCGCCACAAAGAAGAAAAAATTGTTCTGTATAATCTTGGGGTTTTTTACAGGAGTAACAGCAGCTGTCATTGTTAGTGACAATGGCAGCCTATTTTTTTCCCTATTAATTATGATTAGGGAGTCTCTTATGAATATTAAGGCCAAATTTTATGATTAATGATGTCGTGCAACCAGGAAAAAAATGTCAGGTTAACTTAAGATATTTTCTTATTTGAAGATTACCTTTAAAAACCTAAAATTGCAACAAATTAATTATTTGGCTGAACCACTTTGTTAATTTTTTTTTAATTAGAACATTAGCTACAAAACTTGAGTTCTACTGGCATTCAGGATAAAGAGACAAGACAAAGAATGAGAAAATTGAGGAAAAGTAAGGTAAGACCTGCAAATACAAATAACCACTAATTAAACAGTTGCAGTTAGAAAAATAATATACTTGTTTTGTAACTGTAGGTGGCAGCAGTGGAACAAAATAGAGAAAAATGTATGATTATGGTTATACTTACGGTTAATACCAAACCCATTAATTAAATGCTGCTGATGGTGTTTCTGACACAGTGTTGCCTTTATACTCTAGATGGCAGCAGCATCACAAAATACAGAAAAAATAAGATTCATTGTATTCACACTGTGCCAAACATGCAGCTCCTTCAAGTTTTTGGAGGTTAAAGTTGGAGAGGTTGAAATGCAATTTCCTGTAGGCACTTTCCCACCACAAAAAAAGGGAAAAAACGATCAATGATTGTTAAATATCATGTGCAATTAGAAGTAAATCACATCTTAATAAGGTTACGTTTTATCAACCTTGGAGCATTCTGAGTTTTGCTAATGGAGAACTGATGTGCAGAACAGGTAAATGACAGCTCCAGCTGGCTGTAGTGCACTGATCCTTACAAACCAGTGCCTGTGCCTACCTGCCATGGATCTTGCTTTTGCATGTAGCAGAATTACGGCTTTTGCAAGAGAAGGCAGTAACAGTAACCATAGCATGTATTCAGTCTTTAAATTACAGTTTTTGCATGTAAATTCAGAAGGACTTCCAGGTATGGTCAAAGGACTCAGTGGTGAAAAAAAGGCATCTGCTTTAGTTTATACAAATTTTTGGTAAACTTATTTTGAATATTATTTGAATAGAAAGCATCATAGATGCCAGCTCAGCTGAAGGCTGATCTGGAGGTAGAATTAGGAGGGACTGAAGGTGGAACTACCCAACCTTAGCTCACTTGTTTTTTTTATCCCCTGATGGAGACAAAGTCCCAACTGGATGAAAAGCTCAAACTGTCCAGGAATACTTTCATATTCAAATCATTACCTGCCAAGTCAGGTTACATAAAATTCTACAGAGAATTATTTAAGTAAAGCAAGCAGATTGTTGTAGGTGTCTAGCCTGCATAATTTTACTGTTATGGCCAAAAGAGTCCACCAGAGACTGCGTTATAGGCAGTGTAATGCATCACCAAGTGTAAACTTTTGATGTCTCTCACCAAGAAAAAGAAAGGATAAAAGTAGATAAAGGAAAAAAGCAAATACTGAAGACTGCAACCCTTCTGTTTCTTGTAGTCTCTTTGAAGAAGAGGTGAAGTACCTGCTTGGGGTGGGTGGAGAGTGGGGAGTGGTGTTTGAGGAGTCAGTGATTCTGTGGAAATAGTACTTTTTCCTAGTTAAATGAGATTCCTGTTGAACTTAACACCGAGGCATTAATTTTACAAGATGTCTATGTACACATTTTCTCTTTTACCCCTTCCATGCTACAGCCAGATTCACAGACAAAGCTGCTTTACTGGTGGGATGAAAAAGCACAGTGAAAATAAGGGTGTTGTATCCTTCACCTGGGTAACATCGCTCTATTCCTTCTCTGCTTTTAATAGATTCTTTTAAGGCTTGGACAGCTCTTGATAGTAGAGATCCCATTAGGTGGTGCCAGCTAATGGTGCTGATGGGATAAGGGCAAGGGCTGACTTCACCATAGTTATATTAATAGATACAGTAACACTAGTTATGTTATTTTCCTCCCACCATTTAGTCAGCTGAATAGTAGCTGTATACTGCAAGAGACTAATCAGCAGAGTTCATAATTTTGTTTATTTCCTCTTTATTGCAATGACTTTGAGTATTTCTGTAAAGAAGGGCTATAATAGGTAAGACTGTAATAGCCTTACCTACTGTCTAGCCTGCTGTTTAGCTGTATGGAGAAAGGACTGAAGGTATGTCTTGAAGTGGAGTAATGCAGGAAAAGGAATGATACAAGAAGGCTATAGAACGTATGTTTTCTTTGGAGAGGCAAAAATGCATTAAGACACAAACATATTCTGCATGTGCCTGAGTGCCTGGCTTGCAGATACAAAGCCACTTCATTGAAGTGGTCCTCTCAGCCTGTGAGGTACCATCGTTAGCCAGAGAAACATAAATTACTCCTTGCTTTGTGAACTGCTATAATGATCAAGCATGCGGTGTCTTCGTTTACTGAAATTAGGCAATGACTAAAGAAGATAAAAGCACAGGCTGAGATTACCACAGAACCCTTGCACCAGAATCTGGCTTCTTTGAAGTGGTCTTTAGCACTTTTTAAATTGTTTTTTTTCCTTATGCATTGTAGATCATTTCTGTGATTTCTAACACACAGGCACTGCTGTTCACATTTTCATTCTATAGGCTATACTGGGTAACCATAAATCTTAAAGAAAGTAATTTACCAGCACCTCGATCTGCCTCTGGTGGACATTCTCTAATGTTAGTACCCTGAAAATTTCACTAAAAGTAGAGAAAATCTCCAGTTAATATTTAGTTAATAAAGAGATGCCTGCTTAATATCTTATAAAGGTTATGAAGTGAGGAGGACTTTCGTGCAGGTAATCTGAACTGTTCCCATGTACAGATGATAATGACAGGATCTTTCATTAGAAGTCCACGAATAAAAGTTACTCAAATAAATCGTGTCAGGAAGAGAAAGTACCACTTGGGTGAAAGCACCGTGCTGAAACAAATAACCTGTTGTATTGATCAACATAAAGTTTCTGTTCAAGCTGTTCTGAAGTCTTCTTCACTTGTTATTTGCTGTTGTGTGATAATGCAAAGCAGAGATGTGCAGTCTTAGTAGCTGTGAGTTGGATCTCTGCTTTACAAAGCCCTGTAACTTATACCCCCTTCTCCCTTCTACAACTGCATCCCGTATCCCCTCTCCCAGCAAGCAGCTCTCATTTCCCTCTATCTTACAGCAGTCAAAGCCACTTTCACTGCCTCATCAGGCAGCAACTCTTCTGGCCAAGCAGGCTTTAACCTCTACACTCTGGCACAGACAGCAGTACCTTGCTCATCTCAGCAGTTAACTATCACCTCCACTGTGACAGCAGCGATGCTCTTCACTGATCAGTCAGCTGCTGTTTCCCCTGGAAGTCCCTGCCACTAGACCTCATTTTCTGTACCTGTAGAAGGCTGCTACAGAAGGGAGGAAGAAGAAGAAGGCAAAAGGTCTGGGCAGGGAAGAGGAGAGGCTGCAGCTAGGACAAAAATACCTAATGGGCCAACTCCAGCATAAGAGCTGTCTGCTAGACCACAACAGACTGTAGTGTTTTCACATATGGAGCATGAATTTGGCCTTCTCCAGCTACAGGTCAGATGTACCTAACTGTGATGATGATCTTCTTCAGTCTATGTTCTGCTGAACTTCACAGCTTGGGTTCAGCATTAATGAACACTATAGTTTCCACTTAGTACATTTTAAATGCTTTTTAAAAAAAAAAAACTTTCCTCTCAATGGACACAGGCAGCACTGAGTCACCCCAAATCCCAGAAAATTCAGTAGATTTTACACTGATATAAACTTCAAAAATATCACTGCTTATTTAATAACCAACTTTGAGCAGTATGTTTTGAACTGAGGAGCTCAAACCTAGGAGAAAAAAATCTACATTACATACTGAAAGCAACTGTTATCTTTAAAGCATGAACAAGCTGCACCAATAATGTTCTCAGCTGAGCATGCAGATTCTTTGGGTTTGCTGATATTTAAAAAATAACAATTCAGCATAAGTCTTAATATAGACTTCTCTATCTGGCACCTGCAAGACTTTCCTCCAGTACTTCCTCTCTCTTAATGCTGTAAACACTGGTATTAGCAATGACTGATTCAGCAACATATACCTGAACTTTGGAATAGTGACTTGGCACCCAAACGCAGTACAGTTTCAAAAGGACTGTACTCTCTTACAGCTTACCAAGTCATCTTCCAAAACGGTTACACATCAAAATGTCAGCAGATTGTACTACCAGACTACTCAAAAATGGAAAGTATCAAAGTAAGATTTGCTATTTGTTTTATGATGCTTTTTTTATTCTGATAAGGGGATAGGCAGAGATATGGCTTTTCCTTAACCCTTTCTTTATGTTCAGTCTTCCAGTTTATCTGTCTTCCAGCTGCATTTTCAGGCCCAACCAGGTAAGCGACTGAGACAGCAATTTTTCCAATTTTTTGTCCTGTCAACAGAATCATTCACTAAGTTTCATTATTTATGTGTCTACAAATGTATCAAATAAAAATGGATAGATGATACAAGTTGAAATTTGAAAGGCAGGGATCTTGACTGACAGAAAGTGAAAGCCTGAAATACTATGCATGCACAATATGGTGAAACTCTGGAAAACAAGCTCTAGCCAGAGTTTCAACTCCAGGGTTATGTTGTCAGGTCTTGGATTGCAGGTTTTCCAGACTCAATGGAACAAAAATATATCCTTTGCTGTACACTGATAGAATTTTTTACAGAATCATTGGCAGACAACAGGTATATCTATTCTGTAGAGAAGAGTATGTAGAAATTCAAATATGACGTGTAATCTCATTATCAAAGAGAAACCAAAGCTTTGATGTCAACAGGCATCCTTCTGTGGAATTTTAACTAAAATTAATTGCTGTAATCCTAATTATTTTTCCTTGGTCTTGGTATTTTTCATTGCCCCACAAAACAGTATTTTGCTAAGAAAGATCAGACAGTTTGGGGGTTTTCTTTTCTTTGTTTTTGTTCTGTTTTGGTTCGGCTTTAGTGGAAGTACATGTTGTTAGTTGAGTGTCTGCGAAAAAAGGGAAATGCCTCTGTCCAGAGGGACAGTAGAGGATCTAAGGGTCTTGTAAGAGAGATGTAGATGGTATATTTGTCTTCTGATCAATGCACACAAATGAAGATTGATAATTCATTCAAAATCCCCAGCTGTAGTATTTTGATGTATTATGACTATATAATCTTGTGTGTTAATAACAGATTATAATATGTATATTTATAGGGCAGTATTTAGCCAAATGAGATTTGCTTATGTAAATTCTACTACCTGTGTTTGATTGATAGTGGCTGTTACTTGATGGTGCTCAAAAAAAGGCACATCATAGCTTCGAACTTACATGGGACTGTGGGTTTGGAGGACTCCTTGCTCTTTATTGAGGATTCCTAGAAAAACAGAGTCCATCCAAGAACTCCAGTGTTCTTCTAATTTGGTGATATTAATTTCATCTAGTTGCGTGCCCTTTTCACAGACTCAATTTAATGTGCCATTTTTCTCTGCCACACAGAACAAGGATGAGTGAGGAAAACCCTAAACTTTTCTGAAAACAGAAAGAAAGGCTTTATTATACAAAGCTCAAACAGAAAAGCAAGAGTGACAGGATTTCCATACAACTGAAAGATTATCTTCTTTAAATGTGTTACTCATGTTTGGTCTTTGTGGCTAGATTGTTAGACTGTATGCTCAGCTTTCTCAAGAGGCTTTTAGGACTTCAAATGCAGTAATAAATTAATTTGCAAGATAGAGACAATAATGAAAGATTCGATTTCAAATCACTGACGTGAAACTTTTGTGGAATTTTCAAACATTAAAAAGCCTAAATGACAGCCTTATTTACTTGCGTAAATGAACCCATCAATGAAGTAAAATACAAGATTGACAGCATTAGGAAGAGAAGCTCCTTTTTTTATCCACAAAGAGATGTGACTTACAGCAGTGTTATTGTAAGCTTTCTCCCACGTCACTCGGCTACCCCACTCTCGAAGGGGCCAATCATGACAAAGTGAGGGCAGATTAGAGATCTGGTGTAGGCAGTGCTCACTTTTTCTTAGATAACTAAGGTTACTCTTGGCAACAAGGAGGTGATGCGTTGACACCCATCATCTGAGAAAGGAAACTATTAGTTTACTCAGAGGCCAATACAAAGCTACCAGATGGGAACAGTTTTCTGTCACTTTCTATCAAGGCTAGAGCACAGCTACCCAGCATTCCGTGACATCAATTTTATGCTGAGAGCACAGCAGTCTCAAAAAACACTGAAGAGCCATTTACTTGTAAAGTATAAGAAACATCTATCAGGGGCTAAAAGTGTTAAAGAAATGCTTAACTGTACATATAGTTGGCAGAGTCTTAGGCTCAGGTTACAGGAAAAACACGAGCAGTGAAAGTCCACAAGATTTATCCTAATTTATCAGATTACTTCCTCAGAAACTCTCCTTTTGAACTGCTCTTCAACAGAAGAACAAATGTGTAGACTTCAATGCTTAATAAAGCTAAAAGCTTCTCCCTGGGGTAATTGAAATTTTTCTATCAAAGGGTGGATAGACCTGGTTGCAGCTGCAACAAAGAAGAAACATATAAAGCCAAGTGGAAAGCAGTTAGACAGCATTGGTGGTGTAGGACCATTGAACATGGTCTTGCTAATTGGAATCTATAGCACAGGACATTCAACTACATGCTGGGCAAATGACCCTGAAAGTTTCAAGTCTATCAAGTATAAAAAAAAGTTCAGATGTAAAAATAATCACACGAATGATGGATTCTGTATCCTTGAATGGGCATAACCAACCAGAGATCTAGGTAACTGGCAAATTTCTTTTTTAAATAAGGCCCTTTGAGTCCCATATATGCATCTACTTTCACAAGCATTTCAAAACCTTCTAATAATTTCACACAGAGCTTTCAGAGAAGCGATGTTCAAAAGAATGAAAGTAATGAAACACAGCAAAGTTTTACATTTTTATTTCTGTACTTTAAGAAAATTCCTATTGAAGACAGAAGGCAGTTCAAATTGGAATTGCTTTACTGCCAACAAAAATGTGTGACTCTTGATCTAATGAAAAATTAGAGAGATTGAAAAGCAGAAGGAGACTTAGGAAGGATTTCAGTTACAGCAGGATGCAGCCCTTATTGCATTTGTAGTTCAAACTGTGATCTCTAAGGAGACCTAAATTGCTCCAGAGTGTGGAATTTAGGGTATTTGAGACTTTACTTTCTCAGAGGAACAAGTATGGATAGCTAAGACATCAGGCTTTATTGTTATGCATTTAGAAAACACATTTTATTTAAAAATTAATTTAAAATAAAATGTCGTTTAATGACGAAAATGTTCAATTCTTAAAACATTTGTCATGTGAATTAAAAGTTGTGCAAAATGGTTCCATAAAGTGGAACTAGTGTTTTTTTTCAAGTTTCCAGTTCTGCAAGCTGATTTGGATAAGCATGATTCTATTTTATACAGAAAAAGCCATTGTATTTGTGATTATTATCAGTATGCCAGGATTCACTGGTTCAAAATCTAAAGTGTCCTTCTAACATGCTCTGTACCTTTGTGAGTACTGAAATATTTATTTGAAGTGAAACAGCTTCAGTAGAAAAAGCTGAAATTACATCTTCACAATATGCTAATGTACAAGGATGTCAGAACAAGCTACCTTAGGAAGGTAGCTTGGAAGCACTTTGTCCATCCTTATTTGGTATTTCACAGAGGCTAAGCACCCCACAGAAAGGCAGGGTATCTTAGCTTGGTCGCAATGCTGTGTTACGTGGCTGTGTTGCTTCCCATGCAAACACTACTCATTCAGACTTTGTCCAATATCTTCACGTGATGCAACATTGACTGTGTGGTACAGACATGCTCACACACCTCACACAGAAAAAGAACTACAATCAAATTCCTGCTCCAAGTTGGCAAGAAATAGATTTGAGGTTGGATTTCCCGAAGACCAGTAAACATTATGTTAGATATGAATTAGTCTTGTGGGTTTATAGTGTTGACATCTTCTATTTTCTTCCATTTTTTTTTAGTGAGGAAAAGCATATGAATGTCACAGGTGACAATCACATATATTTATGTATCTCCATCTCCTAGAACGGTTCTTTCTCTCTTACCTCTCCTCATTTATCACCCATTTTATCTATCTTCCTCTTACCTCATCAATCTTTATCAGCATTTCATTCATCAAACTTTTCTTTCTTCATCAAAGCCTAAATTTTGAACCTTTCTTTCTCTGTTGTTTGAACTTCCTTCTGCTGATCTTTTCTTGCTGTTCTTTCCTCCTTTTATCGTGTCTCCTCCTTGTTCCTGTTCCTTTTCTTGCATATTTCATCTGTTTGCAATTATCCTTCTCAGCTCCTCCTTTTGATGGCTCCTTAATGTATTTGGTGTCTGACAATTAGCCACTTGTTCTACTGCCTAAAGCAGCATTTTAAATGTTAAGCAGAGGAGCTCCTTTCTGAAGTATACATTCAGCCCAGCAGGAAGAGTCTACGGCTGGAGGTATATGGGCATGTACAGTTGTGGAAAGAGCAGGTTAAAGCACCCTCAGATTTTAGGGCTCAGTCCTGTGGCAACAAGTCACTGGTGAAATCAGAAGTAAAAGTATGCCAAAGACAGGACGTCCTGAGCACTTGCACAATAACATTATTGATTAGATCAAAATGATGGACCTTTTTTTTGTATTTATTAGAACTGTCTACTTTATCACCAAAGTAGCTTCACGAGTTACCTTTTTCATCTCAACAGATAGGCAGTCTGGGAAAATACTATGCTATTAATGGAATGGTATTTTTAGAAAGATGGAAAAAAAGAAAAAGGCAAGAGTGCAGATTTTATCCTACCCTCTTCAATGGCATTTGTGATACAACTGGAACACATGTACCAGAGAAAGGTCATCTCAGTTAAGAGAGCAATCACAAAAGCCACAGAAAACATATTTTGACTTCTTGACAACTCATTTTGCTGAAATTCTGTCTGTACCATTCTGCCTCATTGTATCTAACAGTAAAGCAGACTTTCAGGTAATGTGTATCTATGTGGAAATAGTTACTAGCTATGTCTTTCAAATATCAATATGTGCATGTTTAATCCCTTGTTTTGTATTTAATTTCTTAAAGTCACTGTCTGTGATTAAAGTAACAAAGTTCCCCTTTATTTTGCAGTAGTTGAATACAACAATAGGACTTTCCACAGCATTACTTCACCATGACTTCACATTACCACAGAGGTCTCTCTCTGGTGCTCACTGCATTTCACTTTCACGTTTGGAATAAAGTCAAGCACAAGCCAGGTTACTTTTGATCAGCTGCATCCACTCTAGTATGCAAAAGAGGCAGATGTAAAGTGATAATGAAAATTACTAAACCAGGCCAACCCCATGAAAAATTATGTTGTAAATGGATGAGGTTCCGACCATTGTCCATTAAACCACAGTGTTCTCATTTATGTTCATTAAAATTTCAGTGAAATGATTTTGTAGTTTCTTTGCATTGTGCCAGAATGAGCATTGTACTTACAGTGGGCATTGTCTAGTGCTTCTTTTTGCTTTTAGAATGACATCAAACTTTTAGTTTAGTTTTCCTGTGCTGCTTCTGACAAAAATAAGAAGACCACCAAGCAATGGTAAGCCAGAATTTCATCCACTGTGCAAAAAACGTTCATATGTTGTCATTCGGTGTGAAATTACTTTTACATAGTAGCCTGATGCCTGGATGTATATTTTTCTTTTGCTAAGCATACACATTATCTTGTGGACTATGAACAAATGAAACCTAAATCATATTGCTCATCATTACTTCAGCATACAGACTGTAATCAAAAGCAATTTTCTTTTAATATTGGTTCCTGACATCTTCCTTATATAATTTAATTAGCTCAATGACTTTTTCTTTTTTAGACTGCAATAACAGGAAGTAGAATGGAATAATAATCATATACTGCATTCTCTGGATTATTAACACTTTATATCCTACTAAACATGGGGGGGTTTAACCCTGTAAGTGTAAACCCTTTTAGGTTCATTGTATCTAAATACAATAAATGTGAGTGCTATCAGTTGTAATGCACACAAAATAAAGTAGCTCTAAAGATTTTTCCCTTTCAAAAATGTTTGTTTGAAATTAGGAACACTTTGGATTTTTTTTTTTCTCTAATTTCAACGTCACACAGAGGGTCTTAAACTGCACTGCACAAAAATGTTTGTACAGACACTCATTTAGCAACACCTTTTGTGGATCCTGTTTTCAGAAGCAGTGTCTGCCTACAGTACTTGCAGAAGTATCTGGGTATGGCACTCTCAGTTCAGCTAACCTCCAGACAAATATTCCTTCCTTTGGAAAGTTCAAGAATGCATTTGTAATAGGCTGCTAAAAACTGGTAGATATTCTCTTTCATCTCAATGCTCAAATACTGCAAAAATCACAGTGAAAGACAAAATAAACAAAACAAAACACAAGCTTTTCTTTAGGAGTTTTCTTTCCTTTTCTACAATAAACCATTGGCCTTTAATACAGTGGCAGCCTAACGCAACAGTCTGTATTGAGACCATATAACTTAATCTCAATTTTGTGCCACAAAATATTAGATACCCCACTCTACTTGCACAAGTCTGTTGGCGCTGATTTTACATGTCTCTCAAACTTCCTTTTGCTATCCAAAGTAGAATACGTGGAACATAGAACACATACACATAAATGAGTAAATCCCACACACTGGGAAACATGTAATTTCCAAAGGAAAATACTTTCTGAGTTGTAATGTAGTTTTGTAATTTGGTAAGACATAGGGTGGATATCATCTTATCTAGTACTGTCCTTCAAATATTCACCTGTTATGCTTGGGTCCACTGAGGACAGAAGATGCACTCTAGTTTGCAGAGGGTCTAAGTGCTGCTAAGGCTGGAAGTCTCTGGATGGACATCTCTCATAGGTATTAGCCTTCTGCCAAGATTTCAGAACAAGCAAGTGAACTAAAGAGGTTTTTACTCACTTAAAGCAAAGCTAGATTATTTTTTAGCATGATTTTATTTTTTATGGCACAAATTGCGAAGTGTCAGCATTTCCCTTCACTGAATGGAATGTGAGACCAAGGTTATTACACTCTGTGTTTGTAAGTAAAGGCATAAATCTGAATTTAGTTGAGCTTGATTTTTGCCTAATTATTGATTACAAAATGTGCTAATAAAATATGTTTCTGAGTTTTTATTTTACTGAAGAGTAGGGAACAGGTGCAGTAAAACACAGTAATCCCCTTGTGCTGGTATCAATAGAGGCACTGAAGTTCACTGGCAGGGAAGTGATAACTAATTAGTTTAAAACAAGGCTGTGAAACTCATGGCTCCTGCCGTTCTCCTGCTCCTGCTATGTAACACGTATCACACACTGCACACATGCCCAGCGATGGCAGGAGCGTAGGGGCCAGAAGCTCGGCGCTACCGATGGGTAGAAATAAGGTGCCAGGCTGGATAAAAGAAGGTGGGGGGCTGGACTCGGCCCGCAGGCTGTGAGAATGACACCTCTGGTTTACATCTACAATAATCTGTCAGGAATAAATTCTCGGCCTACCAGTAGTTTAAATGGTTTATCAATTTTTCTAATTTTTCATAACTAAATATAATCTTAGTTAAAAGATCACTATTCTTAGGAGTTATGTTGTTGGTTTCATAGTTGTCTCATTCATGCCTGAGTCCCTAAAAATGGCTAAAATCTGTCTGCTTTTGGGTAAGATGAACGTTTAACAGAGTTTGATGTCAGAAGTTCCCAGAATGACAATTTCATTCTGACCTTTGGTTACACAGATAGTAAGATTTCCAGGAATCCATTTTTGTACAAACTAGAGCATATCCAATCTTGATTTAAAAATTGCTAGTAATAGGAATAGGAATCTAAAGAGACTTCAATAATTTTTTTCTTCTACCTGGGTACTTGCAGATTGTGACCAAAAATCATCTGCTATGATACTGTTTCACTGTGCGTTTCATTTTCATTTCTTGGTTTTGTGGGTTTTTTTTCCTGAACCCTCTCCATTTTGTCCATATACTTCCTGAATTCTGGACAACACCATTCAGAAGGATGGGGTTGGGAATTGGTTGTTTATTTGTTCGAATCAATACTCCTAGTCTCCTATCAAGTCTCCTATCTTGAAAGTATGGTTTATATTGCTCATGAAATATCACCATCAAAATGCTCTTTCTATTATAATAGTAGGCAAGCTTTATTAACTTTCATTATTTCATTCTGAAAGGCTGTTCCAGAAACTTCCTCAACCTCCCATTTTAAGCTGCAATTTCCAGACTACATTTATTAATGGTTAGCCTATATCTATTTGGGGGTCTATTTCCTAGTCTCGTTTTCTGCCTTTTATAGCCTTAGTCTCATTGATCATTATCCCCACTGGGTGCCTTGATGTATTTGAAGATAACAATCATAAACCTTCAGTGTTTAAACCTTCTCCCTTTATTTTGCTCACTTAAATAAGCAAACCTTTTTTCTGCTCTTTCCAACCAAGGGCCCCAAGGATACAGAATCCTGATACTGCTTACTGTACTTTGGCATGATGAAACTTGTCCTCCCTCCTGCCTTGCTGAACAGTTTCAACAGAGGATGGAGTGGTTCAACTAGACTCACTCACAGCATTTCCCTGACCAGCACAGCTCTGTGAAATGTAGGTGGTGGTTTCTCTGTGGGTGTTGTAAATTGAAAACAATAAAAATTATGTAGCCTTGTAAAAAAGTTCTAAGTAGCTACTACCAGAGGAAGACTCTTGATTCCCTAAGCTGAGTAGAGAAGAGATTCTCCCTTTTTTATTTCACTAAATACTTAAAAGTAATTCAATTTAGTAGTTACTTCTAATTTATATTAAGTGAAAACTAAACTTAGAACAGATTGTCATAGATTAGTCTGGGTGATGTGCTGCAAACTATTATGGCCCAAAATCTAATAATAACCTTTTTTGACCCCCATTTTCACCTAGGTATAGCAATCTGCCTCAGTAAACAGCCCTGTCACTTTAATTACTATCATGTGCACACTTCCAGAAAAAAAAAAACAAGTTTTATCAGGGAACTTCACATGCAGATTGCATTGGCTCAAGCCAGTTCTCCTTATCATTATTGACCAGAACTGCCCACTCGCCCCCCCCCCCCCCCCCCAGTTTTTTTAAATTTGAATACCCAGGCACCTCACACAGTTCTGAAACAATCTTTTTTTTTTTTTTTTTTTTTATCTGTGTTCTGTTTTTAATCTTAAGGACAAGCAGCTCATGTATAGTTTGTTTTTATTTTTTTTAAAACCCTCAAACACCTTTTTTTAGTAGTTGACATTGAGAGTCTATGTCTTGGAAGCTGAATAAATGAACCTCAGGCTAGTCCTTCTTGGGGCAATGAAAACTTCTGGTGTAAAATGTTTGTAGAACAACGGTTTGCTTCATATTATCAGGTTTTGTATTTTATCCTGGGAGGTCCTGAGTGCCATTGCCAATAGGAATGGGGGTCACCTATCATTTTGCATGCGAGGCTGTCTTGCCTATGGGTGGCCTAGGCTCCATTGACCGAGTAAATGTGGTTTATTTCTAAAGATCTAAACAATAGTCTTAATAAAAGGTATCCTCCAACATTCCTGTAGAATATTATGCAAGAATGAGTACATCCATGTGGATCGTAATTGCTTTTTTTTCTAAACACTACCTCATAGCCAAAGAAAGATATGACATTAAGTAGAAAAAATCATGGTGTTTTCAGGAACAAGCGGAGCCTATTGGGTTTTTTTCCCAATTAATTTGTGTCTCATTTCCCTTTATGCTCCTGCACAATGACTCAAGCCTCTACTGTCCACAGATCTCTGCCCACAGAGCCTATAACTTCAGCTCTACCTATGATCTTCAGTTGTCTCCCAACAACGCTAGCACAGTGTACCGATGATCGGAGGTGCATGCTGTCTGGCAGGCATGGGGGTGAGCCAGCAGTAAGCCAAGCCTGTGGCTTTGATTGTGGCACCTTTGAGTCTCCTTCACCAGCAGACAGCTTTCTCAGAACTCTTAAGACTTTAATTATTGAGTGGAATATTATCTGAAATCCTCACCACTCTTGACAGACATGGTTAAAACTGGCAAAAAAGGCTACAGCATGAGACTAACATGGAGAAACTAAAACCAAAAACATTCCATGCGTAAAATACCATCATGTACTTCTGTTCATGTGGGGCTGACATCTAACGGGAAAGATGAGCAGAAAGGGCGTTTCAAGTCACAGTTACTGATATTTAAAGCTATTGCAGTAAATATACGCGTCTGGCAGAGGCACAGGCCCTTCCTCACGCCGTGCATGACTAAGCTTATGTGAGCAGTGAGCTCATAGCAGGGCTGGGGCTGCCTGCGCGGCTCACACACAGCGCAGTCATTTCGCGTTCTCCGCAGCAGCGCGGGGCGGAGGGGAGGGCGCACCGGGGCCGGGGCCGCCCGGGCGCTCGGGGGGTGCGCGGTGCCCGCCCCGAGCCGGCCCACGCAGGGACAAAGCGATGCGAACGTGACCGCGGGGCGGGGGAATGGCTGCGCGGGGCGGTGAGCCAGAGCGCCCGGGGCGGCTCCGAGAGGGAATGCGGCCCTGAAGGCCCGGCCCGCTGAGTCGTTATTGCGTTCCACACGACACAAAGCCGCCGCATTCCCCCCCGAGGCGCCAGCGCTTCCCGCGCCGCCACCGCCGGGCCCAGGCGCGGCCGCCGAGCCACCTGCGCCTCGCGGCGTGCGCCCGCCGCACGGCCCCGCTACACCTCCCCCGCCGGCCTCTCCCACTCCCGCAGAGCGGGGGGCAAGGCGGCGGCCGCCTGCCCTGCCCGCAGGGAACGCCCCGCTCCGCCGGCCGTGCTCCCCCCCTCCCCCCAGCCCTCGCCCGCGGCGTGGGCTGCGCCACCGCCCGCGGCCGGGGGAGGAGGGGCGGGGCGGCGCGCGAGCGGCCCCCGCGCCACGGGGGGCGGGCGGAGGGGGCGGGGGGCCGGCGGCGCTCCCCCCCGCGGTGACAGTTTCTAGAAGCACGTCCCGGCGTCCTTTGCGCTCGCAACATGGAGGAGCTGACGGTGGAAGTGCGCGGCTCCAACGGGGCCTTCTACAAGGTACCGGGGCGGGGAGGGGGCGGCGAGGGCAGTGCGGGGGGCGGCGGTGGCCGCGCGGCGGCTCGCGCGCCCGGCCGGGGCGGGGGGCGGCCCTGAGGGGAGCGCCGGGGCGGGACCCGCGGAGGGGGGGAGGTGAGGGGGAAGGGCGTTGCGGGGGTGGGGGGAGCGGATGGAGCGGGGCTCGGGGGCTTGGGAAGAGGGCTCGGAGGCGGTCTGGGCTGGTGAGGGATCCCCAGGGAGGTCTGTGTGGGGAAGAGAGAGCGGGGGAGGTGATGCACAGCGCGGGGATCTGCTCAGCCTTCATCTTGGGAAGGGTGAGTGGGCGGGGGTATTTTTGGAAGAAGTAGGGGCTTTGGGTGGGATGGGGTGAGCTGAGCCGAGCCGAAAATAGTAATTATAAAGTATTTTAAATAATGCCTTAAAGATTTCGAGTTTATTTATGTCATCAGAAAGCTTCCTTCACCATCACCCTCCCTGGAATGTCAGGATGTTACAGGATCAATGCAAAATACTGTCAGCTGTTGCCCGTCAGTCATTTTCCCCTAAGCCTGGCTTCAGATGTTTAAGAATCCCAGCTCTTTTTATGGCAAGAGCCTTGTGTCTTCTTTTCCAGGAGGGCTGATTCCTGCCAGTATTGTGAGCTGTGCTCTGGGAGTATTTAATCTCAGGACTGTCTTTAGCTATTGTACCACAGGCAGTGTGGTATTGCACATGCGATGTTACACTGGGGGTTGTCCTTCTTTTCCTGAATTTCCTGTGTGCAGCTGTGCATTTGGCTTGGAAGTCATGTAGAAATTGTACAGTATGTAAAGTCAGTTGGTGTTGAAAGGATTGTAACCAGCTGACTTCAGGAGTTAGTTCTTTTAAGTGAGTATCTATTAAAAGAGGCAAATAGGAGATACTCTTAGGAGGAAAGAATGCAGTAGGATAAGCTATATCCCCTTGTTAGATAAGCCTCTTAAATTTTTACCAAAGTCAGTTGACGACAAATCAGATACATTTTTTGATGGACTTGAAATATCAGACAAGCCCATGTTAGAATCATTTGCAATTAGAACAGGATATTTCTGAATAGACTTGGGTGGGTGGTGTGGTGGTGTGGTGTGCCTCTTCCCCAGCCCATTAGGAAGCCCAGAATCTGGAGACACTCTTTTTAGCTTTTCGTTCTCTACCTTGTGATCTTGGACAACTTTATAAACCACGATGTAGTTGTTTCTCCTGCTTAAGAGGAATGTAAGACTAATGGAAGTATTAGGGAGTGTACTGAATTGTTGGGCTGAGGGCATGTGTGTACACAGAATTTCTTACAATAAACCTGATCTAAAATCTGCAATGATGACATTTCCTGCTAAGTCAGTAAGAGTTGTCAAGATTGGATTAGCGCCATCATGTGTTCCAGCCCTGTGAACAGTGGCTAACAAAAGCAGAATTTTTACTTAAAAATGGCATTAATAGTGTTCATATCAGTGAAAATGGAAGTTAAATGCAGCGTTGGCATCTTCGTGGTGGTTGAAGTCAGATTAGAGTGACTAGACCCATAGTGACCAAAGCCCCAGCTCAGAGTAATCCACTGTTTATGTGCAAGGGGGAAAAATCCCACAGAAAACCCCAAAACAGAACAAACCACCTAAACACAATTTCAAAATATTTTTATTGTGAAGTAAATGCAGTGAAATTTGTGTGTCAGTGACTCCATTTTGTGATTCTTGCTGTTGAGGTAGGCAGAGGCTATGCATGGATCTTCAAGCTAAGTAAGACTACTGGTAACTTTTTTGTTTAAAGTTGCTGAAGCAAAGGAGGGAGTTGTGTCAATCTTATTTAGAAAGCATCCTATTTTAGACATTGATAGCATCAATAGTAGCATTTGTAAGATTATAAGAACAGGCTCATCTTGTCTAAGCCCCATGCACTATATAGGAGGTGGCAGATATTTCTGAAGAGAAAAGCAGAATTTGAAAGATGGGATGAAATTTGAGTTTCCCCTCAAAACAGTCTGAATTCAGATTCATGGTAAATGAGATGAGAAGGATCCTGCTATACCAACAGAAATAAATAATTATGTAAGCAATTACATGATAGGATTTTTTTTTATGAGTTTTTAATACGATCTGCAACTTGGCCATGGTAGAACAAATGTAGTGATTAAATCTGTTGGAGCATTACAGTGGTGTTTTCAGTAGAGATATGACCACGGTAAATGATATTCTTCCTAGTTTCTTTTGTTCCCTGATTATTGTTCATCCTAGTAAAATTCTACTTTAACAAGAATTTCTTTGTATGTGTGTTTATAAGTATACACTGTGGTTGCTATAAATTAGTAATGAAAACTATATTTTTGTATTAAAATACTTGAAGAGTCAATGTTTTTCATGTGCATACATCAGTGGACAGTAACTGTGATTATGGTAGACACCTCCATATAATTTTTTTATGCTCTATCCTGTACAAAAAATGTTAAAGGCTAACTTTAATCTTTTATTTATAAGTCTCCAAACTTACTTATGATTTTTTAAAATTTCTTCTTTTTTAAATAAGTAATATAATATGCAGAACAGGACAGCATTTATTTTATGTTTTATCCCAAGTTTTGTACCAGTATAAACCAGAGCAAATGTTCAGCCACTCCCTGCAGCTCAGAAGACTTTGCATGTATCATAATATTGAGCCCCCATTGTCTTTAGAGAACAGATACGGAGCTCAAAGTGGTCATGTTCTTCTGAAAAAAGGTGAGTTTTTTATTGAAGAACAGGGAGTAGATTGGACATGTTTGATGAACCCTACTAATTAAGGGTTTGCGTATATTAGCAATGTGGTGAGAACTTACTGAGAATGGAACAGTTCATACTTTCTGAGTGTGTGCTAGATTGCAGGTTAGTTTCTGTCTTTGGGACATTAGCGTAGACATTTCTCTTCTTATGTGGAATGGCCAGAAATATCTGGATTTCTTCAGGCTCTTAAGTGGATTGCGGAGAGTTAAAGTTGAATATTCTCAGCTTCATCTTGGCCTGACAGCAGTGGCTTCAGAATGATGATTCTGTGTGATGTTAAGGTCATTAAGTAATTCAGAGAATTGCAGATGGTGGGCACAGACTGTGGGAGGTCATCTGGTCCATACCCCTGTTCAAGTACCTAGAACCAGTTGCCTTTGGCTTTGAGTATCTCAGAGGATGGAATCTCCACAAGCTCCCTGGGCAACGTGTCTCAGTGCTCCGTCACCCTCACAGTTAAAAAGAGTTTTCCTGATCTTCGTATCAAACCTCCTGTGGTTTCAGTTTGTGCCCATTGCCTGTGGTCCCACGGTTTGTGAAGGGTGACTGTACAGCTTTTGGCAAGAATGAGACAAAAGCTTCTGTTTTATCCAATATCTCCCTCAGCCAGAGTGTACTTGCTTGTATGCAAATAAGAGCCCTGATTCTGCACCTTATTCATGAATTCAGCTGTCAGCTTGTGTGAAATAGGTTGAGCCTTACAATAAAATGAGACCAAGGTACATAAATTGAACACCAGATAGCTTCCTCAACCTGAGTCCTTCAGTGGCATCTGAATAACACTGAAAGATCCATTGCATTCGTCATTGTAACGCCTTGCCTGTGCTGAAAAGCTGACTGGTGTGTTGGGTGCCCTCACACTCTTTCTGTTCTACAGTAGTAGCTGTTCAGATTGTGCAAGAGCATTAAATAGATGAAAATGTGAATTAGAATGAAACTCCACAGTTCTGGAGTGCTTCCTGCTTGGTTTGTTTCAGGAGGTGCAGTTGGTCTGATAGCAGGCCTAACTGAAGTGCTAGTAGCAGGAGTTGGTGTAGGCCTTGAGGTAGAGACTAGCCAAAATATTACTAAAGGAAAAAATGATTGAGGAGAAGTACACATTTGTCTGCCATGTGCAATGTCAAAGCATGATGAACAATTCTGTGTGAGAAGTTTATGTGTTATTAAAAAGTATAATAGATTTTTGATTTTTAATTAGTGGCTTTGAAAACAACTCTGAGTTAGTTTGAATGATGTCTGGCTTGACAACTGTTAAAAAAGGGAACTGTCGTTAAGAGTATAGCTTATACAGATGTTTGTAGCCAGTTACTATGCCAGGGAACATGGTAACTGGAATGACTTTTTCTTCTCTGCAGATTTCAACTTAGCATTTATCTATTATATCTGGCCCTAATGGGTGGGGATTTTGAGACATTTTAAAGTTGTTACTAACTTCTTGAAAGTTGGGTTGAATGATGGAGCCAGTATCTGTAGTCATTATTGCTGTTGCAGCCATTTGCTTGACATTTTAGGTTGACAAAAGGCAGATGCCACAGGCAGTGATTATTGATCCCTCATGTACCTAATCAGTGGCGGGTGTCTTTCAGAAGCTTTGCACTTTGGGAATGCACTGTGAAGAAAGCAGTAATGCGAGTCATTTAAACTTTCCTGAATAAGCCTAAACTAGGGGATTCAGTGCTGAGGTTCTTGCATAACTGTCGTAAAGACTCTTGAATTTATGTGATAATTATCATTGTGAATGGTAATGTCATAGATTTAAATGGTTACTAAAACTGATGAACTAGTGCAGAATCTCCTTCTTGCCTGATGTCTACTTGTGATGTTTGTGTATTTGCAGGATGCTGGATCTGCTTGCTTTTATCAGTTCCTTGTATTTCCTTTGTTTTTTTATTTTTTTTAAAATTATTTTCCTGGGGTGTCAGCAAGGGATACATCTCTTCGTAATAATTATTTCATGTATTTCTTACTGTAACAGTCGTGTATGAATTTTAGTTAAAAATATTAACGATTCTTGCTTCTGAAAGGAGTGAAAGGATTGGTAATTGGATATCGGCCTCTTGACCTTTATGTCACCGATTCAGAAACAGTCCGTGGTACCATATGCCAAAGCATTAACTGTTTGAAATTTGCTCAGCAGTGGGTAAGGTGATCTTAGTATAGGTTTTAGTGTTCAGGTATGTGACTTAAAAGCCAACACAGTGGTTATCCCTGGAAAGAATGTTTGCAGCTGAAAAAACAGCACTTCATTTCTAGATTGGACTCTCCTACTTGGGGACCAGATAAGAAAGCAGGATGAGGAGGTGACTTGCATTGCATCTGCCTGTTATGTGGATCTTGTGACTTTGCCTAGAACTGGATTTAAAAAAAAAAGTGTGCGTATATATGCAGAGACATAAAGTTCATTGTAAGGGCACTTCTGTAAGTCTTGATCCGTTTATGTTATCAGCAAATCCTAATCCTAAGTCCACAAGCAAAACCTAGGTTAAAAGGGAAAGCGTGTGTTTTACAAGATCAGGAAATCTCAACTGTAGTGATTTTGGTGGCAAATCATCCATCATTCCTGTCCTTTTGTTCATACTTATCATGGTATGGCCCTGTGTTAGATTTGCTACATCTCTGATCCCAAACCTAGGCAAGAGTCCTAGTGATACTACTTTAGTGATACTAGTTTTACTGGTGCTAGTGTTGGGAGCATGGTTTCTGCCAAGTGAGTGGCAGAGACAGGTCTGTACCACAGTGCCTGAGGAGCAGCCACGACATTAATAGCCTGTAGTACACTACAGGCTCCTCTCTGCCTCAGGAGCTGAGCTGCAGCAAGCAGGTCATACATGGACTTCCAGAGATCCAGCTCACAGCTTAAACTGCATGACTGACACTAATATCTGCACAGTCCAAATCAGAGTTCTGACAAGATGAAGTCACATCAGTGTTGCTTCCATTCCTGCCCTCTGCAGTTGTGTGTGTGTGGTGTGAAACACACACAAGTGGTATGTGCAAGCTTACTTGCTGATAATACATTCATCACTGTGTGATTTTGATGCCAGTATATTTACTGATGATGTGTTTGGTGGTCTCTTAACTCTAGCTCATTGCTGCTGTTTGGAGTGAGGATACATATAAGGAATGTAGAACATTTCAATCTTAGATATTGGCATTATCTATTTCAGGCAACGTTGCTAAATGGAGTACCTTGTTCATTTGAACAGAAGTTAAAACACATCATTACTTAATGTAGTAGAAAATGTTTTTGATACAGTATAGACATGACTGGTGCAAATTTAGCGTACAAATCTATTTATATGGGTTACCTCACTGACCAAGAACTCCTTCCAATTTCCTAGTTGAAAACCAGGATATTTACTTTTCTGTTCATCACACCCTTTCTGAAGAAATCTTTGTGAATTTATAGGATTTAATATAACTTCTAATGTAAAAAAAAAAAATCTTTGTTTTGCAGAATATCTTAGTGTCACATTTTTTTTTGTAAAACCTTTTTTAAAAAAAAAAACAAATATCTGGGCTTTTGGAATAGATCTTTAAAAATTATGCTGAATCTCATCCTGACACACATGAAATGTATTTCTGTGTTCTTACCTTGGAGTTGTGACTGGCAGCTGATAATGCCTACTTACAGTCAAGGTCAGGGTTGTAGGTGGGAAAGTAGTATGCAAGAATTTTTGACAAATGTTTTGATGATACTTTTGACATGTTTCTTGGCAATAATGGAATGATTTCTTATGAAACTATAGGTAAAACCTAAATTTAATCCTGATTATTTACAGTTGTATTACAAATGGACGATGCAATCTATAATAGTTCTTAGACTTCTGTGCCTCAGTAAGTGGGTTTTCTTCCCCAGAGCTATAGAGAAATTGATAATGGTAGAAGGCTTTATACTTGATTTCTTTTAGTTCGTGTTACTCCTTCACCATTGTGTTTGTTTATTTAGACGGATCAGACTCTTCAGGGCTCATAACAATATAATTATTTTAATAATTATGTAGTTCTATTCAGTGCTTTACGTATGTCCATTTGTGACCTGAAGTGCATATCCAACAAACACTGTATTTGATTTTGAATGTTTCTTAAAATCATTGAGGTTGGTAAAGACCTCTAAGATCAAGTCCAACTATCAGCCTATTACCACCATACCTACTAAACCATGTGGTAAAGTGCCACGCCTACATATTTCTTGAACACCTCCAGGAAGGGAGTGAAAGGGTTTGAGAATGCCAACTGGAAATGCTGTTGGGATAACTTCAAGTGAGTTACTGTGTACATGGCTGTGAGCTGTGAGTCTGCATTGTCTTCTCATATGGGAGTAGCAGTGTACATACTTTGAACTGAAGGACTTCCTTTTGTGAAGGAGTTCCTGAAACCACATAGTGGTGTAAAACATTCAGTTTCTTTGTGGGAATTTGTACTTTCGATTTTATTAGAAAGTGTTCAGTGTTTCTGTTTATGCAGCTGAGGTTTGTGCGGTGTCAGCTGTTAGTCTGCAGATAGTCATATCTCTGCATTGTTGTTTCACTTCAGCTTTCCTGTTCTTCAGCAGGACATTAGCCTGAACATCAGTTGTGAATATTAAACGTGTGTGTGCTGTTGCGCAGAAAGCCAGGCTTTACCTAGTAATGGACTGAAATCCTGGAAATTTTGTACAGTTGGGATTAATTTTTTTCTGTTTCTTTTGTCTTAGGGAAACCTGCAGCTAGTCAGTGGATTCAGGATTTTCTAAACTCTGCAGAACATTATTCAAAGAAAGGTTTGCAGTGGCGGGACAGCCTTTGAAAGGGTTTATTTTATTAGGACACAGTAGGTGGTTCATTGAGGAGATTTCTGTGATTGCTAGTGATCTGCTTTGTTCAGGATTACCAGTATGCTTTCTGCTGGAACCGGTGTTCTGTGTTTATGGCAGATGATTTTGAGTGAAGCTCAGGGAGCAGAAAAACAGGTTTGGAGCAAATGCCTTCACAGCATAGCTCGAGTACGAATTAAAGTAAAGGGAGATTTTTTCATATAGGCCCTTTGCAGCTCTTGTCAGTATGGGCTCCCTTTCTGTCACTACATTGAGGGATCTCCTGTGTCAAAATTTATCTTTGCCTGAGCTGATACATGATACCCCTGTGGGCTAGTTGTTCCTTGCACAGTTGATACGTTCTTCGTTCTCCTCAGTTGGCAGTTTCTTAAGTGGGTATAATCCATTCAGTAGATTTCCTGGAACTTCTCTTAACATAGCTGTGCAACTCTCTTACTCCTTTAAAACTGCCAGTTCATAGAATCATAGAATGATCTGGTTGGAAAAGACCTCTGAGATCAAGTCAAACCATACCTGTCCCCTTACTAAACCACATCCCTAAGAAACTCATCTACCTGCCTTTTAAACACCTCCGGAGGTGATGACTCAGTCTCCTCCCTGGGCAGCTGTGTCAATGCCTGACTGCCCTTTCAGTGAAGAAGTTTTTTGTGATGTCTACTCTGAACCTCTCTTGGTGCAACTTACGGCCATTTCCATCATCCTGCTTGATGCCCTGTGTTTTGGCAAATATCAGACTATAGCAGAAGCAGGAGCAGTTTGAAAGGTCTTTCTTGGCCCTTTATCTGCTTTTTTTAAATGTGCCTGCCTTCCTTAAGCAAGAGATGTAGGAACTTAATTTCAGCATAATCAGTTCTTTGCTTTTCAAAGGAAAGAAAGGGAAGTGGGATTTCCTCTCAGTCATTCTGAGACCATAAAAATGTGGCACAGAAA
Organism: Tapera naevia; assembly: GCA_033556795.1. Lineage (NCBI taxonomy): Eukaryota > Metazoa > Chordata > Aves > Cuculiformes > Neomorphidae > Tapera > Tapera naevia. The sequence continues at coordinate 4,634,849 of JAUMJJ010000352.1, forward strand.
AGTGAGATATTGCACTCCTTCTTTGTATTCCTGTGAGGTCATGCAGTTATTTGGCCTCGTATAGTCCCCAGTTTGGTACTTCAAGAGTGATACCATAACTAGCTCTATGTATCACTGAATTTATCCAAACTTTCTATGATATTGTTCTGAAGGACAGTTGTTTGGGATTCCAGTTTGGTGTAGAGAACACCACCTATAAAGCAAATAGTGCAGTGCACAACTATTTGACATTGTATTGTGAGTGATACTAATTGCCCTGGACCTCTTTTTTTTTTTTTCCTGTAAAACAGTTGTGCATGCCTGTAGATAAAATTATGAACTCTAGTGAGTTTTCAGCTGTAAAGTGCTGGTCCGAATCGAGCAGTCATTTGGAGCACTGTATTTCTTAGAATAGCCAGCTAAGAATATCAGCCACCTCATGTGAACAGCGGGATTGTATCTTGGAAGTTTCCTAAATTGGAACTGTAGTACTACTGGTGGTCTGCTGTTTGGCTCTGTTTCAGGATGTATTGAAATTGCTGCCTTGTTTTGACTTCTCATGCATTATTTTAATGAAAATGTTTTTATTTTAGGGATTTATCAAAGATGTTCATGAGGACTCGCTCACAGTTGTGTTTGAAAACAAGTAAGTAGTTTATTAAAAAATAATCATTTGAGTATTGGGTTGTTATTTTGATTTTGTGGGTTTGGTGTTTTTTGTTTGTTTGTTTTGACATTTAGAGGGAGATTTCATTCAAGATACAGTTTTAGAAGTACAGGCTTCGTGTTCTCTTCATAGTCTCCAAGAACTACTTTCTTGAATTGCTGTATCAGAATTCAGCTTGTCAGTTACACAGTCTTACATTTTTTAGTATCTTTAGTGATGCCCATAGGTGTTAGAGCAAATTTAATTGAAATAAGAAGCAGCAGCAGAGGCCTGGTAATCGTGTACTAAAGCAGAAAAAGATAGAAAATACCAAAGTACTTCTATGAAATAAACAATTCTCTTTGCATCTAATCTGAGGAATACTGATCAGGGTTTTCAACCAGAGAAGTAGATAGAAGTATCTTGATGGTGATTGATTTTTCTTTTTAACTATTAAGAAAATAATTATATGTACGTATCCAATCTAAAGACCAAATTTCTTGTAGTAGAGGAGAGTGCAAATCTGTAAGCAGATCTGGAGAAAAAATGAAGACGGCTTCATAGATAATTCAATAGATGAACACAGCAGTGCTACTAAGGACTTTTAGTGGCAAGTCAAAGATAATCCATGGGATGGTAAAGTACAAATGTATACCTGTTGTTCAGCGTTCAGACTGATAACACCATGGATTTACCTGGGCTAATTTAAGGTATTCTGGGAACTACATTCTCTTTCTTGTTTCCTTTACAGTTGCTAGGTGGAGATCCTAAAAACGTGTCAGCTTTTGATGAAAAGATTGTTACTACCAACAGCACGAACTTGTAGATTAGCATTTGAGCCTTACTTCAAGAAAGGTTGCTGGGTAATAAAGGTAATGCTAGGAAGCATGCAAGTGGGTTTATAGACAGTATTTGGTGATCCTAAATATATAATCCTAGGGTATGTATGTGTGTACATCTGAGTACATGTATGTGTGTATGCGTATGTACAGGTGTTTAAAAATAAATCCTAGAGGCAGGGAGAAGAAGTAATCCTAGGGGTTTACCCTGTGAAGTCCAATCTTTCTTTATTCCTAACCTATGTTTTCTAGCCCTAGATTCTTTTATGAAGAATAGGTTGAAGATGAGACGGCAACCGTAAATTGTACTAACACTGATTGAGGTGGTTATGGAATGGTTATGGAAGTTGTTACTGTGTCCTAGGTTTTCATACCCCCACCCCTAAACGGTGGGGAGGGCAGGGAAACAAACTAAATAGACCAAAGTTGTGTCCTTCATCCTATCCATTGTCTGAGAAGTGACCAATCTTTAGTTTCGTATGCAACATCCGTATTACTTTTCTTTAAGGTAGAAGGCTCGTTGCCTGCAAAGCATATACTTACATGTCAGAGACCAAGTAAGCTGAAGGAAGTGCCTCTGGTTCACAGCAGGGGTCTAATTGCTCGCGAACACATTTCTAGTGTTTAAGCATCCACATGTTTTACTCAAAGTGTGGCAGCAGCAGCCATGTTCCAAAAAGGATGGGATACAACATATGTCAAGTGTTTTGTTGACCAAAAGTAGGTCTTACCAGGAAGTGTGTAGCCAGTTCTTGTCAAATTGTTATGTAATGTAAATCTGATAAATTATTAACCCTTTTTACTGACTTAAATTGTTAAGGGCTTTAGTAGAACCAAAGCTGGCAAGTGTCCTGTCCTGACTGCATCATTCTGTTGTGATAGCAACCAGCTGAAAGGCGGTCTAAATTACCAGTTTGGGTTTTTTTTGCTATTAGCCAGTTTCTGTTTACAGCTAAGATTCCTAAAGTTGATGTACTTGCACAGATTGCTAATGATGATTTTGTGGCCATAGCAATAATTAATTTCTGGGCAGATACCCTTGGTTCTTTCAAGAGACAAGTTTGGGAGGTTAGGAGGTGGAAAATGAAGGAAACTTCAGGAACTGGAAATCTTTATTGATGTATAAGACAGAAAATTATATCTTGAGCTGCGATTTCATATAGGCCGATTCGATTGGACCCATATTGAAAGACTTCTCTGCTGTAAGAAGTAAGCACCTCCCTTTTTTTAATTTCTACCAGATATTTGGGATAATCCTGACTATCAGATGTCAGTTCTTGCAGATCCTCTCAGTAGGTAATTTGTGGCCAGTCAACAAGTCGTTTCTTAAAACATCTTCTTGCATTTCAGCAGTGAAATGTGCCAGTTTTGGACTTTTTCCCATCAAAACTTTGACTCATATTCTGAAAATGGAGCCTTCTGTGCACTACTTCACTGTTTTATAAAAAAATACCAAAGCACCTTGCAGCTGATAGGGGTACGTCTTTATTGTCCCATCTGCTTTTAGTGGATGGAGATCCTTTAGATGACTAGAGATGGAACCAAAATTAGCCTACTGTGACTTCAAGTGGATTTTATTGAAGGTAAGAGGTCCCTTCAATAAGAGCATCTCATGGGTAGCTGTAACTTTCTGTAAGCTCCAGTTTGGTAGATTTTTTAACTACAAGGCACAATTGAAAATCTCAAGAGAACTTTAAGCTGCTCATTTGAGTTTACAGCTTTTTGATCCTGTTGTTCAGTTGTGATTATTATGCTCATACTGGTTCTAAACTGGATTTTTATATACCCTGTAATTGAGGGAATGTCTTTTGTCTTACTATTTGCCTTTGCATCTGTGAGAGTAATAGCTTCACAATGGCTGGGAGGGGAGCGGAAACCCAAACCCTGAGTTTAATGACCATTATGGGTCACTCAGGACAACTGAATTGCAAGTGATTTTTTTGCCAGCCCCTCCACAATTTCTCAGAAATAGAATGACATTTAAATAACGTTTTGTGGCAAAAGTACCTTCCAACTGAACAGAAGTTACCTTATGACTAGAAGAAAAATGTAGATAATGATGGCTAGAGCAAAACGATATGGATATCTCACATCTTTATTGAGGTACTTGAGCCTAAGCTGTCTTTTGCAAAATCTGTGAACATGTCCATCTTGTAGAGAGTTGCAGAAATGCCCTGTGCTCTTAGTGCTGAGACTTGGACTACCTTGAACTGCTCTGGCTGCTTGCATTAGAAGTAATCAAAAGAAGTTCGTTCTGGATCCTGTCTGTACCTGATATGAACAGATGGGCGAAATGATGGATATTGGAGTGCTTTGAACAGATTTCCTGTCAAAGTCCCTGAGGTATTCTAAGTTACTGAGTTTTTTGAGGGATGTTTTTTCTCTTGCTTTTATTTCAACTGTATTCAGCTGTGTTTGTGACTAAAAAAGGGAGAATGATGATGATGTTCTGTGATATACACAGAGTAGAAGGGAAAGGAATTTCAGGAGATCAGAGGATGTGAATTGTACCAGTAGTCTTTGTAAAATGCACCTAAGATAGACATGTCTACAAGTAGGATGTTTTCAGCTATGGTAAACCAAGTAGCCTTTCTGTACGAGAAGGTAAAATTCTAGTTTTGTATGCCTAGTAATAATTGGTACTGATAAGCAGATGCAAACGCACTTTACGAACAGAATCTGTCTCCCAGACACTTAATGGGGAGAGTTAACAAGAATGTAGGTAGAAATGCAAAGTTCTGTTAATGATCAGAGTCAGATTTTCCTGGAATACTTAAAATGTCGATGATAAGTCCTTGAAATGTCAAGTATGAGGTGAAGAAATGGCTGAACCCCACAGTGGACTGCAAAGAGAAGCTTACAGCTGTATAAAGACTTTATGACTTGGAACAGTAGAAGTGTAATTACATCATCTAACTGTGATTTTATGATAGCCATTTAGTGAGCTCAGTCAAGTCAAATTTTTAAATTAATTGAGAACTTTTGTCATTAAATATCTTCCTAGATATTATTTTTATCTTGACAGGGTATTTTTTATTCCTTTACTTATAAGGTTTGCTTTCTAGCAATGAAGAAACAGACTTGACAATATGGAAACAGTGAGTTTTAACAAAACTCAGAACCTAAAAATAAAACCAAGAAAACAGGAAGGTTCTAGAAATAATGTGCAATGTTTTTTCAACTTTCAGTTGGCAGCCAGAGCGCCAGGTACCCTTTAATGAAGTCAGATTACCACCACCCCCTGATATTAAGAAAGAAATTGGTGAAGGAGATGAAGTGGAGGTGAGTTTATCCTAATGAACTGGCCTGACACATAACAGATTGTCCATGAAGGCAGTGATGAGGATTGTAAGTACTTTAGCAAAGTGAAAATGTAAAATGGAGCATGTGTCTGGTAATGGATTTATGAGGCTTTCAGTGAAACTGTGACACTTCACATTTTTCACAGAATTAGCAATGGAACTTTCTTGGAATTAAAACTTCGTATTACTGAGAATATTGCAGAATCAAAACCAAAACTAGATAATTTTAATATTTCATCTGGAATGTAACTCTTGAAAATGTTTTCATGTGAAGATACCATAAAGTTCTTGGAATAACGAGCTCTAACCCAGGTGGAATATTTGGTACAATCTGTTAGGAAATTGTGTGAATTATACTACTTTACTGAGAAACAGTGTGAATTACAAATGATGTATTAAACCAGGAAATTGAAAGGTACTTGTCCTGTTCCCAGCTCATTGTAGCATCTTTAGTAGTTAGTTTAACTTCTGCTTTTCACTTTACATGTGTTAAAATCCAAGTAATGATTTTTCTTTAGGGGACTATTACAGTTTTAGGCTAGTAATATAAGAAACAGTCTTGTTTCCTCTGATTTTCTTTGAAATACCTGCTGTTTGTTGCCTTTTTTAGAGGTTTAAATGTAAGGAATTATTTTCTTACTCTTTGCTGTTGCAAAATCTCTTGATTAGTTTGCATGCAAATGACTGGCTTGCCAGAGTGTATGAATAGTAAGTGAAACTCGCAGAAGATGTAGAAAATGGAAGTTTCAAAAGTCATCTGTTCTGTAGCTGATCTTGCGTTAACTTGATAGTGTTTGTTAAATGTGGAATATGTAGTCATATTATGACTTGGTTCATTTCAGTAGTCCCAGGTACAGCAAATAAGCCAAGGACAAAACAAAAAAAAAATCTTAGTTGTGGAGTGACTTCTATGTGTAAACTTTCAGTGTGAAGACAGTGTTTGAATTTAGTGAGGAATTACCCCTGAATAATCGTTGAGCCAGAATTTTATCTTCCTTTAGAAATTTCTATTGAGTTATCAGTAATGTGTGCAAAGGAAGTCTCTTCGCAGTCCTTGGAGTGCAGAATAATAAAAATCTGCACAAGAGGCTTGTGCCTGGATAATTTATACAAAAATTACTTACGTGTGGTATCCTGTTCCAGTTTAATTAAAGTTAGAAAAATTGAGATGTTCTTTCTCCATAACAGTTGCAGGCAAGTGCTTTCAATGTTTCTTACTGCTTCCATCTTCAGGTTTATTCTAGAGCAAATGACCAAGAACCTTGTGGCTGGTGGCTGGCAAAAGTTCGAATGATGAAAGGAGAGGTAAACTGTTTTAAAACCTACTGATTTCATGTTCCTGTGTGATGGAAGAAACTAAAAAAAGTACTACCAATACAAAAACATGACAAAACAGACTTAAAAGTTGACATGACTTTGGAATGACCCATACTGCATTACACGGCTGAGGGTTGTGTCTTAACAGCTGAGCAGGTCACTTCATTATTAGTAGTTTAATACTTGGAGGACTCTGTGTGTGTGTGTGTTAAGAACAGGACTTCACAAACCTACTGTGTAACTTTAACTTGATGATAAAAATTATGCAGTACGTTTCACCTGTGGCTAAAGTCAGTGTAAATTAAAGATGCTGTAGCTATCTATGTTTGTTGCTGTGGGTTCTATTTTTGGATATGTATTTCTGGCAAGTGTAGTGGAAAGACATTGATTGATTTGCTTTTACATATGTCAAGTTTGTATTTTACTATTGACTGTTAAGAGTTGCACTTGCAAGTAACTTGTAGATTCAGACATTTTAATGTATAGAGCTATGGCAGTGTCTGATGCAGGCTCACTAAAGCTTTGTTTTGTGAAATGACAGGAAGATAATTTAATTTCATGTTAGCAAGGGTCCTGTGTTGATGCTTCTACTATATTAGATTCCTAAAACCAAAGGAAATGGGGATTAGAAAACCAAAAAGTCTCATTTCTGATATTGTTTAAAAACTGTCAGACAGATGATGCCTAAGCTAAACTTAAAGTTTGAAATTGGAAAACAGCGTGTGGTAAAGTATGTCATAACCATAGTGATTTGCTTTTCCCGGATGCTTCAGTAAGTCATGTCTGTTGGCAAAAACAGCTACCAGTCTTGAAGGAGGAAGAGGAGAAAGTACTGCTGCGCTCCTAAATTGCGCACAGGTGGAAGGGAGGATTGGAGAGGAAGCTGCAACCCTAACACAAAGCCAGGCTTTCAGGATACTGTGCTCACAAACTTCTTTTTACTTACATGTGTTGGGCGGAAGTGTAGGATTAGATTATCGGTAGCTGTTATATCTTCTTAGTTCTCTTGCCTTCTGGAATGTGGGATAGTCTGTATCAAAAAGATTGAATTTTTCTTTTCCTTTTGATCTTATGTAATTCACAGGTAGTTTGCCCTTTGAATCAGTGGATTTGCCTTTGTTGTGTTTATTTTTTTAACTGTTGGAGAGCAGATGTTTCTGTGAAGAACGAGTTATGTTTGCTTCTCTATTAGGTACTTTTTAGACATTAGGTATTTTTTTAGCGTTTTAGAGCTTCAGTAAACAATTTGAATTTTGGAACTTGAACTGGACTGAAGTAGCTGTTTAAAGGGGGATGGGCATGAGAAAAATCAATCCAAGATGCTTTTGGGGGGCGAGTAAAATTATGCTGATATGGTGTCCTGACTTCACTGAGATGTCAGATGGGTACTGAAATATGTCCAGGCTTGTTTTTGTAGGGTTGTAGCTTTATATTAACTCAAATTTGTGTTTTAGTCTATATATATTCATGTTTTGTAATTTCTTGGTGATGCTGGTAATGTTACAATGTCTTTGGTGTTCCTTACTGAAGTTACCATTTAAGAAAAATTCTTTCACAGTTTTATGTTATTGAATATGCTGCTTGTGATGCCACTTACAATGAAATTGTCACTTATGAACGACTCCGACCTGTGAATCAAAATAAAACTGTCAAGAAGAACACCTTTTTCAAGTGCACAGTGGATGTTCCTGAAGATCTGAGAGATGCGTGAGTAGCTTTACATACCTTAAGGCATTTACTCTATTTGAAGGGGGGGGAAAAACCTCTTGACTTCTATTTTTGAGGCCAGTTTACGGGTCCACAAAGAGCGTTAAGAGTGTCTATGGCTGCAGTAGCTGTTTTAGAAACTAATGACTGGGATCTGGGCTGAGCCTTTGGAGTGAGGATAAAAAACGAGTTCTGAGATGGGAGGTTCAGTCTTGCTTTAGATTTGTGCAGGTGAAGCACTCACAGGGAACCTCTGGTACTGAAACTTGCCTCGTACCAGTGATGACATGCAGTCCGTGGAGAAGTTAGCTCTGGAACCATGTTAAGGAGAATGGGAATTTCCCAGTTTCTGAACAGCCTTTGCTATAAACAGCTCTGAAGGATTCTTGGTTCTGATCATGATATTACATGTTGTGTTTTACTGCTTGTGGAAATGATAAATTGTTTTGTCTCCTTAGGTGTGCTAATGAAAATGCACATAAAGATTTCAAAAAAGCTGTGGGAGCATGTCGTATATTTTATCATGCTGAAACTGCTCAACTAATAATACTAGTAAGTAATTCTTTATGTAAATATTGCATGAATTTTCAGTATGTTATTTATGGAAAATGTATAGCCAGCTGTGTATTTGAATGGAAAATGGTTTAACTTGTCAAGCTATGTAAATTGTGAGAGATTTAATGTGAGTAGATATCTTAAATTTAATCTTTGGGAGTATGCATTTTGGAGGGGTACAAGAACTGCACTGCATAGAGCCAAAATTTAGGAGCAGCTTTCAGTCTCATTGTTTTTATGATTTTTGTCATCCACAACTGAATGCCAACTCTAGCTCAGTCTGCTCTGGAGCAGTAGATTTCCCCCCTACTGTATGAACACCCTGCAGTTTGGCTTACCGCTGGGTTTCCATGTGAGGAACTGTACCAGTTCAGCATAGCTCACTTAGATTCTTTTGTATTCGTTTTCTCTTGTTACATAGACTTTTTCCAGCATTAGTTTCTCTTCAGGTCTGCTTACTTAATATTATGCGTTTGAACCTCAGTGTCCGAAGTTGTTTTCCTTGCTTGTTTCTTTAGCACTGCCATTCAGACAGTGAGTGAAATGTATGTATGTATATGGTAAAACGATATTTGTCTGGGAACATCTGGGGAAAGAGTTGCTGTGTCTATCCAGCACCAAAATCTTTAATATAAAATATGCTGTGAGTGAGAACAGAAAATGGTTGTTTGCAGAGGCAGTGCTGAATTTCTTGTGCTTTGTTTTGAGGAAGAATATTGTCCATGTAAGTACTGGAAATGTAGATTGTGTTTATGATTTTAGTTTAAATAGGTCACTGATTTATCCTTGAAAGGTGGATTTGCTTAAAAAATGAAACTTGCTGTTCCTTCTCTTTTGCAGTCTGCCAGTGAAGCAACAGTGAAGAGAGTGAATATACTGAGTGACATGCATTTGCGCAGCATTCGTACCAAACTTATGCTTATGTCAAGAAATGAAGAAGCTACAAAACACTTAGAAGTAAGCCATAGCTTGTAATTCTTGTTGCTTGAAACTGAGCAAGTCACTGTACTTTGTATTGAGTGCATGTGAGTGGGTGAGTCTTACTTTGTTTTCCCTGCAGTGCACAAAACAGCTTGCTGCAGCATTTCATGAGGAATTTGTGGTGAGAGAAGATTTGATGGGACTTGCTATAGGAACACATGGCAGTAACATACAACAAGCCAGAAAGGTTCCAGGAGTTACTGCCATTGAACTTGAGGAGGATACTGGTACTTTCAGGATCTATGGAGAGGTAAGGAGGAATCTTTGTATAAGCTGATGAGCATTTTGATGTGTACCTGCTTTAAGATTTGGAAATAACTAAGTAGTTGGCTGAGTGTCTATGTGTATGTTTGTGTTATGGCAGCTTGTATTACATTTGTTTGAAACAGAAGACATTATGGTAGTGACGTCCATAAGATGTGTTCTGTTCTAATCTACCCATGTGCTGATGCACAAATTCTATACCTGTGCTGTACATTGTGGTCAACCCAAGAGAATTTTTGTTTGCTGTCCTTTTACTTGATCAGAAATGTATTTTTTTTCCTTTCAGACTGAATATGCTGTTCTTGTTGTCTCTCTTCTTCCACCTTTTCTAGTTCACTTGTGTCTTGCTTTATGGTTTCTGCTTATCTGACCTTGCCAAATATGTTAAAGCATTTATCTGCTACTTCTGACCCTTTTATTTTGGCAGTTAGCTTTGGCAAAATAATGCTGTTTGCTTGAAGTCAGTTCCATTTGTGTGACTCTTAACTGATTTGCTTTAAATCTCACAAGTATGTGAAACATAGCTGGTGTTTTGGTTCAAAAGAGTGATCTGCTCAGGAGGCAGAGGAGTAATGACAGAAACGCCATTGTCACCAGGGCCCTGTCAGAAGGTATCTTGAGAACTTTTATCGTGTATTACCAATTCTACAGGTGCCTGAGTCTCTGGTGTTAACATTTCTAGAAATCCTTGGGTGTCTGCTGTTTCAGGAACCTGTGGTCTTGACATGCCTGTTGGGAGCAGAACCTCTTTGTGCTCCAAGAGTCAGATGAAGTTGATTTTGCTGAGGGGAGGACAAATTTTGGTATCTCTGAAGTTCTGTGTCCTTTACCTTAAACACTTACAGAATATCAGGGTGACAACAGATCTTTCTTTGACCTTGTACTACCAGGAAATCACATCTCGCGGTTCATGAAGAATGAGATTATTTTAAATGCAGTAGAATGTCTAGTATATTCCAGTTTCGATCTCTTTACTGTGAGTTATGTGATGCTGAAACTTGTGGAAAGGTTATGACTGTCACCAGCCTCTTACAGTTGTGCACAGCAATGATTATAAATACCAGATGCCTCCTAAATAAAAACGCCTTTAGACAGACACATCCAGCCTTGCCTTTCCTAGATGTGATAGCTGCTTCTAAAAAAGCCAGGCAACCTAAATATTCCATGTGACAAGGATTTTATTATCTAGGTATACTTGTCTACTTTTTTGCCTCTTTTCAGCTGAAGCTGGCAAGCAGCCAGACTCTGACGACTGAACGCATGGGCAGACAGTTTTAGGCTTAGAGATGTCTGGGTGTAGTGATCCAGTGACCTTGACATTGTAGTCACGGTCTGATGCTCTCCTGTAGCTAATGTTTTGTGTACACATAAAAGTTCAGTGTTCTTTGAGAGAAGGAATAGGAGTATGAATTGTAAAGAATATTGAAAAACTATATGATTAGATAGAAGGTAAACTGTATGGGATGCTGTTCATGCTCTTTCCTGGCCTAGTGAAGACCCATTTTGATTCCAAAAACCTTCCCCTTCTGCCTGAACTGCTGCTTGCAATACCTGTTACAGAGACTGTGAACTTCAGAGCTTGGACAGTGAGTGACCATCCCTACTTCTGAAATCTTGTGCTTCCCCAGAGAGGGAGAGCCTTATGACAAACCTGCATTACTGACAAAATGGAAGCGCATTAAATTCTTGTGCAATTCTTAACCTTGAACCTCTTATACCGTTTTTTTTTAAGATACGAAACTGTATGGTAACTGTTCCTTTGGATGGAAGGATAGCAAAATCCTATCTGTCCTGGCTTTTTAAGGAGACTGTTAATATTTTGTTTTCCATTTGTGAAAACAAGAAAACTCATTTTCCCCTTGGAGCTTTCATGATTTCAGTTCCATTTACACTAGGAGAGTTCCATGCCTTTTATTTCATTTCTTGAAAAAAGACTTGTATCACAACGGAAAAAGCATTATTCCCTGCAGTGATTTAGGAGGACTTTGTCTTTCTACATAGGATAAGTCTTGTAGATGGTTCTCAGATATAGTTTAGTTTTTTCTGTTGTGGAAGATCGAAAAGAGCCATCAGGACTTTTGAGAGGCTTTTGAAACCTCAAACTGGTGTGAGACACCTGAGGCAAATCAACCATTTGTAATAGGAGTGCACTCCACCAGTGTGTAGCCACTATGTCTGCATTAGTGTTGTGTTACAAAACCCTTTCCCTAAAATCTCCAGCCATGCAGTTGTTGACACTTTCATATAGAAACCTTCAGCTGCAAACATGTAATGCTGAGTTTGGGATAATACCTGGCATTTAATCTTTCTGTTAAAAAACTCTTTAGCTAACCTGGACATGTCTTGATTGTAAAATGTAACCAGAGCTTGAATGGATATGCAGACTGTCACTCCAAGATAGAAAGGTAGTAACTAGAATTCTTCAAGGTCTTTAATCCATGTGCACACTGATTTTTAGAGGGAGAGAAATTATTTTCTGAGCTACTTATTGTGAGAAACTGAGAGTGCATTGTCCAAATCAGTGTTAACATGCTATCCTGTTGCAGTGTGAGGCAAGTCATACAGGTTGTACCTGCACAAAAATTCTAAGTCCTTGTGGCAAAGTGTAGATGGGCCTGTGGATGTACTGGAGAACCACGTTTACTGGCAGTGGTTTATTTTCTCATCCTGGCTGTGCTTCTGTAAAAACAAGACACCATTCCTTCATCTCTGTTTGGGAAAGAATTCATAAACATGCTTCTGAGGCAGGACATTGTGAAGTATTTAGTTAATTTTGTCATATTTGTAGAGTTCATTTAAGGTGAAAAATTGCTAATGTGTGTTGAAGCATGTATCACTTCAACAGTGTTTTGAGTATGCAGTGTAGCCTCTGCTCCCTGTGACTTCCTCTTTGGTGGTTTTCTGTGCTTTATTGCTTGTTTCCTTATCTTGAAATCCATGTTTCTTGTGCTGTCATTTTAACGTCTGCCAGAAGAAGAGGTTTATAAATTTTCTGTTCTAGGACATGTTCTGTTAATGTGACTGAAATATGCAGGAGCTGGTGGTACTCTTATTTTGTGTGTTGCCTAAACAGTGACAGATGATAGGGCTGGGGCAGTAGTGTAAAATGGAAGCTGTGCTCAAAAGCTGTCATTACTGACCAGGTGCTGGTATTTGTTCCTTAATTCTGCACTTTTGTTGTTGCTAATTTGAAGTTTTGTTTCTTGTTTCAGCATCTGTATAGCGTCAGTTAACTGTCAGTTAATTTCAGTCATGTAATAATGAAGCCATAAGAGAGCATTTATAGGAGTCCTCCCTACTAACCAACGACAATGTCGTGTCTTGGACAACACTGTAGATGAACTGTGGCCAGCAGCTAGCATTCTGGAAGGAAGAGTGTCTTAGTTGTGATATCACTTGCAGTGTAGAGGTGATGCGATGATTCCTTAGCTCAGTACACCATCTTAGCGATGACTGCAGATTTCAGGTTGCACTGGTGTGATTTGCCCACAGTTGCAGGTGAGAGTTTGTCTGAAGTTGCTTGTGGTTCAGGCTTAGTTCCTTGTCAAGCATTAGACAGGAGAGAAACGGAAGTAAATTTTTTTGTAGAGAAAATGGAAAACATCCTACCTTTAGCCGGTTCTAATCAGGCTTGGTCTGCTGCTCCTGTACGCTCTGATACCTTCCTGCAGTATTGTGGCTCCTTGGAATCCCTGGTTTGCCTGACTGCTCTTGTAGAGTACAGGAGCATTTCTGGGAGCAAGTCCCATTCCTGAAGATCCCTATGGGTTATGTCGTGTGCAAGCATTGTGTGCACACACACCTAGAGGAGTAGCTACTTCTGTAATTTTGGCAGCGTTTATTCACTGTGGATTCACATGTGAGGACCAAGTAGCAGTGCATGGTATGAAGACTTGCATGCAAAATGGGTCTGTCTGTTACAGCAAAGGTTCTGTGACGGATTTTGTTGTTTGCTTTCCATCCTCTTGACTATTGAGTTAGAGAAGAGAAGCTTCACAGCAGAGACAAATTTTAACATCTGTTTTATTTAGGCTATTCTGAAAAATCAGTACACCTTTCTTATGGAAAAGGTGGTAAAGACCCTCACTGCTTACAATGAGCCTATAAAGTTCTGTGGAGATATTGCCCTTCAGTCTGGGAAATGTCTTATCTTACTCAGGTGACATAATCTTTAGGTACTGTCAAGAGGCAAATGGATCTAAAAATAATTTTCTCCTTCCCTGTTTTTCCACGTGTTCCTCTGGGAAATGTTAATAGTGTTTTACACTTTAATCAATGGTAGTATAGTTTCTGTTGAGGAAAATCGGATACTTCCAAAGTAGTTTGAGGGAAATGCAGAGGTTAAGCTATAGCTTTATGGCTTGCCCCTCTAATTGTAGCTATTTAGCTACTCATTGAATGTGATGTCAGGTGAAATGAGATGTAGGATCCTAAGTTTCTTTGAAGATCATATTCTTGTAAATTGAAGTTTCTATGAATGTTTTTTCTCAGTTACTGAGATTCTACCAAATCTGCTTCAGGATATAGCTGTAAGATACTTTGTCTGGGGTTTACTTGTGGTAAGGTGCAGATAGTATTTTAAAATGTCTCAAAATAGCATGGAAAACATTGGTTTATTGATTACTTATGCTTTGCTATTGAATTATGTTTCTGGGCATTTTACCCAATTGTTGCTTTAACATTTAGGTTTAACATTTAGACTAATCTTACCTCTTTTCTTGTATTTTTGAAAATAATTTTGATGTTTGGAAGCTTGCAGCTGTTGCTACAAGGTTTTATTTTTGACATGTTACTTTCACAAATAACACCGCCTCCCTTTTTTTTAATTCCTTTCCAGACTGCTGATGCAGTAAAAAAGGCTAGAAGTTACTTGGAATTTGTGGAGGATTTTATTCAAGTTCCCAGAAATCTTGTTGGTATGTAATACTGCTAAAACTTGGGAAAAGGGAGCCTAATCAGCATGACTCTGCAAAGGAGATTTAGATGCCAGTACAATATTCAGTTTCTCCATTTAAGTAGAAAGTGATTAATCTTTTAAAACTTTATGTATCAGGGAATTATGTAGAAATTACATGTATTATTATTAAATAGTACTTTGTCAGGATTTTAACATTTCAAATGGTTTGATTAGACTTGTACTGTCTTCCTTAATGGTAATAGTAAAAGTTCAGATTCTAGTAAAAGTACCTAAATTGACTACTTGAAAGTGCTGAAATGAGATTCCAGAGTGTGATGTGGAAGTACTACCGTTGGGTTGCAAGAATGACATGACAATTCTCATGTTATTGCTTCCTCCTGGGTTCAGATTTGTTAGGCATGGTGGTTGGGTGATGACAGGGTGCTGTCACAAACAGGCAGCGCTTGTCAGTCTCATCGTCCATCTAGAAATGGGCATTTTCTATGTTTCTGTTTTATGAAAATGCAGGTTCCCAAAATTTGTGTATTCATATTATGGTAGTTTCTGTATCTTAATCTACCTGAAGGTGGGGCTAATCTTTGCTCTCCTGCAAGAGACAAACTTGTCTTTCCCTATTCCAGTCTTCAAGGGTACTTTTTTCAGTTCTCTTGTTCTCTTGTTACCTGCTTCTTGTGCTCTGAGTCTGACAGCTTCCTGCTCTACATTACCAGCTCACAGGCAATGCAAGTATGAAGGGACTGTTAAGAGTGCAGTGTCGTACCTTATTCAACAGTGGTTGGGGTTATCCAAAGCAGAAATTAGCAGCTGTGCTATAGCCTCCTATGGTTTTGGGTTTAGAGCTTGCATAATATAGACTACGTAATTTAAATAATTTACATGCAAACTCCTAAAAATTAAGATTTTTCAAGGTTTTATAACTTAAAGCAAGTTAAGGTGTAGTGTTTCCTTGTTTTTTATTTAATAGGACCTTCGCATATTACGTACCTGATGCAAAGTAATGATTCTCTTAGCTACCAAATTTTAAAGCTTGTTTTAACGTTCAGCAAGTGAATTGTTAGTTTGTACACAAGCATATTCTTTTCTGCAATCTCATTGAGCAAACCTAGTGGGACCACGGAACTTCACTAAATCTAGTGTTTCACAATTCTAACTGATGTGCAAATGCCTACATAGGAACCGTCACACTAGTCGTAGCAATGCATTTAACTGAAAATTTGTTAATTACAAATAAATCTACAACCAAGGCAGACACCTTGTCTGTATCATCTGTGGTCATATGCATACGCAGACATTTAGCTACACTTTATGAAGACACCCAAGCTGAAAGAAATATAGTGATTATTAATGACTGAAGTTGAAAGATACCACACTATTCCCAGTGTTTCTTTTTGTACTGAGAAAGAAGAGTGCCATCTGCTGAACTGCCAGCGTCAGCCACTGAAGCTCCTTGGGATTCAGGGCTTTTTCCCAAATACTGGCTAACCATTACCCGTTTAAGTTATGTAATGCTAGAGAGGGTGTGGTTTGTTTTAGTAGTAGTAACAGGATCACTGTGCACAATGAAATTGTAGGCATACAGAATGATGAGCTGTAGCATGTTTTTTTAAGACAAAAATATAACAAAAAAACATGCTGAGCTGTTGAACTCTTGAGGAAAGGAAACTTTGATTTGTGTCATGTTGACATCTGCTGTAATGAATGTTCTTTATGCAGTATTCCATCACGTGCTTTTGGCTGTTTCACCCTTTTCTCAGAGTTCTACCTTCCTTCACTCATTTAAACACAAAGGGTTTTAAGTGCCAGAAATATGTAGCTGAGATGGAGAAATGTTTCCACATAACTTTAGTGTATGGAAGAGCTAAAATCTTTTAGTAATGGAGCAAAGGAGACACTTTTTTGAGATCTAAATATACAAGCTATGAAGAACCTTTTGGTTTACATTGAATGGATGATCTCAAAATAAATATCTTTAAAGGTAATGTGGAAGTATGGGTAGTACTCATATTTGCTGTGAAGGCAGAAGAATAATTTTTCCAAAGCAATTATGTCAGTTTTACTTTTTTTTTAGTGGCTTCTCAACAATGGCATGTTGTATATGCCTGTCAAAATGTCAGGGAAGGTTGAGTGAGAGTACACATGGAGCCAGGGAGTCCAAATAATTTTAGTATATAAATTTAAAATAGGCATTTGCAAAACTTCTGTGCCATTTTACTTTAATCTGGTTCTATTTGAAACTTGTATGTAGTGGTGATCTTCATCAATACTTGTCATTCTATACATATATAGAGATTTTAGTTTTTGAAGCTTTCACCTTTCCTGGTACAGTTTGGGGTTTTCTTTGGGGTTTTTTTGTACCTCTGTGAAGTAGGAGAAATCTTTGAAACGAAGTAAATGTCAAAGGAAAGTCCAGTTGTTGTTAAATTTGTTAGAGGTAACTTGAAATATTAAGAAAACCATGGAAATACTGTGCAGATGGGTGCAAAATTAATCATTCTTACCCTCTGAAGGAAAAGTTATTGGAAAAAATGGAAAAGTGATTCAGGAGATTGTAGACAAGTCTGGAGTCGTCAGGGTGAGAATTGAAGGAGATAATGAAAATAAACTGCCCCGTGAAGATGTAAGTACTTCATTCTTTCTTCCTATGATTAGGTTCTTACTTTCAAAACCAGTCATGGAACATTTTAACAAAGAATATGTAGGAAAATATATGCAGAAATTGAGATTCTCTAAGACATAACTCAAAAGAGTTAAAAGTGCTTCCTTTACGGCATCAGAATGGGGTCACTGTTTCATCTCTGTGTCACTGTGCACTTTATAAATGCAGCCTTTGTGGCTTGTGCACCATTTTCTAGCTGCCCACCTGTAATGGTGGGGATGTCCCTGTTACAAAAAGAGCATCTGTGATTTGGGAGGTTTTCTAGGGTAGGTGCTTACGGATTCTTTATTGAAACCAGTTTTAGAACTTCTCTGTGGATATAGAAAGAGCAAGCTTTAAGTTATTTTCAGACTGGCATCTTGCAGCAAATTTTATATGAAACAGTTAAATTTTTTTGCTACTGAAGCAAGACTTTTTTTTTAATCTTCGTACTTCAGCAGCATAACTAATTTGGGATTGATAGTCTTAATACTGTTCACTTATTTTAAATCTATGAGAACGTAAGAGAAAATCTTGTAAAGGTGTTTCGTCATATAAAGTTTTAGTTAATCGCTGGATGCTATTGGTGAACTATGGATGCTTCCACTCACCTACTGTGCTAGCAATTTTGTTGCATGGTGGGGAATATAAGTACTGTGTGTTAAGTTACCCCAGCTGCCAGAATAGATTCTTGGGAAGACTGGATAGTCTTTAAGTTATTAACATATAAGCCCCTGTCCTGACCTCAATCTGAGATATTTCTAGTGCATTTTTTGCAGCCCAAAATCCAGTTATGATCATTGCTTGTTTAGTTCACTTTTGTAATGTAATTTTTTTAAAATAATTCAGACAGAAAGCATTGTTTTGATTATGACTTTCTTCCTGAAAATAAGATTTGGTGGTTTGTTTCTATAGGGAATGGTACCATTTGTATTTGTTGGTACTAAAGAAAGCATTGGAAATGTCCAAGTTCTTCTAGAATACCACATCGCGTATCTAAAGGTAAGAGTATTCCAGAAGATGGAATCTATAGAGGAAACTTTTGAGTTAGGTAACAGAATTTTTGAGCAACAACTTTGAGATTTGCATGTAGATCCTGTAGATAAGGATATAAGGTTTGGTGCCTTAAACACACCACTTGCCCATAGGGGTTTTGGAGACCTTTAAATAAGTTATCATGGTTACTTAGTCCTGTTGGTGTTGAAAGGATTAGACTGTAACAAACACTCTTTTACGTGGCATTTGAGAAGTAATTTTCTGTGTTATTGTTCATTGTTCTGAGGTTAATGCTCAGGTTAGGATGGAATTTCTAAAAGCAACGCGCTGGTACTATGTAAGACTAGAACATTTATTTGTTTACTCTAGTTGGCCTCGTATGGAGTTGTGATGTTAACAGAAATAACGAATGACTGTGTATTGGGTTACTTTGTCAGGTTGCCTTTTTTTAAATTTAACTTAAAACCTGTGGTGAAGTGTAGCAAAGAACGGTAATAGTTTAAAAAGTCTTTCAATGTGGTGATTTAAGAGACAGGTTTTGATTTCTTTCAAAACTCAAGATTGCAGAACTCAACTGTGAGTTCTGTTATTCACAGTCACCTTCAAGATTGTATTAGCTCTCCTACAGGAGTGCTAGCTTTTAAGATGAGTGGATGGATGATGGTATTTTGTGAGGGGAAAGAACACTTCTTTATCAGCATTTTTTTTTGTTTCCTTCTACTTAGGAGGTAGAACAACTAAGACTGGAAAGGCTCCAGATTGATGAACAATTGCGTCAGATTGGTATGGGTTTCAGACCTTCTTCCGCTAGAGTTCCTGAAAAAGAAAAGGGTTATACAACTGATGAGAGCACCCTCTCTTCAGTGCAAGGTTCCAGATCCTACAGCGGAAGAGGGAGAGGCCGCAGGGGACCCAATTACACATCTGGTTATGGTGAGTTTTCTTGAGCATCTGCTGAGCAAGTTCTCAGTTTAGTTCTGAATCCATAACGGTCTCTAGACTTTTGTGTGTTGAGCATAGTTGAATGGCAGTAGGGGTGAGAATTTAGAATTCTCGTTTTATTTTTTATGTAGCTCAAAACAGCTAAGTCTATTTACATTTTTGTTGGAGTTAAGTTTCGAATTTAAAAAATAAGCAAACCAGACTTTGGTAAGATCTTGTCCTTCAGCAATAGTAATTATATTATACAAAGCTGGGAAACAGAAAGAGCTACAAATACTGTTCAGGTGTTACAAGTCAAAACAAAAATCTGAAATTAGCGTTACCTGCTCTGATTGAGGAGGAGAAAAAACACTTGACTTTGATTGTGGCCAACTTAAGAACTTATTTTTGAAAAGTAAAGCACAGTAATTTAAAATAGAGACAGCACAGAATCTTGTTTGGGTTGTTTTTTTTCAGTTTGGTCAGGAACTAACTGGGTTTGTTTAAGACATAGTGAGATATTCTGATGTATTTTTAAATTAATTAGGAACTGTTGTTCAGTTCCCTAGAGTGGTGCATGTCCTCTTTCCATTCAGCAGCAGCTCCCCAAATGGAGACAGCCTGCATTTCAATGTAGAAGCATTTCACAAAAACTTAAGTGCTCCAGTAAATAGAAAAAAAAATCTGTTTATTCAATACAGTAAATTACTCTGGATCAGTGTAGCTCACTTCTGTTACAAAATCAGACAAGTTCTTGTTTTGGATTTTATAGTCTGCCACTGACTGTAGCTTCCAGGATCATGCCATGTTGGTCAGGTTGATTCTGCTGGTAATGCTAATGTTTATGACATCATTTTTTACTGTTTCCCAATGAATTGTTTGACCAAACTGTAATGAAGGTTGTTCAGTTTGTTTATAGACACAGACTTGCATTGGGAAAAGTTGTTATTTTTCCCTGCCCATCCCCGGCAGTGGCTAGAATTGCATGTTAGAACCATATGGGTCTAAACATCTTTCTTCCAGAATGGTCAAGAGGAAGAGTTCCTGCATGCTTAAAGTAAACTAATTACTCTGTGTTGAGTTTTTTAAGTAGTAAAAAGCTGTGTGGGTTTGGCTTGCTCGGAAACAGTGGGATATTACGGACGCTATTTAATACAAACAGTTAAATTTTTCAAGCAGCATTAGAACAGCCAGAAGGGGTTGCTTAGCAACAGCCATCAGCTATAAGGTGGCAAAGTTGTCCTTGGGAATTTCAGTGAAGTTGCCTAGAAACTGCAGCAAATGCCTGCAGTGCATACACAAAGAGAGGAAATGCTATTTAATCCTTGATTTATCCATGCACATACGTTACAGTTTTGGTAATCTTTGAGCCCTTATTTCTCATGATATTACAAACAAACTTAGGTTAAGAATCTTATAAATGGAGGTAACATATGCTTGTATAAAATACAGATAAAGCATATTTTTATACGTGAGTGTATATATAATTTAAAATTACATCTGCATTTATATACTTTTCCAAGTATATATAAATAAATAAATACTTAATTTTTATACATTTTTTACCTCTGCGTATAACAATACATATGTTATATGGAAGCTAGTTGGAAGAATTCTGTGAGAATCTGAAACCAGAATGTTTTAAATTTCATACTCCTTTCCAATCTTCTTTTCCTTCTTGTACAAGGTACAAACTCTGAGCTCTCTAATCCTTCTGAAACAGAATCTGAGAGAAAAGATGAACTTAGTGACTGGTCCTTGGCAGGAGAAGATGACAGAGAAAGCAGACATCAGCGTGACAATAGGCGACGTCCTGGAGGACGAGGACGTAGTATGTCTGGAGGTCGTGGGCGTGGTGGACCACGCGGTGGCAAGTCATCCATTAGCTCTGGTACTGTGCTTCAAATGTATCTTCAATTTAGTTTTTATTCCTGACAATTTTCTATATAACCTTAATATTGTAAAATACTCCATTTCTATGTTACAGTCTTAATACACTGGGATTTCAGTGGACTTGGTGTGACAGATTCTTGTCATATGATGTGCGAGAGGAACCAGTATGGAATTGTAAACACTGTAGTTCTGTGTGTTACACCTTTTCATAAGGTTGCTTTGTATTTTGAAACTTTAAAAGACAGATTTAATTCAGCCTGGAAATAAAATTATATGGAACTACAGTATCTTAGATGGAAACTCTCTTTCTGTTTAGTGCTTAAAGATCCGGACAGCAACCCTTACAGCTTGCTTGATAACACAGAGTCAGACCAGACTGTGGATACTGATGCTAGTGAATCTCACCACAGTAGTAACCGGCGCAGGAGGTCACGCCGGCGAAGGACTGATGAAGATGCTGTTCTTATGGATGGAATGACAGAGTCCGATACAGCTTCTGTTAATGAGAATGGTCTAGGTATGTAAATGGTCAGATGATAGTTGCAGCACAAGCTAAGAAAAAATGTGTTGTCCTTGTAAGTGTAGTGAAAAGCTTGTTCGTTTTTGTTAGTGATGAATCATTGTTCTGTTAAGGGTTGCTGTCAATTAAAAAGACTTCCTCCATGGCAAAGCCATGGAATCTCCTGTTTACTGGACTCCACTAGTATTTTCATGTGCCTCTACTGTAAAAACTGATGGAGACACCAAAGACTAACTTGTTTCCCATTAGTACTGCTGTTTTCATTGAAACAGTACTGCTGGGTCAGCATTTTAGTTTGTCCTTCATGACCTCAGTGAAGGAGAGACACTTCAGTAGCTGCTAATTTGTCTCTACCTAGCTTCTGCTTAAGGACTTCCCTCACTCAATTCTCTGGATACTCACTGAGGCAAGAATGTAATCTGTTCCTTAATAATGTAGAAAAATCCCTGCTCTTTCATGGGTTATGTGGCTAAAATTTGACATATGGTTACTTATTAAATAAATGAAATCTGAGGTCATTAAGCGTATGTCTAAATGTTTTAATGAGCCAAGAGCAAAAGAGTAAAATCTAGCGTTTGTGTTACTGTGTGTGCTTTCTGTATAAAGTTACGTTTTTCCTTCAGCCTGTCTTATTTAGCTTGTCTCTTTAACAGAAGCCATTTTAAATGCCCCATGCTGAAACTGCTGAAGAATTTATTTATTTATTTTATCATCAGAAATAGTTCATGGTAAATTTTGCAATTGCAGATGATAGTGACAAAAAACCCCAGCGACGCAATCGTAGCCGCAGGCGTCGCTTCAGGGGTCAGGCAGAAGATAGACAGCCAGGTAATTCGAGTGGAGCTGTGGGTAATCTCAGGTTAAAAGCATGAGAGAATGTTGTGTCTGCTGTTTTACATATAGCTGCATAATATAAAAAGGTTACTCAATAACTAATAAGACTACTAGATAAAGATGAAAGACATTTCTTCTACTAGAAGAACTGAAAGTTCTTAATCTGCCTAATGAAACTAATTTGTAATGTCTAACTTTTTGCTTGGACATGAGTTATGCTTCTGATCCAGTTCCCACTGCAGTCAGCCAAACTGCTGGTGACTTCAGTGGTCCAGGATCAAGGCAAACATGAAGGTTTATGATCCGCACTCACTTGCATCTGTGCACTTGCACTGAATGTGACACAACCTTTTCAGCACGGGCTGAGAAGCCAAGAGTTGGGGTGGCAGGGATGCGGGTGCCCTGGCAGAGCACTGTGAGGGAGCTCACGTGGCATCTGCCAGTCCCGTGCCTGTATCAAACTGCTGCTGTCAGTCCTCGGCTTTTGCGAATATTTGCAAGTCATCTACAAATTGAGGGTGGGAAGGAGGAGGAATTTAAATGAAATTGCATGTTTCCAATTATTTGTTGTTGTGGCTTGTTGCACTTCTTCTGTGTGTACTAACACTCGAAATGTTAAAGGTGAACTAGCTCGTGTTCAATATAAGGCCCTACTTAGAAAATGCTTGTACATACATGGCGAAAAGTAGGAACAGAACGTCTTCTAGATTGATAGGTTCAAAATGTCACCCCTGCCTGCCTTCCTTGGATCTGTTGTGCTCATACAGAATTTGATTAAGATGAAAAAAGTTGTTGTGTTGCACAAATTAAAACTTGGGGGCAGAAGAGCCCCACCCCACTCCCCTAAAAAAAAAAAACAAACCCAAAGTGACCCATTACTTCTTAACATTCTAGTTTTGTAACAGAGATACGAGTTTATAAAGGGGCAGAAAAAGTAAAAGTGGATTTCAGCTTCTAAGAAACTGATTTCAGCCAGCAAAATAGAGATGTTAGTCGTTTCTACAAAAGCCATGGTATTTCTCTTTTAAATCTAACTATTCTAAGAACAAAACAAAATTTCCCAAACAAGATTTATCAGTTTTTTTTCCTGGTGATGTCTTTGTTCTAGATACCATTTTCAGTTTGCATAATAAATATTTTTCAGTACACAAGAGCATTGGTAGTTACGTTATACCGTCTTTGTAGAAAATGCTTTAATAATTTAATCTCTTCACAAATAATAGCAAATGAATTTAAGACAGAAAGAACTCCTTCCCTCAAATGCTAAACAATGTACTTCAGTCATTTAGTTGTTTGATTTACATTGTTCTGCATTTTGGGTTCCTCCTACATACATCCATATTGAGCATTGGTGTCTTACACTGTGTGCATAAAACATGCTCCATCCTTACATTAGAGGAGTTCGGTACAGCACTTCATTTTAAAGAAGTAATTCTCCATGTGCAGAAACTCACTCGGCCTTGACAACTGTGCGAGGACCCAGTTGTAAGAAGTCTAGTTACTGTAACAGAAATTCATGTGTGGTTTCATGTAGTCATTCCTAAATCCAGAAAAACAGTTCACCTGAATACATGATATACTAAATGTAATTGACTCTACTGTTCAGTAGATAATGCTTGCCAACTCTAATGTGCTTTAGCTCATCAAAGATACAAGCATCATTTAAATTTGTAGTACTATGTATTCTAAAGATAGAATTGACTCTCAATTGCTGTGGTTACAAGAGGGGCAGAATAAGACAAAGCCATGTTGAAAGGACGTGTGCTGAGGTGGTAAGAAGAGGTCAGAAAACTGGCCAACATCCAGCAAGTGTAGCCGTAAGAGTGCAAACATGGCTGTGCAGTCTTTGAGCACGGGCTCGCTCATGGAGAGCCGCTTCAAGTGTCTGTACACACGCCGTAATTAATCCACCCACCCATAAGCCAGAGTTAACTATGTGGATTGCATTCTGAATACCAGGAGGAGGGAAAGTTCTCTTGCCAATTGCTTCATGAAGTAACAAAGATTTGAATGCTTCTCTGTCGTAAGTGATACCGTACTCTGAACCTCCCCCAGTTCTTTTAATATTTTACCTCCATTTTGTTACTGTGAAATTCTTCACTGCTTAAGATAGCAGAACCTCAGTGACTAAACTACAGACTGCATTTAAGAGCCTGCAGTCTGATCTGTTCAAGCCCATTATAGAAAGCCCTTATTTCCCCCTAAAATTTACAGTTGGACCAATACTATTTTCTTAAGTTTAAGATTCCACCTTCAGATTATCATGTTACCACCAGTTTTAGTGGATTGTATAACAGAAACAAATTGATCCTTGCTATGTAGTTGGTATCTGTAAGTGAAAGGCCTTTTCTAGGTGTCTCCAAGTTATAGCATAGATTGTACAGAAAAGTCACATGAAACGTAATGCTAAGTTAGAATTCTGATGTGAGCATCACTCCAATTTTTTTCGTTGAACAGTAACAGTAGCCGATTATATATCACGAGCTGAATCACAAAGTAGACAGAGAAACCCTCCAAAGGAGTCACTAGCCAAAACCAAGAAAGAAACGGTAAGGTTTTTTTTTTTTATGCATGTTTCCTTTTTTCCCCTCTTTTCTTGCAGCAAAACTGTTAAGGAATTCTTCATTTAGATCACTCTCATTTGACTACAAATGCATTTGAGTTAAAAAATAAATAATTGTAAGCAAAAATGGCCCGGAGTGAACAGAACTGACATTGACAACTGGCATAAACTGTCACTGCTGCCTCCAGTGACCACATGTAATGCTCAAATTCAGTCTGTATGCATTTTAAAAATTCCACTTGCTAATGTAGCATTTCATAAAAATGTGAAAATTATCCATGGATGAGTCTTGAGAACTAATCACTTTATAATAGAGGATACTAGATAACATATTTAGTGACTGGTATAAAGTATTTTAGAACTAATTGATGTTACAGAGATTGTAGAATTGAGT
The DNA here is from genome assembly GCA_033556795.1 of Tapera naevia. NCBI lineage: Eukaryota > Metazoa > Chordata > Aves > Cuculiformes > Neomorphidae > Tapera > Tapera naevia. The sequence continues at coordinate 4,660,113 of JAUMJJ010000352.1, forward strand.
TCTGTTCTCCTTAAAGGATTAGAGTGGCATTACATATCAAAAAATAATATTCCAAACTGAATAGAGTCATTACTTCTAAAGTAATGTTGAACTTAACATCCACGTTGTGTCTGAGTTTAGCAAAGTAAGAAAGATCCATTGCTATAAAATTAACAAAACCTAATCTTCGTATAGACTTTGAAGGGATGCAAAGCTCACCTTTTCAGTTAACTTATTTACTGGCTTAGAAAAATAGAGATGGTGAAATAGGTCCCTCTGGATGTGCTATCTGAGAGTTACCTGGGCATAGTTTCCTTGTCAAGCGTCTGATACAGAATTACCCTGTAAATGACAAGATAAACCATAGGATGCTATAGATGATGGGATACCAGGACACGCAGACAAGAAGTGTTTCCTATTGCAAAGTTGCCGTATGAGCCAGTGTGAAATTCAGGTTACACTGTATGTTTTTACAGAGTTTTTACTGTTACCCTCTTTTTGTTTTTACAAGACAAAAGATGCGATTGATGAGAATAGCCCTTCGGAAAAGGCAGTCAATGGTCCTGCTACAGCTTCTGGGGATGAACCTTCTAAACTACAGCACAGTCCTGATGAAAAGAAAGTTGCTGTTCCAGAGGATGGAAATAATCAGGAAGAAGCAGTGCTGAATGGTGTTTCATAAACTGAAGTTCCTAGTTTACAGTTCTTTTACATTACATTTAAAATAGTGCTTGTATAAACTTGCCAAAGATAGAATATGGATCGCCAGTCTTGACACCGCACTTTCAGTTCCTCCATTTTGGAATACAGAAAGGGGAGGGATCCTGAAGAAATCATATGTTAAACATACTTTGACACCTACTGTGTTATAAATATATCATCAGATGTGCCTTGAGATAGTATATGTAACATTTAAATAAACAAAATTGCTGGCTAGAGGAAATGTTATTTTGTTTTCAAAATACGGCAAAGATGTGAGGGGGATCCCTAACATAATACTCTTTATGAAAGCATTAGCTGCTTTTGTTACATTTTTAATAATATGCAACCACTTCTTCACCTGAGGAATACTAGAAAGAAATGCAGTCTAAAATATTTTGCACTGAAATGTAATTTCTCCATTAGTTTAGTCTGGAAACTGGTCTGTTTTAATACATGTTTTTTAAATGCTGTATGTAGAGGAAAAATCTGCAGACCACTGGAATACATTTGTTAAATTCTCATAATCTGCAGGGATACTGGGTGACATTGGCAGTGACTGTTCTACATTGAGGCTTTGTTTGGTTTATTTATTAAACTGTACAGTATTTAAAAATCAAACATAGCTTTAGTTAACACTAAGCTGAATTAGTCATGTCCATTAAGACATAACCTGAACTACTGAAAAGATCAATTTCCAGAAGGTTTATTCTGTATAAACTACATATGTTAGTCCTTAGTAGAGTATTTTTATTTTTGTTTTGGTTGTTTGATGTGCAATATGTTTTTTTTGTATGCTGGTAGTAAAAGAAAATAAACTTTGATCTTCCATCTGTTGACTGTTTCTATCAGAAGAGTAAATTACTATTGATTCTAAGGTTTTCAAGCTGTCAACATTAACAATTGAAACCCTTTAAAGGCAGCCTGAACCTTTAACTCTTATGCAAGTCTTTTAACATGCTAATTCTCCATTCTTTGAGGTGATGTAAAACACTAGGTAATGTCTAAAACAGGGAACTTAGCACCTAACCTGACTAACAGCTGTGGGAGTTACCTAGTTATCCATGGAGAAGACAGAAGCACTACCCCCTAACTCATCTTTTCAAGAATGCAAGCAAAAACAATGAAGCAGAAAATACCGGTGTGGAAAAACAGCTAGGTAGCAAGGAGCTGTGAGAAGTTAGAGCATGGTAGTGCTGACTTGAAAGAGAAATAAGTCTGTCTTGCCTGATTTTGTTAGAAGTGAGTAAGGACAAAAGTATTGTGAACCACTGTGCCTTCAGCTGCCATACCTGATACAACTGCATCAGAGCTCTACCAGCCAGGGTTGGGTATGTATTTTGTTTAATGAGATTCAAGTGTGTAATATGACTTGAGCGTTGATACTCATTGACAGTGTTCCCTCCTGGAGAAAAAGTACAGTTCAGTTGTTAAAACTGAAGCACACACAAGCATCTAAACTGGCAAGGCAGCTACAACAGTGGAGAGGACTTAAAAACCAAAGAAACATTCTATGTATGGCCTGCAGTTTGTGTACTCTGAAGTGCTGTTTTTTCACCCCACTTTAAATTCTGTAGAAAAGCAAAGTTGTCCTCTTTATATAGGCCCTAAATACTTTGTTTCACACCCATGCTACTGATTTGATCCTCTCTTCTGAAGGTGCAGAACTCCTCCTTACAGGTGTTCTGGCAACACAAACCAGCCTATAATAGATCTACAGAAATGCAGCAACCCAGCAGCCAGTGCTGGGCAGAGGATATAAGGGTGCTCACTCTATGCCAAACAAGGGGCTTGTCAGTGCTGGAAAAATGAAAGCTCTGAAATCTATTTAAGAGCAGACAGGCATTAACATTTCCATACTCTGTACAACAGTTTTACCAATTTGCAGAAAGACTGGCAAGAATCTTGGAGTATGGCAGAGCTCTTGGGCTTACAAAGACAGCTGTTGGGGTGTTTTAGGCTTCATGCAGCAGGATAAATCCAGCTTGGGGATCTTCAGTGGTCCACATAGAGAGTTCCTGTTTCTTAATCGCTATCAATGCAAACATTATGTGAATTCTAACTTTGTAGTGTATAATAATATATAGAACTACAGTACTTCTATTAAAAATTTGGAATTTATTAAATGATATAAAATCCATTAAAAAGTTAAAGTTACTAAAAAATCTGCAACATTCCAGACCCATAAGTAACACTTCAGAAGCTAACCAAACCTTGTTTTTCACAAGGCAAAGACAACCAAGTACATTGTTTCCTACACTTTATTTCTTCAGTCAGAGACAACCACACATCTGTCCCAATCATTCCCATCATATCAATCCTCTTGATTTTCTTCCACCCCCCCCTCTCCAACCCAGGCCATCACGCTAACTTTGGCACAGAACAGCAGTGTGGACTTCAAATACAGCTAGCTTAGCAAAAGGTAACAGCATGTAAGTCTACCTGTATCTGGTAACATGCATTGGCCAAAACAAATCACTGCTTTCCCACACTGAAAACAGCAGAGCAGCAGATTTTGCTGCTTAATAAAGAACCAAGTATAGAAAAACCTTTTAAGCTTCACTCTTTCACATTTCTCCAAAAAAGTGACCAAGTGAGTGGGGAGGGAAGGATCTCCCTGGATTCGCATTCCCAGTTTCATTTATATTAAGTCAAAGACTGACATTACAACTTAAGAGATAATCATTTGCATCGACAAACCCTCTGATTTACTCTCATTTTTTAGCTTGGTCTTCCAGTAAATCTTTAGCTTCATTGATTTTGGCTGCTACATACGGAGAACCACCTAGAAGAATGATAAGCTCATATCACATCAGCTGAAAAAAATCTTCATGTTGTTAATGCCACCATACACAGGGAAAAAGGGAGAATATGGTCCAAAAATTCTTCAGAACAAACCGCATTATGGCTGAGGCCATGGAAGCTTACACATACAGTCACTGCAGCAGCTAAGTGTGCAGCCTGCTTATTCCTGTTCTGGTACTTTTGTTATTGGAGTGTTTTTCTCCTCCAGTTTTATCAGTCATAAGTTACTTGGTCACCAATGACTTAGCTCAGTTTGCTGTGAACAGAGGAGCATTAAACTAACCAGCCTGCAGATGAACCTCCCCTCATTCAAGGCCAGCATGTGAACTGGGCTGTACCAGTGGGCTGCTTCAGTTTTTGCATGACACAAATGACTTGTGAAGACACAGAAACAGAACCCCTAATGCAAACTCACTGAAACTATAGCTGGCCATGAGGTACAGAGATCTGTAGCATGTAAAACATTTACTAGTACAATAATGTACTTAGATCATGTAAAACATGGAATCCTCTTAGCAGTCTTTGTGGTTCTGCATGTATTCCATAAAGTTAATTTTGAAGTTAACTTCTATGAAAGGCATATCCCAAGGACTATTTTGTGGCATAAAAGTAATGAAGTTCAACAGCCATGTTAAAGGAAGACATTTAACCTTCAAGTGAGGATTAAGTTAAACACTAACACATGATTCTGACTCGCTGAAGTTAGAGTTTAGAAAAAGTTACAGATGCCTTAAGTTAAAGCATAATGAGATTCTGAAGCTCCTCAGTACCAGAAACAGGAATAGTTTATAGCTTGGTGCCTTCAGCAGGCACAGCCTGCTCAACACCTGCCACTGATGGTGAACTCCCAATGCATTCAAACAAATGCAAACTCATACAGTAAGTACACAAATACATAGTCATCTTTCATCTAAAAATCAAGGCAATTTAAAGTCTCATTTTAACAAACCCTATTTTAATAGGATATGCACAGAAAATAGAGCAAGTAACAAGCAGATCTGCTGAATCTGTCTGCTTGCTTCAGAGCATTCAAACACAAAAAACATGCTCCAAAACCATAAGGTTTAAGGCACCCTGACATTTGTTTTCACTGAGTTTTCTGGGGTTTCTTTAGTAGCTGAGGTAATGCTAGTCACTTCTCCCTTATTCAATTCTATTAATCGGTGTTAAAAACGTATTAATTAACCCATGCCAATTTACTTGCCTTTATCTGGATGATTCAGAAGCATGATCCGTCTATGAGCTTCTCTGATTTTATTTCTGTTGGCAGTAGGGCTTTAAAAGAGAGAGAAAAATTGACTTAAGGGCACCTCTTAAAAATCCCCCAGATCTTTAAAAGATGTCTTGGAACAAGCAAGCACTGTGTCTTATCCACCAGCTCTCTGGTTTTCACATATGTTTTTTCTTTTCCTATTATTGATATGTGGCACGTAAGTCCTGGAGAGGGTTTCTAAGGTTCTTAGAAAATACTGTACGCTAAAGATAAGCTATAGCAATCCAATATGACAAGGGACATTCACACAGTTGAAAACAAACAGAACTGTGTTGTAGTATTTTTATTGGGACAATTTCCTAAAGGCTGGAAGAAAATAAAAGAATATTAGCTCTTGATTTACGTAAAAAAAACCACAACAAACTGTTTGTATACAAATTTCAGAGTTATAAGTTGCCTTCAAACAGAAACAGCTCCTATTTGGTTTCTTATTAGATAAATTTGTGTACATGATCTTAGATCTAAGTTTTGACAGAGCTAGATACCATACACAGGTCTAAGATACCAGAAAAGTCATTAATTTCCCCACATGCAAGATGAGTCTGTTGCACCTTCACACTGCATCCCTCTGAAATTCAGCAGCAGTGACAGGAGCCATGAGCAACCACCACAGCTGTGTTCCCCATACAGAATAAACCCCAAGGTTTCTTGCAAATGGCATGTTTATCTGGACCTAATTCTTACTGGGATTTGCAGATGTACGGAAGTCCAGCTAGAGTTAGCTTTAAGCAGGTAACATGTACCAAGGAATCCCAAATAAGTACAAAAAATCCTGAAAGGGTGCTTCATATTTCCTGACTTGGCGGTGACATTCCCAGGGGAAGCTGGGCCTAGGAGACTCTTAATGACCCTTTCAAACCAGGTCAGCACTGAGATTAACACTGTAGGCTCCTTTTATCTTTAATTTCTAATAAAATTCCTTTTACCTCACTCCTAGTATTAAAGCTGCTTCTCGTTTAGTCATTTTGGGTTCAAATCCACCTCTGTAATAACCACTGAAAGTCTGAAAGACAAAACAGGTTGGTTTAAAAACAACTAATTTTTACATTTCAGTTCATCAGTTAAACTCACTATGGCTTTAGTAGCTGCTCAGCTTTTAGTCTGCAGGAATACTGTAAAGTTTCTTTTGCCCTTGTAGTAAGAAATTAAGTTGAAGTAGAATATAATTATTTAAATAAGTACTTAAACTTGCCAAAACAACTTCTCTATTTGCCAACCACCACTAGAATGGCTGAGCTTTATTGGCTGAGCTTTATTCTGTTATTACTGACAAAATTATGTTTAGCATTAGAAGAAAATACAGCAATGCCATACAGGAACAACAGCCTGTAGTTACTTTCACCAAATAATCTTTTAAATAAAAAAATGCTATTGATAAAACAAAAACTTACAGGTTTTGGTAGATTCTGAAGTGCCTGTTTTACTTGTGGCTCCATTTGCTTCATAGCTTTCAGTGCATAGCGACCTTAAAGAAATCAAGTGTTGAACAGGCAGTGCTGAACAGTTTCATAAAGATTTAGCAATCCAGTGAAATAGGTAACTTCTTCATTAGGAATAAACTTTCTGGGGACATAACAGCAGTAGCTTTATCCTTTTCTTTAATTACAGACACGTTTCTTAAATCAGGCCCTCCTGAGAGAGTCCTGTCAGCTACTAAAATACCTGGAACCCCAGCAGTACCGCAGCAGGCGCTGATGAGCACAGCTGGGCACTGAGTGCCCTCCCATCATCTACAAACCTGCAAATCCAGCTGCCGCTATGGTCAGCCCCACCGCCACCATCGTGCTGGCCTGCACAGGGGACACAGAAAGCATCTGTTTACCCCACCAGAAGGTAAAAAGCCCACGCGGCGCTCTCCACAGCAGGCCGGCTCCGCGCATGCGCCGACAGCAAGGTGACAGGGGAGAGCGGGGCTCGGCCGGGGCCGGGGAGCCGCGCCCCGCAAACCCGCGTCAAGTCCGCCTTAACCCCGACGGCTCTGGGGCGGCCCCCCGGCAGGGCCAAGGCCGAGCCCAGCTCCTCGGCCCCCCCGCGCGCTTACCATGGCCGCGCCGGCACCGCCACCCCCGGGCACCGTCCGCCGTACGGCAACCGCGCCGGCCGCAAAGCTGCCGTAAAGCGGCGCGGGCACCGCCCCGGGGCGGGGCAGGGGCAGAGCCGGGAGGGGCGGGGGTGGACGGGGCTTGGGCAGAGGCGGGGCGGGGGCAGAGCCCGGCGGGGGTGGACGGGATTGAGATTGGGATGGGGAAGGGGCAGGGGCAGGGGCAGGGGCAGGAGTAGGAATAGGAATAGGAATAGGAATAGGAATAGGAATAGGAATAGGAATAGGAATAGGAATAGGAATAGGAATAGAGCCCGAAGGGTAAGGGGCTTGGGCAGAGGCAGACCCGGTGGGGCTGGGGCGGGGACAGGAGCAGAGCCCGGCGGGGCGGGAGGGCACGGGCAGAGCCGCTCGGGGGTGCTGCGGGCGGAAGGAGGGCTGGGGCAGCCGCGCCGCCCGGCTGGGGAGGGCGCTGCCCGCGGGGTCCCGCAGCGAGTGCTGCAGGGGAACGGCCCGAGGGCTGGGACACTGCACAGGTGATGGAGCAGAGCTTACCTTTGCTGTACATCAGCGGTACCGATCCTGATCTAGAGCCATCACTCTCTCACCAGATTCATGTTTTAGAAAAAACAGGGTTTCTTCCATTCTTTTTTTCTTGTCTCTCACTGTAGTAATCCTCTCCTCCTCTCTGAGCATCCCATTTTCCAGTGAGCCTCCCTCCTGTTCCCCATGCACTGCCACCCACTCCCAAGGATTCTTGCTGATAGAGCCCACCTTGCCCGCTGTGCTGTCTGTACAGGGACTGACCAGGCGGGCGGCCTGTGCAGATGTGGGGTCAGGCACTGGTTCCAGATGGACAAGCCCAGTTATTTGATTGCTGAAGATTTTTACAAAATGAGGGAGAATTACAGGCCTGGCACTTGGGTTTGAATATTATTAATGATATAGTGTTGTCTGTTAATAATACAGTGTTTTATGCAGCACAACAGTCAAGCGGCCGTCTGTCTGTCTGTAGTTCTCATCTGAGGTCGTAGTTTTGGAAAAAGAATAACACAGCAGTGAGACCATGCTGGCAATTGGTCTTATGGCCACAACGCAAAGCTCTGAGTGCTACTGTCTGATTGGCATTCAGTTTGCAGGTGTGAAAAGCTTTAGCATACTCTATGCCTTTAGAACGTGTCAGTATTCTCCTGGGCTCCTGGAGGAGCCAGTGGTCAAAGGCAGCAAGCTTTTGGTTGCTGGAGGCCTTGGACTCACAAGCCCTCATGGAAGCAGTTTAGTATGAGAGCTGATCATAAATTTGCAAATAGCTGTCTTGTCTAAGTCTATTCCCTTTTTTCTCCTCTGCTGCTCAGGAAAGGTGTATGCAGTGCGGGAAGGGACTGGATCTTTAAAAGCTATGTTTAAGTTCATGTCAGTTCCACATTTCAGCATATAAATTCAGTAAACACTTATGTGTCTGAGTAACTTTAATAATAGGCGCTTGAAGAGTAAGAGCTGTGGTATATTATTTCTGAAACCGTAAGATTTATGAATTATTACCTCTATATTGGATGTGTTCTCCAGAAACTAATCACCTAGATGCTGCTCTTGGGAAGTGGTTGTTAAGTCTTGCCAAATGCTGACAGCTGATTTTGTTCAAGTTCTGTGCATAAATATTAATCTTGTGCTCTTTACACAACAGGTAGCTTTGTGGTTTTTAAGCCTTCAGGCTACTACAGCTGTAGCTTTATGGCCACGTTGGTGGCCATGTAGACGCAGGGGAACAATGCTGAAATAATAGTTATTACTGACATTTTATAGGAAGGAGGAATTGGGCATCACAAGAAATATCAAAGTTAAACAAACCAGAATATACAGAAAAGCTCATGGAACCAGAATTATTTTTTTCCCAACAAATAAAGTTGGAAGTGACTTCTTTTGCCATCAGTTTTTTCATTTATTTAGTAATCAAAGTTATGTTCTATTTGCCTGATCAGTTCATTTTATAGCACCTTATTTCTCTGGATCATCTTTTAGTCACCTGTGTGATGTTGCATGGAAGGTCATTCACAGGCGAAAATTAACTCTGATGGGGTCAAGTGAAATAGATGCACTACCATTTTTAGCCCTTCTGCAGAATGTCTGTTTTTGAAATCAGAAGGAAGGCAAAACTAGTGAGTATTTAAGAATTGCACACTCAGCTGGAATAGAAAACCTTTTGTTTTGCATACTGTGTTCTAAACTGCTCGCTTCCTATTTTCCAGAGAAACCCTGAAGCTTTTGTAGTTTCTTCTGTCAAGAGTTTTATCCCTCTGCTATCTCTAGGTTTTTCACCCTGGAGTTAAAATGCCTCATGATTGAAGATTATTTTTCTTATGGAAGATTTATCTTACTGGACTACCCAAAGCAGCTGGTAAAACGGACCATTTCTGCAGAAATCTGGCAGTATTTTCTTTTAACTGTATTTTCCACAAACTGGATAGAAGGTTAAGCAGGTAGTTGTGTTTTCAGGAGGCTTGTGGTGTACCTAAAAATGCCTATACAAGAATGTTAAACATTTGTTTAAGTGAAAATCACAGTTTTGTGCTGTCATATGCACAGTCAGCCAAATTTTATTTCTTCTATTGATTCCTATCAAGCTGTTAAAGGCTTGCAGACTTTCACCTTGGGGCACCAAGATAGAGAATTCCTTAGGCACTTTTAAGCATATTATTTATTTATGCTTTAAAATATATATTGTAACAATAAAGTTTAGGTAGAATACCTTGGGGATTTTGTTTCCCTACAGATTTTTCATGCTCTTTGCCCATATTCCACCTTCTTTGGCTATGCCAGCGCGCCAATTATATATTTCACATTTTTTCATTTTTCATTTTTAAGATTCCATTATCTTTTTATGTACTCAATATCTGTACGAGAATACAATGCCACAGCTTCTTACCTGTGGCTAAATTAACTTGGTATATATAGCATCACTTTGTCATTAAATTGATAATCATAATTATTAAAGCATAGTGTGGATGACACTAATTATAAATTGAGATTCTCTCGCTTGGTAAGAATGGTTGAGGATTTTTTTAAATTAAACAAAGCAAGATTTCACTATAATTTGACACCAGGTCTGAAGTGGTTCTGTGTGGCAAGTAGCATATCTCTGTTCATGACAATCACAGGAGAATCTTGACTTGCATTGGGCATTATTTGACTTTCTAGCTCAGTTAAAGGTCAGGTATGATTGTTGGAAAGTGATGGAGAAGTAAGATTTTTAACTTTTAGTATATTAGTCACAAAGTTACTAAAGCCGAACTTAGAAATACAGAATTAAGATGTGAATATGTTTGCTTTTAGTAATTTCTGAAGTTGTTTGATCCTTATCACCTTTTACTTGCATTGTCCTGAGTTATGCTTCTTATTTGAGGAAAAAACAATGAGGTAATGCTGATCTGTTTTAACAGGGCTATTGTGTTATTATTACTCTTGAGTCTTCATTTTTGAAATTTGTATTCTGCCTGGATTGGCACTGAAACTTGCATATCTATGCTTTGAAACTCTGTTATAAGGAAAACAAGCTTGTGGTAGTTGTAGCAAAGCAATTGCAAAGAGTAAAGCCTTCAGTTGCACTGAGGATGAATTGTTGTGAGCAGTAGTTCTGCGAAACTAAGATCCTGATTCTTAGGTTTTTCCTACACGATGATCATCACAGGATCAAGTCCTGAATCAGCTATCAGGTAGGCTCTGCTTTATATAACATATGTTCAGATTTGCAACAGAATCTGCTCTTCTTCTACCTAAAGAATACAACTGAATTGTCAAAGTTGTTAGCCAGCAAGGAAAAGCTGGGCAGAGCAGAGAGCAGAAGGTGGGGGAAGAGCAAGAAGAAGAAAGCTACAAGTATAGAAGAAAGCTTTAATGGTGTTCTTCAGCCATGAGTGTATAAGGAGCTTTCTCCAGACAGTGAGTGTTTTTCTGAGGAGAAAGCAGTGGGTTTTGCAGGTTTGTTGGTGATGTTAAGGTTGAAAGTTGAAATTGTAATTCACAGGTTGATGATGGAAGATGTAACGGGTACTGTTTGCTTTGCACGTTGCTCTTGGTTTGTGTTACACAGATTAAAAAGAATCACTGGAATAGGTGGAACCATCAAGAGGAAGAGGGAGATCGCTTCTTTTCTTTAAGAGAGCTGACTGACTTAGGTAGAGAAGACTCAACTGTAGGCAGAGCAAGAAAGAAATGAAAAAGCCACAACAAAGAACAGGGAGGCTTTTGCTCAAGTGTGGATACAGTTGAAAGGCTTATAGGGCATATGGTCAGACCTATACATGGTAAGAAGGAAAACTTCCTAGGGACAATGCAGAGATTTTTTTTTTTAACCCAAACAGACTGAAATCAAGCATGGAAAATGTTACCCTTTACATACACAGTGGACAAGATATAATTTCTCTATAGCCCATTTTACTGCTTTGTTTTGATACTTATTTAATAAAAGTGTTGCTGAGTGACTGGCATATGTAGAATGGAGGATATGATGTGTCTGCAGTGTTGTAAGCTTTTGGTTGTGAGTTTCTTTTTTGTGGTTTTTTTTTTTTTTAATTTTTATTTCTTGAAATGTGCATGTTTATCTGGATTTTACTTAAAAAGAAACCTACTGTCTGATGGACTGCTTGCCGGTGAAGCAGATCCTGCTATCACTTCAGTAGTGACGTGCTGCCAGCAAGTGAAAAGGGAGCAGAATGAGATTAGCACATTAATTGTTGGATTTTTTTCTGGGAGAAGCTGGAAGGGTAGTCTAGATTTTCGGGAACACCCCATTTGGGAAGGGGAGAAAGGGACTTGACACACCTCTAAATCTCTCCTTACAGTAGGTACACTGGGGAGGTGGGGCCTTACCAGACCATTCTTTGCAAGCTGACTCAAGTATCTAAACCAACCCAGTAGTAAGCATGGTCGCCGACGGCAGGAGAAATAGCACAAAATCGGAAAACTTGCTCTGCTGGTCTCTCAGATCTTCAGCAAACACACCATTTCTCAGGGTATTAGGTCAATTGACATTGGGTCAGTTCTCTTCTGTTTTTTTATTTAGGAGTGTTTCTAATTTTTATAAATCCTCAATTATTTACCAGGCGTGTAGCCTGTGTCGCGGTCCTCTGTGTTCCACGTGAAAGCTCTAGCCACTGGCTTGTGGGAGACAGAGACTTGTATCTTGGTTCCAGTAAATACTTCTAAAGCCTCATCTGAAATGTCAGAGAATGTTTCCTTCATCACTGACTCACTCTGGGACATGTAACTATGTCCTGTGCACTGGATAATTAATCTCTGCCTGTCATATGTAAAACAGGATCTGAATTTTGCCCCTCCATGTTAGAAAAGTTATGATTGTGTGGCAAAGTGTAATGAATATATAGTGCGAGTTTGGGGTGGGGCTTTTTTCCTTTGAATTTTTGCTAATGAGGGATAGTTAAGAAATAGATATTCGCTTTGGTCTTGAACTCAAAGGTAAAGAAATCTCTATAGTTTTGAGAAGAGAGCTTCTCAGCTTTATTGCTGGTGAAGTTTTGGCTCAAGTATCCCTTTGGTATATAATTTAATTGCCCACAAGAAATTGGGAGGAGCAT